>CAKJTW010000113.1:2421378-3632068 GCA_917880005.1 Nanger dama | reverse complement strand
ACCAGCCCAGCATTTTGCACAATGTACTCTGCATATAAGTTAAGTAAGCAGGGTGACAATATACAGCCCTAAACATACTCCTTTCCCAATAAGGAACCCGTCCATTGTTTCATGTCTGGCTCTAACTGGGCAGGCCTTCTAGGCAGCTGCTGTTGGGCGGAGAGGGGGTGGAATCCGATTCTGAACTGGGCCCTTGTTGGCAGGTGTGAGTCAGCATGCCTGGGGCCCTGGGCTGAGGGTCTGCTCACGGTGAGGGAGCCTTGTGTGCCGGTGATCCCCTGTGCACACTTGCACCTGCCCTGGTCTCCCCATGGCTGCCCGTGCCCTTTGTTGGAAGAGTGGCCTCTGGTGGAGGTCTGTGGTGGAGGATCTGTGCATAGAGGGGCCTCCACCCACACCCTGGGAGCCTGTGCAGGGGGCCTGGGCCACATGGTCATTCAGGGCTGCGGGCAGCCAGCGGCCCCTCCACCTGGTGACACCGTCACCGTCAGCAGCGCACTGGGGCCTGCCCTGGCTGCGAGTGTCATGATCATGCTGCAGGGCAGGTCACAGAGGTCAGGGAGCGCCCTGGGTCACTTTTGCCCCGTGTTTCTTCCAACCAAGATCTACACCTTTTTCTCAAAACAGACTTCGACACAACGTGCATGTGTCTTTTTCTTTTTGCCTTTGTTTAATCTTTACTTAGACAGCTTTGAGACTCTGCAGAGCGACTTGACCTTGGAGCTCAGTGTGCCTGGAGCCCCTCATGCCTCAGTAGCTACCCCCAAGCACCCGTGTGCAGTCCTGCGGGGCTCACCGTGCACTTCCGATAGCCCACCTGCCCCGTGACGGTGGCCACTGCCCTCGGGCTTGACCTGACCCACAGCCCGGCGCTCTCACAAACACGGGCTCACTTATGCTCACGTGGTGCAAGCCATGGAGCCACGGGGCTGGGAGCGATCTCTGCTGTCCTGGAGTCAGACTATGAATAAAGCTGCAAGGCAGGCTCAGAGTTAACACTGTCAGGAGAACTTCAGAGTTTAATTTTAGA
The DNA here is from genome assembly GCA_917880005.1 of Nanger dama. Taxonomy (NCBI): domain Eukaryota; kingdom Metazoa; phylum Chordata; class Mammalia; order Artiodactyla; family Bovidae; genus Nanger; species Nanger dama. The sequence continues at coordinate 3,631,038 of CAKJTW010000113.1, read as the reverse complement.
ATTAAGCATGCTGAAGAGGTGAGGGCAGTCCACCGCTCATAAACACACAGGAGACCGCATCAGATCTCAGGACCGTGCTGGTGTGATCGACCCTGTCTCCTGCCTGCGCGTCTCTGGAGCACCTGGTCACATGTGGCTTTGGTTCCACAGGTCTGGCCAGCTGCCTTGCTATGCGCTGCTCACCAGCTGCGGCTGCTCCTGGACCACATGATGAAGGTGTCCAGGAGCCATGCCACACGCTGGCCCACACCTCACAAACCTGGTGGCCACAGATTTGTCTCAAGTGGGTCAACCCCGCTCCACAGGCAACCATGCGGCCAGCCCGCCCAGGGGCAAATCCTTCCCCTGTGGCTGGAGCCCAGAGGAGAGGGGCCCCAGCTTCAGAGGGGATCATGGACAGAGCTCTCTATCCCCCTGCAGGACACGCAGTCAGGAGATCACGGCACAGCGCTGGGGGATCAAGGCCAGAGATGCCCAAAGAACTCGTGCTTTTTTTTTCATTAGCGCTAAAGCCTCTGACTTTCTGATTCGTATTTCCTTTGAGAGGTTTCAGGTTAACCTGTCCTCATGGTGGAAAAGTGGGATTTGGGTTTCTATTTCAGTTCTGAGTCCCAGTGGTTGGAGGGATGGAAGATACTGGAGCCTCAGGACATGCAAAGGAAACCAGAGCTGGAGGAACAGGCCCCCACCTGCTGGCCAGGGAAAAGGGGTCATCAGGGCTGAGGCCCCTCCATGAGGCTTCCTGCGATTCCGCGGGCTGGCTGCTGCCGCCTTCCTGTCCTGGCCATCAGGCCACAACCTTTCTTCATCTCTCTCTCCTCCCTCAAACTCCCTCCCCCACGACATCTGATGCACATTCCCTGCCAGGTTTTCTGTGAGAGATTCCTTTGCCCAGTTTCCTTAGGGGAGCCTGGAAAGCACACCCGTCCCCCCAGCGTGAGGGCATGATGGACCTGTAAGTTGCTGAGCCGCCCTGCAGAGGGCGCCAACAGCACAGATGTGGCAGGGTTTCCAGAGACAGGGAGGCTTTAGGGATGGGGGTCTAAAAATCCACCGATCACCATACATTGGAAAGTCAAGATCACAGGGAAGAAATGTGGAGCTTGGCAACCTATGGCAAAAGCAGCAAGTTCCTCCTCCTCCTTCAAACACAAGTGTCCAGATTCAGGGCAGCAGCTAGCCCGGCCCCTTTCTGCTGTTTCTACCCTGTCTCTCCTGTTTCCACCCTGTCTCTCCTGTTTCCTCCAGCAGTGGCTTGGAAGCCAAGCCTGAGGAAAGTGGGGGGGGGGCAGCAATGGCTTTAATTAGTGAATGATTCTATTGTCTCCTGTACCACATTCCTGGCCATTTCGGTTTTGGTTTCCTAACACCTGGGCAATGTGCTTCCTTGTCTCATTTGTCTACAGCTTAGATTTGAGACCACATAAACAGTTTAATAGCTTCTTTCTTAGAGGTTTTCCTAATTATAAGACTGTTGCAAAAAGGGAAAACATCTTCTAAGACACAAATCCTGTTTCCCCAAGCCATTGATATAAATGACATTTAAATTTCAGCTTACTGAGACAATGGCATTTAAATTAACAGAGAATTTCTGGGTCGTCTGGGTCTGAGTATGTGACTACATTTTAGCCCAAATGTCCAGAGTCCAACATCTAGACTCTTGCTTTCCAAAAAGGAGCAGAATTGCAGCTTTAACCAAGGGCCGTGCGTGGGGTGGCTGGCACAAGGCACGTTTCCTCCTCTCCAGGCAGGCCCCATCCCACTACAGGGACAGCGTGTCGCTCTGCCCCATTACTCGGCCTGTTCGAAAGGCTTGGATGTGAAGAAATTCTGTTTTAGGGTGTGACCTCCACCCACCAGGCCGATTCCCCAGCCCACTCCCGAGTCACTGCTATGGTGACCTCCTTTCTACTGCGGCAAAGACAGCCGGGGTACTGAAGACTGTGCTTCTAGAAGCTGGAGTGTTCCGAGGACTTGCTCCTACAGTTTCTCTTCCTGCAGAATCAGGAAAGAATGAAAAGGAATTGCCACCAAATCCCAAGAAGCAAAGTCCACCAAAAGAGCGCACACCAGCCACTGCCTCTTCTGAGGTATTTGAGAAAGCACCTTTAAGAATCTCCAGCATCATGATTATGGCACATACACCTTCTTAGCCCCTTCGTGGGTCCCAGCCCTGCGGTGGTGAAGGGGGCTTGTGTAACTCAGTCAAGCTGTGAGTCGTGCCACAGGGGCCACCCAAGAGAGACAGGACACAGGGTAGGGCTCTGACACAAATGGTCCAGTGGAGGCAATGGGAACTCCTCCCAGTATTCTTGCCTTGAGAATCCCCAAAACGGTATGCGAAAGCAAAAAGGTATGATACCAGATGAGCGCCCCTCCCCACCCCACCCCCAGATCAGAAGGTGTCCAATATGATACTGGGCAAGAGCAGGACGAGCAGAGGCCAATTACTGTGAGCTCCAGAAAGAATGAAGACACTGGGCCAAAGTGGAAACGAGGCTCAGGCATGGATGTGTCTGTGGAGACCGGAAAGCTAGGGCAGAGAGTGTCATTTTCAGGGCAAGAGGCCCAGGGTGTGAACCAGTCAATGCCAGACCCTGAACAGGCTGCAGAGGTTTCTCCACAGGAGAGTGACATTTGGCTGAGGATTCAGGGCCTTGGATTCTGACACGGCACCTTCTGTTTCTCCAGGTCTCAGGGGGCCTGAGCCAGACTAGAGTCCAGCTGACGGGCCACACCCAGCTGTGGGGGCCTGAGCCCCACCAGTCTGGCACAAACTCGGCTGGTCTGAAGTTTCTCAGCACTGGCCTCGCACTGTTTCGGGGTTGGATGCCCTGTGGTAAGCACACACATGTCATATGCGGCCTGGCACAGGATGAACCCCAGACAAGCATGACTGTTCCTGGAGTCTTAGTACAAAGATGAGCTCCAGGACCCAATTGGGAAACCACCCCCCACTGCAGTATCACTTGCTCCCAGCATCGCAAGGAGTGTTCGTGGGCACCTATGCTGCCAGGACAGTCTGTTGAGATTGCAGAGAATCTCATTTGTCACAGAGAGAGGTAAAACAGTCCTCAGGGATGCTGCCGCATCCCATCTGGCTGGGTGACCTCGGAGCCATCCCGCCCCCTCTCCATTGGCTGGAAGTTTTACTTTTGTTTTTGGTTGAAGGATTCATTAACAAAAGAAACCACTTGTCACACAATAAATATTTACTAGACTATTCTTTGGCTTAATTTCGATACTAGGCATTAAAAGAATAGAAATAGAAACAACAGAGAAAAGTAACAATACATACATCACCACATGGGGCTGACCACCATCCAGACTGAGACAGAGCCAGAAAGTCCCTCGTCCCACAGCCATACGGAGTCCCAGCTGGGAAAAGGTCTGCATCACCCAGGTGAGACTTCAAATTGCAGTTTCGGAGGCTCCCACTTATAATCCCAGGATGCCAGCTGACATCATCATCCGTGGGTGTGCAAAATGCAGCTCTGGTTTTCCTTTAACTTTTACAATGTTGTTTGTTTCACCTTGTGACTCACGAGATTTTCCAGACCCCAGGGAGTTGGCCAGAACTCCAGGGACTCAAGAAAATCCAAGCCCCATTCCCTCTCTTATCCAAAGTGCCACTTGACTTGCTGGTAACAATTTGTGTGTTTGCCAGCAGGCACATAGTCCCGGCAAGATCAGAAGTCAGTCAGAGGCCTTCTCTCCAGCTGAAACCCGAACAAGACTTCCACCATTTTAATTTCCTAACACCGCACCCTGCCCCTTTGCTGTCGAACCCAGCTCAGTGACATAGCACCTCCACCTCCGCACCCCACTCACAGGCTTCTGCATGGCCTGGGTTTCCATCTGCAGGGAAGGCTGGATGGGCCGCAACTTTGCCCTTCATGATGCTTCTCTGTGTCTCTGCTTCACCCAGACTGTGGACAGAGGCTACAGACCGGGTGGGAATGTCCCGCCATGTGTTTATTATTTCAGCAGCAGTTCATGTCCATTTTAGAAGCCTTGAAAACGCAGATAAGCAGAAAACCCTTCCTCAAAGTGGCCTTGGCCAACATCTGGTTCTCAGTCCTCTAAGTTTGTGCTTCCTGCCTTGGGGTCCAGCCCTCTGCAGCTCAAGGTCCTGGGGCTATTAGTCAAGTCTTCTATTGACTTTAATTCACTAGACCTGCCTGAGGCAGGAGGGATCTAGGAACCAAGGCACCTGCTCCAAGGGCCCTGGGAACACACCTAACACCAGGGGCGCATGCACACACACTCAGACACTGCATACGCACTCACACACACGACCAACTCACAATCACAGCAGGTCTGTGGGGCTGGGGTGGCAGCAGAGCTGGACTGGGGATGGCTTCCACATGCCCCCAAGTCCCAGACAGGGCTCTGCTAGGAGAGAGCAAAGGATCCTGAGGGTGCAGCATCCTGATTCCACAGACCAGAAAACAGAGGCCAGACAGCGCAGAGTCGGGAGTTCTCGGACGTTTTCAAGGACGTTTTCAAGGCTCTTAGTTTCAGTTGTGATGAGAGCCAGGCGGCACTGGGCTGGGGCTCCTTTCTGGAGGCTGTGGTTTGGGGTGGGGACACACAGGCCATGCAGCCTGAAGTCACCCTCGGGGGATGCCATTGGGAAACAGTAAGTCAGCACCAGAGGTGCAGGCCTGGGAGCAGATGCTGCCACCCCAGGGCTGCTCCCCAGTGTCACTGGGATCCCCAGGAACTTGAGGGGCCTGCCACAGGCCAGTGGGGCAGGTCAAGGGTTCTGGGAAGCCCCCAGCTTCCATAATCCTTCCACCAGCCAGAGATTTACGGGTGTGATTCAGTCTTACGTTTACATGCTGGTTTTGTCTAGTTGTGGGTCTTTAAACAAAAGTGCAACACAGCACAGCTCTAACAGGGGCAAAGGAGTGGGAGGCCTGTCTATGCCTCCAAGGGGGAATTTGTGTGCCTCTCCATGTCCCCTCAGGGCACAGCCCCCTGATATCCCCTCAGAGAGTCCTCTCACGGTTCCCCTCAAGTTCCGCACATGGCTGTTCCCCTGATATTCTCCTCATGGCGTCTCCTCAGGACGTTCCCTCCTGGCTTCCCGGATGATGTTCTTTCCTCGCGGGGTGTCCTCCTTATTCTCCCCCCGTGGCGTCCCCTGATCCTGCTCCCTCGTAGTGTGCCCAGCGGTTTCCCCCATGGCGTCTCCTCACGAGGGTCCCTTCCCGGCTGCCCTCACGGTGTCCTCTCGGGACGTCCCCCGGGTGATGTTTCCCTCATGCTGCCTCCTGGCGGCATCCTCTCTTGCTTCTCCCTTCGGAGTGTCTCTCTTTGGGTCCCCTGATGCTGCCTTCGGGATGTCCCCTCAGGCGTCCCGCGCCGTGGGCAGCAGCGGGTCCGCGCCGGTGGCGAGCTGCCCGGCGCCCGGGCTCCTCCGGCGCAGCCGCTCTGCAGCCCGGGGGCGGGGCCGCCCGCGGGGCGGAAGCCGAGCGCGAGCGGCCTGCGCCTGCGCCACGTGTCTGACCCTCCCGGCTCATTCTCCGCACAAGCTTGGGTTTTCTCTGACCTCAAAACAAATACATTAACCTGAAATAAATCTTAGAGATGGTTATTAACTGACAAATATGCTATTCATTCAAGCACCTCAGCCGTTCGCTCAGATGAGAGACAGTGACGAGCCCGGTCTCCGTGAGGACAGGCCGCCAGGCACTGAGGCCGCATTGCTATGGTTTGCCCAGAACGTTTAATCCTCAGCATTTTCTCCTAGCCTCCTACAATGTGTGTTTTGAAGGAGATGCTATTTTTACAGGGTGGTAAGAGAAACATGTAAGTCTGCCAGAAGCGTCCCAGGTTTGCGCCTTTGGTGTCTGGTGTGTTTGAGTGAAGGTCTATGGTGATGGGTTCTGTGTCCGCTGGGGCCACCTCTCCATTTCTCAGATGGGGCCAGAGTGGGCGGTTTCACCGGATCAGCATCACTCAGGCCTTTAGGATCAGAGACTTTCCTTAATCCGTGCACCCCAGAAACATGAATCCTAAGTCCCCTCGGTGGCCCTATTGGCAGAGGCGGGGTAGCTGGGCACAGGTCACAGGGCACAGGCCCCCTCTGTGCCTCCTGGGAACCAGGGGAAGCCCAGCCTGGCTCACAGGGCAGCATCTGTCCCTGCAGGTTGTGGCAGCGGGACACACGGAGACCTGAAACCAGGGTGGAAGGTGGGCCTCCCCCACCCCCCTGCGCACTGGGGAGACAGCAGGCGCGAGTCAGAGGGAATCTGAGCAGAGGCGAGCTGCTGCCTTCCCTCCCTGGGACCCTTCCAGCAGGGGAGCCTGTGGCCCCAACTCCAAAGGCACCCCGCCTTCTGCGTCTCTCTAGGCAGCAGGGCGGGGAGCACCGACAGGGCCATGCCCAGGGGCACACTGTGCTGGTGGCAGAGGTAACGGCCTGACTCTTGCTGGAAGGGACAAGACTGAGCTTTCTGCCAGTGCTGGGAGCAGGGAGCCATCGATGGCAAACAACTCTCAGGGACAGTGCTGACAGGCGCCCAGTCCCTTCCGCCCCCTCACTTGCCACCCCCACCCAGCCTGCAGTGACCCTGCCCACCTGAGGCACCCATGAGACAAGGGGCGTGAACCCACAGCCACTCTCTTCCCACATGGTGAGATGGGCACTCTCACTATGAGCTGGGAGGGCAGATTGTGAAACCAGAACCCTTTGCAAGAATAGGTGGCTTTCAGCCATGATGGGGAGATGGACATTCTGATATATCTGGTTTCAGCTGCTCACTGCCCACATAAACTTTATGAAAGAAAGTAAACAATATTGCTACATTCCATGGAATTATATACCGTAAACCCAGCTGGTCTGTATGGCCATGGGATGTGGCTGGGAACCCCAAACAGTGAAGGAGGGTCAGCCAGATGCAAAGGCATTTTCGAGGGACACTCTGTGGCTTCCTGGTGGCTCAGATGGTAAAGAATCCACCCTCAATGCAGGAGACCCGGATTCGATCCCTGGGTTGGGTGTTCCCCTGGAAATTGGAAAAGGGAATGGCTACCCACTCCAGTATTCTTGCCTGGAGAATCCCATGGACAGAAAAGCCTGGCAGGCTACAGTCATAAGGTTGCAAAGAGTCGGATAGGACTGACCACACACACGCACCTTTGCTTCCATCTTTCCCACACAGGGTCACCCTAGCTTTCCTAACCATCACTAACCTAGAAGCTATAGATTCTTAGCCATCCTGAACAACTGTGCCTCATGAAGTTGGAGTTGCTAGGATTGGATTTGTCCCTGAGAGGGACATGACAAGGAGAAGCAAAGATTTTCTGCAGAAGAGCTCTGAACAACACCTCGTTGCAAACTCGATGACTTTATTTTGTATAAACTGACACACAAAGAGACAGAAACTAAATAGCCAAATCATAAAACAGCCAATCTTTGAAACAAGGTCTCTCACACTGCAGAGTCCTCAGTGCTGATATCCGGGTCCTGTGGAGCCCACTGAGTAAAGATAAGCACATATCCCTGTGGTCCCGACTCCACCACCGTGTTCCTGGGAGTTACACTTCAGACATCCCTCCCCAGGGTAGGGCTGTTACATAGATCGATTCCCTGTTCCCTTCTTCACACATCACACAGCATCCATTCACCCAGCAAATCCCGAATAGCTCAGATTCCTAACTCCATGACATCTGACAGAGAACTTCCCTTCCAGTTATAGATATTTGTGTCCTTTTCTCCTGATGCTGCAGTGAGCCCCATTTCTCAGTCTCTGGGCCACTCACCATTGTTCCTCTCCAGGCCCAAGACCTCATTCATTGCTAATGGCTACTGGGGCTGTTGTGGAGTGGTCAGTCCTTTCCAGCCTCTGGTGTCCTAGGGAAGCCAGGACAATGGTGACCACATGGACCTCAGTCCCTCAGTTCTGGGACCCTGGGTTGAGGGGCTGAAAGTGTGGCAGCTCTCCCAGGGCCAAGACTCCCACAGCAGTCAGGTTCTCCCCGGCGTTCAGGGCTCACTGGTGCTGGCATCCCCTCCTTGGGTGGAGGACTGTGGCCTAGAGGCTGAGTCCCCTCCACTGCCTCCCTCATGGCCCAGGATGAAAAAGAGAGGATGGTGAGTCCCCTCTTAAGCAGGACCAAGTCCGCAGGGGACCAGATCTACATTCTGCTCCAAAGAAGAGGATTCCAGAATGCTTAGCTTCCAGTGGTGCAGGTCTTGCATCTGGGGTACATCTTGGAGTCTCACCACCCACCACTCATCAGGCTCCAGCAGCAGTTTCCAACACTGGTCTGGGGTCCTCCAGGCCCTTCTTGGCTTCATCTTCTGGAGGTAGATGACATCACAGCAGCCCACGAGGGAGAGGACCTGCAGGTCCAGTAACCAGGCCTTAGTCTCAGCAGGGTCCATGTTCTGGGTGGTGCCCAGCTCCAGTACCATGGGCTCCCCCAGGGGCAGGTCCACTTTGAAAAACCCCCGCCATGGAGGAAGGGGGCTTGGCCAGTGGGAGCAGGTAGGGAGTCCCTCAAGTCTCCAGGGAAGGCCCTGGGTCCAGTCAGCATCTTCAGCACCCAAGCCCAGAGGTACCGCATCCTGAGGCTGCAGCTCGGTGGGCACAGTATGATTGTGCAAGCCCACATCTTCTGACTCCACAGGGCCTGATGCCAGGGTGCCTGACCCCCAGCCCACAGCCCCGCCCTGTGCAGGCTGCCCTTGGCCCTGCCCCCAGCCTGGCCCCATCCCCGGGGATGACCCCTGCTCAGACCATGCCTCGGAATCGTCCATCAGCTCAGAGTCCCAGTCTTCATCTTCCCAGTCTTCTGACTCCAGCATCCGTTTAAAGTCCAGAAAGGCAACCTTGAAGCAAGCGAAGCAGAGCCTTATCTGGCCGCCATGTTGAAGCTGGTACATCCAGGACACATAGAGGTAGGACAGGCCCTCCGCCACATACCGCTTGCTGACTGGAGGGCACATGGCCAAGCAGCCTGCCTCCTGAGAGAGAGACAGCAGGAGCAGGGGTGGTTGTGATCTTAGGGGGTCTGGCCCACAGGTGGGGGGCACAGTAAGGTACAAGGGGCAGGGAGGAGGGGCAAGAGAACGGGGAGGAGAAAGATGAGGATCAGCAGGAGAAGAATTTGGGGTGGCGGTGGATGAACTGGGTCAAAATAGAGGTTGGAAGGGAAGAAACTCTGGAATTAACTTCAGCTGATGCAAGCGTTCTGTCCTCTCGGAGCTGCAAAGAAAAGCAGTAGCGGAGGTTAGGGCAGGCAGGTGGGAGCAGGCGCCCTGCAGGGAGGAGCAGGGCACAGGGGGCCTCGGGCTGACACCCAGCCCTTTTACTCTGTCTCTGCTCAGTTTAGCTGACCTGGGGCCTGAGGACCACACAGCCTCCTCTCACCGCCCTCCTCCACCCCCCATCTCAGGAATCCTGACGCCCCATCAGCCTCACCTGGGGGAAACTAAGGGAACCTGACAGAACCTGACTTACCCTGAGACAACCTGAGAGAATCTGTCAGAAGCTGAAGGAACTTATCAGAATCTAACCAAATGGTTAACCTGACTTAACCAGATGGAGTGTAACAGAACCACTGGCACTTGAGCTGGCCCGTCTGGCCTGAGGCCACACTGGAACCTGGGGCTTTTCAGCCTCCAAGCCCCACACTCTGCCAGACTGTAGGCCCCAGACACACTTCTTATTCCAAAGGGCTCTCACCCTCCCTGGTGGCTCCCTCCTGTGGGTAACCCTGAGGGGAAAGGAGGGATCAGAGCCAGCCTGAGCATTTAAAGGGCCATTCCCCATGGTGCTCTGGGCTCATTTGCCTATTTCCCATGAGCCTCAGCCCACCAGGAAACGAAACTGCTGAGTCATCCTCCCTCCCCACCCCCATCCCAGATGAGTCTGCACAGCCTCCAGGGAGGGCAGTCTTACTCCCCTAACCCTGTCCCCAAGGTGATTGTGTCTGTGATGTTCTCTCCTAGAGGGTGAGAAGACTATCCCCATCACTCAGTCCACAGGTTTCTGAAATTGTGCAGGTGAGCGTCTCCCTTACGGTCATTGTCCCATCCCGGGTCCTGGGAGACCTGCTTGGTCAAGGGCCCTGTCCTTCAGTGGTTGAAATGGATTCCTCCTTTGTATCTCTTGGTTAATTTTATTTTTTTAATGAATATCAGACACTGATTGCCAATTATTTACGTTTTAAGTGGAAATTTCCATTTCCACTGAGAAATGGAATATTTTCTGGCATACCAATAAACAAGGATGTCACTGCCATCGGTGGATTGCAGCGCTCCGATATGAGCCAGTGAACCCTGAGGGAACTCAGGAAGGAGAATACCTGCCATCTAGACTGTAGCCAGCTCCCTACCAGTGAGCCCTGAGTAAAGAAAGCTCAGGGTGTGAAAACAGAGGAAACTGGCCCCACAGAGCTGAGGTGCATATCAAAGGAATGATTTCAGGGAGCCCAGACGTTTGCATCTTCCCATATACAGAAACAGGCTAAATTCCTTAATTGGGGTTATCTGGTTTTCTTTAATTTACAAAAAAACTTTTGATATCCAGGCTACCTGTCCTTTGTTGCAAAACTTCTACATAACCTGCTCCCCACGTCTGCCTCCTTGGAACAAACAGTTCTCTCACGCTTGTTTCAGATGCTACCTCCTGAGCTTAAGTCCTAAAAATTTCTGCTGAATAAAACATAACTTTCAACCTTTAGGTTGCATTCAATCCATAGCACATTTCTGTCTCTTTAGCTCTTCTCAGAGCTAAACACTTTTAAAATAAAGTGTTCGTTAAACAAACACTTCTTTTGAAAATACATTTTAAGCACATTTTACACTTTTGTGGTTCACTGTTTCATTTTGTTCAAAGTCTTTAGTTATGATGAAATGTGTCCATCTGTTTTCAAGAAAATATTTTCTTGGTCTTTGTAAAGAACATCTTCAGCTTTTTACTCCGCAGCCGCGCGTCGCGCCTTTTGTGTGTCTTGGGTTCTCCGTCTGCAGTGGTCCACCCCCATTCTCCGCCATACCCGGCCTTGCCTGGCTGCCACGGGCGCCGCACCTGCCGGGGCTGCCTCTAGAGGCGGCGGGATGTTGAGCACGGCATGGAGGATCCAGGCCTACTGGCCTAGTCAGGCCGAGATCCGGAAGGCCACGAGGTTCTCAGGCGCAGTGGAAGAAGCCGGACCCTGTGTGGGCCACGCCCTGCTCCCTCCGCGGCCCTCGCGGCCGTGTGCTCCGCTGTGATGGTTTCCAGAATGTTCCAGTAGATGAGTCCTGATGCACAGGATTTAGTTGTGCCAGAAGATTCCAGGATTGACCTTTCTGGTCAGTGAAGAGGACAGTGATGGAACACAAGCCTCAGGGCCTGGTTGCCCCCTTTTTTAACTGGCAGTGCCTGATACGGAAGTAACTGAAAATTCCAGCTTGTTGCTGGAGCCATGCTTTAGAATAAGACCTGTTGCCAGTAAAGCTATCTTCATCTGTGTGGATCTACAGAGTTGGGAGAGAAACAAAAGGCAAATGAAGAGACAGGGGGCGCTTTCAGGTGGAAACAGCAGTTTTGTTTTTGGTGATGCTGCTACCTGGCATATAAATGACCAATAAAAGACTCACAGATGTTAAAAAAAAAAAAAAAGAACATCTTCAGTTCTCCAAGACCACAATGCTGGTTTCTTGTATCTTCATATTAACCCTTTCACATTTTTTAATTTCCTTTGCTTCTTAATTTTTAACTTAATTTAAATGTAAGTAAGTTGTTTTTGTAAAAAAATTATAATACAAGAGAATACATACAGATATCCCCCACTTTGCAAAAGTTCTCTTGATGCCACTTTTTTTTAATGTAAAGTAAAAGTGAAAATTGCTCAGTCATGTCCAACTCTTTGTGACCCCATGGTCCAATCCCAAATAAAGACAATGCCAAAGAATGCTCAAACTACCGCACAATTGCACTCATCTCACACACTAGTAAAGTAATGTTCAAAATTCTCCAAGCCAGGCTTCAGCAATACATGAACCGTGAACTTCCAGATGTTCAAGCTGGTTTTAGAAAGGCAGAGGAACCAGAGATCAAATTGCCAACATCTGCTGGATCATGGAAAAAGGAAGAGAGTTCCAGAAAAACATCTATTTCTGCTTTATTGGCTATGCCAAAGCCTTTGATTGTATGGATCACAAGAAACTGTGGGAAATTCTGAAAAGATGGGAATCCCAGACCACCTGACCTGCCTCTTGAGAAACCTATATGCAGGTCAGGAAGCAACAGTTAGAACTGGACATGGAACAACAGACTGGTTCCAAATAGGAAAAGGAGTACATCAAGGCTGTATATTGTCATCCTGCTTATTTAACTTATATGCAGAGTACATCATGAGAAACGCTGGGCTGGAAGAAGCACAAGCTGGAATCAAGATTGCTGGGAGAAATAGCAATAACCTCAGATATGCAGATGACACCACCCTTATGGCACAAAGTGAAGAGGAACTAAAAGCCTCTTGATGAAAGTGAAAGAAGAGAGTGAAAAAGTTGGCTTAAAGCTCAACATTCAGAAAACTAAGATCATGGCATCTGGTCCCATCACTTCATGGGAAATAAATGGGGAAACAGTGGAAACCGTGTCAGACTTTATTTTGAGGGGCTCCAAAATCACTGCAGATGGTGACTGCAGCCATGAAATTAAAAGACGCTTACTCCTTGGAAGGAAAGTTATGACCAACCTAGATAGTATATTCAAAAGCAGAGACATTACTTTGCCAGCAAAGGTCCATTTAGTCAAGGCTATGGTTTTTCCAGTGGTCATGTATGGATGTGAGAGTTGGACTGTGAAGAGAGAGAGTGCCAAAGAATTGATGCTTTTGAACTGTGGTGTTGAAGAAGACTCTTGAGAGTCCCTTGGACTGCAAGGAGATCCAACCAGTCCATTCTGAAGGAGATCAGTCCTGGGATTTCTTTGGAAGGAATGATGCTGAAGCTGAAACTCCAGTACTTTGGCCACCTCATGCGAAGAGTTGACTCATTGGAAAAGACTCTGATGCTGAGAGGGATTGGGGGCAGGAGGAGAAGGGTGAGAGGAGAGGGTGAGATGGCTGGATGGCATCACCGACTCGGTGAACATGAGTTTGAGTGAACTGCAGGAGTTGGTGATGGACAGGGAGGCCTGGCGTGCTGCGACTCATGGAGTCGCATCGAGTCGGACACGACTGAGCAACTGAACTGACTGAACTAGACTATACAGTCCATGGCATTCTCCAGGCTAGAATAGTGGAGTGTGTAGACTTTCCCTTCTCCAAGGGATCTTCCCAACCCAGGGATCGAACCCAGGTCTCCCTATTGCAGCCAGATTTTTTACCAGCTGAGCCATAAAGTCCTACGTTAAAATCCATTTCTGAAATCCCAGGCTGTTTCAGCTTATGAAAGGTTTCATAGGTAGGCTTTGCTTGAATAATGGGGGAAATCTGAGAATGGCTTTTAAAATAATTTGCTAAATTAATCACATCATTTAGCCCTTCCTTCTAAACTTCCACCCGGTACATCCAGCTGCATCTGCATCATCTCCCCCAAGGACATCTGACAAGTGTCCCCAAGTGGATGAGTTTTCATCTAGGCTCCTGGTCAAAACACCTGGGTTTGCCAGAAGACCCACCCACCTCTGGAATTAGATGACAATAAAATTCCTTGGATCAGTTGTTTCTCAGTTTTGCTGCATGTTAAAAGTGTCTTGGGACCTTGAGAAATCCCACATCATAGCATGTGGCAGACACCCTGAGGTGACCTGCTATGGCAGTCATGACCTCCTCCTGATTGGAAGGGAAAATGTGCGTTGCTTCTAACCAAGGAAGTGGCAAGGTAATGGATGTCATCCACTTGATTACATTATTTTATAAATACATGCATACTGCATATATTATATATGACACATTATTTTCTATACATACGTATACTACCAGATATTTATATCTTTATACATATACACATCACCTACATGTACACATACACATGTGTACATGTGCAGACTCTCGCTTTGTCTCCCATGTACTTAAGGAAGGAAAGCTCCATGCTGTGAACTGTGACTGGAGGCTGGAGGTCTGGGGCCCCTGACTCTCATCTACTGGGCAGGGACCTTGAGGGATAGGTGGCTGCTTCAGGTGGTTTGGAAGAGCTGCAGACTTGGAGGCTGGGAACAGTCTGTGACCTATAGGGACACCCCCTCTAAGCCTGGGACACTCAGAGTGAGTTTTCACTTGTCTGCTGAGCCCACTGAGCCATCACCTCCCCAGCACTAGTCTGTCCTCTCTATACGCCTTTATCTTTTCCTCCTTCTCAGCCACCCAGCAGAGAAGGCAATGGCAACCCACTCCAGTGTTCTTGCCTGGAGAATCCCAGGGACGGGGGAGCCTGGTGGGCTGCTGTCTATGCGGTCGCACAGAGTTGGACACAACTGAAGCGACTTAGCAGCAGCACCAGCAGCAGCAGCAGCAGCCACCCAGAGTAGATGATTCACTTGGACTCAGGTCTCTGACATAGAGAAGAAACTCAGAACACAAAACTCAATAATCAGGGGAATCATTCTCCTATCCCCTTCTCAATGTCCTTGGTTGTCAGGCTTCAACTCTACCTGGGACAACTTTATGGCAGAGTCTGTGCCCCCAATCCCTTACCTGATTCCACCTGCCCTTTCCAGCAGATGGACGGTGCTGAAGCCTGGGGGCTATGCTCCCACAGCAAGGAGGCCAAGGGTGGGCATCTGAACTCTGGCCTGTTGGAACTTCCTCTCGAGCACCCAGGCCCCTTCTGCCATCTGATGTTGGGGCTCACAATGGAGGGGTGTACCCTCAACCACAAGTTCTCATGGACTCCAGCATTCGAGGTGACAGCCTTGGCTCCTGGATCCTGGGTCTGAGCAGGGATGGCTACCTACCTGGCTTCCTGGCTGTGTGTGTGTCACATAGGGGAGAGCAAAGGCACTTAGACACCCAGTGGGGGCAGCACCGCACCCCCATCTTCTCATTCCCCTTCCCCTCCCAGCAACTCTAGATCAGAATAGAGGATTAGAGGACAGTCATCTCTCTTCCTGTGAATCTGGTCATTGGTTTTTCATTGCTCTATTTACACATCTGTTCAACAGGCACTAACAACCCCTGACCCATGCTGAGTGCTCACCCCCACCCCAGGATGCCCAATTATCAGAAGAGGGGCCAGAACAAAGGGTCAGCATGGTGCCAGGACAACAGGAACAAGACTCTCCAGCACATTGGGGGCTGGCACGGCTTCCGGAGCAGTTCCCAAGCTGGGAGGGATGGCAACTCATTCTCAGTGTCATGGGGACGTGGGCACAAGCTTCCCAACATCTGCGCACCCTTCAGAATGCTCGAGAGAGTCCACGGGAGGAATGATCTAGAATTTAGGACACCCTGGGGAGCCTCAAACCCAGGGATTCTCCTCTCAGGTCTCTTCAAAAACCAAAGGCAGTGGCTGAGGGGTGAAGACAGTTATGAACACGAGAGACACAGAAGGAAATGATCCGGCACTACAGAAAGACTATAACTCATTTCCACAAAATGTCAGCAAAGATACGGATGTTTACAGGAATAAGTTTTAAAACTGCAAAACTGGATGTCCATTTTGGAACGATGTGAGGAGTGATAATCAAGAAACAAGATCAGTATCCATCGGTAGGAATGCTTGTGATGTGGCCACACCACGGAACATGAACAGCCACAGACAATAAGCTTCAAAGAAGATACGCTGTGAAGTGATCAGCATCTGTTCAGTGAAAAGAAAAAATAGGTTGTAAATTAGGTACATAGTATTGCTTTGATTTTTTAAAAGAAAAAATCTGTGGCTATCTGTACAAGTGTCAGATGTGATGTGTGCAAGTGGATTCTTGCCTATCTACACATGTAAGTGTCACAAATTTGGGAGACTCCGTGCCATGTACACCCATGTTGGGTATCACATGTCTTTGCCAGTTCAGTTCAGTCACTTAGTCGTGTCTGACTCTCTGAGACTCCATGGATTGCAGCACGCCAGGCCTCCCTGTCCATCTCCAACTCCCAGAGTTTACTCAAACTCATGTCCATTGAGTCAGTGATGCCATCCAACCATCTCATCCTCTGTTGTTCCCTTCTCTTCCTGCCTTCAATCTTTCTCAGCATCAAGGTCTTTTCAAATGAGTCAGTTCCTTGCATCAGGTGGCCAAAGTATTGGAGTTCAGCTTCAGGATCAGTCCTTCCAATGAATATTCAGGACTGATTTCCTTTAGGATGGACTGCTTGGATCTCCATGCAGTCCAAGGGACTCTCAAGAATCTTCTCCAACACCACAATTCAAAAACATCAATTCTTCAGCACTCGGCTTTCTTTATAGTCCAACTCTTGCATCCATACATGACTACTGGAAAAACCATAGCCTTGACTACACAAAGTAATGTCTCTGCTTTTTAATATGCCACCTAGGTTGGTCATAACTTTTCTTCCAAGGAGTAAGCGTCTTTTAATTTCATGGCTGCAGTCACCATCTGCAGTGATTTTGGAGCTCCAAGAAATAAAGTCTCTCACTGTTTTCACTGTTTCCACTGTTTCCCCATCTATTTGCCATGAGGTGCTGGGACCAGATGCCATGATCTGTTTTCTGAATGTTGAGCATTAAGCCAACTTTTTCACTCTCCTTTTTCACTTTCATCAAGAGGCTCTTTATTCTTCCCTTTCTGCCATAAGGGTGGTGTCATCTGCACATCTGAGGTTACTGATGTTTCTCCCGGCAATCTTGATTCCAGCTTGTGTTTTTTCCAGTCCAGCGTTTCTCATGATGTACTCTGCATATAAGTTAAATAAGCATGGTGACAATATACAGCCTTGATGTACTCCTTTTCCTATTTGGAACCAGTCTGTTGTTCCATGTATAGTTCTAACTGCTTCCTGATCTGCATACAGATTTCTCAAGAGGCAAGTCAGATGGTCTGGGATTCCCATCTTTTTCAGAATTTTCCACAGTTTATTGTGGTCCACACAGTCAAAGGCTTTGGCATAGTCAATAAAGCAGAAGTAGATGTTTTTCTGGAACTCTCTTGCTTTTTCCATGATCCAACGGATGTTGGCAATTTGATCTCTGGTTCCTCTGCCTTTTCTAAATCCTGCTTGAACATCTGGAAGTTCACAGTTTACATACTGTTGAAGCCTGGCTTGGAGAATTTTGAGCATTACTTTACTAGCATGTGAGATGAGTGCAGTTGTGTGGTAGTCTGAGCATTCTTTGGCATTGCCTTTCTTTAGGATTGGAATGAAAACTGACCTCTTCCAGTCCTGTAGCCACTGCTGAGTTTTCCAAATTTTCTGGCATATTGATTGCAGCACTTTCACAGCATCATCTTTTAGGATTTGAAATAGCTCAGCTGGAATTCTTTCACCTCCATTAGCTTTGTTCATAGTGATGCTTCCTAAGGCCCACTTGACTTCACATTCCAGGGTGTCTGGCTTTAGATGAGTGATCACACAATCGTGATTATCTGGGTCATGAAGATATACCCATTCAAATGGGTATATCTTTCCTTTTCTCCTTTGCCTTTCACTTCTCTTCTGTTCACAGCTATTTGTAAGGCCTCCTCAGACAACCATTTTGCCTTTCTGCATTTATTTTCTTTGGGGGTGGTCTTGATCCCTGCCTCCTGTATAATATCACAGACCTCCAGCCATAGTTCTTCAGGCACTCTGTCTATCAGATCTAATCCCTTGAGCATGTAAAGAACAGAAACACCAATATCAGCGTGATTGCCTCTGGGTGGGGTATTGTGAGTTATTGAATTTTATTCATTGATTTCCATATTTGCCTAATTCTCTAGAATAAGTATGTGCTATGACTGTACCTCTGGAAGCCACTGAAAGCCCTTGGAAGTGCTTCACGGGCGGTGGTAAGATCTAGACCAGCCCCTTCTGGTTGGAGTCCTGAGCATGGCTCTTTTCACTGCCTGCCTCTCCCCGGCACCCTCCAGTGCCTGCCTGTCAGGCTGCCATGGACTGTGAGCCCTCACACTTTCAGATTCCATCGAGGGATTGGCACTCGGTGAATGGACAAGACAGTAGGGTGAGCACTGTCCCCAAAGGGCCATGACAGGGCTGGGTTCTCCTTCCCAGGGGCCTTTCAGTGCCCAGAGCCCTTGGAGGACGACTCTAGGGCCTCTGGAACCATCCTTAAGTTCTTTCATGTCCACCCTTGTGTCTGAAGTTCCACAGTAGCCACAGCCAACACATCCATTCAGACTCTGTGCGGCTGTGTACCCATCCATCAGCTATGCCATTGACACGGTTACCTCCAGGCATCGGAGGCTCCAGTTGTTGTGGTCACCATAAGAAGAGCCAGATTCAGGGTGAACATCCCTCCAGCAAGTGATCATCACGTCCTCCCCATGTTCCCACAAGCAGTGATCATCAGCCCAGCCCAGCCCTGGTCACGCACTGCTGGGAGGCATGTATCCCCTTGACACTGTCCTTGACACAGTTGTCTCCACTTCAGGGAGAGATTTGAAAATGGGGCATCTCGATGTCCCATACTCCAGAGCCCCTCAGAACCATCCAGGGAGAAACATGTTCATCCTGTGAGTTTGCAGCAGCTACCAAATCATCACCACTCAGCAGCTTGAAGCCACATAATTTCTTTTCTTGAGTCTGTAGGTCTGGCATCTGCGCTGGACCCAGGGCTGGCTTTTTCTGGAGGCTCGCAGGGAGAACACCTCCCTCCCTGTTCCAGCTTCCAGAAGAGCCACATCCCTTGGCTTGCTGCCCCTTCCTCTGTTTTCAGGTCAGCAGTATAGCATCATCTCCTGTGATCTCTGTTTCTATCCTCATACCTTCACTCTCTGACTCTGCCTTCTGTCCCCCATCTTGTAAGGATACTGGTGATGCCATTGGTCCCAGGTTGTCCCCCATACCATCTCAAGGCTCCTAACTTAATCAAACCTGCAAAGCCTCCACTGTGTGTAGTTACATAGTCATAGGTCCCAGGATTAGTGGAGATCTTTGGGGACATTGTCCAGCCATCTGCTGACCCATCCTATACTCTCACTGATTCCTGTCCAGCTCTGAAATTCTGGAAAGATCTTATCTCTCAGGACACATGGGAAGTGTCCTGACTTTCAGGAGCTGACTTCTTCCACAGGACCAAACTAGACACTCACATGTGTCTGAAGTGGGTGTTCAAGGCCACCCTCTGCTCCAAGTTCTGTGACAACTTGTCGCAAGCATCTTCCTAAGGGGCTGAGAAAGCTAGGCTCTCGGAGCACACACCTCCTTTCCCTTTTGCTTTGGCCCTTCTCATGCCCCACACCTGAGAGAACAATCTTGTTGTTCAGTCACTTAGTCATGCCTGACTCTTTGAGACACCATGGATTGCATCAAGCCAGGCTTCCCTGTCTCTCACTCTCTCTCAGAGTTTGCCCGGAAGATAGAAAAATCTGAAACGATGATAAAAATCTCCCTTCAGTATCAGATATGAAGAGGGTTCTACTGCCCAGAAGTTCCCAAAATGATATCTCTGCACAAACCATCCATGTTTCTAAAGGGCCTGGGATCATAACGTCAACTCCTTGGTGGCCCTGCTGTGTCTGAGGCGCCCCTTTCCTGGAAACTCTGCAGCCCAAGTTCCTGCTATAAGACATGGCCTGCTAGCATCATACAACAAAATCATTGATCTCATTCTGGTAAACCCTGGTGGCTCAGACGGTAAAGAATCTCCCTGCAGTGCAGGAGACTCAGGTTCGATCCCTGGGTGGGGAAGATACTCTGGAGAAGGGAATAGCTACCCACTCCAGAATTCTTGCCTGGAAAATTTCATGGACAGAACCTGGTGGGCTACTATCCATGGGGTCACAAAGAGTTGGACACGACTAAAGGGCCAACACTTGTACTTTTCCAGGCCCATAGCTGAGTCTGGCGGGTTTGTATGGAGGGCTGGGCATGTCTTGCCACACATGAAGGTCCAGCTGCAGTGACATAGTGCGACTGGGTTCTAGAGCCCACTGGGACCCCTCCCACTGCCCACCTGTGGGACAGTACATGCTGAGGGCCTGTCCTGGGCTGAGGAACTCAAGGGTTAAAAAAGAACAGGTCATATGGATAATTCCATGTTTAGTTTTTAAAGGAACCTCCACACGATTCTCCACAGTGACTTATCAGTTTACATTTCCACCAACAGTGCAAGAGGGTTCCCTTTTCTCCACACCCTCTCCAGCATTTATTATTTGTAGATTTTTTTGATGATGGCCATTCTGACCAGTGTGAGGTGATACCTCACTGCAGTTTTGATTTGCTACTGATGAACCTATTTCCAAGACAGGAATAGAGACACACTCATAGAGAGTGGACATGTGGACACAGGGAGGGGAGGGAAGGGTGGGATGAACTGGGAGATTAGGGTTGACATCCACACACTATCCTGTATAAAACAGACAGCTAGGGGAACCTATAAAGCTCGGGAAGCTCAGCTCAGTGCCCTGTGATGACCTAGATGGGAGGGATGGAAAGAGGGGGAAGGGAGTCCAGAAGGAAGGGGAAGTATGTATGCAGATAACTGATGCAATTCATTGTACAGCAGAAACTAACACAACATTATAAAGTAACTATATTCCAATTTTTTAAATTTTTTTAATGAAAACAAACAAAAGGGCTATTTCTCGCTCTGCATGCTCTATTTTAATGAGGTATGCATGTGTGCTAAGTTTCTTCATTCATGTCCAACTCTTTGGGAACCCATGGACTGCAGCCCGCCAGGCTTCTCTGTCCATGGGATTCTCCAGGCAAGAACACTGGAGTGGGTTGCCATTTCCTCCTTCAGGGGATCTTGCCGACCCAGGATCGAACCCATATCTCTTTTGTCCCTGCATTGGCAGGCGTGTTCTTTACCACCAGCGCCACCTGTGAAGCTCTTTGGTGGGAAGGGGCTAACAATTATCTCCTCAGCAGAGAAACACCTTAATTTCAGATAGTAAAAGTCCAGGTCGATGTTAAGGAGAGTGTGACCACGCACGGGGAGTGTCCCTGCAGCGTGTAGCACAAGGGGGCGAAATGCATAAGGGGGCACAATCTGCATTATATTATCCCCCAGGAAGTCCCTGAAGCTTGTGCTGCCCTGAGACCGGAAAAGGCACAAGGCCTGCTTGATGGGAAGGTGTCCTTGAGGTCAAACCTCTAATTGGAAGCAGCTAGAGGCAGAAACGGAGAAGGCAATGGCACCCCACTCCAGTACTCTTGCCTGGAAAATCCCATGGATGGAGGGCCTGGTGGGCTGCAGTCCATGGGGTCGCTAAGAGTTGGACACGACTGAGCGACTTCACTTTCACTTTTCACTTTCATGCATTGGAGAAGGAAATGGCAACCCACTCCAGTGTTCTTGCCTGGAGAATCCCAGGGATGGGGGAGCCTGGTGGGCTGCCATCTATGGGGTCGCACAGAGTCAGACATGACTGAAGTGACTTAGCAGCAGCAGCAGCAGCAGCAGAGGCAGAAAGGATAATGGGGCCATGACTGCATGTGAAACTGGCCAACAAAGACCAGTCAGGACAGAAGGGGAACAGACGCAGCTGAACTCTTTAATTACATTAACTTCTAATGGTAAGAGGGAAACAAATGAAAGTAACTCTTATGCCTAGGTGCATACAATATGAAAATGAAAATCCAAGACTCTTAATATTTCTTCAGATTTATCACAGCATTCAAAATTTAATGTTCCTATAGAAGCATGTGCCTCTAAGGGAAGTTGGAGCATGATCCTGGAGGCCCCCACTAGTGTGTGACACCCATTTTACCCCAAGGGGGTGCAGAGACAGAAACCAGTGGCTCTCTACATTACTTTTCAGTAAGCTCATGAACCTTATTCATTTTTATGGCTGACTTTGAGCCTTACTGGCATAAGTTGGTCAGAGAATTGTTATGTGTCCTTGTCTTTGTGGCTTCCTGTTCCTTTTAGAAATACAACTCTAATTTTGTCAGTAAAATCAGTTAAAAAAAAAAAGAAAGAAAGAAAATCAACTGTCAGGCAAACTTTACAGAGCACATATATTCTCCACAGCAATGACGGTGTCTCACATCCTCTGGGCCTCGCTGTGTGCCTGCTCCCCTGTGGAAGCAGGGATCTTTCATCAACAGGCAGCATCCCTCTGAAGAGCTCTCTGTAGTGAACTCATGCAGTTCAGTTCAGTTCAGTCACTCAGCCAGCGTGTCCGACTCTTTGCGACCCCATGAATCACAGCACGCCAGCCCTCCCTGTCCATCACCAACTCCCCGGAGTTCACCCAGACTCACGTCCATCGAGTCTGTGATGCCATCCAGCCATCTCATCCTCTGTTGTCCCCTTCTCCTCCTGCCCCCAATCCCTCCCAGCATCAGAGTCTTTTCCAATGAGTCAACTCTTTGCATGAGGTGGCCAAAGTACTGGAGTTTCAGCTTTAGCATCATTCCTTCCAAAGAAATCCCAGGGCTGATCTCCTTCAGAATGGATTGGTTGGATCTCCTTGCAGTCCAAGGGACTCTCAAGAGTCTTCTCCAACACCACAGTTCAAAAGTATCAGTTCTTCGGCGCTCAGCCTTCTTCACAGTCCAACTCTCACATCCATACAAGCCATTCATCTTCTTTATTGCCTGGAAGAGGAATGAGAGGT
Organism: Nanger dama; assembly: GCA_917880005.1. Taxonomy (NCBI): domain Eukaryota; kingdom Metazoa; phylum Chordata; class Mammalia; order Artiodactyla; family Bovidae; genus Nanger; species Nanger dama. The sequence continues at coordinate 3,608,404 of CAKJTW010000113.1, read as the reverse complement.
GAAAGCCAGTAAAAATCTAGTGAAATGCTTGGGGTAAATGATCCCTGGTTGGGCTTCCTCGGTGGCTCAGATGGTAAAGAATCTGCCTGCAATGCAGGAGGCCAACGTTCCATCCCTGGGTCGGGAAGATTCCCTAGAGAATCAAACGGCAACCCACTCCAGTATTCTTGCCTGGAGAATTTCATGGGCAGAGGAGTCTGACAGGCTACAGTTCATGGGGTCTCAAAGAGTCGGACACGACTGAGCAACTAACACTTGCTGCAAATATGGAGCCGGGAGGTGCGGGCTGGACTCTGCTTTATAATATAAGAGCAATGATGTAAATGTTTAAGATTCAAGTACTTGGACTTCACTGGAATAGGCAGTGATCCCTTCCTTGGCTTGATTATTACAATACTTTTCAAGAAGGTTCTATCTGGTGAGTCATTTGATTGTCTAAACACACTTTTCTTTCTTGTCAGGGCTTGATTCCAGCTGGGTCACTTGCCCACAGATCCAAGCCCACAGGATTTTGACGGCTTCGTGGGTTGGGTGGTTTCTCTGGGCATGACTGGCTGTCTTGAGATCAGATTCCCGGACACGCTGGCAGAGGCTTTGTCTGGGAAAGGCACTGGCCCACACTGGCTCTGAACCAGTCTGGGGAGACAGGGGCCATGCCCGGGAATACAGCGGGTCAGGAACAGTGTGACAACTGGCTATCCTGAGGATGGAGGTCACCAAGCTAGAGAAAGAGTAGGAATGTGTCCACCCCACAGACATCTCTGGAATGTTCTGAGCCTCAGGAACTGTGGAAGGCCGAATGGGTGAAACCAGTAACTTCTGCTGCAGCACGAAGGTGCGGGTGATCCGGCAGCACACGGCGAGGCTTCAGTCCTCTTCTTTCCGAGGGTCTCAGCCAGTGTTTGTGCTCAGCTCCCCGCACCATGGGGCCCTGAGCTGGACCAGGGCAGTCATCTTGGTGTCTTTCTGGCCTGTCAGCCCAGCTGACCCTCATCTTCTCTCTCACCCTTCTCCATTATGAGAACTCCTGTGTCCGGGGCTCATGGGGCTGGTCTTTCAGCCATGGGCAGAGTCTGGGTGCCAGGTTGTGGGCCCTGCTGGCTTCTGGACCATGACTCTGGCTGCATGAAGACCACGTCAGGAACTCAAGAGAGGCCCAATTACTCAGTTTGTGGCGGGTCACAGTGGGTTATCTGAGTCACGAGGGGACCATTGGTCATCTATGGGCCATGGCTACTGTGGGTCCTGTGGAGACTGGCTTGGGTATTGATTGAACTCAGACCTGGTTTACTAGCAAGAGAGCAGGGATCAAAGGACCCAGTATATGGGAAAAGTTCTAACATCACCCAGTGGTCTAGGTACTGGTTCTTTAACAGGACAGTATTTTGGAAGCATCTGCAGAGACTGAAAAGACATCAATGCCTGTGTCCCATGTAAGAATTCTGATGTCAGTGGTAACGCGTGAATATAAATTTTCTTTTGCTTTGTAGCAAATTACCAAACTTGGTGATTTACCAAATAGAAGACATTTATTTTCTAAATTTCCATGAGTTAGGAGTTGGGACATGCTCTGGCTGGGCCCTGCCCAAAGTCTTAACCAAGGTGTTGGCCGTGCTGTGTTCTCTTGCTGGCAGAATTCACTTCCTTGTGGTTTTAGGGCTGATGGCTTCAGCTTTCCTAGCTGTCAGCTGGTCCCAGAGGCAACCCACAGTTCACAGACAGCACGGCTCTTCTCCCTCTTCAAGGCCTCCAGGAGAGAGCAAGAGCTGGGTAAGAGTCTTACTTAATCTTAATGTCATTGCAGGAGGGACACTTTGTCCCATAATATAACCTCATCATTGCTGGAGGTACATTTTGCCCCATAATGTAATCTCATCAAGGCAGAGACACCCACCACCTTTACCACTGCTCTTGGTTGGAAGCAACTCACAAGCTCCACCACTAATCTCAGGGCGGGTGTAACTGACTGTAACTGAGGGTGTAACACACCTCGGGTGTGTCTGCCACATGCTATGATGTGGCCACTGGGACTCTTCAAAGCTCCCAAGAAAATTTTAACCTGGAGCAAAATCTGGGAGCCACTGGGAGCTGAAGAACCTTTAAGTTGCCTGATTCTAGAGGTGGTCTTTTCTTCTTCCTGCACGCATTGCCCAATCCAGGCCCAGATGCCAACTACAGAGTCCTTCATCCTGGGATGCTCCAAAACATCTTGGGGGAGACATTGTTGGTGTGCTTGAATATATCTGTTGAAGTTTGGAAAGAAGGGTTGATTTACACAATTAAATTGGCAAATCATTGTAAAAACCTGTCTATCTACAATCTTAACATTGTTAAGAAAAGCAACTTCCATTTAAATTGCATTTTGTATATAAATGAAAGAGAAGCACTCTAGACTGAATTGATCCCTTCAAAATTCATATGTTGAAGCCCTAATCCTCACTATGACTATATTTGCAATAAGATCTTCAGCAGATAATCGGTGGTAGTGGTTCAGTTGCGAAATTGTGTCTGACTCTTTGCAACCCCATGGATTGTAGCCCGCCAGGTTCCTCTGTCCATGGGATTTTCCAGGCAAGAACACTGGAGTGGGTTGTCATTTCCTTTTCCAGGGCATCTTCCTGACCCAGGGACTGATCCTGGGTTTCCTGCATTGGCAGGTGGATTCTTTACCACTAAGCCACCTGGGAAGCAGGAGATAATTAGGGTTAAATAAAGTCATAAGTTCAGTTCAGTTCAGTCACTCAATCATGTCTGACTGTTTTCAACCCCATGAATCACAGCACCCCAGGCCTCCCTGTCCATCACCAACTCCTGCAGTTCACTCAAACTCATGTCCATCGAGTCGGTGATGCCATCCAGCCATCTCACCCTCTGTTGTCCCCTTCTCCTCCAGCCCCCAATCCCTCCCAGCATCAGAGTCTTTTCCAATGAGTCAACTCTTCGCATGAGGTGGTCAAAGTACTAGAGTTTCAGCTTTAGCATCATTCTTTCAAAGAACACCCAGGACTGATCTCCTTCAGAATGGATTGGTTGGATCTCCTTGCAGTCCAAGGGACTCTCAAGAGTCTTCTCCAACACCACAGTTCAAAAGCATCAATTCTTTGGCGCTCAGCTTTCTTCACAGTCCAGCTCTCTCACATCCATACATGACCACTGGAAAAACCATAGCCTTGACTAGATGGACCTTTGCTGGCAAAGTAATGTCTCTGCTTTTTAATATGCTAGCTAGGTTGGTCATAACTTTCCTTCCAAGGAGTAAGCATCTTTTAATTTCATGGCTGCAGTCACCATTGCAGTGATTTTGGAGCCCCCAAAAAAGTCATAAGAGTAGGGCCCTAATTAGATAGGATTGTGGCCTTATAAGGAAAGAGAGCTAGATCTCCCTATCTCTATTATGTGATGACACAGCAAGAAGGTAGCAGTCTGCATAGTCAGGAAGAGGGCTCTCACCAGAACCCAACCATCCTGCACCCTGACCTAGGATTTACAGTCTCCAGAACTGTGAGAAATGTTTTTGCTGTTTAAGCTACTCAGTCTGGTATTTTCTTATGGCAGCCCTAGCTGACTAATACAAGAAGCAAACTAACAAAAATATTCCAGAATAAGAATTAGATGAAGGAAAGTAACATCATGGCCTTGGAATTGTGGGATATACTTTGAAAGCCAAAAAATTTCAAAAGAAACATTTAACATTTGATTATCAGACTCTAAACAAGTCTGTGTTTTACAGTGTCTGTTACCTACATAAATATAGTCCACTGATCTTTGACAAAGAGGCTAAGGCAATACAGTAGAGAAAAGATAGTCTATTTAACAAACAGTGCTGGAAATAGTGGACATCCACATTTAAGAATATGAATCTATTCACAGATCTTGCACAAAAAAACTAACACAAAGTAGATCATAGGTGTAAATATAAAGTGCAAACTGTGAAACTCCTAGTAGATAATAGGATAAAATATAAATGACTTTGAATGTGGCAATGACTTTTTAGATGTAGCACCAAAGTCTCAATTTATCAAAGAGATCATTCATTCATCAGCTGGATTTAGCTAAAAACAAAAACTTCAGCTCTGCAAAAGACAGTCATGAGAATGAGAAGACAAACCACAGACTGGGAAAAAATACTTGCAAAAGACATGCATGTGTGCTAAATCGCTTCAGTTGCGTCCAACTCTTTTGGACCCTATGGACTATAGCCTGCCAGGCTCCTCTGTCCATGGGATTCTCCAGGAATGAATACTGGAGTGGGTTGCCATGCCTTCGTCCAGGGATCTTCCTCACCCAAGGATCGAACCCACATTTCTTACATCTCCTGCATTGGCAGGTGGGTTCTTCACCATAGTGCCACATGGGAAGCCCTTGCAAAAGACACATCTGATAAAGAACTGTTATCCAAAATATACAAAGAACTCTTAAAACTTACCAATAAGAAAATAAACAACCTGATTTAAAACTAGGCAAACAACCTAAATAGAAATCTCACTGAAGAAGGTATATAGATGGTAGATAGCACATGAAAAGATGCTCCCCATTATATGTCATTATGGAATTGCAAATTAAAACAATATAAGATACCATTACATACCTATCAGAATGGCCAAAATCCAGAATACAGACAACACCAAAGCTGGCCAGGATTGTTGTTCCAGCAACAGGAACTCTCAATCACTGCTGGTGGGAATGCAAAATAGTGCAGCCATTTTGGAAGACTGGGGATTTCTTACAAAATTAAACATAACTTTATCAAGTGATCCAGAAATCCCACTCCTTTGTATTTGCCTAATGAGTTCAAAACTTTTGTCACACAAAAACTTGCATGTGATTTTTTTTTTCACGTGATGTTTATAGCAGCTTTGTTCATAATTGCCAAAACTTGGAAGCAGGCAAGAAGTCCTTCAGTAAGTGAATAGATAAATAAACTATGGTCCATCCAAGCAATGGAATATTCAGCGCTGAAAAGAAGTGAGTTATCAAGCCATAAAACGACATGGAGGAAACTTAATGGCATATTACAAAGTGAAGGAAGTCAATCTGAAAAGGCTACATGTTTGATTCCAACTATCCGGCATTCAGTAAAAGGCAAAACTATGGAGACAAAAAAATACCAGTGGTTGCCAGGGGTGGGGATAGGTAGAGTTAAATGGGGAGAAGAGTGACAGTAAAACTACCACATATGTGTGTCATTCAACTTTTGTCTAAATCCATAGATTGAACAACACTGAAAGTAAACCCTAATGAAGTGCATCACTATAGGTTGTTGATGGTTACAAGCGTACCATGTGGTGTAGAGTTTGACAGTGAGGCTGTGCTGTGTGGGGCAGGGGTAGTATAAGAATTCTCTTTAACTTCTCCTCAGTTTTTCTATGAAGTCAAAACTGGTCTAAAAACAGTGCCTAATTTTTTAAGTGTTCATTTAAAGAGTCTTTATTTTATTTTAAAATTTGATTGAAGTATTAGTTGATTTACAATGTGTTCATCTCTGCAAAGTGATTCAGTTTTATACATAAATATATATACATATACATATACATATACAGGCTTCCCTGGTGGCTCAGATGGTAAAGAGTCTGCCTGCAATGCAGGGGAGACCCCAGTTTGATTCCTGGGTCAGGAAGATCCCTGGAGAAGGGATAGGCTACGCACTCCAGTATTCTTGGGCTTCCCTGGTGACTCAGATGGTAAAGAATTTGCTCACAATATGGGAGACCTGGGTTCGATCCCTGGGTTGGAAGATCCCCTGGAGGAGGGTATGGCAACCCATGCCAGTATTCTTGCCTGGAGAATCCCCATAGACAGAGGGGACTGATGGGCTACAGTCCATGCAGGTCACAAAGAATCAGACACAACTGAGTGACTAAGCACACACACATATATACACCCTTTTTGATATTCTTTTCCATTATGGCTTATCACTGGATATTGAATATAGTTCTCTGTGCTCTACAGTGGGCTTCCCTGGTGGTTCAGATGGTAAAGAATCCACCTGCAACGCAGGAGACCACTATTTGATCTCTGCATCAGGAAGATCCCCTGGAGAAGGAAATGGCAACCTACTCCAGTATTCTTACCTGGGAAATCCCATGGACAGAAGAGCCTGGCCGGCTACAGTCCATGGGGCTGCACAGTCAGACACAGCCGAGAGGCTTTCACTTTCACTTTCTGTGCTCTACCGTAGGACCTTGTTTACCCATTCTCTAAATAATAGTTCGCACCTGTTAATCCCAAACACCCAGTCCTTCTCTCCTACATCCCCTATCCCTCTTGGCAACCACAAGTCTGTTTCCTATGTCTGTGAGAGTGTTTCTGTTTGTGTTGTATTTTAGAGTCCACATATAAGATCATATGGTATTTGTCTCTCTCTTTCTGACTTCCCTTAGTATGATAACCTTTAGGTCCATCTATGTCGCTGTAAATGGCAATGTTTCATTCTTTTTTATGACCAAATAATAATCCATCGTGTATGTATATGGATTACTATATATATATGCTAAGTTGCTTCAGTCGTGTCTGACTCCTTACGACCCCATGGACTGTAGCCCACAAGGCTCATCCATCCATAGGATTCTCCAGGCAAAGATCCTGGAGTGGGTTGCCATTTCCTACTCCAGAGGATCTTCCCTACCCAGGGATTGAAACTGTATCTCTTGTACCTCCCCCATTGCCAGGCAGATTCTTTACCACTAGTGCCACCTGGGATACATCTTTATCTATTTGCCTGTCAATGGGCATTTAGGTCGTTTCCATGTCTTAGCTATTGTAAATAGTGCTGCTATGAACATCGGGGTGCATGTTTCTTTTCAAATTACAGTCTTCTCTAGATACATGTCCAGGAGTGGGATTGCTGGATCATATGACAACTCTATTTTTAGTTTTTTTGAGAAAACTTCATACTGTTCTTCATACTGGCAGTACCAATTTACATTCCTGCTAACAATGTAGGATGTTTTTCTTTTCTCCACACCCTCTCCAGCAACTATTTGTTATTTATAGGTGAAGAGCCTTTATTTTAAAAGTGAAAATTCAGAGGGACAGAAATATGCCTAAATTGTAAATAACTGGCAATTGATCAGTTTCTGGAATTCATAAAGAAACTTTCATCAAGAGATACAAGAAAGAATCCATTTTAACCACAGAAAGACAGGTTCTGTGATCAAGCAGGTCACCCAAGGGACCCACAAAGGGACAATAACCATAAGAGAGAGGATCACCCACACAGTTTCAGAAACCTGCAGAATGACGAGAACAATGGGAACAGTCTTCTCAGCCCTCAGAGGAGCAAATATCACAGGAACAATCACCCTGGTGACAGGGTTAGAGGAACAAGACTGCCCTCTCTGGGAGCTACACAGGCTCTCCTGGGATAGGGGAAGTGAGGATGACTCAGCAGTTTCATTTCCTGGTGGGCTGAGGCTCATGGGAAATATGGAGCCCAGAGCACCATGGGAAATGACTCTTTATATACTCAGGCAAGATCCCTTCCCTCCTTTCCCCTCATGTACCCACAGGAGGGTGTACCCACAGGAGGGTGTACCCACAGGAGGGTGGTACCAAGCTGGGTGAGAACTCCTTAAAGTGAAAGAGTGGGGCCTACAGACTAACAGTGTGGGGCTTGGAGCCTGCAGTGCCAATGTGGTCCAATGTGGCCTCAGGCCAGACAGGTTAGCTCAGGTGGGGGTGGTTCAGTCAGGCTCCAGGTTTTATAAGGTTCAGGTTCTGACAGATATCTCAGGTTCTGTCAGTTTCCATCAGGTTCTGACACATTCTGTCAGGTTCCCTCAAGTTCTGACAGCTCTATCAGATTCCAAGAGGTTCTAACAAGTTCTGTCAGGTTCTGTTAGATTTGGTCAGGTTCTGACCAGCTCCCTCGGGTTCTGATATTCTCTCAGATTCCAATAGGTCCCTTCAGGTTTTTTCAGGCTCTATCCGGTTCTATTAGTTTCCCTCAGGTTTTCTCATTCTCTGGTAGGTTCTATTGGATTTGGTGAGATCTGACAGGACCCTCAGGTTCTGACGAATTCTCTGGTTCTGTCAGGTTCTGACAGGTTCCTTCAGGTTCTGTCAGATTTAGTCAGGTTCTTTCAGATAGGACAGATTTGGTCAGGTCTGACAGGATCCCTCAGATTCTGACTGATCCTCTCAGATTCTGTCAGGTTCAGTCAGGTTTTGTCAGATTTGTTCAGGTTCTGACAGATTCCCTCAGGTGCTCACAGATTCTCACAGGTTCTAACAGGTATTATCAGATTTGGTCAGGTTCTGACCAGCTCCCTCAGATTCTGATATTCTCTCAGGTTCCAACACTTTCCTTCAGGTTTTGTCAGTCTCTGGCAGGTTCTATCAGATTTGGTAAGATCTGACAGGACCTTCTGGTTCTGACAGGTTCCATCAGGTTCTGACAGATTTAGTCAAGTTCTGTCAGGTTGGACAGATTTGGTCAGGTCTGACAGGATCCCTAAGGTTCTGACTGATCCTTTCACATTCTGTCAGGTTCAGTCAGGTTTGTTCATGTTCTGATAGATTCCCTCAGGTGTTCACAGATTCTCACAGGTTCTAACAGGTATTATCAGATTTGGTCATCTGATCAACTCCCTCAGGTTCTGACTTTCTCTCAGGTTCCAACACTTTCCTTCAGGTTTTGTCAGTCTCTGGCAGGTTCTATCAGATTTGGTAAGATCTGACAGGACCCTCAGGTTCTGACCGATTCTCTGGTTCTGTCAGGTTCCCTCAGGTTCTGTCAGATTCAGTCAGGTTTGGTCAGGTCTGACAGGATCCCTCAGGTTCGGACCAATTCTCTCTGTTGAGTTCTGACAGATTTCCTTAGGTTCTGATAGATTCCCTCAGGTTCTGACCAATTCTCTCAGATTCTGTCAGTTTCAATCAGGTTTTGTCAGATTTGGTCAGGATCTGACAGTTTCCCTCAGGTTTCCACAGATTCTCACAGGTTCCAACAGGTTTTGTCAGACTTGGTCAGGTTCTGTCACATTCAGTCATTTGTTCAGGTGCTCACAGTTTCCCTCAGTTCTGACAGATTTTAACAGATTCTCTCAGTGTCTGATCAATTTTATTTCTGTCAGGTCCTGACAGTTTCCTTTGGTTCTGACAGATTCTCTGAGTTTCTGACATGTTCTCTCAGGTTTTGTTAGATTTGGTGCAACTCTGACAGGACCCTAAGGTTTTGATTGATTCTGATTCTATCAGGTTCTGATCGGTTTCCTTAGGGTCTAATAAACTCAGGTTCTGAAATTCTCCCTCAGTTTTACCAGATTCGGTCAGATTTGGTCAGGTTCTGACAGGATCCTTGGATTCTGAGTGATTCTTTCTGGTTCTCTCAGGTCCTGAGAGGTTCCCTCAGGTTTTGTCAGCTGTGGTCAGGTTCTCCTCCCTGTGTGACTTGCTCCCACCTGCCTGCTGGGGGCGCCCTAACCTCACTGCTTTTCTTTGCAGCTCCCAGACGACTGAGCCCTGGCATCAGCAGAAGCTAATTCCAGTTTCGTGCCTCCCAGCCTCTACAGGTCCCTGTTGGATCGGGACCCAGTTCATTCATCGCCACCCCAAATTTTTCTCCTGGTGATACTCATCTTCCTCCTCTCTGTTCTCTTGCCCCTCCTCCCTGACCCTTGCTCTTCACTGCGCCCCCTTTCTGTGGACCAGACTGTCTAAAATCACAGCTAGTCCTGCTTCTGCTGCCTGTCTTTCAGGAGTCAGGCAGCTTGGCCATGTGCCCTCCAGTCAGCAAGCGATATGGGGCAGAGGGCATGTCCTATCTCCACGCATCCTGGATGTATCAGCTTCAACATGGCAGCCAGCTAAGGATCTGCTTTGCTTGTTACAAGGCTGCCTTTCTGAATCTTAAGCAGCAGCTAGAGTCAGAAGACTGGGAAGATGGAGATTGGGACCCTGAGCTTATGGATAACTCAGAGACAGGGTCTGAACAAGGGTCATCCCCAGAGATGGGGCCAAACTGGGCGCAGGGCCTATGGCAGCCTGCACAGGGCGAGTCTGGGGGCTGGGGATTGGACACCCTGGCATCAGGCCCTGTGGAGTCAGAAGACATGGACCTAGATGATCACTTTGTGCCCACTGAGCTGCAGCCTCAGGATGCAGCACCCCTGGGCCTGGATGCTGAAGATGCTGACTGGACCCAGGGCCTTCCCTGGAGATTTGGGGGAATCCCTACCTGTTCCCACTGGCCAAGCCCCTCTGTTCCATGGGAGGCGTTTTTCCAAGTGGACTTGCCTCCAGGAGAGCCCATGGTATTGGAGCTGGGCACCACCCAGGACATGGACCCCCTTGAGGCTGAAGCCTATTTACTGGACTTGCAGATCCTCTCCCTAGTGGGCTGCTATGATGCTGTCTACCTCCAGAAGATGAAGCCAAGAAGGGTCCGAATGACCCCAGGCCAGTGTTGGAAACTGCTGCTGGAGCCTGATGAGGTGTGGGTGGTGAGACTCCAAGATGCACCCCAGAAGCAGGAACTGCACCACTGGAAGCTAAGCATTCTGGAATCCTCCCTTCCAGGGCAGATTGAAGAGCTGGTCCCTGCAGATTCAGCCCTGCTTAAGAGGGGGATTCATCATCCTTTCTTATTCACCCTGGGCCAAGGGGAAGTCTGAGGAGGGAGACTCCGCCTCTAGGCCACAGTCCTCCACCCAAGGAGGGGATGCTGGCACCAGTGGGCCCAGAGAGCCTGGGGAGAACCTGGCTGCTGTGGGAGCCTCGGCCCTGGGAGAGCTGCCACATTTCCAGCCCCTCAAACCAGGGTCCCAGAACTGATGGACTGAGGTCCATGTGGTCACCGTTGTCCTGGCTTCCCCAGAACATCAGAGGCCAGAAGGACTGACCACTCCACAGAAGCCAGGGTAGCCATTAGCAATGGATGGGGACTTGGGCCTGGGGAGGAAGAATGGTGAGTGGCCAGAAGTTAAGAAATGGGACCTACCGTAGCCTAACAAGGAAGCAACACAAATATCAGTATTGAGGAGAGAAGCCGACTATCATGGAGTTAGGAGCATGAAGCCGACAAGGATGTGCTGGTGTGAACAACTGCTGTAGAATGTGGCATGAAGAGCAGGGTGCAGAGCTGTGCCCTCGACTTGTAGAGAAATGCCATGGGTGGGATACATACTCAGTCTTGGGTGACAGGGTCACCAGATGGTCTCTGGGTCTCCACAGGACTGCTCCAGAATGTCACAGCAGCACTGGATATTCTGGTCTATAGTGAGAGAAGGCCCAGTTTTAAATGTTGGCCTTTTAATGCAGTTTAGTTCTTGTTTTTGTTTTTGTTTTTTTTTAATTTAATAAAGTATTAAGAGTTGTGCATCAAAGCCCTGTCTTGACTCATCCTCAGCTAGTCCTTATGGTCTCAGTGTCCCAGTCAAGTCACCTTTACAGACTTAAGTCCCCTGGGAGCAGGGGACAGAGGGGAGCAGCACAGGCCAGATGAGGATTCTGGTCAGCTTTTGGCTCATAGTGCTTACAGGTGTTTATCACATTATTTGTAAACAACAAATACATACACACATGCTTAAAATAACAAAGGGCCATACTTGGAACAATGAGACTGTGTCAGCAAATGCAGATTTTAGTCAATCTAAATTTGTGCCCCTGATATTTAAAAACAAACAAAAACTAGAGGTAGAACCATGCACAAAAATTGCTAATAATGTTCATGATACAGGGGAGGGAAATGGGGGACCGTGTGCATCAGCCTCTCCATGCTTTGCACAGACTTACAGGAGAAGGAAGCTTTGGAGGTCTTGTCAGCAGAGTGCTATGGGCCAGGAAAAAGCTCTTAACTGGCAACTTCTCTTCCTTATAAACAACCAATCTAGAGGGTTCCACAGTTCTCCGCTGGGAGTCTCCAGTGATTCAAAGATGAGCTGACATTTATCACTGAATGAGGGACATTCAAAGATGTCCCTTTCAGTGAAAGATGTCCCTTTCAGTGAAAGATGCCCCTTTCAGTGAAAGATGCCAGTCTAAGGGTCCACTCTAGGGGTGGGAACTGGGGATTTGCTGCTATGTTAGGTATTATAGCAGCAAGTTCCTTGCATTGACATCTGGGAACAGTCTTTTTCTCTCCTATCTTTCAGATGTGAATCTCCAGGCAAGTCTTGAAGACATCTGATGCTAATTAGATGGAGGGAAGGCATTGATACAGCAGACACTCAAAACACTTCAGCATGATCTCATAACTCTGTAGGCTTTTGACTTGGAGTCTGTATTTGAACGTACATCTGGCTCTTCTTCCAAGTAAAAAGCATGGTCTTGCCTTCATCCCCTCCTTTCTCTGTCCCTCCAGGTTAAGCAGTCCATTTATTCATGGATCCAGCAAACCCCTGTTTGAGGCAGGCTATTTTTCTTAAATGACCCAGCTGCTTTGCAGTACTGCGGTGATGCTGAGGTCAGGAGAAGGCAGCCCTGAAATAGTGCCCAAGCAAGAGCCCTAGCTCTTTGCCAAGAGGCTACAGCTAGTTACTCAGCTCTTCTCATCTGAAAATGGGAAAAACATCAATTCACAAGGTAATGGTGAGGATGAAATAAGATCAGGTGTATCCTAAAAAAAAATTAAACATATAATTTCCATATGACCCAACAATTCTACTCCTAGGTATATACCCAAATAATTTAAAAATATATACCCACATACTTCTAGCAGCATTATTCACAATAGCCAAAAGGTGGAAACAACCCAAAGTTCATCAGCTGACAAATGGATAAACAAACTGTGATCTAGCCATACATAGTGGGGTGTTACTACTGAGTCATAAAAAGAATGAGGCTTCCCTGTTGGCTCAGTGGTAAAGACTCCATCTGCCAATGTGGGAGACACAGATTTGATCCCTGGGTTGGGAAGACCCCCTAGAGAAGGAAATGGCTACTCACTCCAATATTCTTGCCTGGGAAATCCCATGGACAGAAGAACCTGGCAGGCTACAGTCCACAGGGTTGCAAAAGAGTAAGATAGGACTGAAGTGACTAAAGCAAAAATGAAAAGGAGTGAAGTTCTGATGCTACAACATGGGTAAATCTTGAAAACTGTGATAAGTAAATGGAGTTGTCACAAAAGTTTGCATTGTCTAATTTCATTTCTTTGAAATATTCAGAATAGGCAAATCCATGGAGACAACAGCAACAAATGGTTGCCAGAGAGTGAGGGAAAAGGGGAGGAGGAAATAATTGCTTAGTGGGTATAGAGTCTCCTTCTGAGGTGATGGAAATATTCTGGAACTAGATGGAGGTGATAGTTGCACAATATTGTGAATGTACTACAAGCCACTAAATAGTTAACTACGTTATGTGAATTTCACTGCAATTAAAAAAAAATCAAATGTAAAACATGTAGAACATTGGCCCAGAGTAGGGATAACTGTCTGTTCTCTTTTCAGAGGACCTGTGAAGAACAGTGCCAACAATCCACCACTCCTCACCCCTCAGCCCTGCCATGCTGCTCCAATGTGAATTAATCCACTCTTTCCATTAAAACAGCTACAGTCAGCTTTGGCCTTTAGTGGAAACTCTGGTCTTCCCACCGTATACAATTACACGGTGATTTTCTCTTAAATCCAGAGCAGCAGCACAAATAATTATGCTTATTGCATTCACAGCCTGTGCGCCTGTGGAGGGATATTCCTGTCAGGTGTCCCAAATAGCATTAAAAGTAATTTGTCATTGATCAGTAATTCAAATTTAACTGGATTCTGTATTTTATCAGTCGATAGTGCGCCGGCCCCAGAAGGTCAGACCTGGTGTGTGTCTCTGTGAGGAACTAGGCCGGGAGCACTGGAAAGAGCATAGGACAGAGAGGCTGGGTCCAAAGGGAGGGGAGATGGCACAGGGCACGTGGCATCCCACCGTCTGTGGTGCAGGCCCCTTCCAGAAACATCTACTGCAGAGCTGGCAGTATTCCCAGCCCTGGGAAGGGCCGCAGAGAGGGATGGACAACGTACGCCATGGTTTTTCCAAACCACCCTGAGAGCAGCTGCCCAGCAGGTGAGGTGGGGGTGGGGACCTATGACCCCAGAGCTTCTGGTATTTCTGAGGGAAGCAGGAGGACAGGACTGGCCAGATCTCCTTCTATTCTGCACAGGGAAGGAGCTTGATGGACACGATCAAGATGTGTGTCCACGTTGCTGACCACAACCAGGCCTGAGGCTCTTCCCGCTTCTGAGGACCTGCTCCGGTCCAAGCCAACCGCTGCCCCTGGGGCCTGGGGCATCTTTGTGTTGCAGGAGCCTCTGTTTCTGGGGTGGTCCATGGTCTCTGGTGCCCAGACCCTGGGCCCTTGGTGGAAACACTGCAAGAAGGACAAAGTGTCTCCACAAATTGTCCTCCCACAGCAACGATTTCTGTGTTGGGGGCAATATGGGTGAAGCGTGTGCTTTCAGGAAAGGGGTCCCTGCCCCAACCTACAGACAGAAATCTGCTAATGTTTCCGGGGCTTCTTTAGAAGTTTCTGTGTTAGGCAGGGAAGACAGCTAGGTACTAAGACTTCCCTACCCCAACCTCAGGCACCCCTACACCAGCTGAGGGCTGGTCTAGTCACTGTTAGCACCTGAGGAGGTGACGCAGGGTCCAGATGTTCCCTGGGGGCCCTAGCATGGTGTGAAGGAGGCATGCACCCCCTCCCTGCAGTCTGACCCTCTGAAGACCCAGGCCTTGGGGCCTCTGGGCCTTGTGCTGTGGCTGCTGATGGGCCACACCCTGACCTGCACAGGCCACGGTAGCACAGGGCAGATGTCCAGGCACCCAGGACCTCACTGCACCAGGGGCCAGTTGACCATTCCTTGGCTTGAGCTGAGACTGTGGCCTGTTCCAGCTTTAATCTCTGTCTTCTGGGGGCTTCAGCCTTGTGCCTGGCAGGTCATACCACACGGACCCCTATGATTTAGGAGAATCACTTCCTCCTGCCACGTCCTAGCAGTTCCACAGCACAGAGGCCCCTCTTCCAGGACGCCCTCCTGGACCAGCCCCGCTCTGTGGTTACAGGGGATGTCTGTCTCTTCCCCTCACTCAGCCAGGAGCCAAACATGGCCCAGATGCAGCTGCCCTTCTGTCTTGGGCAGCCACATGAAAGGTGATCGTGGCTCCTCTCCCTCACCAGACCGAACATTTCTTAAAGGCAGAGACCGTGGCATCACCTTCATCTTCATCACCATCATTGTCTTGACCACCAGTGGTTACTGAGAGCCACCAGCACTTATAAGCATAAACTCCTTTAAATCTCTCAATACTCAGATGAGATAAGGTCTACTTTTAGTTGCATTTTACAGATGAGGAAACTGAGGCACAGAGAGATGGTAGTTCCCCTGAGGCCACACAGCTGCCCAGGGAAGGCACCCAGATCCACATCAAGGCAGCTGGAGTTCAGACGTCCTTGGCCATCTCTGTATCTGGTCCAGGGCTCTCTGTCTGACTCTGGTCAACATCTGGCCCTAGGAAAGGCCAGATTAGTTGGGATGTGTCGCGTGGAGCACCACAGAGCCTTTCAGAGGATAAGTGAGCTCATATTGATCAGGTTAAGAGAAAAAATAAAAGTGCAAAAAGATAGGTACAGTATGTTCCATCTACAAAAATGTTAAAGCACATTATGAATTGCACATGGAAAAGACAGGATCAAAAACAAAGTCTGGGAGTCACCAGGACAAAGCCAGGACAGCAGTGCCTCTAGGGAGAGAGGAGAATGGGAACTTGGAGGGCTGGGGATGCATTCTTTCTTTAAACAACCATTGGAACCAAATATGGAAAAATACCATCACTCGAGCTAGACAGAGGCACCCAGGTGTGTGTTATGTACAGCGTGAAGGTTAAAATACTGCCACTGCTGATACTGGAGCTGCTGCTGCTGATGGTGGTGATGGAGGTGGTGGTAAAGTGGATGGTGATGATGTTCCTGGAGATTTTTAAACCTAAAGTCTATCTGAGTGTGCACTTAAATACTCCAGGAGAGACCTGTAGGAACAGGGACCCCTATCTTGGATTCTACCTGCAGCAGAGGTCCCTCCATTAGTTTGGAGACCCGGGCCCCCCACCCCACTGCTGTTTTCAGGGGTGAGGCCTTGACCTTCTGGTTTCCCAAGGAGACAAGAAGGAGCATGATGGCCATGCTGAGGGGAGCGGTGCCTCTGTACCCTGCTACCTGGACAGAATCAGGAGTTAGAGCCCATGGAGAATGTGAGGATGTGGCCTTGGCTGTTTCAGGACAGAACTGGAGGCCCTGGGGTTTCTATCCCATCTCCTGCACCAACTCCCATTTTGCCATCCCCAGAAGGGCTCTCTGGGCCTCTGCATCCAGCCTTTTCACTCAGCATACACAGTCTCATGGATTCCGAATTGGGGCCCTTTTCCACAGGCTACCCGGCCTGAGTGGCCCCCTGGGACCTGGGAGGCAGCAGCGCTGGACCTGCAGCGCCTCTCCTCTAGGCAAGAGGGCCACAGGGCTCCCCTAGGGGCCCCAGTGTCAACAGTGAGAGAGACAGTGTTGTGTGTACTTGACATTTCTCCTCCCTCTCCCTGCATCCAGCTTTCCTGAACCCGAATATTTACAGTCGGGACCTCTCTGAACTTTCATGCACTTCAGTCACCTGGATTGCTCAAATGCTGGAGGCTCTCTGCTAGTCTATAGGGGCCCGCCTCCAGCTGGAGACCTGGACAGGTTTTAATTGGTTTGATTGCAATCCTCATCCCTCCAGCTGGGTCTCAGATCTTGAGTACTTGAGACAAGGATTGGGGAAATTGTTTCTGAAATTGAAATCAAGTAACAACATTAGCAGCTGGCATCAAGGGAAGAATCTCCTAGAAAACACAGTTAGCTACTGACTGCAGAAGGGGCCTGGGCTGGGGGAGGGGCAGCCAAGCAGGTGTGTCCCTTCTGGGACCTCCTTCTGAGGCAGGGGCCCCCACTGGGCCCCAGCCAGTCTCTGTCAGTGACTGGTGAGGCTATGTGGACCATTTCTGCCCAACTCTGGACTCCTTCCTCTCTTTGCTCACCTGCAAGGGGCCGGCCTAGACTCTTACAGGTGCACTGAGACCTGTTTTCCCTCCACCCCCAGTCCTACTCCCTCCCCTTTCTCTTTCCAAGGCAATTTTTTAGGGGCTGGGGGACAAGACAGTGACAAGATATGCCTCTGACAAGTCTGTGATCAGGCTGGCTAGGCATCTGTGAAGAGACCCCATGAAGCCAGATTCAGCCTATGACATCTCATTTTCCACCTAATTTAGTAATCCAGTTAGAAAAGAGTTCTTGCAGAAAAATGATCATTTCAAATTATATGAAGAGCAAAGCTTTAAAGTCACATTTGTGGAAAGTGGGAGCTTTATGATTATGATTTATGATTTAATGGTCCATAAAATGAATCAGTGACAGGTTCAGTTGTGCGACTCTTTGTGACCCCATAGACTGTAACTTGCCAGGCTCCTCTGTCCAGGGAATTTGCCAGGCAAGAATACTGGAGTGGGTAGCCATTCCCTTCTCCAGGACATCTTCCCGACTCAGGGATCAAACCTGGGTCTCCTGCATTGCAGGAAGATTTCTTACCATCTGAGCCACCAAGGAATCCCCGTTACATGCAGAGCAAAGCTTTAAAGTCACATTTGTGGAAAGTGGGAGTTTTATGATTATGATTTAATGGTCCATAAAGTGAATCAGAGACAGGCAGAGTTTTGTTGGCAAAGAACACAGTAGATCTTAAGGATGTGGTCCACTAACCTGAGGACAGCAGCACCAGCTCCCTGCAGGATCCTGGCCCTCTCTCCTCAAGCCCCAAGCCCTGACCACTGGAGCCATCCGGGTCCTCTCAGGTCCAGGCTAACGACACAGTGCAATAGAGGAAGAGTTTCAGATAATCTCCCTAAAGATGTCCCTTGAGAGGACATATCAGCCACCAGCACCTTCAGGTCTCACAAGATTTCCCTCTCCTTCCATTGGCTCCTGTCACTCACACTCAGGACAGCCCAGCCCCTCCCCTACCGTCCATGGGGTCTGTCTAACATGCATACTGGATGGGTGTCTGTCCTTACCTCGTGGTGCAAACAGAGAGGAGGCCATGGGCTGTGTGGCCTGTGGCTCTGCAGGACGTCATGACCAGGAGATGGGACCAAGGCTGATCTGAGATGGGCAGGGAGCTGACCAACACCTAAACAGATGCTGTCCTTGACCATCCATGTTTCCCAGCCTGCAGCCATGAGGGGCTGTGTCAAGCCAGGCTGCTCAGTGACCCCAGCAGCTAACTCTGGCAGTGTTCCTGGAAGCTTCTCTCTGTGACCTGGGCATGCCCTTGGTCACAGGGCGTTTGGACCAAAGGCAGCAGATGAGCCTGAACACCATGAGGCTGACCAGCCTGAATCACCTGCCCACAGGGCAGGAGGATGAGGGGAAGACCCGCCTATGAGTCTACCTGTCCGAGAGTAGCAGTGGGTTGACTCAGGCACACCCCCATGCCAGGGGCCTCCAGGCTCAGGGTCAATAAAGAGTGGAGAGCAGTGCTCGGAGGGTCCCAGGGCCCCTGAAAATGGAGTCATCTGGAAAAGATCTGACAACTAAGGACAGTTAGGATTTTTCAAAGAAATAAAGGAAGGACCATGATGCATACAAGGAACAGAAAATTATAAATCAAAATATTCATAGGAGCACTAGTCACCATCACCAAAAGACTCCATCAGGGATGAAGGGAAAAACAAAGTGGTTTACCTTCCATCAGAAGATACTCTCCAGTCTTCTGAATACTTCACTCGTCAGTCTTCACAGAATACTCTTCAGTCTTGAAAAGGATGGAAACTCTGACCCTTGCTACATGAAGGAAGCCCGAAGACATCATAGTAAGTGAAAGAAGCCAGACGCTAAGGGACAAATGTATGGTCCCACTCACAGGGGGTCCTTAGAGTAGTGGAATTCATGGAGACCAAAGGAGAATGGTGGTTGTCAGGGGCTGGGGGAATAAGGTGTGGAGTTGTCTAATGGGGACTATAAAAGGTTTGTGTTGAGAAAAGGTTTTGGAAATAGTGAGGAGGGCACATTATGAATGTCTTTAATGACACTGGGGGCCTAGGCCTCGCATGGATCTCTCAGAACCACCCTCCACCCACTGCGGTGCCCCCAGGTGCAGAGGAGGATCCAGGGCTTAACTGACTATCTGAATCCGAGTCTGAGGCTCAGTGCCTGGAAAACTGAGGGGGTGGTGGAGTGCAGAGAGCTAAGGGAAGCAGAGACACTCGGCGGTGGGGCCAGCCAGGCTGGACTGAGCTTCACCCCACGGATGCGTCTGGAGTCCCAGCTGCGCCGTGATCTGCCCTCTCGCTTTGCCACCCTCCGCTCCCTCCCCTGCTGCCCTCCCCTCCCCGGGCCTCTGCGGCTCCCCACTGCGGCGCATCCTCGCCCCCTCTCCAGCCGCCCCCTCCCCCGGGTTATTAATATCCGGGCCGGGCGCAGGGCCGCCGTGCATTCCCAGCTGGCAGCCGGGCAGGTGGCGCCGGCGACAGGGGCCTGGGCGCGGAGCGCGGCTCTCCGGGCGAGACCGGCGGGCGGGCTCCCCTCCACCACGCGCCCCCGGGAGCCCCCACGTCCTCTGCGCGCCCCTACCGGGTAGAGCCCTCGGAAAGGTTCCCGTGCCGCGCCGAGTGTTTGGAGACGCTTAGCGACTAAGCGCCCGTCCAGAGCACGACCCCAGGGGGCTCGGCGCCCACACCTGACGGCCGGGTGACGGAGGTGGGCGCAGGCACTGCGAGGGTGCGGGGCGGGAGAAGGGGCCGGGACCCTCCCGGGGGCGGGGCGCCCTCCCCGCTGGCCGGCCCGCACAATCCCCGGCAGGATCGCTCGGCCCCGAGGCCCTCCCCAGCGGACCCCCGGGAGATGGGCGGCGCTTCGGAGGGTGGAGAGGGTGAGGTGTGCGCGGTGGGCTCGGCGGCTTTTTCGCGTCCCTCCTGGGAGGTCCTCCGCCGGGTTCTCGGCAGCCCCTGCAGGAGGGCTCTGGAACTCGGACCCATTGGGGGCTGCGGCTGCGGAGGGCGCCTCGGACTGGTAGGAAGGACCCCAGCTCCCCTCGTCAGACCCGAGGCTGAGCCAAGTCCCACGGGCAGGGGGGCCTAAGACAGCGTCTCTGCACCCACCTTGCCCTTCTGCACCGAGGGCTCAGCTGGACGCCCCGAGTTTATCCGTTAGTGCGAACGCTGTACCTGTAGAGGGGAAAACCTGGGAATCAGCTTTATCCGGCCACATTATTCCTGGATGTGGGGAGATTGGGCGATAAAGGGGCCTCTCCTCTCATTCAAGTATTCACGTTTTAGGTCTTTTTTTTTTTCTTCTCATGAGGGTAATTTTCACATAGTAAGCACGGGTCATGAGTGTGCAACTCCAGGAGTTTTTACATGTCCGTAGTTGCTAAGTCCTGTCTGACTCTTTGGGACCTCATGGAATGCATAGCCCGCCAGACTTCTCTGTCCATGGGGAGAATACTGGAGTGAGTTGCCATGCCCTCCTTCAGGGGATTTTCCCAACCCAGGGATCAAACCCAGGCCTCCCGCATTGCAGGCGGATTCTTCACCATCTGAGCCACCAGAACACCTGTGTAACCAGCGCCACATGAGGACATAGCAAAAGTCCATTCCCCGAGTGCTCTCGGGTGCCCCCTACCAGTTGACACCCTCTTCAACCACTCATAGAGGTTTGCCTTTTCCCCAGCTTCATTCAGGTAAAGGGAATTACACAGTGTGTACTCTTTGTGTGTGGTTTCTGTTTCATCCCTCCCACTCAACAGAGCATATTTGAGTTTCGTCAGGTTGTTCAATAATTTCATTTTCTTCATCGCCTTGGAGCATTTTTTATGGGGGGGAGGGGGTCACAGTTTCTTTATCCACACTACTATTCATGGACGTTTGGGTGGTTTCCAGCTTCTGACTGCCATGAACGTTCTCACTCTTGCTTTTTGCAGCCATTTGCACTAATTTTTCTTGGCATAAACCTAGGAGTAGAATTGCTGGGTGAGAGGACAGACGTGTGTCCAGCTTTACTGAGGGTGTCAATTGCTCGCCACAGGCGGCTGCACTGTTGTCCTCTACTAGCAGTTCAGGAGTTCATTTCCTTCATGTCCTCCCAGCAGTTTTATGAATTTCCTGTTGAAATTTTGTCTTTTTTTTCTTTCAGTTGAGTCATTGGTCTTTATTGATTTGTAGTTCTTTCATATATTTTGATTACTAGTTCTTTGCCTGATATGTGTCTTCTAATAATCTTTTCCCAGTCCATGATTTACATCTTTTACTCTTTCAGTGAAGTTCTAAATTTTCATGAAATCCAATTGGTGGGTCTTTTACTGCAAGTATTTTTTGCCTTTTTTTTTTTTTTGCGAAATCTTCGTTTACCCACGGTCGTGCAGATATTCTCCTATATTTCTTCCAGAGCTTGATTAATTAATTGATTTAATCTATTGCATACAGGTACACAGTCCACCTTGAATTGTTTTCTTGTGTGGTAGGAGATAGGAATCAGGTTTATTTCCCCCATGTGAATAAAGGAAGATTATGAGGGCTTTCCCCTCTTTATCTAACATATTTTCCTATTTGAATTTTAAAGTCAGCAGATATTACTTTTGCAATCTGAACAAAATGTATTTTTTTAAAACATACAGGAGATCTATATGGGGAGGAAGACACAGGGGTCAGCCTAGCTTCCCTGCCATTCATGGATGAGGAAGTGAGAAGGCTTAGTGAGAACTCCTGGTTCATGCCTGCTGTGCTCTGATTTTCAGGAAAGGCCATCCAGCTAAGAGGCCTTTGAACTTGCACTGTGGCCCATGGTGGGAATGCTACTGGGGCATGCATGGGGGCAGCTGGTCTAGGTGGTTCTCTGGTCCTCCTGGATAGCTGGGCAACTGAGGCAAGGTGTTAGGAGTTCTGCACGGAGAGTCCCCAAGAGGGCGTCACAGTTGGTGAGCACTGTCCCTGTGCATGCCTCCCCAGCCTGGTGGGAACTGTGGCTTCTTAGGCCTCTTGGGAGTGGGAAGGGGTGCCTGACCTGCATCTTTAATGAGCATTCTCTCCCGCAGGACAAGCTTGTTGCCCACAGATGCCCCCCTCTCTACCTAAAGGAGCAGCAGGACCCAGCCCGAAGCCCAGTGTGAAGTGGCAGAGATGGCGCTGAGCCCAGAGCCATCAAGCAGGTTCCCAGTCCCGGCTACAATGGGCAGCGCCATACCCGAGCTGCCTGGTGCCCCCAATGCATCCCTCAACAGCTCGTTGGCTAGCCCGATGGAGCCCAACTCCCTGGAGGACCTGGTGGCCACGAGCACTATCGGGGTGGTGCTCTCAGCCATGGGCGTGGTGGGCATGGCAGGCAACGTGTACACGCTGACGGTCATGTGCCGCTTCCTGCACGCCTGCCTCCATGTACGTTTATGTCATCAACTTGGCGCTGGCGGACCTCCTCTACCTGCTCAGCATCCCCTTCATAGTAGCTACCCACGTCACCAAGAGGTGGCACTTCGGTGATGTGGGCTGCCGTGTCCTCTTCAGCCTGGACTTCCTGACCATGCACGCCAGCATCTTCACCCTGACCCTCATGAGCAGGGAGCGCTATGCCGCCGTGGTGAAGCCCCTGGACACAGTGCAGCGTTCCAAGGGCTACCGCAAGGTCCTGGCACTGGGCACGTGGCTGCTGGCACTGCTGCTTGCACTGCCCATGATGCTAGCCATCCGGCTGGTCCGCAGGGGCCACAAGAGCCTCTGCCTGCCAGCCTGGGGCCAGCGCACCCACCGCGCCTACCTGACGCTGCTCTTCGGGACCAGCATCGTGGGGCCCGGTGTGGTCATTGGGCTGCTCTACGTCCGCCTGGCTCGGGCCTACTGGTTGTCACAGCGGGCCTCCTTCACGCAGACACGGCGGCTGCCCAACCCCAGGGTGCTCTATCTCATCTTGGGCATTGTGCTGCTCTTCTGGGCCTGCTTCCTACCCTTCTGGCTGTGGCAGCTCCTTGCCCAGTACCACGGGGGCCCACCACTCGCTCCCCGCTCTGCCCGCATTGTCAACTACCTGACCACTTGCCTCACCTATGGCAACAGCTGTGTGAACCCCTTCCTCTACACGCTGCTCACCAAGAACTACCGTGACTACCGCCAACGCTCGCTCCACAGCAGGGGCACCGGTGGGCCTGTGGGTGTCCGCAGCTTCCCGCAGGCCCACACCCGCTGGCAGCGCGCGCTCGGGTCGCTCCGTGTCCTCCAGCAGCCAGCAGACCACTGAGACCATCGCACTGTCCCAGGCGGTCCCCGGGAGTCTCTGCGTCTGAGCCGTCTCCAGCCTCCCCTGTGGGCCCTGGGGGTAGGCCGTGGGAGTGGCCCCTGGAGCTCAGGTCCCTCCTGGACCACCCTCCCTGCTGTCTGCCGCCCCTTCCCCAGTCCTCTTCCGGAAAGCTCCTGGCTATCCCTCACCCCTCACTCACTTCAGCTCCATCAGAGCAGCTACTTTCCTCCTAACACCCAGAAGTGCTCCCTACCCTGTCCATCTGTGAGGGTCTGCAGGAGGCTCGGGCCCAGGGCCAGCTCCTGAAGACTGTGGTGAGTGGAATCTTAACCGGCCCCCTGCAGACGTGAGTGCATACCTGACACACGACAGGGTACACTGTGGCAGGTGACACCATGTCGCCACACAAGCTGCCTACGTGGGACCCTCCTCTTGGCACAAGCACGGCCCCCCGTGCCACCCATTTCTCCCAACTGCCATGTGGTTCCATCCCTCACAGCTTCAGCACCTGGAACAATAAACGCTGAGCTCCCTGAGCCTTGTCTGCCACAGCACTGTGGGTGGGGTGTCAAGGGAGGCAGGACCCCCAGGACATCCTCCTGCACTTGGAGGAACCCATCTGCCTGACCAGGGAGGGGACACGTCTGGCCATTAGGCCTTCCTGACATGGTGGGTGGGTGCCATCCAGCCTGAGCCAGGCCCTGGGTGTGGGGCCTGAGACCCTGGGGCAATGAGGCGGGGAGCCACCAGCCTCAGCCTGCTCAGGGAGGTTGGGTGGCTGGGACATCACTCCAGGGCAGGAGCTTGGAGCCCAAACTAAAATCATGAGCCAGAATTACTCTCCCATTTGCAGCTCACCTGCCTCTCCCTCCCCAGACCTTGGGGGCATGGGGGGAGTGGATCATATACAACGCATGTAGGGGATTATCTCATGCCTCCTGTGTACAGCATCCCAGTTGGACCTCCTATGGACACCAAGACCATCAGGCCCTGCCCACAGAGAGCCCACCCACAGGGAAAGATTTTGGACCTAGCCTAACCCCTATCCCACTCTCCGGCGACCAGTTCACTCCACGCTGTGCCCCTAATTCACATCCCACATCTGGGCCCCAACCATGGCTGCACACACATCAGACTAAAGGCCTTGACTGGATCCCAATGTGTGGGCAGGTGGAGATCTGGCCCTTAAGTATGGAGTGTGAGGCTACTGGCCCCACTTGGGACCCCCAATGTTTTGGGGATAAAACAGCCCAAAGTTTGTACCTTGATCAAGGCCCCATGTCTCTGTTTCCTGAATCCTGATTCCAAGATGCACCCAGAAGGTCCCAAACTTGGAAAACAGAGACCCTCCCCTACCCCGAGTGTCCCTGCAATCCCACTCATCTGCACATGTGAAGGTGTTCTTTGCACTATTTCTTGGCATGATACTGAAGAATTTAGATTTTTGGCCCCAAATTTAAGACCTGAGTACCCTGGTTAATGCTCCCAGGTGGGCCAGTTGAGCTTCTACTGCCAGGCCTGGGACAGCTGCGGGGGCTGTCTTCCCACCTCCTACTTAGAAGTGCCCCCACCCTCCTGCCAGCCTCTGGGGAGCCTCATGATAACACCCTGAGTATTTCAAAGTGCTTCAAAATGTCCAGCAGGCTCTCATGCCTATGTACTCATGCACACAGCCACGTGGAGACTCCTATTGGCCTACTACGGCTTGGCCAACCTCCCTGGACCCACCGCCCACAGCCCCTCTCTCTCCCTCACCACAGGCCCCTACGACCCACCAATCAGGGACCAGTGATTTATGGAGGTCTAGTCTGGCTCAAGACCCACAGTCATCAGCCCATCAGGCACGGTGCCTGGCCCTTGGCAAGCTGGAGAGCAGAGAGCCCTGGGGGTGAGGGGCCAACCGGGGTGAGCTTGTGTGTGGTTAGAATAGGGCTCTAGAATAGCAGGTCAGGGCTCCTGTTCAAATGCTACAGCTTTATAGGGGACTTTCACACCATAAAACTCATCCACTGAAAGTACAAGTAATGATTTTCAGTGAAAGGACAGAGTCATGTAACCAACATCCCAGTTCAGTCTCAGGGCATCTGTCGGGCTGGGTGTGCGTGCTCAGCCACGTCTGACTCTTTGTGACCCCGTTGGACTGTAAAGCCTGCCAGGCTCCTCTGTCCTGTCAGGCAGGGAGCTCCAAAGAAACCAACCAATAGGACAGACGTATAAATATTAAAAGGTTCTTTAAAGGAATTGGCATAGTGATTAAGGAACTGGCATGTCTGGGATCCATTGGCAGGTGGGGCAGCAGGCTGGCAGGCTGGAAACTCAAGGAGAAGACGCTGCAGCCTTGGGGCAGAATTCCTTCTTTCCCAGAAACCTCTGTTATTTGCTGGAAGACCTTTAAGCGCCTGGAGGAGCCCCACCCACCCTGTTCCGGGAACAGACGCCCTTCTGTAGTGTGGGCAGAGCTGTTGGTTGTGGGCATTTGAGGTGCTTCCACCTTTTCCCCTAAAAGAACAGGGCCACCGTGATCACCCGTGTGGCCACGTGTCTGCCACCCCTCCAGCCGCCCTGCGTGAGGGCTCCTGGCCTCCTGGCTTCTCCATCCTGCCCACCCTGCCCTTGCTCTGGGCAGGCACCGTTTTATGACAAAAGAGCAGCTGTTCTGGGTAAACTCGGATTCGAAACAGGTGGCTCTGTGATGGCGACCGGCTCTGAGAGTCACGTGTCTGCAGGGCTGGGGCCCTAGGCCTTGTTCGATGGGTGGTGGCAGGCTGGTGGGGGCAGGGGCACTCCCCTTCCCATCTGCATCACCTTCCCTTCCAACAAGAGTGAGTCCAGGCTTCCTTACCTCCAGCTCTGTCCCAGAAACCTGGGGCATCCCCACCCGGTAACGTGTACCAAGGGAGGGGCAGCCGGCAGGGGCCCTCAGGAGAAGGGGACATCATCTTGGCCACCTTCACTGTGGATTGTCCTGGTTCTACGGGTCATCTGAACCCTTATGACCAGTTTCCCATGTCCCCAGAAAGGCACTGGATAGGTCACCACCCTATCCCCACAACCTGGGGAAGGCCCTGACCAGGTCTCCTGTCCCCTGTCCCCAGGAAGATACTGACCAGGCACATCCACAGGCCTCACATCCTGCTGGGAGACTGGGGGCTTCTCCAAGTGCCGAGTATTTTCCAACAGTTCAAAGGCAGGGAGGAAGGCTTTGAATCCGGGGTTTGCTCTGCAAATTGCCTTATGTTATCTGGAGTTTAAGACCACAGGGCTCTGCTGGAGACCTGCTGGTGTGGACACCATGGGAAGCAGTGTGGATGCCATGGGAGCAGGTCATAGGAAGCACAGCCAGGGAAGCCCCAAAGGGATGTTCACCCCTGGGCGCTGGGGCCCTCTGACCTTAACCCCCACACACCCCAACCACAGTTGGGGCCTGTGGTGACGGGCCTTGTCCTGCAGGGCCCTCCCTGGGGTGGGCTGCTCCCTGCCTGCCTCCTGTCCCTTCCCTGGTGCCCCAGAATCTCAGGCCCCCCACAGGTGCCACTGGGCCTGGGCCTCTGCTCAGGCTCCTTCCCCCATTGTCAGGGTCCCCAGTGACCCAACAGTCTGCACTGGACGTCCTGGATGACAGCCTCTGCTCCTCCTGAGTAGGGGACCACCGGGCTGTGCACGGAGCTGCTTTACACACAACCAGGGAGGGAGCAGGACATGGGCCACCACTCCAGAAAATGGTGACAGTGTCCCTCTCCACTCTATAAGCATCAGACCCAAACTGAGCTCCTGAAACCAGGTGGAGGTCTCACCTGGGGGCCTCCACCCTGCTGGGCAGAGGGGCCAGTAGGGGATGTAAAAAGGGGGAGGGAGGGGCAAAGAGGAGGGGGTGGGGGGAGAGAAGAGTGGGAGGGGGTGGGAAGTGAGTAGGGAGGATGGGAGGTGCAGCGGGTGCTCCTCTCCCACAGCACAGGAAGTCAGGAGCTAAGAGGAGCTGCTGTCTGAGTCCAGCCTGGGCCTCCAGGGCAGTGGTGGTTAGCAGTGGAGATGAGCAGGCTGTTTGTCGACGGTTTGATGGATGAGCACTCAGGCTGAAGGTCACTCAGGGTGACGGATGAGGTCTTGGCATTTAAACGCCAGCCACCCAGCCTCCAGACTTGCAGATGAAGAGGCAAAAGGCCAAGGCCAGGCTCAGCCCACGATGCTCCTGACAGCTTAGAAAGCACCACTGTACTGACTTGGGTCCCTGACCACTGCCCAGGGCTACCCCCAGCCCCCACCATGCATCGGGGAAAATGAATTTCTTTTCAGAGAAGATTGCTGGGATCCCTCTGTGAGACACTAACTATGCTCCAATGGAATGTTTTGTGAATGTGGATTTTGTTCCAGCAGGGCTCCCATGAATCTGGGTTAATAGGTACAGGCTGGATGGGGAGGTCTTTGCTGGGGTTGGTTCATGAAGCTCCTTTAGAAGACCTTGGGCACAGAGCCATGGGGACTGGGTGCCCAAGTGCATCAGGGCCAGTCCTGTGGGCACATCTCTCCATCCCATCCTCACCCCTGCACCCTTTACCCTGAGTTTCCCCACCCCACGCCCCTCAGTTTCTATAGCAAAAACAAGGAGTGGGGACAGTGATCAGGCAGGCTGTGGGGCCTGTGACTAGGACAGTGGTGGCCGGCACCCACTGGGGAATGAATGAATGTATGAATGGACAAATTGTGTCCCTCTACTAGGGACCTGCTGCCCTCTCATATTCTGTCGTCTGTCTTCCTGGAGATGGTGGAGCGGGGGAAGGAACCAGGGGCGGATGAGTGCACAGCCGAGTTCACAGCCAAGCTCGCAGGAGGCAGGGGCATCCAGGAGCCTAGTGGTGGAGGCGTGGGTGATGGATTTACCAGGTGCAGGCACATTCCTGCCCCACAGGCCGGACAGTTTC
The DNA here is from genome assembly GCA_917880005.1 of Nanger dama. Lineage (NCBI taxonomy): Eukaryota > Metazoa > Chordata > Mammalia > Artiodactyla > Bovidae > Nanger > Nanger dama. Next base: position 3,580,258 of record CAKJTW010000113.1, on the reverse strand, counting down.
CAAGAGGCTCAGCCTTGGCCGGGATTTGGTTGCTGACCTGCAGTCTTTTTCAGACCCAGGAGAGTGGCCTGTCCCAGTCCACAAACTTGTGCCCTGAGTCCCTCCCTCCAATCTCCCATGGGTCCCCAGGGGTGGGAGGCGGAGAGAGCCCAGCTCTCGCACCAGCACACGGAGTGCTCAAGTCACTGGTCTGCACGCCCAAGACTGCCGCACTTGGTGTAAATGTCTCAGCAACAAAGAAACACACACAGGCCAAAGTTTCCGCTACTACTAATTTTTTCAGGAACTCATTCTTTGGGAATCGGATTGCATCTACAACCAGTAGATACCGCTGTTTACCTGCCCAGGGAGCTCTCTGCTTTTTAGACCATCCTTATCAAATGGAGTTTGGGGGTGGGCAGTACCAGCGACAGTAGCCCTGCCTGGTAGAGTGGCCCAGCCAATTTGTAGAGACCTGAACTCTGACCTGATTCCATGCCTGAACACACTCACCTGAAGGGCCAGGCTTGGGGGGCAGGATGCTGGGGCTCCTTTCCATCCTGGAGAAAGCCCTCGGCTCACAGGCACCTCCACTTACATACCCACCAGGCAAGAGAGAGGAGGGAGCTCAGCCAGCAGAAGGTGGGAGCCCTCACCCCAGGCAGGGGGTAGGGATGGCCAGAGTCTAGCCTGGGCCCTATACACCCACAGACCACCAAACTGGGAATCTGAGAGCCCCAGGGCCACCTGCAGGAGCAGGTTTTTCCATTGGCATTCCAGACAGATGACGCTCTGAGCAGGAAGACCGAGAGGCTGCCAACAGCCAGCAGCCAAGAGCACCAGACTCCTGCCTTTCCCAGGCTGGCCGAGGGCCCAACCCCATGCAGGGGGTGGGGTGGGGTGTTCTCCTGGGCCCAAGCGAGGAGAGCCCCATTCCCTGAGCTGCCCAAGGCGGGGCCCAGGCGGGATGGCTCTGTCCTGCCACCTTTCCCCTCCTGGAGCTGTGGAGATGGGAGGCCTGGTGGGCCTGAGTGCTGAGCGGGATCAGAGCCAGGAGGCAGCTGGGTGTCCGGCGGCCCAGGAACTCCAGTCCACCCCCTCTGCCCTTCCTCCATGCGCAAATTCCCTGGCCCCCCAGGAGGGCCCCTCAGCGAGCTCACCATTGGGTCATCTTTTTTTTTACAAAATTCTCTTTACTCTCACTTCACAGCTGAGGAACTAGACCACGCAGGACCCACAAGGAGCCAGGAGCACCCATCCTCAGCTCAGTGGGTCTATTCCCCTTTGCCCTTCATGGCCTGAGGCACCCCACAGTGTGATTGAAAGCCCAGAGCCTGATCTCAACCCAAAACTGTGTGTCAGTGTGAAATGCCGAGGCTGCCTGGGCATCAGAGTTGGCTGCCCTGCGCCAAGATTCTTCCCCAGGGCCTCAATGAGTCAAGGCCAGGCCTGGGGCCTGATGGGGAATGGGAAACCTCCATTTCTGCCCTTGGTCTCCCAATGTTCCCCACTCCTCCCCCCATCCTGCATCCTCCCCAAGCCGCAGCAGCTGGGCAGAGCTAGAATGGACCATGTGTGCCCCACAATACGCCCCACTGGACAGTGGGCAGCTAAAGCCCGGGAGACATGGCCAGGAGGTGATCCTGGTGCATGAATGATTACAGGGACGGGGAAGGTGCTGAAGGAGTAACGTGAGCCCACGTGCCCACCTGACGGATATGGGAGGGCTGCCTGAGCTGACAGTGAAGTTGGGGCACCAGCTGGGGTCTCCTGGGCAGGACCTGAACCTGGCTGAGGGGTCTGTGCCTGATGCCCGGCCCCAGGGGGCAAGACCCATGCACCCTGGATGCAAGGCCTCAGCGAGGGTTCCAAGGAGCTGGTGGGCATGGAGGGCGAGGGGTCCCCAGGAAACAGCGACCCCACCCCCACCCTGCACAGTCCTCAGAGACACAGGCACAGGAGAACACGTGATAGGGCCCACACGGGGTCTCATTGATAAGACGGCTCATTATGTCAACCTCGCAAACAAAGAATAAATCACAGTGATCTGTGAGACTGACCAAATTGCCCAAACGGCATCCTGTTATCTCACGGGCACCTACCTTCTCAAAGCTGTGAGATCACCAGATTCCAGACCTCCAGCTACGTGACCATCCCTTCAGAGAAATTTTCACCGGCAGGGTATAATAAGGACTCTGTCAGAAAGAGAGAACACTCGTTCTCCTTAAGAGCCAGTCACCCTCTCTTTTCTCTCTAATAAATGTCCTTTTCTTGCCTGACTACCCCGCTCACTCTTTTTCTCTGCACTCACAACACTCACTGCTCGGCCCCTACTCCCTGCCACATCCCCCTCACCCCACAAACCTTGCTAGTGCCTCGGAGTCCCTACAGGGCAGGGAGAGGGGCAGGTTTGGCTACATGGGGTGGGCAGCGAGGGCGTTGAGGGGCCAGGGACTCTGGGAGCGGGCAGCAGGTATAAGCACATGGCCCGCTTTTTCCTGGGAAGGAGGTCTTGGTCCGGGACCCACCTTGGGTGTGCAGAGATCCTGGACAGCGTCTACCCACCTCCCCTTCCTCTTCTCTCCCTCCTCCTCCTCCCTGTTCACCAGAATTTTTCAGGAATGAGGTCCTTCCTGAGTGCCCCCAGCTGTGTTCTTTATCAAGGGGAATGAGAGGAGATGAGTAAGTGGCCCCCATGTCTAGGAAACCCAGGGACAGTTGGCAGGGGCAAGGGGCTCAAGCTGGGCACCTGGCCAGGTGTGTGGCCACAGCAAGATTCCAAGCCCCCGCCTTCCGGGTCCACTGGGATGGAGGGCAGTAGCCATGACTCAGAAGCTGCAGGTGGGAGGGGGCCCCTGATGGCCTCAGGAAGGGGGGCTGACCTGCACCCCAGCTCCACTGGGATCTGCTTGGCCTCAAAAGTGCTGAGATGGAAGGAACATCAAGGTGGGGCCACAGATCTGCAGGAGACAGAGCACAGCCATCCACCCTGGTCTAGACCCTTCCCACTACTCTGCAGGGCACGATGTGCTGGCCAGCAGTGGGGGTTCAGGCCCCAGGGGTGAACAGTTACAGAGGGGTAAGTAGGGGGTGGGGTGCACTGGGATGGTAGACGCCTGGAGGGTCTCTTCTGGGGAGGAATGGGGGCACTACACTTCTCCTGAAACTCAAGATCAAGATAAGAAACTGATATTTACATGTCAGTGCGTCCGAGGAGACCCCGAGATGGATTGGATGTGGACTGAGGATGTCTCCCTCTTCCCCGAGGCCACCAGGAGTCTCGAGCCTGGAGTTTGACTGATGTCTGGTTCACTGGTATTCTCCCCTGCTTGGCCTCAATCTGCTATTCCATCTCATCCGCTTTACTGCTTTGTAATTTGTCGATGTATCTCAGATTGTACACATGCTAGGGGACAAAGTCTTGCTGCCCATCCCCCTCCACCCCAGCCCCTCCTTTCCAAGCTGAGCACTGCCAGGGCCCAGAGTTTGGTGTGACTGGCTTGGTTTCTGGAAGATGCTGTGTCACTGGGGACTCACATCACTAGAGTCTTAGGTCCTTGGTTGCCTAGTCTCAGGGTCGAGCAGAAGTGTCCCCACACTCCTCTTCCCTGTGAAAACCTCCAGAAGGTGTGGGAGGCCCTGAGATGCTGTGACTTCAGAAGGCAAATGAGCCAGCACCCAGTGGGCAGGGCAGAGATGCCACCAATTAGGGGGCTGGCAGGGGGGACCACTTCCCTAGACGGCATGAGAAAACCCTTAGCACAAGCCCATAAGGCCCACCAGGGCCCCACAGTGCAAGCCCACAAGGTGCCTGGGAGTTGGTGCTGCCTGGGAGCTGAGGGCTGGTGGGGACTGGGGCAGCTTGGTCCCATTCTCATGTGAAGACCATGTTGGAGGGGAGAAAAGGGAAAGGAAGTGGCTCCAGGATTAGAAGATCCAGACTGAGAACCAGCGTGGATCCCAAGACCCTTCAGGGCACTTCCAGTTGTAACTCGAAGGGGAACAGACTGGTGTTTTGCTTTGGGTCAGCCTTGAGATGGGGTGGACAGCTGTGCAGATTTCTGTAAATCCCCCATCCCTCCAGTAACAACCCTGTGGCCCCTGCAACAACCCCCTGAAGCCACTGTCCCCTGCTCTGTGGCCCCTGCCCACGGGCCTCACACAAATCATGGGGATGGCACAGCCACGTCCTTCCTGCCTGCTCACGCTGATGCCTGGTCCTGCCATCTGTTGCTGCTGAGCACCTTCCAAGCCTCCCCAAACCCCAAGACCCTCCTCCTCGCAAGCTGCCCTGAGGCCCGGGCACCACTGCGCTGGACAAGGTATCAACTGCACCTGCCCACCTGGTAAGAAGGCAGAGGCCTGGCACAGCAAGGTGCCAGGCTGTGAGTGGCAAAGCCAGCCTCAAGGTGGACACAAGTGACCCCACCCTCCCTGCTCTGGCCGAGCCCAATTCTCACACAATTGGTGGGGCCACACCTGCTCTGGATGCCCTCCCTGGCACACTGCGGCCACTTCTGCAATCTCTTGCCCTTTTCTTCTGTGCAGGGCAGGAAAGGTAACTTGCAGCCTGAGGGAGGAAGGCCAGCTCAGGTCCCATTCCACTGGGTCAGCTCCTGGCCTGATGTTTTGGCTTTAACTCTCATGGAGGCTCAGCCGTATTCAGGCCTGGCCCTGGTGGCTGGCTTGCCAGCAGAGCCGGAGCGGCAAGTCCCTCTTTCCAGCAACAAGACCAACGCTCACTTTCTTTGATTCAGACGCTAAACACTTTTTAATAGGAAATAAGTCACTCAGCAGAGGGTATGTCAGGATGCCCACTTCTCCCTGGAACAGACCACGTCCACCCTCAGTCAGGACCTCACCGCAGGACTGAGGAGTTCACGAGGCCCCAGGTGAGCGCTGCTGGGGGCCAGCCAGCACGTGCACATACATCTCCAGGGCTTAACACACTTTTTCTTTAAATGAAGGACATTCTTATTTTTGCCCAAATCTTTATTTCTTTGTCCAAGAACCTCTGTGATGAGTATGAATAGGATAAGTAGCAAAGACTGTCAATGAAAACCAGTATCTTAGTTATTTCTAAAACACTTCAACCACAACTAAACCATCAGACCCACGCCCGCCCCACCACCACCACCCTGAGATGTAGCAAGTGGCTTTGTGGGCCATGGAACACCCAGGGATGTCTGCCCGTCCTCAAATTGAGGGTACGGCGTCACTCAGATAACCCAAAAGTTATAGAACAAAGAGAGGCCCGCACTGGGCTTTCCTATCTGAGTTCACAGCATCCCATTCCAAGACCAGAGCAACTAACCTCTGAAAAGCCAAAATGGGAGAAACCAGAAGACAACCCAGACGGGAGGAGATAGCTTTTCCTGCACAGACTGAGGCCACTGGTCCAACCTAGAGACAGTGTGTCCAAGCATTGCAACCCTAAGGTCACCCCAGTCTGCCACCCAGAGCCTGGCCTTCATCCTTCCCAGACCTGCTCAAAGTCCTTTAGAAATAGGAACCACAATCCAGGCTTCCGTGAGGATGGAGGACCCACCTCCCCACAACCTGTCGTCATGATCCAAAGGGAAGCACACGTCTTCGTCTGCACGTGGAAGCTAGGCCCCACAGTGCTGAGACATACAGATCATTGCCCGCCGGCAGGAGGGACTCCCGGCAGACCGAGGTGCAGACCCAAGGGTCCCAGCTTCCAGACCCTCACTGAAGCCTTATGGGCCTCACAAGGGCTCATCCCAGGGTCCAGAAACTCTGCCCCTCCCTGTAGAAGCCCGATGGCTGCAGAGCTTGGGGAACCCATGGGGCTGTGGTGGCCAAGGGTGCAGGCTTCTCTAACACAGGGGCAAGTGTCCACACTGGGTGGGCGGAGAAGGTGCTGTGGTTCCTCCCGAGTCAGGGTGGCCGGGAGAGTCCTGCCCCCACAGCCATTTCTGGGGCTCTCTCAAGGGGGTGGAGCAGGATGACTAACTCTTCTCCCAGCAGGTACCCAAACCACAGGCCAGATGCTTTGTGGGGCAGCCCTGAAACCTTGCCCAACCCTGGCAGAAGCCAACTGATGAACACGACCCTCCCCCTGGGCTGTGCTGCCTAGGCCTCCCCAACGGCTGGGCTATTTACCATTCCTGGCTCCCCTGACCATTACTTTTATGTAAAAGGCATGGATGGCTCTGAGACGAGGAGGGGGTTGTAAAGACCTGAACTTGTGCAGACAGACCCTCAGCTGGACAGGAGGCCTCGGGTGAGCTGAGGGTGGCCACATTGGGAACACACTTCAGGCTTGTGTCAGGGACCCCAGCTGGTAATGGAGCAGAGCCCAGCCTGGCATGAACACAGTCTCAGGGTAACTCTCAGGGACCGGCAGCATTGGGGTGCTCTGCACAGAGCTACCAGAAGATCAGATGCTCACCTCTGCCCAGAATGCAGCACCATCAGCCCTCCCAGCCCTACTACTGCTGCCCCTGGAGCCGCCTGCCCCCTCCCCCGCCCCGAACCTTCTCCAAGGTGTCATGATCACTGATTCTGCTTCCCCGAGCGGAGGCTGCTGGCCTCACTTGGCTTCGTCTGCACTTAAGTCGGTCTCCAGTGGCCAGGGAATGACCCTCTGTCTGCTGACAAATGGGGACTCCACCCCGGGCACAGGACTCCTTCCTGAGAAAGGAGGGAGTGGCTGCCCTGCCAGCTCCCAGGCCCCACGTCAGCACAGCACAGTTAATACTGATCCTTGTGAGGGGAAGCTGATCCCCTCCATTTACTCACAGTTGAAAAATGATCAAACATTAGCAAATTAAAATTTGGGATGATTCATAAGGCACCTTGTTCAGTGGAAATGGTAGAAATGAGTTGAGTGGGAGGGAAGGGGTGCATGTCCAGCATGGCTGCTTCCGGGTAGGGTTGCTGGGCAGGCCGCCTGGGGCTATGTGAGCGTTGGGTCCGAGATGCCGTGGTCGGGGTTGCAGGTGAAGGCAATGGTGATGGCATAGCGCGTGCCCCAGTGGACCTTCTCCACCCGATGCAGGTTCTCAGACCCGGAGGTGAAGAAGGATACCCGACCTGGGAGAGGGGAGAACAAAGCATGATCTCGAGGTCACACACATAGCCGGGCCCCAGAGGACCTGCATTCAGGCCAACTCAGGGACACAAGGAACCTGTGGGCTGGAGAAACCACCAATGCAGGAAGGCTGGGCTTGGAGTCAAACCTGCAGGATGAAGGATGCCCCAGTCCTGGGCACAGCCTCTCTGTGGGTCAGCCTAGAACTGCAGTGAGGCCCTGTCACCCACCCCAGGGGCCCCTACCAGCCATGTGACCTCCCCAGGCTCACCTGAGGCTCTTATTTCTAATCACACATGGAACAAAACCAAACCCTGGAGGATGATGACAATGTTTTAACAGAGAATTAGGAAAAACAGGTCAAGGCAAACACCTAGCACCTATAGCTCCCTCCCAGGGCAGCTAAAGACAGGACACAGGATGGGGCTTCTGAAGGTCCTGGAGTGGGCAGGTCCTCCAGCCATCTGTGTTCAGAGAACCCAGTGTCTATGCGCACCAATATTTAACTGGCCTCACATATACCATTGTAGATTTTTTTTTTTTTAGGACAAATGGAGTTGACCCTAATGGAGTCATTAGGGAGGAGCCCTGGGATCCCACAGATGCCATGTTCCTACCACATGGCCCAGCACCAAATGTTCCATGACAGGGGCTGCCCTGGTGATCCAGCAGTTAAAAAGCCACCCTGCAATGCAGGGCACATGGGTTCAATCCCTGGTAAGAGAACTAAGATCTCACCTGAAACTAAGCCTGCAGGCCACAATGAAAGATCCCACATGCCACTACTAAGACTAGATGCAGCCAAATAAACAAACAAATTAACTAATTTAAAAAAATTTTCCATGACAACTTCATTTCCCTTCAAAGGTCACTGCCAGGAACTTGACTGCTAAATCTCTGAAAAGAGGAGAAAAGTCTACCCCAGAGTCCACTGTTTTCTGGTTGTAAACAAAGAACTGTGCTCTGCCTGAAAATAGCAGAACAAAAGAAAACATGTAACACACAGAAGCCTCTGCATGGGGCCTGGGGACACCCGGAACTCAGACCCTCCCCTGGACTAGCCAGGCTGCCCCTGACCTGAAGGAAACACTCTCTCCCAGAGCAGTCTGGAGTCACACCACTTCCTGAGGCCCAAGTTGTTAAAGGGAATTTTGTGATTGGCTTCTCTAGTTTCAATCACACCTGAAACATCAGACAAGCAGCCAGGCCAGTCTGCACAGTGGGCTCAATGGCCTCCTTGCCCATCCACAACGTCTGTGCACCCCCACCCCTGCACACACGGTTATCAAATATCACTGGCTTGCAGCAAGAGTGGGGGGTCTCTAGGGGGCCCCCAGTGTTTCTGCACACTTTGCAAACAGAGGCACCAAAGAACAGAGAAGAAAAGACTGAGGAAAAATCAATCTCCTCATGGCCTGTGGGACATCAGGAAACCATCCACCCCTCAGGCTGGACCTTTGGAGGGAAGAGAAGCTCATATTGGTGCAGAAAAAGGTGATTTGAAGAAATAATGACCAACACCTTCCCTACTATGATGAAAACTTTGACTTTTAACCTGGTAAGTTTGTCAGAATAAATACTTCAAGTGGGATAAATACAAATTTACCCTGAGGCACATCAGAGTCAAACCGATGAAGCCAGAGACTGGAGAGCAGCTTGCAGGTGGAGAGCAAAGAGGCAGCTACTTCAGGGGAGGGACAGTGGAGAGGGCAACAAGGGAGCCAGAGGAACAGGAAGATGGTTTTCTAAAAAAGATAAAACCCACCAATCCAGGATTTCACCTCCAGTGAAAATATCCTTTAGACAAAAGCTGAAATAAGAATATTTTTAGAACATCATCACCAGAAGACCAGCACACCATGAAATGCTGAGGCAGAGGAGGAATGTACCTGTTGGGGCCTGGCTGCACAGGAGGGAATGGAGGGGGCTGGAACGCAAATAGGTGGGAAAACTGAAAACACCTGGCATATTTCCCTGTTAGTTTTCACAGGAGATAATCAACTGTAAACTCAGCATCCCAGGAAAGGCCACAGTCGAGCACCCCAGAGTCCACCTGTGAGTCCTACCTGCTCTCGGCTCCACCGTCTTATTGGCCCCCTCCTCCATGAACACAAACCGCCCCCCCACCGAAGTCGTCCAGGTAGTCGGAAAGGTACAGTAGCGATGTGTAGTCAAAGGAACCATAGGTCACCTGTGGGCAAAGCATGAGGGTACGTCACCATCTGCTTGTGGGAGGGCTTGGTTCTCAGGGAAGGACAAAACCCAGGCCTCACACTGCCCTTCCAATGGCAGGAAACCCTCTGCTGAGCACCCGCCTGCCAAGGTGACCAAGGCCTTGTCACCTTCTGGTGAATTCAGGACCGCACTGTCTGTGGAACTGGACTTTCTACATAGACTGGGGCTCCCTCCACATTCCCCACCAAGACCCCATTTGGGGTTCCTTAGCTGGTATCAGGGCACCAAATAAATATTAGAGTGACTTAAACCTGAGAACAGCTCAGGGCAGTGCCCTTGAGTGGCTTCAGCAGTGAACCTCACATCCACTGAGCTGCACAGAACCTAAAAGAGACCGGGATGGGGGGTGTCCAGTAGGCTCACCCACTCCTACCCACTCAGCTCAGATACTGCAAAGGAACCACCCCCAAACTCATGTGAGCACAGTGGCCTGGGGAGGAGGCAGGTTCCGGCAGGTGGCAGGGATGGCGGAGGCTGGTGGGGCCTGAGCTGTCCAGAGTTGGAGGCTGGAGAGCTTCACAGCCAGGAGCAGATGCTTCACTCCTGGAGTCCCCCCACGGGAGGACATCTTTTGCCACATCCATGCATGAGTGACCCCTTGGCGATGACAACCACCCAGGTCCTGTACACCCCTGTCACAAGACCTCGTAGCTCTAACACGCCTGAGGCCACCGAGCTTATCACTATTGACTTGCTTTCTCTGCCTAAAGAATATCCTTATCTTTCCTTCCTTCAAAGTGGATCAAGGAGCCAGGCTACCTTCAGTGTTGTCTCTCCTAAACCCACCCTTCCCACTATGCGGAGGGTTGCTCTTTCTTCATGCAGGGAAATTCTCCCAGACTCCATCCCAAACTCCCTTCCCCATTTGCTCCATGAACCTGTCTGTCCTCCGCACATGCTGTCTTTGCTCTCAACCCCATAGAACCTTGTTTTCCCCTCTGCAATGTCTACGATGATCTTACACTGAAGGTCTCAGCCCTGGTTCCCTAATGAAATAATGCATCTACAGATGATTATTCAGTGAGGCAATGGCTGCTAAACCTGTGAGGTGAGAGTGATCAGGAAGCTTGATCATGAATGGATGAGTTTGAACCCAGTGATCAATCTTAAGCCCATGGGAGCACCTGGAGTAATGTCCAAACTTCAGCCTGAGTTCCCTCGAACCCCCTGAGCTACACTGGCTCAGATGAGCCACTGGCCAAATACAGCTGCTTCACTTTTTAAGTGAAGCAGCTTAATTAAATACTGGGTTCCTCAGTCTCACTAACCACAGGGAAGTGCTCCTTCCTCCGTCAAGCTCAGGCAGTCGAGATTAAATAAACACACCGATGTCTGACCGAATTTCAGGCAGAAGCCCAATCTGCGAGCTTCTGCCCAAACCCTCGGCTTATTTTTCACTTCATTTCCTTTGCTCCAGCATCAAGCAATGCAGAGATTATCTGGGTCACCTGAGCACACCCACAGCTGGGGTGACCGCCAACAGCCCTCAGACGTTTCTGTGGCCAACTCTCCCCTGGCGCCATGCTGGGCGTGCTGGCCGAGCGGGTCAGGGTGGGGCTGAGGGGGAGACGGAGGGGGCTTCAGTTGTGGCTGGTGAAGACCATTGATAGATTAGGTGTCACCGTGTCTAGGGAACCACAGGAGGTCAAAGAAGAGGAATCCACAGAATCCAGAGTGGTCAAGAGATCTACCCCCACAAAAGGGGGGAAAAGGGGGCTCCTGGGCAGGGGGGGAATGCATGTCCAAGGGGAGACCACCCAACAGAGAGGCTAAATCAAGGCTGGGTCAGGTGACATTTGATGAAGCTCATGGCTCAGACAGAGACAGCTCTGCATCTGGGAACAAGTAGCAAGGGATGGGCCCCCCAGGCCCTCCCTGTTCCGCAACACGCGTTTCACCATCTTCTCTCACCTCACCACACCAGAAACAAGTCTTATTTCCTTGACAGCATCACCAGAGAGGAAACATCTAAAACCCCAACTATGTGGACAGTACTTCAGTGGACAAGCCCCAGGTGCATTCACCTTGTCCACGTGCGCATGCCAGTATTCGTCGTGAGCCGTCCGGGCCTCCGTGCTGTTGATGCGGGAAAAGAAGGTGGGCTTTGTCAGGTGCAGTGAAGATGCACTGATGCCAAACGCCTGGGCAATCGCCAGCTGGACCTTCTGCCGCACGTCCCTGCCAAGAGGACACACGTGTCACTCAGAGCAGCTGGAAGAGGATTCTCCATGGGTCCATGGGACCCATATCAAACTATACCACAAAAGACATGAACTGGAGAAGGAGGAAAGGTGAGCAGATACACACGTGGGTTCACACACATGTGACAGGGTATCATGTGCAAAACCAGAAACCTGAGTGCCAGTTCTCTGCAGGACTCACCCCAGCACTCCCACGCCCCCACTACCTCCCCCACCTCTGACCCAGGTGTTCCTTCCCTCACCGGTACAACTGGAAGTCCTCTTCTGAGAAGACAGTTTGTATTTTATCCCCAAAGTATCTGTGAAAAGAATCAGGAGTATTAACAAATGAGACATTTTATTAATGTTTCCTTATTTCCTTTGGGTCTTCCCTGGTGGCTCAGATGGTAAAGAATCTGCCTGCCATGCAGGAGACTCAGGTTCAATCCCTGGGTTGGGAAGATCCCCTGGAGAAGAGAATGGCTACCCACTCCAGTATTCTTGGCCTGGAGAATTCAATGAACAGAGAAGCCTGGTTATGGTCCATGGGGTTGCAAAGAGTCAGACATGACTGAGCAACTAACACATTTCCTTTAAATTCAGTCTTTCCTCCAGTTAACCAGCAAGTCCTTGAGAATCAGCTGGTCCTTCTTATCTTGCAGCTGCTCTTCCTACAACAACCATGTGAGAAAAGGGAGGGGGGGTGGGAGGGCAGTACCTGGCAGGTGAAACTGTTAGTTGCTCAGTTATATCCAATGCTTAGTGACCCCATGGACTGTAGCCCATCAGGCTCCTCTGTCCATGAGACTCTCCAGGCAAGAATACTGGAGTGAGGAGCCATTTCTTTCTCCAGGGGATCTTTCCAACCCAGGGATTGAACCCAGGTCTCCTACATTCCAGGCAGATTCTTTACCATCTGAGCCACCAGGTGGGGTGACATTTATTAAGGTTGGGAGATCTCTTGCTTCTCCTGGCCCTCAGGAGGCAGCTCTTAGGAGCATAGCCTGCTGCTCACCTCTCCCTCTGACCCTATTCCTCGGCCCCTTCCAGACTAGACTGTTTCCTAAAGCAAGGTGAGTGAGTACCCAACCCCTTGGAAGAGCTTAATCTCCCAGTCCTCACTTGGCCACAGCCTGATGGCAAATGTTGAGGTTTTCCCCAAGATTTGAAGCCCTTCTGATCCATACACACAAGCCTCACTCAGGTGTCCCCCGGATAAAAAACGGGCAGACCCTCTCACCGCAGGTTCTCACCTGTACAGATTTACAAAGTGCTTCCCAACAGACAAGGCCCCTGAGTGCAGGTCCAGGATGGACGCCTGGAAAAGATGTTGGCAGAGTAGCGTGAGGGCTGCCTGGCAGGTGACCGAGCTCTAAAACCCATCACCATTGAACACAAATTCCCGAGACGTATCCTTGCACACACAGGTCAGGGCAACAATGCACACAGGCTGGGTTTCAAGACATTTGGACAAAGGTGTGTGAGGTGCTGGTTAGTTTCTAGAACAGGAGGCCTGGGAGTCATACAGGTACACTGGCTTTCAGCCTGGCTCCTTTCACTGAGTATCACCTCCCTGTGACTAACTCACCTGGAGACAGACACGTGGGCTGCTCCTAGTTCAGGGCTGTTGCAAATAAGTCAGCTCTGACACTGGCGGACACCGTTTTTATCATGGGAGATGCTCTCGTTCTCCTGGGTAAATGCTCAGGAGTGGAATTGCTGGGTCATCACTCTTTAATGAACAACCAGTGTTTCCGACCCCTGCCGATCCTGCCTCCAGAAGGCCTTCTCCATGTCTTAAAAGAGGGGTGGGGGGGGCCATGAGCACGGACCACCTCTACCCTGTTTGGGCATCTTTCCTCATTGATCCAACGACCATCCCAAGGGGTTTGTTTGAACACAATCTGGGCTTAAAAATGTTAACTGCCCTTAAGGATATCAAACCTAGATGATTCACTGCAAGACAACTTTTCACGTAAATGCTGAGCAGAGAGTAAAAGATGAGTCCACACACGAATAGGTTTTAATAAATATTCCCCTTGAACTGAATAAAAATAAAAGGAGAAGCTTAATTTTCAGAACTCAAAAGGAAAGAGTCTGCAGAATAAGTCATAGAGATAATGACTGAACTATCTAGAGGAGAGCAGATGTTCCCCCAGGACCCACACACTGGGTGAAAAGATCCCCACTGGGACCACGTGAGAACTCCAATGTAAGGTGCTCACACACATGGACTCTCAAGGCTACCCAGGAAGCAGATGAGTTACAGAGCTGCACGGGCCTGTCTGAGTTCCCTGTGATGCTATAAATGGCAGGCTTAAAACAGCAGGAATTCATTGTCTCAAGGTCTGGAGACCAGAAGGCTGAGATCAAGGTGTCAGCAGGGTCCCATTCCTTCCGAAGGCACCAGGGGAGAATCCTTCCTTGAATCTTTGGGCTTCTGGTGGCACCAGGGATCGCTTGGTTTGTGGCATATCACTCCACTCTGCTACATCTTCACATGGCCTCTTTTTCAGTCTCAAACCTTCCTCTGCCTTCCTCTTATAAGGACTCTTGTCACTGGATCTAGGGCTACCTTGATAATCCAGGATGATCTCATCTTGAGACCCTTAACTTAATGACATCTGCAAAATACCTTTTTCCAGATGAGGTCCCATCACAGTTCTGGGTGGATGCATTTTCAGGGGCCATTGCTGGACCCCCTGCAGTCTCACTCAGTGGACAACAGTCTGTACACTGCATCTGTGGGTGCCTGAACATCCTATACTCTCATTTCCCCTTGGAGGGAGAGCAGAGCCAAAGGGGCAAGAAGAACACTGAAGCAGGAACGAAAGACAACTCACCCCTCCATCGGATCCTCCCAGGGACAACCCCTTCTCGGCTATGCTGTAGGGGAAGATCTTAAGTCAGAATTCAGTTAACAGCATCATCTATGATACCTCTAGACACACACCAATCACACAGCTAACACAATGTTAACGGATTGCTTAATGTTTATGACAGAATCACATGTTTAGACCAAAGGACTTGACTCTCAAGTTGAGTAAATGTGAGTCTTTTGTCACCATCTCATTAACATCCTATGACACAGTTTGGGGACAAGTGGGCTTTCCATCTTTAGTTCAGAGACCTGGTGCTGAGTTGAATGGGTTGTTCTGGGCTGGAAAGTCTCTCTCCTGTCATCACAGGCTGGGAGGCAGACTTTGTGATCACCAGCTCAGGAGGCAGAGGCCATGTGGTACCCTGGGCTGGACCTCACAGGACCACCCATGTCAGTGAAGATGCAGGGGCTTCTGGTGCCTCTGACAGATGCTTCATGGCCACCCCGGAAACTGATTAGGGGCTGGATCCAGCCCTCACACCAGTGACCACCCCCCTACCCAACTGGCCCCTACAAGGTTATCTAGAAACAGGAGGAGAGTCTCCCCTTGGGACTCAGCTCAACACACAGACCAGACACTGCTCCACTAGGCACATGCCTGTGTCTGAACTCCACGTTGGAAAAATCAAAGCATCAAGATCTGCTTCTAAAAGACAAGGAAGAATTCAATGCCAACTACTTATAAGTAAGACCTCCTGCCCAGTCATGAGTTATGCAGAGCCAACTCCATAACTCAGGGCTGATCCCAATCAGTTTTGGAGAGGAGACTGAAATTGTCTAGCAACTGCCTGGGGCCACTGGGTAAACCCGCTGTCTCTACACAAGTGTCCATTGGACCCCTCAGTGGCTGATGGGACAGCATCCCCCCACCTCCTCAACAGACCAAAACAGAGCATCCCCCATCCACCTCCCCTGCTGCCCCTGGAGTGGGCCTGGGCCTCCAAAAGGTTCCATCAGCAACCACATCACTGAGGGCAATAGCCTTTCCTCCTGGAAATCAGAAAAGCCCATCTTGGCCTTGGAAATACGCAGGGGAATTCTTAGGGAATTTTAAATGAATCTCTTGAAATCATCCTTTTAGTAGTAATTCTCTGCTCCCCGCCCCAGCCTCACCCTCCCACTTGTTCAGGACAGAAGCTCAGAGATGCGTGTACCTGCGAATCCTTCGGGCTTCGTCCCTGGTGATGACAGCATCGGTGATGCCCCGGCCACACTTCCTTGGGGAGCAGCCTAGAAAGAGTCAAGTCAGGATGACACACAGCCCTCACTGAACCTCGACAAGAGTGGCATGCCATTGTCAAGGACTCACCATGTGGGCCCCCCTTCTCAGGGACAACAGAATTTTGTGGGATGGGGCCTTGCCTTTCACAGGATTAGGGGGCCAGGTTTGGAAATTACAGGCCACGTGGTCAGAGTGAATTTCAGATAAGCAACGATGACTTTCCAGTACATGCACGTCCTCTACATCAAATTTCACTGTGTTCCTGGCAGCCCCACGCTAGGCAGGCCACTCTGGAAGCACCAGGCACTCTGCCCAGAGGCGGCATCCACGACATTCTTGAACCTGACCACAGATCACTGACCTGACCACAGATCCAGACCTGTTGGCAAGTCCCTCCTGGATGACTAAAGCTGTGCCTGCTACTATCCTTTTGCAGAGCTGCTCCAAGGTGCTCCCCACCCACTCCCCCCTGCCTCCCTCTGTCCTGCAGCCAGGACTGAGCTGCTTAGAGGGAGAAGAGTGCGGGGAGCTTGGACGGGGATGGGGCCAGAATTGGGTTGAAAGTAGTCAGGGCTAGGTGGATGGGGCCATGGTTGGGGTGAAACAGGCAAAGTGGGATCAGGGTCAGGATGGACAGGATCAGGGCCAGGGAGGACACAGCCAGGGTCAGCACGACAGGCCCAGAGATAAAGTGGCCAAGGTCAGGGTGGACAGGGCCAGGGTCAGATGGATGGGCCCAGGCTGAGGCAGAGCACCAGAGATGGACGAGCTCAGCAAGTGCCTTGTGTTTTGGCACAAAGGGCAGGCTGGTTGTCTCGAGCTGGGTGGACCATAGGATATGTGGCCAATGGAACACTCTCAGGACACGCTGGGCTGGCTGACCTTTAGCTTTCATCCTCCTTCCCCTCTTCCTGCCTGGAACGTGCCTGGAGGTGTCCTGGGACCACATAAACCGCATGCTGAGTGGGAGAGCTGGGGGCTCAGCACAAAGGCTCACAGGGAGCCAGGCTGACCTGGGGTGACTTTCTCTGGGTGGATAAACTTCTACTTGGGGGTCATTAGGGAAGGGGTGCCTCAGTTCCATGGAGCTAAATATAACCCTACTGATACAAGATCTGTGTTCTATTAAAACACAAAAATGCTTTTTATAAGGGTTACTTCCTAAAAGTTGATGATAAAGGCAAAACGATGATAACCAAACAGCAGCTTGGGGAGTGATATCATACAAACAAATACATTTAAAGACAAAAGAATTATGTGAGGGGAAGAGATTGATAATAGGAACGATTCACCAGAAGATTCAGGGGCAACAGAAGCACCAAGTGACATCAGCTCAAACACGTGAGGCAGCCACCAGACCCTCAAACACATGAGGTGGAGACCCCGCCTCGCAGCTCCCGATAACTGAACAAGACAAGATGTCCAAGAAGACAGTTTGCCCAGAGGAGTGTAGACTAAGGAGACACTCAGAGCTTCACAACAACCATTCAAAAACAGACATTTTTTCAGGTATACATGCAACATTAACAAAAACATATTAGCCCAACGGCAAAGTTGGTTCTGTACCATACAGGTTGTGGTTTCCAGCTACCGGACAATTAGAGAGAACTCAAACCCCATCAATCTTGAAATCTTAAAATCCAGCAGGACACAACACGCTGAATATGAATGAGTGTTAAGAGTATCCTTTGGCCGAGAAAGTGAGTTGTGAGTGGTCGGTGATGTCCATGCATGTACACAGTGCACAGGACACAAGCACACAGATGTGCCTCCCAGACACACAAGTCCGGGGCAGGCAGAGCCCCTGTCAGCTATGGGAGGGAGAAGGGTGAGAGAGGGGGAGTCCAGAGACTCTGATGCTGTGTTTTTCTGGTAAAATATATATAAAACCCCAAAGTCACCATTTTAGCCAGTTCAGGGGCATTAACTACATTCACATTGTTGTGTGACCGTCAGCGCCATCATCCCCCGAACTTTTTCACCTTCCCAACTGGAATCCCATCTCCATCTACACCAACTCCTCCTCTGCCTCATTCCAACTGTTTTTAATGTTGATAAATTCTTAAAGGGGTAGGAGAAATAATGGCTCAGTGATAAAGAATCCACCTGCAATGCAGGAGCCGCAGGAGACACAGGTTTGATTCCCGGGCAAGAAAGATCCCCTGGAGGAGGGTATGGCAACCCACTCCAGTATTCTTGCCTGGAGAATCCCATGGACAGAGGAGCCTGCTGGGCCTACAGTCCACAGGGTCACAAACAGTCGGACACAGCTAAAGCGACTTAGCACAGGAAAAATATTCTTTGTCAAAAGCTGGCACTTTGTAGGGAAAAAGCTCACCAAGACAGACAGAGCATGCCCACAAGAGAAGCTGTCAACTCCTGACCCCCCGAGGGGAAAGGGAACCTCAGTTCATCGGCATGTCCATTTCTGCCAAGGAGCCCACACACCTCCCTTTACTTTAACCCAACTTGTGCGCATCACAACAGTGCCCCTTGGTGGAAGGACTCAGCAATCTTTTTCTTGGTTCAAGTTCAAAGCATTGCTCTGAATAGAAAAATAAATTAAATTGTCTCTAAGACCCAGTCACTCTGGCTAGGCTTTTAAAACTGCTGCCCTCCACAGAGCAGGCAGGTGCCAGGATGAGACAAACGCCATGGGGGAATGGACTCTGGTATCACATTTCCTGTTGCAACATTTTCTGATGTAACAATCCCCTAAGACAGAAAATGCCTTTTCTCAGTTCAACTTGCTCATTGATATCTTCCCAATTCTGTTACATCCTTCCAGGCAAACCACCTCTTCCACCAGATGGAATCCACACTGAGGTGGGGGGCACCTCAGTGAAACATTGGCCACAGCCTGGGCAGTGAAGCCTGGGCCTGCCCCTGCACAGGTGGGGGCCTGAAACACTCACACTCTCCGGAACAGGTGTGAGCTAACCAACGTGGGGACGGGGCGGCGGTGGGGGGGGCCACGGCGGGGAGAAAGGCCACCTGCCCTGCCACCCCACACTACTTTCAACCCGATTCCCACCAATTCATCAAAGTAAAAACAGACACATTTTGAACACATTGAATTCCATGTTAACATGCTACTCTTTCCTGAATCACCTTGGCACTACGTACCTTCAAACCTTCGGTGACTGTCATAGTCCTCTGAGCAGGGCACCTCGATGAACCTGCCTGGCAGGATCTCGCTGCGGTGAGCCAGGACCTCAGTGATGCCATCATCACCCCCAGGCTGCCCCAGAACAGGCAAGCGGCGAGCGCAGTGCAGGACCCCAGGACAGCGACTCTCAACCACTTCTTGCGCACATCCCGAGGCGTCCTGATACTCTTGGTGCTGAGAACAGAACACAGCTGTGGTCACCCAAAGGCAACTGTGCATGCTAAAAACGCAGACCACAATGACCAGAGACCATGCCCACACTTAGTTACAGCCTCAAACAGTTCCCACACTGGTCATCATCAGAGCTACTTTCCATCAATCCAGAGGCACTTACCAGCATAAGAGGACATGGTGGGGAATGTGCCCCTCATCCCATATGACCAGACAGGGCTCACTATACCCCTGAGGACAAGACGAACTGCCAGTCGCAGTCCCTCCCAGCCTGGCCATGTCTGTGGAGAACCATCTGGGAGATCCTGACAGAGCCTGTGACATCAATCACATTGCCTGCATCCAAAAATGACTGACACAATCCCATGCATTGGCCCTAGGGTGCACACTCACACACAATGTGAACTAAGGTAGTGAAAGTCGCTCAGTCATGTCCATCTCTTTCAACCCCATGGACTATACAGTCCATGGAATTCTCCAGGCCACAATACTGGAGTGAGTAGCCTTTCCCTTCTCCAGGGGATTGTCCCAACCCAGGGATCGAATGCAAGTCTCCCACATTGCAGGCGGATTCTTTACCAGCTGAGCTACCAGGGTGAACTCAGGTAAACATGAACCAAACTCATTTCACTGAAACCACTAGCCAGCCAGGAAGGGAATGCAAGTACAACAGAAATGATTCAACACTAAGACACTTTCTGTACCACCTGGGTTAACTGTTGGATTCACACTGCCTATGCAGAATTTGCAGGCATGTGTGTGTGTATGCACATGTATATCTATGATGTGTCTGGATGGTGTATACCCACTCACATATGTGTCTGTGTACATGTGTATGTGTTTTCTCATATGTGTAACTGAGCAGCCGTGTACTCTATTAACTGAGAAAAATCTGTAGGGCTTGAAGGACTGGCAGAAATAAGAAAAGCGATCCAGACATTCTTCCAGAAAGTGCACCTCGTGTCTTCAAGTATATGATTAATTCCTGAAAAGCAGGGAGTTTGCCTTCTATTTTTATATGTCCCTCCACATTTCAAATTGCTATATATATAAAATCACACAGGCTTCCCTGCTGGCTCAGAGGGTAAAGAATCTGCCTGCAATGGAGGAGACCAGGGTTTGATCCCTGGGTTGGGAAGATCCCCTGGAGAAGGGATGGCTACCCACTCCAGTGTTCTTGCCTATAGAATTCCATGGACAGAAAAGCCTGTAGGGTACAGTACATGGCGTTGCAAAGAGTCGGACATGACTGAGCAACTAACACTTTCACACTTTTACTTTCTAACACACAAATTCCGATTAAATAAGTCTCAAGGTGGGCACAGCTGAGTCAGACCATATTGGGTGGATACATGGTCATTTTAAACAGGGAGCATAGATACCCAGGTCACAAAGACCCCCCATCCTCACCCCTAGAACTGCTGTCTAGCCTCTAGCCCACCTGGTCTCCTCTAACTAGACAAGGGTGGGCCCCTAACTCCAGTAGGGCCAAAATTTCTCTTCCCCAATAGGGCAGGGAGACTGCCAGCCCATCTCAGCAGCAGGGGCTGAAATCCTACTGTGGGCACAAAGCTGTTGACACCTTCACCTGGGACACCCCGGGTGCTGAGACAGAAAGGGTCAGAGAGGGAGGTAGAGACAAGAGGAGAAAAAACAGCCTCTTGGGCCAGATTTGGAAGCAACACTTCCCTGAGGTATCCTCAAAATAAGCACCCCTGTTCAGGGTAAGCTGGCGCAAATGCACACTGAGAATCTTGCCAAAACAAAAGTGGATTTGAAGCAAGGTCCATGGCCCATGGGGCAAGCATGACGAGAAAGTAATTTATCCTGAAGTGAATACACTCCGGCTCTGAAAGCTTTAGGAAGAATCCCCTCGAAGGCTACCTGATGAGATCATTTATTCATTCATCGGGTCTCCCAACGGAGAACCATCTCGTGCACAGCCCTGAGAAAAGCATACGGAGACCAGGCGATGGGGACCTCTGAGTCCCAGTCCCCGTGCGCAGTCTCAGCACAAAGCTCTCGGTACAAAGCCCTCGGTACAAACTGGAGAGGAGGTCAAGGGTTTCCCGACCGGCAGCTCCGCCCAACCCCGCCCAACCCCTTCCTGCGCGGTCCGGGAGGGATTCTGCAGGCTACGCCCTCCGGACGACCACGCCCCTCTAGGCGCCCGATTCGCCCGACCACAAACCAGGCCCCTCGCAGCCAGGCCACACCCACACTGCAGTGCCTTTCCGGGAGAGGCCCGGCCTGCACCAGATCCACCTTTTTTCTGACCGGGCCGTGCCCCAAGCCACACCACACCACGCCCCTGTTAGGCCCCGCCCCTCGGCCAGGCCCCGCCCATGCCACCGTTCGCGCGCTCCAGGAGCTATCTGGTACCTGCTCTGGCGCCGGCGCTCCGCCGCTCCGCTGCCCTCCGGGGCCTTGGGAGCACCCCTCCGCTGAGGTGCCATTAGCCACGCTGCCGCGAAGCTAGGCCGAATGCGGGAGCCGCCACAAGCCCGGGACGAGCGCTGCGAGAGGTAGCGCAAGGCCGGCGCGGCCGGGCACGCGGAGCGACACCCTCAGCCTTCAACCTCCGGGCTGGTGACCAGGCCTAAGCAATCGGAGGTCGAGCGCCGAGCGGGGGCAGGGCGGGGACCCGAGCGCGGACCTGGCTTGCTCCTCGCGGCTCACCTGCGTTGGCCGTACCCCGCCTCCCCTGGCCTCCGCGGAACCTGAGAAGCCTCCTGCGAACCTTCTACTTAAGTGTGTCCTTGCCCCGCCGTGCGTGCTCTACCGGGGTCTCCAAGCCTCTCCTCCTAGAGTCTCGAAGCCTTCTCCCCGCGGTGTCCAAGCCCTCCTCCCAGGGTCTCCGCACCCTCTCCTGTGGGATTTCCAACGCTCCTCTCCCTGGGCCCATGCCACACACCTGAGGGCACTGGGTCCAGTTGGTGCTTAGTATCTGTGAGGCCTGCTGTTTAGTTTACAACATTTAATTTCCCGTCCAGTGGGCAAGAAGTAAGATCTTAACCAGTCCTGTCAAGATACCTAAGATTCTGAATGAGCGGGATTAACAGTGAGGTTCATTCATAAGGATTAAGTCTGAAGAAGGTGAGTAATTTATTGATACAGAGGGGGAAAAGAAATCTGGACTCACTGAATAAGAAAAGAGATCTGCCCAACAATCCCCAAACTGAGGAAATCAAATGCCATCACCTGGCAACTTACCTAGAAGCCCAAGAGACTGGGACAGTTGCAGATCTACCTACCAGGTTGTGTAATAACAATAGTGACAACTGACCCAAGTCTGAAATAATCATATATGTATATATAACATATATATATATATATATAACACACACACACACACACACCTCCTGCAGGAGGGAATCAAAGAAATACACACTTGCAAGAGGAAATATTGACTTCTCTGTCTCCTTTCCCTTTAGATTTTGCAGCAGCTTACTTTGGTAAACAACTCTGAATGTGTCTGAATCAGGTAAGATGTCGGTGTTCATTCCTGCTGAAGGGCTATAGAAAAGTAAGATTTCTCTCTAAATACAAGGAAGCACACCCAGGACTAATACAGACTTCTCAGCTCAAAATTTTTCTTTTAACTCTATTCTCTGGAAAATAGCGGGGAAGGGGGGTTGTTAGAGTTTTCTTTTTATTATTTATTTTTTCAAAATGTAAAGCAACTCAGCTTTGAAACATTTCAGTTTTTCAAAATGCTTTGTCTTAACTCATCCACTTCTCAGATAGCAATTTAGGTAATTGCCTTAAGAACTTTGTCATTGAAATTGTTTTGAATATAATTTATTTTTTCAATCAAACTGATTGATTTCTGTGTGCATTATGTTATTTTCTCTGCTATATTATAAAGTCCCTAAGGTCAGGGAATTATGAATCCTTGCACAGAATGAGTAGTTTGAATTGTGGAGCTGAATATTTTCTTTCCTTTTGCTGTCTAATTCTGTGTGTTTTATGCTTCATCCAGATACCTGCTCTAGTTTAACATAAACTAGCCAGCACTGATAAACTTGTGACTTACTTGTTTTTAAATTATCAATGGCCTATTTTAAATCCTAGACAGTTTTCTCTGACCTAGGATAAATTTTTGCAACCAAGCTGCACTCAAACTCTAAAAATGCAAATTATTTTTAATACTGTTTAAAGTAGAATAAAATTGAGGATCAGTTTTCTACAGAAGCATCATGTTGTGGGGCCTGAAAAATGTTTGAGATATTTGCCTATTTTCACTGGCATAGTATATATAGAATAAGACAGTCTTTAAAACAAAATTATTTTGCAGTCATTTGTATTATTGTAGATTATAGCCATCTTATAAGGAAACCAGTGCTGTATGACAAGGGTCCTTGTATTTGAACGTGGAGACAGACATCTTGATACATTTCATGTTGGTGAAATGAGTTTCTTCCTAGTTCATATCAGAATCGAAACAGACATTGGAAGGACATAACCATTAATTTCTTCACTAGGAAGAAGTGCCCAGAAAAGAGATTTTTAGTTATATGACTTCTCAAATAGTGAGATGTCAGGTTCCTCACTATTTAAGATGCGGCTAGTTCATCTGGACCTGAAAGGAGCCCCACCAAAGGTCTGCTACCTCTCGGAGGTAAGAGCTCCCTTTCTTCTTTAGAGAATCACTTTGTCTTGGGTTTGGTTATGAAGCTGTGAACAGTGTTCTGTAAACACACTCTTAGAACACAACCGTGGGTTCTGAGTTGAGGCGTGGTGGTAGCAGCATAGATCTTGAATTTCCCCCATATCCCCTCACAAAGCAGATAGCAACCAGGATAGCAAAAAGAAAAACAGAAAAAACAAAACCCCACAACCTCTGTTGTGAACCAAATCTTATCTCCTAAAAAGATATGTTTAAATCCTAACCCAGCAGACCTGTTAATGTGACCTGTGATTTAAAGATAGAGTCTTTGCAGATCTCTCTGACATTAGATGAGGTCATATGGAACAGGGTGAGCTCTAATCCAATAAGTGGTGTTTGTATAAGGAGAAAGGACAATAGACACAGAGGGAAGATGACATGAGGACAGAGGCAGAGACTAGAATCAATGCATCTGCATGCCCAGGAGGGTTAAGGATGCCGAAAACTTGCATAATCTGGAAGAGACAGGGAGGCTGCCCCTTACAGCCTGGGAGGGAGCACGGCCCTGCTGACACCTAGATTTTGGGCTTCATCCTCCCAAGCTGTGAGAGAATACATTCTTACTATTTCAAGCCCCCGGTTTGTGATGACTTGTTAAGGCAGTCACAGGAAAAGCATGTACTCTAAAACAAATGTAAGTTATCAGGGTTTCCCTGTGAATGCCAAAATGCAAGGGGTGGGGCCAAACCATGGACAGATAGCTCAACACTTCTGTGGGGTTAGCAGCTGGGCAGGGGATGGTAGAGGAAAGATAAAAAGAATTTAGGATCTTCCCTGGTGGTTCAGTGGCTAAGACTCCAAGCCCCCAATATGGGGGACCCAAGTGCGATCCCCAATCAGGAAACTAGATCCCACATGATGCAAATAAGAGTCTGCATGCCACAACGAAGATCAGAGATCCCACGCGCTGCAACTAAGACCTAGTGCAGCCAAATAAATAAAAATAAATATTAAAAAAAAATTCTGATGACTTCAAGACCAGGGAACCCACAAAATAGCCCAACAAATAAAGGTAAGTCAGAAACTGGATGAGATGTCACTGGCTCCAGATTGAGAATGAGTGCTCAAGACCTCAAGGCATTCCAAAATACTTTCCAGAAACTTCTTCCAGAAGGACAGAACCCCACACTCAGAATGCAATGTTGGGAAAAGACTCCATCTGGAACTGGGGAGTAACATTGAGGTAAAGAAGAGAGAAGTTTCAAATACTGGAGGAACAGGATCCAGAGGGAGTGAAGACTGAGGGCTATGGAAGTAGCTGCACAAAGTCCATAACTGCTAATCCTTTATGTAACAGCTGCAGAGGGAGCCCTGGGCTGGCCCAGCTCCATCCCAAACATAAGAACCTGCTCTCCAAAATACAAGAAAACACGTCTCATTGTAAAATGAGCAATAGGAAAGGAGTGTGGCTGTGCCATACAGAAACATTGCCAGAAAATAGAGGACGATGATCTGAGTAACAGTGAAGGCACACCAGCACCATGTGACCACAAAGCAGATGACACAGTTCTTCAATATTTCAAAACAAGATCAGAGATACTAAGAAACTGATAGAAGCTACGGAAGAACAGCATGAGTTAGAAATAGAAATGCCCAGGCCCACATGCTGCAACTAATGACCCCCGCATGCTGCAGTGAGCATCGAAGACCCCCCATACTGCTCTTAGAACCCACGGTAGCCAAATAAATATTTTAAAAAGCACAGAAAGCGACAGCCAGACAAAAGTAGATTGTGAAAAGATTGCCTCCAGACTCAGGAATAAATTATAAGGAAAAAAAAAAACAGAAATAGAGACTAAACTAGAAAAAGGACCAAAAGGGAATAGACACCATGGGAACCAGTATTGAGAAAGCAACAGCAAAAAGAAAAGTCAAACATAAAGAGATAAAAGCACGGTGACAAATGGATAGGTGTGAAAGACAGGCAAAGAAGACCCAGTTTATGTGTAGCTGGAGCCCCCTGCTGCTGCTAATGGACAGAGTCAGGTTCAGACAGCAATTTCTTATTCCTCCTGTTTCCCGAGGATTTTTGCTGGATGGCTCCCTCAGGCTGAGCTTAGCAGCCTATCAGCCACGCAGAGCACCGAGGATCCCTACCAGCCCCAATAGAAATGCCAAAGAGGCCACCCAGTGGTCAGATGGCTAAAGGCTGCAGGGGAAACCAGGAGCAGAAACGCTGTGGAAAATATGGAAGTGCCATAACCATTATGTTTTGTTTGTGCAAGTGACTGGCCTGGGTTAGTTTGACTCCTTTCTGCAATCAGCTTCCTCTTCTAATTTGCAGTCAATGACCCACTTTATAAATGATCCTAGCTAATTCCTGGTCCAAAGCTGATTTCCCATATTCCTGGGGAAAGAAAACTTTGACAGCAACATCAGCGAGAGTGCTACAAATTGTATAAAACCTGTAGGGGCCCTTTTCTGGAGGTGGGTTTATATTCTAAATACGTGCAGGAGCCCCCACCCCTGCCTGTGATGCCAGGCTAGAAAATCTCAGGGCTGTGTACAGTAGATACAGCCCTAAAAGTCCTGGAGGATAGGAGTCCATGTTCTTGAAATAAAGGTGGAAAAAGAAGTGGGAGAGAACCAGGGCAGGGACCCCGTAAGCACAGAGGGGCAACCTCTTTCCTCCTTCATCTCCCTCCTCTAGGCTTCTTCCAGGCGCTCACCACTAACCCTCCAGAGCCCTGTAGGCTCCCATAGCCCCAGCCCACCCCTTCCCTGTGTTGTAGGAGGCCCCCATTCTACAAGTCTCATCCAGATGAGGTGCCGTCTGACCCTGCTTGCCCAGCCCTCCCTCCCCAGCTAAGCCACCAGGCAGCTGCTATTCTCTAACAAGCAGAAACCCTGCCCCTTGTGTCAAGTGAACACATCACTACATTTGTGTTTAGTTGGCATAACACAGAGTACACATTTCAGGTGGAAAGTTTCCAGGAGAATTATCAGTCCAAAGATCAGCTATAATCCATGTCCATCAGCTGAAAGGATGAGTCTGACCTGCATGTGTGTCGTTTTCCATTCAAACAGTCATTTTTTCATGACGTTTCTATCTCCTCCCCAGATTTTCCCCCTGTTCCGTGCCCTGGGTGCAAATGGCGTCCTCATTGAGTATGAAGACATGTTTCCCTACGAGGGCCACCTGAGGCTGCTGAGGGCCAAGCATGCGTACAGGTACCTGAGCTGCCAAGCAGGGCGATGTCTCTGTAGAGAAAATGGGATATGCAGGGCAGCAACCTGGAGGGGAGGGGAGAGGAGGTAAGAATTGTTAAATGCATGTTTTTAATCATAAAAATAAAGCACACTCACTGAAGAGAATTTGGAAACATTTAAAAGAAAGTAAGCATCCATATAGTCAAAGCTATGGATTTTTCAGTAGTCATGTACAGATGTGAGAGTTGGGCCATGAGGAAGGCTGCGTGCCAAAGAATTGATGCTCTTGAACTGTGGTGTTGGAGAAGACTCTTGAGAGTCCCTTGCACTGCAAAGAGATCAAACCAGTCAATCATAAAGGAAATCAACTCTGAATGTTCATTGGAAGGACTGAAGCTGAAGCTCCAATACTTTTGCCACCTGATGTGAAGAGCTGATACATTGGAAAAGGCCCTGATGCTGGGAAAGATTGAGGACAGGAGGAGAAGTGGGCAACAGAGGATGAGGTGGTTGGAAGACATCACTGACTCAATGGACAAGAGTTTGAGCAAGCTCTAGGAGATAGTGATGGCCAGGGAAGCCTAGCGTGCTGCAGTCCATGGGGTCACAAAGAATCAGACATGACTTAGCAACTGAGCAACAACAGCCACAAATGATCCCCCAGGAGGAAGTGCTGTGATATGCTTCAGTCTTGTCTGTGGATATGAAATGAATGGAGGACACTTTGACAGGTGTCCATGCAGGAGAAGGAGGGAGGGTCTTTAAGACCCCAAGTGGGATCTTCACCAGAAGAGTGAGGATTAAAGGGGAAAGGATCAGAATCAGGAAAGTCAGATAGCTTGGTCATGGACGTACCCCGTTTGGCTTTAAAATTATGGAGATCCGTGTAAACCAATAACAAATAGCCCAAAAGAAAACTGGACAAAGAACATTTTGATTCCCCCAAAAGAAAGAAGTATATGATAATAATAAAACAATGAAATGCCATTTTGGCTACCAAATTGGAGAAGCTTTTAAAACGATAGTGCTCTGTGTTGACAAGGGTGAGCAAAAACTAGCCTCCTGCTGGTGGGCTGTAGAGCAGCCTAACCATTCTGGAGGGTGGCTTGGCTCCGTGTGACAGAACTCGCGACAGGTGCCTGTGAGTGGGAAACAGGAAAGGCGTGATCCAGAGCATTAATGTGGTGTGACATTAGAGGTATTCGTGTTTCTTCTTACAATGAACGTGTTCTGTTCGTTTGTTTTTAAAAGTGAAAAAGGTACCAGGGTTCCAGTGAAGCTTGAAAAGGGTATATTTAAAGATAGAACCTTATATAAAGAGTTCATTTATAAAACTGATTAGAGATGGTTCAAACACAGAAATTGAGATGAATTCATAAATGACACCTCAGAGTAGAGTGGTCAGGGGCCCTTCCAGGATGGCATCCTCAGTAGTCTCAGTGGCAGGATGTTGACCTGGACGAATACTTAGGGGTGCTGACAGTGACTTCCTTCCAAGGGTTTTATCCATTTGTAGATGGATAAACAAATGCATGCGTGCTCAGTCATGTCTGAGTCCTTGCAATCCCATGGACTGTAGTGCTCTATAGTCTATAATCTGCTAGGCTCCTCTGTCCATGGAAGTTTTCCAGGCAAGAATACTAGAGTGGGTTGCAATTTCCTACTCCAGGGGTTCTTCCCAACCTGGGGACTGAACCCACGCCTCTTGTATCTCCTGCATTGGTAGGCAGATTCTTTACCACTGAGCTACCTGGAAAGCCCCAGTAGATGGGATTACTAACCCCCTCAGATGAGTCACTCCACCTAGTCTTGGTACTCTATTAAAGGGGCCACCAGCCTTTTCTGTAAAGGGCCAGACAGTAGATATTTCTGTCTGTGCAGCCCGTCTCATCTCTGTTACAACTATTTGTGGGGCAAAAGCAGCCACAGGTGGTGATAGTCAGCGGGCATGGCTACGACCCAATAAAACCGTATTTGTGGACACTGAAGGATGAATTCCATACAATTGTTGTTCTTTTGTCGCTCAGTCGTGTCCGACTCTTTGCCACCCATGGACTGTAGCCCGCCAGGCTCTCCAGTCCATGGGGTTTCCCAGGCAAGAATACTGGAGTGGGTTGCCATTTCCAGGAGATCTTCCCAACCCAGGGATCAAACCCATGTCTCCCGCACTGGCAGGTGGATTCTTTACCGCTAAGCCATCAGAGAAGCCCTCCCATACAGTTTTTACAGGTCACAAAATGTTACTCTTCTCTTGATTGTTCTCAACAGTTTTTAAATGTTGAAACCATTCTTAGGTCATGGGCTGTACAGAAACAAGCAGTGAATTTACCCTCAGGCCCTGTCTTCCCACCATTGTTCTCGACTATATGATTCCTTGTGTGGCCCAGTTTCTGGTAAAATGACTTTAGCTTCGTGTAGAGTTTGGGTCAGAATAGCTGGTAAGAAGTAAACTGTTACTTGATGACATAACAGAGCATTGTTTTCCTGAACTGTAGCATGGAAGTCTTCTCTGAAAACTTATACTGTTGGGCTTTTCAGAGTTAGTGACCCTACTAGTTTGCTTAGTAGAGTCCCCGAGGAACCTGATAAGCGGGGATTGGGAACCTAAATGGAAGCCAGCCTGCACCTCTTAGGGTGGTCTTTGTCTCTCTGCTACTACTGCTGCTGCTAAGTCACTTCAGTCGTGTCCGACTCTGTGCGACCCCATAGATGGCAGCCCACCAGGCTCCCCCCGTCCCTGGGATTCTCCAGGCAAGAACACTGGAGTGGGTTGCCATTTCCTTCTCCAGTGCATGAAAGTGAAAAGTGAAAGTGAAGTCGCTCAATCGTGCCCGACTCTTAGTGACCCCATGGACTGCAGCCTACCAGCCTCCTCCATCCATGGGATTTTCCAGGCAAGATTACTGGAGTGGGTTGCCATTGCCTTCTCCTTGTCTCTCTAGCCCTTCAGAAATCAAAGAGATCCTGCACCTGGCCGCGCTGAATGAGCTGGAGGTCATTCCCTTGGTACAGACATTTGGGCACATGGAGGTAAGTGGGAGGAAGGGAAGCTACCTCGCACCCGGGTGTGGGATTCAGGGGTGCACAGGCAGGGCTAGCCACCTGCAGGGAACAGCTCAGTGCTGCACAGAGAGGCTCTGTGAACAGCTGAGGAGCTGTTGTCCAGATAAATCCAACACCTAGGCCCTTTCAACATCAGTTTCCATAGACTTGTTTTTTTCTTCGGGTGTCCATCCCACTTTCCAGTTATTTGCATGTCTCAATTTTGGGTTGACAACTGGACATTTCAGATCATACGTTATAGCGAGTCTGACTTCCCCCGGGGTAGTTGTAAATTGCCTGGATTTCATCTGTCTCCCCCAGATGTGTGTGGCCACAAATGCCTCTGTTGGATTTTTAATTCTTGCTTTTATTTTTTGCTCTTAGGGAGTCACTCTTCTGTCTTGAAAGCTGGTGATTCCATGCAGTTTGGGCAGTAGTTGTGCCCAAGCCTGTAAGGCTCCACGTTGTGCCCCAGGGGCTGGGGTGCCACACCTAAGAGCTCAGCCAGTGCTCAGTCTGGTGTGGCTTCTGCTTTCCACCCGGCCCTCTCAGGCCCCTGCGTGTGTGTATGTGTGTGTGTGTGTGTGTGTGGCCCCAGGCAGCTGGTGTAAAGGAGAACATGTGTCACCTCTGTGGTCCTATGAGGACCGCAGAATTCAGAACAGTTTGCCACTCTTACTGACAGGTCTCCAAGGACTGGGTTTACCCACATCCAGCTGCTGGTGGGCACAGGGGGTGGGGCCCTGGGCAGAAGCTGCAGAATCTCTGCTTTTACCTAAAGTTGTGGCAGTCTTTCATGAACAAACATTTCCCAGTTTGTTCACCTTTGGTTGGTTTCTGGAGGCCTGAAGTTGTTTTAGACAAATGGTTCCACTTTGTACTTGTTTTGTGTATGTGTTGGGCAGGGCGGTGGGGAGTGGGTAGTTTGCCAGCCTCTTCACTTGAGCACGAAGTCCACCCACATGTAATTCTGCTGTGAAGGGAGACTGTCTTGTCCACTTTCTCACTCAGC
This sequence comes from Nanger dama, assembly GCA_917880005.1. Taxonomy (NCBI): domain Eukaryota; kingdom Metazoa; phylum Chordata; class Mammalia; order Artiodactyla; family Bovidae; genus Nanger; species Nanger dama. The sequence goes on along the minus strand of CAKJTW010000113.1, from coordinate 3,549,491 downwards.
CTAGTTAGAGGTGGAAGGGAGAAGGGCTGTTGACCAAGCAGCCAGGTTGCTCAGAGCCCTGGCTCCCGTGCCCAGGGCAGCCCTACTGGCCCCCCTGGGAACTCTAATAGACATGAGGCTGGCAGGGTGCAGGGGCAGGAGCCCAACTGCAGGGAGCTCGGACATAGGCTTCTTCCCAGGGTCCCCAGCTTTCCTATTGTCTCCCTGCAGTTCGTGCTGAAGCACGAGGCTCTTGCTCACCTCCGGGAAGTGGCACGCTTCCCCAACACCCTGAACCCCCACAAAGAGGAGTCCCTGGCACTGGTCAGAGCCATGATCGACCAGGTGATGGAGCTGCACCCGGGCACCCGGTGGCTCCACGTCGGCTGTGATGAGGTGGGTGCCTCCCCCTTGCCAGAAGGCAACTCCCCTAAGTCTGCAGCAGCCCCTTCTCTTCACCTCAAGGTCACCTGCTCCCACCTCGTGGGGTCTTCTCTTAAATAGAAAAGTAGCTCCAGGAATAAAGAAAGGCTGGCTGAGGAGATATGCCCCAGTGAGGGCTGTGGTCCCAGATGATAGGTGATCTCCCGTGGGCAAACCTGCCGAGCCAAGCAGGGTGCAGTGGGGTGCAGGCACCCACGAGACAGCAGAGCAGCCCCTAGTTACTGCACGTTCATGTCCTTGGGGCCAAGGTGGCCATGAGATTAAGCCGGTTACTTTTCTCCATCTGAAGCAGTGCAGTTTCAGACAGTGGGAGAAAGGAAATACCACTTTAGGTCATGGAGCACCGGCTGGAAAGACAGTTCCCAGGGGTGCCCCGCCTTGTCCTCAAGAAACACAGGATCTTAGGAAGATTATGAGCCACCGAGCAGTGACCCAAAGACTTCTGCTCGTCTGAGCTCAGGCATCTGGGCTAAGATACTGGTTTGTGAACATTTTATTCCAGAGTTTGATCCTCTTCTTCAAAAACCTTAAAAAAAAAAACATGTAATATAGAATTTACCACTGAAAGCAATTGAAAGTAAACAATCCAGTAACTTTTAGTCTAACTTTTTGTCATTCTCAGTGTCGTGCAGCCTAATCCCTGCCTAGGGCAGGGCCTCTCATCTCCACACCCATCCCCCCTACCCTCTACCCCTGCATCCATATCTCCTTTCCATCTCTGCATTATCCTCCTGCCCCAGCACCCCGTAAATGAAATGCTGCTCCATGCGTGGGCTTCTCTCCCTGGGCACCTTCTCCAGCTTCATTCATCTACATGGCAGCTGAGTGATATTCCAGTGTGTGGACAGGCCACGCTCTGTTTATCCATCTTGTGTTGCTGGACGTCTGGTCATTTTCACCTTCTGGCTCCTGTGGTGCTCCTGTGCCTGGGTTCAAGGGAGTCTTTGAGCTGAGTTTGAGTGTCGGTGCAGAAGGCAGGGGCGCCCTTCCCCGCCCCCTCCCCACGGGCAGCTTCCCGAGATTCTCCCAGGCCACAGCATGAACTCGTGGGTGAGGATGAGTGGTCCCGAGGCCAACCCACCCGTGTCTCCTAGGTCTACTACCTTGGAGAGGGTGAGACCTCAAGACAGTGGTTGCAGCAGGAGCCCAACAGCAAAGCAGAGTTGTGTCTGTCGCACATGGAGGCGGTGGCCAGCCATGTGCGGGCCCGGCACCCCACCACAGTGCCCCTGATGTGGGATGACATGCTGCGGGACATCCCCGAGGACCAGCTCTCAGGTCGGCGGGCGCAGCCCTGGCGGGCGGGGGGGCGGGGGTGATAGTGGTGGTGGTGCAGGTCACGCTCAGCAGAGGGGCTTCCTGGTGCCACGAGGGTGGAAGCCAAGCACTCTGAGCCCCCAGCTGCTCAGGAGAGACCTAGACCCTGTTGTAGAGCTGCACGGAAGCTTCTAGTTCCGGACCATCCCATTATTAGGACCACTTTCACGTGTTTCTCATGACAGTGCCATTTCCCTAAAAGTTCTTGCAGGAGTGTGGTTGTGAGAGACCTGACCTGGACGGTAGCATGAGGCCCCAGGTGTGGGGCTCCAACCATCAGGAGCAGGGGGTGGGTTGCGGAGCAGGGGCCCCCAGCAGACCATGAGAGTGCCCAGTGCTTCTAGGGCACTTGGCCTCACACGCCTGCATTGCCAGCCCTGTAGGGGGCTCCACTGAGGTTCACACTGGCTGGTTGAGGGAAGCAGAGGCCCCCAGCCCAAGCCCAGCAAGGCCTAGCTTGAGGCTTTGGGGTGAGACGGGGGAGATTGCCACACATGCTTCTGCAAGGTCCAGGTATCCTGGCTGCAGCCATTACCACGTGTGGCCACTTAGGTTTTAATTCATTATAAATAAGTCCGCTTAGCAGTGCATTCCTGCTGCACCCAGGCCTGCCCCGCGTGCAGACACAGTGCCGCTCCCTCCCTTGAGGGAGCACCGGGGCCGCTGGCCTGGGGCACGGCCCTAGCAGCTCCAGCAGTGTCCAGTCACTTCCAGAGCCGACTGGCCTGGTGGCTGCAGCATTTACAAACAAACACTTAGTGCAGTACTGAGTCTGTACTTAAATCCATTTTAATGCAAGAAAGGAGGGCTGAAGGGACCCGCCCTCATGGCCTCTCTCCACTCCCAGGGTCGAGGGTGCCGCAGCTGGTGGAGCCTGTGCTTTGGGACTATGGGGCCGACCTGGACCTCCACGGGAAAGGTCAGTACCAGAACAGAGCCCAGCGGTCATGGGCTCCTCTTGGTTTTCCCCCAGATAAACATGTGTTTCGGGCTTCACAGCTACACCTCGTCAGGGCCTGCCACTCACACCTCTTACTTGCTCATTCAGCGCTCCTTGTGGAGAAGTACCGGAAGAGCGGCTTCTCCTGGCTCTGGGCCGCCAGCGCCTTCAAGGGGGCCACAGGAGTGAACCAGAGCCTGACCCCTATCGAGCACCATCTCAGAAACCACCTGCAGTGGCTGCAGGTGGCGGGCAGTGTGCCAGCGGACACGCTGCGGGGCATCATCCTAACTGGCTGGCAGAGGTGAGGCCATGTGGGGCCTGGGGATGCCCTCGGGAGGGTCGAGCAGCTCCTGTCACTCAGGACACATGGCCCTCCCCAGCCCATCCAGTCTGGGCGTCAGTTCTTCTCACCTTCTGTCAAGGGAAAGCAGCCAGCACTCTGAGGAGGGAGTGGGAGGACCAGCCGCATAAAATAAGCCACTTGGGGTCAAGCCCCTCACGCCACACTGCTGAGAGGATGCGGCTCAGGGTGTCAGTACCCCGGGGCACTGGCCCTCCTGGTGCACGCTCTGTCTGCACCATGCGTGTCTCTGCATGTTCACACCACCCCAGCCACTTGGGAGAGGCGTGAAGACAGACCTCAGCTCATTCAGAATTTCACACCACCTGAAAAGTATTTACAAGTTAACGCCTGGTCCCAAGCAAGTCCTGGCCTCAGGTCCCATCCTGAGGGGGAGGCCAGGTGGCCCCAACACCAAGGGCAGGAGGCCCTGACCCCACGGGAGGCAACTGGAGGCGGGGCTGACGGCTGACCCTCAGCCCTCACTTACAGAGCTGAGTCAAAGATGAACTGCCAAGAATTTCAAGGTGGCAACTGCAGAGCATTAAGCCCAGGCAGGTCCCTCTGGGTGGGATCTGAGTGTGACTGCCAACTGCATACCCACAAAACCGAGGAAGCTTCTGGAAACAGCAGAAGCTTCTCGATCCCTGTCCTGTCTTCACGGTGGCTTATGCCCGAGCATCCGCTGAGTCCCTCTCCCATGGACTTAGGTACGACCACTTCTCTGTGCTATGCGAGCTGCTGCCCGTGGGAATCCCGTCCCTGGCCGTCTGCCTGCAGGCGTTGCTGCACGGTATGGCCCCTGCTCTTCCCAGGAAGCCGAGTGCCGGGGCCCCTAACTGCTACCTCCACCTGGCTGCACTGTGTTCTTACAGCCTGGGTCTCAAGCCTAAACCCAAGACAGAGGCCAGGAAGGTAGGGGGGACAGGCCCCTCGGGCAGAGTGAACCCACAAGAAAGCTCATCATGGATAGGGTGCAGGAAAGGGCCCGTCTTCACTGGGTAAATATCCTGAATGCCCAGTGCCAGTGGGTGTGGCCCCAGCGAGGGCAGCTCCCTCACTTCTGGTTCTCGTGGGAGCAGCCAGGTGCAGGCAGAGATGCTTAGAGATGGACGAAACCCGCAGACATCCTTGATGGCAAAGCCCTGGTTAGGTAAACTCCCATTTGAGACCAGGTAGGGATTTAATTGATGATATATGTGGTGTTGGAGCAGAAAGATGTCAAGGTGGTTGAGGAAAGTGAGGACTGAATAATGAACACATTTAGGATTGTGCTGAGCCACAGGGATGTGGAAGGATGGTTACTGGGACTCTACCCTTTTCTAACCTTCCCGCCAGGCTGCTGTGGCCTTGGGCTCATCCATCCCTGAGGTCAGCATGTGTGCAGCTGGACCTGGCCAGCGGTCCTTCTCAATGGTTTTGCCCACCACCCATGCCCAAAGGTCGGGAGTTCCAGCCAGCATGGGGTCCAGGCCACCTTCTGCAGAGGCCTCTCTGACCTCCGTCTATGGTTGGTTTCAGGAGACTTTGCTGAAAATGTCAAAGCAAGAGTGGAGAACTTTCTCGGGATTTCAAGCCTAGAGGAAATGAGTTTTAGGAGGTAATACCCTTACCCCCTGCCCTGCCTCTCCCCTCACATTTGGGCCCTTCCTCAGCACGGCGGCTCCCTGTGCAGTGAGGGCGCCGGCTCCTTCCTGGCAGCAACATCCTGGCCCTCGTCATACAAGTCAGCCTCCATCTGTGCAGCTCCGTGGACGCGCTGCTGGAGAGGGACAGGTGAGCAGGCAGGGGAGCAATCCCCACCACCTCCTGGCAGGGCAAGAGCCAGCTAATACTGCAAGGAAGCTCCTAGGTGGAAAACAACTTTTAAAAATCTCTACCAGATTTTCAAAGGTCTTATTTTACAACCACTGAGGCTGCCTTACGAGCCACAGTGCAGCCACCTATGTGTGGATCTGCCCTTGCCCCCTGCAGGTATGTGACGGGCTGGTTCAGCCCCTACCATCGCAGGAGGAAGCTCATCCACCCTGTCATGATCGAGCACATCCAGCCCCAGGCACTCAGGTAGCCCACGGCCCGCCCAGCTGTGTCCATCCCCGGCACTCCCACCCTCCACTATGCACTGGTAGCCTTCTGGACGAGCTGCTAGGTATCACAGCCACAGACTCCTGGGTGACCCGACTGAATCAGCTGCCCTTAGGTGTTAAGAGAAGCTTGGACATTCCTGCCTGAGAGGGTTGAAGGTCACCAGACGCCGAGCCGGGTCTAGGGCTTCTGGTAGGACCAAACTGCCTAATGCTGTGGCTGCACGTGTCTCCAAGGGGACAGGGGCCCAGCCAGCCCTCCCCCGCTCCCTCAGCTCTGTGAGCAGAGGCCAACACAGACTGTCCCCACTGAGTATAAGATGCCTTCAGCTGTCACAGCAGGTTCATGCACCAAGAAAACCCTGACAGTCAGTGATTCCAACAACCTTATGAGGCTGGTTCGAAGGGCCCAGTTCCACGGATGAGTAAACTGAAGCCCAGGATGTCCTGACCTGTGGGGTTCTGGAGGCTATGAGCTAGGCCCCAGGGCCCTCACTGGGCAGGCTAACTGTCTCACTGGTCCTCAGTCTCCTGGCCAGGTGGAGCGCCCTCGCAGGGGAGCTGGAGGCTGCCCTGCAGCGTGTCTTCTACCCGGACGCGGTGGAGGAGTGGCTGGAGGAGAATGTGCACCCCAGCCTGCGGCGGCTGCAGGCTCTGCTCCAGGACCTGGGCGAGGCGGCCCGCCTCAGGCAGGACTCAGGCCAGGACCCCTGAGGGGGAGGCTGAGCGCAGGCTTGCAGCAACCCCGCACCCTTGTCTGGCTGCACCCAGCCCCACGTGCTGCTCCTGAGTCCTGGACAGCCGTGCCAGAGGGCAGCACTCACAGAGTAAATATGGAAGGAAAAGGCCTTCTGGGCCTATGCAGTGATCAGCATTAGAACTTTCTTTTGAAATAAAAAGGAGAGTGGAATGCAGAAATCATACTACTAGAAATTTGAAAGGCTTCATTACTACCCTGGCTCGGGCTGCTTACAGTGGGGCCCTCACAATGCTCCAGAGACCCTTCTCGCCCAACCTAGCTCCTAGGGAGCAGAGTCAGCCAAACACTCTGCCTCTGGTCCTGGAGCCTCCTCCAGCCCTGGGACGCACACACCAGAAACCAGTGTATGGCATGTCACACCTTTAAGAGAAAAGCACTCCAGATTTAACCATTTGGAAACCTAACTTTGGCATGTTTAAATGACTGTGTCCCCATAGGTCTGGTTGGCAGCCATTACTTAGAAAGGAGAGGATCTCATTTCTGTGGAATCCCCTGAAGTTGCTGTCACCCAGGCTGCCTCAGAACCCTGGGTCCATGGGTCTACCAGACCATTCCCAGTGTGGAAGCCTTGTGGGTTTCCCCAGAGATGCTCTTGGCACGTGCTGTACCTTGGAGGGACCTGGGTTCAGAGAAACCAGAAGAAAACCAACAGTGCAGTGTGGATGGCACCCAGATTCCATGGGGGTGGCTGCAGCCAGCTGTCCAGGCCCTGCTGAGGGGCAGTCATGAGCCTGGCCCCATACAAACAGGCCCAACTGCCAGGGTTTGAGAGAAGCTGGGAATATGGGTTCCAAGGGATGGGTGCAAGTTTTTAAATGCTGCTAGAAGCTAGAAGAGAAAACCTCTGCCTACACTGGGAGCAGGGGCAGAGGTTATCTTCCTGTAAGAGCCCAGCTGCAATCCTGACTGGGATCTGGGCGAGGCAGCAGTGAGCAGTGGTCTGAAGTGAGATCTTAATTCCCTGCCCAGGAACTGAACCTGGATATCCTGGATGAGAACCAGCAATCCTGGCCGTCAGACCAGCAAGGGCTAGAAGGCTAGAAGCTGGTTTTCTGTGGATCTTTGCCCCTGGTGAAAAATGCATTTATCAAGGAGGCAAAAACTGTTAATGCAGGTAGTTTATTGAGACTTAGCACAACAAGTGGAAGAGCACACCGAGAACTGGTTTGTTGAGACAGAAGCAAGGCAGAGACGCACACCCAGAGAGAAAGGGTGTGGGCGACCCTCTTAGTGAGGAGGAGCACTGGGAAGAGGCAGTTAAGTCATTTATATAGGTCAGTTCTTGCAGATCTTTACCTTCAGCCAGTTATCTGGTTTCTTTTCCACACCTGACCTACCCTGAGACGCTCCCTTGGGTGTGCATGCACCTCTCAGCCAAGATGGATCTCCAACTGAAGGCTTCTGGGAGGAGCAAGACTCATTATGGCCTGGCATTATCCCCTGACTTTTGACCCCCAGGGAACTTTTCTGCGTATGTGCAGGGTCTCCCTTGTCCTAAAAGGAGGAGGAGTGGACATCCCTTAATCTTTTACTCAAAACAGGGTTTTGCCCCTTTGTCCTCGCATGACTATTACCTTAAGGTGTTTAAAAGAGACAAACACTGGCTATCTACCCTGTTTCTGTTACTTCCATTCTGGAGTGCAAACAGGAGGCTAGTTGTAGGTATATATCCTGAAGCCCACTTCTTCCTGCCCCACAAAATGCAACAGGAGGCCAGTTGTGAATGTCTACCTAGAGCCCCGCATCTGTCTCCTGCCTCAGCTGGACTCAAGATGAGCCATCTGGGGTTCTAGAGGTCTCACTATGGCAAAAGCACACCAAATCAAATGGGCCCCTTGGCATCCACCCTGAGCACCAGGAGCTCACAAGTGAGCAGCTCACTTCCTGACCACTGAGGATGTCTGGCTAGTGGAAGGGATGAACATGGGTAGCAGGGAAGGAGCTGGGATCCATAGGAACAACAGGCGGAGACAGCATCCTCAAAGGCTGACCCAGCCAGGCCCCACACCTGCCTGCCAAAACCTTGCTGCAACCCGCAGGACTGAGTCCTGGCAAAGACCCTGACCCAGAGAGCTCAGTCATATGCTTCGTGCCCTGGGACCCCGGGTGTGCTTCCCATTTCAAAGGCCTTGAGCCCCACATGGCTAGCAGGTCTGGCCTGTCCACACCAGGCTACTGCCCCAGCAGGCTGATTCCAGGAAGAGGCAGATCAGCCTGCAGAGAAGGTCCCACTGTGGTTTCACTTGGAGGACAGAAGCAAGCAGCAGGAATGGCTGAGGGTCCTGCCCTGGGGCTGCCAGGGACACAGCCAAGAGCCGAGAAGGAAGACTCCCAGGTGGCCCATCAGTCCTGCCGGGGCCCCATCAGAACCCTGCTGAGGGGCGCCATGGAGGTCAGCTCTGGTCTCCAGGGCCATCGGTCTCACTGTCGCTGCTCTGAGACAGCTCCACAGGACTCTCCAGGCGGTGCAGCTCCAGGAAAGTAGTGATAAGCTTGGCAATGGCTTCCACATCGCTGGTCCAGGCCGGCACCAGGAGGGAGGACGGGTCACCGTGGCAAAGGTCCTGGCCTCCCAGCAGGAGCCAGAAGACCACGCCAGCCTCCTCACAGGCATTGCCCTCCAGGGTTCCTGCCAGGATCCCACACCTTACCCGTCCCCACCCTCACCTGACCTTAGCCTAGGCCTCTCTGCCACTGGGGACCCCTGATGTGCCCCTCCCCTCTGTCCCTGCAGGGACCCCTGATATCGCCTAGCAGGTGGTACCATGCCTGTCCCCCAAGCCCCACCTCCATGTTCCTGAAGCCTCTCTGCCCTGCCACAGTCCCTTATGAGGGCCACTTGCCCGGGGCGAGGGCATAATGGGCAGCCCTGGCCCATCGTCTCCCATCCTCGGCTTACCTGCGATGGCCCATGACAGCACTCTGGGTGAGGGGGTGGGAGAAGCCTGTGGCGAACCGAAGCACCACCACATAGCCCTTTCCGAAGTACCGGACCTTCTCCTCCTCCACATTCACATCCCGGATGTCACTGAGCAGGACCACCACTGTAGGCGGGGCCAGGTCAGCGGCCATGTCCCCCGCCCACCCTGCCCCTCTCGCCTGGAGGCTGGCACAGTGGCTTTGGGGGCACGGTGCAGAGGATCAGAGCCTGCTTGTCATGAAGGAGTACGTGTCACTCCAGGTCAGAGGCCCAGAGGATGCCGGGACCCAGCCTTAGATGTCATAGGAAGTGACCACAGCACAGGGTCGTGTGACTGCCGGTTAACACCCAGTCTGAGTGAGAGGGAACACCTGGCAGGACTATTGCCTTGAAAAGCCCACCTGTCTAACACATCAGGGGCTGGCTAAGCATGGTAATGCCCAGCTTTCTGCTTCATTTTCCTCAACTGCTGGAAAATGCCTTGCTGGTCTCTAGTGGCCAGTCACTGAACTGGGGGTTGCCAGGCAATTTTCTTTGGGCCAGGGTACATCTGAGGACACAAAGCATCCATAAGGCAGGACACAACCCTGGTCACCGAGCAGCCAGCTTCCCCTTTCCAGGTCAGGCAGATGCTCACTGCCTTCCGTCCACCCCAGAGTAACCCATGTCCTGTTCACGCCCCACGCCTTACCTTGGTCATGGCCTGCTCTGCAGAGAGTCAGCAGCTTTCTATACAAGCTGAACGTCTTCAGCACTACCTTCCCGGTGCTCTTGTTGAAGACGGCTTCCCTAGAACGCCCAGCCACAAGGTGGTCACCTGGCTGCTGGCCTGTGTGCCAGTCCAATACACGCAGACTCGCCAACTGTGTCCCCACCCTCCCCAGAGCAGACATAAGGAGGCAGCCCTCTTCCTTCCCATCCCAGTCAGAACCCCCAGACCCCTGCAGCCAGACCCCTCCAGGATCTTGGGTGTGAAAAGAAGCAGGAACTTCTCTCCACAGTTGAGAGAGGTTAGCACTGAGGATAAGGTCATTAAATGAGGGAACAGGGCAGAGAACAATACTGGGGCCAGGCAACCCAGAGGACACATGAGGGACAAAAGGGAGGCGAGGGAGGTAGCCTCGCCCTTCTAGAAGAACTTCTAGGAGAGCAGCGTCAGAAGATTCTATGGCCCACAAATGGTCACAAATAGGCAATGTCCAGGGGCCAAGTCAAGCTGGCCAGAAACCACTAGGCTCACATTTCAGGATTGGGGTGGAGGGCATTAGGCCCCTGGAGTCTTTCCTCCTTTGACGAGCCCTGCAGGGAAACCGAGGAGCCCCAAAGCCTGGGCACCCTTCCTGCATCAGCCTCACCTCCCAGTCCTCCAGGTTCTGCACGGCCACAAACAGACAGCCTGTGACGTAGAAGAGCTTCCAGCCCAGACTATCTGGGGAGCAAACACAGGGAGACAGCCATGGGCAGGTAGCAGGGGGACAAAAGTCAACATGCCAGCAGGGGGTGCCTCCTCCCAGAACAGCTGCTTCCCAGACACGGGGCAGGAGTGGCCCCCGGGGCCCAGCTGACTGCCCATGCCTCCAAGGACATCCCACCCCAGCCAAGGCCACCTGTGTGGGCCCTGTCACAGAGGACAGGACATGGTTCACCAGCTCTGCCCTCAGCTCTCCACCTGGGTGACTCCTCGAGGTTACGATCATGGCACCGTGTGTAAGAGCAGAGATGGGGGACTACTTCCAGGGAGCTGCTGAAAGCATGGACTATACCTGCCACAAGACCTGAGGCCGACATGAGATGCCTTTCTGTATATTTTATGACATGAAAATGCTGATGTAAATGAATGCAAGCTGTGGGGGACACACCAGTGCATGAAGGTGAGACCACGCCTGCAAACCATTTAGAGGCAGAAAGTGAAAGTGTTACTTGCTCAGTTATGTCCAACTCCTTATGACCCCATGGACTGTAGCCTGCCAGGCTCCTCTATCCATGGGATTTCCAAGGCAAAAGTGGGTAGCCATTCCCTTCCCCAGGGGCTCTTCCCAACCCAGGGATAGAAACCAGGTCTCCCACACTGCAGGCAGATTCGTTACCATCTGAGCCACCAGGAAGCCCCATTTAGAGGCCGGGGCAATCCCCAAAATCATTCCTGTCAGATTACAAATGACAGGGTTTCCTTTTCTCTATTTTCCAATCAGCTAAGGAAGCTCCTAGGGGTGGGGCGGGGCGGGGCAGATGACGTTCCTCACCTCCACTGTAGTAGGCAGCAGCCAGGCCAATCGACAAGATTCCTGTGGGGAAAAAACCGGTACCTTCCCATTGGGCCACCACTAGCCCAGAGACCACCTCCTCCCAGGACCCGCAGACCCAGGTAAGCAGCCCTTTCCTGTTGCCAGGGATGGCTAAGAGCAGGGAGCAGGGGGCAAGAAAACCGCTAGGCTCAGAAACTGTGGAAACAACCAGGAAGTCTGTTTTCAAGAATGTTCTACATCAGTCACAGTGTTCACTGGTCACATGTCTATGTTGAGGTTCCAGAGCTGACAGGGGAACCAGAAAGAGGAACCTGATGTGGGTTTCATCCACTGACAGCATATTGTATGGAATGAAGACAAGAAGACTGCAGGTGAAGAATCACGACCCCAGACGAGACAAAACAGGAAGAGTCCTGGGAAGAAGGCCCAGAGCCAAGCTGCCGAAGGTGCAGCAGCACCTCCCCTCACACCTCAGTTCCATCGACATGTGCAGCTGCCCAGGAAGTGCAGGGCAATGGGGACTGACAGGATGGAGGACCAGGGGCCTCCCTACCCTTACTCCTTACTGTCTCCATCACACAGGCCCTGATTTAAACCATATACGGGAGACTGGGTGTATGAAAGCAAGAAAAAAAGGAAATACAGGGACCTCACAGGAGCATGGAGACTACTAGCCAAAGGATGTTAAATGGTGAAAAAACACAAGACTGACCATCTGTAAAAGCACTCGAAAAGGATAAAAGCTGGAAAGACATAATAGTTGCTATTTCCTGGGGTAGTAGAACCAAGGAAAATTTTAGTTTAATCTTCATCCTTTTTAAAGTTGCATTTTTAACTCGAGAAATATGAACATCCTTACCAACCAGTAGGGACCAGGATCTGATGCCTGGAGCCCTCTTCAGATGGAGGCGGGAGCTGGTGCGTGTCTCCACCTGCATATACATCCCTGGAACGTGCTGCCACCACCTTCAACAGGAGACCAGGGCGCCTAGGGAAGGACACAGAGACAGCTGGAGCCCTCAGGCCGCTGCTAACAGATAAGAACCCAGCTCCTCTCCAGGACAGGATGCCCAGCTGCCCACTAACAAGGTCCACACAGGTCAGGAACCAGTCAGCCTGTGCTGACTGCCGCCCTGTGGTCAGACAAGTCAACCCCCCAGGGACCCATGTCCTCTGTAAGGAAGGTTCTTTGCGCAGATGTAATGGTTGCACTGGGGCTATGTCCCCCTCCTCTGGCTCACAAAGCTTCAACACTTGATCATCACCTGTCCAATTCCTACCTGGAAACCTCAGTCTCTTGGAAACCGTTAGCCCCCAGCAGCCTCCAAACTTCTGGCACCCTATCAGAACGTACCAGAACACCCTCATTTCCCTGTACAGGCCTATGAAAAAGAGAACTGAAAGTCTCATCATGGTTTGATGAGAGGCACTGATCGAAAAGTCAGCTCCTGCAGCTGCGGAGACAACAGTCCGCACCCAGTGGAGGGTTTGGACGGCCAAGAGCGGCTTAAGGAACGAGTCAGCAAAGGGGACTGGTCTTCCACACGTGGAGAATTCTGCCCTGCAATACGTTCAAAATGCTGCCTCCAGGGGCCCGTTTTGGGTAGCTTTTCAGGTATTCTCTGTAAAGGTAAGTCAAATTTCCGACAACAAAGAGTGGATTCAGTTCACACAAACCAAGCCAAGATCCTGCGATATCTCCAGCTCCCTCCCTTTGACACGCTTCGCCTGTCTCCACACGCGACTCGGCCGCCCGCGGGGGCGAGATCACTCCCGTCACCTGCACGAGCCACTTAGGACACTCTCCACTGACCCTTGAGGCCACACTGTGCACCCCTCTAGCCTCGAGCTCTACCAGGCTCCCGGGGCATCGACCCGGGCCGGGTCCCCAAGACCGCGCTCCCGGAAGGACCTCGGCTGTGGGAGCCGCCCCTCAGCACGCCCCGCGCCCCACAACCCGCAACCGTGGCACGGCCCCGGAGCTCAACGCCGACACAAACCTGCAGGCGCGGAGGCGGGACGGGCGGGACTGCAGGACTTCAAAACGCGCCGGCCTCCAACTTCCGGAGCTGGGGGGCGGGACCAGCTGACTTCCGGACCCGCGGGGGCGGATGGGACAGTAGACTTCCAGACTCGGGGGCGGGGCGAGGCGGGCGGGTCCTGACTTCCGTAGCCTCCTTTCAGCCCGCGAGAGAAGAGGACTGGCGGGGTCCTAGAATGAGGTTGGCTACCAATCAGTAAAGACTGCGGAGGCTGCCACGGTTTTGCTCACCCCGGCTCTCAGCACAGAGCGCCTGGGGTTGCAGTCTTTAGAAGATCAGCAGAGGTGGGTGAAGTTGTAAGCACCAGACAGCCATTTAAGATGGTGAGAAAACGTGAAGTATGTATTTAAGCTCACAACGGATACATACAAACATTATGGTAGATTCTGTAAAAACTTTAATGGGAAGCATTAAAATAGAACTAAAATTCTTGTTCGTGGTTTGGAAAATTATTGTAAAAATGTGAATTCTCCCAACTTGCTCTGCAGATTGAATTGCGAACCCAGTAAGAGTATCAACAAGTTGAAAAATCTGCACAGCGCTGCAAGGCACTGTGGAGGAGGATAGGGGAGAACTAGAGATCCTTGACCCCAAAAAACCTCAGTGTAGCTGGGAAATTCACATTTTCGTGAGGGCAGTTTTTCTGCTCCTCCTAACCTTGCCCCATTGCTAGGGAAGGAGGAGTGTAGTAAGAGATCGTATTCTCCAGGAATACCTTGAAATGGCCGCTTAGGTGGCTTCCCTGCTCCACTCTCCAGCAAGACCCTCATAATGTACCGCCAGGACCCCCAGATGAGGCCCCAAGCAGGACCCCGATTTGCCTATTTTCTACTAGAGAAAGACTCTACCTGAAACAGGAGAGCCTCCACCACACAGCCACTGCCTGCATCAGTGGCCTCCAAACTGGGACGGTCAAGATGATCTATATATAGAGTGCTGGAAGAACATACTAGAGCTTGTATTCCTACTTATTTTATCTCTTTATGTCTATTCTCCTCTGTCCTATAATTATATAAGATTTATACACAATGTATAAAGAAGTATACACACATGGGTATGCATAACCCTAGATGTTTTACCAATATAGGCACAATGTCAAAAATTTGGGGATGACTTTTCTGTTTCACCAGTCTCTATGTATTCTCTGCCTGTGGTTCAGAATCACCTGGTGGGGCTGTTGAAACACCACTGGACCTGTTGCAGCAATGGATGGGACTTGACATGTACTCATGCTGGTGCCCACTGTTCTGGGACCCACACCCAGAGAACTTAAGCTCTGAGCCGTAACAAAAGTAGGTTCTGCCTGAATGTGGCAGGTTCCCTGACCTGATGCCTCATCCCACATTCCATTTCCTTGAAATGCCTTCTGTGGTGAGATCACACACCATCTTGAAGGTCTATTTGAATTGCTTAGCACTTCCTTTAAGTCCTCTCTGCTTGTGATCTTAATTCCTTAGAATTTAGGGAGAACTGAATTGATACCCAGAAGATTCCAGTTTGCATTACAGTCCTTGATATCATTTAACCTTTTATACCAGAGTACAAGCCATTTAAAAATGAAACCTACACAGGCTTTCTATTAATATTAAAGTGAAAGTGAAGTTGCTCAGTCTTGTCCGACTCTTTGCGACCCCATGAACTGTAGCCTAGCAGTCTCCTCCGTCCATGGGATTTTCCAGGCAAGAGTACTGGAGTGGGTTGCCATTTCCTTCTCCAGGGGATCTTCCTGACCCAGGGATCGAACCTGGGTCTCCCACATTGTAGGCAGATGCTTTACCATCTGAGCCACCAGGGAAGTCCCCAGTTAATATTAAATGAGAGAACAAATGATGACTGATTTGATTAAAATTCTGCTGAATATAGGTAAGAGCAAATCACTGGAAATAAATACAAAATCCATAAATAGGGGACTGAGTGAATAAAATCTGTACATTTTTTTCCAGTTATCAATACATTACATCTTTGTTTTAAATTCAAACTGCATTGCCCGTTCTATGAAAATGCATCTGAGCCCTTTTTTTTCTGTGCTCTTTGGCATGATGTTAAACTTTGTCAATAGAAGGTGCTGGAGACACTTCAAGAGGAAGGGTTTCTCTTCTTGGTCTGGTTCTGTTGTCCTGGATCCACAGTGCACAAGGTTTCTCTAGTGTTCAGCTCTTACAGTACACACTGGCCAGCTGTTCTCAGTATCTTCCACCTTCCCCAGGAACCCATTAAGTGGTTTTGTAGCAGAGTTCCTCCAGTGAGACTGATGTGAGGTCTAAATTAAGAAATGTACAAGGAAATGTATCAAAAGGAAAGAGACTATTAGTGTTGTCAGAAGAATTCAACAGAATAACCAAATAGTGGCTAAGAGATTTCTCATTATGGAAGCAGTCCTGCTAATAAATGAAGAAATGATAGGATTAAAACATCAACTTAATGAAACTAGGCCATCTCATCAATGGTTGCAAATTAACATCACAAAAGGACAGGCACTAGAACTGCCTGATGGGATTTCACACCACCACCTAGGAAGTCTTTCCCTGGAATTTCCCTGGCAGTCCAATGGTTGAGACTATGCTCCCAATAAAGGGGATACAAGTTTGATCCTGGTCCAGGAACTAAGATCCTGCTATGCTTTACTGAAAATTCAGTCAAGGGTATGCTAAAGAACACATGGATGCAGTCTGCAATTGCTGAAAACCCTGCAGTCAAACAATCCGAGAAGTGAAATTGCTCAGCAGTGTAGACTCTTTGCGATCCTATGGACTGTAGCCTACGAGGCTCCTCTGTCCATGGAGCAACCTGATTTTTTAACAATGATATGCAAGGAGACATAGGGGTATGTGAATGGAACCTGCAGATTTAACAAACCCCCAAAACTTTAGAACTGGGAACTCCTATACAATATTTACCTGAGACTAATTTTATTTTTAGAAACAAAATTTTTGTAAGAGAAACACACAAACCAATTGAAATACAGACTAATAAAACATTGAACCTTATTTAGATCCAGATTGAAACTAAAATGAAGAGACCTTTGGGGAAACCTGGACACTTAACTACACACAGCCCACCAGGCTTCTCTGTTCATGGAATTCTCCAGGCAAGAATACTGAAATAGGGAGCCACTCCCTTTTCCAAGGGCTTCCCTGATAGCTCAGTTGGTGAAGAATCTGCCTGCAATGCAGGAGACCCCGGTTCTGATTCCTGGGTTGGGAAGATCTGCTGGAGAAGGGATAGGCTACCCACCCCAGTATTCTTGGGTTTCCCTTGTAGCTCTGCAATGTGGGAGTAAAGAATCCCCCTGCAATGTGGGAGACCTGGGTTCAGTCCCTGGGTTGGGAAGATCCCCTGGAGAAGGGAAAGGCTACCCACTCCAGTAATCTGGCCTAGAGACGTCCATGGATTGTGTATAATCCATGGTGTCACAAAGAGTCAGACAGGACTGAGCGACTTTCACTTTCTTCCCCTTCTCCAGGGGATCCTCCCAACCCAGTGATAGAACCCAGGGGTCTCCTGCATTGCAGGTGGATTCTTTATCATCTGAGCCACCTGGGAAACCCCTTGATGAAATTAAATAATTGTAACTTGCCTTTTCCACACATGATGATATTGCATTATAGTTTTAAAACATTAACAAAATATAAGTGACAACCTAAATTCTTTTAAGCTGATAATTGAAAATGTTTTCTTTTTTAAGTAATTAATTAATTTGGCTGTCTTGGGTCTTAGTTGTGGCATCCAGGATCTTTCCTTGAGTCACAGACTCCCCAGTTATGGTGCATGGGCTTCAGTATTGGGGGCATTTGGGCTTAGTTCCCTGACCAAGGACAGAGCCAGCACCCACTGCACTACAAGACAGATTCTTAACTACCCAAACCACCATGGAAGTCCCTTGAAAACGTTTTCCAAGAGGAGGGGCTGACATAGATTTGAATGATACAATATATTAATCTGGTAGCCAGATAGGACCTCCTGAATTTAACTGACAGCAGGTTGTAAAAGAGCGGTATGCACCAAAAACTATAATTTTAAAAAAGTTTTAAAGGGGAATATTTTAAGGTTTTGAGACTTGGAATATCCGAGAATGTTTTGCTGACCTGTGACCCCCCCACCCCCAGGTGAGGAGGGAGAAATCATTCCTGAGATTCCCATGATAGAGACACCCTAGTGCTTTATCTCCCAGGTGCAGTTCTCATTTCCGATGGTGCCGGGATGACCATGCAGTAACTCATAAAATATTGCCAGGGGACAACGTTTAACGTCATCATTTGGTCCCGTAACCACCTTGATTTGCTAGAGGCAGCAGAAGGACGCAGGCTCGGCGACCTACGCTTCACACGTTCCTCGCGCCCCGGACTGCGCCACCCGCTCCCGACGGCGCCACATGCTCCAGGCCCGCAGCGCGTGCGCACTGCCTCCACGCCGGACATACGTGACGCGCCTCGGGGTGGAAATGGCGGCGGACCGGGGCGGCGCCGTCTCTACCAGTCTAAACCTGGAAGGTGGCGCGGGTCTGACGCTGAGCTGACGCACGAGAACGTCCCGGTAATGATCTCGGCCCGCCCCCTGGGGTCCGTCAGCTAGGCCATTCAAAGCCGCAGCCAGACTCAGGCGCCGCGGAAACCCAAAGGGAACTCGGCCACGGCTTCCGCAAGGTCCCGACGGGGCGGGCCAAGCTCCGCCCCTGCCCGCTCCGACTGGCTCTAGGTCCTGATTTGCACCTTTCCCGCGTTCTAATTGGCCTAGGCAGAGCCCAGTAGCTTGGAGCCGCACCGCTCTCTCCGCGCTTCTATTGGTTCAGGGTTGTAGCGCATCCGCTCCCAGAGCTTTCATTGGTCGAACAGAGCCACTAGGGGTAGGGCAGCACCGGAGCGACGACAACAAAGGGCGGCAGGCGGCTGTGACCGCGTCTCCCGGTGCTCCCCTCAGGCTGCGCACCCGGACCTGCCCGCCTGGCTCCAGATGAAGTGTGAGCACTGCACGCGGAAGGTGGGCACCACGCTTTTGGTCCGGGGCCGGGTTGGGGGGCAGGACCCGGGGCGCGGGGGAGCCTGAGCTCGCGGAGCCCAGAGCCTCGGGGAGCTTGGCAGCTCCAAGCGCCTCTGCCTCCCTGTCAGAACCTCTGGGCGCTGGTCCGCAGCTCGAGTTTTCCGAGGGTGGAGGCGGCTGAGGCTGGGCCACCAACGCGTCTTGTTCCTGTTCCCGTGTCCCGGAGGCGGCAGTGATGTCGGGGCGCAGATACAGCCTTTCAAAGTACCTTAGAAGCCAAAAGCCGCGAGAAAAGCCTACCAACATCAGCGACCAGTCCGCAGTCGTTGCAGACACCGTCCTTGGTGTGAATGAGGGACACGGTGATCAAAAGTGATTTTAGGGGATTTTGTGCCACCTAAAAACTTTCATGCTTGACAGCAACGAAAACCATCCAGAAGTGCAAGAAGGAAGCGGGCTGGGCCTCCTGCCACCTGAGTAACCATAGTAACTGTGATAGCCTTATCCACTTGTGTGTACGCTGTAGTACACAGGGAGTTGTCTGTTGGGTTTTTTTCAAAATTCGATCCTATCATATTGTTCCATCACTTGCTCTTTCTTTCACCTAGTGTTATACAAGAGATACATTTTCTGAGCAACATACACAGTCCTAATTTGTTGTATTCTAAATATACACGCGTCCAGGTAGTCGGGCACCAGTTTACCTGTCACGAGAGACCACATTGCTTCTAGCTTTCATTTCCTGCACACATTGCAGATACAGTGTGTATGGGTGTGTTTGTGCGTCTACAATTATAAGTGCTTCTATTTCTGTAGAAAAGATTTCTAGATATGAAAGAATTCATCAGCTAGTATATACAGTTTTCTTAATTAGCTTAAAAGTTGTTCTTTTATATGTGCCTTTGCCTTTTCAAGGAATGTAGTAAAAAAACAAAACCGATGACCAGGAGAATGCATCAGTCGAGGTACCAAGTCCAGCCCAGGAGAATGGAGAGGCAAGTAGTTTTTCAGTTTTTGTGTCAACCTGGAGTAAACAGCTGCTGCTGTTTTTCTCCTCTTTGGGGGCTCATGTAACCAGAAACATCTTTGCTTCAAGAAAAAAAAAAATCAAGAAATGAAGGGGCTAAAAAACCTCTGCCAGGGGCCAAACATGCAGGCTAGTCAGTTGGAAGCACACAATCTTTAAGGTAAGAACATTTTCTTCTCCAGAATACACCAAGCCAAAGCATGCCATGTTAGGAACAAGGCAAAATGTCATCCTTGGCTGTTTTTTAGAAATAGTTCTGTAACATTTAAACCTCTGGTTTTTGGGGGTTTTTTTGTTTGTTTTGTTTTTTTAATGAAAAGTTAAGATAGGGCTTTAGGTAGGAATTTATAAAATAATTTGGATTTCATGAGTCTGTAAGTTTTATTTTTCTAATGGTTTCTTCTCTTAGTTCTTGAGTTTTTAAGTTTTTCTTAGCTAGTAGCGACGGTTTACATTTATTGGATACATACCCTGAGCTAGGCAGTCGAGAAAGTGCTTTATACATGTGATCTCATGTCGTGCCTAGAATGAGCATTTCAAGTAAGCCCTTTGTCTCCATTTTACAGAGGAGGACGCAGTGCTGGGAGGTTAAGGTTCCTTCTTCCCTTAAAAAGTTCTGGTCCCACTTTTAGAAAGGGAGAACTGGCAACATTGGAAAAGCAAGCACCAGGTGTCCTCTTTAGTCTAGTGGTCCTAATACAACATTGAGTCAGACAGGTGTTGGTCTGGTCCTCTCGTGTACCAGCTCTGCTCTGTGCTCTGGTGACCGTAGGGCTTAGTGAGCAGCAGGGGATAAGACAAGCACCTGGGACACTGAGGCAGAAGAGAGGCAGGGAGCACCGAGGGCTCTGCAGCCTCAGAGCAGCTGGCCCGGGGCCTCCCATGCCTGCGCTCTGTCTGCACTACCTTGGACAGACATCTCACCCGGGAGCCCCAGTTTCCTTATCAGTGACATGAGGAGTTAGGTTACTTCTCTCCAAGGGCCAGGTGGCTGGGAGATAATGTGTGTACATAGCTTAAGTGGGCGTCCCTCCAGCACAGTGGGCGGACTCCCTGACAGGATGAACAGGTCAGGAAAGTGACTACTGGAGTGGGCCTTGAGGGGGTGGTGAGACCTGAAGGTGCTGGATGTGGGAATGGAGTGAAGGCTCCCCAGGCACAGGAAAGGGTGTGAAAGGTAAGGAAACAGATCAGACGCATGTCTTAGGGCTGGTGGCTTAAGCTGGCTAGAGTAGGGGAAGAATAGGAAGGAGGCTACTTGGGAGGCCGAGGGTGGTGGGCCTGGGTGGGCCAGCAGAGTGGCAGAAGCAGGAAGAGGGGTGCAGCACAGGGAGCAGAGTGCAGTTTGAGCTGTGTGGACACTGAGCTTTGCAGGATATCAGCCTGGATATTGGGAGGGAGAGAATTCCCTAGAGGCAGAGATTGGAGGGGTTGAGTAGAGCCCTGATAACTGCTCAGAGCCACACTCTGAGAAGTGTGGCTAATTGGAGAGAAGGAGAGATGGACAGGCTTCTGCAGAAAATGCCCACAATTAGGATGGAACAAGAGAAAGGAAGGACTGTGACAAGTGGCAAGGAACCGGACCTGGCCCATGCATGGCATGTGGCTAGCAGGCCGAGAGGAAGCCCTGCTTCCCCTGGCAGCTCAGAGTGTTGTCCTGGGCACCTCCGTGGGGGCAGTGGGAGGCAGAACTCTCAGTGCAGCTCGACAGTGTCTGTTAGACGCCGACTGTGTGCCAGGCCACATGCTTCAGACCCTTGGAGCAGCTGTTCTGGCCCACCTCAGGGCTTGTTAGAAGGGCAGACTCTTGCCTCCCATCCATACCTCATGAATTAGCATCTGCAGCATAACAAGGTCCCAGAGTGAGCACTGCACAGTGACACAGGCACCTGAGGAGGAGGGAGGTGACAGCGTGCATTCCTGCTCAGCGCTGATGTGGACAGGAGGTCCAGCCTACCCCCGAGTCCTCGCTTACCAAATCATGTTTGAAAGACCAATGTACAACCAACCATCAGGAGATTTCATCAGTTTGATGCGATGGCTCTAATGTTTGTATGCTCATCCACCATGTATTTATTGAGCACCTTCTGTGTATAGGGGATGTCAGAGACCAGAAGGACATGAGACAAGGTTCCTCCCTCAGAGCTTGCGTTTCTGGGAAAAGAGCCACCACATAGGTGCCAGGGGGTGCTCAGAGCTGTTCTAGCAGGTGTCCATGAGGGTTTGAAGGGTGAACCAGGCTCTCTAAGGAGCGTTTCCCTCAGGGAGACTCAGGGCAAGGAGGGCCAGGGTGACTGGAAGTTAGAGTGGGGAGAGTGATGGGGAAGGGGACCTCCAGCAGCAGAGGTGTGGCTTGTCTTCTAGTGGACCTCAGCCTAGGGGAGTGGGCTGCAGGGAGCGAGTGGGCGCAGGTGCAGAGAAGACAAAGCAGCTGAGGGTTGTCATCTTGGTGTCCAGGAGAACAGAGTCACTGAGATGTGAGTTTGAATGTCCCAGCTCAGACTTGGATGGCGTGACAACCCCGATGCCCACAGGTCAGCACTGAGCTATGCCAATTCTAAGCCTGTCAGGGAGGCTTCTGAGGAGAGTCCAAGGACTAAGCAAGCTCATTGGGGAGTACAGAGCAGACCCACACAGGAGCCCCCAGAGGCAGCAGGGGAGGGATATGGGGGCAAGAGAAGCTGCATTTGATGGTGCTGGTCCACTCCCCGCACACAGTGCTGGGAGCTCTGGCCCACGGGGCAGTGCAGGCACCACGTGAGGCCCCGGTTGCTTTCTGGGTGTGCTGACTGCAAATAACAACTTTCATTCTTTCCAACCTGTATACATCTATGGGACCCTCAGAGAATTTGTGGCAGTTTTCTGTATTATGTGTGTGGCTGTTACTTTTCCTAAAGAGCTAGTATTAAAGAGTTCTGTTGAAGAATCAGGCCATAACATCATCTTTTCTTTCACAGAAGGGAGAATTCCATAAATTGGCTGATGCCAAGATATTTCTGAGTGACTGCCTGGCCTGTGACAGCTGTGTGTCTGCGGAGGAAGGAATCCAGGTTTCCCAGCAGAACGCCAAGGACTTCTTCCAAGTTCTGAACCTTAACAAGGTATGGCATCCCAGGCGCTCACTGGCACCAGAGGTAGCTGGAGGTCAAGGTGAGGCATGAAGCCTCTGCTGGGACTTAGGGAGCACATCTTGGCCCTGGCTTGTGTCCCCTGTGATAGCTAATTCTCTTCCTGTCAACAAAACCCCACCCACAGTCACACTCCCTCACTGATGTGGGCAGCAACTGTGGCTGGCACCACCAGCCAGGCTCCCTGGCTCGGGAGAGGCCTCCACATGCTTGGTCATGGGATGACGTGGCAGCCGAGTTGCTGCTGCTGCTCTGCCTCTGGGGCTTTCTCAGAGGTTAGGGCCACAGTCCTTCAGCTCATTCCTGCAGACCCCTATACAGATGGAACTATCCGAAGTCACCCAGGAAGACAGGTGAGAGGGAAAGACAGGAGAGACGGAGGCAGATGAGGCTGAAAAGCATGTCTTGGTTTGCCCTCAGTCTGACCTGGTGAGCAGCCCTCACAGCTGCTTTCCAGGAAGTGTTTGTACAGGCTCTGAACACAGTGCTGGGAGCTCTGGCCCACGGGGCAGTGCAGGCACCACGTGAGGCCCCGGTTGCTTTCTGGGTGTGCTGACTGCAAATAACAACTTTCATTCTTTCCAACCTGTATACATTTTATCTTTTCTGATGGTATGGTCTAGGACCTTTAAATCAACCTGAAATTACATTGGTGGTAAAAATAATAGTACCGATATCTTGTTTCCGATTTCGGTGGGAATGCTTGTGAAGTTTTACTACTAAGTAGATTTTTGCAGAATCTTTTACTATTAAAGAGACGTAGATACTCAGAGCAATCAGCATATCATCTATAGAAAATGGATACCCAAGTCAAACTAGCCTAAAAGGAAATGCTTAGTTATTTCATGAAACTGAAAGCTTAGGGATGGAAGAGGTTCTGAGTTTGGCTGAGTCAGTCACTCAGGACAGTCACAGGAAAAAGCAGTTCCTATTTCTCTGCTGGCCCTGGGGCTTTGGGGTTCCTGAGCTCTGGGGCTCAGGCTGATTTCCTCTTGGTCACAGATCAGCTCCCTCAGAGGATGTGAAATTTAAGTGAGAATGAAGTGAGGGGTGAGCCCTTGAAATTCTCTGGGCGGGGTGTTAGAGGGACTGGAATTGCTGAGTCTGACTGTTGGAGCTGGGGACAGACCACCCTCTCTCCTTCCCCCTTCATTAGCATTTGAAATTTGTACTCTCTTGTTCCTGCTTCCAAATTTACATTAGGATGCTCTTGGTCACAAACCACAGAAACCGTGCCTGGCTGACTTGGGCATCATAGGAGCTTGTCAGGGAGCCGGAGGTCAGTGTGTGCCAGGTTGGTGCCCTGATGGCCTTGTCGCTGTGGGCCTCCCAGAAATCACGTGAAGGTGGGATCCTATCCAGAGGGGACAGGCAGCCTCAGCATTGTCTCACCTGAGCTCCTAGGCAGGGGCAGGCGGACAGGACCAGACTGTCCTGTCTGTGGCCAGTCCATAGGTAGACTGCAGTGGATGGTAGCCAAGTTTCCACTGCTGTCCAAGTTTCCACTTCTCCTAATGTGCAGGTGGTGTCTGACCTGAACACCCTCTGTCATGATAATCCTGCATCTTCTCTGACCCCAGGTCAGAGGATCCCACTGCTGACTTTCTAATGCCTGACATGCTCGCTCACACTGCTCCCCAAGGTTGCATCCTGCATGTCTGTAATGAGTCAGCGTACCTCTGAACTCACTTTGTTCATATTTTTCTAGGGATTTCTTGAACTGCCAACATCTGGTTTTGGTTTCAGGGTGTTGATAGGATGGTTTCACATTTGTTTGTTTGGTATTTATTAGAAGAGTTCATAGAAGATGAGAATTATCTATTACTTAAAATTTTGCTAAAATTTACCACTAGGTGACCTGGGCTTGAGACCTCTTGGGGACAAACCTCGGGGCCTCATTTTCATGTAACTTCATTGTTATGGATCGTTTCAGTTATTTATAGGTACATAACTTTTATTCTTCCTTTTAAATGTATTTATTTTATCAAGATATTTGCATTTATATGTAATATTGATGTATATATTCAGTATTTCTGATTTAACATTGTGCTTAAAATTGACAAAATCTCTTGGGATGTCTCATTTTTCATTCTAATTTTTTTCTCCTTTTTCCTTAATTATGCTTGCCAGTATCCTGTGTATTTTATTAGTTTTTCCATTGGGCATCTGTTACACTCTGTTTGTTCTAGACTTTTCATAAAAGTGTCTTACTTTCACTGCCTTTGTAATCACCGCATACACAATGTTCTTCTCTGTTTCTCCTAGAAATGTGATACCTCAAAGCACAGGGTGCTGGCAGTGTCAGTGTGTCCCCAGTCTTTGCCTTATTTTGCTGCTAAATTCAGCCTCAGCGTGTCTGATGCATCCAGAAGGCTCTGTGGTTTCCTCAAAAGTCTTGGTGAGCTGCCTTTTGATATTATTTATAGTAAATAAATTTGGTATAATTCGAATTTATAATCTGAGTTTTTATCTGCCCTTTTTATCTCTAGAGTTCAATTTTCAAGGGCACAAGATAGATAAGAACTTCCTTGAGAGTCTTGTGGAACGTTAAGAGGACCATGCCTCTGATCCACGCATGGTTGGCAGGTGTCACTTACCCCCTTGCCACGCAGATGGGTGTTGTCTTACGGCCAGCTCTGGCCCCTCTGGGGACAGCAAATGACCATCTTAGGGCACGTAGCTGGGGACACCTGGGACCCACACTTGCCCAGCAGTGTCAAGTTGCTCGGCTTATAGGGGTTACAGTTATCTGAGGGAGGATCACATCTGCAGTGACTAGCGTCTGATTTCCCAGGAAGCTCTCTGAAGAGCAGAGCAGGAAAGGAATGGACTGTGTCCGTTGTGTGAAGAGTGAAAGCTAGTCATTTCAGTACCTGAGGACTCAAATGTGAATGATTACTAGAGTAATACTGCCTCATAAAGAGCGGTACGACTGCTTCCGTCTAGTCTGTCATGTCACACTCTAGCTTCCCCCAAGATTAAAGTGTCCTGCAGGTAGGCTCTGAAGAGGAAAACTTGAGCTGTTGGCCAAGTAAAGAGTTTTTGTTGTTCCTCAATGGCTTTTTAAAGATGTAAACACCTTGGGGTTAGCAGTAAAGTGACATGTAGACTCCTCGCACCAGCCCGCCTGCCTCGCTGCTGCATGTTGCTTTCTGTGCAGAGCTGTTTCTTGGTGCACAGCGTGCCACAACCAAAACTAAAGCCGCAGAGAGGACTCCTTGAGTCATCCTTCATGCTTTTAATCTTAAAAAGCCTAAGCTTAGCTGAATTTTACCAAAGATCAAAGTTTTAAAATGCTCTGCCTTCTCCTAGTGAAAGGCCCTATTTTGGAGGGGGAGATTTTTTTAAATAGTTGGATGTTATATGTTAATAAAATATATCCACAGTGAAACTGATTTTTTTAAGGTAACTCTTTAACTTGATATAATATTTCTTTTCAAGAATAACTGGCTGCTCTTAAGGTTTAGACTGGTTGCAGATATTAAAATTATTTGCTCTATTTACTGTAATTATTTAAAGCATATTTTTTTGTCTTAGGCTTATTTTCCAATATTAAGAACTTATTTGTAGCAACATAAATGGACTTGGTGGGTATGATACCACCATATGAAATAAGTCAGACAGAGAAAGACAAATACTGTATGATATCTGTTACAAGTAGAATCTAAAGAAAAAATACAACAAGCTCGTGAGTATAACAAAACAGACAAAGACAGATGTAGAGTACAAACTAGTGGTTACCAGTGGGCAGAGTGGAGGGGTGTGATAGAGGTGGTAGATTAAGAGGTACAAGCTTTTAGGTATAAAATAAGCTACAGGGATATATTGTACAACACAGAGAATATAGCAAAAAAAAAAACAAACCAAACCTGGGGGGCCATGCCATGAGACCTGCAGAATCTTATTCCCTGACAAGGGATTAAAGCTGGGCAACAGCAGTGAAATGCCAAGCCCTAACCACTGGACAACCAGGGAACGCCCTATAGCAAATGTTTTATAATAACTATAAATGCAGCGTAACTTTAAAAAATTGTGAACCACTGCTTTGCCCCTCTGTACCTTATACTGTATATCAACTGTAGTTTAAAAACAAGCATACCTTTATTAAGAAAAAGACAAGTTAGGGATTTCCCTGGTGGTCCAGTGGTTACGAATCTGCCTTGCAGTGCAGGGGACTCAGGAGCGATCCCTAGTCAGGCAACTGAGACCGCATGTGCCTCAGAGTAATTAAGCCCGTGTGTGCAACTGCTGAAGCCCGTGTGCCCTGGAGCCCTCGATCAGCAGCTACTGAGCTGGTGCAGCACAACTCGCGAAAAAGAGAAAGACAAGTTAGAACTCAACATAGTAACTAATGAAGACCATTATAAAGCTGTGCTCAGCCAGTGTACTCATTTATTTATTTTAGAGCTATCAAAGACTATTACAGACTGGAGTTTAATTTAGCCAGTGACTTGGAAGAATGATACCCTGGAAAATTACATTAATTTATGTATGGAATATGGCAAGGTGTCTATGTAAAGATAGGTGTAAAGGGAAAAGAAGAAGCAGGAGAATATATGCTTTATTGTGAAAAGTGATACGTGCTATTGTTTGAGAGAGCAAAGGGCACAGTCCTACACTTGGGCATCTGGCGATGTCTGTGGAGTCTGCCCTTTCAGTTTGTCTTCGAGGCTTACTGAGGGTCGATCTCACATTCTGTCATGTGGAGCCCAACACGCCTCTCTTCCCCACAGGGGTGCATTATGTCTTTGATACAACAATCGCTGCAGATTTCAGCATCCTGGAGAGTCAGAAAGAGTTTGTGCGTCGATTCCGCCAGCACAATGAGGAAGAGCCTGCATTACCCATGCTGGCCTCTGCCTGTCCTGGTGAGCACGGGGCTGCTACTGGGTCTGCAGAGGCCCAATGCGCCTTTTCTCGTCAGTCTGAATCTGGGGGCAGGCTTGGGCAATGGGTGAGATCAGGGACAGTGGGTCTTGGAGAGGAGCTTGGGCCTTGAGTGGTTTTATGTTGACCAACATATTTATGAATTCTGGGTGATTTAGTGGGAAGACCTGACAGCTGAGTATTAATTGCTTATCTTCATTTATACGTATTTCTGAAGTTTGGGACAAACATATCATATGTGGAGATAAATTTTTTGTTGATGTGTTTCATACATCCAAACAATTATAGGTAATATGGTAAACACCCATGGATCCTTTACTAGCTTAAGTAGAAATTACATAATAAAATATATTACTTTACATTAATACTAGATTCTGTCTTGGAATACTTTTTAAACAAATCTTTAATTATTATATAGAGCTTGATATCTGAGGTACAGAAATTTTATCACAGGTTTTTTAATTCTGAAAAAACAGAAGGTTTTGGAATAAGAAAATTCTAAAGATGATAAGGGAAGGAAGGCTGTGCTATACTGGTAAGTGACATTTAGTGAAAAATTATTTCTAAATCAGGTCTGTGAGAGTTGTGGTCTACTTAATCTTGGGGTTTTGTTCACATTTCTATTCTCAGTTTATCCCTCCTGGTTCCAGATTTTTCTAGCATTTTGTATGTCACTCATTAGTCATTGGGATTATGAGTTAATAAGATGGAATGTTGATGTATGGTTGCTTAGAATTTGGAAATACTTTCCATCCACTTGTAAAACCATGAGAGGGAACTTGCCATCTGTCTAAGAAGCACATGGATCGACTCATTAACTGAGCATGTTTTTCAGTGGCCCACAGGCTGGCAGGAGGTGCACAGCATCAGGTGAGGCTTATGCTTCTGGAAAGATAAGCCCCAGGGGGATGCTCCCAGTTTTCCAGGCATGTCAGGCAGTGACTGTATCAGGGTCTACGTGTAAACTGACTAAATTCACTTCTTTTCTGGGCCATGGTGTCTGCCTTTGGGTTTATGTCCTTGTAGGTATTTGCACAGCTGCTGAGGAGTAGGTTTGCACAGCGGAGGCCTCGGGAACCACCCAGCTCCCTAGAGGCCTTGCAGTGGTACCCCTGCCTCTGGGGTCCCAGCACCGGCTCCTTGCGGGGCTCTCATTCAGTGGCACACATAGCTGGTCACTGTGGCCCAGTGCCGCCCACCCAAGAAAGAGGCAGCATAAAATGACCTAGCCTGTGCCCCCGGAGCAGTGGTTCCAGAGTTCCCATCCACCTTCCAGTCAGAAGGATCACAGGGATTCCTGTGCTGTCCTGACACCATCCCAGCAGATAGTGATGGGTCCCTTTACGTGGGCAGCCCTGTTGGATGGAGCCTAAACGGAAGCCTCCACTCCTGGCAGGAGCTAGTACCGCTGATGTGGGTAGTAGACAGGTGGTGGATTCTTGCAGAAAGCACGTGCTGCTCTGCCTGAGGAGTGAGGGCAGTGCTGGTGGAGACCTGGGCCACACCAGCTGCTGTCCCTCCTCCACCAGCCTGGCATTCGCTGCTTTCAGTGGCCTCCTTGAGCTCTTCAGGGCTCTCAGATGAGAAGGCTTTCTCCTCCTGGAACTCTTTGTAGCTAAGCTAGTCAAAGCTGTAACTGTTCAGGTTTACGCCCCCTCTCAAATTCAGGGAGATGAGGTGAGATCTGCTTTGAAACTAACCCTTTTCTAGGATTTGGCCCTGACGTTTTGCTTTCCTATGACAGCTTAGAGAAATTAAAGCAGCATCAAGGTCGGATGATCTGACCTGGTGCAGAACCGGGCTGTGGATGGCCCTGGACTGACTCACTGGCTTCCACATGCACGGTCCATGTGCTTCCTCAGACTGCTTGGAGGGCAGCACAGCCTGGCTGGGACAGGGACATCTGGGTGGCCCCTTGCTGCCCACAGGCCGATGGAGTGCCACCTCGCCAGTGCACCTTTGCCTGGTCGGGGTTGGTGGGTGAGGGCATATTGAGCTGCTCAGCTGTGGGTGTGCTCAAGGGCTTTGGGCTTTGTGAGAAACTACCAGGAGCATTCATTGAACTGTAGTGTGGGAAGTAATCTCTCAAATCCAGCAGGGAGACTAGAGAGTGGGCACCTTGTGCCAGGCACTTCTTGGAGCAGGTTTCTTCTTTGCCTTCAGAGAGGGTCCCTGAGAAGAGGTGGGTGATCTGACAGAGCAGGACATGGGTGCCCTGTCCACGCTATGCTGCCACAAAGCTGGACTGCCAGCAGGGCTGACCAGGGCCCAGGCTGGTGCCAGTAGCAAGTTCTGATCAGGGGTACCGGAGTGTTTGCCACTCTGGTCTCATGCCAGGTGCTGTGGATCCTGTGACCTGGTTCTTCCTCCTCATCCCTGTTTGGTCCTCTTTGCTTGTAAGCCAAGAGGTCCCCCAGGGCCCTTGCCTCTACCAGCCTATGTTCTGCCTGATCTTGTGCCAGGCCTTCACGGCACACAGCCTGCAGCTGGGGTCTGCCTGAGAGACAAGTGTGCAAGTGTGGGCACTGGCACCAAGAACAGGGTGCACAGGGGCCTTACAAAGCCAGACCTGTAGTGGGAATGGCCATGGGCCCCCAGTGCTCCATGGCCTTTGATAGTTTGTCTTTTTCCTTTTATTTATTTATTTTGGCCAGCCCATGCAGTTCCTTGTCCAAGGATTGAAACCAGGGCCCTGGCAGTCAGAGCAGAGAGCTCTAACCACTGGACAGCTGGGGAATCCCTAGTTTTCTGTCTTAACATGGACCATTCCATGCATACATGCAGAGGCTGGGAACGAGGGGAGCCATGGTCCAGCAGCATCTCTCTGCAGCTTCTGCTGGTGACAGTGGACATTCCCTGTGTATGCTCCAGGCTGGCAAGCGGGTTATGGCTGTGGTTTGAGTTAAGACGAGATTGGCTGGCTGGTGCCTGCTGCTCCTCCCTACAGGAGTGGGCCTGGGGAGGTGGGCTGCCCTGGGGATCTGGTAGGCAGCATGCCTCCAGGTTTGCTCACCGTCCCCACCCCTCTCGTGATGCTGTGGTGTACATGCCAATCTGTCACCAGACACTCTCATTACCGTACCCAGCAGGAGAAGGGGGCGAGCTGTAGCCCCTGAAGGTTGAGCTGCTGGCTCTGTGGTCCACTGACCTCTCCATCCTGCGTCCCCTCTGGGAACCATGGCAGCAATGGTGCACTCAGGGCATGGTGGGAGTCAGCGGCTCAGGGGAAATGCTCAGGACCATGCTGGGCATGCCGTGGGCACACTGAAGGTTGTGCTGTTTATTGTGTTGCTTGAGGGGGTGTGCATTTCTTGTATTTCATTATCCTAAAAGTGGGAAGTTACTGGGCAGTTAAATTCCAATAGATGAGTGAAGCTTTGTGGGCCTGGTGGCTGTTGGCCCGTCTGAGCTGTGGCCGTCCGTCCTGGCTGTGAGAGCAGCTCAGCAGCTAGCAGGGTGGATGGTGGATCTGGAGCCAAGCTGCCCAGGACAGTGCCTCGTAGCTGCTCCTCCAAGCTTGTTCTCAATTTAGGGGAGCTTGCTATCTGCTCCTGCCTTTCTCCTGCTCTGTCCTCTCTGATCTGGGGCCGAGGGAGGCACCCATCCCTGGCACCCTCCAGCCTTGTGACACATGCCCCTGGGCCTCCCATGGCCAAGCCTCTGAAGAGGGGCGGCTTGATGGAGGGAGCCTGTCATGCACGCCTGGGGCGGCCAGAAGATGAGGTGTCCTGGCTGTACTCCGGTGGGGCAGCTGTGAGGAGCTGACACGGACCCCTTCCCTCCTCAGGCTGGGTCCGCTATGCTGAGCGGGTGCTGGGTCACCCCGTCACCCCCACCTCTGCACTGCCAAGTCTCCCCAGCAGATCATGGGATCCCTGGTGAAGGGACTACTTTGCCAGACGGCAGGTAAGCTGGCCTTTTCCCCAAGGGCAGCATTCAGGTCAGGCGACAAGCTTCCATGTGAGGACAGGTGCTGATGGAACTGAGGGCGAGCAAGGGAGGGTGGAGGAGGTTCCCCCCGATGTGTGCATGGTGGTCTTAGGCCTAGGTCCTAATGAGTGAGGGGGGTTGCCCAGACACCTGGCTCCAAGACGGTCACTCAGCTGCCAGCTCCTGGTGATGCCAGCAATTCTGGCTCAGCCAGGACATGGAGAGGGGCAGCCTGGTTGCATGGGAAGCGTCTGGAAAGTGTGGGGAAGTGGCCAAGCGTTCATTTACAGCCCAGCAGCAGCTTGTGGTCACCATGTTTGTTTGATCATCATGCGCTTGGTTCAGGGGAACAGGTGGCAGGCCTCTCCCTGTGAGTGTCCGGGCAGTGGGCCTGCAGCAAGGTGACACTGTGGGTGGGCTTGGGGGCATTGCGGCTCAGGAACTTGGTCTGTGGGGGATGGGACTTGAACCCAGGAAAGCACCAGGCCCGTTCCGTTCTGGCTGCCTTCTCCCTTCTGCACAGCCCCCATCATGGGTGTGCTCTTTCTACACAGAACCTGTCCCCAGACAAGATTTTCCATGTCATCGTGGCACCGTGCTACGACAAGAAGCTGGAGGCCCTTCAGGAAGATGTCCTCACAGCCTCTCGGGGTTCCCGGGGCACTGACTGCGTGCTGACCTCAGGTGAGGGCGGGGCCTCGGGAAAGGCCACTGGGAGGCAGGCCAGCGCGTGTCCAGGATGAGGGCCTGACAGCCACACCCACACTGGAGACACGTGGAGCTTCCTCCTTCAGAGCAAAGCAGAAAGCGCACGTGTCCCCGGGGGACATTGCTGCCGTCTTAATGTCCCTCCTTTGCTTGTAGGTGAAATAGCTCAGATGATGGAACAGAGTGACGTCTCAGTGAGAGAGGCTGCCCTGGACACGCTGTAGGTGCCTCTGCAGGGAGGGGCGTCTTGCACCTTGGGGGCTTCCAGCATGACCTTGTGGCCTCTGCCAGGTTATCCCAGGACCTTCCTCCTCCACAATGAGGCCACCTGCTCTGCTGAGGCATGGGTGTGGTATGGCCCCTGGTGTGGCAGGCTACCTTGTCGCCCCTCCACAACCCTTGGCTCTGAAGAGAGCGTGGCCAGTACCATGCTGAGTGGATGCCATTCAGCCTGTGGTCTGGTATGGATACCAACACCATCCTCCCTGACATCACACCTGGGCCCCCCCAGGGATGGAGGCGGCACCCCCATACAGGGACTCCCTCAGGTTCCTTGCCCAAGAGCAGCAGCCTGGGTTTCTGCCATCAGTGGTCACCCCCAACCACCAGCCACCCTCCTTCTGCATCCTGTGCCCCAGGGCACAGATTGCATGGCAGGTCCTCCAGGCAGTGATGTCAGGACCCCATGTGGCCCTGGTGTGGAAGGTGGACTGAGGTCCTTAGAACATAAGCAGCTGGCGTCCTTACGGCCAGAGCCCATGCTCGGGCCTAAGCGGACCCAGAGGTCTCCCCTGGCTGGCCACAGATGGTGGCATGCTCTCTTATGTGGCCCTCAGATGCCCAGTTCTCATGCCCCGACTTCTCAGGGTCGAGCCTTGATGCCTGTGCATTCAGAGGAGTTATTTGAGCAGTGGTGGGCACACTTGCAGACTTCATGTTGGCCAGTGAACTCCAGCATAGAGGACGTTTTGCCCAAAGTCCAAGTACTTATAAAAGGTTTTGCGACCTTGGATCATAAAACTTGGAGAGTCAGATTTAATTTTTGCCCTCGCTTTTCCTGCCTGGTGAGGTTTGGCGACGTGAAGGAGGAGGAGCTGAGGCGCCACGATGGAGACGGCTCTGATGGGTATCTGGCACACATCTTCAGGCATGCAGCCAAGGAGCTGTTCAACGAGGATGTGGGGGAGGTCACCTACCGGGCCCTGAGGTGCGTGGGGCTGGGGCGGCCTCTGTCCGTCTGCCTGTGTGGTCAGCACTGCCTGTCAGGTATAAACTCTATAATAGGACCCCCACCCCTAGAGGGGAGATCCTATTTATAGAGTTCACACCAGTCAAGATTGAAAGGCCTTTGATGTGTTACTCACAGACTTGAATTTTGCTAACATCCCTAACTTAGATTGGAATAGTCCTCCGACCGCAGTGGAAGGACCCCATGGGTCATAGTTTGTATTGTTGATTTCATAGGAATAAAGACTTCCAGGAGGTCACCCTCGAGAAGAGCGGAGAGGTCCTCTTGCGCTTTGCTGCAGCTTATGGCTTTCGAAACATCCAGAACGTGGTCCTAAAGCTGAAGAAGGGCAAGTTCCCGTACCACTTTGTGGAGGTTCTTGCCTGTGCTGGCGGTAAGTCTCGAGAGGCCAGGCTGAGCTTGGCCCCTCTGAGCCCTGCAGGAAATGAGGAGTGAGAGGGTAGCCATTGGGTGCAGCCAAGGGGTCAGAGGAGGGAGGTTGGGAAATTTGCTGCAAGTTCTTTTAAATGAATTTTTATCTTAGAAATCACATTATCTACACGTTTGAGAATAAGTAGCACAGGTGGCGCTAGTGGTAAAGAACCCACCTGCCAGTGCAGGAGACGTGAGAGACTCGGGTTCAATCCCTGGGTCCGGAAGATCCCCCTGGAGGAGGGCATGGCACCCCACTCCAGTGTTCTAGCCTAGAGAATCCCATGGACCGAGGAACCCAGCGGGCTGCGGTCCATAGTGTCGCAAAGAATTAGACATGACTGAAGCGACTTAGCACACATGCACACACGTATAGCACTAGTATGTAGAAGGCATGTTCTTCATGCAGTCCAAGGTGTTTGGGTTTGGGCTCCTGTGTGGCTCATGGGTCCCGGGCCCCCATCTCTCCCTGATGCAGCCCACGTGTGTAGTCACACACTAGGGCTTTATGCAGACACTGGTGATTTAGCTGTTCATTAATACTTTCTGTGCTCTCCTGGTTTTGATGAATTCCAAGAGAAACTGGAAATCCAGATGGGTGTGCATAGCCATCCAGTTCTAAAAGGATGCCAAGTAATTTCAGCTTTAAAAACATTTCCTGGGTAGTATCAAGAGGAGAAAATAGGAAGCACCTGGGGTTGTGAGCCTGTGCCCGGGGTCTTGGGGCCCAGGCTTTGGCCACAAGACACTGCACACTGCCATCATTGCTCTTCCAGAATCGTCTCCCCTTGAATATGAAAGCAAGGGAAGAGTAAGCTCCCTGTGTTTTTCAGGATGCCTTAATGGCAGAGGCCAAGCCCAGACTGCGGATGGACGCACAGACAAGACCTTGCTACAGAAGATGAAAGGCATCTACGCTGACATCCCCGTGCAGCTCCCGGAGGCCAGCACCCACGTGCAGGAGTTGTACCAGGAATGGCTGGATGGCACCGACTCCCCCAGTGTCCAGGAAGCCCTGCATACTGCGTACCAGGGCCCAGGACAGCCTGCTGACAACCGAGACATGAAGTGGTGAAGATCAAGGAGACTGGGAGGCAGGCCTGTCAGCTGCCTGAGGACAGAGGAGCTACCCCGTGTGGGTATCAGAGACACTTGAAGAAAACAGCTCAGCTTTTCTTTTACCACTTTGGTTTTTCAGAATCCTCTGCTACCCCCATTTGTCAGCAGCCCCCTCCCTCAGTTCGATGTGGTGCTATCTTCGTAATATGTGTGTAATTGGAATATTTTAACAGGAGAGAAGGGTTTCCAATCTGAGTTTCCTTTAAAACTAGAAAATTCCAAAGAAAAAGAATGGAGACAGACTACTGTCTTTTAGGCTTAAGAAAAAAATCCAAAAATGTCCTGTGAAGAGTTAAGAAGTTGTGATTCACATACCTCAGAGATTTGATGTGGAAATGACAGGAAGCAGGCAGGCTGCAGGGGTTGTGGGTCATGGTCTGTGGTCTTCCCAGTTGGCTCTTGTTTTTACAAACCACGTTTTTTATTCCTGAGAATGGTTTTGCCAGAATGTGAATAAACTGCATCCTTTTGGAATTGGGGGCTCATATGAATCTGGATTTTCAGTTTCTCGAGAGAAAAAGTTCTGGCAACAGTGGGCTGTGTTTCTCACTGCCGCAGTGGCAGCCGCCTCCTGGGACCAGCCTCTCTAACTGTGGGCCTGGCAGGCTCTGGCAGCTTATACCCCACACTCATGCTTTCACATTCAGGCTTTAGGTGATCTCACCTCGAGGCAGAGGGAGGCCTGCAAAGGGTGATAGGCATTACACATGGAAGGACAAGAGAGGCAGCTGACCTAGGGCCAAACTGTGGTCAGGAGTCCGCCTGCTCCATTCTTCTCTGGGTGGGATCAGACAGGTGACAGCCATTCTGTCCCCAGCCTCAGATGAGGCAGCTTCTCGATGGTCTTGCCTCTCCCTGCCCCCTCCCATCACCCTCATGTACTGTGGGCCTGGCTCATCCACGTGGCTCCTGACAGGATCCCCGACCTGGCATGTAGTGCTCATGTGAGCTTGCCTTAAAGATAAATGGAAGAGAACAGTTTTCCCATGAACAGAAAGGGCTAGCAAAGAATTGGAAATTACAGAATCACAAAACCATATCAGGGCTCATCCTGTGAAACAAAGACATCTGTGGATAGCCGCCCAGTTGGTTCTTCAAAGCACTTGAGTTTTGTTAACATGGATGGTAGCAACATTCTTGGATTCTTCAGTGCTTATGAAGCCTGAGCTGTTAGATTTCCTTCACTGACTCTATGTTGTATTGTACCTGTATACCTATTGGGGTTGAAAACTGGATATATTGTGTGAAATTGTATATTTTTTGCTTTCAACCTATGTACAATTAATTGGGTTTCTCTCCTCTGCAGTAACTGATTCTGGAATAAATACTTGAGGAGTGCCTGAGTGTGGAGAGTGTGTGAACCAGACACTGACTCCCCAGTCAGGGGCCTGCACGTGCCCTCCCTCACCAGCAACCCCAGGCGGCCTCCCTCGTGCTTGCAGAGCCAGCACAGCCCAGAGGGCCATCTTTGCTTGAAGCCTTCTGTGGGCCGGGGATGCCAGGAGTCGGGGTGGGCTCTTCTTGCCTCAAACCACCTCTTCTGGCTAAAACGAAGGCAGTTCTTGGCCAGGGGACCCAGTATTCGCACATGTGGTATCAGGTCCTACCTGCAGGTGACCTTTGGTTATGGCTGCATGAGAGGAAAGTAGGACAAGGGTTTGTTTTCCTTCATTATAACTCAAATTATACGAGCAGTCAGAGGCGGCCCCACAGTCGGACTAGGGTGGGGTGCAGGGGCTGTCTGCTAGTGAGGAATGCTGTCCTGGCATGAGGAGGTGGGTGGACTAGGTCCAGATTTGCACCACACCCAGCAGCTGCCCTCCAGGAGTGAGTTCTGGTGTCATGGGTACCTCCTGTGGGCTCTGATCATGTCGTGTGTGTGTTGGCCATACTGGTAAGTAGCTGCTCTCCTGTGCCCTTTCCCTGGACCAGTTTTCTGAGTCCAGATTTCTCACCTCCATTTCTGCCTGGCCTCAGCTTGGGCCAGTTGCAGCCAGTGTACATGCTGGTGCTGGAGTGAGGATTGGAGTTCATGCACTGTTCACATCAGTTTGCTGCTGGCCTTGGGTGTGGAGCAAGGGCACTGCCTGTCTAGGAGGCTCTTAAGCTCTGCCACTGACTTAAAGGTGTTCTGTGGCCTTACCTGCTGGCCCAAAGCTGAGCAACAGAAGCCTCTGGACACACCGCCTGCAGTGAGACCTCAGGTCTTCACTCACAGTCTAGTCAGATGCATTAGGCTAGGGGACTGCAGCTCAGGCAGGCAACTCACATGCTTGAGGCCACTTGGCCACCAAATGTGGGCTCCCACCTCGGGCCCATCTTTGGCACTTAGACGCCACCTCCTTCCACACAGGCACTGGCCTTGCTCGTAATCAGTAACGCAAGCAGTCTGTCTAAAGCAAGTGAACCCTCAACTCATGTTCAGGGAAGTGGAGGACACGGCATCAAATTTGGGCAGAGGCCCCTGGACTTTCTGAATAAGCATAAATCGTGTTTTGGGATTTTTCTTTTTTTTTTTGTCTTCGGTGTTTTTGAGTCATAGGTATACTGTATTGGATAAAGAACTCATTGAAGGCTACTACTTACAAAGCTATGAAAAGCCTGGCTTTTTTAATTGAGAAAAATAGTATCTTCTTTTCCATGTCCCTGTAAGAAGTGTTACACATTAGTTTTATTTGGACATTTCCAAAACCTTGATGAAAGAACTTGTAAGCACAGTTCTAAGGGTGAAGGGTAGTTACTCTTAGTGAGTCATGCAAGTAGTGAATTGTATGAGACATGCAATACTAGTATTTCTAAAGCTACACTGAAGCTGCAAAAACCTGGATTTATTCAAGGAAAAACTATCTTCCTGCCTCCTTGTAAAGACTTGCTTTTAAATCAGATCTATATAGACATGTCTTACATGCTGCATGAAAAATTTTAGGCATGATGTTCTTCCCTATGACAGTAGCCACCCAGGTGCCCAGTGGGCAGTACCTGAAAGGACCTTTTTCTGTGTTTGTATGAAGAGTAAACAGCCTGCACTGAAGGTTTGTCATTGTCCTGATGTGGGATTCTAGAGATTAGAGTGCATGATGAGGCATCTCAGGACAAGAGTATTAGCTCCTTTGGTCTCTTTATTTTTTTTGGCCACATGGCACAACCTGTGGGATCCTAGTTCCGTAACTAGGGAATCAAACCTGGGCCCTTGGCAGTGAAAATGCAGAGTCCCAGCAGCTGGACTGCTGGGGAATTCCCCTGGTCTCCTTTAAAAAAAAAAAAAAAGCCAAACTGGGCAGGGAGAACATTAAAAAGAACAAAGACATCCCTAATGTGGCTTCTGGGGGAAGAGCAACACTGGCGATCAGATGGACCAGGGTCTCAGAGTTGCTGCCTGTCCTGTGCCAGATCATGTCCCCATGTCCCACTGCCTGGGACACAAGAGGGGAACACAAAAATGGCCACAGGCAAAACAGGTCCTACCGAGATTTGAACTCGGATCGCTGGATTCAAAGTCCAGAGTGCTAACCATTACACCATAGAACCATATACCACTAAGTCCCCTTGCAGGTCACTCTTGGCCTAAATGCCCCTGGGATGGGGCAAGAGGGGCACACAGGTCCCACTAGGATTTTGACATATCTCTGGATTCAGAGTCCAGAGCACTAATGGTGATGCCACAGAACTAGCTGCCACCCCTGGACACCAGGGTCCACAGCCCAACCTTGTCCAACAGCTGGGGACCCAAAAGCCATATAGCAGGCAAAAATGTGAGCTCATAGCAGAGGATGGTTTTGATCCATCAACCTCTGGGTTATGGGCCCAGCACGCTCCCACTGTGCCACTCTGCTGTAATGTATCCCTTTCCTGAGTCTGTCTCTAACTACCCCAAGCTTCCCTGGGCACAGACCAGCAGACGAAACCGGACTCAGGGAAGGACCGCCTTGCCAGTGCCCATTTATGAATAAAATGGATTTTTGCTCTCCCTCTCTCAACTGCTTACCCAGAGAAATTTCTGTCCCTTTCTGCTGTTCAGTAAAAGTCAAGCAGCACAATCATTATCGACTGTCCTTGGACAATGATAGCAGGATCTGTATTGCAGTGATGCTGGCTGGATTTCAGAAAAGAGCAAAAGCAGCATTTCTCTCCATCATTTGAAAGATTACCAATCTGTCCAATTGTCAGTAACTTTCCTTTAATCCAGTTTCTTCTCTTGACCTACTTCTTCGCCCATAGCCAAGGAAGCTGTTTCATATGAAACTGCTTAAAGTGTTACAAAATCTTGCTGTTCAGCTTTCTAATTCGAAGGAAAACATTAAAAAGAACTTTGCATTTCAAAGAGGTAAAAATGGTCACCCAAGAATATTCTAAATATAAATCCTTTGGGGGAATCTTTGAATTTGTGTTGAAACTTTTCATGTAAAAACTGTCCATGAAGCTTACTGTTGCAGATAGTAAGCTGCCTCCTTTCTCACACCAACAGAATCATCAGGAAAAAGAAATACAGAGACTGAAACTACTGAAATTCTATGGCCAGACTCTGAGCACCACACCAATCACAGGATTGGAACTATTTTTTTTTTTAAACTTATTTTTATGTTATAGTGCTCAGTTCAGTTCAGTCGCTCAGTTGTGTCCAACTCTTTGCAACCCCATTCGCAGCACACCAGGCCTCCCTGTTCATTACCATCTCCCGGAGTTCGCTCAGACTCACATCCATCGAGTCCATGATGCCATCCAGCCATCTCATCCTCTGTCGTCCCCTTCTCCTCCTGCCCCCAGTCCCTCCCAGCATCAGAGTCTTTTCCAGTGAGTCAACTCTTCGCATGAGGTGGCCAAAGTACTGGAGCTTCAGCTTCAGCATCATTCCTTCCAAAGAAATCCCAGGGCTGATCTCCTTCAGAATGGACTGGTTGGATCTCCTTGCAGTCCAAGGG
Organism: Nanger dama; assembly: GCA_917880005.1. Taxonomy (NCBI): domain Eukaryota; kingdom Metazoa; phylum Chordata; class Mammalia; order Artiodactyla; family Bovidae; genus Nanger; species Nanger dama. The sequence goes on along the minus strand of CAKJTW010000113.1, from coordinate 3,510,061 downwards.
ACTCTCAAGAGTCTTCTCCAACACCACAGTTCAAAAGCATCAATTCTTCAGTGCTCAGCCTTCTTTAAAGTCCAACTCTCACATCCATACATGACCAAAGGAAAAACCATAGCCTTGACTAGACAGACCTTAGTCGGCAATGTCTCTGCTTTTGAATATACTATCTAGGTTGGTCATAATTTTTCTTCCAAGAAGTAAGCATCTTTTAATTTCATGGCTGCAATCACCATCTGCAGTGATTTTGGAGCCCAAAAAATAAAGTCTGACACTGTTTCCACTGTTTCCCCATCTATTTCCCATGAAGTGATGGGACCAGATGCCATGATCTTCGTTTTCTGAATGTTGAGCTTTAAGCCAACTTTTTCACTCTCCTCTTTCACCTTCATCAAGAGGCTTTTTAGCTCCTCTTCACTTTCTGCCATAAGGGTGGTGCCATCTGCATATCTGAGGTTATTGATATTTCTCCCGGCAATCTTGATTCCAGCTTGTGCTTCTTCCAGCCCAGCGTTTCTCATGATGTGCTCTACATATTAGTTAAATAAGCAGGGTGACAATATACAGCCTTGACGTACTCCTTTTCCTATTTGGAACCAGTCTGTTGTTCCATGTCCAGTTCTAACTGTTGCTTCCTGACCTGCATACAGATTTCACAAGAGGCAGGTTAAGTGGCCTGGGATTCCCATCGCTTTCAGAATTTTCCACAGTTTATTGTGATCCACACAGTCAAAGGCTTTGGCATCGTCAATAAAGCAGAAATAGATGTTTTTCTGGAACTCTCTTTGCTTTTTCCAGGATCCAGCAGATGTTGGCAATTTGATCTCTGGTTCCTCTGCCTTTTCAAAAACTAGCTTGAACATCAGGGAGTTCTCGGTTCACGTACTGCTGAAGCCTGGCTTGCAGAATTTTGAGCATTACTTTACTAGCATGTGAGATGAGTGCAATTGTGAGGTAGTTTGAGCATTCTTTGGCATTGCCTTTCTTTGGAATTGGGATGAAGACTGACCTTTTCCAGTCCTGCAGCCACTGTTGGGTTTTCCAAATTTGCTGGCATATTGAGTGCAGCACTTTCACAGCATCATCTTTCAGGATTTGAAACAGCTCCACTGGAATTTCAACACCTCCACTAACTTTGTTCATAGTGATGCTTTCTGAGGCCCACTTGACTTCACATTCCAAGATGTCTGGCTCTAGATTAGTGATCACATCATCATGATTATCTGGGTCGTGAAGATCTTTTTGTACAGTTCTTCCATGTATTCTTGCCACTTCTTCTCAATATCTTCTGCTTCTGTTAGATCCATACCATTTCTGTCCTTTATCGAGCCCATCTTTGCATGAAATGTTCCCTTGGTGTCTCTGATTTTCTTGAAGAGATCTCTAGTCTTTCCAATTCTGTTCTTTTCCTCTATTTCTTTGCATTGATTGCTGAAAAAGGCTTTCTTATCTCTTCTTGCTATTCTTTGGAACTCTGCATTCAGATGCTTATATCTTTCCTTTTCTCCTTTGCTTTTCGCCGCTCTTCTTTTCACAGCTATTTGTAAGGCGTCCCCAGACAGCCATTTTGATTTTTGCATTTCTTTTCCATGAGGATGGTCTTGATCCCTGTCTCTGGTACAATGTCATGAACCTCATTCCATAGTTCATCAGGCACTCTATCAGATCTAGTCCCTTAAATCTATTTCTCACTTCCACTGTATAATCATAACAGATTTGATTTACGTCATACCTGAATGGTCTAGCTGTTTTCCCTACCTTCTTCAATTTGAGTCTGAATTTGGTAATAAGGAGTTCATGATCTGAACCATAGTCAGCTCCTGGTCTTGTTTTTGTTGACTGTATAGAGCTTCTCCATCTTCAGCTGCACAGAATATAATCAGTCTGATTTTGGTGTTGACCATCTGGTGATGTCCATGTGTAGAGTCTTCTCTTGTGTTGTTGGAAGAGGGTGTTTGCTATGACCAGTGCATTTTCTTGGCAAAACTCTATTAGTCTTTGCCCTGGTTCATTCGGCATTCCAAGGCCAAATTTGCCTGTTACTCTAGGTGTTTCTCAACCTCCTACTTTAGCATTCCAGTCCCCTATAATGAAAAGGACATCTTTTTTGGGTGTTAGTTCTAAAAGATCTTGTAGGTCTTCATAAAACCGTTCAACTTCAGCTTCTTCAGCATTACTGGTTGGGGCATAGACTTAGATAACTGTGATATTGAATGGTTTGCCTTGGAAACGAACAGAGATCATTCTGTCATTTTTGAGACTGCATCCAAGTACTGCATTTTGGACTCTTTTGTTGACCATGGTGGCTACTCCATTCCTTCTCAAAGTGATTCTTTTATACATAGTCATGTATCCTTTTCCAAATTCTTTTCTCATTTAGGTTGTTACATAATATTGAGCAGAGTTCCTGAGCTATACAGCAGTAGGTCCTTGTTGGTTATCCCTTTAAAATATAGCAGTGTGTACATGTCAATCGCAGCCATGAAATTAAAAGATGCTTACTCCTTGGAAGAAAAGTTATGACCAACCTAGATAGCATATTGAAAAGCAAAGACATTACTTTGCCGGCTAAGGTCCATCTAGTCAAGGCTATTGTTTTTCCAGTAGTCATGTATGGATGTGAGAGCTGGACTGTGAAGAAGGCTGAGCGCCAAAGAATTGATGCTTTTGAACTGTGGTGTTGGAGAAGGCTCTTGAGAGTCCCTTGGACTGCAAGGAGATCCAACCAGTCCATTCTGAAGGAGATCAACCCCGAGATTTCTCTGGAAGGAATGATACTAAAGCTGAAACTCCAGTACTTTGGCCACCTCATGCGAAGAGCTGACTCATTGGAAAAGACTCTGATGCTGGGAGGAATTGGGGGCAGGAGGAGAAGGGGACGACAGAGGATGAGATGGCTGGATGGCATTACTGACTTGATGGACGTGAGTCTGAGTGAACTCCGGGAGTTGGGGATGGACAGGGAGGTCTGGCGTTCTGCAACTCATGGGGTTGCAAAGAGTCGGACATGACTGAGCGACTGAACTGAACTGAACTTCCTAAATATCCCTCCCCTGTCCTTTCTCCTCTGGTAACCATAAATTCATTCATTCATTCAATGTCTATGAGTCTGTGTCTGTTTTGTAAATAAGTTCATTTGTATCATTTTTAGCTTCCAAAGGGATATCACGCCCAAGATATCTAGGATATTGTTTGAGGCTGATAAATCTAACTACATAGGTACATCCGGAGGGAAAAGGTAGCCACTGGGAGAAGACAAAGGGAACGCCTCTGGGCCTCACATCTCATCACTGCCGGGGGCAGGGCTTAGACAAAACCAGATTGGAGGATTCGGGTCAAAGAGCTTTCTGATGATGTGTGCGGAGGGACTTCTCTGTACGGGTGCAGAATTTAAGATTCATGTTCCACGTGAAACCTCTTCCAAAGGTCTCTGTGTGGGAAAGGCTGACCCAGGTTTCCTAGCTAGTCTGCAGATGTCTGTCAAACTCTTCTCAGCCATCCTGCTGATGTTTCACAGTCGGACTGAACTGGCTGTGGCGACAGGGAATGAGACAACATGCGGTCTCCCACCAAGCTTGCCTTGGCTGACCCCCACGTACAAGTTATACTGACCAAGCCTCTATCCCAGTATCGGTTGCCGACAGAGTGGGCAGCCAGCCACCTGAGAGCTAGGCCACGTCGGAACAGACCCTAAGCCCGCGCGTGGACTTAATCTGCTTTCCCTTCGGGACCCCCACTGTCTTCACCACACCCTACACAACACCGCTCCCCGGCAAACCAGGGGGCTTTAAACTGACAGAACTCTGCTCTTGGGAAAGGATTTCTCTTTTCAGTACCTCATCGCCCAGAGGCAGTGCCCTAGAAAGGCGAGACAGCGCCTGTGTCTTTCCTCAACACACCCGAGAAGTGAGAGCGGAGGAGCAAAGCGAAGGAGCTCTCCGTTCCCGCTCGGGAGGAGGCCGCCTCGCTTTCGGCCTAAAGCTCTGTCGACTCGGGACCCTGGGCCCACGGCCAAGCCCGGCACCCGCTCCATTTGTCGGCGACTGAAGCCGCAGACGACCCCCGCCCGCCCGCGGGGTAAGCCGGGAACTCGCCCAGTCTCGGCAGAACCTGGTTTCTCCCTCAGGGCGGCGCCGGCGGTCATGTGAGTGTGGTCACGTGGCTTTGCAGTCACGTGTTCTGAGGACGTCTGCGTGCGACGTCCGCGCTCCCGCGCTCCCCAGTGGGATGTGTGCGTTTCGCGCCTTGCGGCTTGGGTGAGGGTACCCTGAGTGCAGCACGTTAGACAGCGTGCCCTCCGGAGCTGCCCCTCCGCGGGGCCACGCTGACAGACGCCCTGGCCGTTTAGACCCTGCGCGCTCCGGTTCGGGCTCCAGGTGTCGCGCTCCCCGCAGGGCCCAGGATGGGTGGGGTCTCCAGTTAGTGCAGTTTGGAGCTCCCTTTTTAACAAGAATGCGAAATTAGATATGAAGGTGAATGTTGATTAGAATAAGAAAAGTCAGTTATACACAGCTGATTAATATCACAAACTTAAAGCACAAAGCTTCTCTCTAGTTAACTGCCTAACACGCCTCATTTTTTTTTCCAATTTTTAAAATGCAGACCTTAATTACTCCTTCATATGGGAATGATTTGGTAATACTGTTTGTACAGGGTAAACAAATATAATTCACTTTTGAGCGGAGTTAATCAAATTTTGCTCTTAGTAGTAGTTTGGAAAACGTTGTTAGCCTTGCGTTCCTTTGGTAATGTTACTATTCTTTTAGAGCTGCTCTCAGATTTGGCCAAACCTATCCTGTGTCTGGTACTCTTGCCTGGAGAATCCCACGGATGGAGGAGCCTGGTAGGCTGCAGTCCATGGGGTCGCTAGGAGTCGGACACGACTGAGCTTCACTTTCATTCACTTTCATGCATTGGAGAAAGAAATGGCAACCGACTCCAGTGTTCTTGCCTGGAGAATCCCAGGGACGAGGGAGCCTGTTGGGCTGCCGTCTATGGGGTTGCACAGAGTCGGAGGCGACTGAGTGACTTAGCAGCAGCAGCAGCAGCATCCTGTGTCTGGAGCCAACGATCCACCTCTAATCCGTGGTGGCCTCACAGTGGCTTGTTAGGAGCTTTGTGTCATGTATTCCATGATCTGTATTTCATGTCAGATCAGGAAGAAATGGAAAACGCTTTCCATGTTTGCTTTACTCATCTAAACTAATTGGATCAAGTGTGTTTCTGCCTTCCTTGCAGAAGGAGCCTATTCTGTTAATGTGATTCGTGTGTGGCCAAACATGGACTTTCCAGGTGACTCAATGATAAAGAATCTGCTTGCCAATCCAGGAGACAACAGGAGAGGAGGGTTTGATCCTTGGGTGGGGAAGATCTCCTAGAGGAAGAAATGGCAACCCACTCCAGTACTCTTGCCTGGAAAATTCCATAGACAGAGGAGCCTGGCTAACTGCAGTTCATGGGGTTGCAGAGTCAGACACAGTATTGAAATAAGCATACTTATATGCAGTGTGCAGTCCATGAGTTTTGACGGTTCTAAAGATATTCACCAAAATGAAACTCTGATGTAAGTGATATCTGTCTTGTTGAAACTTAACTCAAAACAATACAGGCAATGTTTAGTCTTGGAATAGGCTAGCCAATATCATGTAACAGATTTCCTGTTAAAAAATAACTTTCAAAATATTTCAAGAAGCATCTTTGTCCATTGTACCTTGATTCTTTGTAAATGGGGTTACAATTTTGAAAAAATGGATTTGTCATTAAAGAGAGTTGAGGAATTATTGTTCATTCTAACAGGTTTAGTGAAGCATCACAGTGATCAGTGAAGTATATAATCAGTGGGTGGGGCCACCTGGTGTGTCCTGCTGACTGGCGGGTTGTGGTTTTCCTTTCTGTTACCATCATCTTCCTTCTGCTTTTTTCCGCCCACTTCTGGTTTTTGGTTGTTTTTTTTTTTTTTTTTTTTTTGCTTCCTGTTAAGAAATTTTCTGACTCTCATGATACCTTTCATCTGTGTTGTCATTTTTATTACCCATATTTTCTTGGCTATCATGGTTCTTCCATGATTTTTATCATTACAGTTTTTAGTTTCCATTGTGGTACGCTGCTGCTGCTGCTAAGTCGTTTCAGTCGTGTCCGACTCTCTGCGACCCCATAGACAGCAGCCCACCAGGTTCCTCCACCCATGGGATTTTCCAGGCAAGAGTACTGGAGTGGGGTGCCATTGCCTTCTCCACCATTGTGGTATACTTTTTGATATTTTGAAGTTTCTGCCAGACTTTTTATTTTTACCCCTTTTTTTCCCCTTCTTTCCAGTAAGATACTTCTTTTGTTTCAATTTTGATATGATCGGTAATTCTTTAAAAGTATATGAAGTTAATCTGAATTTAAGGTAACTACAAGTGCAACTCAAATATATTTCTTATTGCCCCTACAAGTACTGAGCTTCATGACTATGTAATGAAATAATCATATACCACATCCATTGACTGAGTGGTGAATGAGTAAGGAGTTCCACCGCAGGAAAATGAATTTCTTCAGGCCCTTTTGCTGTGTCATATAAAGGCTGAAATGAGTTCATACTGATGTTTCCAGCTCTAGTTCAGAAACACGTGGTTTCCTCCAGCCCCTCCTTACTTCTCTGTAGCTTACTACCCAACGTAAGAAATCTTCCTCGCCCACTTTTAACAACTGTGGTATTTGATTTGTTAGAGGCAGGGTTTGTGTCGCATCTTTTTATTTCCTAAATGAAGCACAGTGTCTCCTGTGGTTGTAGCTCTGCATTGATGTTGAATTGACATGTCTAACTTTGATTTTTGCCATCAGAATTCTCTACAGAAGAGTTGCATCAGCTCCCATGCTCATGTTCTGACTACCTCCTTCCTCTCAATTTCTTATCCCTAACCCAGGGCCAGCAGGATAAGGGATGATTTTCATCTTGGTCCTCTGTGTTTCAATCCATAGGCTCAGAGAAGTTTTCCACCTGGGCCAGTGGACAGTAACTGATTGGAATATAATCATTCACTCATTATGTCACTTTCCCAAACTTACTCTGCATCAGGTCAGCACTAATCAGGAGCTCCACCTCCAAGCTCAGAGTCTTGTTGGGATAATGTGCATAATGACTGTCCCAGACTGTGAGCTGGAAACCAGAAGGGTACAAAGCAAGGGAGGAGCAGTTCTCACTGTGTGGCAGGTGGCTGGGGTGGCTGATGGAGGCACCATGGGAGCTGGGTCTTCCATTCAGGTGGTTGGTTAGCATGTGAGGGGAGGGGAACCCGGGGAAAGGAGCTGACTATGTGGGAGGGAATTTGGGTTGCTGGTCCAGGTGAGGAGTGCTGAATCAAGGCTGCCTCCCTTTCCTGGCCTGATGAAGGCAGGGCCTGTGTCCCCTTTGCTCCCTGTGGACCAGGGCATCCAGCACTGGGCCCAGCATGAGGAATGTTTGATGAGTGGACAAGCTAGTGAATGAATGAATGAAAAAATGAATGCATGAGTGGGTGATGAGTAGCCCATGAATCAAAATTTCCCCAGAGGTTTAGAGCTCAGACAATGAGAGGACCAGGGATGCTTAGACAAACACTGAGAAGCTACAGCCCAGGAGGAGTGGGACTAGAGCTGGGGCCCCTGAGTCAAGGCAATAGAAGCTCTTTTATTCAAAAATGGCCTTTAGCTATTGAATTTTCTATCCTACTGTGTTTTGCATGTTTCCATGTTTCTGTGTTTTGCATGTTTCCATGTTTCTGTGTTTTGCATGTTTCCATGTTTCTGTGTTTTGGGGAACAAGAACATCCTTGACTGGAGATGATGCTGAGGGCACTGACCTGGCTGGCCCTGGGACACTGGTCACTACAAGAGGCATGCACCTCATACCTTCAACTCCTGCTTCCAGGCCGTCCCTGGTGTTCTTCTCAAACTTAGGTAAATAAGGCTTAGAACACAGAGGCATAGGGGACAGCCTGTGCAGGGCCACCTGCCCCAGGGCACATTCTAAGGGAGGGCTGCCTTGATTAAGGCTACCATTGCCTTAATCCAGGAGGTAAGTACTGTAAGTGAAAGTGAAAGGTGTCCGGCTCTGCGACCCATGGACTGTAGCCTACCAAGCCTCTCTGTCCATGGGATTCTCTAGGCAAGAATACTGGAGTGGGTTGCCATTTCCTTCTCCAGGGGATCTTCTCGACCCAGGGATCGAACCCAGGTCTCCCACATTGCAGGCAGACGCTTTAACCTCGGCTCCACCAGGGAAGCCCTTAAATACAAGAATACAGTCTCTCAGAAAACCTCCTATAGTACTGTACACATAGCCAAATATGTAATGGTTTCTATGATACCTGTGAAGAATTACATACGGACACACCCACAGACCCGCTTTCTGCCCTCAGGCATACAGAGTGATCATGCCTCCCCCAGTTTCCAAATCACCTAAGGGAGGTCTTTGGAGAAGAGATTTTGGTGGAGAAGGATTAGAAACACACTTTCAGGTCCAGTTAATATCAATAAATTTAAGGATATTTTCAGAATTTTCTTTTTAAATTGGTATTATAAGATTTATTTCTGAAGCTCTCATTTTTTTTAGAGAATGCAATTCAACTAGGAATGTGTTTATTTTTCACCTATAAAATTCAATTTCCAAAAATCAGATGGAGTTTATAACATTTTACCAATTTTTCAGTGCTCTAATGAAAATGTAATTTTAAATTGCAGTTACATTACTGAAACATGTGGGACTTCTCTAGTGGTCCAGTGGTCAAGACTCTGAGCTTCCAATGCAGGGGTCGTGGGTTCAATCCCTGGTTGGTAAACTAAGATCCCACATGCTGTGCAGTGTGGCAAAAAAAAGTTTAAAAAAAGTGAGAAATGTTTATTATTCTTTTTTATTAGGGAAAAGGGTAGAATCCTAGTAAGTGGAAGTAGCTGATGTGAGCAGCTGAGTGAGTGTGGTTCTGGGCTTTTCCTGGTGAGTAGGTGGTAGATCAGCCCTATGGGGCACACACATTCCCATTACCACACCTGGGCAGAGTCACCCCTTCATTTCTTTAATGTGTGGGTGTCCTAGTATAGTCAGCCGGCTGCCACTGATGTACATTACAGAACTGTGTGCCCTGCAGGAGTCAACCAAGCACAACTGTGCTGGTAACCTGTAAATTCCTGCACCTGGAACGTCCAGGTCTGAAGACACCACACTTCAAGCTTTGCTCTATTTGAATGACCTTTCTGTGCAAACTCAAAACACTTTCCACAAAATGCTGATACGAGGAAGCACAAAAGGACTCGAGAGCCTGCACCACCTCCCTAGAATCTGGGAGGTGCCCCTGTTCTGCTGTGTTCAGCCCCTCCATTTGTATCTTACTTGCCTGTTGAAGGCGCTTGGGTTATTTGAGCCTGACTTCCCTGGTGGCTCAGATGGTAAAGCATCTGCCTACACCGTGGGAAACCTGAGTTCAATCCCGGGGTGGGAAGATCTCTTGGAGAAAAAAATGGCAACCCACTCCAGTATCCTTGCCTGGAAAACCCCATGGACAGAGGAGGAACCAGGAGGAACCTGGTAGGCTACAGTCTATGCGGTTCTGACAAAGAGTCAGACATGACTGAGCAACTTCACTTTCACTTTAGTTATTATGAATAGAGCTGTTATGAACATTCTTAAAGAAGCAATTTTGCAAGCATCTGCTTTCTTCTCTCTTGGGTAAATACCTAGGGGTGGAATGGCTACAGCTACACTTATGTGGTAGGGGTCTGTGGTGTGTGTGTGTAGGACTTCATGCATTAATTATGTATTAATAAGGATTAATAATTAATACATAAAGTATTAATACAGCCCCCACCAGTTTCCAAATCACCTAAGGGAGGTCTTTGGAGAAGAGCTTTTGGTGGTGGAGGATTGGGAACATACTTTCAGCCCAGTTAATATCAGTAAATTTAAGAGTTAATAGCAGTAAATTTAATGGTTAATATCAGTAAATTTAAAGGTATTTTCAGTATTTTTTAAATTGGTATTATAAGATTTATCTCTGAAGCTTATATAATGAATGAAATTCAACTAGGAATGTATTATTCACCTATAAAACTCATTCTTTCCAAAAATCAAATGGCGTTTAAAACATTTTACCAATTTTTAAGTGATCTACTTACGTTTTCCAACCTTCAGTTCAGTTCAGTCACTCAGTAGTGTCCGACTCTTTGCGACCCCATGAATCGCAGCACACCATGCCTCCCTGTTCATCACCAACTCCCGGAGTTCACTCAGACTCACGTCCATCGAGTCTGTGATACCATCCAGCCATCTCATCCTCGGTCGTCCCCTTCTCCTCCTGCCCCCAATCCCTCCCAGCATCAGAGTCCTGGAGTTTCAGCTTTAGCATCATTCCCTCCAAAGAAATCCCAGGGTTGATCTCCTTCAGAATGGATTGGTTGGATCTCCTTGCAGTCCAAGGGACTCTCAAGAGTCTTCTCCAACACCACAGTTCAAAAGCATCAATTCTTCAGTGCTCAGCCTTCTTCACAGTCCACCTCTCACATCCATACATGACCACAGGAAAAACCATAGCCTTGACTAGACGGACCTTAGTCGGCAAAGTAATGTCTCTGCTTTTGAATATACTATCTAGGTCATAACTTTTCTTCCAAGTAGTAAGCATCTTCTAATTTCATGGCTGCAGTCACCATCTGCAGTGATTTTGGAGCCCTAAAAATAGTGTGAAACTGTTTCCACTGTTTCCCCATCTATATCCCATGAAGTGATGGGACCAGATGCCATGATCTTCGTTTTCTGAATGTTGAGCTTTAAGCCAACTTTTTCATTCTCCTCTTTTACTTTCATCAAGAGGCTTTTTAGCTCCTTTTCACTTTCTGCCATAAGGGTGGTGTCATCTGCATATCTGAGGTTATTGATATTTCTCCCGGCAATCTTGATTCCAGCTTGTGTTTCCTCCAGTCCAGCGTTTCCCATGATGTATTCTGCATATAAGTTAAATAAGCAGGGTGACAATATACAGCCTTGACGTACTGCTTTTCCTATTTGGAACCAGTCTGTTGTTCCGTGTCCAGTTCTAACTGTTGCTTCCTGACCTGCATACAGATTTCTCAAGAGGCAGGTCAGGTGGTCTGGTATTCCCATCTCTTTCAGAATTTTCCACAGTTTATTGTGATCCACACAGTCAAAGGCTTTGGCATAGTCAATAAAGCAGAAATAGATGTTTTTCTGGAACTCTCTTGCTTTTTCCATGACCCAGCAGATGTTGACAGTTTGATCTCTGGTTCCTCTGCCTTTTCTAAAACCAGCTTGAACATCAGGGAGATCACGGTTCACGTATTGCTGAAGCCTGGCTTGGAGAATTTTGAGCATTACTTTACAAGCATGTGAGATGAGTGCAATTGTGCGGTAGTTTGAGCATTCTTTGGCATTGCCTTTCTTTGGAATTGGAATAAAGACTGACTTTTTCCAGTCCTGCGGCCACTGCTGGGTTTTCCAAATTTGCTGGCATACTGAATGAAGCACTTTCACAGCATCATCTTTCAGGATTTGAAACAGCTCAACTGGAATTCCCCAGGTCATTAGGGTGCTCAATATGCTACTGGAGATCAGTGGAGAAATGACTCCAGAAAGAATGAAGGGATGGAGCCAAAGCAAAAACAATACCCAGTTGTGCATGTGACTGGTGATAGAAGCAAGATCCGATGCTGTAAAAGCAGTATTGCATAGGAACCTGGAATGTCAGGTCCATGAATCAAGGCAAATTGGAAATGGTCAAACAAGAGATGGCAAGGGTGAACATCGACATTCTAGGAATCAGCGAACTAAAGTGGACTGGAATGGGTGAATTTAACACATATGACCATTATATCTACTACTGTGGGCAAGAATCCCTCAGAAGAAATGGAATAGCCATCATGGTCAACAAAAGAGTCCAAAATGCAGTACTTGGATGCAATCTCAAAAACAACAGAATAATCTCTGTTCGTCTCCAAGGCAAACCGTTCAGTATCACAGTTATCCAAGTCTATGCCCTAACCAGTAATACTGAAGAAGCTGAATTTGAATGGTTCTATGAAGACCTACAAGACCTTTTGAACTAATACCCAAAATAGATGTCCTTTTCATTATAGGGGACTGGAATGCTAAAGTAGGAGGTCAAGAAACACCTGGAACAACAGGCAAATTTGGCCTTGGAATGCAGAATGAAGCAGGGCAAAGACTAATAAGAGATTTGTCAATAAAATGCACTGGTCATAGCAAACACCCTCTTCCAACAACACAAGAGAAGACTCCACACATGGACATCACCAGATGGTCAACACCAAAATCAGACCTATTATATTCTATGCAGCCAAAGATGGAGAAGCTCTATACAGTCAACAAAAACAAGACCAGGAGCTGACTGTGGCTCAGATCATGAACTCCTTATTACCAAATTCAGACTCAAATTGAAGAAAGGAGGGAAAAACAGCTAGACCATTCAGGTATGACCTAAATCAAATCCCTTATGATTATACAGTGGAAGTGAGAAATAGATTTAAGGGACTAGATCTGATAGAGTGCCTGATGAACTATGGAATGAGGTTCATGACATTGTACGGAGACAGGGATCAAGACCATCCCCATGGAAAAGAAATGCAAAAAAAGCAAAATGACTCTCTAAGGAGGCCTTACAAATAGCTGTGAAAAGAAGAGCGGCGAAAAGCAAAGGAGAAAAGGAAAGATATAAGCATCTGAATGCAGAGTTCCAAAGAATAGCAAGAAGAGATAAGAAAGCCTTTTTCAGCAATCAATGCAAAGAAATAGAGGAAAAGAACAGAATTGGAAAGACTAGCGATCTCTTCAAGAAAATCAGAGACACCAAGGGAACATTTCATGCAAAGATGGGCTCAATAAAGGACAGAAATGGTATGGACCTAACAGAAGCAGAAGATATTAAGAAGAGGTGGCAAGAATACACGGAAGAACTGTACAAAGATCTTCACGACCCATATAATCATGATGATGTGATCACTAATCTAGAGCTAGGCATCTTGGAATGTGAAGTCAAGTGGGCCTTAGAAAGCATCACTATGAACAAAGCTAGTGGAGGTGTTGAAATTCCAGTTGAGCTGTTTCAAATCCTTAAAGATAATGCTGTGAAAGTGCTGCATTCAATATGCCAGCAAATTTGGAAAACCCAACAGTGGCTGCAGGACTGGAAAAGGTCAGTCTTCATCCCAATTCCAAAGAAAGGCAATGCCAAAGAATGCTCAAACTACCTCACAATTGCACTCATCTCACATGCTAGTAAAGTAATGCTCAAAATTCTGCAAGCCAGGCTTCAGCAGTACGTGAACCGTGAACTCCTGATGTTCAAGCTGGTTTTAGAAAAGGCAGAGGAACCAGAGATCAAATTGCCAACATCTGCTGGATCCTGGAAAAAGCAAAGAGAGTTCCAGAAAAACATCTATTTCTGCTTTATTGACTATGCCAAAGCCTTTGACTGTGTGGATCACAATAAACTGTGGAAAATTCTGAAAGAGATGGGAATACCAGACCACCTGACCTGCCTCTGGAGAAATCTGTATGCAGGTCAGGAAGCAACAGTTAGAACTGGACATGGAACAACAGACTGGTTCCAAACAGGAAAAGGAGCACGTCAAGGCTGTATATTGTCACCCTGCTTATTTAACTTATATGCAGAGTACATCATGAGAAACGCTGGACTGGAAGAAACACAAGCTGGAATCAAGATTGCTGGGAGAAATATCAGTAACCTCAGATATGCAGATGACACCACCCTTATGGCAGAAAGTGAAGAGGAGCTAAGAAGCCTCTTGATGAAGGTGAAAGAGGAGAGTGAAAAAAGTTGGCTTAAAGCTCAACATTCAGAAAACGAAGATCATGGCACCTGGTCCCATTACTTCATGGGAAATAGATGAGGAAACAGTGGAAACAGTGTCAGACTTTCCAACCTTAATTTTATTTTAAAATTGTCATTACGTAAAGTGAGACATGTTGGACTTCCTTGTGGTCCAGTGGTTAAGACTCTGAGCTTCCAATGCATGGGGCGTGGGCACTTTATCATTCTTTATCATTCATTCTCTTCCCTGGTGGCTAAGACGGTAAAGAATGTGCCTGCAGTGCCAGAGACCGGGTTCAATCTCGGATGTGTCGGGAGAAAAAAAGTTAAAAGGTGGGACATGTTTATTTTCTTTTTATTATGGTAAAGGGCAGAATCCTAGTAAGTGGGAGTAACTCATGTAAACAGCTGATTGAGTGTTGTTCTGGGCCTTTACCTGTGATCAGGAAGGAAGATCAGGTTAGGAAGATCCCTGGAGAAGGAAATGGCAACCCACTCCAGTATTATTGCCTGGAGAATTCCATGGACAGGCCTGTAGCCCACAGGGTCACAAAGAGTCCGACACAACAGAGTGACTAACATTTTATTCTTCACTTTATAACTCTTTATCATTCATTCTCTATTAATTAATCAATACTTTATGCATTAATAAGGAAAATGACCAGGGTTGATCTTCCGCCTACTCCCCAGGAAAGGCCCAGAACAATACTCACTCAGAATATTCACATGAGCTACTCCCACTGCCTAGGATTCTGCCCTCTACCATAAAAAAATCAGAAATAAGCCTGTCTCATTTTTTAAAACTTGATTTTTGGCCACTCCGTATGGCATGTGGGATCTTAGTTTCTAACCAGGGATTGAATCTGTGCCCCTTGCATTGGAAACTCAGAGTCTTAATGTAACAAGAAGCTGCCAGACTATTTTGCAGTGATAGTACCACCTTACATTACCACTGACAGTGTAGGAGAGTTTGCATTGCTTCACATCATTGCCTACACTTGGTAAGGTTGGTTTTACTAATTTTCGCCATTCTTCCAGTATTCTAATAGTTTTAATTTGCATTTCCCTGATGACTAATGATATCAAACATCTCTCCTTGAGTATATGGATCATTCATATATCTTCTCTTGTGAAGTAGCTGTTCAAGACTCTTGCCTATTTATTTTTTCATAACTTTTATCAATTTTTTTCCTTTTATGGTTTTCATTTTGGGGTCCTGCAACCCAAAAGACACAAGGATAGTTTCCTGTTTCCTTTTGGAAGCTTGATAGTTTCAGCTATTATACACAGCTCTACGATCTATCTCAAATTAATTTTTCTGTATGGTGAAAGATACAGATTTCTCATTTGTGATTATTATGATTATTCAGATATCCTGTTATTCCAGCAGTTGATTGAGTAGACTTCCTAAAGAAAAACTTTCTGTACACAGAACACTTCTGACACCAGATGTGTGGATTTTCCATACCAAGCAATTTCCAGTTCTCTGTAGAGGCCAGGTGGGCTACCTACAATTTAATTCAGTTCTCACAGGAACTACCTGGAGTTACCGCAGACCTCCACAGGTTGAGGGCCCCATCCCACAAGATTGTCCCCACTTCAGACACCAATTGTAAGTAGCAGGCCCGCAGGGTACCTATACTTAAACACTTTTATCCCACGTGGCTACAAACAGGCGCTCCCACAACCCCCTCAGGTTCAGTAATTTGATAAAATGGCTCACAAAATCCAGGGAAATAGTTATGTTGATGGACTTACTATAGAGAACATTCTAAAACATATAGCTCAACAGCCAGATGAGGAGATACAAGGGATACAGCCCAGAAGGGTCTTCAATCGAGCTTCTGCCCATGTGGGATCAGACTACCCCTCTCCTGGCACATGCATGTGTTCACTGACCTGGGAGCTCTCTGAATTCCATAATTTAGAGACTTTTATGGAAGTTTCATCATATAGTCATCTTTGATTAACAATCTTCAGTCCCTCTCCCAGGGGATAGTGGTGGGGCTAAAACTTTGGCGTCTAATGTTGGCTTGGTCTTTCTGGTGACCAGCCCCCATCCATGAGCTCATCCAGAGTTGCCTCATTACAACAAAAGATGCTCCTATACCCAGGAAATTCCAAGGGATTTAAGAGCTCTGTGTCAGGAACCAGGGGCAGAGACCAAGTATATATTTATTATATCACATTGCCCTTTCCCTACAGAGTAACTTTGGCACTTCTGTTAAAATCAATTGATTCTATATGTGGAGGTCTATTTCTGGACTTTTTATGGTTCCACTGGTCTGTCTACTCTTACACCAATGCCACACATTTGATTAGTATAGCTTTATGTTGATTTGAAAACTACAGCTATACTGTATTTTATTAGCTTTTTGTTAAAAGCTGAATTAGAAAAGGCATGTTATATTCACTTGGTTACTATAGCTTTAATTTGTATTAATATAGCCATAAATCCTTCAAACTTAGTTCTTCAAGATCATCTTGATCCTTTGCACCTCTCTATGAATATCAGAATCAGTTTGTCAGTTCCTACAAGCAAGCCAACTAGGGATTTGCGTGGGATAATATTAACTCTATAGACCAATCGGGCTATATAACAAACTTAGCAAATCAGTATTACATTGCTTTTGTTTAGTGATCTGTACCAATATAGTTAACTAAACCAATCAGGATGAACTTCAAGTTGGCAGGTTCTTCTCTGCATATAGGGGCTTCCCTGATAGATAGCTTAGCTAGTAAAGAATTTGCCTGTAATGCAAGAGACCAGTTCAATCCCTGGGTCAGGAAGATCCCCTGGTGAAGGAATAGGCTACCCATTCCGGTATTCTTAGGTTTCCCTGGTGGCTCAGCTGGCAAAGAATCCATCTGCAGTGTGGGAGACCTGAGTTCGATCCCTGGGTAGGAAAGATCCCCATTCTATAGCCCAGGGGGTCACAAAGAGTTGGACACAACTGAGTGACTTTCACTTTCTTCTTTTCTCTGCATATAGCATGGTAGTGAAAATAACAGTATTCATAATCATGATGATAAGGCACCGTAAGATTGTGAAATGCCTCCTGAATTGTCAAGAAAATACATGTAAGGTTTTAATGTCAGGTTGTTGTGACTGCATCACCATTATTTGAAACTTCATAGTCATATGATACATGTCTTATTTTACTGACGTATATATAATTGATTTACAACATTGTGTTAATTTCTGCTGTACAGCAAAGTAATTCAGTTATATAGAGATATACATTCTTTTTCCTATTCTTTTCTGTTATGGTTTATTGCAGGGTATTGAATATAGTTCCCCCAGACTGTACAGTAGGACCTTGTTGTTTATCCATCCTATATGTAATAGTTTGCACCTGCTAAACACAAACGCCCAGTCCTTCCCTCCCCACCCTCCCACCCCCTTGGCAACCACAAGTCTGTTTTCTATGTCTGTGACTCTGGTTCACAGATAAGTTCATCTGTGTCATATATTAGATTCCACACATAAGTGATATCATCATAAATTTCAGTCTCTCTACCAAATGGACCTCAATTCAGCTCTATGGTTTGACAAATATATGGAATACCTACTACCTGCTTGCTGCTGTGATACTGAGATAGGAACATAAGAACAACCATATTCCTGCCTCAGAGTCAAGGATGTTTGATCAAATGGAATATTTTAAAAAATTATTTATTTGGCTGTGTTGGGTCTTAGTTGTGGCACATGGGATCTAGTTCCCTCACTGGGGATGGAACCCAGGACCCCAGCATTGGGAGCACAGAGTCTTAACCACTGGACCACCAGGGAAGTCCCCAAATAGAATATTTCATTCATCTCAGAATCCTGGGTAGCAAAAGTTTATGGTAATATGAAATTTGCTCCATGGTATTTATATTTTTATAAAGAAGACAGTCAGAAATGTGAAAAATAACATTTATTCAAGGTAACACCTTTTGAATTTCCAGTGCTGATTATCAGCAGGGACATATTTTAATGAACATACCTTATATTTCCTCTGAAAGCTTGGCCATATTTGTCTCCTCTCTGTAGAGTACTACTACTTTTTTCCATGCAATTCAAAGAGCTGTTTCCATCTTGTCGAGATGGACAGGCTACCACCAGCCAAGGACAGAGATGAAAGCGGCACCCAGCAGCCCAGTCAGATGGATGAAGTGGCCTGATTTCCCAAGGCAGCTTCGTGCTGAGTGCCCATCACTGGGAGTGAGTCAGATATACAGCTCAAGGTCTGCAGTAACAGAGTCAGGGAGACAGGGCATATACCACAAACTCATGAAAAGTAACAGTACAGAAAGTAAGTAACAATGCAAGGGAGGCAGTATGTGATTAACTGTCACAGAAAACAGCAAGTTAAGAAATCTGGGGCCCTGGAGAGCCTAGCAGAGTTGCCTCAGCACTGGAATACTTTGTGCAAGAAACAAGAATTGGATAGGTGGGGGAAGGGTGCCGGGTACAGGCAGCTGATGAACAAAGGTGGAATGCAGGGATCAATGGGCAAGTGGTGGTTAGGGTAGAGCTGGGTGCAGGCAGTCCCAAGGGGCTGCTGGGCACAGGTCCTCCAGGCCACCTGGGAGTAGTGGGAAGAATTGGGAAAGTTGGGCAGGAGCTGGACAGGGAGGAAACAGACTGCTGGGTCTGGCTTCCCTCTGGTGTCTAACCATGAGCTTCTGAAGGTTTTTAGGTAGGAAAATATGAAACCCGGTGTTACATTCTCAAGATCACAGGACTTCTCATCATGAATTGTGCATATTATTCTGTTAGAAACTAGTTCCAGTGGTGGTGATTACTCTGAATGTTTGTTTCTTAAAGAGTATCAAAGTTCACGATTATTTTATTGTCAGTTCGCATCCTCTCTACTGTGAAGGGCACACAGGAAGCCTTGTTTTTGTTTCTCCAGCGAAGTAATGAAGGGCAGACTGGCTCTGCTGACATGGGCAAGTTAGTCAACCTCTCTGCCTCCTAGCAGTAATATGCGGGCAGTAAGAGCTTCCGTCAGTCAGAGGTGTATCCTGAGGATGGCCTGAGCCGGTATCGAGACAGTCCTTAGAGAAGTACCTGGCATGCAGAGAATGCTGCAGGAGGGTTTACTGACCAAATCACAAACAATTCTGATAGCACTTTCCCCCATCAGGACAGCTCAGATAGAAACACTGGAAGTGTCAGGCCTTGTTCGAATCTTTTCTTCTAAAAAGAGAGTTTTCAAGAGGGGTAGCCCCAGAGCCTCCTCAGAATGGAGGATTTGAGCTGGAAGAGGCTTCTGAGAGCAGCCAGTGTGGGGCCCCTTTTGCAGGTAAGGAAACTGAGAATGTGGCCTCATGGAGCAGCAGCCTCTGAACGGCTCCCTGGCTGTCTCTCCCCTCATGCAGGGGCCTCTTCCCACCTCTGGGCTGCTGCCCTTGATCTCTGCCCAAAGGTCACGTCCCTCAGGCCTCAGGTCAGAGGTGTCCTCCTCCCTTGACCCTCCTGCCTGCTTCTTCGTCCCCTCACTCTGCCCTCTGTGCTGCTCCCTGGCTATGCCTGTAAGTGCTCGTGTGTGCACTGTGGGTCCTCCATAAGCCTCACCAGGCAGGGGGCCTGTGGTCGTGCTCTCTTCCCGCACTTGTGTCCGGGAAGGACACAGCTCCTGGATGAAAGAACAAAGCTTTGGAAGCCCTGGTTTGGGTATATCTCCTTCACATCTCTTCCTTCTGCGGCTCAATGTAAAGAGTGGCAATGCTGCAGACCCTGAGGGCATCTCCTGGGTGCTGCTCCTCCATCTCAGTAGGTGTTGGGTGCTGCTTCCCTTTGGTCCTTCTTGCACACAGGCTGGAACGTGGCAGCCAGGGCCTGCTTACTGGTCTCTGTGCAACCCTGTCCTGTGCCTGGTACCCAGCAGGTGTTCACTGAGCGCGTGAAATGGATGGTGCAAGCCCCCTCTGGTCTGGAGCCAGTGTCAGTAATTGCTTTCCTTCTCAGAACCATGTGGTAGTTACCATTTCCACTTGCCGGGCATTGTCCATCTTTTCATCAAGGAGCTTTATATCTACAAAGTAGGGACATCCTTGAGACACATCAGTGCAATGGGACAAGCTCACCCTCTTTATACCTTCTGGCTTGGGTTCCCTGGATGTGGTGGATACTCTGTGTTGATGAAAAAAAAAAGAATGAAAAGCAAATGAACGATTCTAGTGAGCGGCCTTATATAAGTTCAACAGCACACAGCACAGACTCCAAACTCAGGTCAGTTACTTTATACTTGACGGGATGCTCTTTGGATCAATTGTGCTTTGTTTGTGAATGAAAGGTTTACCCCCTTATTATTTCCATTCTTGTCTCATCACAACCTAAAATCTCTCCCAAGTATGAGACTTTAACGAAAACTACATTTCTTCTGTCTAGGATGAAAACTACATTTCTTCTGTCTATGGCTCAAATTGGTGTGAACCCCAGGGTTTTGTACTATAACCACAAACACATATACGGCAAATGAGACAGGCAGATGTCGCTTTCAGAGGGATACGTTAATTTCCATTTCTTTAGAATGGGTTGTTACACAGAGAACCCCACGCGCAAGGCTCTGTGAGCGGAGCCCGATCTCCGGCCCTCGAGGCTTCCCGCTCCCACCGCGCCCTTGGCATCCCGGATGCTGGTCCGCGCCCTTGTACCCCTCCCCGCGCCCCCCGTGGACCCTCCCCATCCTCCTCCCTGCGGACCCTCACCCCCTCCCCCTCCCCACCACCCCGCAGACACTCACGCTGGGGTCTCACAGCCACTGCAGTCGTGGAAACGCCTGGATTTCAGCTGCCAGCACGCGGCAGGCTCCGGCCAAGCCTGAGTGTGCGCGCATGACAGCAGCTGCAAAGCGCTGGGCCGGGTGAGGCGCGTGCAGGCCCCAGCCGCTTGCCCGCGCCGACCTTGACCCCAGCTCGGCTCCAGCCCCCGCCCCACGCGCGGCACTGCGCGCAGTGGTGCTGCGCGTCGGCTCCGCGGCCTCCCTGCTCCATCCCGGGTTTTCCAGGCCGCCCGGAGCCGCGCCTGCGTCGGGCGCCGCGGCCGACGTGCAAACGCACGGCCGGCGTGCCTCGCTATTGGTCGGCCGCTGGTAGCCCCACTGCCGTGCACCGCCCTATAGGCGGGCGCGGCCGTCAGTCACCGGCCCGGCGCCGGCCCGCGGCGCGCCGCGCGTGTCCCGCCCCTCGCCGCCGCTCGTCGCTCGCCGGCCGGCGGCCTCGCTCGGCCCTCAGCTCCGTGGCGGCGGCGGAAGGCGGCCCGGGCCCTCGCAGGCCCATGGCGGCGGCCGCGGCGCTCCCCGGGCGCGGGGGGCCTCCCGCGGGCGGCGGGGCCGGGGGGTGGCGGGGGGCGCGGGCGGCGGGTCGCCGCCGGGCGGCTGGGCCGTGGCGCGCCTCGAGGGCCGCGAGTTCGAGTACCTGATGAAGAAGCGCTCGGTGACCATCGGGCGCAACTCGTCGCAGGGCTCGGTGGACGTGAGCATGGGCCACTCGAGCTTCATCTCGCGGCGCCACCTCGAGATCTTCACGCCCCCGGGCGGCGGCGGCCATGGTGGGGCGGCCCCGGAGCCGTCGGCGCAGCCCGGGCCCGACGCGGGCGGCGACTTCTACCTGCGCTGCCTCGGCAAGAACGGCGTGTTCGTGGACGGGGTGTTCCAAAGGCGCGGGGCGCCGCCGCTGCAGCTGCCGCGCGTGTGAGTGGGGCCAGGGCCAGGGCCTGGGGGCGCAGGCGGGGGTGCGGCCTGGCCGGCGGGACTCGGACGCCGACAACCGATTCTCAATCCATTCTGACCCACGATCCCTACCCACCACCAGGAGGGACTCAGCCCCCCGCCTGCGAACCTCGCGTAGTCCTAGCCACGAGTAGGGCACAGTCAGAACCCAGAGACTCTAAACCTCATTCCGACCCCCGAGCCCTTGTCCATCCTCACACAACCAGGACCTAGATCTCGATATCTGGCGTTGTTCTTCCCTACGATCAGACCAAGACCCTGACTCCATCATCCTGGCAGGATCCCAGTCCATGACCCCAGTGTCCCGGCGTCATCTTTAGTACCCACGACCAAAGCGCAGTCTACTATCCCAGCCCGGGACCCCCCACCCTCGCCTTCCCAAAGCTGGAGGCTCAGGCAGCTGTCCACGTGGGCTGAGGTTTTCTGGGGTTCTCTGTGAGTTCTGAGAGTATGCACAATATTTTTCATAGCTAGCATGTTAGGTAGTGTGGATTAGAAACGTTGGTCTGGTGGAACTGCCCAAAACAAAAATCTGTATGTTTTTGACTGATGATGGATTATCTGTTACTTTTTGTTTTACCTGTTTTCAGTAGTGTATTATTTCAAACCTGTGTTTCTTAAACTGCCAAGGACTTCTTTTTCTTACTGTTTTTTGTAGCCTAGAAAGTGAAAGCTCTTGAAGCATGATGAATTTTAAATCTGTGCTCTGAACCCTAAATTTTTCGGAAAACTAGGTACTTTCAACATAATTTTTGTAAAATCATTTAATTACTTAGAGATTATTATAAGGTCATATAGAATGTAATTAAGTGAGCTTCGTGGGGAACTATCAGTCCCACTACAGAGGATTTTAGCTTGGTTCTCTGATTTTGTGAAGTTAGCCTTTAGTCTACTTGAAAAACAAACTTGCTGTCTAGGAAATGGTAATTATTCTTCAGGGACTTCGAGATTGTTTCTAAGTAGAACCTTCTTCCACAAACTGAAATTTTTGACTGCTTTTGGTTGTTGGAGATGGGGTAAGATTTGTTGCTTTCTTTATTCCTTGACTTTTGTACACATGTGCTGTTACTGCTTAGCCTGGAAAGCTGTACCAGTTAATTCTTTACACCTTGAT
Organism: Nanger dama; assembly: GCA_917880005.1. NCBI lineage: Eukaryota > Metazoa > Chordata > Mammalia > Artiodactyla > Bovidae > Nanger > Nanger dama. The sequence goes on along the minus strand of CAKJTW010000113.1, from coordinate 3,487,409 downwards.
GGGAGCGTTTCAAATAATGTTATTTTTCAAACCAGAATGCTGTTTGTGTGTATTTATACTGTAGAGCACCTGAAATCAATGATAGAGATCTGACAGCTGCTTCCTAGTTAGGCAGTTTGTTTTTTGCAAATAACTTGGTGTCATAACAAAGGGTATTATTATAATTTTACTCTGAGAAGTTTGAGATTTTTAAAGAAAATTGTATTTTTGCCATTCAACCAGAACCATTTATTTGTGTTGACATACCCAACGTGGAAATAAAAGGACTTTCTGTGAGGAGGCAGAATTCAGACTTTTGAGGGTGGAGTGAACCTTTAAATGAGATGATTAAGAAAGGCACTGGGGGTAGAGGCCAGGCCTCTGGCCTTCATCTCCTGCTCTTGCACAGGGAAGAGTCCATGGGCTACCCACCCTGGACTTTCTTATGGCCCAGGGAACCTGTGCCCATACTGACAAAGGGGAGTGGGTTTTTTTTTCATGAAAGGGGTTTTGGCATTTTTATAGTGTGAGATGAGTATACCTCCCTTTTTGTAAGACATTATTTCTAAATTGTTGGGGCTTCCCTCATAGCTCACTTGGTAAAGAATCTGCCTGCAATGAGGAGATCTCGGTTTTGATCCCTGGGTTGGAAAATCCCCTGGAGAAGGGAAAGGCTACCCACTCCAGTATTCTGGCCTGGAGAATTCCATGGACTATACAGTCCATGGGGTCTCAAAGAGTCAGACACGACTGAGCGACTTTCACTTCATTTTATTTCTAAATTGTTAGTGTAAGGGATAACAGATACAGGTTAATGGAAGAAACTGGAAAGATGATTGGTGCTAGCCAAATGCAGACAAACTTAAAAAAATTTTTTTTAATTAAACTCAATTTTAAGTTCTAAGTTCTTTTTAACATTGAAAAATCAAATTGTATTCATTTGAAAGCACCTGTAACTTAGAGTAACTAGGTATGCAGTGGTCTTAGTTTCCCCTGACCAGGGGTTGAACCCATACCCCTGCAGTGGAAATGTGGAGTCTTAACCACTGAATCACTAGGGAAGTCCCCAGAGGTTGAAATATTCTTACTGCTTATTTCAGACTTGCTTACTGGATTGAAAAGTCACTGATGAGTTTTAAAAAATATGACAATCTCTGGATGGTCTCTTATTTGAATAATAATTTTATTCTATTTTTAAAATGAATTTTCACTTTATGATATTTAAAGTTTATATACAGAGAATTTAGAAGAGTACATAAGCAGTTTAGCCTTGAAGTATGGTTCACTATTAAAATATTAAATATTAATTTGGGAGGAATAGAGGAAGATGAGGCCTGTAATCCTGTGTGTTGGCTGTCATGAGTATTTTAAATGGTTTGGATAAGATCTAAGTACAAGCACCTTCTCCATGGTGTTTGTAAGTTCCATACATAGTGTGGACTGGTGTGTGAGTGGGTGTGTTGGGGGTGGGGGGGGTAAGCTGAACACATGAAGAGTTGCAAGCGTGTGGTTTTCCAGAAAACAAGTAATTTCCAAAAATCCTTGATTTGTAACCAAGTACGCAGGGCTGGGTATTCAGAAATGCAATGTTTTCCTCCCCAGGAGCATCTGACTTGTTGGAAGTTCAGCTCTTATTGGGATTGGGAGAGGGGGTTGTCAGTGGAGCTCGGGGCCAGGTTCCTGAAGTGGGCATGTGGAGTGGCCTTGCAGGTGTGACTGGGGCCAGCTGCCTGGTGCTGGAGAGGTAGAACTCAGGCTGGAAAGGATTCTGGGGACAGGTTTGTGGAGTGTGAAGTTGCCTAGGCCTGGTGGGGGAGCATTTTCACGGTGGTCAGTGAGAGAATGAAGATTTTTTTTTTTTTTTTTTTGAGGAACAAGATCCCAAAGACCTGGTCTGGCACCTGAGTGAGTAGTAAAGTGTTCTAGGAAGATCTATTAGTCAGGAAAGTCTGGGTTTGCTGTTGTCGCTCTTGTGGCCCTGGTAGCAAACTGAATAGAACTGATAAAGAAAAATGAGCAACTCTTTTAACATTTGTGTGTACTTTGAAATGTCAAGTGAATTTGATGTGTTTTTAATCAGTAAGATCCTAAATATCTAATAGCCAGACTTATAAATAGAGCAAGTTGAATTTACTATTGCCCAGAGATACTTAGGAGAAGGCAGTGGCACCCCACTCCGGTACTCTCGCCTGGAAAATCCCATGGATGGAGGAGCCTGATGGGCTGCAGTCCACGGGGTTGCTAAGAGTCAGACATGACTGAGCGACTTCCTTTCACTTTTCACTTTCATGCATTGGAGAAGGAAATGGCAACCCACTCCAGGGTTCTTGCTTGGAGAATCCCAGGGACTGGGGAGCCTAGTGGGCTGCCATCTATGGGGTCGCACAGAGTCGGACACGACTGAAGTGACTTAGCAGCAGCAGAGATACTTAACATGCAGAATTGCCATTGTACCTATTTAGAAAAGCTGTTTCTATGCTGCATTAACTGCCTATCAGTTGGTGATACAACACCACCTTCTTTTTCTTACGTGGCACGTTTTAACTTGCAGATGAAGTTTGGTAATGTCACACTTGAAGACTTTCTCATTAAATCACAGAGAGCTTCCTCTTAGGTGAGGATGGGAAAGAACTGAGTGAACAGTGGCTTCTGGAGCTGTGCAGGTGAAGACTCCCAAGAAAGAAACTAAAGGATCTCACAGGGACTCTGTCCTGCTTAGATGGTAGGGATTGGGCAGAATGAAGGTTCCTAGAGAATACCAGTCCCTGAAAGAGGGAAGTAGGAAGGGAGTGCCGAGAGAGGAGCGCTGTGGGAAAGGGACAGTGCCTTGCACGTCACCCTCCGTGGGAAGCCATGGGCTTGGTGGTTGGGTGTTTTGGAGGGTGAGGAAGGAGACAGGGTGTGGCCTCCTGGGGGAAGGAGAGGGAGAGAGTGGAGGTGGGCAGTGAAATGGTTGTGGGCAGGGGATAGATATTATAAGGACAGAGGTGAGATGCGAGTTAGAAGGAGGGTAGACCATGTGGATCGCTAGGGTGAGGTGGGTGGGGGAAACTGCTGGGAGATGTAGCCTAGGGCCAAAGACTGGACAGGTGACGTGTGTAGAATAGAGTTCCCAGTAGGAGTTGATAAAATGAGGATGTCTTCTTTGGAGACCTAAGCAGAGCCATTAGTGAGGTCTGGCATGTTTTCTTGTCTCAGGGCTGCCAGACTGGCTGAAACACCTTCATTTTATCTGATCAGCTTGTGGGCAGAGCTAAGAGCTGCGGCCCCGGATTGCTGGGGTCCCCAGAAGTGGGCAACATGTAATGACAAATCCATAGCAGAGCAGAGGTGCTTTGCACTTTATAAAGTGCTCAGCGTACAAATTAGTTGCTTTTAAGAGACACTATGTATTTTTTAAAGCTACAATGTTTATTCATTTGGCAAATTGAGATACATTTCTATTATCCCTGATTTGTAGACATTGGGAACATAGTGCAGCCATTTTAGCATAAAACTTTTTTACTGTGTTAAAGATAACCCAATAACCAGCTTACTTGTACTTTACTGCTCCTGCTGCTTCTAAGTCGCTTCAGTCGTGTCCGACTCTGTGCGACCCCATAGACGGCAGCCCACCAGGCTCCCCCGTCCCTGGGATTCTCCAGGCAAGAACACCAGAGTGGGTTGCCATTTCCTTCTCCAATGCGTGAAAGTGAAGTCCTTAGTCGTGTCTGACTCTTAGCGACCCCATGGACTGCAGCCTACCAAGCTCCTCCGCCCATGTACTTTACTAGTGCTTAGTAAGTTTTGTAGTGGTAGCACTCTGTTCATTTAAAATGTTTACTTAAGGAGTAGCTTTTGACTTTTAAATAGTTTGAATTTCTAACACATTTTGAGAAACAGGGCTCCCTGATGGGACCTGTTACCTGTAGTGGTCATTTGTGTGCAACCAATCGTATCAGGAGAAAGCAAGAATGGGCACTGGGGCTGGGCAGACTGGAGTCAGATTCCAGCCCTGCTACTTAACCTGTTTTAGTTCCCTCACTTTTAACAGGGATAATAACTGACCTTGTGTGGCATAATTAGCACCAGGCCGGTGCCCTTGCTCTTGCTAGACATCAGGGGCTGCTTGTGTTTTATCACAGTGTCCTAGTATGGAGGGGCCTGTAGAGATCTCATGTCCCAGGAAATGTGACATGGTGAAAATGTCCTCAAGGGGCCAGCACTCTGCAGCTTGCTCATAGCTCCACACATGTGCACACAGTAGCTTGATGAAAGGCCTCTGGGAGTAGTGAGCAAAATCTGAAATTTCTTTAGCCGAGAAAAGTTGTCTTTCCCCACCAGGACCTGAAGAGAAAGCCAGGCTGAGCCAGGAGAGGTCTGTTTCGGGGTGCCCTCTCTCCTAGAGCCTCCGTTCTGGTTCCGCCCCACTCCAGTTTGTCAACTCCACCACAGACCTTCCCCGTTTCAGGGGAAAGAAAAAGTGCCTCTGCCTTGGGGCAAAGTCAGGAAAGGGAACTGGTTAAAAGTCATGTCCTATTTGTGGTCTGATTTGAAGAATTCTTGTTCTTTAATGCCATTGGCCAAACTGTTATTTTGTTAATGAAGGTGGCTTCTCTGTCCAATCAAAGAATTTGTAATTCACTGTTTTTCTTTTTAAAAATTGCCATTTTATTGAGGTATAACAAACCATATATACTTTTGAAATTTGGGCCACGGGCTCTTTATTTCTCGTTTGTTTATATCGTCGCCTGGGCTGGGTCTCATTGCTGTGAGGGCTTTCTCTCCTTGTGGTGCGTGGGAGCTGCCCTTTAGTTGCCCTGCGCAGGCTTGTCATTGCGGTAGCTTCTCTGGTCACAGAGCACGGGCTCTGGGTGCTTGGGCTCAGGAGCAGAGTGCAGGCTTAGTTGCTCTGCAGCATGTGAAAATTTCCCAGACCAGGGATCAAACCCGTGTCCATTGCACTGGAAGGCAGATTATCAACCACTGGACCACCAGGAAAGTCCATGCTGTCTGTCTTAAAGGCAGAGAGGACCTGAAGCTGGGTTCCCTTGCAGGCCTCAAAGGGCAGCTCTGTGCTTTTCAGGCATTCAGAAGTGCTCTGGACCCACTAGAAGTAGTAGGTCAAGGAGCCCATTTTGGAGGGCAAGGTTAAATGTTAATGTTCCCTCCTCATCACTTTGTGCTACAACTTGTCTTCTTGCTTGACTTTCTCCCTGTTGGTCCTCCAGGGTAGGGAGGTCCTACTTGAGTTTGTATCCTCTGGTAACGGCACATAACCATCATTACTTGGTACATATATTATATGTGTGCTTGTTGGCTACTGATTTAGGACATTAATATTGTTTTAATATTCTCAGATGTTGATCATTTAGTGACAGGATTCTAGTTACATGTGGTTCCCTCACTTATGGTCCCCTGTTCATCAGCAGGTCTCATCTAGATCCACAGTTGCAGAAGAATAGTATGGCTTCATAATTGGTGGAAATATTCCAGAAGATGAAACTATAGAGTAACAGGAGATGTTTCCATTGTGAAAATTCACAATTCTTGTTTTGCTGAGGAAAAACTTATTATTTTTTAATGGAAGAGAAAAAAAGAGGGTTTCTAAAATCAGTTCAGTTCTGTTCAGTCACTCAGTCGTGTCCGACTCTTTGCAACCCCATGAATCGCAGCACGCCAGGCCTCCGTGTCCATCACCATCTCCCAGAGTTCACTCAGACTCACGTCCATCGAGTCCGTGATGCCATCCAGCCATCTCATCCTCGGTTGTCCCCTTCTCCTCCTGCCCCCAATCCCTCCCAGCATCAGAATCTTTTCCAGTGAGTCAACTCTTCGCATGAGGTGGCCAAAGTACTGGAGCTTCAGCTTCAGCATCATTCCTTCCAAAGAAATCCCAGGGCTGATCTCCTTCAGAATGGACTGGTTGGATCTCCTTGCAGTCCAAGGGACTCTCAAGAGTCTTCTCCAACACCACAGTTCAAAAGCATCAATTCTTTGGCGCTCAGCCTTCTTCACAGTCCACCTCTCACATCCATACATGACCACAGGAAAAACAGTAGCCTTGACTAGACGGACCTTAGTCGGCAAAGTAATGTCTCTGCTTTTGAATACACTATCTAGGTTGGTCATAACTTTCCTTCCAAGGATTAAGCGTCTTTTAATTTCATGGCTGCAGTCACCATCTAAAATAAAGAAGCTTTAAAAAACATTATTACCCTTTCTTTTAATTTGGGGGTGTTGAGTAGTCATTGTGGTACATGGGCTTAATTGTTGCTCTGCAGCATGTGGGATCTTGGTTCCCCATCAGGAATCGAACCTGCATCTCTTGCATTGGAAGGTGGACTCTTAACCACCAGGAAGTCCCTAAAATAAGGAAGCTTTTAATCAAAACTGTTAGCATCTTGGATGGTATTCCTATCTGTTTAACATTTTTGTGTAGCTCCTGCTTTCTTTTATGTTTGGATTTTGGAGAGTTTGGTGCGCAGTCACTCAGTTGTGTCCGATTCTTTGCGACCCTGTGGACTGTAGCCCACCAGACTCCTCTGGTCCTTGGGTTATCCTGACAAGAATACTGGAGTGGGTTGCTGTTGCCTCCTGCAGAGGATCTTCCTGACCCAGGGATCGAATCTGCGGCTCCTGCATTGGCAGGCAGATTCTTTACCACTGAGCCACCTGGGAAGCCCTTGGAGCAGTTGACAGTATCTTAAATGATAATACAGTAAGTCATTTCCCACTCCTAGTCCCAGTTTTTAATGAGGATTGTTTGAATTTGCTAATGAAACACAATGCGTCAGGACAGGTTGAAGGCACGCATTACCATTTCTGTGATTCGAAGCAGCTTGAGCACCGCAACAAGGTGTTACTGCCATCATCCCGGGGAAACGGCTGTGGGGAGATTAGAAGGCACCTCTTGGGAAGCTGCCTTGCCTAACATGCCTCAATTCCTGGAGTATATGCTTGGTGCTCTGCTGAGAATTCTGTAGGGATATTAGACATCGTTTGGCCTTTGCTGCAGTTTGGTGTCTGCAGAATGCTTCTGGATCTTACCCACTGAAAGAGATCAGAGTACAACAGTGACTCTCACTGGCATATCCTTCCCTTCCCCAGGATATTTGGCAACATGTTAGGTTGGTGCAACTGGTCAGGGATGCAACTCTGGCACCTAGTGGGCTGGGGCCAGGGATGCTGTAAAAATCCTGTGAGTTTGAAGGATAGTCCTCCTTCAGCAGAGAATAATACCACCCCAAGCATCAGTGTTAGGATGGTGGAGATCATGGAGCACAGTGATCGTAGCAGTTAGTAACAGTGGGATGTGATTCCTAGCCCCATAGACAGTGAGTTTTAATAACTTACAATGGTACCTGTTTGAACCTTGAAGGTACCACATCATTTGTTTCTAATTCATTGGCAGTGCCTTTCTGAAACGAAGCTTGAGGTGGAGAGGTCTAGCATAGAATCTCTCCCTTTGCAACTTTGGAAGGACACTCCCAGGAGGCAACCCCAAATCTTACTTGGGTTATAAAGAGATCGGTCTTAGTACTCAGGAGTAGACTGATGTTCTCACCGTGGAATGTGTATGCTCACGTGTATCCAGTTTCTTTAGTTAGGCTGATCAAATTACTGAACAAAGGTTTATGGTTAGTGCGAAAAACATTGAGCTGTTCTAGTGGAGTTGTTCTGGTTTTTGTGGTCTTGGTTCTCCTGGAAAATGAACTGATGGTGTGAGGGAGTGTGAGTTAGTGTCACTACAGCCACACTGTGAAAGACTGCTGTCAGATGGATGCTGTTTTCTCATGGTATTTAGTCTCCCACAATCCGCAGTATGAAACTTGTCTTTTGACTTAAACAGACGGGATACAGAAAACCCTAAACAAGTAGATCGGAGACTGACTGTGTGTTTTTCTGGTCTTTTTCAGACTGTAATAGCATTTTGAGTGCAAAAGTGATATATTAAAAATGCTATGTTTTTGCTATTTCTAAACTTTTGGAGGATATTAGGATTATGAGCATCAGTTTTACAGCTGTTTGAGCTGAAGAAGATTGGTTTAAATGTGAACTGTCCATTCCAGTTCCTCCTTGAGTCTTGTGTTCCCCACTTTGCCTAGTCTCCCTCTGGACTCGCCCACATGTGTTTTAAACATTGTACATATCCTGTACCTTGGCACTCCGGTGTTCTGTGGGCTGGGCTCATTCACCCCCAGGTTGTACACTTACTGGAAATGTAGCCCATGACCTTCAGTGACCTTGTGTAGTGCCAGGACAGTGAAAGGCCTCAAGGATCTGTTGGTGAATTTGTTTATAGGCTTCGAGGTTTGTATTTGGAGATACTGGAAACAGTTTAGAACAGTTAAAATTAAATTCTTTATTTGATTGATTCTACAATTCACTGCATTTTCTTCTTGATTATATTGACCATGCTAAGTGGCCTTTTTGTTTTTGCATTATGTGTGTTTTTTTAAGTTGATTGATACATGGAGGGGCTTGATAGGTAGAGGGGAAGCCTGGATACCTGTGGACAGAAGTTCCTGTAGTTGAGTAAAGATGTCCTTGCTGGTGTGCGTTGATCATGTGGTTGCTGTCGTGCTGCATGATGACCTACAGATCTGTTCTAGGAGCAAGTGAGACCATATAGTGTTCTGTTCTTCAGTGTTGCTCCACACTGGACAAGGTGGAGCTGGTTGTATCTACGTCCCTGCAAATATGTCGCGACTTCTCCCACAGAGTAGGCACTCAGATCCTGACTCCTGTGGCCACATGCCTTGGGCTGGAGGAGGGCCAGGCTGCTGGTGGTTCTTGTGGCTGAGGACTTTTGCAGAGGCCTGGGAGACCCTTCTGGGATTGCCTGATCCAGAGCACATCCTTTCCTGATGAAGTGGTCCAACCCCCACTCCCACCCTACCTTTGAAAGTTGTATTTTATTTTCCACCAACCTTTTATTTTATTCTCTCTTAAAAGTTGTTTTTCAGAGTGTCCATGTTCTTGTTGATGCAAATTTACATTAGTCACAGTTTTGAAAAATATCTATTTCTTTATAACATCTGTGAGTTCTAGTAACTAGGCATTCAGTGTTTAGGGTTTCTTTTCCTGCGTATCTCTAATGGGAAGAACTTTGTCTTTATAAATAAAATTTTAAATGATTTTAGTATTTTGGGAATGGCAATTTGACCACTTTTGTTAAAGGACTGGCTTCTATACTTAAAGCCATTGTTTGTTAGAGTAGTGCACCAAGCCTTGGTTATATTAATAGTTGTCGGAGGCCACCTCAGACCATTGGAACAGCATTCTGTTTAGGCATCTGATCAAACCCCTGTGAGTCATTGCATTGTCTATAGGTGGAGTGGAGCTCTACTCAGAAGGTTGGTTGAGTGTCCCTCAGCTCCTGGTGTCCAGTAGGCATTGGGTCAACCTGGGTCTTCTCCCTGTTCTGTGGAGGGCAACTTCCCAGGGGCTTCACAATAAGAATCACATCCCAGAGACTGCTTGTTACTCCCCTCTCTGTTGTTCTCCATAGACCTCTCCTTGTAGGAAAGGTTCTGGGTGGGCTGAGAATGACCAGGCAGGGCACTGTATGCTCATTAGTCTACTGGAACAGTGTCGTAGCATCGCTCTGGATGAGGGAAGGCACGAGCCCTTACCCCGGTGTCTGAGCTGTCTAATCTCTTAACCTCACTGTCCTCTTCTATAAACATGGATATTATTGAATCAACTTCATGGAGATGTATGGATCACCCTTGGCTGATGCAGAATTGCTGAATGAATATTAATGTTTGTTCTCTGAAGAAAACATCTTAAATTTCTTGTCTGAAGTATTTTGATTGGAGAGTTTAATCCATTTACACTTAAAGTAATTATTGATAAGGAAGGACTCTGCCCTTCTGCTATTTGTTTTCTTTTCTCTGCCTTAGAGTTTTTTTGGTCCCTCATTTCTTCCCCAGTTGCCTTCTTTTATGTTGATTTTGTTACAGTCAGCTTTTTTTTTGATTATTTTCTCCTTTCCTTTTGTGTCTGTTATTTAAACTTTATTTATTTGTTTTTGGCTTCACTGGGTCTGACTGGCTGCACTCAGGCGTTCTCTGGTTTTGGCTCTTGGGGGCTACTCTCTAGTTCTGGTGCATGAGCTCCTCGTTGCAGTGGCTTCTCTTGTGGAGCACGGGCTCTGGGCACACGGGCTTTAGTAGTGAAATGTAATAGTCATGACGTGGAGATTCAGTTGCCCTGTGGTGTGTGGGGTCTTCAGGAACCAAGGATCAAGCTGTTTCCCCTGCATTGGCAGGTGGATTCTTCACCACTATACCACCAGGGAAGTCCCATACCCTGTTACTTTTGAAGGTCCTAACTTCCCAGAAAAACTCTCCCCAGCTTTTGCCTTAGGCTGTGTATTGTGTGTTTGGACTGTAATTTTTTCACCACAGTCTCTGACTCACATTTCACTTTCAGTGTTTTCAAGCTTTTTCAGCTTGACTTCTGAGGTAGGCAAAACAAAGAGGTGCCTGCATCACCCTTCAGGTAGCCCCCAGATGGGTTGGAACAGAAATATGCAGTAAGCTCCCTAGAACCAGGGACATGGGGAACTGAGATCCCACATGCTGTGGAGCAAATAAGCCAAAGCACGGCAAAACTGAGCCTACACTATTAGCCCACATGCCATTGTCAGAGAGTCTGTACACTCCAAGGTATCAAGATTGCTGGGAGAAATATCAGTAACCTCAGATATGCAGATGACACCACCCTTATGGCAGAAAGAGAAGAAGAACTTAAGAGCCTCTTGATGAAAGTGAGAAAGAGAGTGAATAAGTTGGCTCAAACATTCAGAAAACTAAGATCATGGCATCTGGTCCCATTACTTCATGGCAAATAGATGGGGAAACAATGGAAACAGTGACAGACTTTATTGTTTTGGGCTCCCAAATCACTGCAGATGGTGACTGCAGCCATGAAATTAAAAGACACTTACTCCTTGGAAGAAAGTTATGACTAACTTAGCATATTAAAAAGCAGAGACATTACTTTGCCAACAAAGGTCCATCTAGTCAAGGCTTTGGTTTTTCCAGTGGTCATGTATGGATGTGAGAGTTGGACCATAAAGAAAACTGGTGCTGAAGGATTGATGCTTTTGAATTGTGGTATTGGAGAAAACTCCCAAGAGTCCCTTGGACAAAGGAGATCCAACCAGTCCATCCTAAAGGAAATCAGTCCTGAATATTCATTGGAAGGACTGATGCTGAAGCTGAAACTCCAATACTTTGGCTACCTGATGCGAAGAGCTGACTCATTTGAAAAGACCCTGATGCTGGGAAAGATTGAAGGCAGGAGGAGAAGGGGACAACAGAGGATGAGATGGTTGGATGGCATCACCATCTCAAAGGACATGAGTTTGAGTAAACTCTGAGAGTTGATGATGGACAGGGAGTCGTGGCATGCTGCAGTCCACGGGGTCGCAGAGAGTCAGACACGACTGAGTGATTGAACTGAACACTCCAAGGAAAGATTCCCCATGATGTAAGATAGATCCCATGTGCCGCAATGAAGACCTGACATAGCCAAATAAATAGGTAAATATTATACACTCGAGTCAGATGCTGGTAGGTCAGGCCTGAAGTCTGCAGTCCTGCTGTTTCACTCTGCTCAATGTCCTCCTTTCCTCCTGTGAGCTGATGTCCTTCTGGGACCAGGGCTCACCCTCTCTGCAGTCTGCTCTGCTTTGCTGAACTCATACAATTATTTATTTGTCCCCTTCATTCCACTTGGACATTTCTCAGATCTGTCCTTTACCCTTCCTGCTGCATAGCTCTTGCTTTAGGTATTTTCCATCTGGCCTTCTGGAGCACTTTCTTAGTTGGTCTCTAGTCTTGTCACCCTCCACAATTTGTTTATATTTTTGTTTTTAGTATAATCTACAATATAGATCCTAAGTATAAAGCTTAATGAGAACCCACAGTGTATCCTGCCCTGAGTTAAGAAACACTGCACTGTCAACACCCTTCTAGAAGCCTGCCATGTGTTCTTCCCAGCCACAGAACAACGATCCTGAGTTCTAAATTGTAGAGTGTTTTCTTTTGGCTTCATGTACATGGAGTTATACAGAATGGAGTTCAGAAGGTGGTGTTGGCTTTTCACTGAATAAAATATTTTTGAGATTGGCCCACATTTTTGTATTTAGCTGTGGATCATTCATTGTCATTGCTATGTTTAATAATGTTGAGTATACGCCAATTTGATATTCTTCCATAGGTGGACATTTAGGTAGCTTTATTTTAGGCTGTTATAATGGATAATGCTGCTGTGAGTCTTTTAAGTTGGAAGACTTTTAGTTGAACAGTTGATTGAGATTCTGGTAGCTGTGTTTTGACAAGCACATGCACGTTTCTGCTGGGTGGGCTCCAGTGGCTCACCATCGATATATGTGTGTTCAGCTTTCGTAGGTACAACCACTTTGAAAAAGTGCTTTCTACATTACACCTCTTTGACAGAGTAAGATAGAGTTCAGGTGTCCTCACAGTTTCATCAGCATTGGCGTTTTCTCTTTTCCAGTTTAGGTTTTCAGTGGGTATGGTGTGCTATATTGCATTATGGTTTCAGTTTGCACTTCTCTGGTGATTGATGTTGATCTTTTTGTGTACGTATTGGCCATTCAGCAGAGTGTTTTGAGAAGACTTTCCTACAGATTGAGTGAATGCACACCTCCTGTGTGCAGCTCACCTGATAAGAGGCCTAAATGCACATGCAGGCGCTCACCATCGGCAGCGCCTCGGTGTGCACCATCGGCAGGCGCTCACCATCGTCACTGCCTCGGTGTGGTAGCGGGCAACAATGCATGAGAACTGTGATTCAGAGCACACACCTTATGGATTATGCCTTTGTTTTTCTACCCATAAAATAAAAGTTATCATTTTATAAAGTGCCCTTACTCCAGGGTTGAACGTATGTAAAAACTCTCCGTTTAATAAGGAACTTGATCTAATCATGTCTCTTTTTGCTATGTAATTGGCAGTTTTATCAGTGATTTATCAAACATAGGATGGAGGAAGTGGGTTAAGGAGGATGGGGGTCAACATTACAAACTTCTAGCTGTAAGATAAATAGGTCCTGGGGGTATAATGTGCAACATGGTACCTCTGTAGGTAATAATACTGTTCATAAATTTGAAAGTTGCTAAGACAGTAAATCTTAAAAGTTCTCAACACATACACAAACTGTAACTATAATGAGTTGATGGATACTAACTAGCATTTCTATGCTAATCTTTCTGCACTATATGCATTTATTATTACATTGTACACCTTAAACCTAAACCGTGTTATATCTCAATACAGCAAAAAGAAAATCCCTCCGTTCTAGACATTGTATTCCTTTTGTTTGGAACCTCAGAGGTAAAACAAAAGCAATGTTTTCTTTAGTATATTAGTCTCTAGAATGTGTGTGTGTGTACTTACTCCAGAAAAAGATCAAGATGATCTTTTACAGTTTGGAAGAAGATATACTTCTGGTTGTATTTCTCATCCTGTTTGGTTCCTATTTTTGTGTTTTTTAGTGGGTAATACAGTAATATAATTTATATGTATGTGAACGTATTATTGCCATTTTGATTTTTTTCTTTAGAAAACATTTTCTGAGATATACTTTAATAGGATAAAGCAAAACTCTTTTAAGGGTACCTTTCAAAGAGTTTTGATGGCTACTTATATCTGTGTAACGGAACCCCGAGTTCAAAGTAAGAGAAGGTTTCTGTCTCCCAGAATCTCTCTCCTGCCCTTTTGCCCCTCTTCTGAAACTGAAAGCCCTGCTTTTCATCACTAGACTGGTTGTATCTTTCCTAGGATTTCTTAAGAAATTAGGCAGTGTATACTCTTCAGTTTGGCTTTTTTGATTAACATGTTTTTGAGATTCATCCGTGTTGCTTGTTTGGGCAGTTTTTCCCTTTGTGATTGTTGATTGATATTTGAGAAGTATTCTTTTGTATAGACTTAACATCATTGGTTGATTCATTCACCTGTTGCTGGACACCTGGGTCTTTTCCAGGTTGGACTCTTAGGCATGGTATGGCTGTGAACATTTGTGAAAGAGAGCGTGGACAGAGGGTCTCATTTCTCTTGGTCAAACACCTGAGGGTGGAGTGGCTTCACTAAGAAGCTGACAGACTTTCCCAGAGCAGCCCCCATTTTACATTCCCCCAGCAGTGTGGGGAGCGCTCTAGTTGCTCTGTGACCTTGCCAGCCCTTGATTTAGTCAGTTTTTAATACTAGCCATTCCGTGGATGTGCAGTGGTATCATGGTTTTTGATTTGCATTACTAATGATGTTGAACATCTCTTGATATGCTTGTTACCCATTCCTGTATCTTCTTCAGTGAATTTCTCTTTGATTGTTTTTAATGGGTTTGTGTTTTTAAGAATTCTTTATATATCCTAAATGCAAGTCAGCTATAGATTGTGTGTATTGGGACTATTTCTCTGATTTTGTCCCATGCCTTTTCATTTCTTGATGATATATTATTCATATTTTGACTCCTGCTTAATTTTTCACTTAGAAGCATGCAATCAAAAATATTTGGAGGTTGTTGCTCTTCTGCACTGGCAAAAGAAATTGCTGTGAACTGGGGAGAGGAAGGAGGGAGCTCAGGCCCTGTGCACGGCTCTGCTTATGAGTTTTGTCTTAGTGAGGTGTCTGTTGGAGAGCCTGCTTTGGTTTCGTGTGAATGTTACTTGGGCAAGTTTGGAGTCATCTCAATAGTCCTACCTCAGAGGAGTAATCGCTTCTCCTGACTGACTGCTGCTGCTGTCAGTGACATGGCCAGAGGGCCCACTTAGCCATCTGCATTCAGAGCATGGGTGTGGTGACTGTGATCCAGGTGAGAGAAGGCTCATGGGATTATTTCTATACTGGTGGAAATCTTTGCTAGTCTAGAACATATTTTGAATGACTAGAAATTAAAGTAGAATTTGTACTGGGTTTGTTTGTGTGGGGTTTTTTTTGTTTTGTTTTTTGTTTTTGGTCAAACTGCTGGAAGCACAAAGCATCACATTGGTTACACTGATATCCAATACTACCCTCACCCTCAGCCTGGCATCAGGATTTTAAATGGATGTGCTCCTGAGTCAGCCTCCCTAAACAGCAAATTGCCACCCAGAGTAGTATATAAGGCAGTTCTTTCCAGTACCTTCATTAATGGAATCACAGTGCAACAAATGGCCAACAGACAAAATTTTTCTCCAAGCCAAAGAAAAACTCAGAAGCAGTTGTGAAGGTGCTTGTCACATGTGTTGCTGGAAAACCCGACACCTGCCCTCTAAATTGGGTCAGGAATGCTTCTGGAATCAAGCCTTCCCTGGTCTGTGGGCACAAAGGCAGATCTGCCTATGGAAATGTACCATTTCCTAGTATACTAGTACCTTAGGATACAAGCCCAGCTCCTTACTGTATGGGGTCCAGCGCAAAACAAAACTGTGGATTAAGAATGCTGCAAAAATCTATAAGGATGTATTGTACAGCAGAGAGAATATAGCCAATATTTTATAATAATTGTAAATGGAACCTGTCTTTAAAAATTGTCAATCACTGTGTCATTCACTTGAAACTTAATACTGTACACCTCAATTTTTTTAAAAGCTGCAAAAGCTTTTCATTTCTTCTGTAGTTTCTCTCAACCTGCTGTGGAATTTTTGTTATTTGATACCAAGCTTTTTAGGTGGAAGGGTACTCGTGGGGCAAGTGCAGACTCTCCCAGGTGGCCAGGGTGCCCCTGTCCAGGACTTCCTGGACAGTGGGTGTTCGTGGAGGGGAAGGGGTTGCAAGAGGCAAGATGTGTGTGAGCTGAACTTCCAAGCCCACAGCTGTGGTCCATTGACCTGTTGGGCCTCACTTACATAACACAGACTCAGGTAGTGGCTAAGGAGATTACAAGGTGCTGGCTACAAAATTCAGCCTTACGTGTGGGCCCTTCTGAGCACAGCTCCTCTTTAACTCACTACCCGCATGTCCACAGTGCCCCTGTCTACTCATGTGCTGTGTGGCTTCCAAGTCACCTCAAGGCTAAACATGGAGTGAAAGTTCTTCATTCAAAGATGAAACTCACAGGCCAGGACCTGAACTCAGGTTGCAGGTATCTTACAGAATCAGGCTTTTGAAGCTCTGGCTAGAAACTCATGCTAAACCGAACAAAACCTACAATAGTGTGAGCTCCTTTAATAAAAACACCATTGTGTTTCGTGAATTTTCATAGAATGTTTTCGTGTTTGTCGGGGTAAGAAGTCAAGCTGAGGTAATAGTGGGTGTTGCTTGAGGTTTACTGCTGAGGCCAGCAAAGAAACACATGGACTGTTTGGGATTCCAGGTTCCTCCCAGTGTGGTCTTCATCGTCCTTACCCATCTTAAACTGGGTCAGGTTCTTAACCTGTGACTTGCTCTCTTTGACGGGTGGACACTGGCCTCCCAAAGCCACTTCCCTCTGAGGGAAGCCCTCTCATGAGCTGGTGAGCTGCCACTCCACACACCCTCTTCTGGGATGAAGGGAGCACCTGCTAGGCTCTGGGTGGCCCATTCAGACCCCTGTGGTGGCAGCTCAGGGTAACCAGCGGGCAGGACTGACTGGTGGTGTAGACATGTTGCTGGAGCCACAGAAAAGGCAGCCTGGGGTGGGGGGTGGTTTATCAGTCACGGACAAATATGGCTGTTAAGGGCCACAGTCTAGTAAAGGTTGTAGTAAAAGTTTCAATCTTTCTGTTATAAATTAGAGGAAACTAGTAGAAGAGAATGATGAAAATGTACATATGGGTCCATTTAAAGTGCCTTTTGGCTAAGCCTCCTTAGGGTTTGGAAAGAAGAGGAATTTTTCTTCCATTTTTGCAAAAGATAAAGAGGCATGGCTTGTCGTTGTAGCTGAGTTGGGACTGGAGCACACGGTCAAAACTCCCATGATAGGGTTCCTCCTTCAAGGTGATGCTTGCTTGAGTTCTGGAGGCTGTTCTCTAATACCAGACTTGCGAGCTAAATTTTTAGGCTTCTTCTGTGATGTGGCGAATGTACCCTCTTAACCACTGAGGACACCAAGTGTGTCTCCGTCTAGGTTCAGGAAGGGCTGGTTGGATGCCCCCTCTGGGATTGTGGGGAATGGGCACCTCAAAGGCCATGTGTCCACTTACACATTGCCTGTTCCTCATCCACCCCATCCATCTGCACCTCAGTAATTGGTAGCAACGCTTCCTCAGTCAGAAGCCAGACTGCGAAGCTAGTCGTCCTGCGGTCTCCTCCCTGGGTGTTCCACATGTGGGTGTGTCAGCAGGGCAGTTTCAGACCTGATTTCCTCTCTGTCCTCACAGACCCTTGCGGTGTGAACACCACATACCACATACCTCGGCTGCTTGGGAACCTCCTCACTCATTTCCTTACACCCTTGGGTGTAACTGATCCTGCTGCCCTCCTCCTTGGCAGTCACTGCTGCCCACCCCAAGTCACTGATGACCCCAGAGCTCTGTCCACCCTGTGACACGTTATTTTTATTATCACAGTCTTTCCTTTGCCAATCCTGAGATTAAAGGATCGGATTCTCTTCCTCTTCATAGTAGATTATCGTTGTCAGCTGTCATAGGTGAGTGACAGAGTAACTAGCCTCTTCTTCCCTTGGATAGCAGCTCAGTTGATGTCTCTGTGGCCAGTTGCGTAGTTGAAAGGACTTGAAACGATCTTTTCTGGACGTCTCTTGGGATTGCTAACACTACCGAGGTGATGCTGTGTGAGGAGGGTTCTCACTGGGGCCCTCCTGCCCATTGACTGCAGGCCTGGCCACAGGACTCACTTATTCTGTCTGCCTGGAAACCATCGGTGTCCTCAGTGGGGTCATTGCATCGGCCTGGGCCCCAGAGTGAGGGAAAAGTGGCGCAGAGCAGCCGTGTTTATGGGGTGAGTGGATGGCAGAAGCTGGACCCAGCCCTTTGGTGTGAGCAGCAGAGAGCTGGGGCCATTTGCAGCACAGCTGGGCCTGTGCTAGGTATCAGGACATTCAGTGCTATGCTCTGGGAACATGGTTGGGACATACTGTTCTGTGTGAATATTGATACATGTAGGATGGGACAGATACTCTTCCCAGGAGAGAAGAAACACAAACTATAGAATATGCTATTACCACAAACCACAGCTTCTTGGGTCCCAGTCTGGAAGCCCAGCGACGGGACAGCATGTAGATTCAACAGACGTCAGCTGTGCTGGGGGACTGTGAGGGCATGAAAGTCAGGGTCCGTTGTGTAGATAGCCCTAACTCTGTTCCGTGTACTGCAGAATTGGGGTTGTACTCCCCTGCAGTTCAAGGCTGACTGTCAGGGACACAGGCTCTGGAGGAGGGGGTGAGAACTGCAGTGAGGTGATGTTTCGTAACTGTCAGGTGTCCCACAAGATTATTATTGGGATTTGATGGGATTCTGAACTGCATAGAAGAGAGCTAATGACAAGGGTGTATCCCAGAACAGGGCTCTCAGACCGACTGTGGAGAAGGTCCAATCTGACAGAAGAATGGGTAGTTTCCACGCTCTTTATGTCTGTGCTCACCTTATCATAGACAGTGTGCACAGCCTACCCTGGCACGGGCCCAGTGACACCTGGGGTGATCTGTCAAGCTTTGCATTGGATGTCGTGGAAGTTTCCAAATTTTTTTTTAAATTATGCAGAATTATAGAAAAGTTGCAAAAATAGAACAAATATTTTTCCAGGTTCCCCAAATATTAACATTGACCACATTTGCTTCATGGCTGTATTTTTTCCCTGAAATTTTTGAGAATAAGCTACATATATGATGCATTTCTACTTCTGAAATATTTCCATGTCTCTTTCCTAAAAATTCTCTTCCATAACTATCGCCCAGGTACTGACACCACTTAGCACTGATACAGCAATTGACCATAACTGGATGTGGCAGTTGTTTACTGACGCCCATTTTCTAGACTCAGGTCACCAATGCCTTGAACTTGCCTCTCATTTGTGACTGTTCCTCAGCCTGTGTCTTCTGTGAATTCATGTTTTAGAAGAGGATGGGCCAGTTGTTTTGTAGAATACTTGTCTGACGTTTCCTCTTGGTGAGATTCAGATTTGTTATTTTGGCAGGAAATCCAGAGGTGAGGCTCTGTCCCCTCAGCCCTGTGGCAGGGGCACTCTTCCTGCTTTGTGCCATGGCCATGGGGGTGGCATCTGTAGGCCTTTGCCCAGTAAACTTCCTAAAATACTCTAAAACCGAGGGACTCCAGGGTTATCCTCATAACGACTGTCTGAATTGCATTCAGACATGTTTTTTGGAGTAGCTAGAAATGGAACCCTCTTGTAGGGAGATTTTTTCCCAACTTAGAATGTGTGCCTATCTGAGTAGTTAATGTGTGCCACGAGAAAGGATGACAGGAGGCTGGGGAACATGGTGGCTGTCCCCCTGGGGCTTGCAGTCTCTGTTAGTTAGCGTCAAGGTCCCAGTGGGGCTGGACCACTGCTCCTGCCTGTCTTATCCTTTGTGGGATAAAGAGCATGGGAACCAACCTCTCCCTGAGGCCAGCTCCACCTCTGAAATGGCCCAACTGGACTTGGTTGTAGGGAATAGTTTGCCTGATTGGTTAATTGTTTAAACTTGCTTTGCATAGAGATATCACTAAATTTGACTTTCCATTTGGTTGGAGATTTCAATATGGCTAATTTCTATCTAGCTATATGATGTTAGTATTAAGTATTTGCAGCAAGGCCTGGCTTTGTACATAAAGAACAGATTTTCAGAATCTTCAGAGCTTCTTTGTGAATCAGGAAATTCAGATCTCTGGACCCAAGCCATTGGCTTGTGTGTCTCATTTGTAAGAGTTTCCACTCCAAGAAAGGTGCCTGTCACCAAATACAAGAGACTAAGAGAGGTGGAGAGAAGGGTATTTGCAACTCTGAATCCATATTAAAATTATTGTTTATTCAAGTAAAAGAAACTTGGTTTTTATCAGGGTCCTTGCCTAAGTTTGAAACCATCAGCTGTTCTGTTGCTTCAGTTTTGATTTGTGACTCAAGGTATGTGCCTTTTCAGTATCTGGTCAGATTTTGCTCAGTGCCTGCTCAGTTTTTGCTTAGGGGGTTGTGGTTCTGCTTTCTGCTGTCTGGCTTTTCTTATTATTCGTTTTAAAATCTTTCCCTGAGACTTCCCTGGTGGTCCAGTTGGTTAAAGATTCTCCTGCCTTCCCATGGTTGGGGAGCTGAGATGCCACATGCCCACAGGGCAGCTAAGCCCAAGCACCACAACTTCGGAGCCCACATGGACTTTATTACAAATCTTTTAGGATCAATTAAAGTGTTTTTATGGAAAAGGCGATGGCAACCCACTCCAATACTCTTGCCTGGAAAAATCCCATGGATGGAGGAGCCTCGTAGGCTGCAGTCCATGGGGTCGCTAAGAGTCGCACGACTGAGCGACTTCACTTTCACTTTTCACTTTCCTGCATTGGAGAAGGAAATGGCAACCCACTCCACTGTTCTTGCCTGGAGAATCCCAGGGACAGAGGAGCCTGGTGGGCTGCCGTCTCTGCGGTCGCACAGAGTCGGACACGACTGAAGCGACTTAGCAGCAGCAGCAGTGTTTTTAAAGAGCACACAGTTTTAGGTATAGTGATGGTACAAAGCAGCGTGAGACACGGATAGCATTCTCTTAATTTTCCAAATCAGTATAGTATCTTACAGGCTCTTAAACTCTTAGATGACCTGAAGTGCTTCTTGGGAACAAGGACCAGCGTGCCCAGATGTAAACAACCTCTGGTGGTGGTATGGGGCAGAGTGCTGCTACTCACCGTGTTTTGTCTGCTGTTTTAATGTTTTGCTGTTCTTTTTCCTTTTGTGACACAATTAATTAAAGCTATCCCATTGTTTTTTATTTCTGACTTAGAAAAGTCAAGCAGTGGCTTTTCGCATCCCCTAAAGGGGAACAAGGATGTCTTCACTAACTGAACCCCAAAGAACTCAAAAACATTTTGAAATACTTGGCTTTGAATGTAACCAATGTAGAAAAATCAGTTACAATAATAACGTGGGTACCCATAGTAATCACAATCCTGGTAAAGAAATAGGCCATTGTTAACTCAAAATGGACTGTGAACCCCCTGATGTTATCAACATTTTATCAATCTCTGTATCCATCTACAGATGGCTTTTTAAAAAACTTTTAAAGAAAATCTCTTTATTGAAGTATACTGCATGTACAGAAAAGTGTATGCTTCATACGTCTATAGTATAACTCAATGAATTTTCACTAATAGGAACTCACTCATGTAATCAGAACCCAGATTAAAAAATAGAAAGTTACCAGACTACCTGAGTAGCTTTTAATTGTGATTCATGGTTTACACACATACGAGAAGTAGTTCATGTTTAGATATAAACAGAAATACCATTTTCGCCTGTCAGGTGGGGTTGGGGTTGATGGCAGCGTCCACTGGTAGCCAGGACACTTTCACATGCTGTTCGTCAGAGGTTGTCAGCAGGTGGCCTGATGGTACTTCGTGTTGCTTTAGATGCTTAGTGTGTCCTTGGAGCCTGAGGTTTACAGATGATGCCCATGCTGAGGAGACAATTGTTGTCTTAACTGGGGACTTTGGGAATAGGATACAAAGGCAGGAAGTCCTCCGTGTGATGGTGCTTGCCCTGAAGGCAGCACTTGATCCGTCTGTGCAACGAACCCTGTGGGTGGTGACACTGAGGGGAACACACGCGCCAGGGACCAGCGTGGAGTGTGTGGTCCTGTCTTATGAAAAGCAGAAATAAACCCCTGGGGACCTGTAGGTGGCCCAGTCCCATTCTCACATTCCTGTGCTGGAATTGTCCACAGGGCTGTGGTGCTTCCACGGCGTGTGGAGGACAGGCGGGTGCATGTGCTGCTCCGCTGGTCTGGGCTGGGCTTCCGTGAGTTCCTGGGTGACGATGAAAGAGCACAGTGGATGGTGACTGTCCAGCTGTAGGAAAAGCAAGTTTTGACCTCTTACAGTGAGGCTGAAGGTAGCTTGGTTTTTTGATAAACATTTGAATGTGAGAAGCATCTGACTTAATCCTCATGGCACTCACGGAGGGAGATGCTGTCATCTGTTCTGTGGATGAGGAAACAAGCACAGCCAGGTAACTGCTCTGCAGGATCAGAAGCCCTCGTGCTGGTGAAAATGCTTGTTCTCACAGCCGGCCTTCTTGGTGAGCAGGGACCACCGCCTGAGGGTGGGGCTCAGGAGCCGCATAGGGGAGGAGAGGGAGGAGACTGCCTCACTCTCATCACTGTTCCGTGTGTTGTATTAGAAGTTAAGGCCAGTAGCCCTTCTTTTCTAGGCCTGGAGTTGATTATTCGAATCTCTTGTTAGCAACAAAGAGGGAGTTGTGGGCCTACCATTTGTTCATTTATTCATGTGATTTACTTATTTTAATTACATTTCTAATGTATCAAATGGGGCACTTTTTCACTAATTCAACAAGTGTGCACTGAGGCCCTTCTCTGCATTTATCAGGGTCTCTCTTGGTCTCTGGATTATAGCAGGGAACCCTGCAGGCAAAGACTTTGTTCCAGTGGAGCTTGTATCCTATTGGGTGACAACAAGCAGAAATGGGGTAACATAGAGTCATGTGGCCAGAGTGAAATGAACAAGGTAGCAAGAGGAGGTTCAGGGCGATCAGGAAACCCTTGGATAGGTGACTGAGGGGTCAAAGGGGCCCCCTGGGTAGTGAATGAGGGGAAGAACAGACAAGAGGCTGCAATGTGGGGTCTGACTCAGAGTGGGGTGGGGTCCCTGGAGCACTGAAGTGGAGGAAAGGCAGCACCCATGGGACCTCAAGTGAGGAGGACCTCAAGAGAGACAGGGCTGTGCCTGAGGGCAGGAGAATCAGATGCTGGCTTTTTTCCGTCTTTGAACACCACATGCAGATCTTGGCTGCAGACAGACCGGGGTGGGAACCTAAGAGAAGGGCTGGGCAGGAGATGTCCTCAGAGGTTGGCAGCAGGTGAAAGGTGGACCTGGGGCTCCTCCTTCTCCAGATGGGGCCATCCATGGCCTGTGGGTGAGCAGCATTCCTGCCTGGCTTTCCCCACTCCATGCCTAGGGCTCGTCTCCCAATTCTGAGCCTGTCTCAGACCCTGCCTGGTGCAGATTAAGTGGTATTTGAGTCTTTTTGAATTTGCTGTTACCATTTTTCCCCTGTTGGGCTGGTCTAAATGAGGTTTTTGCTTACCAGTGTTTTTAAGTCATGAGATGATGTCTCCTTGTGGTGTCACATGTTAAGCAACTTGTAACACTTGAGGTGAGGTTGAAATGGGCTTCTCACTAACTTTTCAACGCAGGTTGAGGCTCCAGTATGTTTGGGGACACATGGGCTCTGTCCCCTGCTGTGTGTTGGGCATCCTGCCCCGCCGCTTGGCAGACAGGTGCTGACAGTTGGCTTTTCTTTTTTAGGTGCACGTTCAGGTTTCCGAGCACAAACATCAAGATCACGTTCACTGCCCTGTCCAGCGAGAAGAGGGAGAAACAGGAGGCGCCCGAGTCCCCGGTGAAGCCTGTGCAGGCTCACATCTCACCGCTGACCATCAACATTCCAGACACCATGGCCCACCTCATCAGCCCCCTCCCCTCCCCCACAGGAACCATCAGGTATACAGCAGCTTCCATGGGGATGGGAGTCCCCATGGCTTCAGGGGAGTGAGTGTGGACACGACCCTGTCCAAGTTTCAGTCCTTGCCTCTTGGTCTGGGACGTTCAGAAGCCATCGTGCATCACAGTAGTGGACGGCAGTGCATAGTGATGACACCTTCCTTCCCAGGCGCTGACCTGCATGGAGAGAGCAATGTTGAGGCACTTAAAATATCATTCAGTTTCTGAACACCACTTACTCTCAGTTTCTTGCATGTGAAACACAGTTCCCAAATGTTCCTGGTTTTCACTTGTAGAGTCTTTTATTTGAGTGTAAGTTTAGGGATAGGTGATTTGTGGTATTGGTCTAAAGTGTGAGTCGTGTTTTCAATTGCATTTTGGTGTGATACCAAGAGTATCTTGGTTTGCCACAACTTTATGTAAATTCTGATCACTTACAGTTTGGATTTCTGCGTTTGACCTCAGTAAGGTGACAAACTTGTGTTTGTCCTAATGTTTCAAGAGTGTCAGGAAGTAGAGAATGGTGCCTTCCGGGCCTACTCTTCACCATGGAATCCAGTGCAAAATGGTTACGTTGTGCTGAGCTTTCAGGGGGCAGTAGCTGAGGGGTCAGGTCAGGAATCACCCAGGACCTGCAGATGAGACCCTGGGATAAGGCTCAGATGGTCAGTCTTCTTCCGTTCAGTTAGAAGAGTGAAGTATGTATTCAGGCATCTTCTTCAATGTGAGTAGTATTAGACTTAGGTGCAGATGAACACACTTGCTTCTCTTGCGAGCCTAGCTCCTGCTGTCCACAGGGCCTGGCTGGAGGCACAGAAGACATTGTTGCCTTGTCCACTGTGGCTGACCCCACATGTAGCTGAGTGGGGGAGGGTACCGAGGGAATGCTGCAGCTCTGGGTTGTAGCTTTCAGTCAAACACTTCTGTTTCTTATCTTAAAAACCAGCATGGACAGAAAGGTATCCCTCTGGAAAGGCCTCTGGAGGGAGTGTCAGGTAGACTGACTGCTCAGCTCTGTGTGAGTGCAGCTGCTGTTGGTTGGGCCCCTTCTCTGCCCCCTGCCACAGCCGCTCTGCTGAAGATGCTGCCTCTGTCTCTGCCACTTAGTTGAATTTGTCTCTGTATGACTAGATGGATCAGGTAGTAAGTGTGGCAGTGAGTAGGCAAATATCAGCAGCTGCATGGCCAGATTTTTATTCAGCATTGCATGAAAAATGTGCAGAATTCACGGAGGAAGAGGAGAACGCCCCTGTTTACCCACATGGGACAGCGGCCCACAGTGGAAGCAGCAGCCTTGAGGTCAGGCCACTGACTACTGCCCATAGGTGCTCAAGGAACCGGAGGTTGTTGGAAACCTCAGAGTTTGGATCAGCTCCTGACCCAACCTCTCTCACCTCCTGGCCTGTCTTCATCCTGTATTCCTTGCTCATCTTCACCCCACGGCCCTCCACCAGCATTGAGCAGCACAGCGTCTCTGCTGCTGAGGTGACTCATGGGGGAACCCACCACCGCCCAGCCAGGGCGACAAGTCACCTGCCCCGTGTTGACCCTTCTGAAATGTTAGCTCGTTTTAAGATCATAGACCGAGAGTCCGTGCTTGTGGTTCTGCCGTCTGCCTTGTCCTTTCTCTTCAGTGCTTTGAGTTGTCCTGGCACGCGGTACACTCTTGTTTTGGAGGGTGAGTGCATATGCTGACGGTGCGTACTCTTGGTAGGGAGGCCAGTAGTGCCGCAGAGGGCACCAGGCAGCAGTGTGTTGCTCCACCTTCTGACCCATTCCTTTCTAGTTTTCAGGGGTAACTACTGTTTCTTAAGTACTTTTTCCAGAAATTTCTTAAACATTTTCAATACTTATTTTTTATCCAAAATACAAATGAGAGCTAAATATATATACTGTTCTGTAACTTTTTAAAACAGTCTTTGTTGGGCATCCTTCCATTTCAGTAGCTTGTTCTGTCTGTAAAGTATAATAATGCTGTACAGAAAAGGGAGCATAAATTAAATACGTAACTTGGTGAATTTACAAATGAAGTGTCTTCTAATCAGCAAAGATCAAAAATCAAAACACTCTAAGTGTCATGGGCCAGCCCTACCTCATGAAAACCAAAAGTGCATGTTTAAGAGCGGGTTTCTGTCTGTTTCCTGTGAGCCCCTCATAGCCTGCCTGCATGTGTATCTGTGTCCACCACCTCCTTCCCTCTCTGTGTGTCCTGTCTTCAGCCTGGCTGCTGTTCCCTTCTCTCCAAATTTCCCTTGACCTTTCTGGTATAGTTTGGAAGCCATTGTCCTTCGTTGCTGCCTGTCCTTAGCTCCTTGGTGGAGGGGGATGAGCAGAGTAGTGCTCTTTGCTCCTCTTCCAGGCTGAGCCTGAGAGCCGTCATGTGTGGCTCTGTGTCCTTGGTAAGTTCCTAAGATGATACGTGTGGAAGCAAATACCTGATTTCTTGGAGTGATCGTAAATTTCACAAAGAATAATGAGTCCATTTTTCTAGTGAACATACTGAAGTTCTCTTTTAAAATTTGTTTTCCTTGAAATAAGAGCCAGTTACTGAAATACAGTGTGAAGTATGTTCTATAATAGACTCATAGAAACAACCTTTTTCGTCCACAGTGCTGCGAACTCCTGTCCTTCTAGCCCCCGGGGAGCAGGGTCTTCAGGGTACAAAATGGGCCGTGTGATACCATCTGACCTCAATTTAATGGCCGACAACTCACAGCCGGAAAACGAGAAGGAAGCTTCAGGTGGAGATAGCCCAAAGGTAAATAAATGTTTCATAGCTTTGAAACAGAACCCAGGGCCTGTTGGGTAGCAGCTATCTTCACCTGCATGTCAAGGAACACCCGCCCAGGGCCTTTTGAGAAGTGCCTGTCTACGTGGGTGCGGGGTGATTGCTGAGTGTGTTCTCAGTGCTGGGCTCTCAGAGATGCATTCTTTTGATCATTCAGCCCTGGGCCATCCTTGGTGGCAGCCGTGGGCCCAGGTGCTAAGGGTTTGAACCCTTGGTCCTCATGGGGTCAAGTGCCTGGTGTCCTAGGAAACTGTTCTTGGAGTTCAGGATTGCTGTCCCAAATGCTGAAGGTTGCACATGTGCATGTCTGAACGTGTGTGTGCACACACATGTGCATGTACACACACCTTGGGGAGGACACATCATTCCCTTCTGGATGATAATTATTGGATGATTTACAGTAGGACCCTGCCTGTTTCTATTCTTTGCCCCAGTAATGCCCCTTCTAAGACTTCATTTAAGGGAAATGGACAGAAATTTCAAACTAAAGTTCAAACAAAACAGAAAATTGGAAACAACCTAAATGCCCCTAAATGAAGGAAGGTTGATTAAGTAAGGGGATCTTACATGACACGGTTACTGATATGAAAGTGCTCTTGATAGAACGCTAAGTGAAAAAAAGAGAAGAAAACCAGATACAGTGTTACTTTAAGCATGCATTTATATAAAATGTGGTCTATTCATGTAGTAGGATACGTCACACCCGTGGGAATGGATACGTCGGGGCTGTGCACCATCTGTCTGTCTTCAGCAGCCAGGAACCTCTTGCACAGGGTACTGGGCAGGCGCAGACACAGGACACTCTCTGTAGGATTCCATTCTTGTCCATTTCCCTGTGGAAAATCAGGCAAAACTAAGTTGTATTGTTTTCAGATACATTCTTAGATGGTAAAACTTAAGTCACCGCTGGGTTCTGATGAGTACAGAATGTCAGGAAAAGTGGTGGCCTTCTGGGAGGTTGAAAGTGGGTGAGGGGCGGGGCAGGGCATGAGGAAGCTTCTGGGATGTGGGCTGTGTTCTCTCTACTTAGCATTGGTTGTACTTTTGATCACTTTATAAAAATTTGTTTTTGGCTGATACGGATATATTGTGGGCTTTCTTGTCTATTACAGTTTTTTGTGTGTGTGTGTGTTTTTCTTTTTAATGGAAATACATAGAAGAAAGATAAAAAAGAAACCCACACAGCAGCATAAGCACAGTGAGGAAGGCTTTATGCTTTTGCCTGGTGGGACTCCAGCTCAGTCGCTCCACCATCCCTGTCCTGTAACTCAGGGTGAGCGCATTCAGAGGATGGACAGGGCAGTGCCTGGCCCAAGTGCTCAGGACATGCCATCTGTTGGAAAGTGAGGTACTGGGTGGTTCAGTCTCTTTGTGCAGAGAACGTGCTCCAGCCAGCTGTGTTTATCTCCAAACAATATCTAAATTGTTCATTTCTTTATAAGGAGTATCATCTTGAATGTACTGTTTTGCAGTTTACTGTTTGCATTCAACATTATTTTTATTGATATGTGTAGTTCACAGCCAGAGAGAGGTACACCCTCTCCCCAGTGGGCTCGTGCATGTGTGTGCGGTTCGGAGTCGTCCCGGTGGCAAAGAGCCCCGGCGTGTCTGAGTACGCTGGGACCAGGAGTGCCAGCAGCCCTGCACACCTGAGCAGTGCTTGCCTGGATGCCTTGGACCCCGGTGTGGGAACCCCGAGTCTGGCTCCTGGTACTCTCATCTGCTTGGGTTTTCTTACAAGAGGCGCTGCTTGATGGACTGTTGTTGGTTCTGAGTGGACATCACTCTCCTGCTTTGGTGTTCAGCGCTCTTGCCCCATCTCCTTGTGTGCATGAGAACCCCCACCAGGGCCTGGGAGATATGCCAGCTCACCCACCCCTTTCCACCACTGGCCTGGCTCAGCTTTTCACCTGACCATGAGATCAACATGATGAGCCTATGGCGTGGATCAGCATGCATGCTCTGGACTCTACTGAGTTCCAGAAATTCTACTGAGTTTTTCCTCATTTTCTTATTCTTTTTGTTTTTTCCCTTTGGACTTTTTCCTTACGTGGTTTTAATGTTCTTTTTCTACTCTTCTACATGTCTTCATTTGTTTCCTCCAGATTTTCCAAATGCTTTCCCATCATATTACATCCACCACCACCACCGCCCCACCCCACACACATACAGCCAAACCCAGTCCCTAGGCGGTGACAATACAGAGTCCTAGCCACTGGACAGCCAGGGAATTCGCCCATCATATATTACTTTTATAGGGAGGAAGACAACTATTATCATAGAAATGCTTAAAAATGTCAAGAATCCTGAACTTCAGTAAGTTTAATAAAAATTTTGATTACTTCAATACTCTTTTTTTTTTTAACTTTAATACAGGATGATTCAAAGCCACCTTATTCCTATGCACAATTAATCGTACAGGCGATTACAATGGCTCCTGATAAACAACTCACCCTAAATGGAATTTATACGCACATCACAAAAAACTATCCCTACTACAGGACTGCGGACAAGGGCTGGCAGGTAAATCCTTTTCCGTTTGTTATTAAATGTTTCTGTTACATGTCTTGTATATGCTGGTTGATGGCTGAGAGGGGCATGGCGTGGCTGTGTATGTAGCTGGGGCATAGGTAACATGAGGTGAGTGAGGGTCTCTTGTGCTGAGGGAGGAGAAGTGTTGGACACCTGCTGTTGCCACACTGTTTCTAACCTTATTAGCACATGGCAGAAGGAACCATGGTTCTGAGGAAACCTCAGCCCTGTTTCTTACTGTCATGGTCTTCATGGATGGGAAAGGAATGGGTCGTTTGAGATGTTTCTCTTCAACCAGTGAGGGAGGGAGAGTTAAAAATCCTGCCCATCCTTTACTTTGGCGGTCTTCTGTCTTCCTCATTGACTTCTGAAAACATACATAGCTTTTTGAATTTTGCACAGAGATGGTTTTCAAACTGTTACTGAGGAACCCTTTCTTCAAAAGTCCAGGTAGCCAGTACACAAAATACGGACACAGTGCTACTCAGCTGGGGAGCCTACCTACTTGCTGACTGGTACTTAGAGCCTATTCCTAGGCTGTCTGTGAATCTGGGTCTCCTCAGAGGACATTTGGAAATCGGTGCATAGTATTTCCATTGTTTAGCTTTTTTAATTTAGTTTTTCAACCTCTGCATTGTATATGTTTTTCCTCCTTGTGTTTTTGAAGTGTGGAATGGTAAAAGCGTATCAAAAGAGAGGAGAAATACACATTTACAAATTTTGAATTCATTAATCAGGAATGGCCACAGAATTCCTTTGAGTCTTAATGAGTTCATGATTCTTTGACAAGTACATCTGTTGAACCATAACCACAATCAAGTAATATGGCCAAGGGGTTGGGGGGTAAGCCATTTTCTGTTTAATGGAGGGTAAAGACTTTTTTCTTCTGTCTTCAGATCTATAAATATGTTATGATAAAAATCCTGACTATTTCCTTTGTAAAGGGTCTTGAGTCTGTAAAGGCTGTTCTCCTGGGCTAGAGCATCTGTGTCCTGCCCGCCTTCCTGTTCACAGCCAGGTGGCATTTCCTAGTTGGCCATGAAGGAAATGCTGGCTCGGGAAAAACACTTTCATATTCAGCTACCTGGCAGGTCCCTTAAGATGATGTACAGTAAGTCCCAACAGTATTTACTACCATATTTTAATCTGTAACAGTAAGGTTGTGCTTCTAAGAAAATGTAAAACAAAGGAAGCAGAGGCAGACAATAGTCTGTGTCCATGGGGCACAGCTTCCTGTGCACGGGCAGGTGAGGTCTCACATAGGGCCCTGTCCAGGAGCTTGGGAGAGGTCCACGCAGCTCACTGTGTGTGGAATTTTAATAATTTGAAATGCCAGTGAGCTGGGCTGTAATGGGAGTATTTCTGAAAAACCTGGCCAGACTTTGAACATTCTGTTTCCCTCTTGGTTGTATTTCCTATGCTTTGTAGTGTCCATTTATGTGAGAACTGATACTGTGCGTCACAAGGTTTTCTTGTTAGAAGCTGAAGGGCAACCTATTCCTGGCCTTAGTCTCCTGGGGAGTGAGTTAGGCCAGGAGGGGCTGTGGTCACAGAGAGGTGAGGCCCATGGAAGTGACCCCTAAGCACAGATTGCTGCTGGCTCCTAAACTGACTTCACCGCCTGCTTAGAACTGAGAGTTACAAACTGTCATTAACACTTTTTATTGAAACATCTTTTCTGCCCAGATAAAGGTCATAAGGATGACTGTGCCTCTTGCCTGTGAAAGGCTGCTCCTGAGACACTGTGCACCTGCTCAGGTTATTTTAGTGGGAAATGACTTTTCCTGCTCCAGCCTTCTTTAGTTTATGGAGGTGCACTCAGAGTCCTGTCCTCGGCAGTCCTTGCTCTCCCCAGCAGGCTTGTTTGTGTCCTTTTCTGTCGTTGGACTCTCTGAGCTGCCCATCCTGAGGGACTGCACTTGAGTCTCGACACAGAAGGCTCATTCCTGTTCCCTCTCTCCTGGCTGAAAACAAAAGGAGTTTTGCAACCTTGTTTCATAGAAGACCCAGATCCTTTTTCTTTTAAGGGAAAAAAAAAAAAACAACCACCCAACTGTCAACCAAAACAACGCATTTTTCAATTGGGGATTTGCAGACTGCATCCTGCCACCCCCGGTGGGTCAGAGGAGGCCACAGTGCTGTGCTTCTTAGAGCTTGAATCCTTCCCTCCACCTCAGTTTCTAAGATGATGTGTGTGGACTCTTCCCACTATACCAATCCTGAGCACTTAATGGAAGTCCATGGCTCCTTACTTTGTGTATTTTGCAGTCTACCCATGGCAAAGCTTTTTGATTAATCTGGAGCAAATTTGACGGTAGAGCAAGATGGTCTGAATAATGCCACCAGCTGGGGAGATGGCATATTTATCTACTTTGGTTGCCTCCTTATGCCAAAATGTTTTACTTTGTTATGACTTATAATTTTACTCTACTCAGAACAGAGGTATTTGTTGTGCCTGGAGAAGTTTGAGAATTCTGGTTCTCTTGGCCCCTCAAAGGATCAGAGCTGGTTTCTGAGAGGAGAGGGAATGACTTGTGCTCACCTGTTCCCCACACATTGGACTCTCCCTTAGAAAGTTCTTCCTGTAAATTGCTTTACAAGTTCTTACTACACAGAATACGTACTGGCAAGTGCTCAGTGCTGAGTGGGGCTAACAGACAGAAACTGCCTTCTGGGCAGGAAGGCTGGACGTGCTCAGGGAGGGCAGCACAACAGGCGCCGGTGGCCAGCCCTGAGCCCTCCCCTCCTCAGCTGGGCTCTGGGAAGCAGCCTCACTGGGGAGAATCTGGAGGAAGGAGAATGTGCAAAGTATTGCAGATCCTTTTCTTCATATTTAGTTTTAAATAATAACTCACTTTTTCTCTGAATACTTCATAACAATCTGAGTCACTGGAATCAAATTAGTTTGGTCTTAATGTGTGTGGCTTGATTTGATCAAATTATGAAGGCCTTTACTTTTACCTTAGAAATATAATTTCTGTGTATGTGTCAAATATTTCTTAATACCAGTTCATATTTTCTAGAGTCTTGTTGGCTGGAGAATCACAGGTGACCATTAATTGAGCTCATTTGTCTGTGGGATTGTTGTCAGAGTGGAGGAGAATTTAGGCCCTCTTTTGATGGTGCAGACTGGGTTCAGAACAGAAAATAACAACTCCCTGACCTGAGGACTGACCGTACAGCTTGTGGTGGTATGAGGGCTAATAGCCGCTGTGTTGCTGACCCTGGTCCTGACCTTTGTCAGTGAGTAGAAGCCCTAGTGCCTCAACCCCTGAAGTGGCGTTTCCTGCCTTCAGATCGCTGCTGTGCTAACCTCCCTTTCTCCTCCTAACATGAATGTGAGCCTGCTTCACCCTGTCGGTGCAGTTCCCGCCTTCACGTGGGGCTCAGCACTGCCCTTGTCGTGTGTCACTCAGCACCGGGGCTAGGCAGTCCCTTCTGAGCTCCTGTCTGAGTGCCGGCTTTCTGTGGTGCAGCCCAGAACTCTGCACCGTCAAATCCAGTTCACAGTGTGAGTGTCCTCCACTCCATTTTCTGGGCTGGCTTTTCTCATTCTTTTTTCTTAGGATCTGCCTTCTACTCCACACTCAAAAGGTCTGAGTGCAGACAGAGGATTGCCTTCTCTGTCTTGATGGGGACACCAATAATAGATTCGATTTTCTGGAAGGATTTGTCAGTAGGTCTTGGTTGATTATCAGCCAGACCCTGCAATAAAACATCATAGCAAGTATCTTTGTGGTTATGGAAATATTCTGAATCTAATATAATATATCTCCTTATAAACAGTCTTCACAAATCAGACACAGCCTAGCCTGTCCCTTCATCTTGCCAATGAGATGATTGATGTCCATAGGTGTTGGTGGTTTGTCGTGGCCTGTGACTGTTCTTGAATAGTCCTATGACTGGTGTGGTTCTTGAATAGTCCCTTAGATTTGTTGCAAAGTCGTATTTGACTGACTTGGATTTCTGAGCCACCTCTGGCAATTCAGAATTTTAGGTTATGGCTGGCAGTTCTATTAGAAAGTTAATTGGAGAACTTAAATAATTTTTTGATAACCCAGAATTTTAGTTTGAGTTGAAATTTTAATAATTTAATCTATTAATTTTCAACTTTATAACACTAATATTGGAGAAGGCAATGGCACCCTACTCCAGTACTCTTGCCTGGAAAATCCCTTGGATGGAGGAGCCTGGTAGGCTGCAGTCCATGGAGTCGCCAAGAGTTGGACACGACTGAGTGACTTCACTTTCACTTTCATGCATTGGAGAAGGAAATGGCAACCCACTCTGGTGTTCTTGCCTGGAGAATCCCAGGGACGGGGGAGCCTGGTGGGCTGCTGTCTATGGGGTCGCACAGAGTCGAACACGACTGAAGCGACTTAGCAGCAGCAGCAACACTAATATAAGTTCACAAAATGATCTGAATGCGTGACTTCCATCCAGCTTTTCCTGAACTTTTGGAGGTCTCCAGTTTGGGTGCAGCAGAGAGGTCTCCTCAAGTCATGCGTAAACTGTGAGCTGAGTTTTTGTAACAGAAAGAAGAATGGACTTAGGGATTGAGAAAGTTTCTTCATGTGCTTCACGAGATTATTTTGCGGATCTAAGTATATGGAAGTTCTTTGACTGGAAGATGGTGTCAATATTTCTCAAATTTTGGCTCATTTTTTTTTCTCCTTTGCTGGTTTGCCAAATACCTTATAGCAGATTAATTCCTTTTAAAAGCTGTGAAGGATTCTATAAGTCAATTTTGTGCTGATAAAAAATATATTTCAAAGGGATGGCTGTTCTCGACACTGTTCCTCTCCAAAAGGAGAGAGGTCACAGTGATAGCACTTGATGTCCTACCTGGTAAAAGGTAGAAGTTGATGCTTTTCCGGTTGGAAGTAGCCTCTTTTCGTGTGGTATAGATTTCTCTCCCCTTCTCTATGCCCCAGTTCCCTTTCCTTGCCTGCCGGTGCCCACCCTGCCATGCTGTTGACAGTGCCCCATGTCCTCTGTAGAAGCTGCCTGGCAGCCCTCTGAGGGGTCATGCCCGCAGCTCCTCCTGCACTTCGGGAGGGCCGGTTTCTTCCAGCACAGAGCTATAGGACCTTTTCAGGGCACTAAAACTGGGGCACACTTTTATTTCTCAGCAAAGAAATATATGAATTCTACGTATTTTTTATGTTTCATAGAATTCAATTCGCCACAATCTCTCTCTGAATCGTTATTTCATCAAAGTACCACGTTCCCAGGAAGAACCAGGCAAAGGCTCATTCTGGAGGATAGATCCTGCCTCTGAAAGCAAATTAATAGAGCAGGCTTTTAGGAAAAGACGGCCTAGGGGCGTGCCTTGCTTTAGAACCCCTCTGGGACCGCTCTCGTCTAGGTAAGGAAAAAAGACAAACAAAAAGACCTCTTATTGGTCAGTGGATTTACCTTTGATGTATTGGTAAATTTTCCTTTTGAAAATGAAGGAATTACCAAATGCATTATGATTAAATGTTGGGCTGGGGATTTGGGAAAAAAAGTGTTGGATGCCTCTCATGTATTTTTGTTTCTAGTGCTAAAACAATTCAGATTATAAAGTTTTATTTAAATTGTATTCCTGTGTAGCATTGTTGCTTCATTGAATGCATATTGTCAATACGATGAGTCGGCAATATGACGATGCCATGTTGATAGTTCTTCCTTTTCCTTGGCATGTAAGAAGCTCTTTAAAGCTACATCTTTGCTGTTTCATTTTTAGCTTCATTAATAGTTACTCTGCGTTTTTAAATGAAAAAAGAAATGACTGTAATGTAAGTCTTGAGACCCAGCCAGCTCCACTTGCAGGCTGCCGGCTCCTGCTGTCTGGCTGTGGGTGGGAGCTGCTTAGAGAGGCAGCCTGTCCTGCTCTATGCTGTGTGGCCCATGCTGGGCGTGGAGCGGCAGCGTCCTACACACAGTGGCTCTGTCCCAGCCACGCCAGCCTTGTTGAGTGTCTGTGTCAGGTTATAGGCGTCACACAGAAAGTAAGACTTAAGAACTGTAGTTGGTTGGCAGAAGACAAATGACACCCCTTTTTGCAATATACACTTACTAAAAACAACGGGGTAGCTTAATGAGTGCTTTATTGTAAAAATCCATTGTCTTCTTTTTTGGTCGTACAGAAGTGCTCCAGCCTCTCCCAATCATGCTGGAGTGCTGTCTGCTCACTCCAGTGGTGCCCAGACCCCTGAGAGCCTGTCCCGGGAAGGTTCACCAGCCCCTCTGGAGCCCGAGCCTGGTGCCTCACAGCCCAAACTTGCTGTCATCCAGGAGGCACGGTTTGCCCAGAGTGCACCAGGTAAGATGTGCAGAGGGCAGGTGTGGTGGGAGAGGGATGGGTCAGATGAGCGTGTGAGCCAGAGGCCTTGGAGCTTTTGAACCTTTGCCTTATAGACTCTGAAAAGTGCTAACTGCACTGTGTTCTGTTTTTTTTTTCCTAATCAGTTAACATTCTTTTGTGACTCATTTGTGTAGGTACCTGAAGAATTTTAGAATTAACCTGTTTCTCAATTGTTTCATCATTCATAAGTCTGTGAAAAAGAATTCCCTCAAAAGAAATAACATAAATTAGACAAAGTAGACACTGTCAAGAAATAAATGTCTATTTAGTAGGTAGGTGAATATTTCGTAGTGTACATACAAACTTGTAATGTGGAGTAAAAACGTGTGCCCTGGGGAATTAAAAAAAAAGTAGTGTGAAAATGTATTCAAGGTAATTCTGTTATGGTTCCTACTTGGTTGGCAAAATGTGCATTTTGATACTTTGGAGTTCCTGGCCATGCTGGCAACAGCCCCTGCCAGCCCCATCTGTAGTTCCTGCTGCTGGAGCCCAAATGCCCAAACCAGAAAGAGCAGAGGCTGGCAGAGCTGCTGGTGTACAGCTCTGTCTCCACGCTTCCTGCTTCTCCACACCTGTCATAAGGTGGAGACTTGGACACCAGGGAGCATGGCCCCCTCCTTCAGGCCTCATTGGGCAGCTCCATCCCATATCCTGTGTTGATGTTTTCTTTTTCATGAGGAGAGAACTGTGGGAAGAAGTGTTGTAAGAAATCTGAACAGGGACGTCCCTAGAGGTCCAGGGGTTAAGACTCCACACTTCCACTGCACAGAGCGTGGGTTCTATCCCTCATGCCATAACGTGTTGCCAAAAGAAAATCTGAACAAAGCAGAGATTGCATTTTTAGCAGTTAGATATACATTAACTATCCCCATTAAATATGTCATTTCTTTCATTGTGAATGACTGCATTATTACCAGATGAAAGGGGCCACCTCCTGTTTTCTTAAATCAGCCTGTACATTGCAACTGAGGGGTCAGTTAGTTGGTTTGGGATACCTGAGCTTTACCTCTGCTCCTGTCCTTGGCAGGCTCACCTCTGTCTAGTCAGCCCGTCTTAATCGCCGTGCAGCGACCACTGCCACCGACGATCAAGCCTGTCACCTACACTGTTGCCGCCCCTGTGACCACCTCGACTTCCCAGCAGCCCGTGGTGCAGACGGTTCACGTCGTCCACCAGATCCCAGCGGTGTCCGTCACCAGCGTGGCTGGACTGGCCCCAGCAAACACATACACCGTCGCAGGGCAGGCTATGGTCACTCAGGCAGCTGTGCTGGCCCCCCGAAGGCGGAGCCACAAGAGAATGGAGACCACAGAGAAGTAAAAGGTAAGCGGCAGAGGCAGTTGCTTTGGGCAGTTGTTCAAGCTTTTAAAAACCTGCCAGCCTCGTTCACCTGACCCTTTGCTAACATGTTATGTAACGTTATGCTGGAGCAGGGATGTTCGCCACCTGGTTTGCTTTGCTTTAAATTAGTGAGAGTTCTGTAAGCTACCCAGTAATATTAGTTGATGTCTTTTTTTTTTCTCTTTTCTTTGAATTTAGTGAAAGTAGAACCTATCCCTGCGATTAGCCATGCCACATTAGGTGCTGCTGGCCGGATCATTCAGACGTCACAGACCACACCTGTCCAGACGGTCACTATAGTGCAGCAGGCACCTCTAGGTCAGCACCAGCTTCCAATAAAAACTGTAACACAAAACGGGACTCACGTGGTGCCAATCCCGCCGCTGTCCACGGCCAGGTGAACAATGGTAAGCAGTGTCCCCCGTGGGTAACTGGGTGCCAGTAACATGAGTGAAGGTCCTCTGTTCTCCTTTTTATGAAGTGTGGTGTTCAAGGTTTTCGTTCTATTACAGTTCTCATTTTTATTTTTTCTGAAGAAATGTTTGCATTTCTAAACTATTGGAATAGGAAGTAGTTGTGGGAATTGGCTCCCATGTAATTCCCATTGGAGGAGCTATCTGAAGAGGAAAGCATTTCTAAGTACCTAGAGAGATGAAAGCACTCCCGCCTTTCATAGCCATCTAGGTGCGGCCTGGAAACAGCCTGGCAGCTGGATGGTGGACCCTGACTTCATACTGCCCCCTGGGGGCGTCCCAGCTGACTCCAGAGGCAGTGCCCTCCCCTGGGGCAGAGGCTGCTTGAGACTGTCTGGTGTGCTCTTTGTTCTGAAGGCCCTCAGGAGCCCTGTTGACGTGGTTCCCCATGGATGTTCTGACGTAGGTGAGCTTAAGGGAGCTTGGCTTTTAAATCAGAAAACAGAGAACCTCCTTCCATACAGTTCTGCGGAGCAATGTGAAGGGTAGGTGTCCGGCTGGCTATTGAGTCAACTCAAGATTTTTGGGTCCTTGGAGCTTGTGTTCAGACATCTTAGCAGTGGGTTTTCACTCAGGTGTGTAAAGTGCGTGCTGACCACAGTGTGGGCTGTTGTGATTCAGCTGTAGGACCTCAAGCAGTAGAATCAGAAGCTGGCTCAGACTAGCTCTTTGTACCCAGAGATAGTTTCTCTGAAAGAGGGTGGGGAACAGAAGGCTTGATTGTGTTGACCTCTGAATCCTTACTGAGCTATTAAGGTATGGAGACCTGGGACACCTCATGTGATTCCACTTCCCCTGCTCCTCCCTGAATTTACAGAGATCTGTAGGCAGATCTCTACTGTAACATTGCAGACAAGATCTGTAATGTTTTCTAGGGAAGATTAACCACTTAGAGTTTTTGTTTTTAAATAATAGATAACATGCCACCTGTGGATAAATTGGGAAATTTGCAACCAGTTGCCCATTTAAAATGCTTTCTTCCTCAAGCCATGTGTCTCCTAAGTAAGAGTTGCTCAGGCCTCATTTTTCTTTTCTCTGTGAGTAACTTCATTGTCACAGGTGGTCCAGATGTGGCAGACCTGGTGACCCTTGGCGTGGCTGGAAGCAGATGGTGTTGAGGTGGACAGTCCCATTTCTGGTCTGAGCTATTCCTCTCTGTCTTAAGTCATGAAGACATGGTGTGGGCCAGTGATTCCCAGACATCATGTGCCCTAGAATCACTCAAGGGCTCTGTCCCAGAGTCCCTAGTTGAGCAGATCTGGCCTGGGGCTCAAGAATGTACATTTCTCACATGTTCCAGACCTTCCAAGAAGCACTGTGCACATCAGTAACCTTTTATGTCTACCTGTCTAAGGAGTTTAAAAACTGAGTGTCCCTTTCACATATTTAAATTGGTATCTAAAATTTTTCTTCATAAATAAGCAAGTAAGTAAATTTTCCACTATTAAAAATACTGATGTTTAATTTCTATTGTTACTGTTTTTCACTGCACATTGCAGCTTGTAGGAGCTTAGTTCCCTGGCCAGAGATTGAACCCTCTCCCTTAGCAGTGAAAGCACAAAGTTCTAACCACTGGACCACCAGGGAATTCCCATTGCTGATGTTTTAAAAATAACACATCATTCGTTTAAATGTGCTCCTGGCTCTGAATACTGTCCTGATTTGATACCCACTTTTCCCATGTGGCTCAGCTGGTAAAGAATCCACTTGCAATGTGGAAGACGTAGATTCGATCCCTTGGTTGAGAAGATTCCCTGAAGAAGGGAAAGGCTACCCACTCCAGTATTCTGGCCTGGAGAATTCCATGGGCTATATAGTCCATGGGGTTGCAAAGAGGTGGACACGACTGAGCGACTTGCACTTTTCACTTCACCCGTATATCAGTACACAGATAGACAGGCTCACACATCCTCATGGCTAAGTCCCATGCCCCCTACAGATTTTGTGCTAATGCCATATACTTTATGATTGAATATCATTTACTGAGTATGTCTTTTCTCTGCAACAGCAAAATGTAGAAATATTAAAGATTTAATTATCCATGACTATAAGGATTCACTTATCAATTGTTGTAACTGAGGAATTGATAAAAACCAAAATTCAGTTCAGTTGCTCAGTTGTGTCCAACTCTTTGTGACCCCATGGCCTGCAGCATGCTATACCTCCCCTGTCCATCATCAGCTCCCCGGAGTTTACTCAGACTCATGTCCATTGACTCAGTGATGCCATCCAACCACCTCATCCTCTGCAGTCCACTTCTCTCACCTTCAGTCCTTCCCAGCATCAGGGTCTTTTCAAATGAGTCAGTTCTTCGCATCAGGTTGCTAAAGTATTGGAGTTTCAGCATCAGTCCTTCCAAAAACAAAATTTTAATTCTTTAAAAATTATGTTTGGGAATTCCCTTGCAGTTTAGTGGCTAGGACTCTGAGCTTTCATTGCTGAGGGAGCAGGTCCAGTCCCTGGTTGGGGAACTAAGATTCTGTAAGCTGCACGGCATGGTCAAATAAATCAATTTATTCATTCATTCATTTTTAGTAAAGATGCATTTCTCAATACATCTGGGCTTTAAAGAAAACCACACAATTATTATACTGATGATCACTGCTGGCAACAGTAAGAAAAGCGCTGGGTCAGCCCTCAGAGACCTTGTTCCTACTTAGAAGAAGGAAGGATCGAAGAAATGGTGAAACTCCTTCCAGTTTTAGTCATCTTTCAGCAAAAACTATTTTAAATTATCTGTTAGTGGGAAATTTTATTGGTTCTCCATCAGTTTAGTCTCAGTCTTTTACTTAGAAATCACTTGGTCCAGGAGAGTTTGCTACCTAGTCAGTAGCAATCGAGGTTCACAGTGCCAGTGCTCTCACGCTTCCTTGGTTTCAGGCTCCATCTCAGCATTTTCATTCCCAGAACCAGCACAGTTTATAGTGGCTTTACAGAGGGGCTAAGAAAGGGGAAGAGGGAGGAGGTGGCAGATCAGCTTTAGGAAGACTGTGTGGGCAAGTGGAGATGGTGGTTTTCCTGAAAACTGGTGTTGGGTGGATGCTGTGTGACCCAGCTGTGGCCTCTTGTACTCTTGAAAATCACTCTTGAGAAAGGTGTGCCTGTTACTAATTTTGAAAATCAGAAGGTTTGATATTTCAACTTTTTATTGTGGAAAATGACAGATATTCTGGAAATCAGGTCATAGCCTACCGTTCATATTCCCCACCTGCCCTGTCTGCTCCCACCCACGTATGTCATTCCCTGTTCGAGCATGCATCTCTAAAAGATAAGAACTCTCTTTTAATACATAAGCACAATACCATTATTATAGTTTTTAAAATAAATTGTTTTCTCCTTAGGATTCAAATCATAAGGACTTTTAAAAATTGTGGTAAAATATACATGCAGAATTTACCATTTTAAAGTATGCAGTTCAGTGGCATTAAATACATTGACAATATTTTGAAGACATCACCTCTAACTAGTTGTAAAGCATTTTCATCACCCCAAAAGGAAACCTCATACCTGTTAAGCAGGTACTCCTCACTCCCCATTCACCTTAGTCCCTGGTAACCACTAACCTACTTTGTCTCTGTGGATTTACCTGTGCTGGATATTTCCTGTAAATGGAATCCTAAGAACTGTGGCTTCTGTTAACTGGCCTCTTTAATGTTTTGAGGTTCGTGCATGTCACAGTGTGTGTCAGTGCATCATTCCTTGGCTGAATGTGTTTCCATTTTGTTTACTCATTCATCAGTTGGTGGGCAGTTGGGTTGTTTCCACCTTTTGGCTATTTGGAATAATGCTATTACATTCATGTAAAGTATTGGTGTGAATCCTTGTTTTCATTTCTTTTGGGTGTATACCTAGGAGTGAAATTGCTGAGTTGTATGGTAAATCTGTGTTTACTTTATTGAGTAGCCATCAAACTGATTTCCACAACAGACACAGCAATTTAATATTCCATCCTCAATGATGTATAAGGGTTCTATTTTTCAACCTCACTCGATGTTTTCTCCTTTTATTTTTGATCATGGTCGTCTTAATTGTGGTTTTGATTTGCATTTCCTTCGTGACTAATGTTGAGCATCAGACTAATGATGTTGAGCATCTTTTCATGTGCTCGTTGGTTATTTTATAGCATCTTTGAAGAAATGTCTAAATCCTTACACTATTTTTTTTCTAAAGTGGGTTTGTCTTTGTTGTTGAGTTATAGGAACTCTTTATATATTCTAGAAACTAGGTCCTGATCAGATACAGGTATCCCCTGCTATCCAAAAGTAGAGTTCCCGTGAAACCTGACAACATGTCTAGCTAATGGATGTACAAAATGAGTCAAGATAGAGCACACATGCTCACAGACACAGTTCAAAGCTCTGCTGTCTTGATGCTGAGATGGAGTGTGGTTCCTGGGGTGGAGTTTGGCTGTGCCACTCACTGCTTGGGGTGCTGCTGCCTCTAATGGCTTGCTGCAAAACAAGTGGTAAGCATTATTTTTGCTTTTCCCCTTTCTCCATAGAAGTGAAAATCCTCTTTAGATTTCTTTCCATTAGCGAAAATGGGTAGTGATGTAGTTATTTCATAAAAGCAAAGTGGCATAAAGGAAACTTTAACAGAAGGGCGTAGGGAGGATACTTGTATATGATTTGCAAATATTTCCTTCCATTCAGTGAGTTTGTCTTTTCACTTTCTTGATAGTATCTTTAATGCACAAAAGTTTTTAAGTTTGATTAAATCTAGTTTCTTTCCCTTTCATTATTTGTGCTTTTGGTGAGAATTCATTGCCTCAGGTCATGAAGACCTACACCTTCCTCTGTGTTTTCTTCTACTAAGAGTTTTAGAGTTTAGCTCTTACATTCAGATCTTTGATCTATTTTGAGTTAATTCTTGTATCTCATGCCATCGCCTGTTTTCATATTTTGCATGTGGAGATCAGTTTTCCCAGGACCACTTGTTGTAGAGACTGTTGTTTCCCCATTAAATGGTCTTGGCTGTGCTGCTTAAAATCAGTTGACCTCAGATGTACGAGTTTATTTCTCTTGGTTCTATTTCATTGATTTTTATGTCTGTCCTTACGTCATAATCACACTGTTTGGACTGCTGTAGCTTGGTAGGAAGTTTTGGGGTCAGGAATTATGAATTTTAAGATCAGCTTTTCCAATTCTGAGGGGAAATATTGGAATTTTGATAGGATTGCATTAAATCTGTAGATTGCTTTGGGTAGTATTGCCATCTTAACATATTAAGTTCCCTCATCCTTGAGCATGAAATATCTGTTCATTTATTTAGGTCTTCTTTAATTTCTTCAACAGTACTTTATAGATTTCACTATAGAAGTTCTACAGTGTTTAAGTCTTGGTTAAAATTCTCCCTATTTCTTTTGTATGTTTTTCTAAATGGAATTGTTTTCATAATTTTCTTTTGAGATTGGTCATTGCTACTGTATAGAAATACAACTGATTTTTTTGCATGTTGATCTTGTACCCTGCACATTTGCTGATTATATGAATTTTTTATTTGGAGGTTTCTTTATGTGGATTTGTTAGAATTTCTATATATAAAGATTACATCATCTGCCAGTAGAGGTAGTTTTACTTCCTTTCCCCTTTGGATGCCTTTTATTTCCCTTTCCTGCCCAGCTGCCCGTAGGACTTCCAGTAGAGTGTGGATTAGTGTTGGCAAACGAGCATCCTTGATTTTGAAAGAAGCATCCCGTCTCTCAGCATTGATGCTAACTGTGGGTTATCATACGTGTTGTTATATTGTCCTTTAGTCTATCAAAACAGTGTATTCTGTTAGTTGATTTTATATGTTTTACCGCCCTTTCATTTCTGGGATAAATCTCATTTGGTGATGGTGTGTGATCCTTTCAATATGCTATTGAATTGTTTGCTAGTATTTAGTTCGAGGATATTTATATCAGTATTCATCAGGGATATTGGTTTGAATTTTCTCATATGGTCTTTGGCTGGTTTTGGTATCTAGGTAGTGCTGGCCTCGTAGAATGAACTTGGAAGTCGGGCTCAGGCCATTGTGTATTGGAACCTCTTCTTGGCACTTTCTGGGGCCAGTCATACTGCTCCCCCAAAACCCAACATGCTGTGGTCACTTCTCAGCCTCTTCTGCACTGGACCACAATTCTGGTCACAGATTCAGTTCATCTTTGGAGATTCTGCTGCCCTTGACCTCCAGCCTGTGGGGTGGTGGTCTGGGGAAGAAAGGAGTCTATACCCTGCTGACACTGTTCCTCTATGAGCAGCATGTCACTTGTCATCCTAAAGAGCCTCTGCTATGCTCACAGGTACTGTTCCCATCTCACAAAAACTGGCCCTGGCCAGCCTCCAGCCTGTGCTTCGCTGGGTCCAGGTCCTGGTGCTGAGGAAGCAAAAGGGTTTTGTGGAAACCTGGGCTGTCTGCCCAGTGATGTGCTCTTTTAACTCCCCCGGTCTCCTCCGGGAACCACGTGTAGGTTGTGGATGCAGCAGGTAGGGCACCCACTGGACCAGCATGGCCCTCTGGTGCACGGGCAGGAGCTGCTTGGACTTGGGCCAGGACTTGGGGGGCGCAGCCAGGTTAGCACTGAGGCAGCATCACCTCCAGGGCAATATTCTGCCTCTACCTGCAGCACCTGCCCATTGTGAAGCTGCTGCTTGGCAGGACCCCTGGGAGGTGGTCGCACACATGCATTTGAGCCTCCATACTTGGATGCCATGTTTGCAAATTTCTTGCAGATCACTGAAATTTACTTATAACTCCCAAGTCGATGCTCTGCGCTTCACAGTCCTTTGCAGGCTTGTGCAGAGCAGCAAGGTATTTGAATTCGGCATGCTGGCTCCCAGTAGAGCAGGGTGTGGTAGCACCCATCCCTTTGTTTCAGCTCCTGTTATGAACATGTGTCTTTCCCACTGTTTCTTTCTTTTTAAAATTACTTTATCTTTGGCTGTGTTGGGTCTTTGTTGCTGCATGGGCTTTTCTCTAGTTACTACGAATGGTGACCGCTCTCTGGTTATGGTGTGCTGGCTTCTTTGCTGTGGTGACTTGTTGCAGAGCACGGGCTCCAGGGAGTGGGCTTCAGTGATGGTGGTGCACAGGCTTAGCTGCCCCACGGCACGTGGGATCTTCCCAAAGCAGGGATTGAATTGGTGTCCTCTGCGTTGCCAGGCAGGTTAACTAACTGGACCATCAGGGAAGCCCCCTCTGTTGCTGAGGGCCCTGTGTTCCATGTTTTGTGCTTCTTGGTGGTGGTTTTGCTATTTAAAGTGGGCTCTGGGCCTGGTTCTGAGAAGGCCTGGAGAGTTCTAGGCCTGA
The DNA here is from genome assembly GCA_917880005.1 of Nanger dama. Lineage (NCBI taxonomy): Eukaryota > Metazoa > Chordata > Mammalia > Artiodactyla > Bovidae > Nanger > Nanger dama. Next base: position 3,443,061 of record CAKJTW010000113.1, on the reverse strand, counting down.
AGGTTGTGATGTGCCTTATAGGGAAAATACAGGCATGAGTTCCGTGTTAATGGATAAACAGTATAGGTTAAGTTGTCTTTAATCAAAAACACATAAGACAGAGTATGTGTCGATCAGCTGACAAGCCCCACCCTGTGTTCCCCCTGAGACAGTGGCTCGGCAGCCGCCAGCCTGATGTCCCATCTGGTCTGGCTCAGCTTGGGGCTCTGATTGACTCACAGCTGTGTCAGGCAACTCTCAGGAGCAGCGGTGCTGGGCTGTAGCAGGAAACGTGTGCATGAGTTAAACTCAGACAGGAGTGGAGCCCCTGCCTGAGTGGGGAGGGCACCCCAGGACATGGCCAGGAAACCACGCAGGATGGTACACAGGCAGGGAGGCCTACAGCGCCAGGCCTGCTGCGGGAAGCAGGCAAGCTGGGGGGCTGGGACGAGACAGGTGTTTACAGCCCCTGGGGGCTGTGCCATCGTCCAGGGTGTAGCCGCTGGCCTCTGCCTGTATGTGGACTATGCTAATGGATGGGTGGGGAGCGTGGGGGCTCAGGACGGTGCCTGGCGTCCCCTTGAAAGGTGACCCTGGAGTTGAATCCCCCTCCTGCTGAGGCACCACATGACTGAGGGCCAGGCACCTCAACAGGAACACAGTGCTCCTGCTTGGTGGGCACCTGTGTGGCTTCACAGAGGAGAGGCTCAGTGTAGTGTGTCATCAAGGCCGCCTTCCCACCCTTAGAAAAGGAAGCCTGTCTTTCCAGACAGGTGCCTTGAGCTCTGGTTATTGCCGCCATGGGCACAGGGAGGGCACGTTTTGATGCTTGTTGCTCACGGAGGGGCGGAGAGGTGGGATAAGTCTGGCTATGAGGCAGGCTGTCAACCTAGGCCTCAGTCCTGGGCCCACACTTGCGGCTCACCAGTACGGCTATGGTTGTGCTGTTTCTCCAGTGACACAGTCAGGTTGAATGTGGAGTCCCTGGGGCAACATGCGTGTTTAGGTGGCATCCCACCTGCTCTCTGTGGCGCCAGTGCCCCTTTGCCGTCTTCCTTCTGAGACTTCTTTGGCCACTCTCAGGCTCCCTCACGGCCCAGGTCCTTTCCTTTCCTGTCACCTTTCCCAAGGGTTGGCAGATCAGTTAGTGGAAGACCTTGCTCAGCATGGCCTAGGAACCACACTGTGCCTGCTGGAGAATCTGGGCCCTGGGCCCCACCTACAGCCACACCTCCCATAGAGCAGGCCTTGCTGCCCTGCCCCGCCACACCAGCCTGTTCTTCCAGTCACGTAATTTTTTAGGCTTTGACCATTTGTCCTGCTGCTGCTGCTGCTGCTGCTCCTGCAAGTCACTTCAGTCGTGTCCGACTCTGTGCGACCCCATAGACGGCAGCCCACCAGGCTCCCCCGTCCCTGGGATTCTCCAGGCAAGAACACTGGAGTAGGTTGCCATTTCCTTCTCCAATGCATGAAAGCAAAAGTGAAGTCACTCAGTCGTGTCTGACTCCTAGTGACCCCATGGACTGCAGCCCACCAGGCTCCTCCGTCCATGGGATTTTCCAGGCAAGAGTACTGGAGTGGGGTGCCATTGCCTTCTCCGATTTGTCCTGACTTACCATTAACTCCATTCTGCTCTGAATCATTGCTACATCCTCCTGAAACAGCATTTTTATTCAAGCCAGAATTTTGTGGGCCATCTCCCAAACTCGCCGGGGCTCTGTCTCCGCATGGACTGCAGCAGTGACGTGTGTGTCCTGCTGAAGAACTCGGCTTCACTGCAGTGCTGCCCCTGCGCCACACAGGTCCTTATTTCTGAGAGTGACTCAGCAGCCACCCTCAAGAGATGACAACGGAGATGGCCGGAAGCCCCATGTTAACCAGGTCCAGCTGCTAGCCCACTTGTTCCCTGAAGACACGATCGTATGAATTTCCCTATACAAAAGCCTACTGGGAATTTAATTGGAATGATTTTGAATCTGGAGATGAGGCTGGTGGCGCTGGAGTCTTGGCAGTGTTGGACTCTCCTTTCTTTGACCTCAGTGTGTGTTCTGTGGCTTCCCATCTGTTTCATTTTGCAAACTGCCCCCTACCCCCTGTCTCTTCACTTAGCTTCAAGTTCCATTTCTTGGGAGGAAATTCTGTAGTCCCCCTGTGCTAGCTAAAGCGATATATTGGAATACCTAGTCATAAAGCTTGGTGTAAACCCCTTATGCTTACGCAGCACGTAGAGCAAATTGTCATGAGCTACTGCAGCGTTAACATCAAGTTACTAACATCAGAGAGGCGAGACAGCACACACGAAACTGCTGGGACTCGGGCCTGCTCATGAGATGAGGTCGCTGTTCGAGGGTCTTTGTGTGCACATCATTCTCCATCTGGCTGCCTGCTTCCATGATCCTTACCTCCCTTGGGGCCCCAAGGGACTGGGTAGGGGGCAGGGGTCTTCCTGGACAGGATGCTGCCTCTCCAGGTCACTCCTCCAACACACCCTGCCCCACCCCCACCCCTGCTGTGGTAAATAGCCCAGGCCCAGTCTGCCTTCCCACTTGGAGGAAGAGCACTTACTAGGTGTGGGGTGACCTTCGGTTCATCCCTTGCGGTTTGGTTATGCAAAGCATGAGGCAAGCGTGATCAGAGGTGGAGGAGGCCCTTGTGCCAGCGGGAGTCCGAGGAGGAAGGGCCTCTAGGTGATGAAGACCAGAGAGGGTGGGCTTGGGTGGAGGGGTGTGGGGTAGCCAGCCCTCCCCTGACAGGCTTGGAGCAGGTATGTGGCTCAGATGCAGGCTTAGCTTGCTATAACCCAGTCCCATCCTGGGCTCAGGGGCCCTGCGTCTAGGAGAAGCCAGCAGCGGCCCCTTGGCCAAAACAGTAAAGCCATCTGCCTCAGTCCTCCGCCCTCCCCCCCTTCCCACTTCAGCAAGGCAGCCCACTATTGGAAGCAATAAACAGATGCTGTGCATTCACAGAAAGACTCACTGTTCGCACAGTTAACATGAGGTGGGGTCTCTGATGCCCAGGGGCCTGGCAGGGACAAGTGTCCGCCCAGACGCACAGGCTCTGACCCACTGTCTCTCTGCAGCAGCAGCAAGCCCCCTGCACATGCTGGCGACACACGCCTCCGCCTCCGCCTCCCTGCCCACCAAGCGCCAGAGCGGCGAGCCTGCGGAGCAGCCGGAGCTGAAGCGGGCCAAGACGGAGGACAGCGAGGGCCTCGTCATCGCCCTGAGTGTGGATGCGCCGCCAGCTGCCACGCGGGAGAAGGGCGTCCAGAACTAGCGGCCGGGAGAGCATTTCTCACTTTAACGTCAACTCTGTGGTGCCAAAAGGAGACACTGCCTCTCACCGACGCTCGGAGCGTGTTCCCTCGGTGGGTAGAGGGCCCTGTGGTTGGACTTCACCTCAGCACTGGAAACACAAACCCAGGTGGCCTTAAAACTCCTTAAGTTAAAAGACTGAAGTCACCCCTGAACATCAGAACCACAAACAGCAAAGCCGGGCTCCGGCATGTCTCCCCGCCCAGTGTTCAGCTCAGCTCCCAGTAGAGACTCACGGTCCTGCCCAGGGAGGACACGCCCGGTGCAAGCGGACCTGCTGGGCCTGGGCCGGAGCCACCCCACCGCCCGCTGCCAGTAGACAAGACAGTATTTTGTTGTTCACATGTGGAATTAGAATATTTTGAGGTGTACTTTCTTTCTTTACAAAATAATGGGGTCTTTGACATTTCAGATCACTCCATTTCTACTCTGAAATTTTGGAATCACACAGGACCTTTTGTGTGGATTTCATTTGGGGAGAAGAAGCAACGTAGTTTTGTTTGTTTTTGTTGTTTGTTTTCAGCCTATGGAATGATTTACTTTTGTCTGTCCTGTTTAAGTCAGATGGAGCTACTTGACATCTGCAAATTTCCCATGTTAGAGCAGTTACCTGATGAATTTAATCCTCCTCCATTTCCATGTGTAGGACGGACATACAGACGGACACCCGCGGGCCACTTGTAACCCTGACGGAAAGCGCTGCCAGGCTCCTGGAGCTGCACTTACCATTTCTCTTTCTTGCTACTTTTTGTTGTTTGTTTCTTTGTGTTGACTTTGTCCCTGGCATAATTTTCCACTCTGAGTAAAACAAATCTCCTACGTATTGTGTATGTTTAAAACGACAGAACTGTTACTTCGTCATTTGGAAAAAAGATTCAACCTTTTATCACACCTTTTTCAAACAAAGGCCACAGATTTCTCCGTGACGCGTTCACTATTCTAGGTGCCGTCACCAGCTCTCGGCATCGTCCAGCCAGCCGGCCTCCCTGTGATGTTGCGGTTTGCCCCACTCACAGCAGGAGCAGCTGCTGGGGTGGAGCAGAAGCTGCCTGTTAACACAAGGGTCTTGGAAGCAGGCACCCTCCGTCCGGTAAGCGTTGGAAACACCTAGGCTGCTTTTTGATTTGTAATAGGAAATTCCCCTCAACCTTTTAGAACTGAATCTAATACTAAGGCTGATCTCTCTCCTATAAAAAATACAAGCGAGAGAAAAGGAAACAAAGGTGAGAGAATGAAAAGTCAGAGGCCTACTCGGCCTCAGCCTGCGTTTCTCTGGAAGAAAGCCACTCACCTTTCCAGAGGTTTCTGGGGTCAGAGCTGAGCAGCATGCAAACAGAAAGAGGGCTCTGGCCTTATTGTGAATTTTTAAATGTCATCATCATAACGTTATTTATTTAAATGTAGTTATTTTGGTATTTAATTTTTTTTTAAAAGAGAAAAAAAAAAAAGACCCTGTATTTTCCTGGTGGAATGAAATGGCTCAGAATGGTATATTTAGGCAATTTTAAAACATTTATTATTTACCTAAAGACCAAATATGATAAATCTGTTCTAAGTATTGTGTGTCAATCCACGGTATGGAGCTGTCACAATGTTATTGCAGATAATGCATATTAAAATTATGAAATTACTGCACACTAGCTGGATTTATAACTCAGCCATTTAAAAAATAAAACAAAACCATCATGTGAATGAGACCACGTGTGTGACAGTAGCAAAATCTAACTTGCAGACTGAAGCACGGACGGATCAGAGCACCTCAGGGCAGCTGTCTGCATCTCCCAGGCACTGTACAGATACTTTGGAATGTATATTTTTATTTGTCTTTTTACACAGAAGGTTTGCAATTTGAAAAATCATTCAGATGTGCTGTGTCCTGTTTGTGGGCTCGGGTCACTCCACTGAGTGCTCCAGACCTGTCAGTCATGGCCACTGCGGCCCCTGGCCGTGAGCTCTGGGGAGGTGAGTGGACGAAACCACCTTGGTAGGGAGACGGCTCAGGCGACGCTGATCAGATGCCTCGTGTGTTGCCCAGGAGACGCACCTCCACACCATCCTGAAAGACCCTGGTAGACTTTTCCCTGTGTAAGCCCAGTCTAGCAGTTGATTATTTCTGAGCCTAAAATGTAGACTTTCTGGGTTTGGAGGGATTTCTGCTTGGGTTTATAGGTAAGAAGAGTACCCTGCTCTCAAATCTAGAGGAAGAAGGATAGTTTCTGCTGCCAGAAGCTAAAGCATGTCTTTTTCAAAGGCAAGGCTTTCTCTTTCCTTTTCCTGCTGTCTTGGCTCATTCGTTGGCACATAGATATTTAAGAATATCAAGGAGAAGGCAGGGGGAAAGACATGGATTATTAGCTGCCCATGTCCGGGCAGTCTAAAATGTTTGAGTCTAGCTGTGAACTCCCTTCAACCCTGGGAGTCTGAGCCTGTGGCCTCGTGGCCCCACTTGATGCCTGGTGCTGCGTCAGCAGTCTCACATCTCGCTCACTCCCACCCAGCTGTCCACGGTGGTTCCTAAACGAGTCATTTTAGAAAGGCTCTGCTTTGTCCTTTGCCAAACCTCTGAGCTCCCTCAGGGACGACAGACTTCATTTCCAGCAGCTTCGCCCCGAACCAGACAAAAAATACAAAAGGGAAACTCACACGTGATCCAAGTGACGTGGCGCGCCCCAGGGTGTCCGTGCATGACTTAGGGTTGGTCTTCCTCTCCCATCAGTGGAGTCTCCACTCAGACAGTTGAGCTCCTTAAACACATCACCCCTCACACCGCCCTCTCCTAGAGCAACAGAGTAGCCGAGGCCACAGTCAGAAGGGGGTGGGCTGTGTCAGGACTTGGGATTTCTGTGCTATGTGACACAAGGAGACGAGTGACAATCTTCAAGTCCTAACCTCCACTATTCTAGAAAGGATAGTGCTGATTTGTGTGCAAAGGTTTGAAATTTTAAAAGTACCAAGTTCCTGAAATTCAATAAAATATTTTTATTAATTTTAATTGAATACAGAGTATCATTGTCATTTTGATAAACTTAAGCAGGCACTGCTTTTTTATATGCTCTTTTCCGAGCACGCCAAAGGCCTAGGTAGCACTGGAGCGCCTGTGCCAAGACACTGCTTCCACCGCAGCAGAGCAGGCGCCTTGCCTCCTCCAGGAGGGGGTCACCGAGTGTCTGCATGGGCAAAGGGAGCTGGGTCACAGGCAGTGCCAGCAAAGACTTGCTGGCTTTTATCCATCCTGTCGGAGTTTTAAAACTAACTTTGAGGTTATGGTGTAGCTGCCATTTCTTCTGATTTGCTCCTGAGCCTGAGTGAGACAGATACATTCTCCCGTGAGATGGAAATTGTGTCTAAATTTAGAGGCACACGGGTACTCCAGTCCCCAAGTCACTGTTAACACTTAGATTGTCCAGCTACCAAAAAGTGTGTGGCACAGATTGCTGATGTCCTAAGGGGTAGGAGGAGAAAGGAATACTGAAATGACGTCACAAAGGCCTCTTTGGGAGATAACTGAAGCTCAAGGACAGAGTTCACAGGGAGTTTTGTTCTTGACATTCATGTCCTAATGTAAAAACAGTTCATATTAGCATAAAAGAACTGTTCCTCATGTACTGAGATGGTCTTTCCTAATGGAGGCATCCCTAAATATTTTTTCAGATCTGTTGTCCATGTTGTATTAATAGATGCTTTAGGATGTGTTAGGTCTTAACCTGCTCATTCTCACTCAGGAAAAGCTACTCCAATAGTTATTAGGGTCACCTTGTTGAAGTTAAACTGAGTCAAATAAGAGGGGACAGGTATCTTAGAGAATAACCTACCTTTACCCAAGGAAAAGATGTTGTAAGGGACTTCCCCTGGTGGTCAGCTGGCTTAGACTCCCAAAGCAGGGGGCCTGGGCTTCTGTTCCTGGTATGGTCCCACATGGCATAACTAAGTTCGCATGCCACAACTAAGACCCGGCGCAGCCAAATTAATTACATACTTTTTAGGAAAGATGTTGAAGGAGCCTTTAAGTATAGGAAACAATTCAGTTAACTGATAAAAGAGTTTCTTCCTGTAGCAAAAGCCAAGCTGTTGTGGGGAGGCCCACATTTAGGCCATATTTTGTCTGTAAGGAAGACATCGAGGGACATTCCTTGGCACCGAGTGGTTAGGACTCCATGCTTCCACTGCCAGGGGCACAGATTCAGTCTCATCACGGAACCGAGATCCCACATACAGGTGTGGCACAGCCCAGGCAGGAGAAAGAAAGGCAGGCACTGGGGCATGTCACGACTCTGTGTAGTCACCATAGTAAGTTGAGGCCTGAACATGGGAGGTGAGGGAATCTGTAGTTTGGAGTGGTTTCCATGGTGGCCTTCTGGCCAGCATTTCCTGTAGGTCTTTGTGGAACAATGTGCAAACGTGACACGTCTCTTGCAACCTTTCCTTCCACATTTATATGCACAGCAGTACAAAATTAGATTTTAACATGGGCCTCAGGTAACCTCTGATGAGATGACTAAAGCTGCAGGCACAAAATTTCTGATTTTAGAAATGTCCTGAGGTCCCACACTCTGCCCTATGTCTCAACCATTGGCTGAAGAAATAAAGCATCTATCACATCTTCTCTGAAAAAGAAACAGGAGCAGGAGTATTGAAACTGTAAGAACAACCAGTGTGGTGACCATTTTCTTGAAATTTTCTTCCCTCTTGTATCCTAGTGTAGACTCCAGGACAGCCTGAATATAAGAGCTGCATCTTAGGAATGAACAGAATACCCAAGAGAAGCCCTCTCCCCATGAGGAAAGGGGGGACCCCTGTGGGACATGGGGAGGGGAGTCACAAAAGTATGCTTGTAAGCAGTAGCCCTGGAGACACTGAGGACTCAAAAGAGGAACTAGGCAAGGGGACTTCTTTCTAGTCCAAAGAAGGTCAGGGAGGAGGGAGGAGGGAGGGCAGAAATACTTTTCTTTGGCCCCAAGAAGTGTACAACATCACACAGAGGCTAAAGCCTGAGCTTTTAGCCAAAGGCCAGAAAAGGTGGGTACCTGGGAGACAGGACATTAGCAAAAGACTCCCTATGGCTAGGTATGGCATTCTGGACTCACCCTCAGCTGCACACGCCTGGAACTGACCTTGAGGAAGCAAAGCAAAGCCTTTATTAATTGAACAAACTCCCATAAAGACTGGCCCCAGATAGCACTGCAGAGCTTGGCAAACAACTAACCCCAAACTACAGCCTGTGGAAGGCAGGTCAGCGTGTTTAGTCTGAATCTAGCTAGGTTATTTGCCTGCTTAGAAAAAAAGATTTTACATTCACTAGAGGATGTAAACAGGACTCAGATTCATATAACGAACAGTGTCCAGAATGCACAAAATCTCCGTGCCAGGAAAATCTCTTAAGGGGAAAGAAAGTTAACGTGTCAGTTGAAGTATGTTGGAATAATTGGAAAAGGACATCAGCTTTCTATGACTGTAATTATTGTAACCAAACTCCATGAAGGAAAGGCAGATGTTCTTGAAATGAACCAAGAGCTACAGAACTTAAAAATGACAAAAAAATAATAACAAAAATCCAGTGGGTCAACAGAAAGATGCTTGGAAACAAACAAACCTTAGGCTCAAGGACCCATGAGATAATATAAAAAGATCTAATATACATTGGCTTAGTGAATTTCCGGTAAGAGGAGGAAGACCTCAATGTTTAAAACAAATATTTTTAAATTGATGCCTGAAAATGTCCCAGGTGTAATTCTAAAGATACACAGTTTCAAATAGGATATACCCAAAGAAAAACCATGTCAAGGCATTACCACTGGCCATGAAACAAGACATTTTATCTGGAAAGCAGCCAAAGAAATGTAACTCGTGGCATACAGAGTAATAATAATCTGAATACAAATTTCTCATCAGAAACCATGGAAGCCATATGCCTAAAAAATTTTCAAAGGGCTGAAAGTAACTGTCAATCTAGAATATTATATCCATAGAAAATATCAAGAGTGCAGATTTGATAGATGAAAGAAAATTGAGAGAATCCCTAACCAGTAGAGATGCTCAAAAGAAATGCTAAAGGACATTCTTCAGGCAAAAAGTAAGTAATAGCAGAAAGAAACCTCGGAACTTCAGGAATGAAGGAAGAGATAACAGAAATGGTAAATATTTGGGGAAATACAATAGTTTTTCCTCTTAAATTCTTTAAAATATCCTAATCTTCCAATGTAAAAGTTTTAACATTGTCAGAGTTTTTAGTGTATATACATAATATGTATTGACAAAAGTACAGTATAAAGGAGGAAGGCAAGGTCTACAGGTCTCTAGATTTCTATACTGAAATGGTAAAACATTCTGAAGTAGACCGAAAAGCTAGCTTTGTATACCAGAGTCCCTGGTGCAATCACTAATAACAAAGATAAAGGAAAAATCCAATAGGCAAATTAAAATGGAATGCTAAATTTTTCTTGAAATAACACAAAGAAGGCAGAGAACAGGAAACCAAGGTGGAGGGGACAAGCAGAAAAACAATAACATGGTAGGATCTTATCAATAATTACATTAAATATAAATAGTCTAAGCATACCAATTGATAAGAGTGTCAGTTGGATCAAAAAGACCCAACTTACTTTAAATAATATGGATAGGTTAAAAGTAAAAGGATATAAGAAATAAATCTTGCATACATTCAAAAGAAAGCTGGACTATGTTAATGTCAAAGTAGACCTTAGGAAAATTACCACACCTAAAGGACAGTGCATAATGTAAAAGGTCACCTTGCCAAGATGTACAACAGCCCGAAGGTTCCAAGCACCCAACAACTAACAACTGTCTCAAACGAAGCAGGGACTTTGGTTTCCGGTTCCATGGAGCTGGGAAGTCGTCACTCCACCCATCCTACCACATAAATAGCACAACAGCCTGAGAATCAACAACTCAGCTCTACGGGAGGTGAGGATGCAGGGCAAACCACTACCTGCCAAGATTAGAAAGAAGAGAAAATACAAGCATGGAGACTGAGAGTACGAGGCTGCAACAAAAGAACCAGCATGACACAACAGACCCAAAGTGGCCAGATAAGTAAGTAAATTAAAATTTTTCTAATGGCAAGGATTAACTAAAAGGAAAACAATTCATACAGATGGAGCAAGCATCAGAACCAGACGTGACAGGGTGTTGGTGTTAGCAGATGGGATTGAAAACGAGGATTAATATGCTAAGGACTAATGGATAACGTAGACAGCATGTAAGAACAGATAGGCGATGTAAGCATAAAGATGGAAATCCTTAAAAAGAACTATGTAGAACACTGTAATGGGAATAAATGTCTCTGATGGGCTTGCTAGTAGACTGGACACGACTGAGAGAATCTTTGCACTTCGGGGGTATCAGTAGAAACGTTCCCAATTAAAAAGGTAACAGAAGAAAGACTAGGAGGAAAAACACAGAATATCCAAGGGCCATGGGGCAGCTACACAAGGCATATAACCTATGTGTAACAGGAGTGCCAGAGGAAACAGGAAGGAACAGAAGAAATGTTTGAAACGATAATGAGTCAGAATTTACCCCAGTTCCAGGAAGCCCAGAGAATGCCAGTCAAGATAAATGCAAAAAAAAAAAAAAAAAACAGCCACAACCAACTACTTAGGCATAACATTTTCAAAGAACGAGGACAACAGTCCAAGACAGTAACAGATGTAGTAGGTATTAATACAACTGTATCAGTGATCACGCTGAACATCAGTGGTCTAAATACACCAATAAAAAGCATAGATTGTCAGAGTGGATCAAAAACACAACTATGTTGTCTACAAGAAACTTAAATATGAAGACATTTCATATAGATTAAAAGTAAATAAACAGGAAAAGATAACCATGCTAACACTAATCAAGAGTAGTTTTTCTGCTTTGGCTACACCATGTGGCTTATGAGATCTTAGTTCCCCAACGAGGGATTGAACGCTCAGCAGTGAAAGCACCAAGTCCTACCCAGTGGACCGCCAGGGAATTCCCAGGAGTAGTTATTTTATTTTCAGACACAGCAGACTTCAAGGAAAGTTAACGCCAATAAAGAAGGGCACTGTCATAAGAGGAGCAATTCTTCAGAACAACGTTAATTAAATGAAGCAAAGCTGACAGAACTAAAACAGATAAATCTGCATTACATTTTGACACTTCAACACTCAACTCTAGGTGACTGATAAAAAATAAGTAGACAGAAAGCAAGTCTATAAGCCCTGAGCAACCCGAGTCAATGTAACTGTGATTGACGGCGTGTTCTACTCGACAGAATACACATTCTTTTCACATGCACATGGGACATTCCACCAATATACACCAAATCTTGGGTAATGAAACAAATCTTTACAAGACAATTAAAACCATACATAGTATGTATGCTCTTTGACAATTAGGGAAATCAAAGTAGAAATCAATAGTAAAGGTATTTTTAAAATTCTCAAATGTTTGTGGATACTGGAAAAATATTTATTTTTGATCTGCACAGCACATAGCATGTGGGACCTTAGGTCCCCGGATCAGGATTAAACCCGTGTGCCCCTGTAGTGGACGCGTAGAGTCCTAACCATTGGACCACCAGGGAAGTCCCACAGGCAACAGACTTTGACATAATCCATGATTCAAAGAGGAAGTCTTAGAAATTACAAAAGGTCTTAGAAATTAGAAAACTGTAGACATGAAATATATCAAATTTGTGAAAACAGCTAAAAGAGTTCATAGAAAATTTTATAGCATGAAATGCTTATAGAAGAGAAAACCTAAAATTCAGTCATCTACACTGCTACCTTAAACTAGAAAAGAATGAACTAAACCCACAGCAGTCAATATACTTGAAAAGGGGGATAAGAAAAATATCAGTGAAATAAAAACTGATTCTTTGCAAAGAAAAAAATATTAGCAGATTAACTCCATCTGAAATGAGCAAGGAAAAAGGACACAAATGAGCAGGGGGCCGTCGTGATGAGGTCCAGTGATAGCAGCGTTATTGGTGATCGCCCAGATCTGGAAACGCGCCACACATCCTTCAGTAGGTGAAGGAATAAACAAGCTATGCTTGTGAAGTGGAGCCCCACTTGGCAATCAAAGAAAGAAGCTATTGAAACAACCGGTGAAATCTCAGAGGCATTTCCCACGGAATGAAGACTCTAGACTCAAGATGCAGACTGCATGCTGGGGGTTGAACTGTACCCCCTCCCCGCTAAATATGCTGAAGTCCTAACCCTGGTTGGGACAGATCAGTGGAGACAGGAAGGATGTTTGTGTTTGCCAGAGGCTGTAGGTGGGGAGAATGGGGCTTCGGTACTGGATGATGGAAGGTTCTGAACTAGGGAGACTGCATGACACTGTGAACGTATGTACTCAGTGCCGTGAACTGTGCTCTATAAACTGATCTAAATGGTCTATTTTATGCATACTGTACAACTTCTAGAAGTTTTACCTGGAAGAAGGTGGGGGTGAAAAATATGATTTACATGATGAGCTTACAGATCTGACTCAACACAGCCGCTAAGCAAAACGAGGAGTTGAAGGGTTCAGGGGTTGGAGTCCAAAGGAGAGTGGAGCTTAACCTGTGTTCTGCCCAGAATCCCTGGGGAATTTGCTAAAGGAGGAAGCAAATTCATCCGCTCAACACCGGCCCCCGAGGTGGCTGCTGCGTGTGACTGTGTCAGGCACCCCTAGGCTTTGAAATGACTGCAGAAACCGGGCTGCAAAGGCTGTGTGTGTCTGCCCTTCACATCACAACTGAAAGCACCCTGAGGCGGAATTTTACAGAAAATGGCTCCAGCTGGATTCTCTTTGGAGCCTCAATCAAAACAGACTCTACACTGGCCGTTGTGTAGATTCGGGAGCCTGCCTGACCTCTTACAGACGTCCGGCCCCTGCCCCCAGTCTTGATCCCGACTGGGCCGCGATGGAATTAATCTCCCTGAAGCTGTGAGGTTGCTTGGTGGGTACTTCAGGTGCCTGACAGCTGTTCCATCCTCCTTTGTGGACCATTTTCGGAAGGCTTTAATTGGTGTCCTCCAAGACACAGGCTGACCTTCAAAAGAGCAGATGTTACAATGATTTTAACATGAAGAGCTCTTCAATGGAGGAACAGGAGACAACTCTTTTCTTGGAATTAGAAAAGTAGTTTGTAGTAGTTAGGGAAGTCTTCTTCTTGCTCAGTGTTAAGATGGTCTGACTGTTCTGGGCTGGACTGGTAGCGGTGTCAGTCTGCAATCTCAAAGCCACATCCAGCAGGCACTGGGAAGACAGGCAGTCAGCACAGATGCTGGCCCCTGGACGTGGTAGACCCAAGTCCAGCCCCTCTTGTATGTTGCAGATCAGCAGGAATCACTGTGATTTTTCTGGAGTCACACATCTGCTCTGGAGATGAAGACATCTTCTTCCATAGCACCTGCCCAGGAAAGTAACTGGCCCTTTGATGTAACTAGCCCTCATCAGTTCACAACCCCCCAGAAGATAAACTCACAGTCACGCAGACCGTACCTGATGACCCAGGATGAGGACTCCATTACAGAGTCTATGATATTCCGCCAGCATCTGTGGGCAGCACAGTCAGAACAGACGCCTAGGTGAAAATAGCCTTTATTCATGGTGACATTTCTCACAGATAAAATATATATAAATTTCACTACGTGTTGCCGCAGATCTTTTTTGTAAAAATCCACTGTATGTTTCTATTTTGGTGGCTGTGGTATAAATACTTTTCAAATGGATGCCAAAACTATAAAATTACTAACCCGAAATCCCTGACGCCAAAATGTGGCAAGGACTTTATAAGAAAATTACAGACGAGTATTTCTTGTACACATATACAAATCCTTAAATACACAGCAAGTCAGATTTGGCAATAACTAATAACAACTGAATAACAAGAGAAGGACAACGTGCCATGACCCAGTGGGGTTTATCTCAGGATTGCAGAGTTGGTTGAACCCTCAGAAATCAATGTGATTCACCATGTGAACAGAGCAGGAAACCATCTTACAAAACCACGAACCCATCTGCAGCAGCATGAAGCTGAGCACTCACACCTCCTTCAGCTCAGTGCTCTCAGCAGCTCATCTGCCCTCCTCTCGTCTTGACCCCACACAACTGCATCACGAGGCACTGTTCAGGTGGGTCCAGAGCCCTGAAATGCTTAAAAGTGGAAAAACCCTGCATTCTGCAGAGAAACATAACAGAATCCACAACATACATACCATTTCCAACATCCAAGATACAACCTCATAGTACTAGGACATGCAGCTTTGTATGACTAGTACACAGAATAAAAGAAAATCAATGAAGACTTGCTCTTGAGAAGATCCAAATGTAAGAATGACCAAAGGTTTTAACTCCTGTACTATATGTATGCACAAGGATGTGAAAATTGTTCACGTGCATGAGTGAATGAAAAAGTTAAGAGAAACTAATTTCAGATTCATCTAAAGTTTAAAGTATATTGTAAAGTCTTTAAAGAAGAGTGGGCAGTAATAGGTCATTTAGTGGCATTCAATGACATGATCCTATTTTTTTAAACAGGAAAAAATACTTGAAAAACTGTATGAACAGCTTTAATAATCATTGAGTGAGATAATATAAGGTGTTTTGCATGTGTACTTGAATCCCAACAAGAAAGAGACAACAGCAGAAGAATAATTTGAGGGAACAGCTAGGAAATCCCATAAATTTGATGAAAGACATAAATCTAGATTCAAGAAGCTTATCAAGCCCCGTGCATAATAAACACAAAGAAAACCAAATGTAAATATATCATAGTTTCCAAGTTGTAATTCCATAAAATAATTCTTATCCTCTTAAAACAGAGGACGTGGGAAGGACAAAAGGAAGACTCACAGCTTCTTTCCACACAGGTTGAATAGCTTTGCCCTTAAAACAAGCAAACATGAATGACCGTGCACTTCCTGTGTTCTCTGTGATATTACATTACTGCTGGGGAGAAAATACTTATCACATCCTAATATATTCTGTCCCTCAGCTCTTCAGAAACAATCATTTTTGAGTTTTTGGAATTCCACTAAAATTTTCTTTTAGCTATTATTCCATTTGCTTTCAAGTTCATCTGGGGGAAAAAAAAATGCTTAAGATCAGCAGAGCCATGTAATCAGAACACAGTTCTTCATGAAACAGTACAGTAAGTACCTGGGTAATAAATGCATCAGTTGATAGATGGAACTGTAGTAGGGCAACTGCGTAATTTTCATCCAAAGTAGAAAAGAACGTTCAGGTGGATGAGACACCACAACCTGGGGCAGGAAGAGGAGCTGGGGTTGAGTCACCCTTGGTTTGAGCAGTACCTGACCATCTGGTACAGAAAGATGAGGCCCTTTCCTCATTACATGCTGGGCCATCAGGCCCAGAGTGAATGATGAAAATAAGACCGTACATCGAACCCAGTGAAAAGCGTTTTAATCACGAGCCAATACTAGAAACCATAAGGAAAATAGGCTGAGCAATGAGACTATGTAAAGATTCAAGATATACAGCAAAGTAAAACCCCTCAAACTGAAACAAACACAAAGTGAAAAAAATGACATGGGTGATTATTTTTAAAGTCTTTATAAATAAAATACACCAACAGAAAAATAACCGAAGGCATGAGTAAGCAATATACAAAATAATTTCACATGGCCAGCAAATGCATTCCTAAACACCTGGCTAAAAATCAGAGATCTTTTTTCTCCATCAAAGATTAAAGCTTGTGCTCAGAGCCTTCTGGTGAGGATGAGGTGCTGGTTATTGAAATTGACACAATCATGGTGGGCATGATACATCTTATATAGATCCTCTGGCCTGGCAATTCCAGTTCTATTATCCAAAGAAATAGGTGGACAAGTGTGTAAACATGTATGCACAAGGATTTCCATTTCCAAAATGTTTATAAAAGCAAAAATACAAGTAGGCATCTTTGGGCAATTATAGTATGTCCTGACACGTTCTTGAATCGTGAAATGTTAAAAGAATGGTCCCAATAATGCGATTGAGAATCACAGACTTCACCCCCGAAGGCACAGGGGTTCCAAAGGTCATCGTCTCTGGAGATAGCAACTCAGGGTGATGTTGATTCCCACTTCATATTCTTCTATATGTTTACCTTACAATGAACATTTTGTATTGTGATTAGTTTTTTGATCCATTCTGAAGACCAAAATTTCAGCACAAGTTCCAAAAGCACTAAAATTGATGAAATACTTTTACAGAAAGAAAAGAGGCCAGGGACCAAGATGTGTGAAATCACCTACAAGTCTGGTTTGGTTGCAGAAAGGAAATGCAAACTTGAGAAGCTTTGGTCTCACAAGCTGCAAAGTAAGGAGGGGAGTGGGCCACACCTTCCAGGCCATGGTGAGCACTGAAGACTGACAGGACAGAGGAGCCGGGGACATGGGCAGGGGCAAGGCTGCAGGGCACAGAGGGCTCTGTCCCCACCTGACACACTGGAGCCCTCCCTCCCCCCGAACCCCCCTCCCGCACCCTTTCACAGCCTAGAGAGCAGGCAGGAGAGCCCAGTGCAAAGGGCCCCAAGAGGTGGTTCCTGAATGTTCACACGGTCATTTGGCGGACAAATGAATCAGGCTGGTCCAGCCTGGCCACCAAGTAGGGCTTGGGGAAGCCCTGGACACTAGACTTTCAGGCCTGCCCCTCCGTATCCATGTTCAGGGGCCGGCAGGACTCAGCAAGGGCGGGAATTAGAGGCGGCCCTGGCTTAGAACAACATGCTTTCCCTACATTAGGCAACAATTCAGTTGTTATCAGTTTGAGAAACCAAGTCTGCTGCTGTCCCTAAATGAACCGAGGAAGGTTCACACAACAGCCCACTGGCCAGGGACAGCTCTTCCCGCCACCTCCCTGAGGGGGTGAAGTGAGGCCATGTGCCCAGGCCTGAGGAGGGTGGACAGGCCATGCTTCCTCAGCCTTCCAGACCTCAGCCTGCCCTGCAGGAGCCCTACCAGGGCATTTTCCCGGCAAGACTTGGTACTGTCACCATCCCAAGGGGAAACCCCGAGAAGACAACCAGAACCTATTGATGGGGGTCACTCACATACCACCCAGGGTGCCCCTGTTCTGTCATTTTACAAAGCATGCCAGGCTGTGCCTGGGGGCAGAGCCTGCACCTGCTCCCACACTGTGGACTCTTAATGGACGTGCCAGAACAGTCTGGATATGGAATGTTCCCGGGTATGGCCTCTCCCAGGGCCAGTGAGCTGGCTCCTCACTCAGCCCAGCTTTCCGCACCAGCTTGCAGCATCTCCACAACCCGTGACAACAACCTTTGCAAAACTCTTTTCCTACTTCAATGTATATTTGGATACACAAAGGCATGTACTGGGGAAAATATAAACTAGTGATCATACAGATGTGAAATACCCCCTCTTACTCCTGGGCCCGAAGTTAAGGCTGTTAGAGACACTGATGGGTGGCCCAACACCAGGCTTTCCCCCAAAGAGACCTCAGACAGAGCTTCCTGACCAGAGATGATGGACACTGCGAGGGAACACCACTGTCTTCCTATCTGCTCCCGGAGCTGGGCGGCCGGGCGGCCCCCGGCCCCCACGCGGCCGTGGACAGTTCAGGCCATGAAGCACACTGGGCTGTTTCTGCAGCCTACAGTCCAACTAAACTGGGGCTGTGGTTTTATAACATACAATTCTCTTCCCTTGATGGGTACGGAATACAACAAAATTAGCCACGTTTATTTAAAAGAAATGTTACAAATAAGTGTGCAAAATTAAATTTCATGATTAAATACACATAAAAGTAACATGCATACTTTACATTGAAATCCACAGACAAAGTTAGTTGATTACATGACAGTGAAAGAACTGGCAAAACTGAGAACTTGCAGCTGCAGATTTTAATGTTTGCAACCTGAAATCAAAATAAAATTAAGTTTAAAGGGAAGTTAAGAAAATTAAATATATACCTCAAGTAGTACTAACAATATAGAGCCCATAACCTATTTTAGTTACCAAATGTTAAAAAAAAGTTATGTGCCTCTCATTCCCAGAACATTAGTGTGCAGCTATTGTTAAAAACGGGGAGAGAAGACGGTGAGAGAGGGAAGTGGAAGCAGCCGGCCGAGGCCCACAGGACCGGGCACTGCTTTGTTGAGATGCCGGTTTCCCTTCGTATCCTCCGAATTAAGCGATGCGTTCTTCTATGACTCAGTTTTAAAGTCTATGCGTGACACTGTTCCCTACGAGGAAAGGGGAACTCCCTTTGACCCAGAGTGTAGCCAGGAGGCCACAGGTGCGGCTCACGGGGTGGGCCTGGCGCTGCCTCAATTCCAATGGCTCCAACAAGAGGGGGACATGTGATATGTGACTCCTGAGGGAGACACCAAGCCTGTGAACTCTAAACTTTCTTCAGTTTAGACGGGAGAAGGGCTTCCTCCCTCCTCCTCCTAAGGCTGGCGGTGTGATAATCCCACTTATATCTCGTGAGAAAGAACCAAGATTGCACGTGTGTTCACCTCTCCATCACAGACTCAGCAAAAAGGATGGAATCTGGCGCCACAAACGAGTTTCATGTTGTCCCTCCTTTTCTCAACGTGCCCCCAGTCTGTCTGGAGCCCTGGCTGCAGGTGGCGGATGCGGCAGAACCGCTAAAGCAAAAGGTGAAGCCGGCGGTCCAGCAGGAATGTCCCCGTGCCTTGCTGATTCTTCCTTTAACACTGGATTCAGGAGGCCTGGCTTCGGAAAACAGCCACAAGTGGGTTCGCACGAGGTCCCGGGCCGTCCCTCCAGCCCACTGCCACCAGCTCCAGGAGCTCGAGGGGCCGCTGGGCGCCAGGGCCGCGGTGCTCGTGCTCCCGGTGGAGGGTCAAAGCTTGTCATCGGTCATCTCCAGGAATTGCGCGTACACGTCCCGGACGCACTCTCCTTGGGGTTGAACAGGAACTTGTAGTAGCTGCCGTCCGCACAGATCGCTGGGCAGAGGAGACCGCGTCACTCAGGGTGAAAAGCAAGCAGCCCACACTGAGCTCGCCGCACAGCCTGAGTGGAGGCTGAGCCGCCCTCAGGGATCTGTGCGTGGAGGGGCACGCTCACTGAGAACCCACTGTTCTGGGGGGTTGCGCTGCATCTACGCAGCTAGTCAGCAACGGGAGAACCCTCTCAGGTCATTGGTTCCAAGACCAAATGATCTGCCCTATCAGCTTCCCAGGAACCCCCAGAAGGCAGGTAGCTGCGTGAACCCAGAGAGGGAGGCACGGGGCCCCCAGGAGAGAAGACGAGCACCAGTAAGGCCAGCGTGAGGCTGACCACACCCAGGACCCCTCTCCCCGGAAAGGAGCACTCACCAATGACAGCGTTTGGCTCTGTTCCAAAGGCACAAATGCATGGAGAGCCTGAGGGGACCTGAAACTTGGAGAAACTCCACTTGGAACTGAAGTATTTTGGAAGGAAACTGGCTGATGCCAAACTGAGGAAAAGGAAGCAAAGAAAGAAAGTGACGGTCACATGACAAAATTAGAGACACAGCTCTCCTTACTGTCAGCTTAGTCTTAATGATTCAAATTCTATTTTTGCTTTTAATTTTTATTTTTCACACAAAATAACTAAGCTGTTACAAATGGCTCTATCAGAAACCCAGAAACCATCACCACCAGACGAGGCACGGGGTCCCGCTGCCACCAAACTGACTGAACAGCAAACACGAAGATGACTGTTGGAGTCCAGGACCAAGCTCTACCTCCCTAGAAGGTGCCTGGAACCTCATCAGATTTCCTAAGGAGCTAATGGCAGGATGAGTCGTGATGCCAGTCTTAGCATCAAGTAATCTGCACTGATTTTTAGAAAATCAAATGAATGACCAACGAGAAGCATCCTGCCTGTGACTCAGACCCAGTGGGCGAGCACTCAGCCAAGGCTTCGTCCTTCTAACTGGGAAACCTACCTTGACTGTTTATTCCTTTTGGATCTTCAGCTGCAAAAATGTGCACTGTGCCGTGGTCACTGGACACACAGATGAGGGAAGCGTCCTGATTAAAGTTGATGCTGCAGAGGAAGCAGATGAAGCTCAGCTCTCGGTCTTGGGTGGACACCGGAGCAAGCCCTGACCCCAGCTCTCCCCGCTCCAACAGCCCCGTGGTCAGGATGGACAGTCATTTTACCAGAGTCAAAACCAGGGCACAGCCCCCTCCTCAGGTGCCAATAGCAGCCCACCTTGCCACCCCAGGGGCCCTGAGGCCACTGCCACAAGCTGCCCAGGAAAGAAAAACTCCCCTCCAATGATCTGGCCCCCAAGGTGGGAGGCGTCACTCAGACTGGCTGGATGGGCCCCAGAGCAGACAGATGGGAGAGTGGGTTGCATGTCGGGCCCCATGGACACTACATGCAGATACTGGCTACATTTTCATCACTTAAGCCCAAGTGCAGCTCCACACGTGCAAAAGCCACAGACACAAGGGCTGAGGTCCTGCCCAAGCAGGGGTGCAGCCCCCTCAGAGCTACAGACACTGTGAGATGTGGTAACAACCACCACAGAGAGACCAGGTCAGCCTCACTGGAGGCTGAAGTGACTAGGGACGGGCTAACAAGGCCTCCAGTGTCTGCTCGAAGACACTATCAAAAAAATAAGCTGGAGGGACAGTGGAGAGACGAAATAAAACAGGCAAATTCTGACAAATGCAGGGTGACAGGTCCATGGTAACTGTAATATTCTACTTCTGTGTATATGCCCATGATAAAGAGTCAAACCAGTAATAATAAAGTGAACTAAAAGCCCAGCCCCTTCCAGTACAGCAGCCCCACCCGCCTCATGTGCGTGGTCCTGCCTCTCCTGCCAGATCACACAGGGCCCCTTCTCTGGGGTGAAACAACGTGCTTTCTTACCAATAAATATTAGCTGCTTGAGATCCTCTTCGTAGTTCCTGGATTAAATGCCCTGATGAAGTATCAAATATTCGTATAAGGGTCCCCTTTGAAAAACAGTGAAGTGTTTCATTATCAAAGATTCACAACTTTTCAGTTTTTTTTTGAAATGATTTTTATTCACAAACCCATTAGCCCATTGGAATCTTTCCCAAACTCGCCCACATAACCTAAAACTCAACTTTCCCCGTTGTCAGTGAAAACGAACTGAGGTCTCTGCAGTCTGACAGGAGCCGGCAGGGGCTGAGAGAGGGTCGGGGAGCCCAGGGACCAAGCCCACATGTGGCCCTCTCGGAGTCCTGTGCACACACTCCCCTGGCAGACGTCCTAGGCTGTCCGGGTCCCCGAGAACCGTCAGTTCACTCACCGCCCAGGGAAATGGCATCTTAATTCTAGCTTCCACAGCCAGTCAGAAAGAGAAACACTAACTCCACTGCCAAACAGACGGAGCACAGCTGAACAGAATGACTTTTGGACCCTCTGTCAGCTATGACCTGCTTTCTGAGCAAAGAACCCCAGGGTGCTGAGGTCTTCAGGGAAGGGCTAGTGTGCCAGGAGCCAGCACCCTAGAGCAGGCCAGGTCACGCTAGAGGCACGACCTCCGACCTCCGGTGGGACAGGAACACCCACTTACTTTCTCAGATGCGGTCGCAATTCTTGTTCCCTGCAGGTTGAGAGCAATGCAGCTCAGGACGCCCTCGTGGGCGGGAATGTCCACTGGCGGCTTCTCAGTGCTGGCCAGGTCCACAAGCTGCACATGGCCTGTGTGCGTGCCCGGGAAGGCCAGGAGCGAGTTGTTACTGTTGGGGCACAGGACACAGAGGCCTAAAGAGAGACAAGAAACTTGTCAAGGACTCAGGACTGTCGCAGTGTTTCTCCTTTAAACAACCACACCTACTCTCTGCCTTCCAGGTCTCATGAAAAAGTAAGATTTAGTCACAAAATCCTCTCCCAGTAAAAGGCAGCAGGGAGCCAAGCAGAGTTCACTCCCTCGAGATGGCTTCATAACTGGAAACATTTGCTGAACTTATTATTAAATCAACTTTATCAACAAATGTATGTCTTTTGGGAGAATGCAAGATTGTAAAATCTAAAAATGAATCCGTTAACAAATACATTAAAAAAATCCCAAAACTCAACAATAAATTTAACGATAGATGGAAAACACTGTAACACACCATGAAGGAAAGCCGAAGACCCGGTTGGTGGGGAGCTGTCCTAGGACCTCGGGCTGGAGCCTGCTGCCCTCCATCGACAGCGTGGGCGCCAGCACAGCACAGACCTCCGCAGGCTTTTCTGAAGAAACGGGCAAGCTGCCGCCAGGTTACAAGGAAAGTGAACGGCCCTAGAATAGCTCCTTCAGCTCTTACATAACAGGAACAAGATCAGAGGACTTAATGCTACCCAATTTCAAGAATTATCTTCAAGTTCCAGAAATCAAGGTGGCCTGATATTGGCATAAGGACAGAAACACAGACCACTGGAGTAGAATAGAGTCCAGAAAAATCTTACTTAAAAAAAAAAAAGGTATCAAAGTAAACCAATGCAGAAAAAAATTGTTTTTAAACAAATGGTAAAGGCACTTCTCTAAGCAGAAAAGAAAAGGTCACAAGCAGAAACATGAAAACTGTTAAAGGAAAAAGCTCACTGGTTAAGGCAAATATAGAGTAGTAGTAAAATCAACCACACACAAAGCCAGACAAAAGCAGTAAAATCATCTACATCCGCAAGGAGTAAAGGACACACAAAAAGATGTGCAACACAATGCCAAAACCAGAAAGCGTGGGGAGAGGGAAGTAAAATGTACGGCCATTAAAACGCATTTGAAATTAAGAGGTCAGCCATTTAAAGTAATCACACACATACATACTGATTGCTATATATAAACCTCACAGTAACTACAAACCAATAATCTATAACAGATACACAAAGAAGAGAACGGAATCCAAACGGAACACTAAAGAAGAAAACAAAAGAGGAAAGGAATGAAAAGGACCTACCCAGACAACCTAAAACAATTTGTGGCAATAAGTACACCCCCATCAATAATGACTTTAAATGGACATGGACTAGATGCTCCAGTCAAACACAGAGAGTGGAGATGTACCTGATGGGATACAATGCAGGCATAAAAAAAAAAAAAAAGAAGAATAAAACCCTGCCATCCACAGCAGCATGGACGACATGGAGGGTGTTTGCTAAGCCAGAGAAAGACAGATACTGTCCATCAACACAATGTGGAATCTAAAGAATTATAGTATGACGCAGCAATTGTACTCCTCAGGATATAGGCAAGAGAAATGAAAAAATATATATATCCACACAAAGACCTGCATGTAAACATACACAGCAGCTTCTCTTCCTAACAGCCAAAATATCTGGTGTGGATCAACAGCTGTGGTATACCCATATGCAAATATGTTACTCAGCAAAAAAATGGACAAAGTAACAACACACACAGACACACAAATGAAGGAATCTAAAGCATACTAAGCTAAGAGAAAGATAGCAAAGGCATCTGAGAAGGCAGATCCTGAAGGGCGGGGGGCCGCGCAGCCTGGGGAGCCTCGGGGCTGACGGGCTGCTCTGCTCTTACTGTGGTGGCAGCAGCACGGCTGGCTACAGGGACTGAAGTTTAGCACACGATACACTTAAAATGAGTGCGTTTGATACCTCAATAAAGCTAGAAGAAAACAACAAAGATTTTCAAAGCAAAGATGATACAATGAGTAACAAAGCCACATGCAAAGAAGAAAACAGCAAGAACTCAGAACTCAATAAAACCATGGATTCCAGGCTCACCACGGAGCTCCTGAATGGCTGACAGTCACTGTGAAAAGTCTCAAGAGAGACCCAGAAGATTCTGGTAAGAGGCGCGGTCTCAGTTCCCCAGTGAGGAGGCTGGGCTGTGACCCAGGGCAAGTTCACAGCGGGGTGGGGGGGAGCTTGCACCTCTCAGACCTTTCCCCAGCACCCCAGATGCTCCAGGACCCAGCACGAGGGTGATATCACTCCAAGACCACCTGGAGGAGAGGCGCCCAGCACGGGTCTGCGTCCCACCTGGTCTGGACTCAAGAAGCCCATTTCCACCATCGGTCCTCCTCTGGACTCTTACCTTTAGGGTTATAGCAGGTTTCAAAGACGTGCAACTGATGGGGATTATGTGTGAATGTAAACACTTTGATCATGGAGTCCAAAACAACCACAATTCTGGAAAGAAGAAAACACCATCAGAATGTTCTCTCCCCCAAAGTGAAACTCAAACATTTTGTGGCTTTTGTTCTTATTGTTTGGAAACAGAAACACTCCAACAACCACATACAAGACGATCATTCCCATTTCTGACCCCGGGAGCAGGGCAGCAAGGTGTGCGGAGCAGGTCGGCAGGGAGCCCAAGGGCAGGAGGCTGACACCAGGACTGAGCCCCTCCCACCCGGGAAGAGGCAGGTACAGCCCAAGGTGGGGTGCTGGTGGGGGGCCATTCTCATCAACCATTCTATCTACAGAGTAAGAACCAAGTAGGACACAAAGCCAGAAATTCTATCTTAACACACTTTTAGACATGTCTTGACAATTCAGAAATGTGAGAAAGCAGATCCTTGATTTGGCTCCACGATTTGCATTATTACAAGCCCTAAATGTTGACATTCCTGGAAGATACAAGTCTACCTACAAGTGCAGGATGACAGACTCCATTCACACCTCACGCCACAATACAAATTGGAGCTCTGCTCCACTGCGATCAATATACTAGGAAAAACTCCTGTGGCCTACTAAACACAAGCAGCAATGTCTAGGAGAGACCGGCTACTTTCAACAGGCGAGATTCAGTGACTCTCTCTGTGAGCAGCTCCTGAGTGTTCTTTACCTTCAAACCAAAACATTTACGAGGCATGATGCGGACAAGCGTGGGCTAAGAGGGAGGCAATTCAGGGGTCAAAACTCGTGTCCTCAGCCTGCACCTCAGCAGGGCGGGTCCCCTGAAGGACTGAGAGCTGGAGGCAGGGCCAGCCCAGGGCCGGGTCCAGGGGGTGCACCCACTCCCGCTGACTGCTCACCTCTGAACGACCCCAGGAGGCAAATGAAACTCACTGTCCTATGTTCTTGAGTCAAAAACTACAGCCTTATTTTTTAGACATCATTTTCCCAAACACGTCTCTTCCTTCAATAAAAAATGATTTCAGCCATCTTCAGAGAAGGTGATTATTCTATCTTGAAAAATGAGACACCAAACCCACCTATCTCGCCGTAATTTGGCGGCCTTGACTTCGGTAGAAAATTCTATTTCAATCACAGTTTTCTTCTTCAGATCGTCCCAGATCATCACTGAAAGAAGAAAGGATTTATGAACACAACAACGAACAGGCCAGGGGTTGGCTTGCTGGACGCGCTCCCGAGGGGAGTCTTCGCATCAGGAGCACCTGTGCGGTGGGGGGCAGTTATTCTCTGCATTTGCACACATAAAGAAACTGAGGCCAAGAGAAGGCGACCTGCCCAAGGTCACACAGCAACCTGACAAAGGGCAGAGGAGGACAGGGATCTGAACAGTGCGGGCCCAGAGTCTTTCACCACCGGCCACACGGTCTTTCTCTAATAAATAAAAATTACAGACCAGCTTACAACATAAGCTCCTCGGTATAAAGCTCTCCCAGGCCTCGCCCTCAGGTCTCAAGCCGCAGCTTCTGCTCACCCGCTCACTCCCGCCCTCCACCTCACTCTCCCGCATGCCTGCTCACAGCGCAGGTGCCCAGCCTCTGCCTCTCGGCACACTCATGCGAACCTCTTCCCTAACAACCCTCGCCCAGCTTCCAGGCAAACTTCTCTACACCTCTCTCTCCTGGGTCCCATTAGACTGAGCCAAAAAGCAAGCCCTACCACAGGTACCAAGTGCTGGAGATAAGCCTGGATCAAGAAAGAAAGGGTGGTTTCATGAGGCAATCAGACACATAAAACCCAGGCAGGGCTCTTCCGCCCAGAGTTCTCACTCTGCTTCAAGCTGGAGAAATCCTTCTGCTCATACCACAAGCTTCCGTCAGGATGGATCAGCAGTTTACATCCCAAGGGCTGAGACAACTTACAAATAACCCTGGAGTGTGTGTCCAGACCTCTTCTCTCCTCCACCTGAAAAGCTGGGTATGAGGCGCGTGGGGTGGGGGAAATAAGCTCCCTCCACAGTCAGGTCACAGCTGACTGAGAATGGAAGGGAAAGAATGTTCCCCTCAAGGTCTCAACACGTGACCAACAACAGTCCAGGCGGTGGGATTCAGGGGTCAGTTTTGTTAGAATAGGTAAGTGTCATCTAAGTTTCAAATCAAGAAAGAACTGAATACCAGCCTACCAGAACTGCCAAAATTATTAACATAAAATGTATTTACTATTGAAGAGGTTAGTTATAATTCATAACCACTAAAAAATGAAGCAGTGTTTCTTGCTCCTTGAAACACCATCTGTGATAAACTTTTCCTGTCAGCTCCTCCTTAAAGGGCACCAACATGTCAGTGAGTAGACGGTGACCTTATCGAAAATAGTATCTTTCCAAAACCAAACGGTCACAACTTTTCTGGGCAAAGGACACTCTACTCTTGAACACAAAAGGTGATTCAATCAACTTCCTCTGGCCCTGCAACCTAACACCAGAAAGTCTGTAACACAACATGAATCGGCTCAAACTAGACAGAAGTCCAGACAGAAGGATGTCAAGAGTGTCGCAAAAAAGGTGAACCCCATTTTCGGAAATGTTTGGAAACAGCATGATGAAGCCCCAGAGGCAGCAGCACGAACTTTCACTCACAAAAGAGACTTGGGCAGTGAGAAAAACCCAAGGACTCCAGTTAATCCAACTCCCCTGCGGCCTCTGAAGGCTGCGAGCTGCTTTGCTGCAGGGAACTGGAAATTTAAAATGTACTGGCTGGGATTCTGTCTTTTAATAATATAGTTGTTAATAACAAAAACAGTATTTCAAAATTCTAGACTCCCTTCTAAAAAGCAAAGGGCTGCTCTGCTACCTGGCCAGCACCCTGTCTGGACCCAGTTGGTCACTATGACAACCAGTCTCCTCCAGTCCTGTTTTATTCTGTTCTCACAAACCAAAGAAGCTAGATTCTTTACACTGTAACAGCATGTATCTTAACTGGCAATTAAGAAAATATTTAGAAGTAATTTTGACATTACCAAAAAAGGTTTAATAAAGACCAAGCTTTTTTCTTAAAAATCACCTTTAGCACACTACAAAAAGCTTACATTTTACTCAGTTAGAAAATTGCTTTCTTCTAAGTCTGTAAAATTCCTGAGACTCTCTTACTTCAGAATTTTTTTTAATTGAGAATAAGATGCTACAGGTGAGAAGACCCCAGATTATCCAATCCACGGCTTCCTTGAGGGTGGGGAGCAGTGACCCCCCCTCCTCACCCAAAAGTGCCACAGGTGGGGCCAGGCTCCTGACTCCTCACCAGTGATCGATGAAATTCTCCATATGACAAAGGCTGATCCAGCAGCAGGATCTGTGCCTCTTCCCATGGAGCCAGGTCAGGCAGTTCCTGTTCCACTGCGAGACCTGCCCTTGCCCCCAGCACAGCTGCAGGACTGTCCCTTCTGGGAGGCCTCTTCCAGGACTCAGCCACAGTCCCGCCCGTCCACGCCACGCTGGCAATGACCTGGACAGCAGCCAGGCTTCCTGCCCTTCGGCCTGTGTTATCAGGGCAAACCCTCAACCTGAGAGTGGGTTCCAGTCCCCACAACCTGCCAGGCTCTACTGAGAAGCAGCCAGTCAGGCCCAGCCCCTGCCCAGGGCCACACAAAACTCTGCGTTTCCGTGCCCGCCCTCTTTCTTTACTTCATGGTCTCAGGCAGATCTCCCCCTCACCCCCATCTTTATTCTCTGCAGGAAGACCTCCCTTGCTATACTCCTTCCCTCTGCCACCAAGCCTTCAAAGAGACTGGTCTCCATGGCCCCTGACACGGTGGAGCCTGTCGCCAGTGGGCTCCAGGTCAACAGCCCTCTAGGGCTGCAGAGGCCACCCAGGCCTCCTCCCGTCTCTAGTGTCTGCCTGATGCCCACAATCACTTCCCTCTCTTGCCTCTTCTGTGAACACGGTTCCCCTTTCTTTTCTTCCAGCCGCCACGTCTGCTGAGCCTTATACTAAACTGCTTCCTGAGACTGTTCCTGAGAACTGCTGGCGTTGCTTTCCCAACCACACCCTCACCTGCCACCTGAAGCTCCGGGGTCTGTCCCCCACCTTCTTCCCCTGCTCTACTCTCCTTCACTGGGTTTCTTCCTTGTACCCCAAATGATGCCTACATTTATAGACACATGATGTTCAGCTGAACTTGTAAAGTTCCTGTTTCTCCTTTACTTTCAAAGAGCCACGCCCTTTACACTGCCGTCTCTTTGAACAAAGGCTTACACATGGACACCAGGAAAAACATTCTTCAACCCAGAGCCCAGCTGCTCTGGTCTACATGCTTCCATGAGTCCATGGCTCTCTGCAGAAGTCGCCTCCCCGCACCTGGCTTTCAATGAAACCCACAGCATAGAACACCCACCGCAGAAGAACACCCAGGACAAAATGGGGGTGGAGGCCCCATCCAGTCAACCCGAGTGAAAAGCATGTGCTCTGTCCACAGGGAAAAGTGACTCTGGTCACATGTTTCTTCTCCTGGGAACAGCAGAGAGCACTCTCTTTCTGGATGCTTCTGTCCCTTCAGGAGTCACAGGGCCACCAGAGGAGATCCAGTGTGGCCAGACACAAAGATACTCTAAAAAGTTTAAGACAGAACTACATGTGAGACGCATTATTAAATGCAGGATTATTTTACCTACCTTTGTTCGGAGGGTATTTTGGCTTTTTCCCACCACCAACTAAAGCTAAATAGTTGCAGCGAAACAACATTTCAATATGGCCAACTCCTCCTTCTAGAAATTCTGAAATGATAAAAAGATGTCAGTATGTATATTTTACAGTTTAAAAAAGGTAAAAACAGTCAGCATTTGATTTTTAATCAGCAATCTGTATCTACAATCAGAAATGAAAATAGTGACCAGCTAGGAAAATAATTAGCTTCAAACCTCTCAGCATCAAGAACTGTATTTTCATGTATAAACACTGAGCACCTAAGAAGCCAATATAGCAAAATGTATGAAATATCCAAATTCATAGTTTAAAGTGCAGCAAAGTATGTAAGATCTGATAAAGCATCTCAAATGGTCTGATGCAAAAGCTGGAATTCCTTTTCACCACTTTTAAACACTTCTTCCCCTGGAAGTCCAAAATGTTCACAAATGTTCACACAGTATGTGAAGGGGAGTGTGTCAGCAGATTTTCAGGTGTGCTCCACGACAGAAGGAAGCCCAATACTCAGGGGAGCATCAGAACCCCCCAGAGGAGTGTGGGGAGCTAGAGGAGCGCACTGCTCTCCGAGCGGTTCACGCCACAGCTGGGCGCCCCCACTCTGGTCTGGCCTGACCACAGGCTCCTGGCACAGTGAGGGTACAGCAGAGGGCAAGCAAGGAACCCAGCCTTTGAAAATCTGAAGTTAAACTAAGAATGGACTCCTACTTGTCTAGTCAGAGCCACACACGATGGACCCAAAGTCCATCAGCTCACTCAAGAAGTTTCAAATTCAAGGGCTAGCAGAAACCCTAGAAAGGACTCTGCATTTAACACTATCCACAAGGAACACAGCTCTCCTTATGAACAACTGACTATCCTGTGACACACAAGCTACCTCAGGTGATTCTGACTGTAAGAGAATGTGGCCACAGCCCAGACTCAAAGGACCGCAATGCTTCAGTCCTTAACCTGCTCCCTGCTGGCGTGTGGCCTCAGACCCATGGCAGCCCAGGAATCCGCCACCCCACAGGCCAGGCCAGGCCTCCACCACCAGGGGCATCACCTGGCTCCCTGGCATTCACCAGGTTCAGGGAGACTGTGCGATGTGCTCAGCTTCTCAGCTGTGTTCGACTCTTTGTAACCTCATGGAATTTTCTAGGCAAGAGTACTGGAGTGGGTTGCCATTTCCTACTCCAGGGGATCTTCCTGACCCATGGATCGAACCCAGGTCTCCTGAATCTCCTGCACTGGCAGGCAGATGACAAAGGGGGAAGAAAATACAATGGAGAAAAGACAGTCTCTTCAATAAATAAATAGTGCTGGGAAAACTGGACCACCACATATAAGAGGATCTTCCCTGGTGGCTCAACAGTAAAGAATCCACCTGCCAATGCAGGAGACTCGGGTTCAACCCCTGGGTCAGGAAGATCTCCTGGAAAAGGAAATGGCAACTCACTCCAGTATTTCTGCATGGAAAATCACATGGACAGAGGAGCCTGGTGGGCTACAGTCCATGGGGTTACAAAGAGTTGCATACAACTAAATGGAGAAATATCAATAACCTCAGATATGCAGATGATACCACCCTTATGGCAGAAAGTGAAGAGGAGCTAAAAAGCCTCTTGATGAAAGTGAAAGAGGAGAGCGAAAAAGTTGGCTTAAAGCTCAACATTCAGAAAACGAAGATCATGGCATCTGGTCCCATCACTTCATGGGAAATAGATGGGGAAACAGTGGAAACAGTGTCAGACTTTATTTTTGGGGGCTCCAAAATCACTGCAGATGGTGACTGCAGCCATGAAATTAGAAGACGCTTACTCCCTGGAAGAAAAGTTATGACCAACCTAGATAGTATATTCAAAAGCAGAGACATTACCTTGCTGACTAAAGTCCATCTAGTCAAGGCTATGGTTTTTCCTATGGTCATGTATGGATGTAAGAGCTGGACTGTGAAGAAGGCTGAGCGCCGAAGAATTGATGCTTTTGAACGGTGGTGTTGGAAAAGACTCTTGAGAGTCCCTTGGACTGCAAGGAGATCCAACCAGTCCATTCTGAAGGAGATCAACCCTGGGATTTCATTTGAAGGAATGATGCTAAAGCTGAAACTCCAGTACTTTGGCCACCTCATGCGAAGAGTTGACTCACTGGAAAAGACTCTGATGCTGGGAGGGATTGGGGGGAGGAGAAGGGGACGACCGAGGATGAGATGGCTGGATGGCATCACGGACTCGATGAACGTGAGTCTGAGTGAACTCTGGGAGTTGGTGATGGACAGGGAGGCCTGGAGTGCTGCGATTCATGGGGTCGCAAAGAGTCGGACACAACTGAGCAACTGAACTGAATTGAACTGAACTGAAATGACTGAACAACAAGTAAAAGGAGGAAATCAGAACACTCTCTAAAATCATATACGAAAATAAACTCAAAATGGATTAAAAATCTAACTGTAGGACTTTCCTGGTAGTCCAGTGGTTAAGACTCCACACTTCCATTGCGGGGGCTGTGGGTTCAGTCCCTGGTTGGGGAACTAATACCCCACTTGCTGTACAGCATGGCCAAAAACCCCAGCAAAAACCAAGCCAAACGAAAGAACAACAAACACCTAAATGTAAGACCAGATACTGTAAAACTCCTACAGGAAAACACAGGCAGGACACTTCCTGACACAAATCACAACCATACTTTTTGGATCCATCTCCTGAAGTAATGGAAATACAAACAAAACTAAACAAATGGGACCTAATTAAATTTAAAAGCTCTTGTACAGCAAAGGAAACCATAAACAAAAGAAAAAGACAACTTACATTCTGGAAGAAGACATTTGCAAACAATGCTACCAAGATGGGATTAATTTCCAAAATATACAAACAACTCATAAAACTCAATAATAACAAACAACCAAAACAAAAGACGGGCAGAAGACCTAAAGAGATATTTCTCCAAAGAAGACATATGTACAGCCAACAAGTACATGAAAAGATGTTTGGTGTCGCTAGTTATTAGAGAAATGCAAATCAAAACCTACACGGAGGCACCACCTCGCAACAGTCAGAATGGCCGTCATCAAAGAGTCCACAAATAGTAAATGCTGGAGGGACTTCCCTGGTGGTCCAGTTAAGACCCACCTCCCAGTGCAGAGGATGTGGGTTTGAGCCCTGATGGGGAACTAAAATCCCATATGCTGTGGAGCAGGTAAGCCCAGCAACTTCAGAAGCCTGCGTGCTGCAACAATCAGCCTGTGCCAACATGCAAGATTCTGGGTGCTGCAACTCAGACCAAATAAGGGTTATTTTTTTAAATGCCAGAGAGGGTGTGGAGAAAAGGTAACTCTCCTACACTGTGAGTGGGAATGCCAACTGGTATAGCCACTATGGAGAACAGTATGAAGGTTCCTTTAACAACTAAAAATAGAGTCACCATATTAACCTGCAATCTCACTCCTGGGCATATAACCAGAGAAAATTCTAATTTGAAAAGATACATGCACCCCAATGTTCATAGCACCACTATTCACAAAAAGCCAAGACACTGAAGCAACCTGACTATTCAGCAACACACAAATGGATAAAGACAGGATAGATACACACAATGGAATATCACTCAGCCTTAAAAAAGAACAGAATGATGCCATTTGCAACATGGATGAGCCCAGAGATGATCATACCAAGGGAAGTAAGTCAAAGACGAAGACAATTATCACATGATATCACTCGTATGTCGCCACAATCATTAATTAGGCCACCTCAAAACAAAACAGAAAACAACAAGTGTTGGCAAGGATGGTGCAGGTGCCACAGGAGGCTGTATGGTGGCTCCTCAAACAACTGATCCCAGAGCGCCGCATGCTCCAGCAGCCGCTCTTGGCGGTGCGCATGCAAAAGAACTGAAACCAAGGGTGCAAAGAAATATTTTCACATGCCTGCTTTACAGAAGCATTATTCACAATAGCCAAGAGGTAGAAGCGACCTCTATGTTTATGTAATATTATGTTAAATGAAATAAGCCAGTCACAAAAAGAGAAACACTGCACGAGTCTACTTATATGAGGTTCCTAGAGTAGATAAATTCAAAAAGACAAGAACTAGGATGGTGGTGGCTGGGGGAATCAGTATCTAACGCGGACAGAGTTTTGCAAGATCAAGAGTTCTGGGGGTCTGTTAGGAGTGCAACTCTTTCCTCAGCGCAGGTTCAGTAAGTTCTAGAATCAAATATATCAGGAGAAACCTGTAAATTATGCCAAGAGGTAACTAATACATTTTAAAAATACTCTCCAACCAAGGGAGAATGTTTCAGACTAATAACAACACTACATGAGCACTGAGGCTTCAAACTCTTTACTGCTGGATTTGTCAGTCGCAAGTCTTCTCAAGTTCCAAACGCAGTGAGTCACCAGCAGATGTGACCAGGCTAACAGGAGAATAAAGAAATGCCAGGAGGCACAACAGCCTCGGAAATGTGACCTGGGCGCAGTGAACCAATCGGGGAAAAAAAAAAAACAGAAGTCCTTCACACAAAGAAATCACCAAAAATTTCTGTTAAAAGGAAATTACATTCTGTTTCAAAGGAGGGTTGTTTTTTTTTTTTAATTTAAATGATATAGGTTGTGATTTTTCTCTAAGCCTCTAACAACAACAAAAAACAGTGTTACATGAAATCAGAATTGTTTTGTATTATCTGGATGCCTAATTTATGGCTAACATTTTGATGCCTTTTTTTTTTAATCAATGTCAAGATTACAAAGATGTTAAGGGTTAAGGATTAAGACAGAGAAGCAGTTTTAACCACTGGAAACAGTCGTGGCCTCTGGGATTTAACTTTGGAAAGAGAGAAGGGCAGATTTTTCAGCATCAACCAATGAGGCAGGGAAAGAAAAACAAGAGGCTTTTCTGGGAAGAGCAGAAGCAATCAAAAGCGAGACTGCAAACTCCAGGAGAATCAGGATTTTAGCTCCCCCAAACCAAGGGCCACAGCCCCCAAGTAGCTGGAGAGGAGGGAGTCTCCTGAAAGGAAGCCCAAGGTTGCCACTGGAGCCCCCGAACCCCAGGGCTGGTCCTGAAAGATCCACAGGGGCCGCCAATTGGCGGAAAAAGCAGAGAGACGCGTCCATGTCTCTGAAAGCAGCCAGGCCCAGTGGCCGGCTGTACAGCGGACTAAAACTACGGAGAGGCAGAGAACACAAGACAGGCTCCCGGGAAACTGACTGGTGACAGCTTCAGTGCCTGACATGCCCCACTCTCCGAGCGGAATCTGCCTCAAAGTGATAAACTGGAGGGATTCCCTGGAGG
Source organism: Nanger dama (assembly GCA_917880005.1). Lineage (NCBI taxonomy): Eukaryota > Metazoa > Chordata > Mammalia > Artiodactyla > Bovidae > Nanger > Nanger dama. The sequence continues at coordinate 3,408,784 of CAKJTW010000113.1, read as the reverse complement.
TCCAGTGGTTAGGACTCTGAGCTCTCAACTGCCAAGGACTTGGGTTCAATCCCTGGCTGGGAACTAAGATCCCACAAGCAGCTTGGCCAAAATAAACATACACACACACACACAGACACTGAAAGAAAATGGGGGAGAGGGACGTCCTGAGTGTTGGCTTAACCTCCACTCCACTGAGAAGCTCTTGTTTGAAGGGGCTCTTGTTTGTCTCCAGCGTGACATTAGCCACCAGCCTCTTCCCATGGCATCTGGCCCTCAACCCTCAGCTTCTTCTTTCCTATTTCCCAGGCATTTTAATAGCAAAAGCTTAATTATTTCTCATTCTACAAATCACGTATTATCACTATAAAAATGAAACAACCCAGAACAGCATGAAGTAGGAACAGCTGTAACGAGATCACGTGTGTACTTCTGGGCTGAAACCAATGGCACCCTCACACTAGCTTCCAACTTCTTCGCCCCTGCAGCGCATCACAGCTGCACCTTCACATCAGCACGCACCACAGCATGCACCATCTACTGTCTTTTTCCCATTTTTTCCTTCTCCTTTAAGTATGATCGCTAGATCAGAGTGTGTGTATGTGTGTGTGCAAACATAGAAAATGAACCGTTTGTCAAATTTTTCTACAAAAAAGGTTCTACTAATTTAAATTTGTAACCTAAACCATCAAGGCTAGGAATGTGCCTTTCCACACCCCCTCCCCAGAGCCATCGCTAACTTGGACACAACCCCATTCCCCCTACACCCACAGTCAGCTCAGCTGCCTCCATCTCACATGCTTCCCACTTCTTTCTCGTTTGCCCACTCACCACATGCTGGACTGACTGACCACACAGGGCATGGGGCCCACACGAGCTGCTCTGAAACTGGAGGATGACAGGCCATGGGCAAGACCCTGAAAGACTCTCAGGTCAGGAAGGTGATGAACTGGGCGGCATCGTGGACCATCTGCAGACAGGCCACCTGTTATTTCCAGTCACTAGGTGGTCTCGCCAAGGACCCTGCCCATATTATTCATCTCTGCATCCTCCACCCCCAGTGCAGCGCTTAGTGGGCTAGAGATCAAGTGGCCTCACCTGCTGTCCCATCTGTCACGAGTCATCCCGTCTAGGCCTCCACATGCCCTCTGCTCCCCACACACGGCTGCCCACGTTGCACGTGTGAGTGCTGGCAGTGTGGAAGAAGAGCCAGGCAGCGCCGAAGACAAGGGGGCTTGAGCACCTTGCCAGTTCATCGAGCGTGGGCTACAGAAGTTCTAGGCACCTTTGGAATGTGGGAGGGTTGTGTTTCTAAACGAAGACTGGAGGTAACCTTTCAGTGCTCCTTTTATTTTTATAACCACATAGACATAATTTTATCCAAATGTATTACTCCTGACACATCTTTGTTCAAATTATGTCTTGAACCTTCTTGCCAGGATATGCTTGGATGTGTGTGTGACATACCTGCATCCAAGTCCTGCACTCTGGCCCTGCGGCACCCTCGTAAGAACGCCACACAGGCTGCGTTCCCAAGCCTCCCACTCCTCCCGAGTGAGCCGCTCGGCTCTGTGCACGGGACACAGGCCCTCCAACACCTTGGAGAAGAATGCTGCCTCCACTGGGGGCCCAGCATGCCCAAGACGGCTTCCTGGCACTGCCAGCTCCATCTAGCAGTGGGTGTGACTGCAAGATGCCCATGGATCACAGCCTGTCGTGCAGTCCCCCTATGCAGAGCCACGGTCACAGTGGAGACAAGGCTGAAAGCCCATATCTGGGACTGACCCTCCAATGTAGGCACACTTCCTTTCTCATACAGGAAAGCAATTCTCGACAATAAAATAGGAACAAGGTCAAGTCTTCTGCCTATTTTGAGTTCGCTGCCAGAAATAAAGCAGCGGACCAGCCTGCAAGTCATGTAGGTGGGGTCCTTAAACACGCCATCAAAACCACCACATGGCCCTGCTGGATCCCTGGCAAGTGCAAAATTCACCAAAGTGAAGCTCAGAGACAGTCTGAGCCAGACACAGTGCAGCTGAGCAGGGACGGGGAACACACAGCACTGCAACATGACAATAGCAAGCCTTCCTGGAGGCTGAGATACTTCTTTTCACTCACTGTTATAGAAATCCTAGATCCACTGTAAACATTTCATTACTTAGGAAGCAACTTTTAATATGCCGCTAATGATTCAACTTTGACACTGAAGTCTAGTTCCTAAGTTTCTAGGTCAATTTAGGTAAAAAGCATCTGGAAATTTGCAAGGCAAGCTGTTTCAAAATACTTTGGAACTATTTTTCTGTATAAAACAGAACTGTCTTAATTTACAATGCAACCAAAACAAATTAAACAGAAGTCAGAACCATAAAAGACTAGAGGAGACTCCCGCTACCTAACGCTGATTAATTCCAAAGACCCACTCTTCAAAGGTAACACTGTTGCCACCAATGAGGAGCAAATAAGCTTACAAAGTACTTTCGGTGTGTGTCCTGCCACTAGCCTGTGTGTCTCCCTCATCCTAATTCATCCATCTTTACAATAAACTTAGGAGGTAGGCAGTTAACATTTTCATTTTTACACAAAAAGAAACTGAGGCCAAGAGAAGGTGAGTAACCTGCCCAAGGTTACTCCTGCCCCATGTCACACAGCAGCCTGATATGGGGAAGAGCAGGACCAGGATCTAAATAGTGTGGGCCCAGATCTGAGCCTGTTACCACCTAGCTGCCCTGAGCTTTCTCTAATAAATAAAAATTACAGACTTCAGCTCACTAATTCAATGGACATGAGTTTGAGTAAGCTCTGGAATTGGTAATGGACACGGAAGCCTGGCATGCTGCAGTCGGACACGACTGAGCGACTGAACTGAACAGACTTCAGCTTACAAAATAAACTCCTAGAAATAAGGTATCACTTGCTGTTTTACATACCAGGGTTGTATAGAAGATTTTACTTGACAAAGAGGTTTCACTGCTGAAAAAAACAAAAAAATCTGAAAATCCCTGATGTAGACTATTAGTTGTCAAAACGGAAGCGGGCTGATAGGGGAGCATAAGAATACAGTGACTTCCTCTTACAGATGAGAAACGGTTCCTGCATCAGAAAATATAACTTGCACACTGAATAAAAACCAAAACCACGACTGCAGGAAGAAAAAGGAGGTTTCTCACTGTTTATGATTTATCTGAGATTTGTTCATCTGCTGGCAGGTAAGGACCAGGAGTCACTAAAAGCTTAAGAAAAATACATAGGAAAGAAGCAAATGGGAAAAGTCTACCCGTTAAATTACACATTTTTCGTGCCAAATGGGAAAAGGACCACCACCATTATTTTACGAAAAGAATTCCTGATTTCAGCTTGTGAAAACTTGTATTTCATGAAAACATAATTTAAGACACTGAAATAAAAAAAAGACACTGAAATAAGAAAACAAAAGCAACTGTAATTTATTGCCACAATAGTATTTTCGAAGAAAGAGTTATTTTCAGAGTCAGCCCTACCCGCCGTGTCTAAGCCACTCTCTCCGGCTCCCCAGAGCTTCAGGACGGACGCGAAGCACGGCAAGGCTGCGGCAGCCACGCCTGGCTCTCCCAGCAGGGCGAGCCGTGCGGGATGCACCAGCGTCGCCAGGACCCACGGAAGCACTGCTACACCCAGTCCGCAGAGCCCAGCGCTCGTAGAAGCTCAACCAACACAAGGATGTCGGCCTGCATCCAGGCCGACAGGCCCACGAACAACTTCCCACAACCCGCCGCTCTCAGTCTGAAGGACAGCACCTAGACGCTAAGGCCTGAATAGGCAGAAACCAAGAATGCATCACTCTTACCTTGCTTCTCTTTTTCCTTCAGTGGATCGGTGTTATAGACTCGGAATCCATTTTCCATCCCACACGCAAAGCATCCTAAAGTGTGAGAGAGAGACTGATCACCTCACTGGGGTCTCAGCTGAAGACCCCAGGCCTGGAGCAGCGCATGCAAGGGGCCCAGAGGCAGTGGCCTCTCTGAGGGACTCTTGTGGATGCTCAGGCCACACGGCCGCGGTCCGCATGTGTTGTGATGACTCTCCTCAGGGGCTGCTACCAAAGGGCTTGCACACTACTCCACTCGCCCCTGCAGGGTGCTTCTGGCATCCCGTGGGCCAGGCTCTCTGCTCCACCACTTGACTCCAGCAAGAGGGGCTCAGCAGCTACCAAACCAGCCACTCTGCCACACCACGTGTCCCTGAACTCCAGCCTCTAATGCCCACCATCGGCCTCCCCGTTCCCAACACACCTCTCCAGGGCTGTATCAGGCACCAAGCCCTGGAGAGGCGACAACAAACAACAGCCCGCAAGGACAGCCACCGAGCAGGCCACCTCAGCAGACAGGAACACACCCAGGGCGAGAGGGGTGGAAGGGCTAATATGGAGGGTCTTCTAGAAGGCAGCTTGAGGTCTCCATGACCTCACTCCCACCTGGAACTAATCCTCACTCCCTAAACCCATCTCGGTCTCCACCCCCAGGGCACACACCAGGCTGCTAATGGTCCAGCTGAAGATGCTGTGAGGAAGTGAAGGAAGCACTTGAGTTTTAAGATGACCCTGTGATCCGGACTTCACTTGCCTAAGTGTGATCAAGACCACGTTAATCTCCACAACACCACCAAGTTCGACGGCTGGCTCATATGAAGCTTGTGACCAGAAAGAGAAACACCAAACCTTTCATTTCTTTTCCCAAGACAGGCTGCAGTGGCTGGACCCTCACCACGACACAGCACTGACCTGAAAGCCAAAGCCACCCTCAGAGTCTCTTCTGGTTTTGATCCGTGTTCCAGCACTGGGATGACATTATTCTATTCTATCAACCACTCCATCCATCTCCCCAATGTGAAAAGCATGCTTCTATTTTTTTTGTCCAAGTTAGGCCTAAAATTACAAGGACCGTAACAGCTTTCCCAGGAGTTGGAATCTGTTCTGTAATTAACTCTCAGGCTCTGAAGTGAACTTTATCTGGGCCTGGAGTCTGATACTCACTGAAAAGTGCAATGTTACTTATTATCTCTTATTCTGGGTTGTAACTCCCTCTTTGTGTTACTGGAATCATGTAATCTGGACAGAAGAATCAGAGCTTGGCTTTCGGGAAAATAAGGAAATAATACAAAAATTGAAAGTTTTCCTTTTGTTTCTCAACTATTACAGCTTCCACAAGTTTTAAGCCCGCACCGATCTTACTTGTCTTCACTAGAACACACATATTTCTGACAAGACTTGTATAAAATACACAAACAATCCCTATAAATCCATAAGAAAAAGGAGCTCATTTTCCAGTAGAAAATGAGCAAAAGATTTGGACATTTCACAAGAGAATATCCAAATGCTTACTAAACCTACAGAATCAGGGAAATGCAAATACAATCTCACACATACATCACAATGAGATCTGCTAAACATCCACCAAAATGGACAAAATGAGTGTGCCAAGGCATGGGAATGGAGGGCAAACCAGGAAACTGCATGACTGCCACTGTCAATTCTACTCCTGGGTATACAAGCCTTGTAAAAATGGCAACGTGCATTCACTAAAAGACAGGTAATAGAACGGTGATAGCAGCACCCTTACGCTCAAAATGGCCCCAAACTGGGAACCTACCCAAATGCCTACCAAAGGCTGAATGGACAAACCAACTGTGATGTAGTCACACAAAGAAATACTGTACCAGTGAGGATGACCTACAATTATACTCAACAGTATGGGAAAAAAGCTCCTGCCAACCGATGCTGAATAAAAAGCCAGAAACAAAATACAGTACAGAGACAGGCAAAACCAGTCTATGTCGCTGGGAGTTAGACTGGGCGAGTGGCCCGAAGTAGCACGGCGTGCCAAGGCATTTGGTTTCTTAACCTGCGTGCTGCGGAAGGTGTGTTCAGTTTGGAAAATTCACCAAGCTGAATACTTAGGATACATGCACTTTGCTGTAAGAGTAATGCACTTCAGTAAAAAGCTAGAAAAAAGGTGCTACAAACACAAGACTGGAAACCACTCTCTAAGAAGGCTAGGCATTACCCTTGCTATTTTACAGGGTGGAAGAAATAAATTAACTGATTTTAGTTGGTTATCACACAACAGTTGGCATGAACCTTCCCGTCCTTGCTATCTTAAAGCTAGTCTACAGAAGTGTGTCCACTCAAACCTTCTGTTTCCCACGGGAAGAGAAAGAAAAGCGGCAGCCAGATTACAGAAATGCACAGATAACAACACTTCAGAATCTCGAAACTGTAATACAACTTATCTTTGGGAGAAGGTAAGTCAAAAGTTTGAACAATTTAAAGTTATGAGCAAAGGTTTCTAAAGCTCAAGTTTCAATGAGAGTGCTAAAAATGCTGAGTAAAATTTAAAAGTCAACATAAAAACACAATGTAACTAACTCAATAACCTGGCATACATTTTAATTATAGGGAATTAAGCTAAGAGTAAGCAGAAGGTTAAGTATAAATGCATTTTTTTTCAGCAACACTGTAAGTTTTCCTTTTAACTATTACAACCAAATGAGGTGGTTTTACAAAAGTGAGAGTGTATTTTTCAAACAACTGAAATATATCCATTTAAAACCCAGAGCTGTATTTTCTAAATAATCTTTGATGAAACCTTTATAAAAAATTATAAACTTCACTGGTTTCTAAAATAATTAGCTTTATTGTGAGCCTCAATTATTATACCGAAACCCACTACAAGGATTCCTCATCTGGCCCTAAGGCAGGTAGGTGTCGCTCAGTTGTGTCGGTATGAATCTTGGATTTAGAGACCAGGGAGTCAGTAAGCTTTGTGTTTCCGTTTTTTTTTTAGGACTGCCTCTCCCTGCCCTTAATATCAATCAGTCATTTCTTTCCATTGAAAGCACATTTCTTAAGAAGTTGCTACACCACGGTTAACTCCTTAATGAGTTTTCAACTATCAGAACCTTTTAAGAAATCTACTGGCCCTCCTCTGGAAATCAAAATCCAAAGTGTTCAGCCACACACTGCCCGATGCCCAACTTCTGGCCCCCAAAGCGAGCCCCACAACCCTTGCAGTCCCCAGCCCAGCCGCCCGCATCCCACATTTTTCCCCTCGTCCAACTCCACTCCACCAAGAACTCTTCCCGCCCTTAACGGCTCCTCCCTGTAGGAAATCCCGGCCTCGCCTCGGTTCCCAGAACATACTTCACTGTCCCGGGACCCTACAGTCAGAACCTTGGAGCCAGCACCCCACGCGCTGACACAGCTGGGCGACCCCCGCCCGGCCTACGTGACTCTACCCCAAACTGGCTCCACAGACACGGATCCTGCTTCTGGATCCTCTTCAAACGGGCTTCCAAAGCGAACCCTCAGAACAGACGCGGGTCCCCCCCGGGCTAGAGTGGGGCGCAGTCCGGCATCACGCAGGATTTCAGAAAGGCGAAAAGGCCATCTCCCGAAAAGCCGGGCTGAACAGTCCGGTTGCCACCCAACAAAAGACAAAAAGTGTGAGTTCGGCGGCATATTCTACGACAATCAGCAGAAAAGGTGAGGACCTTCGCGGACGAGGTCCTGGGCCTGCAGGGGCATTCTCACCTCGATGCGACCCCGTCCCGGCCGCTGGGGACCCTAAATCCATAAGAAAGAACCGACGCCGCCCCAGAAAATCCCATCACCGTCCGACCTGGATGGGGGCGGGGGTCAGGGCGGCGGGGAAGCGGCCTGGGCCAGGGGGAAAAGGGCGGCCTGGGGGAGGGGAGGGCGGCTTCAGGGGCAGGGGAGAGAACGCTAGGGGCAGGGGATGAGGCCTGAAGCCGGTGAGGACGCCGCCGCAGGGCTGAGGGCGGGACCCCGCTAGGAGGGGAAACGGCGGCGGGGGGCGGGGGGTTGCCGGGACCACTGACGGGCTCTCCTCACCATGGTCCTGGTTGAAGCCGGCGTAGAGCAGCCCGTTGCCGTGCGGGTTGCAGGGCAAGAGGTTCATGGTGCCGCGGGATCCACCGCGCCTCAGCGCCGCATGCCGCTCCGGGAGGTCGACCGCCGGGATCCGTCTGGCCAGCGCCGATGCTGCCGCGGCCGGAAGCGAAAGGCCCACCGCCTGCGCGCGCAGCCAGGGAACGGCGGAGCGCCGAGCAATCCACCCACGGCCCGCCGGGCGGGGGGAGGGAACGCCGAAAGCGTCACGTCTCCGGGGGCGGGGCCGCGTCCGAAGTGGGCGGGTCGACTCGGCTTGGGGGCGGGGCCTGACCTGAGAGGCGGGGTCGCATCTCTGGAGCGCGGGGCTAAGGGTGGGAACCACCTGACTGGGTACCCCAGCCGTGCCCTTCAAACCTCAGGAGCAGGCAGGACCCAGACTCTCACATTAACTCAAGCCCGCCCCCGCCCCTGGAAATCATTTAAATTTAAGTAAGAGATTTTCTTATTTTTAATTGATAAAAAGATAAGTATCTCAGTATAAATAACAGTGTTTTGTGGAGTTTTTAACAGATGTGCTAGTAAAATGTTCGCGAAAAGAGCAAAATGGGTGGAAGTGAAGAAATGGATGTACAAATGACCCTTGAACAATGCGGGGCCAGTTAACACGCAGACTTTTTTTTTCAAGAGTATACGCCTCGGGCCTACCTACACGACCCTGGTTGGTTAGATCCGCAGCTGCAGAACCGTAGATACCATGGATAAGAGGGAAGACTATAAATTAGATGCAGATTTCTTTACTGTGTGAAAGGCGGGTGTCCCTAACCCCTGTGTTGTTCAAGAGTCAAGTGTAAACGAATGTCTAGACTCTCCCACCCCCACCTTCCACCTCCCCATAGAGAGACCCCCCGCCACAGGGACACAGACTGCCCCCCAACCCAGGACCCAGAGCTACCCATAGACACACAGCTGACACAGAACCCCCAAGGCACAGAGCCCCCTTCAGAACTTCCTACAGGGACACAGGGCTCCCCAGGACACAAAGCCCCCTAACAGGCACTAATCTGTTCTGTATTAAAACCCAGCTTTCTATCTGTTAAGAGGAAAAACAGCCTCTAACGTTTTAACAGCGTAGGCCCCAAGAAGAGACACTTCTCAGAATGCTTTTGGAATGCTGTCAGTGTCCCTGTGACCACGTGTGTCTTCATTAGGGGCTGGGCATCCAGTGAGTTCTCTGTCTACTGTGGGGTTATTAAAAGTTTCTTTTAAAAGATAAAACGTACTGAGCAAGGCCAGGGAATTTAGCCACCAGTGGAAAAGAGTTGCACTCTATCAACCCATCAATGGACAGATACACAACACCAGAGAGGCAAGAAGTGAACACCAGAGCCCCTTATGTCCACGTGGATGAACATCAAATTAAGAGAGTCAATTCCTAGGCAGGTTGATAAGTCTGGGGTCCCCGAGGAGGAGAAAGGGGTCTGGAGCCCTTGAGAAGGAGGAAGGGGTCCGGGGGTCTCAAGGAGGAGAAAAGGACAGCCTTTTTTTTTTTTTCTATACTGCTTTGTATTAGTCAGTATAACAAAGTATCTTGCTCGAGTACATGTTTCTCCTTGACAAGAACCTTCTGACTAATCTTGTATTCTTAAGAAGTATGTTGTGGGAGTGGGTCTTTGGTAAGACCTTTCTATTGTTAGTTGTAATCTTGTTAATTTAAGATGGATCCGGTTAAAGTATATAAGGCCTTGATAAGATGTGGGTTGGAGAAGGAAATGGCAATCCACTCCAGTGTTCTTGCCTTGAGGATCCCAGGGACGTCGGAGCCTGGTGGGCTGCCATCTATGGGGTTGACAGGGCCGGACATGACTAAAGCGACCTTAGCAGCAGCAGCAGCAGCAAGACGCTGGTGAGGGCACTGTCTGGCCCCCTTCTGATATCTCTGTCAGAAGCTTCCTCTTTTTTTTTTTTTTTTTGCACCAAAGGCTTATCCTAGCTTTATTAAAGGGCCCACGCCGCAGTCAATATAAAAACACAAAAAGTCCCATCAGTTTAATAATAATAATAAACCCCCAAAATGGAAAACTGAGGGGGCAAGGAAGAGGCCCCTGGGCCAGGGGGCACGGGGAGCCCTGCTCATGGCACCAGGCCTGGCCTCAGGGCCCCCTGGTATTGCTGTTGCTACGAGGTCAGAGGGCAGCGATTGTCCCGTGGAGCCACCGTTCAGCTAGGTCGACGACCCTTACTTCTGGGGTGTGCTCAGCTTCTGCATGCCCCGGATCTTGTCCAGCAGGCTCAGGGGGTTTGTAACAGTCAACCAGCAGCTCCTTGACCCTGGCAGCCCGGGTATCATCGCTCTCCATGTCCAGGAGTTCATCCACATCGATTTCCAGCTCCGGGATCTCCTCTTTCTGGCAGTCGTAGAGGCGAGTGAGCTGCTCCAGAATCCACTCCTCCACGTCGAGGCGCTTCTGTAGCTCCTTACCGTCATGCTTGACCGTTACCTTCCCTTGGCGCCTCACTGGGCCGCCCGGGCCCTCGCCTGCAGCCCCAGGGTGGCTCTGAAAGTGCTTGCGGGGCACTGGGTCGCCACTCCACGGTCCGGAGGCCGGGGCCGCCAACGCTGCGTCCCCCGCGGGGTCGCTGTCCGCGATGGCGGCCGCCGGACCACACGCGTCTGGCCCCTCCCTGCTCCGCCGCCTCCCAGACGCCTGCTAGCTCCGAGCGGCTGGCTCGGGCTGGCTTAGCTCAAAAGCACGGATCCCGCTCCGGGGCAACGGCGGGGGCGGGGGCGGGGGGCTGCCCGCCGGCAGCTGCAGCATGCGGAGCCCCCAGGCAGAAGCTTTCTCTGTCCCTTTAATAAAACTCTGCTATACAAAAAGCTCTTGAGTGATCAAGCCTGGTCACTGGTCCCAAAGCTAAATCTTCTGAGATCACAAATCCGACATCATTCACTGTAAGGCATCAACACGTTGAGCAAAGAAAGCAAGTTGCAAAGCAGACCCACGTGCAGTTCACTCTGAACAAAACTCAAAGCAGGCAGACTCAGGAATCCGCTGTTGAGAGATGCATACGGACGTGGATACAGACAAGTTAAGAAAACAGCACAGAACTGGCTGTGCTGAACCATCAGAACAGGAGATGGTGGTTTCTCCTGGAGCAGGGTTGTCATCTGCAAGAGGGGAGTGGCCTGTGTGGTCAAACTACCCCCAAGGTTGTAAATGTGTCCCCTTGTATGGTTGATGTACTCTGCATATAAGTTAAATAAGCAGGGTGACAATATACAGCCTTGACGTACTCCTTTTCCTATTTGGAACCAGTCTGTTGTTCCATGTCCAGTTCTAACCTTTGCTTCCTGACCTGCATACAGATTTCTCAAGAGGCAGGTCAGGTGGTCTGGTATTCCCATCTCTTTCAGAATTTTCCACAGTTTATTGTGATCCACACAGTCAAAGGCTTTGGCATAGTCAATAAAGCAGAAATAGATGTTCTTCTGGAACTCTCTTGCTTTTTCCATGATCCAGCAGATGTTGGCAATTTGATCTCTGGTTCCTCTGCCTTTTCTAAAACCAGCTTGAACATCAGGAAGTTCACGGTTCACATATTGCAGAAGCCTGGCTTGGAGAATTTTGAGCATTACTTTACTAGCGTGTGAGATGAGTGCAATTGTGCGGTAGTTTGAACATTCTTTGGCATTTCCTTTCTGTGGGATTGGAATGAAAACTGACCTTCTCCAGTCCTGTGGCCACTGCTGAGTTTTCCATATTTGTTGGCATATTGAGTGCAGCACTTTCACAGCATCATCTTTCAGGATTTGAAACAGCTCAACAGGAATGCCATCACTTCCACTAGCTTTGTTTATAGTGATGTTTTTAAGGCCCACTTGACTTCACATTCCAAGATGTCTGGCTCTAGATGAGTGATCACATCATCATGATTATCTGGGTCTTGAAGATCTTCTTTGTACAGTTCTTCCGTGTATTCTTGCCACCTCTTCTTAATATCTTCTGCTTCTGTTAGGTCCAGACCATTTCTGTCCTTTATCGAGCCCATCTTTGCATGAAATGTTCCCTTGGTATCTCTAATTTTCTTGAAGAGATCGCTAGTCTTTCCCATTCTGTTCTTTTCCTCTATTTCTTTGCATTGATCGCTGAAGAAGGCTTTCTTATCTCTTCTTGCTATTCTTTGGAACTCTGAATTCAGATGCTTATATCTTTCCTTTTCTCCTTTGCTTTTCGCCGCTCTTCTTTTCACAGCTATTAGTAAGTCCTCTCCAGACAGCCATTTTGCTTTTTACATTTCTTTTCCATGGGGATGGTCTTGATCCCTGTCTCCCATACAATGTCACAAACCTCATTCCATAGTTCATCAGGCACTCTATCTATCAGATCTAGGCCCTTAAATCTATTTCTCACTTCCACTGTATAATCATAACAGATTTGATTTACATCATACCTGAATGGTCTAGCGGTTTTCCCTACTTTCTTCAATTTCAGTCTGAATTTGGCAATAAGGAGTTCATGATCTGAACCACAGTCAGCTCCTGGTCTTGTTTTTGTTGATTGTATAGAGCTTCTCCATCTTTGGCTGCATAGAATATAATCGATCTGATTTTGGTGTTGACCATCTGGTGATGTCCATGTGTAGAGTCTTCTCTTGTGTTGTTGGAAGAGGGTGTTTGCTATGACCAGTGCATTTTCTTGGCAAAACTCTATTAGTCTTTGCCCTGCTTCATTCCTCATTCCAAGGCCAAATTTGCCTGTTACTCCAGGTGTTTCTTGACTTTCTACTTTAGCACTCCAGTCCCCTATAATAAAAAGGACATCTTTTTTAGGTGTTAGTTCTAAAAGATCTTGTAGGTCTTCATAAAACCATTCAACTTCGGGCTTCTTCAGCATTACTGGTTGTTGCATAGACTTGGATAACTGTGATATTGAATGGTTTGCCTTGGAAACGAACAGAGATCATTCTGTCGTTTTTGAGACTGCATCCAAGTACTGCATTTCGGACTCTCTTGTTGACCATGATGGCTACTCCATTTCTTCTGAGGGATTCCTGCCCACAGTAGGAATACAGATATAATGGTAATACAAGCTGGAATCCAGATTGCCGGGAGAAATATCAATAACCTCAGATATGCAGATGACACCACCCTTATGGCAGAAAGTGAAGAGGAGCTAAAAAGCCTCTTGATGAAAGTGAAAGAGGAGAGTGAAAAAGTTGGCTTAAAGCTCAACATTCAGAAAACGAAGATCATGGCATCCGGTCCCATCACTTCATGGGAAATAGATGGGGAAACAGTGGAAACAGTGTCAGACTTATGCAGATGGTGACTGCAGCCATGAAATTAGAAGACATCTACTCCTTGGAAGAAAAGTTATGACCAACCTAGATAGTATATTCAAAAGCAGAGACATTACTTTGCCAACTAAGGTCTGTCTAGTCAAGGCTATGGTTTTTCCTGTGGTCACGTATGGATGTGAGAGTTGGACTGTGAAGAAGGCTGAATGCCGAAGAATTGATGCTTTTGAGCTGTGGTATTGGAGAAGACTCTTGAGAGTCCCTTGAATGCAAGGAGATCCAACCAGTCCATTCTGAAGGAGATCAGCCCTGAGATTTCATTTGAAGGAATGATGCTAAAGCTGAAACTCCAGTACTTTCGCCACCTCATGTGAAGAATTGACTCATTGGAAAAGACTCTGATGCTGGGAGAGATTTGGGGCAGGAGGAGAAAGGGACGACCAAGGATGAGATGGCTGGATGGCATCACAGACTCAATGGACACTGAGTCTGAGTGAACTCTGAGAGATGGTAATGAACAGGGAGGCCTGGCGTGCTGTGATTCATGGGTCGCAAAGAGTCGACATGACTGAGCGACTGAACTGAACTGAACTGTATGGCTGGAAGCAACTTTGCAGATGGGATTATTGAATTTGAGATGGGGAGAGGACTGGGCTCTAAATGCCATCCCTTGGTAAGAGGAAGACAGAGTGTCAATGTGACCCTGGAGGCAGAGATTAGAGTGGTGCAGCCATGAGCCAGGGGAACAATGGCAGCTTCTAAAAGCTGGAAGAGGCCTGGAATTGATTTTCTCCTGGAGCCTCCAGAAGGAGGAACCAGCCCTGCCCACACCTTGATTTTAGTGCCTTAAGACTAAGGGCTTCTGACCTCTAGAACCATGAGAGAATAAATATATATTGTTGTAAATCACCACAGCCAATGATTCAGTACATCATGTAGCAGGCTGAAGACTGGCCCTCAAAGATATCAGGTCCTCATCCCTGGAACCTGCGAATATTACCTTGTTTTGGAAAAAGAATCTTGGCAGCTGTGATTAAATTAAGGACCTGAGATGGGGAAATGACCCTGGGTTATCTGGATATGCCCTGAGTGCCATCACATGTGTCCTTAGAAGAGGAAAGCAGAGAGAGGTTTGATACACTTAGGAAGAAGGCCATGTAAAGACGGACACAGAGGTCGGAATGATGTCGCCACAAGCCAAGGTATACCTGAGGTCACGGAAGCTGCAAGAGGCAGGAAAGATCCTTCTAGAGCCTTCAGAGAGGTCACAGCCCTGCCCACACCTTCACATCAGCCCAGTGGTACCCATTTTGGACTTGTGGCCTTCAGAACTGTGGAAGAATACATTTCTACTATTGGTAAATTTGTTACAGCAGCCACAGGAAACTCAGAATACAAGAGCAGTAGGAAACTCTTACAACAAGCAGAGGGCTTTGGAAATAAAGTTGTTTCATATGATATAGTGTTTCACTAGTAAAACAGTCTAGAGAACCTTCAAAAGCTACCGTCCTTACCCCTGATTTCTAAAGTGGACCAAGGAACAAAGATAAAATTGGAGTAGGGGCAAGGAATCAAGAAACCAGCAGACAATGCTGGCTGGCTTTGAGCTACACAAGGCACTGTCCTCCAGTAGAAGTAGAAAGTCATCTTCTGCCAGGGCAGACAAGCGTTTTCCAGACCTAGTACCAAGTCCACTCCTGGCCGAGACGGTCATCTTCCTGTCATCTCATCAGGCACAGAAAGAGCACCAGAGATTCTGACACACACAGTCTGGCCATAGCGGGCCCCATAGGATATGACAGCTCCCTGGACAAGGCCACTCCGGCTTACAGACACAGCATAAAAGCAAAACTTTGCATGAACACAGTCCAGATTGGAGCAGTGTCTGAGCCTGCAAAGACCAGACCCCATCATGAAGTCGGAGCTGCAGCTGCTCTTAGCAGAGACAGATTTAACCTGGCTCAGTCTTCACATCTTCTAGGTAAGAGTTGCTAAGACGGTGATCCCAGAATCACCCCTGCTCCCTGAGAGCGTTGAACACAGCAAAGTGTTCTAGCACAAATTAGTCTGAATCCTTTCCAACATCCTCTGGAAATGCCCCTGTTTCTCGGACCTTGTGCAGTCTCTCTCACTGTGATGAGTCAGCTGAGTTCCTGATGATCTCTGATTTACACAGTAGTGACAACATCTCTGGGCTGCCTTGCCTAGGAAGGGTAAAAGCTGGAGCAACTGCCTCAGACCAAAGTGGACTATGGAACTCTTCCTTGTTGTCTCTGTCTTCCTCTCCGCAGTGACTCAGAGACCTCTGTGCCTGGGTTGGTTCCACTGTTCTCATGGGAAAGTAGAGTGAAATAAGCAATAGTCCACACTTGATTTGTAGACTGAGGTAGGGAAGGGACAGTAGGATTTAAAGCCAAAACTTGACGGGCAGAAATCAGCCTTATTTGAGAAGAGCAATATGTGAGATTTCAGAGATCCGAAGAAGGGGAGGGCACTGACCTAAACAGTCTATCAAAGCTGGAATAGATGGAGCCAGACCTCGACTATTGAGTTTAGGTTGGTTGGAGAGCAAAGGTTGGGGATCGAGGGTCAGAGGTGAGGAGGGGCAGGGCCAGCCCGACCCTCCCCAGGGCGGGGATCCCATTGGGCACCCACTGCCTATGTGAGAGGTGGGTCCCATTACTACCATCAGCCCATCTGCCTGCTGCCAGCAGGAGCATCTGCAGTAACAACCACCCTGTTCTGAGGCTTTGTCATCCTCAACCACTAGGTCAGCATATTGAGGATACCCCTGGTAGAGGCTGAGGCCCCACGGGAAGACAGGTCCTAGAGCACATTGGGAGCAGGGAGTGAACACAGGGTTCTACCCTCCTGGTGTGTTAGGGCATATTCCCTGCCCCCCATGACAGCTCGGCTACCTCCCTCCAGTTCCCCGATACATGCAGCTTCATGCTTGCTTTTCAAATCCACATTTACTTTGATGACACACTTCTCCCGCAAAGGGAAGCATCTCTATCTCCCTCTCTTTGCCAAAACAAATATTATCAAGCCTGTAATTGACATTTTTGCAGATTCAATATTTGCTTGGATCATTCCTCATCAAAGTTTCTGTCTAGGAAATTATTCTGCATTGCAGCAATTTTCACAGGGCAATTGAAGACATAATTGTACATAATACATTTTGAATCTAGACACTTGAAAAGACAATTACAAACAGCTGGGACACAATTTGGTGTTCTTATTTATACTGGGGGTGGATTTTGCCAGCGGAGAAGCCACAGGAGAAAATGGTGAAGTTTGAGAACAGTTTCTCCAGGGTTCAGTTTACATTTCAGTTATAATTTCTGGGTGCTCACCACCAAAACATGCATGCTGCTGCTGCTGCTGCTGCTGCTAAGTCGCTTCAGTCATGTCCGACTCCGTGTGACCTCATAAAGGGCAGCCCACGAGGCTCCCCCGTCCCTGAGATTCTCCAGGCAAGAACACTGGAGTGGGTTGCCATTTGCTTCTCCAATGTATGAAAGTGAAAAGTGAAAGTGAAGTCGCTCAGTCGTGTCTGACTCTTAGTGACCCCATAGACTGTACCCACCAGGCTCCTCTGTCTATAGGGATTCTCTGGGCAAGAATACTGGAGTAGGCTGCCATGCCCTCCTCCAGGAAATCTTCCCAACCCAGGGATCAAACCGAGGTCTCCTGCATTCATAGGCAGGTTCTTTCCCGCTAGTGCCACTGTATTAGGAGTTGTTTTTATTTCACAGGAATGCCACTTTGATAGCACTTTCTACTGTGAAGCATAACTTATTTTCTTGTGTGAGCCCTGGAGCTGCTATAACAGATTGCCACAAACTGAGGGGCTTAAAACAACAGAAATCTGCCTCTCACAGTTCTGGAGACCAGAGTCTGAATCCAGGGGTGGGCAGGGCTCTCTTCTGCCTCTTCCAGCTTCTGGTGGCCCCGGGGTCCTTCAATTAAACAGTGAAAAGGGACAGAAGGGGCCTGGTTTAGCCTTGCGATCAGGCATCTCTCCCCAGCCTCCTCCCCTCCACCTTGGGAACCTGCACCTTGTACCTCCATGTACAATTCAAGGGTGGGGAGAGGGGCTTGCGTTCAGGATGGACTCCTCCTCATTTCTGCTGGTCGAAGTCAGGGAAGTGACAGCTCACCTCGGCTGTCTGGCTTCATGGTCAGCAGGTCAGCCCTTTGCTCTCCTTTCTCCATCCGCTGCCCAACAGAGAGAAGGAAGTGACAGTCCGGCAGCAAGTCCTCCTGGGCCCAGAGCCCCTTGCAGAGGGACCGTCCCCTCCAGGCTTACCTGCTATGCCCTCACCTGTTCCCCTGTGGACATTTGTCCCCTTCGTGCCCAGGGGGCTGGGTGACCAGCAGCAGCTACACTCATTCCTCCTCTCCAAGCCACACCTCCAGCATCTCTGAAGGTGTCACTTTCTTTAATTTCTAAAAGCCTATAAATCAGGGACTTCCCTGGGTGTCCAGTGGTTAACACTCCACACTTCCACTGCTAGGGGTGTGGGTTCAATCTTTGGTTGGGGAACAAAGATCCCACATGCCAGGTGGTACAGCCCCAAAAGCAAACAAAAACTATAAATTGCTAACAGAAATCCAGGACATCTGGGTGTTTTCTCTTCTCTGAAAGTTATTTTCTTAATCCATTGTTGCATCTTCCATCTGCTACAGAGAGTCAAGCTGTAGAGCCAGGAAGGAGGCCCTGCCGGGAATGTTGGCAGAGTCAGCTCCAATCTTGACGTCACTCAGACTGGGCAGTGATGCCCCATGCATTGGGGCCAGAGCACCTCCCACTCTTCCTGTACAGACACAGGCCGGACAGCTGCCCCTTCAGGCCCCACTGTCTGCCTCTGCATTCTTTTCAGGAAGAGGCATCCTTTCACTCGGTGGTTCAGATCAGGGACACAGCCCTGTTGCCAATGCCACGTCCTAGCACTGACTGTGGTAACTGAAACAGGCAATAAAGCAAATGGGATCAAGGGAAGCAGCAGCCAATGAGTCCACCAAGAAACGAGTATACTTTTTATTGTCAGGAAACATCGATTCTTAAACAACAGCGTTTGCTTCACTCTTAGCTGAAAATGGCTCTGAGTGACATTCTCTTGCCAGTCTGGACGTAGTGTACCCATGCTGCAGTGTGTTTGCTGTAACTAGAAATATCTTTGGCATTTTCTTCCCTTTAGTGTCAACTTGTAAAACGTTTGTACAAAAAATGTAGATTCACATAAAATATGCATATAAATCACTTATCCTAAAACGTAGTAAATAACGTAGCAAAAACTTGATCAAATCCATTTCATACACAAGCTGGACAAGTTGGCTGTGCGTAATCTCTAACTTATCTATGGCGTTTTATAAATTAGTGCTTTGACATTAAAAAGGAGGTTTATAAAAAGACCCCTCACAGCATCAAAAACTCTTAATTTCTCTCTCCATTTCCACTTTTTGTAGTCCCTAAAATTAATACTCATCACAAACATATCACCATTCTTATAAAAAGTAGTTATTTTAAGAAAAACGTTGCACTGCAATCATGATACATTACATTCAAAATTCCATGTTATCAAGAGTTCTTCCCTTTATAAACACATGTCTGAAATAAGAGCCCCATGCCCATCCATGCAGAAGTATCTGGTAAGCGGGGTGCCAGCCTCGGTTTCACTGCTCAGAGCCACGTGGTCACCACGACGCTGGTGGGCGTCTAGATCCAGAGCAGCCTCCCCTCCCATCCGTGCCCCTCCTCTGCCTTGCACTCTCCTCAAGAGACTTTGCAGTTGTTCCTGGAGCAGCGTCTGGGGGGCTCTGGGGGAGGTGGGTGCCCTTGGCTTTTCGGAGGCTGGTCCTCTTGTGGCCAGAGCTGGTGGCGAGGGAGCAGGGGCGGCCGTGCGCCATCCTGGCGCTCAGGCCGGTGGCCATCGAGAAGGACTTGAGGTGGCTCCTGAGGGCCGTGGGCAGCGGCAGCCTGTCCAGCAGGTGTGCAGGCGTGCAAGACACCACTGCCCGGCAGCACAGGTCCTGCAGGCTCAGGACTTGGGAAAGAAAAGGAAACCCAGTTCATTTGCAGTGTCCTGGGCATGGGGCCAGCACCAGGACAACAGGATGCCTGTCCACCCTCCTCTCTGGGACTCTGGGGCAAGACATCAAGGCCCAGTCTCCCACCCTGTGCCTACAGGCAGCAATTAGAAACAGGTGGTCCTGCTTTCATCTCCTTAAACCCAGTTTGCCTCCAAACTTGAGACCACCACCTTCCCTCCCACTGGGTCTGAGAGATGAATCCTGCCCGGCGATGGCCAAGGACGTCTCCTCAGGATTCATGCAACCAGCATTTGGGGCTTGAGGCCAAGGGCTTCAGGAAATGTGCTTCCCAGCTGAGTAGCTGACCCAGAATAATGTGTTATCAGCTTTATAAAGACATACTGGAGAACACACCAGAAAAGCAAATGCTGTCATTTATATTTCACCTACATCGTCTGTTTTATGAGTCAGAGTCCCTGCTCAGACAGAGTGGGGCTCCCCAGGGGCCTGCTAGGAGCAGAGACTGCATCTCAACCTTGGTGCAGTCAGGGCACTCCTCAACCCCTGGAGCATCAGACAGAAGAAACACAACCCAGGGCTTTGGTTCCTTTTAGAATCAAGGTCCTATCAACTTTCAGAACAGTGCTTCTCAACTGGGGGATTTTGACTCCCTAGGGCATTTGGCAAAGTCTGGAGACATTTGTGGTTTTCACAGATGGGGGCAGGGAGACCAAGGGTGCAGCTCACCCACAGTATAGGGGATGCCCCCACCAGAGGACACGCCGTCCCAACTGGCTGCAGTGCCAAGGGGCAGAAGCTCTGACTTATGAGAATGGAGACAGCGACCTGGGGGCAGGTCCTGGGAGGCTGACTGCTGGAGGGGCTGCCGGGCAGCCTGGAGGAGCACCTACCCTTGCTCGGCCTCCAGAGCCGGTCCATCCCATGCCGCAGCAGCACGATCCTGGCCAGCTCCATAAAGGACTCGGTGATGTTGAAATTGCACAGCGGGCTGACCTCAAAGAACGTCACACCCAGGCGCTCTGCGTAGGCCTGGGCCTGCTCCGTGGGGACCTGCCGCTTGAAGGCCAGGTGCAGGCGATTCCCCACCAGGATCTTAGGGACCCCTGGGGCATGCTAAAGGGTGACAAAGAGGCAAGGAAAGTGGGTCAGGCACAAGCTTTGTTGTTGTAATGACAGGTGCCCTGGGGTGATATCCACGTAGAACTTCAGAATATGTCCTTTTTGAATACAGGGGCTTTGCAGATGGAATTAGTTAAGATAAGATCTTGGGGTGGACCCGACATCCCGTTACTGTGTCCTTATAAGAAGGGGAGAGGACACAGGACGCACAGGGAAGAAGGCATGTGAGGGCAGAGCAGAGATGGAGTGAGGCATCCAGAGATCAAAGGCCAGGGACTGTCAGCAACACCAGAAGCTGGAGGAGGCAGGAAGGATCCTCCTCTCAAACCGAGGGAGCCAGCACCTTGATTTTGGACTCTGACCCCAGAACTCAGAGAATGAGTGTCCTTTGTGTTCAGCCACACAGTCTGTGGTGAGCTGTTACGGCCACCCCAGGACACTCACAACGGTGGGTGGGACTGACCACTAGACGCCCCCGTTGGCATCTGGGCTGGTCAGGGTGCCAGCAGATAGCAGCCTAGTTACCACTGGTCAACCCACCTGACTGTGTGCAGGGCCTCATCCGGTGCTAGGAGGTGACATATCCTCCCCGCTGTGGCTGGAGCCTTGTGCCCTGGCTCCCCTGCCCACCCCTCCATGGGCCCACAAGGAGGGAGCCCTGCCCCTGTTGTACCTCATTGATCTCCTTAATCCACCGGTCGATGCCATCAAAGGACCAGCGGTTTGCGATGTCGTACACCAGGATCACACCCTGGGAGACAATGGTCACTTGTGAGGAGACTGGCCAGCACGCAGGCCACTCAGGCACACACTCACAATGAGCTCAACAGTCATTCTACTTATTTTAATGCAAAACACATTTTTAAAATTTATGTGCCAAATGTAACAGCTATATGATCATTTCCAATGATAATTTCATAAGCTCATGGAGAAACCCTCAAATGTGAAGGTGAGTTCGGTAGTGGAACTCAGTTCCCCACATTCATGAGGTGGTCCAGGGACATGGAATGTGGGGGAACTGCAGAGCCCACCCACCTGGACAGAGAGTTCCCACACACGTGCAGACACACACGCACGTGAGTGTGGTGCACACACAACCCACATGCCTGCATATTTATCTGTGTACATGCATAAATGCACGTGAACACACACCACTCATGCACACGTATGTACAAATACAACACATGCAACCACACCCCCTGATGCTGAAGGCTTGGGAGTCACCAAACAGTCCACAGCACAACTTTAGACTCTGGCATCAGCTTATATGTGAGCTAATTGCTTTGTCCTCCAAGTATCCATTAAAGAGCATTCCGAAAGTCATTATTAAAGTCACTTTGACCTCCCAGTTCAGGGGATGTTACCTGTGCGCCCGAGAGTAAGAGCGGAATATGGTACAAAATCTTCCCTGACCCGATGTGTCCCTGGAAAAGATGTTGGAGGCCTGTAAGAAGAAATCACTGCTTCCTGACAACAAAGTTTTTGAACTTGGGAGCCAGAGCAAGTACATTTTATAATCGTCAATCAGTGGCCATCCCAAAGGAAAGTCCAAGCCCCCAGCAAAATGTTGGGCACATTTTCCCTGGAGAAATCCAGACCTTGAGATGTCCTTCTGGGCTCTTTCTCTTTTCTAATTGAAAAGTCAACTAGAGAAAGTAGTAATGGGTTGAAGTGTGATGTGTTAGCCACTCAGTCGTGTCCAACTCTTTGCGACCCCATGGACTATAGCCCGCCAGGCTCTGTTGTCCATGGGATTTCCCAGGCAAGAATATTGGAGTGGGTTGCCATTTCCCTTCTCCAGAGTAATGGGTTTCCACATAATAATTCTGACATTTCAATAAATCTAATTCAGGTTTTTTACAAGTTGTTTAATTTGGAGATAAAGCTATCTTTGGAATGTGAGTCTACACTGAGGGAGAAATAGGCCAAAGGATTTGGTGGGGTCACTCCACTTCCAATTAGGTCAAAAACATCATGGGAATTCCCTGACATCAGGTGCTTAGCACACCTCGCTTTCACTGCCAAGGGCACAGGTTCAATCCCTGGTCAGGGAACTAAGATCTGGTATGAAAAGATCACATGAAGCCAGCCCTGTGGATACATCCCTATGTTCCTCAGTATGAGGACATGATCCTGGGATGCATTCATCAGGATAAAGAAGAATAGCACTTTGGGACGGACTCCACCCTGTCTCAGGGCATTTACTGAGATGGACCAACCACCCCAACCAGGCACAGGGGCTCCATTTCAGATGCCAAGGAAACAGGAGCAGCTGTTACAACAGCCTTCTGAGTCCAGGACAAGTTTGGATTGAGAGGGGAGCCCTCAGAAGGTCTCTGGGGAGGAAGGAAGGGAAAAGAGATTTGAGAGTCAGCAGGGACAGGCACATCGAGTAGATATCATGGAGAGAGGCTTTCCAGGTCAGCCTTGGGGGCTTACTGCTCCTGGTTAAGGGTGGGTGGGGGTGGGAGAAGGGGCTCTGGGCCCTCTGGAGACACTGGCGGCCTTGAGAGGTCTGGCATGGTCAGGCGGGAGAATGGAACCATGCAGGTGGCCCAGGAGAGCAGACGACACAGGAGCTAGTGATGGTGGTCAGGAAAGTCACATGGCGTGGGGGCAGCCCAGGGATTAGTCACAGCAGGAAAACCCTAGTCACCCACCCCTGGAGCTGGAGGGCCAGGGTGTCACACCAGAGCATCAGAACCAAGGCTGCCTGGAGTGGGGACCAAGAAAGAGACCCAATCCAGAGCTGGGCGACACCCTGGCCTCTTACGCTCCCGCCCCTGTCCACCCTCCACCCTGTCGAATTTGGTCGCAGTGTACGGCCCCTAGGCACTAGCGAGGCAGAAGAGTCCACATGCTCCGGACTGACTTCGAGGCCTGGGCAGATCTCAGCTCCCACGGGAGCTATTGGGTCAGGCTGGGGCTGAAGCAGTGGATCTTCCCTCAGGTGCTACCGGAGTCCCCAGGGGCCAGGACAGCTCCCCCTACCCCATCTTCAGGGGTCAGGAGGGACCCCTGACTCACCAGAGCTGCAGCTTCACCCGCCGGCCGTCCAGCAGGATGGTGGTGGTCTTGTAGTCAATGCCTGTGAAAGAAGGTTGAGGCAGCTTAAGTGCCAAGCACTGCCACAAAGACTTGTTCAGGTAAAAGGTGCAGATCAGAGAGACAATCTCATGCTGGGGGAGAGAGGACTTCCCAGCAGTGGGATCCAGTGCTCACAGAGCAGCTGAACTGGGCCCTACTTGGACCCTGGCCCACCAGCCTCACCTACCTTCTATTTGAAGCGGGGTCTCCAACCTCCGCTCCTCCCTTACCACCACTGCCTCCAGCTCAGTGCCTAGGCCCCTGCCACTACCTGAGCAGTGGGCAGCAGGAGCCCCCAGAACCATTCTGCAGCAGGCTCTACACGTAGCCTGCTGGCCCCAGGTTTGCTGAGAGACTGTGGGCAGCCCAGCCACACACCCTTGTCTCTACTGGACCCAGGGCTAGAACACGGTGCGCCTTTCCTCCAGGTTATCCCCCTGTGAATGTAAGGTGAAAGTGTATAGAAACTGAAGTTAGTTATGAAGTATTTTCTTGACAATGCAAAGACGAAACATGTACCTAGGTGCACAAGGGTGATGAAATAAAGTTCCTGTTCTATGGCAAGATGAGAAAAACTTAGACATAAATAGTTTTTCTGCCCACATGGACTGCCTCCCTCCTCCGCTTTATGTATTGGACATCTGCATTGACCATACCTCCATAGGAGACAACGTGCGTGCCTGCTAAGTCACTTCAGTTGTGTCCAGCTCCTTGTGACCCCATGGAGTGTAGCCCACCAGGCTCCTCTGTCCACGGGATTCTCCAGGCCAGAGTACTGGAGTGGGTTGCCATGCTTTCCTCCAGGGAATCGTCCCGACTGAGGGATCCAACCTGCATTTCCTGCATTGCAGGCGGATTCTTTACTGCTGAGCCACCGGGGAAGCCCATAGGAGATAACATTCCTTCTTAATTTTCTAAACCATCAGGATGGCCTGGTCAGCACTTGACAACTCCTCAGGAGATAACCTTCTTTCGTAATGTTGTGAGGGATCACGATGACCCAGATTTGCTTTAGATGAGCAGACCTACATTGTATAAACCGTCAACATGGCTTTTGATGTATATCCCTTTGTCTCAAGAACGTTTATAACTGTGCTTTGACCTGTGACAGGCAGAGCAGTCCTCAGAGCTTTCCGAAAGACAGTCTCCCAGGTTATAATTCACAGGTTGGTGCAAATAAAATTTTCCATTACTTTCTTGAAAAACATTAGTCTCTTAGTCATGTCCGACTCTTTGCAACCCCATGGACTAGGGCCCACCAGGCTTCTCTGTTCATGGAATTCTCCAGGCAAGAATAACGGAGTGGGTGGTCATCTCCTACCCCAGGGATTTTCCCACCCCAGGGGTTGAACCTGGGCCTCCTGCATTGCAGGCACATTCTTTACCATCTGAGCCACCAGGGAAACCCTTCATTTTCTTTCTTAGACTAATTGATTAAATTTTCATTGACAGTCATGGTGTAGTGGCAGGATATCAGAGACACCCACCAGAGGACACCAGGGATCTACCCTGAATGGGCACTTGATATCAGCCTTTTGAGCCCCGCCAGCTTCTCGGTACTCCTCGGGTGTTCTGGTGAGCTCTCCTGATATCCAGATCTCACTGTTTAAGTGATGATCCTACAACTTTTATTTAAGGTCTTCTGTGCTTGACTTGGAGTCTTAAGGGGCCCTGGTGAATTTCCTTGGTAGAGTCTCAGGGACGTCTGGGCAGGAAGCCCAAAGAAACATAGACAGCTGGAGTTTTATTAAATTTGGCTCCAATTAAGAAGAAAAAAACAAGTCGATACAGGGTCTGACCAAACAGTTTGCCAGTGACACAAGACAGCCTGCTCAGCCCCAAGAACAAGGGACATCAGCTTCTTCCTGCCACAAGGTGTCCTCAGGTGACTGAGAACCTGACAGAGATGTCAGAGGATCGATCCTCCAGACGTGTAGCAGTGCTGCTGCTGCTGCTGAGTCGCTTCAGTCGTGTCCAACTCTGTGTGACCCTATAGATGGCAGCCCACCAGGCTCCCCCGTCCCTCGGATTCTCCAAGCAAGAACATTGGAGTGGGTTTCCATTTCCTTCTCCAATGCGTGAAAGTGAAAAGTGAAAGTGAAGTTGCTCAGTCATGTCCGACTCTTAGCAACCCCATGGACTGCAGCCCACGAGGCTCCTCCGCCCATGGGATTCTCCAGGCAAGAGTACTGGAGTGGGGTGCCATTGCCTTCTCCAAGCAGTGCTATAGCAGATCCCAGATCCCATTACAAGGATTAAGTAAACGCTGTTCTTCTGGGGATACACATGATAAAAGCTGATCACTGAGTACTCCAAGCACCACCCATGGTGGTTTTAGACTGTCAGAGGGTGAAACTAAGATAAGTAAAAAAGTTGAGCCGATCCTGGGAGTAATTCCTTGGAGAGCTAGTCTCAGAAGCAGTACAAAGCTCATCAACCACACTGTCCTCAGAAAGTTGTTCAGATCATATCTCATCTCTGAATTAAGCAACCAAATCAATAAAGGGAAACTGTGCTTCAGAGGCCAAACAGCTCATGGATGGAGAGCCACCTATGGGGACACAAGCTGGGTTTATATAGAACTGATGCTTACAAGTGCTTACTTAATTGGGAATGAAAGGAAATCCTGCCCTGAGATGACCAAGTTGGGATTCTTTTTGGCATTCCAAAACTGATTTTTGTGTGAACAGTCAGAGGAAGCCAGCAGAGGATAATTTCTTACTATGTCAGTCAGTCTCCAGGACCCCTGCCTGCAGGGTCTCCTGGAAACTAGAGTGATAAAAAGCTTTTCTTTTTCTAAAGTTGGATTGCATGCATGCATACTAAGTCGCTTCAGTCGTGTCTGACTCTGCAACCCTATAAACTGAAGCCCTCCAGGCTCCTCTGTCCATGGGATTCTCCAGGCAAGAATACTGGAGTGGGTTGCCATGCTCTCCTCTAAGGGATCTTCCCGACCCAGGGATCGAACCTGAATCTCTATGTCTCCTGCATTGGCAGGCAGGTTCTTTACCGCTAGTGCTACCTGGGAAGCCTTAAAATTGGATTAGCCGCAGAAAATATTTGTGGGGCTAGTTTCTTGGATCATTTGAATTGGAAAGGTTCCTAATGGTCAAAATTTCAAAAAAATCATCTTAAACTATTGTACCTGTTTTAATCTGTATGCAGAAGCCCCAAGGGGGGACTTCCCTGGACATATAGTGCTTAAGAATCCAGATTGCAATGGAGGGGATGCAAGTTCTACTCCTGGTCAGGATAGATCCCACATGTTGCCGAGCAACTAAACCCATGCACAGAAACTCCTGAGCCCAAGCCCGCAATGAAGATCCTGCCTGCTGCAACAAAGACCCGACTCAACCAAAAAAAAAAAAAAAAGGCTTATTTATAAGTCTCCTGTCTTAAAGCAGGTTAAGGGCAATGCCACGTGTCTGGTGGGGATGGCAGAATATTCAGCCTCACATTCTGAGGACATGTCATCCAAGTGTTTAGGACAGAGCACAGATTCCAGAGAGTGTTTACATCAGTAGTTTTGGATCTGGGCAATTGCATCTTTTTAAATAAATATTTATTCGATTTTATTTATTTTTGGCTGCACTGACTCTTCACTGCTACACTTGGGCTTTCTCTAGTTGTGGCAAGTGGGCTTATTGTGGTGCCTTCTCTTGTTGCAGAGCACAGGCTCTAGAGTTCGAAGTCTCAGTATTTGTGGTGTGTAGGCTTAGCTGCCCAGCAGCATGTGGAATCTTCCCAGACTAGGGATCAAACCTGAGTTCCCTGCATTGGTGGGAGAATTCTTAAACACTGGACCACCAGGGAAGTCCTGAAATTACATCTCGTAGCGACTACCAAGGACCTCTTTACAGTCCTTTAAATCCCTTCAAATGCTTATGTCCTTCCTTTTGCAATAGTCAGCAATGGGGCATAGGGAGCATAAGACACCCACACACAAACACAATAAATAAATAGAATATATACACATTTACTAAATAGAGTGAATATATGCATAATAAATAGATATGAATGCATATAATATATGCACACAATAAATACAATTATAATTACATTACATATTTTTATATAAGCTATACATAAATTAGAGATACCAAGGGAGCATTTCATGCAAAGATGGGCACAATAAAGGACAGAAATGGTATGGACCTAACAGAAGCTGAAGATATTAAGAAGAGGTGGCAAGAACACACAGAAGAACTGTACAAAAAGATCTTCACTACCCAGATAATCATGATGGTGTGATCACTCACCTAGAGCCAGACATCCTGGAGTGTGAAGTCAAGTGGGCCTTAGGAGGCATCACTATGAACAAAGTTAGTGGAGGTGATGGAACTCCAGTTGAGCTATTCCAAATCCTAAAAGATGATGCTGTGAAAGTGCTACACTCAATATACCAGAAAATTTGGAAAACTCAGCAGTGGCCACAGTTTTGGAAAGGTCAGTTTTCATTCCAATCCCAAAGAAAGGCAATGCCAAAGAATGCTCAGACTACCACACAATTTCACTCATCTCACATGGTGGCAAAGTAATGCTCCAAATTCTCCAAGCCAGGCTTTAATAATATGCGAACTGTGAAATTCCAGATGTTCAAGCTGGTTTTAGAAAAGGCAGAGGAACCAGAGATCAAATTGCCAACATCTGCTGGATCATGGAAAAAGAGAGTTTCAGAAAAATGTCTACTTCTGCTTTATTGACTATACCAAAGCCTTTGACTGTGTGGATCACAATAAACTGGAAAATACTGAAAGAAATGGGAATACCAGACGACCTGACCTGCCTCTTGAGAAACCTATGTGCAGGTCAGGAGCCAACAGTTAGAACTGAACATGGAACAACAGACTGATTCCAAATAGGAAAAGGAGTATGTCAAGGCTGTATATTGTCACCCTGCTTATTTAACTTACATGCAGAGTACATCATGAGAAACGCTGGGCTGGAAGAAACACAAGCTGGAATCAAGATTGCCAGGAGAAATATCAGTAACCTCAGATATGCAGATGACACCACCTTTATGGCAGAAAAGGAAGAAGAACTAAAGAGCCTCTTGATGAAAGTGAAAAAGGAGAGTGAAAAAGTTGGCTTAAAGCTCAACATTCAGAAAACGAAGATCATGGCATCCGGTCCCATCACTTCATGGCAAGTAGATGGGGAAATAGTGGAAACATTGAGAGACTTTATTTTGGGGGCTCCAAAAGTGCAGAGGTGACTGCAGCCATGAAATTAAAAGACGCTTACTCCTTGGAAGAAAAGTTGTGACCAACCTAGACAGCATATTAAAAAGCAGAGACATTCATTACTTTGCCAACAAATGTCTGTCTAGTCAAGGCTATGGTTTTTCCAGTAGTCATGTATGAATGTGAGAGTTGGGCCATAAAGAAAGCTGAGTGCTGAAGAACTGATGCTTTTGAACTGTGGTGTTGGAGAAGACTCTTGAGAGTCCCTTGGACTGCAAGGAGATCCAACCAGTCCATTCTAAAGGAGATCAGTCCTGAGTGTTTATTGGAAGAACTGATGTTGAAACTGAAACTCTAATACTTTGGCCACCTGATGCAAAGAACTGACTCATGTGAAAAGACCCTGATGCTGGGAAAGATAGAAGGCAGTAGGAGAAGGGGACAACAAAGGATGTGATGATTGGATGGGGGCTCAATGAATATGAGTTTGAGTAAACTCATATTTGAGTAAACTCAGGAGTTGGTGATGGACAGGGAGGCCTGGTGTGCTGCAGTCTATCGGGTCGAAAAGAACCAGACACGACTGAGCATGAACTGATACATATTTATATAGAGAGAATATAGAAATATATATTTATGGTTCAGTGGTAAAGACTCCACTTTCAATACAGGAGACATGGGTTTGATCCCTGGTGGAGAAGATCCCCTGGAGGAGGAAATGGCAACCCATTCCAGTATTCTTGACTGGGGAATCCCATGGACAGAGGGAGTCTGGTAGGCTACAGTCCATGGGATCACAAGAGTCGGACATGACTTAGCAACTAAACCACCACCATCACACATAAAAAGTTAACTTTAAAAAGTTGGTAAAGATGGTAAAGAATCTGCCCACAATGAGAGAGACCTGGGTTCAATTCCTGGGTCAAGAAGATTCCCTGGAGAAGGGAATGGCTACCCACTACAGTATTCTTGCCTGGAGAATCCCATGGACAGAGATTACAATCCTGTTGGACATGACTGACGGGCTAATGCTTTTTTGCACACACACACACACACACACACACACACACACACAATATATTTAGTTTTTCCCTTGGAATGCTTAAAGGTTTGGCACTGTCTGCCTGAAGCAACACATAAGTACACTTGGGTATCTATTATCTGGAGATAACGTGGGCTTTGGCACATTTGTTTCCAGACAATGAGAGAGGATGCTTGCTACTCATGGGCTAGAGGGCTGTTTCACTTTTATCCTAAAGAAAGTTAATCTACTGCATGAGCTGGGCTGGCTCCTTTGATTTAGAAAGTCTCCTAGCGTACTGATATTTTAGGTCCACAATAAAAAAGGTTTTCATAAATGTGAAAGAATTTGTTCCTGATAGTCTTCTTAAGCATACTATTAAAATGAGTTTTTAAAACTGTACTTGCTTTTTGTTTTCATGAGTTGTGGACGCACATGGTTTCAGGGGTCACATCATTCTCTAGGGCTTGGTGTGGAAAATGTACCACACCTGTGTTCCACTCTCCCTTTTATTTATTTATTTAGATTCACTGCACAGCTTGTAGGATCTTAGTTCCCTGACCAGGGATTAAACCATGGGCCCAAGGCAATGAAAGCACCAAGTCCTAACCATTAGACTGCCAGGAATTCCATTCACTCCCCATTCCAACCTTCATTAGTCCTTTCTTTTGCTGTGTCTCTCCAAACTTGTAAACAACATACTTATATTCATACTTCCTGACTTTTCAGTTTTAGGCATTAATCAAATTTCCATTACAGAAGGTGAAAATATAGTTCTCTTTCACTGACGTACTCCCTGCCTCTATCTCTAACACACATTCTGTCTCTCATTTATATATGCACACACGAACCGAGTCTAGTTATGTTGCTGTTTTAGCTAAATCTATATTCAATTTTACATCAATACGACCAAGTGAACACTGTCCAGAACTGAACCATGTAGGATACTGTGTTTATTTGTCCTTCATGAACAATTTGTTTTTGTTCTGCGTCCACCATGTGACATGTGGGATCTTAGTTCCCCAACCAGGGGTTCAACCTGTGTCCCCTACATTGCAAGATAGATTCTTAGCTGGATTTCCAGGAAGTCCCCAATTTTTGGTTTGTTTGTTTGTTTCTTCTGGAGTTAAAGATTGCCTTTTGGTTTACTTGCTTAGTTTTCTCTGCATTTATAACTTACTCTTCCCTATGATCTCCCTAGTCATTTAAATCTCTAGATGTGGGGCCTATCTAAACTCAGTGAAGAGTGACTGCCCTAGACACAACAAACATAAGTGTGCCCACAGCTGAGGTAAGAAATAATTTTCCTTCAGAAACACTATCTGACCTTTCCCTCTGGCAGGGTGTGAGGGGATCTTCTCCTTGATGCTGGTTTTTTGCAGTTCCAAACCTTATTATGGGGCAGCTTTATTCTTCTTTGTTTTGCTGACCACTCAACAGGCTCTTTCAATCTGGAGATGCAAATCTCTCAATTTGGGGAAACTTTTTTTTTTTTCATATTTAGTTATTTGGTTGCACTGAGTCTTCGTTGCGGCACCCAGGCTCTCTAGTTGTGGTACACAGGCCTAGCTTCCCCGCAGTATATGAGATCTCGATTCCCAGACTAGGGATCAGACTTTCACCCCTTGCATTACCCACTGGAATTCTTAACCACTGGACTACCAAAGAAGGCCCTGGGGAAACTTTCTTGAAATGTTTTCCTCCTCTGGGGTCTTTCTTTGGAAATCTTATTTCTGCCATCACACTTGCAGTTTCCAAGATCTTTATCGTTTTGGGGTTTCTCCTTTTGACATTCTGCCTCTGGTCACAGCTGCAAAGCTCCTACTGGACCAGCCCTCCTGCAGATAACAACTCTCAACGGTGGACATGGTATAAAAACCAGTGAGCTGACGACCCTGGAGAGTGACTGGCCAAGCAGGTAGGAGAGAGAGCGTCTTCACTGTTTTCTGTTTTCTTTGCATTGGCATCATAGCTTGCAACAATTTTATAGTTTGGAGCTGTCCAGGGCCAGCTTCCTCCCCAGGTGGAAATTAACCTAACACAGAAGAAGCAGGGATGGGGCATGTGCAGAGAGCAGCTTTGAGGAGAAGGAATAGTGGAGAGTCCAGAATGGCTCAGCCTTAGGATCTAGCCTGAAGCCAGGCACACCCTCAACCTGTCAGTTACATGAGGCCACACACTCCTCTTTGCTTAAGCTTCTTTGAGAGGATTCTCTTTTGCACCAGAAAATCCTCTGACGGAAAACCCATGAAGCACAGTGACTGGAGAGAGAGACAGAGGAAACTTAACATGCAAATCTTGGAAAAGGTACAGAAGTACCTTTTAACATCTTCCCAAAGCAGAGCATAATGCTCTCTACACTCCCAGAGTCTCGCTAATAGTAAAAACGTATTTGGGTTTCCCAGGGGGTGCTAGTGGTAAAGAATCTGCCTACCAATGCAAGAGACCCAAGAGACACAGGTTCAATCTCTGGGTCAGGAAGATACTCTGGAGTAGGAAACAGCAACCCACTCCAGTTTTCTTGCCTGGAAAATCAATGGACAGAGCAGCCTGGAGGGCTTCGGTTCATGGGGTCACAAAAGTCAGACATGACTTAGCAACTGAACACCAAACATGTATTTGAAAGAAAATCTAGGGACTTCACTGGTGGTCCAGTGGCTAAGACTCCATGCTCCCAAAGCAGGGGGCCCAGCTTCAAATCCTCGTTGTGGAATTAGATCGAGCTCACATGTCACGTCTAACTAAGAGCTCACATGCCGCAACTAAGACCTGGTGCAGCCAAATAAATAAATTTAAAAAATCTAACTCAGCGATAATGATCTAACTATTAATATTTGGGACCCAAACTAAACTCTGACTCTGGTGGTTGTTCTCATCAGGGCCAACTCCTGCCAGCTCACCTGCGCTCGGCACACTAACCCTGATGCCTGAGACCCTCAGGCACCCTCCCCGAGTCATGTGTGCTTTGGAGACCCAGGCCCACGTGGTCTCCATCAGTATTAATGTCCTTTAGTGCTGAGACCCATCCTTCTTCCTGCACAGACCCATCTGTGCAGCTGAGTGCCCCACTCCCACGGCAGGCATCTCCTTTATCCCTATAGCTGAGAATTTGGGACAGGGAAGAACAGGGGAGGTTGCAGGGGAGGGTTGGGGGATGGGAAATAAAGCTTGAGAAGACATTCCTCCCCTTTGATCTGTAGGGTGGAAAGTGGGAGCAGAGATGGGCTAGCCCACCAGGGACCCCACAGGTTTCCCATGTAGGACAGTGAAGACCCTGCAAGGAGAAGCTCTGTGGCACCTGGGAAAATCCCATTCCTGATGACCAGCAGTTCCCTCCCTCTTCTTTATGTTTTTAGTTAAATTTATTTTTTATGAAAGGATAGTTGCTTTACAGAATTTTGCTGTTTTCTGTCAAACCTCAACAGGAATCAGCCATAGGTATACATATATTCCCTCCCTTTTGAACCTCTCCCCCCATCTCCCTCCCCATCCCACCCCTCTAGATTGATACAGAGCCCCTGTTTGAGTTTCCTGAGCCATACAGCAAATTCTCATTGGCTACCTATTTTACATATGGTAATGTAAGTTTCCATGTTACTGTCTCCATACATCTCACCCTCTCCTCCCTCCTCCCCATGTCCATGAGTCTATTCTCTATGTCTGTTTCTCCACTGTTGCCCTGTAAATAAATTCTTCAGTACCGTTTTTCTGGATCCAGTATATATGTGTTAGAATATGGTACTTATCTCTTTCTCCTTTCCTCTTCTTGTGCCTCAGTTTCCTGGATGGCTCATGTCTGAGACCTGCCACCAGCCGTGGCCTCAGATTAGCACAAACTCAATTCTTCCCCAGGCCTCTGGGTCCCAGAAGATAAACCCTCTATCAAGGCTGTGCCCGCCTCAGAGAAGCCCCCAAGTCACACCTATTCATGCCAGGTTCAAAGCCTCATTGTAAGAAGGGTCTCTTTTTTCATACACTTATTTATTGAACCGCTTTTTTTTTTTTAATGTTCCTCCATTTATGTGTTTGCTCTGTGCCTATTTATTGTACTTCCTCTTCTCTGACTCTGTTACTTTTTGGTTCATACTTTTGACAGCAGCTATGTCCGTGTTAGGCTCAGAAGGTATAACACACATTCGGTGCACTCAGCCAATTCACCAAGAGGTCTGTCCATCAAAATAAAATAAAAATACACAAAAGTTCTTAGAGCAAAGCCTGTCGGAATGTTCACTGAGTGAATCAGAACAACAGAACAAGAAGAGAGATAATTTTAGCCTAAAAGCAAAAGCAAATGTCAATTGCCAAGCCGCTCCTTACACTTTGAGTCCACCGGATGTGTAAATAATCTATTTCAGCTCCTCCTGCACCTGCTGAATTCTATCTCTATGGCTTAGAGGACCCAGACATGTAAATACTGGCTAGGTATCATTGACGAACGTATTCATCATGAGAACCTGACTTTTGAGAACATGTCTTATGTTGAATTAAAATATCTGAAAGCAGAGTGCTGGTTGCCAGGGGTGAGGGAGGGTCCAGGTTTCTACTTGCAGGGGTGAGGAAAATGTTCTAAAATTAGAAAGTTACAGGGTTGTGAATGTCTCAAATGCCACTGAATGATTCAGTTTAACACAGTTGCATGTGTGCGTGCTAAGTCACTTCAGTCATGTCCAACTCTTTGTGACCCTGCAGCCTGCAGCCCACCAGGCTCCTCTGTCCATGGGAGTCTCCAGGCAAGAATACTGAAGTGGGTTGTCATGCCCTCCTCCAGAGGATCTTCTTGACCTAGGGACGGAACTCATGTCTCCTGCAGTTCCTGCATTGCAGGAGGATTCTTTCTCTTTTTCCTCTTTTTTTAAACAACTTTTTATTGGATATAGTTGATTTACAATGCTGAATCAGTTTCAGGTGTGCAGTAAGACAAATCAGTTATACATATACATATATCTACTCTTTTTCAGATTCTTTTCCCATATCAGTCATTACAGAGTACTGAGTAGAGTTTCCTGTGTGATACAGCAGGTTCTGATTAGTTAACTATTATATATATGGTAGTAAAAGCATTAGTTGCAGTCATGTCCAACTCTTGGGACCCCGTGGACTATAGCCCACCAGGCTCCTCTGTCCATGGAATTCTCCAGGCAAGAATACTGGAGTAGGATGCCATTTCCTTCTCCAGGGCAGGCAGATTCCTACCAGGAAAAGTCCTTTAACATGGCTAGTTTTATATTATGTGAATTTTACCTTAAATTCACATGTCCTATCCTGAGATGTACCCTGCGTGGCTTTTCAGATTAGAAGGGCACTTTGTTGGGAAATGTTGGGGTGCCTCACAGGACTGAGGGGGCTCAGGATGGGAGAAGCACAGAGACCCCAGGGCTGAGATAGAGGCCCAAGCTCCACCCACGGCTCAGAGGCTGCCCCTGTGGTGCTGCCTCCCATTTCTAAGTAGTTTTTAAAATGTCATGTTTTAAATGGGGATCTGAAGTGTGTTCATCACATGAGAATCCCACACAGAGAGCAGCTATCGAAGTCCACACCAGCCCCGCTCTTTTTCAGAGTCTGTGCTCAGTTGTGTCCAACTCTTTGTGAGCCCATGGACTGTAACCCGCCAGGCTCCTTTTGTCCATGGGGCTTCTCCAGGCAAGAATACTGGAGTGGGTTGCCATGCCCTCCTCCAGGGGATCTTTCCAACCCTGGGATTGAACTCAGGTCTCCCACATTTCAGGCGGATTCTTTACCGTCTGAATCACCAGGGAGGAAAATGTGTTCCTTGCACATTTCTCCTTCCTGGTTTTTCTCTTTGAGATAGCAAAGTGGGGACTTCCCTGGCACTCCAGTGGCTAAGACTCTGAACTTCCAATTCAGGGGTTGAGGGTTCAATCCTTGGTCAGGGAACTAAGATCCTACACGTAGTGTGGACAAAAAGAAAAAAAAAATAGCAAAATGGTTCAACCTGGGTGTCTCCAGCCTTCTCATGGCCTGGCTACCCCAGCTTATCCACACAGCTCCCAGCTCTTAGCTGCCCCAGTTGCTCATTCCCCATTTGGGAGCTAAACTCTCTCATGCTTCCCTGGCAGGGATAGGACCACTGTCATGCCCGCCTTCCCCCTAACAATCTATTTGCTAAGCTACTGCGTTCAGGCCTCGTAAAATCCTGCAGCAAGGACAAGCTCCACTGACCAGACACTGATGGGACCCAGAACATCACCCACCATGAATGAAATTAGGGGTCATCCAGAGTTTCCCCTAACTACACTCGATATGGCCCAATGACTACCCTTTCTTTCCAGAGCCCTGACACCTCAGAGGGTCCCAGTCCCTTCAAATTGCAAGGCTGCCCCTGCCAGGTCTAGAGGTCACCCCTTAACGTGGGCACTGCTTAGACCTGGACTCAGGCCACCAGCAGGGCTCAGTGGGCATGTCACTGAGTCTAAGCTCCCTTTGCTTGCCGCACAACAGGTCAGTGAATCCAAGAGACAAGGTGTTGAGGCAAGGAATACGATGAAAGCCAGCTGACCAAGATGGCATAAATAAGTGGAGAGAAATAATGTGTTCATGGATTGGATTGATAGACACAGTATAGTTAAGTTGGCTGCTGCTGCTAAGTCACTGCAGTTGTGTCCGACTCTGTGTGACCCCATAGACGGCAGCCCACTAGGCTCCAAATTGATTCATAGATTCAGTCTCAATCAAAAATCCTGGGTGGATGTTTTGGGGGGTTTGATTGACAAAGCTAAATTTTATACAGAAAACGAAAGGAATTAGTATAGCTCTTGTGAAGCAAGGAAGACCCAGTGCAGCCAAAATTAAACTTAAAAAAAAAGAAAAAAGACCACCTAAAGAGACAAGTCATCTGTATTAGTAAACTGATGAAAAGCTGGTAGCATCTTAAGCCAGCGTGCTGCAGTCAGATTCGCTTTAGGAGCCCCTGGAGCCCCTGCAAATGGGTGGGTGGACCAGCACCCTGCTCCTGGGGAGGAGGAGGGGGAGGGTGACCCAGGTTGAGTGGGGAATTTGGTTGAGGCTTCCAAGGAGGCAAGCTCACTTCTTTCTGAAGAAGGTAAACCCTGAAGATGTCACAGAAGCTGCTGTCTTACATCACAGCCCCTTTAAATTGTCTTCTTTGTGGATCTGACAAAATCTACATAACTGATATTTTTAGGTCCAAGCCCCCCGGGCATTGCAGCTCTTCTGTTTTTGTTTATACACAATTCACTTTTTGCCCCCAGTTAAGCTAAAGAAGACTAGAAAGTGTGAAACAGAAGTTCAAAGCAACCTCTTAAGGTGAAGTGAGCCCACCACAGCCTGCAAGTGCTCAGAAATACACCAGCCATTTCCATATACCTTGCTGCTTCTCTTCACCGCTAACAGTCGACACGTGGAACCTGAGCTCCTGGGCCAGTCATGAATAAGCAGGTGTGGCTGGCAGGACCCAGGCAGGACCTGGAGGCTGTGATTACCTGGCTGCTCTTACCTTGCAGCCACCAGGCGTCCCATGACCGTGGCAAAGGACACAAAGGGTGGTGGCTGGGCCTCTGGCTCTGGTAGCTGAGTCTCTGACTGGAAGGAACCTGGACTGGCTAGTTCTGAGCCCTTCCCTGCCCATCACCTAAAGTCAGGTTCACCCTGGACTAGGGGCTTGCAGGGGTTAGAGGTCAGACTAAAGGGGCTGTCACACTGCAGGAAGAAGATCCCACAAAGACACAGGAGAGGTAGGACTTACTCAAGGGCTTTTAACGAGAAAATCTCATACAAATGCAATTTTATTGTTTTCAAATACGTGGAAGTATTTATGACATAATTTTTTAAACCCAATGCATTAAGTTTACTGAGAGCTCACAAGTGGTACTGAGGGAGATGAAGGAGTTTGACCATGAAGAAGGAGAATAAAACACGACTCAACTCTCAGTTCAAACTGAAAAGTGATGACTTTATAAATCGTGCTTTGAATCTTAAAGTGGTTGCCTAGGGAGACGTGCAGAGTCCCTGTAAGCTGTCTGCAGCATCTAAAAGGAGAGAGTGGGCATCTCCTGGCAGAAAGACTGTCAAAGGCAAAGAGAAAGGACAAATAACCTATTTCACGCCATGGTTCTTCCACACTCTTAATAAGTGGGAACTGTTATTTTTAGCTCTTGGCAAAGATGAAATGGAGAAAGAAAGATGGGAGCTTCCTGCTGGGAAAAGGAAGCTGGAGAAACAGTCAAAAGACAGTAGTCGGAGAAACAGTGAGTCTCCTGTTGGGAAGGAAAAAACGGGAAGGCGAGAGATTGTAACTTTTGATGTCAGTTTGATCCACTCCCATCACTCATGAAATGAACAAAATGTAGAAACTCAGCAATCAGGGAAGGAAAGGGTATGAACCTAGCATCAGGAACACCCCAGCCTGGGCTCAGGGGGGACACAAGATGAGCAGAAGACAGAGCCCAGATACAGCCTTGATCCGCCACCTTCTGGATACCGACTGTTGAGGCCTTCTTTCCATTTTTGCCCAGAGCAGGACTTCCAAGGGGTGAAGAGGTGGGACTGACCACCAACCCACAGGACAAAAGTGAGAATCCAGGGCCAGGAAGGGCCCGGTAGGACCATGAGTGTGCATGCCACCCATGGGACGGAAGGACAGCTCTTTGGGCAATGGGCCACCCAGTGAGAGGTCTCCACAGCTCACATGCACCCTCCTGCTTCTCCAAGAGCTCAGGTTGCAGGACAGGGTCAGGACCCCAAGGCCCCCGTTCTCCAACTGTAGGCTGGGAGGCAAACAGAAGGTCCTTGGTGGAGAAGCTAGACCTCACCAGACTGTGTTGGAGCACAGACTACGTGCAGGTGGAGCTGCCCGGGTATGAGACAGACACAGGGATACACAGCGACCAGCTGCGAGCATGGAGCAGACCCGCCTGTGGGCA
This sequence comes from Nanger dama, assembly GCA_917880005.1. Classification (NCBI taxonomy): domain Eukaryota; kingdom Metazoa; phylum Chordata; class Mammalia; order Artiodactyla; family Bovidae; genus Nanger; species Nanger dama. The sequence goes on along the minus strand of CAKJTW010000113.1, from coordinate 3,370,258 downwards.
TGAAGCAGACCCGCCTGCTAGCTCGGAGCAGACCCGCCTGCAAAGCAGAAAGCGTGCAGGTAGGGGGGTGTCTGGTGCCCTGGCTGTGACAAGAGTGACAGAGCAGTGTGGGGGAAGGGGGTCTCTACTGGCTATCCAACTGGAAAAGAATGTGTCTTGACCTCCACCCCCCCACCATTCCTCAGTCCAGTGGGATAGCATCCACCAACGTCAGAGATAAGACAACGGAGCCTCAGAGGACACCCCCAGCCTGGATCAGGCAGAGACTTGTTCAGTACCCAGAGTCCCCCCATGAATACCCATCATTAGGATTATGTAAAAATGAAGGGTTTCTGTACTTAAAAAAACTATTAAAGGGATTAAAGGCAACACAGCAACACATGAGTAGATACTCACAATACGTATTTCTGACAAAAACTCACAGCCAGAATGTATTTTTTCAAACACCCGCACTGCCCAGTAAATTCAGCCTAATGAAAAATGGACAAAGGTATTCAATCTCATCAGTCATTAAGAGAGATACAAATTCAAACTACACTATACTTTCCAGAAGGGCTAGAATGCAAAAGAACAAGAACCAAGTGTTGAGTACGGATGTGGGCAAACAGAACTCCCAAACTTGGCAGCAAGAGTCTAAACTGAAAATATTTTCAGAGTATCTTAAGTTAAACATATGCGTGCAACAATACTCAGCCATCCCAGGTATATTCTGATAGAAATAGGTCTTTGGTATTCCAAAGACGCACAGTGGACACGTTCACAGCAGGACTAATCGCAACAACCAGAAACTGGAAACCACAGAAATGCCAACCCCAGCAGGATAGGTAAATAAATAGATTACGGTGCATTCACACCAGGGATATCATAAATCATCCACAGCCATATACAACCCAGGAGAGTCTTATACAAGGAGAGCAAGAGAAGCAGTCACAGTACAGCTCTGATTTTTACACAGAATGAATGAAAAAGTAATGACCCACAATGTCAGAAGCCCGGCCAGTGGTCATATTTTGGGGTGCTGTGGCTGGTGGAAGGGTTGGGGGCCCAGGAACCTGTTGGTATTGGGCTTCCGGGGTGCTGGTTGCATGGGCTTGTTAGCATTGCAAAAATTCACTGAGCTGTGCAGTTATAATAAGTACATTTTCCTATATGTATGCGTCATATTTCAATAAAAGTTTAAAAAGGAATGGAAAACAGAACTCAACTTGTAAGGAAATGTGAGCCCAGGAGCAGATGGAAATTCATCCCAGTTACTTCATGCAATGGAACAATCTAATAAAAACATGAAGTTGGTAAAATACTTCAAAGAGAGTTTTTTTAATGAACTTGTAAAGAAGTTTTTAAAAATTGAAAAAGAGGAAAATTTTAAAAGTAAGGAAAAATTAGAGAATTCTCTGGTGGTCCTGTGCTTAGGACTCTGTGCTTTCACTGCTGAGGGCATCGGTTTGATCCTTGGTTGGGAAACTAAGCTACTCCAGTATTCTTGCTACTAAGCTACTCCAGAAGCTAAGCTACTCCAGAATTCCATGGACAGAGAAGCCTGGCAGGCTACAGTCCATGGGGCTGCAAAGAGCTAGACAGACACAACTGAGCTACTAACAGGCAGAATAATGGCCCATCAAAGAGATCCATGTCCTAATTCGCAGAATTTGTGGATGTTAGGTTACATTGCAAAGGGGAATTAAGTTTTGCTAGTGAGGTGATCTTAAGATACAGAGATTATTCTGGATCATCTAGTGGCCCCAGCTGCTTGCTAAGTCTCTTCAGTCATGTCCAACTCTTTGTGACCCTACAGACTGTAGCCCTGCAGGCTCCTCTGTCCATGGGATTCTCCAGGCAAGAATTCTCCAGGTGGGTTGTCATGCCCTCCTCCAGGGGATCTTCCCAACCCAGGGATCGAACCCATATGTCTTACATCTCCTGCATCGGCAGGTGGGTTCTTTACCACTAGCACCACCTGGGAAGCCCAGTGTGATCACAAGCATCCTTAAAAGTGAAGCAGGAGGCAGAGTCCAGCTCAGAATGATGAGATTCAAGAAAGACCCTCCCCAGCCCCCACTGCTGGCCCTGAAGGTGGAGGAGGACCTATAGGCCAAGAGACAAAGGCAGGTTCTCGAATGCGGAAAAAGCAAGAAAACAGACTCACCACTAGAACCTCCAGAAAGGAATGCAGGCCTGCTGACCTTGATTTTAGCCTATGAGACTGGGTTGACTACCACCCCTCAGAACTGGAAGAGAATTTGTGTTATTTCAAGCCACTACATTCGTGGCAATTTGCCCAGCAGCCACAGGAAACTAATACAACTGGTGTCACTGAGGCAGAAACACCAATAAATGCACCAGAAGATGTTTTGAGGACATAAAATAAATTTCCTTAAAATTGAGGGGAAAAATCTGCAAATTGAAAGTGCCAGGAATTCAAAATGAAGCTTTCAGCTCTGAGACATGGTCTGGTTAAGCTGATGAAATGAAGCAAAAAGAAGGAACCCTTCAGAAATTCATGAAGAAAATGCAAATCACCCATATGGGAAAAAAAAAACCCAGCTGACTTCAGGCTTCCTCACATCCAATGGCAGAAGATGGAGCAGCGCTTACAAAGGTTGAGGGAAAGAAAACAGCAGTTGAGACTATTACACCCAGCCAAGACAGTGTTCAAAGATAGAGCCAAAGGACAGTGACATGAAAATGCTTACGAAACACTCATGAGCCCTTCCTGAAAAAATGATTGAAATGAAATTAGCAATCAGAGGGACAACAAAATAAAAGATTATCGGTGAGCACAGAGTACTCTGAAATATTGAATTAACACTGAGCAATTGTGGGCACTGTAGCTACTATGCAGAATTGGGTGTTTAAACCTGGGCAACCTGAACATAATCAACAGGCTCTAAACTCAGGCATAGGGTGGAGGGAGATGGGTTGTGAGGCTGAAAGGCCCTCACCTTTTCTGCCAGAAGCACCCACACTGTTTCAGAGTGAAATGTATCTTTAAAATAATAATCATGATGATTCTAATTTCTTCCAATTTTTCATAATCTCTTTTCAGTTTTGAATAGTTTATTTATTTTTGGCTGCGCTGGATCTTTGGTGTTAAGCGGGCTTTCTCTAGTTGTGGCAAGTGGGGGCTGCTCTCCAGTTTTGGTGTGCAGGCTTCTCACTGTGGTGGCTTTCCTTACTGCGGAGCAGGGACTCTGGGGGCACGCAGACTTCAGAAGTTGCAGCACCTGGGCCCAAGAGTTGCAGCTCTGGGCCCTAGAGCATAGGCTCAATAGTTGTGGCACACAGGCTTAGTTGCTTCAAATCACGTGGGATCTTCCCGGATCGGGATCAAACCCACGTCTCCTGCATTGGCTTGCGGATTCTGTACCACTGAGCCACCAGGGCAGCCCCATAGTCTCTTTTCTTAATCCAAGAAGAATCTTTTAGTAAGTCAAAAACCCACAGAGGGCACATCTACCATATCAGTTCTTTTCTGCAGTGTTTCAAGCCAAGTTGATCTTTTGTGGAACATGTCTCTTTAGCCTAAATCCTCCCTCTGTGTCAAGGAAAAACTTCAGGAAAAATCCCTAACCAGTTGTTAAAAGTCTCGGTTCAGCACATAGAATGAAAGTAACAGAGCAGAAGCACCAAGCCTCCATTCACACCAGCCAGAAGGACCTTTGTGCAAACGCTGGTCCACGTTCCTTTTGCCCCCACGTTGTTCATCTACTACAGAACAGAAAACATTCCGCAGCCTGTTCCCCCAAACATACACAGCACTGTATTTGCTGAATGTTTTGTTACTTCACCTCCGGCCCATCCATTCCCTGAGCCCCACACCAGGAGGACCCAGCTGAGGAGGAAACAGTCACAGCTCCCCCACTCTCATAGAGCTTAAACCCAGCACTGCGCTGTCCAGCACTTCTGCTGCATCACAAGCGGCTGTCCAGCACTGTGAGTGTGGCTAATGCACCCTTTCAGGGCTTCCCCAGGGGCTCAGTGGTAAAGAATCCACCCGCAATGCAGGACACATGGGTTCCACCCCTGGGTTGGGAAGATTCCCCTGGAGCAGAGCATGGCAACCCACTCCAGTGTCCTTGCCTGGAGAATCCCATAGATGAAGGCTATCATCCATAGGATTACAAAGAGTTGGATGTGACAGAAGTGACTGAGCACGCACACTTTTAGTTGTATTTCCCTCTAACATCCTTTAAGTGTAGAAAACTACATGTAGCTGATGACATCATCTTGGACAGTCTGTTCTAGAATCAGAATTTGCCTTTTCATAGGACCAGGGGGTGACTGTTGCATGCACTGCAGTGTGAGAATGGATCCAGGTTTTCACCATCAGCTCACGGCCCCCATCTCAAACCTTCCCCAACTCAGTGTGCTGCCCATTGTCTTCTCAGTCCTACCCTAGCTGGCCAGGACAAGAAGCATCCCCAGGCTGGCTTGAACATTAGGATTCCATTCCCTAGGCTGCCGTCCTCAGCTACCCAGGAACCAGACAGCAAGCAGCAACCTCTGTATTGGAAAAGTGGCTCCTGCCCTGAGATATTAGCTCAGTGGTGAGCATCCACAGCTCTCCTTCCACTGCCACTCAGTCTGCACCAGCCAAGCAGCCTTTGGTGGGTAAAGACCTGGGCACTGCGGGAACACCTGGCCCTCCCACCTCCTGGCCCAAGTTCCACCCACTTTCCTCCCTGCTGCCCTTCTTTTCCTCCTAATGTCCACCCTCTTTCAGGAGCTGCTGCTCTCAAACCAGAAACTTCTTGGACCCCCTGTAGGCTGCCATCGGGTGCTCTGGTCTCCCCTCACCCTGAGACCCTCACTCTCTGTCGGTCCTTCCCTTCTTGCCCCCAGACCATGCTCCCTAGGGTCACTAGCGTTCCTTGCCCTCTCAGGCCTGTCCACCAGGAGGAGGAGCCCCTCCACACACAGGGAACCCTGAAGAAGCCTCGACATACGTCCTCTGTGCTTTCTCTCCTTCCCTTTCCATCCGACCCACGCGCAGAGCCACCACCTGTGAGCCCGCCGCCGCTGTGCTCCGATCCCACGCTCCCAGCCCCCTCGCTCCGGCGTCGCATCCCCATGCGTCCTTTCCAGACTCGTCGTGTGCCAAGTGCGACCTCCCGGCAGGACACCCTGGAGCAGCCCCGCCAACCTTCCTCCCCAAACCCAGACTGTGTGGTCGTAAGCTCTCCCTCCGTCTGGCAGTCATCCCCAGTTCGGGAGGACCCCAGCTCCCCATTCAGCCGCTCGCTCCCGCCTCACGCCCGGAGAGCGCGCGACCTAGCCTCACTCCCACTAGTCCCCTGGGTCCCCCAAGTCCAGGGTTCGGGGTGTGCAGCTGGGGCTGCCCGCGTCGTGCGGGCGGGATTCAAGCAGAGACTCGACGGCCCTAAGCCCGGCGCTCCCTTTCCGGGTCCCGCGTCCCCTCTCTTTCACGGTCCCGGCGCGCTCCACCCCTCCTTCCCTCGCCTCAGCGGCCTCGCTTTCCCTCCCAGGCTCCGCGGCCCCCGCTCCCCTCCCTGATCTCCCTGCTCCCTCCGCCCGCGGAACGCTCCCCTTCGGGACCCCGTACCTCCTCGGCCTCTTTTGCTCGACTCTTTGGCGCCCCTCGCCGGGCCAGCAACCCCTCTTCACAGCCCCGGCGCTCTCCACCCCTTCTCCTCTCCTCTCCTCCCCCCCTTGCACCCCTCCCCCGCCTAGCTCTCGCGTCTGCGCCCCTCTCCTCCCAGCCCCCGCGCGCTCCACCCCGTCTCCTTCCCGGCCCGGGGCTCACCCGCGGGGTGGCCATACGGGGACTCGGCCGCACCGTCCTGCAGGCTCGCCAGGATCTCGCCTTTGCCCACGTCGCTGTCGCCCACCAGCAGGAATTTGAGCAGAAAGTCGTAGGCGCGGACCGGGCTGCCCCCGGTGCTCATCGTGCCGCGCCAGCGTCCGCGCCCATGCCCAGCCTACGGGACAGCGCAGAGGCGGTGGCCTGGCACTCCAGCGCAGCGCGGGTCCAGAGGTCCCCGGAGCACTGCTAGCCCCCGCGGTCCCCGCAGCCTGACAGCGAGCACTCGGGCTCCGCCCAGCCATTGGCCGGCCGCAGTTGCTAGGGCAGCTGTACGCTCTCATTGGCTGGCTGCCCATCCATCTCGCTTTCGTCTCCTCCTCCAGGCCTTTCCCATCCGCCCCTCCCGGAAACCTACGGTCTCTGCTGCCAATGGTAGACGGGAGGCGGGGCGGGGCGGGGGCCAAGGGTGGGGCGGGGCGGGGCGATCAGGGGGCGAGGCTGGGTGATCACACTCCAGCGTGGGCTCATGGGCTGGGTGCCAGGGCTCGCCTCCCACTCACCCAGAGTCCTCACTGGGCCGGGTTGGGTCGCAGACGCGTGAGAGGTGGCCTGATGTCAAAGGCCCGTGCCTCAGGCAAGCTCGGGCTCTCGGTCGCTCCCACGGGTCCTCCCACCGCACCACGCAGAGTGTTGGGTGCGCGTGCTTGTGAGTGCCTGTTCACGTGTTTGTGCGCATCTGCGTGCCTCTGCGCGCGCGTGTGTGCATGCGTCTGCGCACCAGTGCCTGGGTAAGTCTTCAGGCGCTGGTGTGTGAGTCCGTGCAAGTGTCTGTGCAGATGCTGGGAGAGAGGACCAGGTGAGGACCCTCCAGTTCCTGGGCTCCTTTCCGCATCTAGGGAGCAGTGGGCGCCGGGTAGGGGGCCTGTCTTCTGCGCTGGGTGACTAGGTGCGCGTTCCTCTACGCGCGGAATCCGGACAGCGTTAAGCGGCGCGCGCCGGCGTGATGGCGCTCAGTCTCTGGAGACGCCACCCTGGGGGCTTCATCCTGAGGTTCGCTGAAGAACTCCAGCGGCTGGGAGGCCCGCGGCCCCAGCCTCTCCGCTCCATCCTTCCACCCAAATTGGAAAAAGCACTCTGCGCTGTGCAGGGAACTGCTGTAGCCCCCACTTGGGGAGAGGGGACAGAGGAGAGAGAGAAGAATTTAAAAACCAATTGTTTAACATTTTTATCGTTGTCATTTGAACTTCTTTGGACCTAAAAACAGGTTTCCTTTGGAACACTAGTTTACAACTTACTGCTTATTGATTGACTGGTTGGTTTATGTACTGGCGAAGCCACTATTAAATAAAAAGGAAGTACAGTAAGATGCAAAGTGGACACTGGAAAAATACGCAGGAGGTGGAATTCTGTCCCCACTCCTATTCTTGAAAAAAACAAACCAAAACACTCAGGAGAATTTCTTCCCATCTCCAACTCTCAGCTCCACGTTCCCTATCAGCTGAGAGCCACTTGACAATTATCTAGTTAAGCAGGATCCCTCCTTCCGCTGGACTTCCCAAATAAAAGTAACCACCTAAGAAAAGGCTTATATCCACATATGGATTTTCATATTTGGCACCCCACTCCAGTACTCTTGCCTGGAAAATCCCATGGACGGAGGAGTCTGGTAGGCTGCAGTCCATGGGGTTGCTGAGGGTCAGACATGACTGAGCGACTTCACTTTCACTTTTCACTTTCATGCATTGGAGAAGGAAATGGCAACCCACTCCAGTGTTCTTGTCTGGAGAATCCCAGGGACAGGGGAGCCTGGTGGGCTGTCTATGAGGTCACACAGAGTCGGACACGACTGAAGTGACTTAGCAGTAGCAGCAGCAGCCGCCCTAGGATAAAATAAGGCCCACCCAACAGTCCCTGGAATGTCTCCACCAGGGGTGTTTATTTCACAAAAGGAGAAGGGTTCCCACCACTAGAGCCCCTCTTCCAGCCTCCTGGGGGATGATTCCATGGCTAGACACTGACTGCCCCCACCCCCACCCCTGGCAAATTTCAAAGTGCAGGCAGAAAGTAGAGGAATCTGTATGCCACTTGCCCATCTGACAACTCAAGGCCAGGATTCTAGTCCCCTCTACCTCTGACCATTGGAAAATTCCTTCCTGTGGCCAGGCTGAAATTGGCTCCCTGAACATCTCCTGACGTCCTGGAGCTGCTCCAGAGGTCAGGCTAAAGTAAAGCCCCTGGCTCCTGCTAGCACAGACACTGACTGGGAACAATGTAAGTAAAACAGAAAGGCAGACAGTATTATTCACAGATGCTTCTCCATGGATAAGAGGTAATTAGAAGATAAAGTGGTAAAGACATACTTAGGAGGATGGAGGGAGGCCACTGTGCTGTTGGTCAAGGAGGCTAGAGGGCCAACTGGTCCTTTACTGGATCCTTGACTGTCATTTATGCTTTTCTACAACATACCACCCTGGTCAGGGCTCCAGAAATTCTAAAGGATTCATTGAAATAAAACTACAGTTAGAGATTAAGCAACATTGTAAATCAACTATACTTCAATAAAAATAAAATAAAATGTAAAATAACCCACAAATGCCTACAGCTGATTTTTGTTAAGATAACATCAGGCCTCCAACTGTCTTAAGAAAACCAGTTAGTTTGTAAAGGCCAGAGTCTTCCTTCTCCAAAAATCAGGAAAAGTCTCCTTTAAATACTTAATCTTTTTTAAGTGGAGATAGAACCAATACTGTAACCACAAAATGTCGAAGACCCACTGGTGGCATAGTGGGGCCAGGATGGCATCATGACATGCCATCCCAATTTTATGAACTGCTTCAAGCTTGTTTCTGTGTTTCTAAATAACACGCCTTGTTTATCAGTGCTAAAAGCTATACTGCTCAGCCTTGACTGTAATACTGTAGTGGAAAACTGGAGATACGTGTTTGCCATATACTATATGATGAGGTTATCCCCAAAAGATCTACTGAAGTCCTATCCCTGGTACCTGTGAATGTGACCTTATTTGGAAATAAAGTCTTTGGAGATATAATCAAGTTAAGATGAGGTCATCAAGGTAGGCCCTAATCCTATATGACCATGAAAGAGCCCATGGACCACACTTGAAAACTGCTGATCTGAGCCTGTCTGTCCCCTGGCTCTAACCAGTGGAGGTGTGGCCTAGCATGTGACTTTAGCGGAGGAACATGATGGGTGTCTGCTGCAGGCTTCAAAAAAGAGACACCAGGGAGCCAACTTCTGGCTGAAGCTAGTGACCACGAGGGCATCGTGAAGCCTCTTTGCTGTTCCACCAGCTGCGGACTTCTTGTCATGTGACTGGGATAGTTCCATGGCCCTAGCCATCTCCAGATGGATGTTCTGTTGCTGGAAGTTAAAATAAGCCTCAGTAACAGGCCCAGTATCTAGTTCTAGCATTTTTCTTTAGGGCAGAGCATCATTGTTCTTTATCTTCTTCCAGGGCAAGTGAGGGTCCACCCTGCCCATCCATGTACCCTCATCATATTTTGGTTAATTGCATCACCTCACCCTCATGAAACAATTGTCTGCCCCTGACCCTTGTCTGATCCCTCCCTGACCTTTCTTTGCCCAGTCCTCACCTGACCTTGATCTGGCCTTCACCTGATCCCCTCGCACCTCCACCCCCACTGCAGTTTCACGTCAGGGTTGCCGGTGCCACCCACACTTCTGACATCTTCCCTCCCTGAAGAGCTGCGCTCCCTGGCCTGCCCTAGCCACAGTGCTCAGGGGGCTGCCCATAGGCTCAGCTCTGTGTTCTGCTTGTCTCTGACGCTTTGCTGGGGACACCAATGTATTTCCAAAGCACTTGATGCTACTTCAGCCCTTTGCTTCACGCACACTTGCTCCTTCCCACTAGATCAGTGTCCACAGTGACACCTCCTCCCAGGAACCCTCCCTCCACCCTCCTGACCTGCGATGGGTCTCCTGACCTGTCTAATTAAAACATCCGTTTGCATGTCCATCATCTTCACAAACAGCATCAACTATCCACATACAGGGAAAAGGCCAAGCAATTTCCAGAGAACTGCTCAAGAGTCACCGAATCTCTTGGGAATGAACTTTGACTCACTATCCACACTGACTTGGCACAACACAGAAAAGTGAGAGAGTCTTATTTTCCTGCCTGGCAGCTAAGTTTTCACCATCCTGTAGGACATTAATCAGCTCTGTATCTAACTGAATGTTCCTGTTTTGGCATTCCTTCTCCCACCAACTGTGTAAGTTGGGGATTTGAAAACATGATTGTACCTAGGGGAGTGGGCAGCTTCCTGACACAACGTGAGGCCCAAAGTGCTGAGTGAGTGATTTCAAAACAGCATCTTCCCTGTCTCCCCGTCCATAGGAACGGGACAGTGGGGTCTTTCAGAAGCTGGCTGCCCCAAGCCCAGGTCAGGGGACGCTCTCAACCTTTCCTAGGGTCCCATCTATGGCACTCGTCACTATGTCGTGGACTGTGTGGACCGAGCTTGTGTCCCTCTCCAAGGAGCCACTCCACATCTCACAAACACTAGGGGCTGCATGAGGACTTGGACTTAAGGCCATGGTGAGTTCTCCCATTGCCCCTCTGCACAGTTCTTGCTCACATGCCATCTTCTCAGTGAGAAGCTCCCTGAGCCAGGCAAGGATGCTAGGGGCAGGAGTATGCACCTTGGCTACAGAAAGGCTGGAGTTGGTCTCATGCCAATTAGACCCTGAAAGAAGTGGTCCCTACACCCTGACTGCTCTGGGTCGTCAGGGTCATGAGATCCAGAGCAGAGATGGGAAAGGCAGACCTAGGACCCAGGGCGGTGAATGCAGAAGTGACCTGCAGCCTGCATCGCCCCCCACCCCACCCATGCCCTCATCCCCACTGTGTTACTCTGAGCACTTGAATCCAAAGGAACTGGAGCTGGGAATTAGCGTGCACCCTTGGCTTCAGTGAGAAGACCCATCCTCCTGCTCCTGTTCTGGGCACCAGGGAGTGGGATGTGGGGAAGAGGTGGGAGAGTAGGGGGTGGGGAGGCAACACGGACACACTGTAGCCTAGATCCTACAAGAGGCGGCCAGCCCAGTGCTCTGCAGAAAGGCCCCCAAAGTGCTTTTTCCAGGAAAAAAAGTATGCAGTCTATTGAAAGAGAACATTTTCATCCTGTGCCAAACCCACCACTTCTTCCACTCTTGAGTTACAGAAAATATCCCTTCTCAACCCCAGAGCCTGAAGAACATTTCTTTTCAGAGAAAATCTATTTGATTCAGAATGCCAGGGGAAGAAAACAAGCAGCTTCTTTTGTGTAAAACTTTACCCTTGACCTTGTGCATTTAAGTGAAAGCTCCCACACATTTGTGCTTCCTAAGGTTTCAACAAGCCATGTCCAGTTTTTGCATTAAAATCTCTGCACATCACACAAAGGCATTTAGGAAAATATATTTAGAGATGTCAGAGACAGAGAGATTGTTTCAAAAACTCAGCAGATGGCAGACCCTAAACTTCAGAAGTGTTTGGTAGGACATGTCTGCTTTTGCAAGCAAACTTGCTCTTTTATGGTACTCAAGATGATGAAATAGTTACAAGTTAACATTTTTAAAGATCTTGAGAATTTTCTGGTCTAGTGATTAGGACTCATTGTTCTCACTGCTAAGGTCATTTGGGATCCTTCTCTGCTGGAGGAACTAAGATCTGCATGCCTTGGGGCCAAAAAACCTAAAAGGAAAGCAATATTGTAACAAATTTGATAAAGAGTTAAAAAATCCAGAGTGTCCAGGCCTGTGGCTGCTGGACAGTAAAGGTGTCTCAGAGTGTCTGTGATTGGCCCACATTAATCTCACGGCAACCTTGAGAAGTCAGAGTGTCATTCCTGCTGACACCAGGGAAACAGGGGCTCAGAGAAACCTTCAAGGCCCGAGGTCCTGCCTGGGTCTTTCATGGCTAGAGCTGATCAGTGTGGCAGCAGAGACCTGGTTTTGTCCTGTTTTCCTTTTTAAGTGTGCTAAATTATACATAATATGCAATTGATTATACCATCCTACCCATTTTTCAGTGTTAGAATTCAGTGGCATTAAGCACATTGACATTGTTATGTAACCATCACCACCATCCATCTCCAGAATTTTGTCATCTTGTAAAACAGAAGCTCTGTCATCATTAAGCAATACCTTCCCATTCTGTTCTCCCCAGGCCCAGGCACCCACCAATCTATTTTCTGCCTCTATGAATTTGACCACTCTGCTGCTAAGTCGTTTCAGTTGTGTCCGACTCTCTGTGCGACCCCAGAGACGGCAGCCCACCAGGCTCCCCTGTCCCTGGGATTCTCCAGACAAGAACACTGGAGTGGGTTGCCATTTCCTTCTCCAATGTATGAAAGTGAAAAGGGAAAGTGAAGTCGCTCAGTCGTGTCCGACTCTTAGCGACTCCATGGACTGCAGCCCACCAGGCTCCTCCGTCCATGGGATTTTCCAGGCAAGATTACTGGGTGGGTTGCCATTGCCTTCTCCTGGGATTGCATATGGAATCATGCAGTATTTATCCTTTATCCTTTTGTTTACTAAATTATTTCACTTAGGGTGTCTTCAATGTTCATACATGTTGTAGCATGTATTAGAATTTCCTTCCTCTTTAAAGCTGAATAATATTCCATTGTACGGATAGACCACATTTTGTTCATCTGTTCCTCAGCTGATGGATATTTGGGTTGCTTCCACCTTTTGGCTGGTGTAAATAATGCCTCTATGAACATTACTGTACAAGTTTCTGTGCAGACTTATGGTTTTTTTCTTTACAAATATACTTTTATTGATGTAAAAATTCACAAAATATAAAAGTAACCATTTCAAAGTATACAGTTTGGGGACCGTTTACTACATTGACAATGTTATGCAACCAGCACTTCTGCCCAGTTCCAGAACATTTTTGTCCTTCTGAAAGAGAATTCCCTATCCATTAATCATTCAGGCTCTATTCCCCTTTCCCCTCAAGTCCCGGTCACTACCAATTTTCTTTATGTCTCTGCGTTGTTGTTTAGTTGTTAAGTCGTCTCCGACTCTTACAGGACTCTTACTTACTACTTACTGTAGCCCACCAGGCTCCTCTATCCATGGGATTTCCTAGGCAAGAATACTGGAATGGGTTGCCATTTCCTTTTCCAGGAAAATGTGTTTTTATTTCTTTTAGGTGTATACATTGGAGTGGAATTGCTGGGCCATGTAGAAACTATCGTGCGTGCTTGAGGAACTGCCAGACAATGGTATCATTTCGGAAGCATTGAAATCATTATGAAGCTTGCACCGCATCTGTGTGGCACTGTTCAGTGGCCTCTGGCCCGGGAAGCGGGCCGGCAGAGGAGAGAAGGCGTGTCCGCCTCCGTCAGGTGATAACGCAAGGAATCTTTTTATGCCACCTTATGCCTGGAGAATCCCAGGGAAGGGGGGAGCATGGTGGGCTGCCGTCTATGGGGTCGCACAGAGTCGGACACGACTGAAGTGACTTAGCAGCTTAGCAGTATGCCATTTGACCATGGAAAAGCATTTCTCAAATTTCTTTCCCTGATGCTCAAATAAAAATAGACCGAGGAACTAAAAAGGACTAACCATATTTTCCCCAAAGCCAGGCACTTGCACACACCAATTAACTCTTATTTCTTTCTCCTGCTGTCGAGAAGTAAATAGAAACTAACAGCTGAGCACAGATTCACACAGGGTGTATATTTGGTGATGACTCACCAAGAATTCGCAGCCAAGGTGCCAGTTGTTCTTACGCCATGGAAAGAAAACCTATTTTAGACAAAACTGTAACCTCACGGATGCCCCCAGAAAGCACCAGAGCTGTAGAGACAAAATCCATATAGTGTAGGTTTCATGTCAGAACGTCTCTCCACCCACGCACGGTGTGTTCGAAGCCCCGCCCACTGCCATACCCCGCCCACTCGTTGATATCCTATCCCGCCCACTCAGTGCTCCTCCCGGACTCCAAGCTCGCCCCTGCCCGGCGTGACTGGGCCTTCCGCCGCCTGCCAGACATCCAGGGCCAGCTGTGCTCAGGGCCCCCAAGGCTTGTGTCCCTTTCTGGCCGCCTCTGAGCCAAGCTGCTTCTGCACTGCCCCTCTTGTCTTCCACAAGACAGTAGCCCGTCGTCATCATTCTTCGGACTGTTAATGTCAGGCCCACCTGGTGGAGGCATGGAGGGGACACATGGCTCCCCCTCTGCCCTCTCCAGGCAGCCAGTCCTGGCTCTCTGGCCCAGAGCCGCCCCCATCTCCTACATTCCAACTCGGTGTTTGGAGGACGTGGAAACCCCTCCTCCACTGTCAAGGAGAGAAGATTCAGTTAATAAATAAATCGGGGCACTTCCCTGGTGGTGCAGTGGATATGAATCAGCCTGCCAATGCAAGAGGGACACAAGTTTGGTCCCTGGTCCAGAAAGATTCCACGTGTTGCGGAGCAACTAAGCCTATCTTGCGGCAGCTTCTGAGCCCTCATGTCACAACTGCTGAAGCTCAAGTGTCCTAGGGCCTGTGAGCTGCCACTACTGAGTCTGTGTGCTGCAATTTCTGAAGTCCACGTGCACTAGAGCTGCACACCTCGACTACTGAGCCCATGTGCTGTAACTACTGTGCCTAGAGCCTGTGCTCTGCAACAAGAGAAGTCACTGAAATGAGAAGTCTGAGCGTCACACTGAAGAGTAACCCCTGCTCGCCACAACTAGAGAAAGCTGGTACGCAGCCAGGAAGACCCACTGCAACCAAAAATAAAAACACATTATAAAAAAAAAAAAAGAAATTGGGGGTCAGGGTGGAAGCTCTTGAAATATAAGCCAGTTTGTTCTTCACAGTAATTCTGAAGTTATGCCAGCTGGAGCCATACAGTTTCTCCAGTCACAAGTAAGCCCTGCCTGGGAGGAGGGGAAGCTCCTGGTGTCCACCTTCCCTGGACAACAGCCCCCATCCCTGTCCTGCCTGCCCCTGTCCCCAGGTCCACGGGCTGAGTCCCGGAGTGAAGGTCTCTGTGGCTATCTGGTGGAGGCTTCTGTGTGGAGGTTGACAAGAGCCCATGGGGGCTGCAGGAAGGGAGCTGGACACCAGGAAGGAGGTGGATGTGGGTGTGAGAGCAGGGACGCACTCATTCCCTGGCTGGGAAGGAGTCATCCGAGGGTGCTCTCCCTGACTCTGCTCTTTCAGTTAGGACTGTGCTGAGATGGACAAAGCAGGATGCCCTCAGAGGAGAGGACCCCCAGTCCCTGCACCAAGGCCCCATGGGCTATGGAAGCCTTGAGGTAGACGGCAGGCCCCCGGAGGGCAAGTGCAAGCTGGAGGACAGGGAGGGCTCCTGCTAATGCAGACCCTTGAAGCCCCCTGAGGACTGATCACTCTCTTGCAAGTGGGTGGTGCAGAAGGATCAGTTGTGTCTGGTCCCTGTATTGTCTCCAATTCAGAGACCTTTCTGGGGAGTGGGTTTGTGGACTTTGAGGTCTGAAGGAGTCAAAGACTTGCCTGAGGTGAAATCCTGACTCCATTTTCCCAGCTGTGTGAACTTGGGTGAACGATCACTTAGTGGGCTTCAGTTTCCCTGCTTCTTCTTTCTCTCTCTCTCTCTTTTTTTTTTTTTTGCCTTGCCAGTTGGCGTGTGGGATCTTAGTTCCTCCACCAGGGATTGAACCCAGGCCCTCAGCAGAGAAAGTACAGAGTTTTAACTGCTGGACCACCAGGGAATTCCCCTTCCCTGCTTGTGAGAAGTCTATGATCCTCACACTTGTCAAGTGTTTGGGGCAAGTGACTGGTATACAGCAAGCGCCTAGGTGTGTCATCAGCTGAGTCCCTGTGTGTTGAGACTGGACAGAAGCCATGACAAGCTTCAAGGACTAAAGTAGCCAGAGCTACAATCACAGAAAAAGCTGGGTCACTGCCCAGAAGGAGCTGAGATCATCATCCCCCGACCTTGAGACTCAGCCGGTCAGCATATTCCCTGTAGCCTGGTTAGAACTAGCCCAGATAACACGAAAAGTCCCTTAAGCAAGCCCACATGTGCAAAATTTAGCCAATTAATAGATGCCAAGAACCCCTTGCAACCAATCTGCCCTTGCCAACTCACTGTCTTTGTTCTAAGTCTATAAATACTCCTGTAATTCTGGGCTCGGGTCTCTCTGCCTCACTCCACTGCGTTGGATGTGACAGAGTGCCCTAACTCGAGTTAGCAATAAACTCCCTTCTTGCTTTTGCATTGCCGTGGTGGACTTGTTCTCTCAGTCTATTCGGAGACTTGAGACTTGGACTCGGAGCGTAACACTGTGGAGTGTTGTTGGAGCCTCCATTGGATACCCTTCATGCTCCTGCACACTCTGGTCCACCATGGTTTTAAGTTTTGATACAGTAGCAGCTCACCCAACTCATTCTGTGTCAGTGCATCACAGGCATCTCAGGGAGAGGTGAGGTAGAAATATGTTGCCACCAGTCACCCCCCACCATGCCAGCCACCTCTGTCACACCAATGGCAGCTGCCCCTGGCTCCGCAGCAGGTGCCTGGGATGGGAGGAGTGAGGTTGGGGCTTGCCACTGAGACAGGACAGTTGGATTGGGGTACACACGTGCCCATGTACACAAGCACAAGGCAAGTCTCAGACAGAGGAGCAGACAGGGTCCCAGAGAGGGGGGAGGCTGGAGCCCTCCTCTGGAGGACAGCCTCAGGACACAGAGAAGAGAGTGCCATTTGAAGAAGTTGCACCGACTCTGCTCTTTCAGTTGGGACTGTGCTGAGATGAGAAGAGGGAGAAGCTGGAGAGCAGGAACACCAAGAAACTGCAAGGGCAGGATGTCACAAAGCAGAATGTTTGACTCAAAGGCAAGAGTATCTGGAAATGTATGGAAGGGTTGGATTAGCAAGGCCATGGTCCCATCTTCCACCACAGAGCAATCATGAGACATTTTCTCATGGGTGAATAAGTGCATACAAATGATTAGTCTTATATCTAATGTGTAATTAATATTTCTGCTTCAAATATCAACACAAATTTTTAAAATAACATAGGCTTAAAAAGCACATGGTGAATTCACATCTTTGTATTTGATTCAGGAAAATTAGACTCAGTAGATACAATGGCTCTGGGAGAGCCTTTGTACCAGTAGGTGCATACTCAGCAAAGTCTCATGTGGACCAAAAAGAAAGAAAAAAAAATGGACTGAAGGGTTAAATTGATGTGATGACAATAATTTCATTCAAATGAAAATTGAAAAATAAAATGGTTTATAAAAATAAACCATTTCAATGAGGTCAGAAATTAAATGGACTTGATAAATCTCACTCTTGAAAGTAATTTCTCAGCAAAATCTCAATTAGTGGTGGCATAATTCCGATGAAAACTTTCCTGTTCATGGCGTGAAGTTAAAGTGACTTAGACCACAGATAAAGACAGTTTGTAACAGGCCTTGACCCTGCACACTGCTGTGCTAGCTTGGGCAGATGTGATTCAGGTACTCTATAACCTTTACAAAATCTTTGAAATTCTCCTTACTATCCTCTGACATGTCAGTTCACCTGCTACCATTTGTACATTTTCATCTGCTCAGTTTTGCTTTTTTAAATTGTGAAATACAGGACTTCCCTGGTGGTCCAGTGGCCAAGATCCTGAGCTCCCAGTGCTGGGGGCCTGCATTCAATCCTTGGTCAGAGAACTAGATCGCACAGGCTGCAACTAAAGTTTGTGCGCTGCGACTACGTGTTTGCATGCTGTAACTAAGGCTCAGTGCAGTCAAATATTAATGCCTGTGGGTGTGCTAAGTCACTTCAGTTGTGTCTGACTCTTTGAAACCTTATGGGCTGTAGCCTACCAGACTCCTCTGTCCAAGGGATTCTCCAATCAGGAATACTGGAGTGGATTGCATGCCCTCCTCCAGAAGATCTTCCTGACCCAGGGATCAAATCTTTTCCGCCTCTTTATGTCTCCTGCATAGGCAGGGGGTTCTTTACCACTAGTGCCACCTGGGAAGCCCCAAATATTAATAACTAAATATAAATAAATATTTTTTTCAATTGTGAAGTACTATATATACATGGAAAAGTGCATGAAAACACACATGTGTACCACTTAATAAATAATAAATACTTGAATTATAAATCACCCCCACAGGTCAAGAAATACAGCATGCCTGGTGTGCCAGAGACTGTGCACATACCTCCCAGAATACAACACCCTCCCTCTGCGTGACTGCAACCACTGTCTCAGAGGTGGGCTCCCTCTGGAACAGATAAGGTACAAGTACAAATAGCTTATGTGAGGGTGACCCTGGGAAGCCTTCATGGGGGTGGGAAAGTGAAGCAGGAGGTCAGAAAAGAATGTTAAGTTGACTGGAATGCATCCCTCTGGGGAACTTTAGCAGTGGGGCAGCCTCAGAGATAGCTCCTCCTGGGGGCACTGAACTGGGCCAGCACCAAGGGTAGAGAAAACTCTTGCACCATCCCAGGAGCCGGATCCTGGAATCCTTGGGCTGGTGAATGTCAGTGAATGTAGAAGGTGCATTCATGGGGTACCAACACCACCTGTTCCAACCACTGTCCTGACTTTTGTGAAAGACTATGGTGTTATCGGGAACTTCCTGATGGCTCATATGGTAAAGAATCTGCCAGAATTGTAGGAGACATAAACTTCATCAAATATATATGGTCCGGATCTGCATGTACAGGTAAGCACCAGGTTTTGTGTATGTGACTATGCCTTCAACTTCTAACAGGACTCAAAAGCTTTCTGAAAGACTGTCTCCCCAGATTATAGTCCTCAGGTCGGCTCAATTAGCATTCTCTATTTCCTCTTTAAATTGACTATTGATTAATTTTTTTGTTGCTGTTGACAAACCAAAAGAGCTTTTAGAGATAAAAACATAATATTAAAAATTTAAAGCCTAATGAACAGGTTCAACAGATTAGACCCATGATCCCTTGCAGAATTAAGAAAGAAAAAAATTAATCATCCAAAGAGTTACATTACTGGCATCAGAAGTAGAAGAAAAATGATATTTACAGTCAGGCTAGTATTTCTAGCTTTGAGGAGGTCTGGTTAATGTATGGGCTTTCTAGGTGGCGCAGAGGCACGGTATCCACCTGCCAGTGCAGGAGCTGCAGGAGATGTGGGCTCAACCCCTGGGTTGGAAAGATCCCCTGGAGGAGAGCATTGTAACCCACTGCAGTATTTTTGCCTGGGAAATCCCATGAACAGAGGAGCTTGGCAGGCTACAGTCCATGGGGTCACAAAGAGTTGACGCGACTGAGCACGCACAGTTAATGTATTAATATCATGCAGATGTACATTACGGAGGACCCAATATGGGGAAGAAATATGTTATGCCTCAATTTTCTTGTTTTGCCTTAAAACATAAATTTTACTTCCTTGGGTTCTTTATAGAATCTGAGATTGGGCTCGTAACAGAAATGCATTTTTAAAAATTATTATTTAAATTTTAAAAATTAATTTATTTTATTTTTGGTTGTGCCTGGTCTTCGTTGCTGCTAGTGGACTTTCTCTAGTTTCGGTAAACAGGGACGACTTTTTGTTGCGGAGCATAGCCTTCTCATTGTGGAAATTTCTCTTATTTGGGGGCACAGGCTTTAGGCACTTGGGCTTCAGTGGTTGTGGAATGCAAACTCAGTACTTATGACTCTGGGCTCAGTAGTTGTGACTCACAGGCTGTGGAGCACAGGCTCAGTAGTTCAGGTACCTGGCTTTAGTTGCCTGCAGCGTGTGAAATCTTCCCGGGCCAGGGACTGATCCCATGTCCCTGCAGTGCCAGGAGGATTTTTAACCACTGTACCACCAGAGAAGTCCAGAAATGTATTTTCTAATAGTTTTGGAGGCTGGATGTCAGGGTGCCAACAGCCCTGGTTCAGGGTAGAGCTCCCTGGTGTAAGTATGAAGAGAGACTAGGGGCGAATGTTCCTTGCTATCTTGTCATCTCTCCAGTGCTTTGTATATGTATTGACGCTGTCTGAATCAGCATTTCTAGTTATTTTTAGCAGGAATGTTGGTCCGAACTATCTGCTTTTTCCTTAATTCTTCAAACTTCAGAACCTCAATTATTATTCATTCTTCCACTGTTTTAGCACATTTTCAGTGAATGCCCACGACCTGACTGGCATTGGTGCATCATGCTAAGTAAGCACGGGGAAACAATGGGGAATGTGATGGTCAGTTTTGTGTGTCAGTTCGGCTGGGGCACAGTGCTCAGATATTTGATGTCAAACATTATTCTGGATGCTTCTGTGAGGGTGTTTTTAGATGAGATTAACATTTAAACCAGTGGACTTTGAGTGACGCCAGTTACCCACTCCAGGGTGGGTGGACCATGTCCACTCAGCTGAAGGCCTGCTGAAAACACTGACCTCCCATGAGGGAGAAGGAATTCTGCCAATAGGACTCTGCCCTCGGCCTCCAGCCTGCTGGTCTACTCTGCAGATTTTGATCTTGTCTCTCCACAATTAAGGACCTCCCTGTAGCTCAGACGGTGAAGAATCCGCCTGCAGTGCAGGAGATGCAGGTTTGATCCCTGGGTCAGGGAGATTCTCTGGAGGAGGGAATGGTTACGCACTCTAGTATTCTTGCCTGGAGAATCCCATGGATAGAGGAGCCTGGAGTCTGCAGGGTCGCAGAGAGTCGGACACGACTGAACAACTAACACTACACTACTACACTACTGCTACCTCCACAGTTGTGTGAGCCCTGTTAACCTAAAAAGAAATCATCTTGTTGGTACACGAGCAAAATGGGTTTATTACATTGCAATTTGAAAAAGAAAAAGAAAAAGCTGCAGACAAAACCAACAAACAAAGGAGAGGAATGTTATTTTATAGACAGAATGGAGGAAGCTGGAGGGGTTGTTTTGAACAGTCAACCCACTCCATTATCCTTGCCTGGAAAATTCCATGGACGAAGGAGCCTGGCAGGCTACAGTCCATGGGGTCAAAAAGAGTCAGACACGACTGAGCAACTTCACCACTGAAGAAAGTGAGTTGAGAGTAATCACTGGTTTTCATTGGCTGAGTAGACTGGGTAATTAATTTCTTGTAGGAGATACAAGGAGAAGGCAGTGGCAACCCACTCCAGTACTCTTGCCTGGAAAATCCCATGGACAGAAGAGCCTGGTGGGCTGCAGTCCATGGGGACGAGGAAGAGTTGGACACGACTGAGTGACTTCACTTTCACTTTTCACTTTCATGCATTGGAGAAGGAAATGGCAACCCACTCCAGTGTTCTTGCCTGGAGAATCCCAGGGGGCGGAGGAGCCTGGTGGGCTGCTATCTATGGGATCGCACAGAGTTGAACACGACTTAAGTGACTTAGCAGCAGCAGCAGCAGCAGCAGCAGAAGATAAAAAGAACACCTTTCCTGATGAGGCATGTAACTGAGGATTCTTTCCTGTTGATTCTTCCTGCTGGGGTCTATAATAGACAGTTTTTCCTGTTCTTGACCCTGAGTGGCCCCAAGGCAATGGCACTTGCTGACTCATCTTAACCTTCAGGCTGGCTCTGGGTGGACTGTGTGAGAGCTCTCCATTTTGGCCTTCCCACTCCATTTTAAGGTTTCCCTTTATTAATCCTCACAGCCATTCCTTAAAATAAACCTCCCTCTGTATATACACACACCTTGTTGATTTGATTTCTCTGAAGATTGCTGATTGACACATGGATCTGTAGACAAAGAATGTCACATGCCATAGCAGTAAACAAAAGATGTTGAGGCCATCAAGCCCTTAGCCACTAAAGCCAACCCTCTCTCCACAACTGTGTACTCTGAGGCGATTCAGGATGGAGAACACAGAATCAGTTCAGTTCAGTTCAGTTGCTCAGTCATGTCCAACTCTTTGCAACCCCATAAATCGCAGCACGCCAGGCCTCCCTGTCCATCACCAACTCCCAGAGTTCACTCAGACTCACGTCCATCGAGTCCGTGATGTCATCAAGCCATCTTGTCCTCTGTCGTCCCCTTCTCCTCCTGCCTCCAATCCCTCCCAGCATCAAAGTCTTTTCCAATGAGTCAGCTCTTCGTATGAGGTGGTCAAAGTACAGGAGTTTCAGCTTCAGCATCATTCCCTCCAAAGAAATCCCAGGGCTGATCTCCTTCACAATGGACTGGTTGGATCTCCTTGCAGTCCAAGGGACTCTCAAGAGTCTTCTCCAACACCACAGTTCAAAAGCATCAATTCTTCGTCACTCAGCTTTCTTCACAGTCCAACTCTCACATCCATACATGACCATAGGAAAAACTATAGCCTTGACTAGACGGACCTTTGTTGGCAAAGTAATGTCTTTGCTTTTCAATATGCTATCTAGGTTGTCATAACATTTCTTCCAAGGAGTAAGCGTCTTTTAATTTCATGGCTGCAGTCACCATCTAGGGTGTATGTATCAAAGGAACGGTTTCACTAAGCTCAGACTGTTGCATCTTCCTATACACAGAAAAGGGCTTCCCCAATGGCTCAGCAGGTCAAGAATCTGCCTGCAATGCACAGGTTCGATCGCTGGGTCAGAAAAATCCGCTAGAGAGGGGAATGGCAACCAACTCCAGTATTTCTTGCCTGAAAAATCCCATGGACAGAGGAGTCTGACAGGCTCCAGTCCAAAGGGTCGAAAAGAGTCAGACATGACTGAGCCACTAAGCACACACTAGCACCAGATGCATTTACTTGAGATGTCTGCAGTAGTCTTTCGATGTTTGACTTTTTTTTTTGGTAGGGGTTGTTTTGTTTTTTTGCAAAAACTTCTATACATCCTTGCCCTTTCCTTCCCTCTTCTGAATAGTCCCTCATAACTACCTCAGAGGCTATCTTCCCAGCTTAAGTCCTCAGTAATGTCTCCAATAAAACATAATTCTCAACTTTTAGGCTGTGTCTGTTTGTTGTTTTTTTTTTCAGTCTACAGAGTAAAGACTTTATTGAGCCCTCAAAACTCAAATCATTAAAATCTAGTTGGGAGATTGAAGATAATTGGATGCGTGGGTACTATGTCGCTTCAGTCACGTCCCACTCTTTGTGACCCCATGCACTGTAACCCACCAGGCTCCTCTGTCCATGGGATTCTCCAGGCCAAGAATACTGGAGTGGGTTGCTATGCCCTTTTCCAAGGGATCTTCCAGACCCAGGGATCGCAGTCGTATCTCTTAGGTCTCCTGCATTGGCAGGGGGTTCTTTACCACTAGCGCCACCTAGGAAGCCCTACTGGATAACCACCCGCAAACAAACAAACGACAGCATCCATTAGGGTGTTACAGAAGCGTCCAGGTCGAGAAAATCTCTGGGAGGGGTGATGCTCAGACCTGGAGCCGGTGGAGGTGGTGAGGGGGCCGGAGCAGGACGCAGTGTCACGGGCAGGTCACAGGTCAGGTCAGGGGAAAGGTCTGGGCGAGGATCCCGTCAGGGAGAGTCACCAGGGTCTCGGGGCTGCGGGAGCACGACACGGCCCCGCCCCGACCCCACGTCGCCCCCGCCCCTCCATCCCCGCGCGCTCCGGCCGGTCCCGCCCCTCAACCAATCCCTGCGCGCCGCTGTGGCGTCGCGGCGCCTGCGCGCGGCCTGAGGCGGGTCGGCCGCCCAGGCGCGGGGAACATGGAGGAGCTACTGAGGCGGGAGCTGGGCTGCGACTCCGTCAAGGCCACGGGTCACTCGGGTGGCGGATGCATTAGCCAGGGCCAGAGCTACGACACGGACAAAGGGCGAGTGTTTGTGAAAGTGAACCCCAAGCCGGAGGTCAGGGTCGCCGCGGGTGCGGGTTGGGGGGGCGGGGCCGGGCCCAGGGTCTGTGCTCCCAGGCCCTAGTCCGGGCTCGCGGGTGGGCGCCGGCCTGGAGCTGGGGGTCCGTGTCCGAGCCTGGGCCGTTGGCTGAGGAGGCGTGTCGTCGTCGGGCCGGCTTGGACTTTTTCGGCCTCCGCGGCTCATCTCTGCGGCCCCTCGAGCCCTCGGGAGGTCGGTCTGCGGGTCCAGGCCGCTCCGGCGGGAGCCTCTGCCGCCACTGGGGCGCTGTGGAGGTTTTCCTGCGCGACCCAGGTGGCCGCTGCCTTGAAAGTCCATCGTTTGGCGAATTTTGAATAAGGACAGATAACAGAAACCCCTTGTCTTGGGGTTTATTTGAACTTGCAGAGATCAAAACCCTTCCTGAGTTTTCGTCCTCAGGGCTACTGTAAACACTCCCGCAACTCTGGGCCGCTTTGAACCCGAACATGTACTTTTCGGGATCTGGTCTTGGAGGCTGGACGTCCAAGAACGTGGTGAGGTCTCCTTTCCTGGTGTGGAGGCCACTTCTCCCTGTGACCCCATGTGGCAGAAGGCCCAGGAGAGCTCCCTGGGATCTCTTACAGGGGCTCTAATCTTCCATGAGGGCTCCACCCCTGTGGCCTGGTCACCTCCCATGGCTCCGCCTCCTAACACCATTATATTGGGGGTTAGGTTTCATCCGATGAATTTTCCGGGCCGCGTTCAGTCCCTAGGGCCACCCTTCCATTCTGTTTGTATCTGAACGTTTTCTCAGGCGTTCCCATATAAAATAGGTGAGCCTCCCTGCTGAAGTTGACTTACTCTGGGATGTCCCTTTATGCACTTTGGGGGGTCCTGCCTGTAGTGTTAGCTGGGAGGTCCTGGATGGCTCTAGTAGGCAGGGAGCAGGCCTGGCAATTCCTTGGTTCAAATAGGGCTGAAGGCAGTGACCCGAGTACCGGGTCCTGTGTGTTGCACACCCTCAGTGCTTCTGTCTTTTCCTTGGAGAATTCCACCCTACATAGTGTGGGATGATCTCTTTTCTGGATTGATGCTGTTCTCTCAATACCAACTTTCAACTCTTTGTTCTACAGAGATCGGCTCCATATCCTGTACATCCCTTCTATAGGAATCTGGCAAATAACGGTCCTTGAAGTTGCTCTTTTCCATTGGTTTCCCCCAGGCAGTACAAATGTAGTGGAGGTGTCCTTCCTTACTTTCTATCACAGGCCTTCTCAGAGTTCCTTTTCTATTATGTGGCTCCGTCCTTTTCATGTCTGTATTTTCACTGTCATTAGCATTTGTAATAATTCAAAACTTGGTATGGATTACAGGGTAGCAAATGCTTTCCAGCAAATAAAGTGGAACCACTGAGCAGTGCTTTTTAAACGTTGTCTTTCTGCTACTATTTCTTCCAGTTGTTGTTTTTCACTTTGTCATCAGGGTCTGTTTTATTTATGCTAGTCTTCACATAAGTTCTTTCTAATCCTTTGGTAGATAGTTGCAAACAGGTCTCTTTCCAGTGTGCTTGGATAGATACTTGTCTGAGTTATGCAGAAGTTATGCAGATTTATGCAGACTGACTATAGCAGAAACATTTGCTGATTGTATGGAAAATAGGACTCTCTTTATGGTTTGTTTTTTAGGAGGTGAAAATGTCTTCTGGACTTCTAAGGGAGGACTACATGGCTGCTCTTCTGTTTTCCTTCTCACTCTCTACTCGAATGACCTGGTCTAAGTTTTTCCTCTTCATTATGCTTATCTGTCCTTTGCATGCTTGTATATTTGGTTTTCTCTCATGTTCCTCTCCTAAGTCCTGGACCTTTTGTAACTCTGCACCCTAACTGATGCTTACTTTGCCCTGGTCCCACTCTGGAGGAGTGGTCTTAGGGTTAGACATTTAGGACTGTGTGGTAGTAGACACTTCTGTGAGGGAGCCTTGCCTCTAGCTGGGTTCATAGACCCTTCTTCACCTCTCCCTCTTCACCTCTTAATTTAATTTAAAATTAAATTAATTTTAATTTAATTAAAATTAAAAAATTTTAATTTTTTTAATTAAAAATTTTTAAAAATTCGATCCCTTACTTTATGCTGCACAGCAGTGCTTTAGTACAAAGTACATCTTGGGCCCAGGTGTGTTCCTTTATCTTCAGAGAATGCTATGAAAATTCTCCTTAAGACACAGTTTTTATCTTACTTCTCAGCAACCTTAGCTCCCCAAGGTGGTATACTAATAATTTGTAAAGTGTTTAGAATGGACTGTGTTAACTGTTGGCTGCTAACTCAGTTAATTACAGCAGCAAACCTATGAAATTGGTACCGTTATTAACTCCATTTTACAGATGAGGAAACCAAGGCCACAGAATTAGTAACTGTGAGGGATAGAAGTAGAATATCCTGGGTCACTGTAGTGAACCCAAACTGGAAGCCCAGCGTCCTTCATTGGACGAACACATTTTAGAACCTTTGCTCTACAGAACAAGGACAATAAACTCTATTGATGCACCAGCATTACAAATGCAACGTGAAATGAAGAGGCCTGACTGCCTCTGTGTAGATAACAAAACAGATGGATAGATGCACTGGCGGGGCAGCGGTGTCTTGGTGGAGAGGAGTGCCAGGCGGCCGTCATGTGGATGTGCTGACTTTGGGAGAATTAGAGTTGGATGCTTTTGAGTTTGCAGTTTTCTTCATATATGTCTGTAGAAATTTTACTCTAAAAAAAAATAAGTAAAGAAGAGGAATTACCTAGCCTGATAAGTTAGGGAAGATTTCTCCGAGAAATAAAATTTTTTATTAAGTTGAAATGTGAAGTGTGACAAGAAAGGGGCTGACTTAGCAAAAAGAATGGGGAGAGATGTTCCATGCAGAAGTGACATGGCATGTGGCGGTCTGCAGGCTGGAGGCACCTGGGGATCTCTGAGGAATTGAGAGAGGCTGTAATCCAGGAGCAAAATGGGTGTGTGCGCCAGCCTAGAAGTGTCGGGGGTAGAACCTGGGTAGGGGCCCAGATGAGAGTGCAGGGGAGTGGGCAGAGCCAGGCCCTGTGGGCCTGTCACTCAGGAACTGGGGTGACAGCTTGGAGTGTGTTCTGGGGTGAGATTTGCCTTCCAAAAGCAGGAGCAAGGACTTTTGAACTAGAAATGGGAAAGACGATGGTGATAAAATGGTGTCTGGTGCTAGGAGATGCCATAGGATTTGGTGGTCCACTCAGGTGAGGAGTGTCCCCAGCTTGGTGGCACATGCAGTTGAGGGCCACCTGTGCCTGAGGGCCCAGGGGGAAAGGATTATGGTTGAGGTGCTGTGTGACGATGACCCTTGCACCGTCAGGGGTGCACCAGGCGGAGGTTCTTCCCTCTGGAGAGACGGGGATCAGTGACAGCAGATGTGCTCAGTCGTGTCCAACCCTTTGCAACCATAGCCCGCAAGGCTCCTCTGTCCATGGGATTCTCCAGGCAAGAGTGCTGAAATGGGTTGCCACACCCTTCTCCCGGAGATCTTCATGACCCAGGAATCAAATCTGTCTCCTGTGTTGGCAGGTGCATTCTTTATTGCTGTGCCACCTGGGAAGCCCAATGACAACATAAACATACACAAAAGTGGCAAGTACAATCCCTTTAATTCCTACACAGCTTCAGAAGGTATAATCTACTGTACTGAAAAGAGAAAAAGCTGTCCGTTCTGTTGAGTCTGCAGAGAGCCTTGGTTGTGCTGGAGAAAACACGTCCACATAGAACCTTGCTCTCCCTCCCCCCCCTCTCTTGTTATTTCCTCTGGCAGGCCAGAAGGATGTTTGAAGGCGAGGTAGCAAGTTTAATTGCCATCCTAAAGACAGGCACAGTGAAGGTGCCCAAACCCATCAAGGTCCTTGACGCCCCAGGAGGCGGCAGCATGCTGGTGATGGAGCATTTGGACATGCGGCATCTTAGCAGGTGCGTCCTGGCAGCTTCACCTCTGGGTGGCTTTGTCCTTTCTCTGAGTGGGAAGCTTGCATTTGGGGGTACAGTTCTGCAGGATGTGACAGAAGAAACTCGAGACCCCACACATCCCTGGGTCCTGCAGAATGAGTAGCACGTACTCTGAGGGCCAGAGGCAAACAGGAGAGGACTGATGAGATCCTCTGAGGATGCTCCTATGATAAGGCCCTCCATTCCCCCTTGCTTTACCAGAAGAGATTCTCTTCTCACTGCCTCACCTGCTTCATGTTGCTTGAGATCTTTGAATTATAGGTGGGTCCCCATGTGTGCCACGTGTTTAGTGGCTGCCTTTTGGTTTCACAGTCATGCTGCAAAGCTTGGCACCCAGCTCGCAGATCTACACCTAGACAACAAGAGGCTTGGAGAGACTCTCCAGAAGGAGGCTGGCATAGTAGGTATGGCTGTGGGCCCGAGGGGACACCCCCCACCAGGCAGAGGAAGACATCTGGCCACTGTGGGTGTGTGGGCAGAGTTGTGCTGCTGCTGTGTGTGGGCAGACCTGTGTTGCTGCCACAGGAAAGGAATGTAAACCCAAGGCTGCATATTTGGTGTGCAATAAACAGTGAATACGACTAGTGTGTTGTCTCAAAAATGCATTTGAAAGACAGGAAATACTTCTGGAACTCGAAACTCCATCATATTATAGTTCCTTTGATCTCTCACTCTCCAGAAGACAGCCTATTGAAGTTTCTCTGGCTTACCATACCGTGCCTTTTCTTCTAGGAACAGTCACACATGAGGCTCAGAATGCGAGCCCTCACGACTGAACTTTTTAGAGCTTAGTGTGGTGGTGGCACTGAGGGTGTCTTCCAGGATTTTCATCCTTTGACATTGGATAATTCACATGTAGCCCAGATGGTTTCTCCGCCAGGCAAAGTAGCAGACACAGCAGCAACAGACGACCAAGAACTTACTGTCTTAGGGGAATTCCCTGAAGATCCAGCGGTTGAGACTCTCCCAGTTATAAGGGGCACAGATTTAATCCCTGGCATGGAACTAAGATCCCTCATGACATGTGGCCAAAAAATAAATAAATTAGAAAAGACAGCTTCATTGCCTCCCGCTCACATGTAGTTCAGGCCTTCAGGATTTGCTTTGAGTTTGGGAAGCTGCAGAGGATGACCATTTACAAGCACAGGGGCTTCTCTCCCATAAGTGGCAGATGCTAAGCGGCCACTGGAAGCCATTCTCTCCTGTTGGGTCGTGGGGTGGATTCCCTCCTTGTTGGGACACAGCGTTGTTGTTGCTCCTCTGATGCCTCTCCTGGGAAGCAGTGGGTGTCCTGGATCGTTGACTCTGATGGAGAAGGCTCTGTTCTGGCCCTGATCATGCGCGGAGGCCAGGACCCTTGTATGTCTCTGGAAGAGGACCCGAGGTGGAGAAGAGCACTCTGAGGTCAGGCCTCAGAGCTTCTCTGGGCTTCCAGAGCAGGCCCCAAGGGAGCAGGGGGATTGTCATCTCTCTGGTTTCCTTTTGCTTGCAAGGGAGAAGAGGTGAGCAGGTGGCGAGGCCCTTTGTGGCCCAGTTCGGGTTTGATGTGGTGACGTGCTGTGGGTACCTCCCCCAGGTGAGTGACACCAGCGCTTTGCCCGTATTTGCTAGTCGTGTCAACCATTTAGAAACAACCTCACTTTTGGTGAAATTTGGTAAAAGGTCTTTGCTCCTTTTTTTTTTCCTTTGCTAATGAAAAGAGGTCGACATGGAGAGTGTCACCTCACGTGCCAGGTCAGCTCAAAGAAGGCAGGAAGGACTAACAGGATGCTGGATACCAAGGGGGCTGAAAATAGAAAGTTAAACAGTGTTTGATTTTAAATAGGAGACTCTTACAGGTAGCGTAATGGAAAGGAACTGTAACTGCATTTTATGATCTTGAGATTGGCTGCCCTGGGGTTTCAGCCCAGGGAGCCACACTTGGGCCAAGTGGGTAAGATGGTGGCCATGCCCCTGAGGAGAAGCAAGCAGCACCCTTGGAGGGCCGCACTGAGTAACCTACAGGGCGCTATCTACTTACTCGGTTCAGATATTGAGGTGTTGTGGGAGGTTGTCCAGGAGCCTGCTGTCCCTGCATGTCCTCCAGACCCTAGGCTCCCGGGTCAGCTGCCCTGCTTCACACCTGTCCCTGTCCCCTGGGGGTCAGCCCTCTCAACCCTGGCTCTGGCGCCTTCCACTGAGCTCTGCTGTCGCCCACACAGGTGAATGACTGGCAGCAGGACTGGGTCACTTTCTATGCCCAGCAGCGCATTCAGCCCCAGATGGACCTGGTAGAGCAGAGGTCTGGGGACAGGGGAGGCCCGTGAGCTCTGGGCTGCTCTGCAGGTGAGTGTACGTCTCCCCGCACCCTCTTCCCCTGCCCCAACCTGTGCCCGTCATGTCCTGCAGGTGCTGTGGCCAACGCAGCCACCTTGGTCTGGGTCAGGACGGGAGGTGGGTGTGTCTGTGTACCAACCAGGCACCGGGAGCCACGCTCAAAAAGCCCATGTGTCCCTCCCACATGCATTGATCACTTTGATGAGGCTGCATTTACCCTGGCAGTTAAAGATCCCCGACCTGTTCCGTGATCTGGACATCGTCCCAGCCCTGCTCCACGGAGACCTCTGGGGAGGAAACGTGGCGGAGGATTCCTCTGGGCCCATCATCTTTGACCCCGCTTCCTTCTATGGCCACTCGGAGTATGAGCTGGCAATAGCCGGCATGTTCGGGGGCTTCAGTAGTGCCTTCTACTCCGCCTACCACAGCAAAATCCCCAAGGCCCCAGGCTTTGAGAAGCGCCTGAAGCTGTATCAGCTCTTCCACTACTTGAACCACTGGAATCACTTTGGATCCGGGTACAGAGGGTCCTCCCTCAGCATCATGAGGAATCTCGTCACCTGAGCTCGGGAGGGAGGCCTGAGTCCTGGTTGCTAGATCCTAACCGGACCCCTGTGGCCAGTCTCTCCTACCCTGGAATAGCTTCAGACCAATTTTCCCAGCCTCGTAAATAATGTGACATCTCAGGAGAAAGCTTTTATCACCCTAAAGTTAGGCTTCGTAGCTGGATGCAGCTGCACTAGAAATTGGTGTGAACCAAGGGACCAATGGAGGGTGGGCTGCATAACCTACAGCTGCCCCAGAGGTAGAGAAGGGGAGGTGTCCAGAGTGCCAGGTGCTGCCACCAAGGGCATCTTCCCACCAGCTCCCCGTCTCTGCAGGAGTGACTGGTATCCAGGGTAATGCTTCTTGGTGGGTCAGACTTGATTGTGGATGTGAAGGCATTGTCCTGGGAGCATCTCCTGATGACCAGTTCCAAACCAAATACACTCCCTTTCCTCTCTGTGCTGCCACTGCGCCCGCTCATTTCTTTCTATAGCTTGTTGAGCTGTCATTCATCGGCACTGTAGAAACCAGTACTATAGCAGTGATTTCCCCTCCTTCAGTCTTGCAGTGGTGAGAAATCTTCATGAATGCCATTGATGCTAACAAATCCTTTTGCATAAAAATTTGAATAAACTTCGAATGGCTTCAGTGATGTGTGAGACTGTATTTTCCTTATTACATTCTCTTCTGTTTATTGGAGCTGTTTGCCAGGAAACTCTCATAATGTGACAATAAATAAGTACAACTTGTTTCTTAAACACTTTTTTCTTGGCTTTGTTCAGTAAGAGAATAGCTCAGAGCTTCTAGATAAGGGCAGGTGTGGCCTGAGGACTTGCTGCTACCAGTTTAACTGCTGTTGTCACCTTATGAAATTTGCTTAATGGTAAAGGGAGGTTGAAAGTAACTCTCAAATTGCATTTCAAGGAAGAAGCCAGTGGGTGGCCCCTACTAGTTCTGGCTCGGGCCTTGGAGGACACTGGTGTTAGAGGGGACAGTTTCTCATGATGAAGGTCCAAGGGGATACATCCATGTTTGCCCTTTGTCTTTTTTTGTTTCTGAGTCGGCTCCTCAGTGGAATTCAGAAGTGGAACTAATGGCTTCAGAGTTTGGTTTTGGGGAGAGGATTGTGACTTTTTTTTTTGGCTGCGTTGAGTCTCAATTGTGGCACTCAGGATCTTTTCATTGTGTGTGCTGGCTTAGTGGCCCCTTGGCAAGTGGGATCTTGGTTCCCCAACCAGGGGTCGAACCCGCCTCCCCTGCATTGGAAGGAGGATTCTTAACCACTGGATCATCAGGGAAGTCCCAGTGACCTTTTTAAAAATCATTTTGTTAACTCTTTTTTAAATTACTGTCACTTATTGATGTTTCTTCACTGTATTGGCGGCAGTGGCATGAGAAAATACATAAATTTCTCCGTGCACAAAGGGTATCTGATTGACTGAAGATGACACGGGAAGAATGTGGTTTGGTCAGAGGAGATTCCTCACTGTACCCGGGGGGCTGAGGTTGGCCCAGTAGGGCACCTGCAGTGAAACTTCCAAGCAAGATCGGGTGCCCCAGATCAGGCCCAGCCTGGGCCAGGAGGCATGTTGGGGAGAAACCTGTCCCCTCCAACCCCTCAGCAGGCATCCCTGGCTCCCTTTCTCCTCCTGGGGCCCCGGCCCGGAGCTGAGAAGTCCCACCAGGTGGATAGAGGGGGTCCCTGTGCTTGGGGGTCCAGCAGTGAGTTCCTACCACCCTGCAGTTCCCATGTGTCCCTCTCACTTGAGTGCTAGTTGTCCAGACTATGACTTCTAAGAGCTTGTAGTTGTCAAAAGTTTCAAACCTAGTAATTCGTGAGACTATTGTTTGCCAGAATTTTAGCATCTTTACTATGACCTTGGTGTGGCTTCCCTGGTGGCTCATATGGTGAGGATCTGCTTGCATTGCAGGAGACCCGGCTTCAATCCCTGGGTTGGGAAGATCCCCTGGAGAAGGGAATGGCTACCAGTATTCTTATTCTTGCCTGGAGAATTCCATGGACAGAGGAGCCTGGTGGGCTACAGTCCGTGAAGTTGCAAATAGTCGGACACAACTGAGTGACTTTCACTCTGACCTGGAGGGACCTGCTGACTGTCTCCATGGGAGGTTCACCCCACCACCACCAGGTTTATCATGATGGAATGTGTGCTTCTGTGTTCACACCTGTTATTACACAGACGTGGCTTCTCGGGTGGTTTTGGTTCTGGCAGCAGCCAGACTTGAGTCTTCCTCAGAGAGAACATCCTGTGATGGAGACCTTTTGGGAGCTGCAGCCCGGTGCTCCTCCTCCTCTGTGGTCGACTGGGGAGAAGCAGAAGGGTCAGCAGGCAGACACTGGTGGATGTGTGTTTAGTTAGAGGATCTTAAAGGAAGGGGCTCCATTTCATGTCCCTTGGTTCACACAAACCATCCAGTTGTTGGAAGCCCCAGCTGGCTTTGTGTGAGTCACTAGTGATGGGGAGAGATTCCTTCTGCTCCAGTGGACTTTCCTGCAGGCCACACTCCACCCTCTAGGTTCTAAGATGGGGAGGCAGCCTGGAGAAGGGACAGGACACTGGGACCCCTAACAAGGAGGATGGCAGACCCCTTCCAACAGAGTCGTCTTGGGGCTGTGCCAGGTGCAGGGAGCGGCTGCTTCTGCCCCACAGTGGCTCCCCCACCATGTCAGCCCAACATGACCAGGGATGAGAGCCAAGGCCAGAGCTTTCTTGGGGCGCCGCATCTTGGGGGGCAGCCAGTCAGCATGGTCAAGACAGGATGTCAGGGCATATCCCAGAGCTGTGGCAGGCACTCGGGTCATAATACTGTGGTGTTTCCAGCTTTTGTGATAGTGCCAATATCTGTCAGCTGTTTTTCTGGTTGCGCCGTGCAGTATGCAGGATCTTGGTTCTCCCACCAGGGATCAGACTTCCCGTGCAGTGGAAGCGTAGAGTCAGCCACAGCACCACCAGGGAAGTCCCTTCTGTCAGCTTTTTAGACTGCACTTTGCTGCGGTGGTTTACTCTAAAATAACGATTTTGGCATCTCATTTTGTACCCATAAGTATGTAAATATTCCTATATAAAGGGTTGCCAAAATTGTATAAACCTCAGGCCAAAGGCCACTGCCTTCTCCAGAGTTATTGTTTGTGGAGTGTTCTGTTCCTTGAAGGCTCCTCTCTGCGTCTGAGGAGAGGGGTGGCACAAATGGGTTGGGGTGGTCCAGGTTTTGATAGAGAGGTGCAATCTCAAGGGGCAGGTATGTGGATGGATGGTGTCCCTGCAGGGCGCCCCTGCTGACCCCTTAAGTAAGGGGGAAATATGAGTAGAACCTCAAGGACTAGCTCTGGAGCTCCTGGACTCCTTGATCACAAAGACAAGAGGAGAGGCCTGTGCCCTTTGGGATGGTCGAGCATCCTAGGAGGTCCAGGGAGGTGGGAGCTGCCCCAGGCACCCATGCAGGAGCCTCAGGTCTCGGCTCTGGGACAGTGGCACTTATTTCTTACTGAAAATAGGAATATTATATCAAAACATCTGGTTACCTGCTGCTGTCAGGGCATCAGCCCTCCAGAAGGAAGTCTTCAGATAACAGAAGTTTAGCTTTCCACCCAAAGCTACTTACTTTGTATCCTTTTGATGAAAGTGGACCTGAAACATGGGCTTTTCTACCTTAAACAGAGGATGCTGGTGACCTTTACCGCCTTCATGATCAGTCTTCATTGTCCAAACCATCCACCTGTGTGCCTAAAAATGTTTCAGGTCATTTGTTTATGTTAAGGGGGCCTTAGCGAGCTGAGTGCCCAGTTTATGCCCTTGACAGCATCTTGGGTCCCAGTTTATGGCATGTCATCATCGTCATTAAGGTTTCACCTACAGCTTTTCCCTTTGTCTCATTTATCACTTCCCTTTGTCCCCATATCCTCTCACCTTCCCATCCTCAGTTCTAACTTTCTGCTTCTGAAACATCAGAAAATCATATAACTAGTGGCATCCAGAACAGACTCGAGGCAAGGCCTGGAAGTCTCTTGGGAGTGAAGTGTGTGTGTCTTCAGGGCTTGGGTTTTGAGATCATTCTTGGGCTCATTCTTAGTTTGTTGCTCAGAGTAAGAGCTGAGACAACAGAGAGAGAATGTTTGTAGAAGAGAGTCTGACCCGGGTGGGTATCCCTACTGTAAAAGCTGGGATTCTGACAGATCCTGTCTTGCTGTGCAGTCCCAGCTCGGGTAAGTTGGTGGCCATGGAGGGCCCTGTCTACTGCTGTCTTGAGCCTCACGTCTGCAGGGTGTCAGAAAGACACTTGTAAATGGTTGGGATTCTGTTACAGGATGATGTTATGGGATGTATTGGGCTTTTCTTGTGGCTCAACTGGTAAAGAATGAGCCTGCAATGTGGGAGACCTGGGTTCGATCCCTGGGTTGGGAAAATCCCCTGGAGAAGGGAAAGGCTACCCACCCCAGTATTCTGGCCTGGAGAATTTCATGGAATGTATAGTCCATAGGATTGCAAACAGTCAGACATGACTGAGCGACTTTCACTTTCACGTGGGATGTATTCTGTTTGGGATTCACAGGGAATCTGGGGTATTACAGCCAAAATCAGGGAGGAAAATGCTCATTTGGAAAGAAGTTCAGTTTGTTGCAGAGAACAGTGCACCCAACTGCCAGAAGAAAGTGCCACTTTGCTTCAAACAGATGTGAATCTAGCAAACACTTAACCTGCATCACCAGAACGATATGCCTATGACATCCTATTGGAGGAGTTAGGAACCATCCCAGTGACAGTCTTAGAAGCCTGGAGACCTTCCACTTCCGATATAATGGAAACCAAGCTGCGCGTGGGGACAGGAGACCAGCTTGAGAGGGGACTCTTAAGTTTTACCTGAACTTTGACTCCTTCATTTCTAAAATGGGTTCAGCAGAAGACCCAAGTAGACATATCTCCAAAGAAGACATACAGATGGCCAACGGGCACATGAAAAGATGCTCACTATTGCTAATTATTAGAGAAATGCAAATCAAAACTGCAGTGAGGTACCGTCTCACCAGACAGAATGGCCCCATTAAGTCTACAAATAACAAATGCTAAAGAGAATGTGGAGAAAAAGGAACCCTCCTACACTGTTGGTAGGAATGTAAATTGGTGCAGTCACTGTGGAGAACTGTATGGAGGTTCCTTAAA
Organism: Nanger dama; assembly: GCA_917880005.1. NCBI lineage: Eukaryota > Metazoa > Chordata > Mammalia > Artiodactyla > Bovidae > Nanger > Nanger dama. The sequence continues at coordinate 3,334,755 of CAKJTW010000113.1, read as the reverse complement.
AAATTAAAAATAGAATTATGTGATCTAGCAGTCCCATGCCTGGGGAAAATCTGGAAAAGGTGAAAACTAATTTGAAAAGATAAATGTACCCCAGTATTTATAGCAGCACTCTTTACAATAGCCAAGACCTGGAAGCAACCTAAATGTCAATCAACAGATGAATGAATAAAAATGTGGTACCTATTTACAATGGAGTACTACTCAGCCATAAAAATGAATGAATAATGACCTTGCAACAAGATGGATGGATGTAGAGATTATCATACTTAAATAAATCAAAGACAAAATACTATGTGATATCACTTATATGTGAAATTGAAAATAGGGCAAATTAATTTACTTGTGAAACAGACATAAAAAAAAAAAAATTTATGGTTACCAAAGAGGAAAAAGGATAGGAGGAGATAAATTAGGAGTTTGGGATTAGCAGATTCAAGCAACTATCTGTAAAATAGGTAAACAACAAGGTCCTATTGTATAGCACAGGAAACTATCTTAATATCCCATAATAAACCATAATGGAAAATAATATGAAACAAATACATAAATGTATAACAATCATTTTGGTGTACAGCAGAAATTAACATTATTAACTATATTTCAATAGAATAATAAGAATAATATTAAAAAATTAAAAAGTAAAGGGACTTCCTTGGTGGTCCAGTGGCTAAGACTCTGTGTTCCCGAAGCAGGGAACCTGGGTTCAATCCCTGGCCAGGGAACTAGATTCCAAATACTGCAGTAAAGATCAAAGATGTCCCCATGCTGCAGTTAAGACCTGGTACAGTTGAATTAAATATATAAATAAATATTTTAAAAAAATAAAGTGGGCCCAGGTAGCAATACCCAAGGGGTTATTGGAGATCAACTCCTTGGTGGTTACCTTGCCTGTAAGCACTGCTCAGCATGTCTAGAGCCTGTCTCCCAGAGTAAGTGGGGTAAGTGGGCAATTTCCTCTGTCCTCCTCCTAATGGTCTCCTAGTAAACATTTTTTTTCAGCCACGCCTGCGGCTTGTGGGATTTTAGTTCCCTGAACAGGGATCGAACCTGCCCCCTGCAGTGGAAGCACGGAGTCCTAACCACTGGGCTGACAGGGAATTCCTGGTTTTCCAGTGAAATTGCTTCCAAAAGTCCCTTTTGTGAGAACTAGTCTCCTGGCTGGGGTTTCCTCTTAGGCACAAGTGTGTGGACATACTGGAAGTTGTTCAGAAACAGTGATCAGGGATCAGAGTGGCAGGGACCTGTGGAGGGCATGGGACAGCTGCCTCATCACAGCCATCTCTGAATTCTGAAGCGACATCAGGATTCCCCCTCCCTTTCCCAGAGTCTGGGTGAGGGGCATGAATCCAGAACACTTCCGCTGGAGGCCAGGATGGTGGTCTAGCCTTGATACCTGGACGGTGTCCACTGGCCTTGCTGGCAGCCAGGCCTCAGGACCCCAAGCCCTGTCTCAGCTGCCTAATTTCAGAGTGGACTGTTATAACGGCTCTTGGGCCGTGCTGTCAGCCGCCGCCTCGGTGCTGCTTTTTTTTTTTGAATCATTATTAACTTTGTCACTCTTTATAGACATTGGTCTACTTTCACATAAAAAGTAGGGAGTATCTACTTCCACTTAACAACTTAACATTCTATATAGAACAATCTTGTACCGTAAACCAGAGTAACTTACACAAGGGGGAAAATGACTGAAATCATGCCCCAAGATGTCCCCCAAATGTTTTTGTGTATATGATTACAAGTGTCTTAACTCCACAAAGCTAGTTCCTTCTTAGATTAATGTAGTATGTTTAATATCCACACTTGACCATTCAGATCACCAAACTTTCAGAAGAGATTAAAAAAACAGCTATCTGTCAATCAGATGCAATTGAAAATGTGAATGACTGTAAGCACATTCATACTTAATAGCTGCTTGAAGTTAACCTTTTCTTGTTTCAGAGATATTTACATTAAGACATTTACAAATGGTTCATAGTATATAACAGCCCAAATGTCACTTTTAACCTGTCCTGTGTAAGGAAGTTAAACATTTCAAATTCAGTGCATTTTCCCAACATAAATAACACAAACTATTCTAAATGTTTTACATTTATTACAGTGCATATTTCCAAATAGTAAATGGAATGAAATTATATTAAATGGTTATATCATCATATTTAAGCATATTATGGAATCTATATTACACAAGTCAACTCACGTCAATACTATATAATTCATTCTAAAAGAACATCACAGGCACACACAAAAGGGAACAAAATTTGTTTTTCTTTTTATAAATTTAAAGTGTACTATCTAGTTTAAACTACACTAAAAGATTTATTTTAATGAAACAGCCTATTTTCAAACCCTCTTTCTTTCCAAGTTTGGCATAAGGAAAGTTCAATCCATTCGAATCTTCTGGTTTGTCATCCTATAAATGATGCTATCATATCCAGGATCCATGTTCCAAATATTGTAACAGGTGACAATCAGAGTCAAGGCGAAGCCGATCATTATCCAAAGTACCAGGTTGAAAACCACGGAATATTCAAAATTATATTTATATGCAAGGTTATAGGGAGTTGAGGGTCCTTCACTTGTTTTGTCTCAAGGATATTCCTCATCTTCCTCACAAGGGATGTGTCGAACGATCTGACAGTCACTAACTCCACCACTGCACTCCCACCATAGAGATTGTACATGTCATCTGCAAACTTTTGCAGAGCATCAATAAGGATCTTAGAGGCATCTCTAAATTGTTCAGAGTCTTCCCCATAATGTTTCCCAATTTCATCCAGGCCTGCTAGCTCCAGTGAGTATAAATCAGGAGAATGATCCTTGGCTAGATGCTTATGTCGAGACAACAAACTTGAAATATCACGTAGCACTTGCAGTTCAGAAAGAAAAGGAGATCAACTTCATTGTTCCTACTCAGAGAATTGAGGGGAAGTGAAGTGAGAACAGAGTTTTCTTGAAATAGTCAATTGCGAAGCTGTCTGAGCGTTACCGAGAGATCTTCAAAACTGAGTTTGCCTTCCCCACCATGTACACTGTTTCCTCTCTGGGAGCCAACTGCAAAACCACAGGAGTTTCTTCAGAAAATAAGGAGTGAATGGAATTTGCCACACTGTCAAGACTAAAAGGAACTGCATTCTCCAAAGGGTACGAAATGACACTGCCTGGAGGTAGAGCAAGCTTGTCCACTCCTTTCACCATCACCATAACAGTAGCCCGAGGACAGTGGAATAGGTTACCTACTGCAAGGCCCGGCCAAGAAAGGTCCTCTTTCACAGAGAAGCCCATGGACAATGCAGCCACGTCTGGGATTCGCTCTCCTGGAGTAGGCCAATTTCCATTCCGGAAAACAACAGACCCTGGTGATCTTAATATACTGAATTCATTCCCTAAGACACCTGCCACCGAGAAGGACAGGAACACGACGAGCACAGCCATGGTTCCGCGGCGGCTGCAGCAGCACAGGGCGACGCGGAACTGGACAGCAGGACGCTACGACCAGCACAGCATGAGGGGGTGACGAGCTCGGGCTCGCCCCAACCAGTGCTGCTTTTCTAAATAGCATTTGCACCTCCCTCGAGCCTTCCCCCGCATGGAGTGGCAGGACACATCTGGCTGTGGGCTCTGTTCTCCTTCTCAGTGCCGTTGGACTTGGTATTCATGGTAAGGGTCTGGATGAGCAGGACAGTCGCTCCTCTGCCTAGTGACCCCAGTATCTTGGCCCGGCCCGTCACCCTGATCCACACCCCAGAAGATACCTTTCCTGAGGACTCTTGCAGCAGCTCCCTAAGTTTGGGCTACACCTGGGGCTAAAGAGGTGCCTTCTGCACCTTTGCAGCCATCATTCTGCTTTTCGGGGAACCAGTAGCACAAGGAGACTGGCTGCAGTGGGTCAGGGGCTGCTTGGATGTGCCTGAGTTACATCTCCCAGTTGATTGTCCGACCATAAACCAAAGGTGTGGAAGGAGGGTGGGCTGGTTTGCGGTGTCAGAGTGGTCTCCTCAACCCCTGTCATCGTGCTGAGGAGTCTGCTTTCAGGCCTGAGCTGCTCAGATGGGAGCTGGGAGGCCTGGGGAGTAGCCCCGGTGCCTGGGTTGGGGACCAGTAAGATGGTGTGCCCCTGCCTGGCTGCCACCTGGCATGTTTAGACCCTGGTTGGGCAAACTGTGGCCACGGCCCAGAATGGGGCTCAGTCAAGTCCAATGTCTCCCCGAAAGGGGGCAGGAGGGGGTTGGAGGGCAGAGCTCACAGGCACTTGACCCCAGCAACTTTGGGACTGGGTTTAGACCAAAGATTTGGAATTCCAAAATAACAGAGAAAACAATGGAAATCATAAAGAGAACAGAAAAAGCTGAAGGCAACCTCGTAGGGGTGTAGGACCTAAGTTTCCATCCTGAAAGAGCTCGCCTGCCCTGCCTGGGGAGACTCACCCTGGCCACCTCCCTGAGGAACTGTCAGGTACTGGTGATAGAGGACCGAAGGACCTCCAGAGAGACAGAACAATGTCCACACAGAGAATAAGAATCCAAATGGCTTCCAGCTTCTCAACGGCACAAGAGCTGGAAAGTGAGGTTGCAGAGCCATCTCAGTGATGCAAGAACAGCCTGGAATTCCAAACCCAGCAGGACTGCTCATCAAGAATAAAGACATCTGCAGAAGTGCCAGAGCTCAGCTCCACTCTCAGATTCCTTCTCAAGATGCAATAGGAGATTGGACTTAACCAGAATGAGAGGAAGAGCTGGGAGGAGGGAGACTGCCAAGGGGGAAGTCAGGCCCTTCCTGCAGATGCCACACAATCTCCTGCCCACCTGCTCTTGGGCCTGTGTGTGCAAGGGCATGTGTATGCGTTTATGCATGCCTGTGTGCACAGGGCACATGTGTGTTTTGAAGCTCCCTTCCCAGGGCAGCTGGCGTCTGTAATCAGGAGTCCCACTCAGGGTGGGGTCAGTTGCCTGTGGTTCTGGTGGGGTATCAGAAACACAAGGACACACTCTATCTCTGATGGGCACCAGGTGCCCTGATGAGAAAGCCCAGTGCCAGCAACTGGTGTCACCCGGCATGCCTGGGGCCTGCATGACATGGTGGAGACCCCCAGCCTTCTACAGAGCCTGTGAGACCGAGCTAGGCCTGTGACCTGCATCCCGGGGACCTGCAATCTCCCCTGGACTGTCCTGGGTATGGCTGGGTGGGAGGAGCCTGGGCCAAGGCCCCGGCAGGGTTCAGGGAACCTTAATGTGGGAGGGTCAGGCCCTACAGAGCCCTGGGCAAATCCCCAGCAGGTCCAGGCGCAAGAACTGTGGACACACGGGAGGGCACCGCCCCCAAGTCTGTCCCCTATCAGAGAGCCCCGCCCTTCTCCCCCAGGGCTAGAGTCACCCCGCTTGGCCCTCCGGTGGGGAGACAAGGAACGCTTGCCCAGCCTGACAGCACCCCGCCCTCACACCCCACCCCTCCCCGCCGGAGGCGGACCCGGAGGCAGGACACTGGGGCGCTGGGAGTCCGCAGGCCGCGCAGAGCGTGAGCCTCCCCCGCGGCGGACAGCTGCCTCGGCAGCGTCAGCGGTGAGCTTAAGCTCGGGCCCGCTTTCTGCGCGGTCCCCGGCCCCCTGTGTCCCCGTGTCCTCCGTCCCCCATTCTGCCCCCGCCTCCATGGAGCAGCTGCTGCGCGCCGAGCTGCGCACCGCGACCCTGCGCGCCTTCGGGAGCCCCGGGCCCGGCTGCATCAGCGAGGGGCGCGCCTACGACACAGATGCCGGCCCCGTGTTTGTCAAGATCAACCACAGGACGCTGGTGCGTGCCCCTCACCCACCCCATCCCACCCCACTCCTCCCCCACGTCCTGGGTCCGCCTCCGGAGCTGGAAGCAGAAGGGGCTGCGGGGAGGGGAGGGCTGGGAGAAGTGGGAGAGGGGAGGAGCAGGGCGAGGGGCCCGGGGCGCAGGGGAAGGGGGCGCTGTGGTCTGGTTCTGGGCCAACCCTGGCGTCATAGCCGCGGGGTCAGCTTGCCGGACTTGCAGGGCTAGCGCCAGCTGGGTGAGGAGGGCTCGAGCGTTTTCTGCAGGATTCCACGGTTCTCTCTGCTGCGGGGTTAATTTACTCCCTTTTGCCTGGATGCACAGGCGTTTTAGGTGTCTGTTTTAATTTCCCCACCCATCAGACACGGAGGTGAGGCTTGGGGTCCTGAGCTGCTTCTGCCACTCCCCTGGGGCCCAGCTCTAGTCTGCATTCCCCTTATCGGCTGGGTCCTCCTGGGCAGATGGAAAGAGGCAGGAGGGACCCTTGCCCGACCTTGAGGGCCGAGTCCCTGCTCTTCTACTCACAGGCCTTGCGTTTGGACCTGATTTCCATTGCCAGCCTAAAATATTGCTGTTACATATACTATCCATGTATATTTCCATAGATATGGTGGCTCAGAGGTTGAAGTGCCTGCCTCCAATGCGGGAGACCGGAGTTCGATCCCTGAGTCAGGAAGATCCCCTGGAGAAGGAAATGGTAACCCACTCCAGTATTCTTGCCTGGAAAATCCCATGGACGGAGAAGCCTGGTAGGCTACAGTCCATGGGGTCTTAAAGAGTTGGACATGACTGAGAGATTTCACTTATTTACAGGTGGAGAAAGTCAGTATGGCTGACTTTCTGTGTGTGCACCTACAGAAAATGCCGAGGATGCCAAGGATGGCATTCCTTTGACTCTGGTGGGGGACTCCAGGGAGGCCCCAAGGGCGAAGCCCCTTTGAGATGCAGCAGTGGGTGAAGGGGCTGGCTGTGAAGGGGAGGAAATCCCAGGGTGATCCTTCTAGTCTCCCTGCAGCACTGTCCAGGATGGCCAGTGGGTTGCTGTTGGTCTTTTCCCTGCTCCACTGGCGCTGGGAGCTGTTCGAGTCTGGTTTCAGAACCCAAATAATTCAGTGCCACCTACCGGGAAGTGTTATTGGGTTCAAGGTTCACACTGGCCCTAGAACCTTCACAGCTGGCTCCTAAAAGCTCTTCCAGTCTGGGATCCCCACTATTCACCCTTGAAACCTTCCATGCTGGCACACAGTAGGTTCTCAATCAATACACAAGAACAGGGGATAGGTGAAGCCCTCAGGACGCAGGCAAGCTGAAGCCCAGGTGTGTGCTGCCCCTCTGTGTTTAGGAGCTCATGCTGGAGCATGACTGAGGGTCGCTGGAGACCCCACTCTATGATTCTAGGTGTGGGTTGGCAGTTAGGACATCTTTCAGGTTCTCCCTTCAGGTACTTGAATTAAAAGATGGAATTCTTTTCTTATGTGGACATAGATGTTTTGGTCTTGTTCACAGGATTAATTCTATAGCCAGAGATAGTCACAAATCATATTATAATAAACACATTTTTAACCCAGGTGTAATGGCACCCCACTCCAGTACTCTTGCCTGGAAAATCCCCTGGACAGAGGAGCCTGGTAGGCTGCAGTCCATGGGGTTGTGAAGAGTCAGACATGACTGAGCAACTTCACTTTGACTTTTCACTTTCATGCATTGGAGAAGGAAATGGCAACCCACTGCAGTATTCTTGCTAGAGAATCCGAGGGATGGGGGAGCCTAGTGGGTTGCCGTCTGTGGGGTCGCACAGAGTTGGACACGACTGAAGCGACTTAGCAGCAGCAGCAGTGTACCTGAAGTGAGAGTTCACCTAATTTAAAATTGGGATATTTGCGCAAAATGTTTTAGAAGTAGGAAGACCCCTGGGTCCCTGTGAAGGCTGTTCCGCTTCCCTGGGGCATGACTGTCTTCTTTCTGGGTGGGGTGGATGTCTCCTTCCAAGTCCCCAGGCCCTGCTGGGTGCTTGCCTCTGGGGACTGGCCCTGGACCCAAGTCCAGGCCCAGCTGACCCCCCATCCCCTGGCTTCCCGTGCCCCAAGTGTGTGCCCCAGTCACATTCCCATGCTGCCCCTCATTTGCTGTAAGTGCCCCAGATATTGTGGGGGCAGGTAACCTGGAAGGGGACCCAGGCCCTACCCTGGATCCTCCATTAACCGGCACTCCCAGTTTCCCCACCAGTACCCCATGGCACCCTGTGGCACCCCAGCACCCCCATGGTCTACCACGACACCCCATGGCCGGCCTCCCAGCACCTCCCAGTATTCCCATGATACTCCCAGTACCCCCAACAGGCCCCATGGTATCTCCATGGTGCTCCCAGCACCCCCAGCACCCCGCCCCCCTACCATGGCCTGTGCTTCCTCACCTCTCAGGGCAGGCACTTGCTGCAGACATCAGCATCCTGTCCACCCCAAGCTTCCACGCAACCTCATCTTTGTAGCCCCTTCCCTACGCAAGGGGGCCACCTGCATCCCGCTCTCTGCAGGGCTGATGCCTTGCTCTCCAGTCAGTTTTTGGCATCTGGAGGTCCTGGGCACTTGTGATTCCTGGCTTCAGCCTGGTTGCAGAGCCACTGTTGGCTTCGGGCTCACAGCCGTGTTCTGGACGCAGGCCCGGCAGATGTTTGAAGGGGAGATGGCGAGCCTGGAGGCTCTTCGGAGCACTGGCCTGGTGCGGGTGCCTCGGCCCATCAAGGTGATTGACCTGCCTGGAGGTGGGGCTGCCTTTGTGATGGAGCATCTGAAGATGAGGGGCCTGAGCAGGTGAGAGAGAGTGTGTGCGTGTGTGTGTAGTGTGTGTGTGTATTTGAGAGAGAGAGGCAGAGGGAGGGGGACAGAGGGACAGAGAGAGGATGCAAGAGAGGCGGAGGGAACAGCCTCTTGCTGAGCTGCCCACATCACTCAGTGCAGGAGCAGAGGCAGGGCCAAGAGCCACACCTGCCTCTCTGATGGAGACAGGAGTCTTGCTTTCCACGCAGGGCCAGTCTGAGGCTAGTTTGGCTTCACAAAGCTGCACCAAATAAGCATGTTTGAACCAGCTGTTACTCTGTGTTTAGTGAACACCAGTGCCTGTTCAGTATGGGCAGTGAGGTCTGATCTAGTAATTATCTAAAATCTAATTATTAAAGTTATGCCATGCTAAGTCGCTTCAGTCATGTCTGACTCTGTGCGACACTATGGACTATATAGCCTGCCAAGCTCCTCTGTCCATGGGATTCTCCAGGCAAGAATACTGGAGTGGGTTGCCAAGCCCTCCTCCAGGGGATCGTTCCCACCCAGGGACGGAACCTGAGTCTCTCATGTCTCCTGCACTGGCAGGCGGGTTCTTTACCACTAGTGCCACCCGGGAGCTCCAAAGCTATGTATGTTTACTGTTTAAAAAATGGTGGAAGAGGCAAACTCTTGTAAAGAAGACTAAGGGCACATGACATCCCAGCAGCAGGGAGCAGTCACAGCTATGATATGTGATTGTCGTTTTCTTTTTGTGTGATTTATATTTGTTTTTACAAAAATTGGGACCTTTTTTTTTCTTAACTTTTTCAGTATTTGATCCTTAATTCCTGGTATCTCCATAGGCTTCAACAGAAGCCTACCCTTCTTGGGTGATTTTACACAACACTGTTTTGATGTTTTGGAGGAAGATCATTGCCTGCAGTTCATTTTTCACTTTTTAAAGAACAGAGAGTTGTTTTCAAGGTATTTAAAACATTTCTCAAAACAGAACATGTTCCCTGGTTGTTGTTTCTTATTTCAATTGGCTGCATTTTCTTCTATTCTCAGTCAGGCATCAAAACTTGGAGACCAGATGGCAGATTTGCACCTTTACAACCAGAAGCTCGGGGAGAAGCTGAGAGAGGAGGAGAACAGAGTGGGTACGTTCAGAATGCTGTTGTGAACCCTTGACCTGGGTGGGTCTACCATGGGTAGGTGCTTGGGGGGACATTTTAGTAATGGGTTGGGTTTCATGCCACCTGCTCATAGACTGCAGTGTGAAAAATGAGGTTGTTAAAAAGAGTTTTGATGATAAGTTAGTAGAATTGGCTCATGACCCCTTTATACTCAGTCCTGTTGTCCAGTGTGCTAGAGACAGGCATGTTCTGGCTGGTCTGTGTGTGGACCATGTCATCCCATGGTGACCTTGGCTGGTATCACATCCCTGGAAACTGGGAAGGCTTGGGTCCCAAGGCTGGATTGTTAGGGGGTTCAAGGATCTGGGAGGATGTGGCAGGCGGTGTGCCCCTGTGATGTTCTTGGAGTACATCCTCAGCCGCCCATATCCTAGCAGTGTGGTCCTGATGCTCTGCTGAGGTCTGACATTAAGAGAAAGATGAGCAGCTCTTTCTGTTAACAGGCCAGAGGGCTGAGGGTGCCGGGCCCCAGTATGTGGCCAAGTTCGGCTTCCACACAGTGACCTGCTGCGGCTTCATCCCACAGGTGAGTGCCTTGCTTAGCTCCTGGCGCTCCAGTGCTGCTCATTCCACCCCTTGTGCATAACAGAGTTCCAGTCCCCTGGGCACCAGGAAGTCTGACTACCTGATTCCTGAAAGCAGAGTGTGAGCTGGAAGAGTTGATGTTGAGGTTCACTGCGCTGAGCTCAGAGGAGGCAAGGAGCTGTGGGGCAGGTGGAAGAGCATTCCAAGTAGGGGAAACAGCAGGTGCAAAGGCTGTGGACAGAGAGCTGTTCTCCCAGGCCGAGGCACTAGGAGCAAAATCCTTATGAAGCTAGAGGCAGATTATGGGATCTCAGTCAAGGGCCAGCCCTCAGATCTGGGGTACCTAGGAACTGTACCCCGTGGTTTACCAGGATTACTAAGACCCTATGAATCTCTGCTGAAGCCAGCCCCCTGGGGGTTACATACCCATTTGGAGCTAGTAACCAGCACAATAGTGGTTCCAGGCCAGTGTGTCCAAATGTGGCTTGCCCTGCTTCAGATGTTGAGTTTAAGAATGCAAGTCTACAAAGGCTCGTTTGACCTCATACATTGATTTTTTTCAAGAACTGAGGAATGATCTTATACACAAAACCCCAATGTGTGAAGCTGGTGAGGATGGAGCTGGCCTGTCAGGGACACAGGCAGCCACTGAGCACCCCCATCAGCGTCTAGGATCAATGAACCAACTTAGGTTAGTTACAGCCTGGCTAGGAAGGGGTGGGAGACCTGGGAGGACCCCTGGTCCACCTCCTTGTGCTGTGACAAGATGGTACAGGACGTAGCATCCGATGGACACAGCCTGGAGGGTCCAGCCTGAAGTTTCAGGAAGCTTCCTACTCCTTGGGAAAACTGAGTGGGCCCTAAGGGGCTTCAGCCATTGACGGGGCAACCCTGAATGATGGTACCCTGAGCTGAGCCCCCTTGGGACCACTGGCTTGGCCGAAGTACTGACATGGTTTCTTTGCAGCCATGTCCAACTCCAGCTCCCTAGTTTCCATAGCAACCTCAGGAGGCAGGTTTTCACTGACTCATTTTATAGATGGGGAAAACGATGTGTGCAGAGAAGCTAGGCGGTGTCTAGTCCTGCAGCTGGTAAGTAGAGGGCCAGCATTTGGCCCTGACTTCAGAGCACAGACCCTGAGCACCACACGTGCTGGTCCTCTGTCCAGGTGAAGCCTGGGTCCTCCCACCAGCCATGAACCCAGGTGGCCCTGCCTTCGTAGCTCAGGGGAAGTTCATGTCTTTCTGTGGGTGAGGGATCATGGCCCCTCTGTCCAGGTGGGAGGGGCTAACCATGCCGGTCTCCAGCTCCAAACACAGTCTGTGTCTTTTATGACCTGGTCATCTAGGGAGGAAGACCAAGGCTGGGACACCATGGGCCTAGGCAGGAGATGGGGCAGGGGGCATGCCATCCCATATGCCTTAGGCTGTTTGGGGAGGGGAACTCCTGTTTTCTCTTGAGGTGCACCTAGCAAAGGGGATGAACCCAGGGGTTCAGTGACCACAACCCTAGCACAGGATGCTGACCAGGGCCACATGTTGTCTGGAAAGTTCTTCCCTTAAGGAATTTCATTAAGTAACCCTTTGTATAAAATAAGCTTTGCATCTTAAAAACTCTATTAAGGTATATAGCTGACATAAAATAAACTGCGCTTATTTAAAGTGTACATATTGGTAAGTTTGGACATGTGTACACACCTGTGGACCACTAACCACAGTCAGGTCAGTGTGTCAAAAAGTGTCATCCCAAAAGTGTCCTTCTGCCCTTTTGTAATGTCTTCCTCCTGCCCTTTCCTGCCCTGGCAACCACCGATCTGTTTTCTGTCACCATAGATGGGTTTGCATTTTGCGTAATTTAATGTAAATGAAATCACATGCTGTGCGCTCCTTTTCATCTGGCTTCTTTTACTCAGCACAGTCATTTCAGTATTCATCCATGTTGTTACACATGTCAAAAGTCCATTCCATTGTACAATATACTAGAGTCTGTTTATCCATTCACTGGTTGATGGATATCTGAGTTGTTTCCAAGTTTTGCTTTTACAGATAAAGCGGCTATGCACTTTTGTGTACAAGAATTTGTGTGGACACACGCTTCCATTTATTTTGGGTTAACACCTAGGAGCCAATGACTAGGTCATATGTAGGTTCATATTTTGCTTTATAAAAACATTTATCTCTGGTTTTGAGCTGTGCTGGGTCTTCATTGCTATAGGGGCTACTCTAGTTGCAGTGTGCTAGCCCATGGGCTTAGTTGTTCCGCAGCATGTGGGATCTTCCTGGATCAGGGATCAAACCCATGTCTCCTGCACTGGCCGGCGGATTTTTTTTTTTTTTTTTAACCACTGAGCCACCAGAGAAGCCCCCATATTTAACTTTTACAAAACTGTCGAAATATATTCCAAAGTGGTTCTATCATTTTACATTCGCACCACTAGTGTAGAAAGTTCCAGGCCCCCTGCACCCTCAAACACTTGGTATTTTCCTTTGTCTATAATTGTAGTCATCCTAGTGATTGTGAAGTGGTATCTCAGTGAAGTTCTATTTTCTCTAATGACTAAAGATGTGGAGCATCTATTCAGGTGCTTATTTGCTATATATTAGGGACATAAATGTTTAGGATTATTGTATCTTCCTTATTAGTTGACTCTCTTGCCATTGTGAAATGACTTTATAGTCAGTGTCTTTGCTCTGAAATCTACTTTGATATTAATATAGCCACTCCAGCTTTCTTTTAGCACAATTTATCTTTTCTATCCTTTTAACCTGTTTCTGTTTTTATGTATAAAGTGCATATCTTATTCACAGCTTATAACTGGGTCTTGCTTTATTTTTCAACCTGTTGATCTGTCATTTAACTGGGGAGACCTGGGTTTGATCCCTGGGTCGGGAAGATCCCCTGGAGAAGGAAATGGCAACCCACTCTAGTATTCTTGCCTGGAGAATCCCATGGACGCAGGAGCCTGGTGGGCTACAGTCCATGGGGTCACAAAGAGTCGGACATGACTGAGCGACTTCACATTCACACATAGACCATTCATGTTTAATGTCGTTATTGATATGGTTAGGTTTGGATCTGTTGTCATTCTTTTTTAAAATTTGTCTTATCTGTTCTTTGTTCCCCCTTTACTCTTTACACTCTTCCGAATTAACTAAGTATTTTTTAATGTTTTCATCTTGTCTCCCTTGTTGGCCAATGATAACATTTGTTGTGCTCTTTTAGTGTTTGCTCTAGGGTTTAGGCAGTTTCCACGCATAACTGTCCTATGACCACCAGCTGCAGCACCAGCCCCTTCCTTTCCCTTGTCACTCAGGTGAACGAGTGGCAGGACAACTGGCCAACCTTCTTCACCCGGCACAGGCTCCAAGCACAGCTGGACCTCATTGAGAAGGATTATGCTGACCGAGAGGCACGAGAACTCTGGTCACAGCTACAGGTGGGCACAGCGGTTATCCTCTGGGTGAAGGGCTGTCCTCTTATGAGCCTTCAACACATTTGTGTGGGGCCCTCTGCTAGAACAGAGCCAGAGAGGGGACTGCTGAACCTGGAGCAGGGCTGGGCAAATCATGAACACATAAGGGTCTTGACTATTGGTTCGATGCAGGAACTGAGAAGGGGGTGGCCCCTGAGAGCACCTCTCACTTCCTGGGTCATCAGATACTTAACCTCAAACTTTGCTCACGTGAAATGTAGGTGTTTGACTTGTGATTGGTGGCATTTACTACTACTTTCTTGCCCACTCTTATGCTGTTCTTTCCACCAAGGCACAGATGTCTTACCTTTTAGAGCAGGTATGAACAGCAGGTGCCCCAGAGTGACTGGCTTCAAAACAAAACTCTCAAGATGTTAAAAACAGAACTCGCATACCAGTCCCTCATGAGCACGCATAAAAGAAACTTTGTGGAACTCCTTACTGAAATAATTGTAAGAAAATGCCGCGGGAAGAAAAAGCCACCTCTAGGACCCGTTAGTAAAAGGCCTTTATTTGGGCGGGCGGTCGCTCCTGGGCAGAATCCCCAGGGGCAAGCGAGCAGGGGAACAAAGGGAGTCTGCGAGGCGGGCAGGGGTGCGGGAAGGATTTTATCTTGAGGGCTGGCCGGCGGTCCAAGGTCGTTTCCCATTTAGGTAGCATTTGCAGACTACAGCGGTGATTGGTGTCTATGGTTTCCGTGTTGTCCCTGATTGGATCGGGGCTTCAGGACTCGCCCGTCACGTACCGCACGTTCGTGGGGGACCTGGTGCTGCTGCTGGATCGGGGCTTTAAGGCCGGCCCCCCCTTTTCGGCCATGTTCGGACAGCTCGCCCTTTCAATAATCAGGCTACAAAAGAGGTGCAGATATGTATGTGCTATGAAACAAAAGAATAGCAGAGAAAGTTTGCTAAGTTACATACAAAAAAACTTCACTCAGATTCATATTCTACACAATGGTAAAACCATAACCTCCGAGGGTTATGGAGGTCTACTGTATGACAATCACTAATGTTGCAGAGCTTTTAGAACTAAATTAACAGTAAATACCAAGACAAAATTACATTCCCCTAGAGTCAGAGGATCTTTATCTCTGGGCTTAGTAGGCAGTGGTGGTTGGACCCTGAGTAAACACAAGGTCCTCTTTACCTTATTTCCAAGTATTGGATGAGGAGACTGTGGCTCCTATGCCTGTGATAACTCTATGTACCATAATTATTTTCTTAGGTGAAGATTCGGATTTGTTTTGTGGCCTGGAGATTGTCCCTGCCCTTCTTCATGGGGATCTATGGTCGGGAAATGTGGCAGAGGATGACAGCGGGCCCATTATTTATGACCCAGCCTCCTTCTACGGCCATTCTGAGTTTGAACTGGCAATTGCCTTGATGTTCGGGGGTTTCCCAGGCCCTTCTTCACTGCCTACCACCAGAAGGTCCCCAAGGCTCCAGGGTTTGACAGGCGGCTGCTGCTCTATCAGCTCTTTAACTACCTGAGCCACTGGAACCACTTCGGTAGGCAGTACAGGAGCCCATCCCTGGGCACCATGAGGAAGCTTCTCAAATAGCAACCCGCCTGTGTCCCCTGCCCAGCTGCTTGCCAAGGGACCAGGGTGGCCGCACCAAGGCAGTTTCAGAGACAAATAAAGCCCATGGGGGTGTCAGGGATGGAACTGTGTGTGTCTTAGTTTCACCTGCATCTCTGTCCTCCATGCAGCTGGGTTAGTTTACTGGGGGCCCAGACCACCTGCAAGTTCTCTGCCGGGCTCATCACCTAGTCCAATCCAGGGGGAACGTGGAGTTTGGATACTTTCATGACAATTGTACAGAAATTCACACAGATCTGGGGTTGGGTTAAGTAGAAGTTGGTGTCACAGTCCCCGCCGTGGACTCAGGGCTCCTGTTTCTGGCTTAGGTAGAGTTGGGGACCATGAAATGGGCCCAGCTCTTGAGCAGCGGCTCTGGGGCTGTGTTCAAGTCCACCCTTACTGAGGTGGGCGGGTGGGAGAAAGCCCCCTTACCCCTCAAGTGCTGGAGCCACCGCCCCTCTCCCGTGCTCCATTTTGCAGTTGGTAGTTTTGCTCGACAAGAGGGGGCGGGCGGGAGTCTTGGGTAGCGGGTGTGCCCTGGTAGGTGCACGGGGTGTCCAGGGTGAACGAGGTGTCACCGTGGAGGGGCGGGGCTGCCGGCCCCGCAGCCACCCAAGTGTGGGTCTCTGAAGACCAAGCCGCCCACATCACCAATTATTTCGGGGCGTTACGAGCGCCCAGTCAACCCTTCTCTGTTAAGTACCTATCTCCCACTGCACCCTGCTCACCTGTGGGCTGCTTTGTCTTGTAGAAAGATTCCCGACACCTGTCGGCGGTCCCGGGAAACTCAGCGCGCGTGCGCGGGGAAGGAGGCGCGGCCGGCCCGGAGCCTTGTGCTCCGCCCCCGCCCCGCCCCTGTCCCTGGGCCCTGCCCCACCCGGGCTCCGCACGGCCTCCGCGCGCAGTCTTTTGGTGGCCGGCGCGTTCCGTAGCGGGGGCTGGCGTGCAAGGTCGGAGTTCCTGGGGGCGGGGCTGGCGTTATTGCCGCCTTCTCAGCCTCAGGCGTCTCGAGCGTCCCGTGCCCAGCGCCGCGTGCCCAGTGTCCCACGCCCCGAGTCCCACAGCGGGCAACTCGAGCGAGGGCGTAGTCCGGCTGCCGAAGATGGCCCTGAGCGAGGCCGGCCGCGGGCGCCGCGGAGGACCCTGCGGAGGACCCGGTGGAAGATGCCGCGGAGGACGCGGCTCTGGCCTGCGGCGCCGCCCTCGAGTCATTCGGCGAGAGCGCGGAGACGCGGGAGCTGCTCGGCCGCCTGCCGGCGGTGCTAGCTGACCGCTCGGCCCGGGAAGGCGCCCTGGAGCGATTTCGGGGTGCGCACGGGTCGGAGGAGGGGAACAGCGTGCAGGGTGTGCAAGTCTCCTTTCCTGCGGCCCCAGACACGGGCGTGCCTAAGAGAAGGAGGGCAGTGGGCCTCCACCTTCATGAGTAGGGATGGTGGAGCTCCCTGGGTGGGTCATTTCCCAGTCCTTGTCCCCACCCTGTCCTGGGACCACCACAAAGTGCACTTCCTCCAAGACAGCTGTGTGAACGGGGCAGTGGGAGCAGGAGAGGCCCAACAGGCAGGAACGGGCGGGGCCCCCACCCAGAGCCTTCTCAGCGCCTGTGGCTCTGCCAAGACGATGCGTGCAGCCCAGTGCGGTAGCGCTGCTGCGGGCAGCGCAAGATGCTTAGTCAGACCCTTGCCGTTGTCTATAACGGATAACTTACAAGCGATTCCTTAAGATCCCATGGTTAGATAACTATGTAGGGTTTTGTGATTCAGTAAAACCGTCCTTGGGGACCTTTGTAGCTATAGAAATTTCTACATAATTTTGCCTTGGTCCCCTGGACCAAGGTGGACTTGTGATAACAATTCTTAACTTCAAGAAGGGCACTCACTTGAGCAACTCCTCCTTGGGTTCAAATCCTGCTTTGCCACTTGGGCTAGTTGCTTGATTGTGCCCGTTTCTCTGGCTGTCTGCTTGGGTTAGCACTGAAAATACCTCGGTCACAGAACTGTCCTGAGGGTGAGGTGAAAATCCAGGAGCAGTGAAAGCCGGCTTTCCCATTCATAGGAAGTGGTCAGATGTGGAGATATGTGGCTCATGAGAACTGCCATAGGCCAGGTGGGCGTGGGATCTGATAGGAACAGTTCTAGCTGCTGGTAGGAGTAGAAACCAGGCTGCCTGGGATTAAGAAAGCCATAGTATGAGGGGGTTAGGAGGGCACATGGCTTGATGTGTGTGGCAGAGGGAGCATGGAAGGTGTGTGTCCTGATGAAGGGGAGAACTCAGCTTGGCTCTCAGCAGGCAGTGAAGGAAGGAAGAAGTGAGCATCTGAGAGGAAGGTGCATTGAGCAAACAGAGAGCAGAGGCTGGGGTAGTGTGGCCCTGAGGAGGCAGGTGGCTGGGGTCTCACTCCAGCTGGCCTGTGCTCTTAGGAGCTGCCTGGGAAGTCCGCATGGGAAAACCGGAGGGTTTCCAGGGCTCATGTTAAGTCTCATGTTTTTCTTTTTAGTAATAATGGACAAATATCAGGAGCAGCCTCACCTGTTGGACCCACACCTAGGTAAGAACAGAAGCTGAGGTTTTGATCATTTACAGATAATCATAAAGGCCTTGGAACATGTGTGTGTGTGCACATGCACGTGCCTGCGCACCAGCTGAGACTATCAGGATAAACTGCCCAGGTTGTTCTTGTTAGTGGGGCCAACAGTAGTAACACCTCCTCCTGGAAGTGAACTTGAGGAGGAGGAAGGTAGTGATAGTAACTTACGTTGAGGGAGGCATGGGGTGGTGGTTGGGGTCACCAGCCCTGGGGCTGGACTGCCTGGATTTATATCCCAGCTCTGCCGTTGAGCTGCTCTGTGCCTGAGTTTCCTCACCTGTGATGTGGGATCGGCAGTGCTGCCTGCCTGCCGGGCTGTGGAGATCTCAGATCACCAGAGAGGCACCAGCAGTTAGCCTCAATGTGCACACAGGTGCCTTTTAAAAAGTGGGATGGTGCTGTGCGTGTTGATTTTTCTTTTTTAAGTAACCAGCAGGTTTTGTGGAAGGTCAGCATTCTGAACTCTGCGCTGTCTTGGGCAGAATAAATGCATTTCATGCCTGTTTGGCTCGGTGGGGATGGAAAGCATGGGTTCATAGTCTCTCATCCAGTTATGCCAAGTCCATGTCTGAGTTTCTTTCTCAGGAGACTTTTTGCCTTGGAAAGTTTCTGGAGCTTGATATTTTAGGAGGGTATGACTCACTCTTGGCCTTTTTGTTTGTTTTCTTAAGTGTTTTTATTAAAATTTTTTAAAAATGGAGTATAATTGCTTTATAAAGCTGTATTCGTTTCTGCTGTACACCAACATGAATTAGCCATAAGTATGTGCATCTATCCCTTTCCTCTTGAGTTTCCGTCTCACCTTGCCTCCCCCATCCCACCTCTCTAGGTCATCACAGAGTGCCGGGCTGGGTTCCCTGTATTACACAGCAGCATACCCCTAGCTGTCTGTTTTATGCGTGGTAGCATATATATGGAGAAGGCAATGGCACCCCACTCAAGTACTCTTGCCTGGAAAATCCCATGGGCGGAGGAGCCTGGTGGGCTGCCGTCTATGGGGTTGCACAGAGTTGGACATGACTGAAGTGACTTAGCAGCAGCAGCATATATATATATATATCAGTGCTTCTGTCTAAATTCGTCCCACCCTCCCTTCCCCCCTCTGTGTCCACAATCCCATTCTCTTCTTATGTTAGGCATTAGCTGGACAATTTTATGCTAAAGACTTGCATCTTTTGGTACAAGGGGCTTTGCTTCTGGTGTGTTTTTGATCGCTTCTCTGCTCTGCCTTCTGGTGTGCCTGTGAACTGGGTATTGAATTTCCAGGAGTGATCCTGTGGGTCCCTAAGCTTTTTCCTTTGTAGTCCTACTTTCAGATCTTTGTTTTTGCACATAGAAGATGTTCTTGAATTATTTTTACAGTCATTTTTACTTTCTAAGAGTGCTTGTCCTTGGTTGGGTGTATTTCACAGTTGTCTTACTGGTCAGGTTTTCCTCCTGGGGAGCACATGCCTGGCTGCTGTGTCTCGGCCCTCCATGGGGAGGGGGAGTCCCATGGCCCCATGGGGAGGGTCCTGTAGTAGGCTTCCTAACCCAGAATTCCCTTTTGAGTCAGGCACCGAGGCTGGCTTCTAGCTCTAAGCCCTTCAGCCTTTGGGATACCTCTGTCTTTGGGATACCTCTGTCCAGGAGAGCTTTGTGTGATGATGGAATGTTCTGGATCTGTGCTGTCTGTCTGGTAAGGTCACCACTAGGTACATGTGGCTGTTGAGCACTTGAAATATGGCTTGTATGTCTGAGGAACTGAATTTTATCTTATTTCATCTTATTTTTTGTTTTCCTCTTTGAATTTTAAAATTTAAGTTAAAAAAAGACAACCCAGATGTGGCCAGTGGCTATAGTCTTCTCTACTCTTGAGTAAGTCTTTAGTTTTCTGCCTGGATTGGCACAGGGCTGTGGTCTGGAGACCTTGGACCACTCCTCCTGTTTTCAGCCCCACCTCCGTTCTGTCCTGGGCTGTCCCTGGCACCTCAGACCTCTGGCCTTAAGCTGTGGCACAGGAGCTGCTGCTGTGCTTTCCCTGGGTGGCTCAGTTACAGCTTGGGCATCATGCTGAAGTCTCTTGGCTGCTGTTTCTTCTCTTCCTTATGGATTTGTTTCTCTTTGTTGAATTATCTCTGCTGGTCCGCAGGTTCTCCTTTTTCCTCTGGGGTCAGCTTTTCCTTGTAATTTGATCTTTTTGTCTGGCTGGTTCAGACCAAATGGGTGCAGACAACGGCTCCTCTGCTTCTGTTTTGTAAGTTGGAGCATTTTCATCTGGGCTTTTCCTGAACAGGATTCTGATAGGCAGCTCCTTGTGGGGCAGTATGACGAGTCGATGGACAGATTTTCTCTTAGAGCCGTTGAGTTGGTTGAGAATTCTCTATCACATTGAGGATGCTCCAGATGCCAGAATGAAGGCCTTTATCTGGGGCACTCTCTTCTTCTCTGGAGAGCCCTTCATTTTCCTAAGGGTTGGCTTAGAGCTCGGTCCCAGTGGAGTGAGTCTGGGGCTACAGTGATTGCAGACCCTTCCCCACCTTGGGCTGCACCGGGCCTCCTGACTGTGGGCTCTCCTTGGTTCTGCATTTGGGCATCTATAAAGTGGGCTTCTCTGCCTGTTTAATTTGGAGCTGGCTTTTTCCCAGAAGTCTTTACATCTGCTCTCTTCCATTCTTGCCATTGGTCAGGACTTTCCGTTTTGTGCAGCTGTGCTTTTATTTTACTGGCTCTTAGGAGAAGAGGAAGCAGATGTGTGTGGACTCCTGTTTTGTCCAGTTTTGTACTCTTCCAAGTAGCTTAAACATCCATGCACCTCTGCACAATTTAGAGTTTCAGAAAGTGGAAGTGCTGCGCTTCTGATTTGTTATTCAGTCCCATCCGACTCTTTGTGACCCCGTGGACTGAAACACACCAGGCTTCCCTGTCCTTCACTGTCTCCTGAGTTGGCTCAGACTCATGTCCATTGAGTCGGTGATGCCATCCAACCATCTCATCCCCTCTGCCCCCTTTTCCTGCCTTCAGTCTTTCCCCAGCATCAAGGTCTTTTCCAGTGAGTAAGCTCTTCACACCAGGTGGCCAAAGTATTGGAGCTTCAGCTTCAGCATCAGTCTTTCTAATGAATATTCAGGGTTGATTTCCTTTAGCATTAACTGGTTTGATCAGTCAATTCGGGCTTTGATACTTCAAATTCACCTGTTTTTATCAACAGTATATATCATTGCCAAGATGAGATTTGAATATTTGAAATCTTTACCAACATAAAGTTAACCTATTAAAGGGAGTAAAGGCATCCTGTGCTTTTATTTTGCATTTTGTTTCCTAGTGAGGATGAGTTTTTTTTTTTAACATTTATTATTACATTTGCACAATATTTTTCCCCTTTGTGAATTGCCCATTCATACTCATTTACTCTTAATGTATTTACCTTGTTCTAAATGGTTTTTAATGCTTCAGTTTAATCATCACAATACTTATGGAAGGTCGTTATTTTTGAAACTTTGGGGGTATAGCCAGTTAACAACTTGTGATAGTTTCAGGTGTGCAGCAGAGCAAGGCAGCCATATGTATAATGTATCCGTTCTCCCCCAGTCTCCCCTCCCATCCAGGCTGCCACATAACACTGAACAGAGTTCCCTGTGTTGTACAGTAGGTCCTTTTGATTGTCCATTGATTTGCCTGTGTCAGGTCTTAGTCATAGACCCTTCGGTCTTAACCTGCATCCCCTGCTTTGCAAGGCAGATTCTTAAGTACTGGGCCACCAGGAAAGTCCTGGTTATCCATCCTAAGTATGGCAATGTGTACATGTGGATGTCTCAAGCTCCCTAACTGCCCCTTCCTCCTACCCTTCCCTCCTGGTAACAGTTCCTTTTCTAAGTCTGCGTAGTCTGTTTCTGTTTTGTAAATTATTTGTATCATTTCTTTTTAGATTCTGCATATAAGGGCTATCATATATTTCTGTTTCTCTGACTTCACTCAATATGACAGCCTCTAGGTCCATCCATATTTCAGCAAATGGCATTATTTTGTCCTTTTTTATTGTATGTCTAGTAACTTTTGAGTGGATGATTGACATTGTGATTTTTATGTTGGGTGGCTTTAAGGTTTTTGTCTTTAAAGAGTGAAGTCTGGCAGACAGTTTAGTTAATTGCATATCATGTATATCCTTTCCATCCTTTTTAAGCTTTGTTAAGGCAGATATAGCTTTTCTCTAGGTTTTCTCTCAACTTAGTCTTACTACTAAGTAAAGAATTTTCTGGAATGTTTGCTGGTGGCTCTGGGTGTTCAACAAGGACTCTGCACTCTGGCCCGATGGAGTTTGAATGTCAGCCCTGTATGGGCTATGGGAACTGTGCCTTAGAGCTTCCTGGCAGTTCTTAGCCAGCCTAGTGGACTCTAGCCACTGTGCATGTGAAGATTCAGCCAGAGGTTTGAGGGGGACCTTTCAGACTTCCAGAGCTTGTTTTCTGCTAGCTTCTTCTGGCATGTTGCCCTGCAAATTTCAGCTAAAGCAGCTTTTGCTCTGCTTGAGTCTCCTTCTCTTATTTTCTAGTGGACAGCTTGGGCAGCTGTCGAGTCCAGTTGGTTGGTTACAAGCCGCTGTTGTCCTAGTGCCTGAAAATACTGAGTTGGCCAAAAAGTTCATTTGGTTTTTTCCATAAGTGGGCTCTAGTAGTGCTTGGTTGTCTTTAACTTCATTTGAAACAGTTTTGTTAGATTATATTGTGGCAGCTGTCATATTAGCATCCATTAAAAATTTTTTTATCAAAATTGGTGCATTTTTATATAGCCATTTTAATAATGAAGATGGAAGAAAAACAACATTTTTGGCATACTATGCTTTATTATTTCAAGAAAGGTACATGGTGGAAATAAAACAAAAGGTTTGGGCAGTGTATGGAGAAGGGACTGTGACTGATCTGTCAGAAATGGTTTGCAAAGTCCCATGCTGGAGATTTCTCACTGGACAGTGCTCCATGGTCAGGTAGACCAGTTGAAGTTGATAGCAATCAAATTGAGACGTTAATTGAGAACAGTCAGCGTCATACCATGCAGGAGATAGCCTACATACTCAAAATATCCAAATCAAGTGTTGAAAATCATTTACACTTATTTTATTAAATAATCTACAATGTTAAAAAATCATGCACCAGCTTGGTTATGTTATTGCTTTGTTTGGGTCCCACATAAGTTGCGAAAAAACTTTTTCTTGACCATATTTCTGCATGTGATGCTCTACTGAAATGTAATGAAAGTGTTCTGTTTTTAAAAACAAATTGTGATGGGCAGTGAAGTGGATACTATACAGTAATGTGGAACAAAAGAGATTATGGGGCAAGTGAACTGGAATGAACCACACCAAAGGCCAGTCTTCATCCAAAGGAGGTGATGCTGTATTTATGGTGGGATTGGAAGGAGTCCTCTCTTAATGAGCTTCTTCTGGAAAATCAAACAATTAATTCTAACAAGTACTGCTCCCAGTTAGACCTACTGAAAGCAGCATTGGAAGAAAAGCATCTGGAATTAGTCAGCAGAAAACACATAATCTTCCATCAGGATAACACAAGGTTGCATGTTTCTTTGATCTGGCAAAAACCGTTATAGCTTGTCTGGGATGTTCTAATGCATCCGCCATATTCAAGAGACATTGCACCTTTTTTTTGGGAAAAAAAAATTTTTTTGACTTGTGCTGGGTCTTTGTTGCTGCGCAGGCTTTTCTCTAGTTGTGGTGCGTGGGCTTCTCATTTTGGTGGCTTCTGTTGTTGTGGGGCATGGGCTCTAGGGCACATGGGCTTCAGTAGCTGCGGATCTCGCTCGAGAGCACAGGCTCGGTAGTTGTGGCGTATGGGCTTAGCAGCTCCGTGGATTGTGGGATCTTCCTGGATCAGAGATCGAACCTGTGTCTCCTGTATTGGCAGTCAGATTCTTTACTGCTGAGCCACCAGGGAAGCCTCAACATTGCACCTTTGGATTTCTGTTTATTTCAAAGGTCTTTACTGAATTCTCCTGATGGAAAAGATTTCAAATTCCCTGGAAGGCTGTAAAAGGCACCTGCAACAGTTCTTTGCTCAAAAAGATAAAAGAATTTTGGGAAGATGAAATTATGAAGTTGCCTGAAACATGGCAAAATGTAGTGGAACAAAATGGTGAATATGTTATTCGATAAAATCCTTGGTGAAGATGAAAACATGTCTTTTATTTTTACTTGAAAAACAAAAGGAACTTTTGGCCGACCCAGTACAATTGTTGAGTTGTCTAATTGTTGGTGGTGGTAATGTAGTTCCATATCAGTTATTCCTTTATAACTGGAAGCGGAAATCCTTTTAATCCTTTTGTCTGTCTGATTTGTTGTTTAGAACCAGATTGTTCTAAACATAGTAGTTGTAGAGGTGTCTTCTGTAAAGCATGGTATTAGATATTGAGTTGAGACAGAGTAATAATAATTAATATTTTCTCTACATTTTAAAAGCAGGAGTGAATGTTATATTAACTCTAATTCCCTTTGGAAACTGAAGATGAAACCTTTTCTTTTGCTCTGTTGATACTTGGATTATAGAGATTTACTAATGTTAAACTATTCTGATATTTCTAAATAGCTCTTTTTCTTTGGGCATTTTGTTTTAATGTCATGTTGATGTTTAATTTAATAGCAAATGTTTTATGTTTGTTTTTCCCTAGAATGGATGTTGAACTTGTTGTTGGAATTTGTGCAAAACAAGACATCTCCGGCAGACCTTGTACATCTGGCTTTTAAATTTCTTTACATCATCTCCAAGGTAATATTTAGATAGCACATTGTAGCTGGCAAAACACTTTCTTGATAAACTTGGTCCAGAGGTACCTTCCCAAAATGTTACCAGGAAAGATGGTTCTCACACAAGAGTTGTGGGTTTCATCGTTTCTCTTTTTACCATGTGCGGGGATCAGTTGCTAGTGACCCAGGGGGTCCTTTGGCTGCAACAGCATTTTTTAGCATTGTTTTCATCATCTTGCACTTGAATGGATCAGGCATCAGCTAACCAGAAAGGGAGGGAGAGGATATATGTACACATACATACATGTATATATATATGAGTAACTGAGAAAAGTTTCCTGTGAGGAAAAGGTGAACAAACTTGGAAGCAGAAATGCTTCTCAGACGTAAATGTGCAGATGGCTTTCTGGGGATCTCGTGGGATGCAGATTCCGAGTTAAGTGGGTCTGGGATGAGGCCTGATACTCTGCATTCTTGCAGGCTCCCAGGTGATGTGTGTGCTGGCCTGTAGATGCACCATGGGAGAGACTCGGCCCTCCCGGCTGGGGTTTTGCCTCTGTGGGGCCTGCAGTGTGGCGGAGAGAGGCCTGCGTGCACACTCCTTGCCCTCGCTTGGTTGAGTGCAGGCTCTCCTGAAGGTGTAGCGCCGCGTTTCATGGAAGCCTTAATGAATTGGGGACCTTCTGGGTTCTCTAGGACTTATTCCTCATAATCAAGGTAGAAGCAGAATTTGTTAGTTTGTAACACACCTGCATTTCTGATGAGCCAAGACTGGCTTGTCACATTGGGACAGAACACATTTCTGAAATGATTCAAGAAGTGAAGGTGGCTTTCTTATTGTTTAGTCTTACTAAGTTGTATCACTGTAATATGTAATTTGATCATTGGGTGGCATAAGTGGTGGTGATTTTTGATAATAGAGAAGGAATCTTGCTACTTTCTGTATTTTCTAGTTATATAATTCAGTATCTTTCTATTTGATAGGTTCGAGGATATAAAACATTTCTTCGTTTATTTCCACATGAAGTGGCTGATGTGCACCCTGTTTTAGACATGTTTACAAATCAGAATCCTAAAGACCATGAAGTAAGTGTCCCTTTCCTCTCTCCCTACTCCTTGCTGATTCCTTGGTTTGCCTGCTTCTACACTGGCAGGTTCCTTTCCTGTTTCCTTCAATTTTATCTTGTGTTATTTTTGTGTCATTCCCTCTTTTCATTTGTTCCTTTGATTTTCTCTTTTTACATATGTTGCTTTAAATTATTTTCTTTTCAAAATGCCCTTTATAAAGAAAACTATACCTGAATATGGTGTGATAACAATATTATTATTCAAAAATTTTTTTAACTTAAAATAGCACTATGTAGGGGGTCCCCAAGACCACTCCAAGTTTAGTGATTCCCTAGGACCACTACAAGAATTAGCATCTAGTTATCCTCATGGCTATGACTTACTCCAACAGAATCAGCAGAGGGAGAAGGCATATGGGGTGAAGTCCAGAGGAAACCAGGCGTGAGCTTCCAGAGTCTTCTCTCCATTGGGTCACCTAAGGCACTTGTGATTTCCCACAGCACCAAGCTGTGAGAACATGAGGTGTCCAACAGGAAGATCACAGGGACCAGCACTCGTGATTTGTAGGAGGCTGGTCATGTGGGTACTCTGCCAGGCACATACGAAAACACGGAAGGCGAGCAGGTGTTCAGCATAAGCCACATGGTGTGTGCCAGCAGTCTGAGCACAGAGTGAGCCTCATCAGTTAGGAGGCAGGGGGAATGTTCCCACAGGTCAGGCTCCCAGATGGCTGCCGATGGCCAGCCTTGCAGTTGTGTGTGCTGCGGAGGGCGCTTGGGCGCAGGACTCATTCAGAAGGGCACATGGGTTGTAACTTCAAACTCAGGAAATTGTCTTACTGTGTGTGTGGCCTGCTCTCCTCTGTTTCTCATGCCTCTGATAGGGAGTCTGGAGCCAAAGCAGAATCTTGTTTTGTTGACTCCTCTGTGACAAGAAGTTGGGAATTTTTTTCTTTACTCTTAAGGCTTCCTTTTTTTAAATCTTTTACTCTGTTTTCCATTGTTCTTGAAATGATGATTGCACGCTGAAGGGTGCCAGGGATAGGAAGCCGTTACACCGACATGTTGATGACTTCTGTTTGTTCGTGTTGCTGTTTCTCTTGCCTGCCGAGGTGGCAGCCAGGCTGCGTGCCAGAGGTCGTGTGGTAGAGCGTTGTGTGTTTGGAGTCCTGGGTGGGCGCTAAGCGGGAGGGCCAGGTGGGACCGTGTGGATGCCCTCCACACAGGACTCATGTTGCTCTGTCTCGGCCCTGTAGACATGGGAGACGCGCTACATGCTGCTTCTCTGGCTCTCTGTGACCTGCCTGATCCCGTTTGATTTTTCCCCGCCTCGACGGAAACCTCCTCTCTCAGCCTGGGCAAGGGCGAGTGTCCACCATGGACCGTATCCTCCAGGTAGCGGAGGTGAGTGTGGCCCTGCAGTAATAAGCTGCTGGCCAGTGACCTTTCTCATGCCATCCTGCTGCTGGGACTTAATAGGTACACTTGTGATGCTTGGATATTTCTTCAGCTGTTGTTACTCTTGTTCAGTGAGGTGGAATTCCATTTCATAACTTAACATGAAACTGATAATTCTTATAGGGATCAGGATGAATTATTTCAACAAATCTCATTTCTCTGTAGATAATACAGATACTCTGGTAGCATAAAAGGGTTTCAGGGGGCAGTGATAAGAGAAATTAAAGGTCCATTTAAAATCTAGCTTTTAATTTTTAGCACTATGTAAATAATACATGGTCATCATAGGAAAATCAGAAAGTAAAGAAAAGGCAGGAAAAATATTAAAGTGAAATCTCTCAGCTACTGGTGTTGAGAGATAACACTTGTATTTTTTTTTCTTCAAGGTTCTCCTGATGCGTGCATCATGTGTATAGATACAGGTTTTTGTATATTCTGCTGTGAAAGATATGACTCTGAACTTGAATGACATAACACAGCACACGTTCATCATCTCACAGTTTCTGTGAATCAGGAAATCTGGCCGTGGCTTCGCTGGGCCCTCTCAAGGTCTCCCAGTCTGCGGGCTGAGCTCACTAGGACAGGCCTGCTTTCAAGCTCTCCTGGTTGTTGGCAGGCGTCAGAGCTTGAGGATGTTGGCTGAGGGCTTCAGTGCTTTGCTGGCTGTTTGCCATGCAGCCGCCCCCCGCCACAACGGTGGTGGCTTACTCTGTGAAAACCAGCAAGGGGCAGGGTCTGTAGCAAGGCAGAGGTCACACTAACGTGTGACCTCATCATGGATGTGACATCCTACCTCCTGCCAAATTCTCTTGGTTAGAAGCAAGTCATCGTGTCCAACCCACATGGGAGGGATTACAGAGGGCGTGGGCACTGGTGGGCAGGACGCCTGCCACACTTAAGCTAAGCTGCGCTGGGTGCCTGCTCTGCACCAGACATTCTTCTAAGAGGCTTTTCATACATTAACTCCTTTCATCCTGCTTAATGAGACAGTTCGCTGTTGTTTATCCGCATTTTATTAAGGAGGCAACATGTATAAAAAATAAATGCCTTTGCCAGCTCTCTTTCTCACACATGGTGGATCCACATTTGAGTCCAGGGGTTTGGCTGCCAGCCTGTTCTTCACACTGCTCATGTGGCCCACGTGTACAGGGCCCCGGGTGTCCTGCTGCTCTGGAACCTACTTTTCCCTGGAGCAGTTTGGTCTGAATGCCTCACGTCAGTAAGTAGACATCTCCCTCAGAGTCGTTAAGGGAAAAGGTGCACCACTGTATCTTTATTTCTAAAATATTAATAGTCTTTTCTAGATGGGTGGTTTGTTTCTAGCTGAGTTTGGTTACCCTCTGGGTGCTTGTCTCCTAAGTGGGATTGCCCAAGGAGAGGCCCAGTTTCTAGAGATTTGTCCTTCAGATTAAAGATCTTATAAGTACTTTATTTGGGAAGCAGTTGAGAACTGGAAACCTCTTAGAGGTGTCAGAGTCACCGTGTTAAACTGCAGCCTTCCTGTGCTTGAGCAGGGCTTCCCAGCTGCTCTGAATGCCATGGTGCTGGCGGCCCCAGGCCTGTTCCATGCACACTCTGGGTAACAACACACATGCTTCATTTTTCAGTCACTTTTGCAAATGTACGTTTCAAGGAGTGTGGCCACATGCTGCGTGCGGATTGGGCCCTCCCCTGAGGGTGAGCACACATGTGGCAGCTGCAGCCCTGAGCTCACGTTCATGAGTGGTTCATGCAGCTTCAGAGTGTCTGGCCTCTGCCGCTGAGCCTGCACCCTGAGCGGTGGATCTGCTGAGTGAGGGACCAGGCGGCCGAGCGGGTCCCTGCTGTTTATATTACGTGTGTTACGATGCCTGTCCTTTTACCCTTCCCTGCAGTCTTACTTGGTCGTCAGTGACAAGGCCCGAGACGCAGCTGCTGTCCTCGTGTCCAAGTAAGTGCTTTCTGAGTCGATTTGCCGTCTGTTATCTGTGTCTCTGTTGTCATCAGAGACGACACTCGGTTGCGAGGCCTGGGGATTGCTGTCCCGAGGACTGTGCTGCTTTCCCTGAGGGAACCCAGCACTGGTAAAGGAACTTGACCCTGATGTGACCACCATCAGTGCTGGTTAGGGGGCTCAGGGTTACCTGATGCCAGGTTAGTGGCTCGTGGGCCCATCAGGGGAGCGCAGATTTTGAACAGGTGTGGCAGTTTTGTGGGGCCAGATCTCTCCTCTAGCGGGGTGTCGGTTAAAAGAGCCTTTGGAAGTCATTTAGAGAGCAGTCCACACTGTGGTTTGTGGAGGTCATGGGCTGTGATTGCATCATTGTGGCTGGGGATAAAATTCCCCAAACATCGCATGTTAACTAAAAACAGTCTGTGCCTGAAGCAGGAAAAGATGGATTTTTCTGATGAGCTGAGTAAGACGACCCAGGCAGCAGGGCCTGAAGTCTCAAAAATAAAAAAGGTGCCAAAGATGGGTATGAAAACTGAGTAACTTGTTTCATGGAATATGAGAATGGAAGAAAGCAAATTTTTTGTATGATGTGATTTATAAGTATGTGTAGAGTGAGGTAAACGAGTTAAAAAATTTGACGTTTATCCCCCTTCCATGTTTATGAAAGTTGAAAACTGGCTGTAAGAGCTTTTGGATGTCTTGATTGTGGCAACACTTCAGGATCACCTTGTCTTAGGTGTGTAGCCGTGATCTTGTGCAAGGTGGGGAGACATGCTTGGTTTATGGGGCGTTTAGGGACACTGAAGGAAGTATTTGTAGAGGTACTTGCTGAGCCATTGGGCAGAGCCTGAACTCAAGAGGCTGATTTTAGGAGTGAAGAAGGAAGCACCTGAACATGTCTGATATACCTCCTCTGGGTGAGGAGAAAGTCACCAATAGAGCTTTCTCTTGGTTTTGACAAGGAATGAAAAAGGATGGGTTTCTTTCTAACTGTGAAAGTAATCATGTGTGTTTTGGAAGATTAAAAAAAATTGCAGAATAAGACTCACATGTGCTGTCATCAGAGATGTAGCTGCTGGGTCCTCTGGTCTCCCTTCCAGTGGGCGTGCTGATCCCTGGCGCTGGGGGGTGGGTTGGGGGCGGGGTGCAGGTTTGTTCCAGGGGCCAGCAGGTCGGCCTAGACCTTTGGTCAGTCTTCTAGACACAACGAAGGTGTGATGTATTCTTTCTCCAGCCCCACTGCAAGAGTAGACCTTTTGTTGGTAAAATTAGCACCGCCTCAGGCACTCAACATGAAACTTCGTACTCTTTTTGATTGTCTCTATTTTCTCCTTCCAGATTTGTTGAGATATAATTGATGTATGGCACTGTACAAGTGTAAGGCTTACAGCATGGAGATTTGACTTACATAAATCATAAGATGATTATCACAGTAGGCTTAGTGAACAGGTATCATCTCATGTAGATACAAAAGTAAAGATAAAAGTCTTTTTTTCCTGTGATGACTCTTTGTGATGACTTTAGATTTCCTCTTAATCTCATAATAACTCCTTTTCCCTACCCCTGTTGCCTCCCCCTCCTCCCCAGGTTTTACTCTCAGCAACTTTCATATATGACATATATCAGTGTTAATTATATTTATCATGTTGCATGTTACATCTCTAGTACTTATTCATCTTACAGAGGGAAATTTTTACCTTTTGACTGCCGTTCTCCAGTTCCCCTCCCTGACCCCTTTCGTTGGTAGCCATAGATTGTTTGATTTCTGATTGATTCTTAGAGATGAATTCCTAGAAGAGGAATGAACATTCTAGGGGTTTTAAATGCAGCTACTGGAAAGGTTGATCAAGTTGAGTCTCCTTTTCCCCAAATGTTTGCTTAATTTGTTAAATGAAGCATCATGTCTTTATTATCAGCAGTACTGATTTGGCAGTGTTCTGCTGAGCTTGACCTGGTGGAGTACTGCACTGTGGGGCGAGGGGGGGGTGAAACTCCAAACCCTTTTCTCCGTGGCAGGTGTCCTCCAGAAAGGTGGTAGCCAGAGACCCCTGGTGGCCTTTGCGCTGCTGACTGGCTGCTCCTGCGCCATCTAGTGGTTGGACGAGCTGGCATTCGTGAGGTTGCGGCCGGGTTTTTATTTAGCGCCTTAAAAGAGCTCCAGCTGATTTAGCTAGGCTGTAGGTGCACACCAGTTTCCTTTAGCCCTAGAAAGGGCAGATGACCTCAGGTCTAGAGCCGCTCTAGTAACCTGCCTCACAGGTGGGTTCTGACTCGCCTGTCTTTTTTTGGTGAGCTGTTAGAGTGAGACCCTGGCTATGAAGAGTGGTGACATGTGGCCTTTGACCCACTGGTGTCTGTTTTCTGGAGTTCCATGAGGAAGCTGCCTGTCTACTCTGTCAGCTTTGAATGCTTCCCCTTACCATGTGTAGTTCATCTGCAGCTGCATCCGTTCCTTTCATTAACCAGAACCTTTAAACATGGGCTGCACGTTCTATAACTTTGTTACGTTGATGCCAAGACATTTGGATATGAGTGTTACCTTACAGAAACTTGTCAGTGGAGAAACAGGCCTTTATTCTTCCTGATTATACAGAAACTCACCAATGGAAAAATATGCCTTTATTCTTCCTGATTATATTAGTTTTAAAAAAACATATTTTTAACTATGAAATCTATGCTCCATGTGGAAAAGTTGGAACATAGAAAATTAGGAAAACCCCACCCATTTATAATCACAATACACAATACATATGTTGTATTTTTTTGTTTATTTTTCTGTGTTGCCACTGTATGGAATTTGCATAGCACAATCTCATTGAATTAACATTTGCTTTTTCACTTAATTTCACATTACCACTGATTAAATGGCTCCTTTATATTCCACTGTTTTTACTCTTAACCAGCTTCCTCATCTTCCTCTTATCAGTAGTGATGTACTGACTAGCTTTGAGTGTAAACCTATTTTGATATTTGGGATTATTTTCTTAGGATAGTCCCCTAGAGGTGGCCTTCTGAGTCACAGGACACAAGGACATTGTTGAATCTGTATACCAGTGACTCTTGGGAGCAAGTTTTCAAAATCACTGCCATCACAGGCAGCCTGTAGCACAACCCTGTTCCCCCAGTTGGACTGTGCATTTGTTTTATTTATTACTAGTGTTTAGATTGTATTTCACTGATCGGTGGTGAGTTTCAACACATTAATCTTATTTCAGTCATGTTATGTCCTGTGTTGTCATCTGATTTCTAATCTCTGTGGGTTTCTTGGTGCTTTTTTCACTTGGTGCTAGTGTGCACTTTCTCTGTGAAGGCTGTTAGCTCAGAGAGGGTGTGATATTTTCTCCCCATGGTTGGTAACCTTTTTTAAAAATTATTTATTTAAGGTTGTGCTGGGTCTGTGTTGCTGCATGGGCTTTCCCTAGCTGTCGTGAGCGGGGACTCCTCTAGTCACGTGTGCGGGCTGCTTGTTGCAGCAGCGTCTCCTGTTGTGGCGCACAGGCTCTCGGGCGCTCGGGTTTCAGTAGCGGCAGCACCTGGGCTCAGCATTGCGGCTGCCAGGCTCTGGAGCAGAGGCTCAGTAGTGGTGGTGCACAGGCTTAGTTGCTCCATGGCATGTGGGGTTTTGCTGTCCCAGGATTGAACCCACTCCTGCATTGGCAGGCAGATTCTTTACCACTGAGCCCCCTGGGAAGCCTGGATAGTAGCCTTTTACTTCTTTGGACTGAGGTTTTTAATTCTAATGTCAACATGGTAGCTATTTTCCTTTATTTTTTACTTTTATGCTTAAAAGTTTTACTGTCATAAGAGATTTTATAAAGAATCATCTTTTTCTTATTTCCCTTGCTATTCTTTGGAACTCTGCATTCCAAAGTGAAAGGCAAAAGAGAAAAGGAAAGATCTGTCCCATCTGAATGCAGAGTTCCAAAGAATAGCAAGGAGAGATGAGAAGGCCTTCCTCAGTGATCAGTGCAAAGAAATAGAGAAAAACAATAGAATGGGAAAGACTAGAGATCTCTTTAAGAAAATTAGAGATACCAAGGGAGCATTTCATGCAAAGATGGGCACACTTAGTACAGAAATGGTATGGACCTAACAAAAGCAAAAGATATTAAGAAGAGGTGGCAAGAATACACAGAAGAACTATACAAAAATGATCTTTATGACCCAGATAACCACAACGGTGTGATCTCTCACCTAGAGCCAGACATTCTGGAATGCGAAGTCAAGTGGACCTTAGGAACCATCACTACGAACAAGCTAGTGGAGGTAATGAAATTCCAGTTGAGCTATTTCAAATCCTAAAAGATGATGCTGTGAAAGTGCTGCACTCAATATGCCAGCAAATTTGGAAAACTCAGCAGTGGCCACAGGACTGGAAAAGGGCAGTTTTCCTTCCAGTGCCAAAGAAAGGCAGTGCCAAAGAATGCTCAAACTACTGCACAATCGCACTCATCTCACATGCTAGCAAAGTAATGCTCAAAATTCTCCAAGCCAGGCTTCAACAATATGTGAACCAAGAACTTCCACATGTTCAAGCTGGACTTAGAAAAGGCAGAGGAACTGGAGATCAAGTTGCCAACATCCGTTAGATCATAGAAAAATCAAAGAGTATTCCAGAAAAACATCTACTTCTGTTTCATTGACTAGGCTAAAGCCTTTGGCTGTGTGGATCACAACAAACTGTGGAAAATTCTTAAAAGAGACAGGAATACAGCTCATCTTAACCTGCCTCCCAAGAAACCTGTCTGCGGGTCAAGAGCGACAGAACCAGACATGGAGCAACAGACTGGTTCCCGATTGAGAAAGGAGTATGTCAAGGCTGTATATTGTCACGTTCCTTATTTAACTTATATGCAGAGTACATTATGCAAAATCCCAGGCTGAATGAAGCTCAAACTGAAATCAAGATTGCCAGGAGAAATACCAATAACCTGCAATAATCAATATACAGATGACACCACCCTTATGGCAGAAAGCGAAGAGGAACTAAAGAGCTTCTTGATGAAAGTGAAAGAGGAGAGTGAAAAAGCTGGCTCAAAACTCAGCATTCAGAGAACTAAGATCATGGCATCTGATGGGGAAACAGTGGAAACAGTGAGAGACTTTGTTTTCTTGGGCTCCAAAATCACTGCAGATGGTGACTGTAGCCATGAAATTAAAAGACGCTTGCTTCTTGGAAAAAAACCTATGACAAACCTAGACAGCATGTTAAAAGTAGAGACATTACCGACAAAGGTCTGTCTAGGCAAAGCTATGGTTTTTCCTTCCAGTAGTCATGTATGGATGTGAGAGTTGGACCATAAAGGAAGCTGAGCACCAAAGAATTGATGCTTTTGAACTGTGGTGTTGGAGAAGACTCTTGAGAGTCCCTTGGACAGCAAGGAGATCAAACCAGTCAATCGTAAAGGAAATCAGTCCTGAATATTCATTGGAGGGACTGATGGTGAAGATTCCAATATTTTGGCCACTTGATGTGAGGAACTGACTCATCTGCAAAGACCCTGATGCTGGGAAAGGTTGAAGGCAGGAGAAGGCGCCGACAGGATAAGATGGTTGGATGGCATCACTGACTCGATGGACATGAGTTTGAGCAAGCTCAGGGAGCTGCTGATGGACAGGGAATCCCGGTGTGCTGCAGTCCTTGGGGTCACAAAGAGTCAGACACGACTGGCGAGTGGACTGACTGATATTTTCTACCTTTTTATTATTTCATACAGAATTATTAATCCATTTGGAATTTCTTTTTGTTATAGGTTATATAATAGATTTTTTTTTCCTCTTGTAACTAAATTTACCATTTTACGAACATTTCACTTTTCCTTTATTAATTTAAAAGCACACAATAAGTTCTTACACAAAATAGGGTTGTCACCTCACCTGTGCTGTTTCACCCTCGGGCCAGGTGCCGTGTGGCAGCGGTACCGGTGAGTGGTGTGCCATCCCACCAGTGTTTCCTGACGTTGTCCCCTGGGAGGTCTGGTCCTGTTGTTAGAAGGTTTTGCTGCTCACTCTCTGGCGCTTACCTTTCTGAGAGAAGGAAAAGGTTGGGGAGGGGGGTCTCTTGAAACACTCGCATGTGTTTTCTGGGCTCCACATTGACAGTGGATGTAAGTTGTGATGTAAGTTTTCCTAAAAGTAAGGAAGCATAGGATTCAGAGATCTTTCAGGGTGTGCAGGAGGGTCTTTTTCTGGGCGTTACATCTGTGGTGTAGATGTTTTCCATTTTTGCTTATCTGTACTTCAGCACCTCTGCTGCCAACGTTACATTTTTAGTAATAAAAATTAAAATTAATCTACTTGCTTAAATCTTTCAAAGGAGCCCTGGGTGTTTTACTGTGATTTGGCAACTTGCCTTGTATGATTTTGCCTAGGAGTGGAAGTCAGCCACTGTAGGATGCGCACAGAACCTCGGGCTCCTGCCGACTCCGCAGGCAAGTGGGTGGAGGAAGCAGGGAGTGTGACCCCAGTGGCCGGCGCTGTGACTTGTGTCTCTGAGTAGGGCTTTGGGTCCCAGCTGGGCTGCCTGTCGGCCCTGTGGGCCACTCTGCCTGTCCCGAGGTTGCCCCACTGCGGATGCTGCGCCTGCCCATGTGGTGTGGTGCGTGCCTGCTCGCGTGGTGTGGTGCTTGGCGGCTGGCTGTTGTCTTCAGTCTGTGGGCTGATTGGAGGTCAGGCCGAGGATCAGATCACTATGGGTGTGGCCCTCATCCTATCTGCACCCTCCCCCTCATCAAAGGGCTTTAAACAGGGCCAAGGACGTTGAGATGGGTATATATCACCAATTATCCATTTCAGGTGATCCCCTGAAGTGCAGATTTTATGAAATTTTTGGCCCCTCTTCCCAGACCCACCGAAACAAGACGTCTTGAGGGTGTGGCATGTGAGTTTTCCTTGGTAACCAGCATCCTAAAGTTTTGGTAAATCCTTGATGACCATGTCTCTGGGTGTGTGCTCTGTTGAGGGTGGCGGAAGATGGTAATGGCTGAAGCTTTGTTTTTTTTGACCCAGAGACCTTCCACGTGGCTGCGGTATAATTCTAGTGCTGGGCAGTGGTGGCTGAGAGAAGAGGGGCCTGTGGGGGCTGGTTGGGGGGCTTCTGGTCAGGATGAGAGGGTCCTGCAGGGTGCAGAGGACGATGCTGGGCTTGCCAAATGCTGCTCCCGGGCGAGTGTGACCTGGTGTGTTTCCGTGGTATTGGTGCCCAGGCACTCTGCCCCTGGCAGAGTGAGCAGTCCTCACAAGTCACCTCCCTATACTGTCCCTGGGCCTCCCGTCCTCCCCTCAGCTCTTTCCTTCTTGTTTGCCTGCTTCCTGTGTTTCTGCCCCCAGACTGCAGGCTCCCCTGGAGGACGGGGGCTCAGCCTCAGTCCTAGAGCCGGGGGACAGGCGTGTGCGCTGGTTGGAGAGGAGCGAAGGGGGCCCAGGCTTCAGTGTGGGAGCCTGAGGCTGGCTGCTGGCCCAGACCAGCGTGCAAGAAGGTGGGCAAGTGCCAGCATGTGGGGAGGGCTGCGCTGAGCACGCACCTGTGATGGGAACAGTGGGGCGTGGACACGGCCAGTGTTCCGCGTGGGGCTCTGCAGCAGGCAGAGAGGATGAGGAACGAGGTCCTGAGGCAGGTGCGGAGCGGAGATTGCAGGTGGCAGCGCGGAGTCCTATGGGGAAGGGATGCTGAGTTGGGCCAAGGAGTGGGCGTTGCTGGGCTCGAGTGAAGGTGGGCCCTGTGGTTCATGGGGCCTTGGGATGAGCAGGGGCTCGGGAGGCTGGAGCTGGGAGGGAGGGACTGTGTGAGACTCCAGAGAGGTGGTGGTGGGGATCGCCACCCAAGGGCCAGGGTCTTCACTGGAGAGTGGTGGTAGGCCAGGAAAGGGTGGGCTCTTGTCAGCCGGGGCCAGGTTTGAGCTGTCACTATCTGTCTGTTCCCTTCTGGCAGGTTTGTCACGCGGCCTGACGTCAAGCAGAAGAAGATGGCGAGTTTCCTGGACTGGAGCCTGTGCACTTTGGCCCGCTCCTCCTTCCAGACCATCGAGGGGTCATCGCCATGGACGGGACGCTGCAGGCCCTGGTAAAATGAACGCTGCCCCAGTGGGGCGCCAGCAGTCTGAGGGGTTGTGGGAATAGCAGGGACAAGCCCTGTTTAACCCCTTGGTTTCATTGTGAAGTGGCTGGAACACAGGAGACATTGAATCCCGACACGATGATCAACTCGGTTTCTTTCCTCTGCTGCTTTGCACTGGGCCCTGGGACCCAGGGCTGGCCCTGTGCTGTTGACGACTGACTTTTGCCCAGGTGAAGGGGATGGACTGGTGATGCTGTGCGTCGCCGCCAGGGGGGCACTGGTGCCTGCAGAGCAGAGCCAGAGCCAGTGGGCGGGCAGGGGAGTGTCCTCCTCGGGCTTCCTGCTGCTTAGACTTGTTACAGAGGAAAATGGTCAGAACCAGCGTGAAGGGAACGAGGCAGGTGATTTGGAATTTGTTCTTGTTCAGATGCTCTGGGCGTTTGCACCACGTGCAGACCGGACCCACACCCTTTCCTGGCTGCCTTCTTTGCTTGTCTGGTGGTACTTTTTCTAGTGTAGACGGGGAGGAAAGGTTAGTTTAAATTCTTCGGGGGGGGGAGGCTGCCACACCTGAAGCTCTGGGGTCATGGCTCCCTTCCCTGGGCCCCGTGATCCTTGCAGTGGGCGACTTTGTCCTTGTCTCTGAAGCTGGAGGGCCCAGGGCCTGCTTAGAGGAGAGCAGAGTGTTTCAGGCTGTGTTTAAACAGGGGCATTTGTGCCGTGACTCAGTGTGATGTCATCTTCTTGGGTGTCCTCCCATCTTCTCTTTCTGGCAGTGGCAGGTTCTGACGGGGTGTAGGAGGCGAGAGGGCCTGGGGAAAGTGGGGCTGATGGCGTGATGGCCCAGGGCAGAGGGTCAGGAGGGTGGGAGAAGCAGAGGACAGCACTCTGCCCTGCCTCCTCTGCTCCTAGAATGTTCTCTCATCTGTGTCTTTTATTCACAATATCTTCAGGAAGGACTGTCATTTAAATGACGAGACTATCTCAAGACATTTAAAACAAACACCAAAAGCCTTGAAAAATAAAACCTATCCTGAATTCCTGTAGTCTGCTGAGGTGATGTCTGTTTTTTCATATGTCCTTTTATTCTGTAAATAAATGTAATACGTTATTACAGTGGTTTTTAATAAGATATAATTTGCATAGTGTACCCTTTAAAGTTCAGTGATTATTTTGTACATGCACAAGATACAACTGTCACCATTGTCTAATTCAGAATACTCTGATCCCCCCAAAAGGAAACCCCACACACATGAGCAGCACCTCCTCATCCATCGCCCCCAGCAACCCCAGCTCCTGGCAGCCAGTGATCTACGTTCTGCCTCTGGCTTTGCTTATTGAGGACGCCTCATACAAGTGGAACCGTATACAGTGTGGCCTTTTGAATCTGCTGCTTTGGTGTCACGTTCCCGCAGGACTTCCATGCTGTAGCCTGCCAGTGCTTCCTTCCTTCCTAATGCTCCAGTGTAGTTACTCAGAATTCTGAGATACTCTGAATAAGGCTGATCTGAAAACTCGTGTGTAGGATTTTGTTTGCACTATATTTTCCACTTCCTTGCTACAATAGTAGCAGTAGATTTTTTTTTTTGAAGTGTAACAATTTAAATATATTTCCTGTGTTTCTGAGGTCTTCTAGAAACTTTTTATGGCATACCCACCTGTCATATTGACAAAACATGGGTATCAGCCTGTGGCTTCAGGCAACTCTTGTTCCAGCCGCCTGTGTGGGGAGGTGCTTCAGGAGGACTTTATTGCTTTGTTGGGGGGTTGGTGCTGGGCGGCTGGCCGAGAACGGTGCTGAGTATCGAGCAGAGGAGGGAGTGGTCCTAGTCATCAGGCCCTCGCTGCAGGGTTCCTGGGTGGGCGTGTGCAGCGCATTGAGTCCTGGTGAAGAATGGGTGAATAGGGCTGAAATGGTTTATTTGAAGGTTTGAGTGTAAGTGGATCCTTAGTGTTTTGGGGTGGAGTCACATTGAGAGGTCTTAGGTCATAGAGAAACAAGGGTCTGACGAACGCCGCTGAGCCTGTCAGTCCACCTGGGCCTGCAGGGTAGACCCGTCCGGACATGGGTGCCGCTTCCTGACTCACTTTTGTCCTGCTTTAGACCTCTTCCGCCCATGTCTAGAATCTGTGTCCTTGACAGGCTCCTGGGGTCTCCTGGCAGCGCCCCCTGGCCTGGAAGCCACCCCCTCCTGAGGCCGTTGCTACATTCAGGTCAGGGCACCTAGGCTGTGAGTGCCTCCACTGCGAGGCTGGAGCCAGCGGTGACCACCCCGGGGCCTGCAGCTGGCGGGGCCTCTGTGGCCCTTGCCCAGGAGTGGTGGCGGTGGGCTTTTGTGCTCAGGCCACCAGCGAGCCGTCCTGTGGCCTCCTCCACCTCAAGTCCTCGGGATGCTGGGGCCTCTTTGCTTGAGAAGGTCATGGGGTCACTTCCTGCCCAGTTTCTGCTGTGGCTGGGCCCAGCGGTCCTTTCTTTTTTTTTTTTTTTTTATTGAACATTTTGATCTGCTTGTTTCTAGGTTGTTCCCAAGTTCTGCTCCTTCTTCCAGCGTGGGGCACAGGTGTTGTCGAGCCTGCTGCCACCCTCCTGCCCCTTCACTGGCCTCAAGTGGGGATGGGCTTTATACCGGGAGGCCTCCCCGTGTTACACACAGGAGGAGTGAAGGCCTGTTGTGTCTTCCTCCTGAGGAGCAAAGTGATTTTCTCAAAGCCTTAGCAGAGTTGAACCCCACGTCCCTGCCCCGTGTTGGCCCAGAGGAGGAAGCCCTGCAGGCTGAGGTGCTGTGGCAGCCACGCCCTTGTGCTCTCTGGGGAGACGTGCCCTCGGCGAGGCATTGCCTGCTCGAGAGTCCTGCCAGGGGAGGTGGTCCTGCCATGCTCCCGGGGGCAGGCCTATCTCTTCTGCAGCCTCAGAAGCCCGGTGGTTCCTCCGGAGAGGGGAAAAAAAAAGCCCTAGGGTCTCTCTGGAATCATGTGCCTTCTTTCCTTTCCTTTCTTTTGAAGGAGAAATCTGGTCTAATTGCTGCTGCTGCTGCTGCCGCCGCCCGGGCAGGAGGAAGCAGTGTTGGTGCTGAGCTCTCCCGGGCAGGAGCGGTTTCGCCATGAGCTCGTCAGACCTGAATGGGGAGGCTCGGCGTCCGCTGTGCATGACGAAACCTGCAGGTGTGCTCGCTTCAGGATTCCATCTGCCTCCTTTGATGCACTTGGCTTCACTCTATCCACCTGCTCATTAGTGTGGGTTAGGCGAAACAGGTGGACTCGTAACAAAGTACCGTCGAAACTGGGGCTTGATTTTTATTTCCTTGAAGCATATTCCTCTTGCAGCGGTGGTTTTTTTTTTTTTTTAAACTCTTGTGGGAGGGAAACAAGTGTCCGGGGGCTTCATGTCATTGGAAGGCCCCTTAATTCTCTCTCTTTGAAACACCCTTTGGTTTAGGCCCTCCTTAAGCATTAGGATTAGTGGAAATCTAGGAAATTCAAGGAAAGGAAACACAGTATTAAAAATGGAGGCTGGTGGCCATTTGGACTTGCTGTGCTCTGCTCGCACCGGCAGCTGTGCCCTCCTCGCCCCTGGCCCTGCAGGTTGGAGGGCCACAGACTGACAGGTGGCTCTCTGTGTGCCCCGCCCTGGCACTCCGTGACCGCCCCCCCACCGCCACTCCGTGACCCCCTCCCCGCCACTCCGTGACCCCTGCCCTGGCACTGGACAGGGGTGCTCTGTCCTCTTTGCCAGCGTCTGGGGTGTGTCCCCCCTTCACAGTGAGGCTTCTTCTGCCCATTCTGTCACTGTCATAAGTACACCTTGTTAAAGGGTGAAACAGTCACAGACAACATGAAAAGCCAGGGAGGTGAAGAGAAGGCGCTGGCTCACCCAGAACCTTTCTCATGAGGGTGTGATGCCTGTCCATCCAGGGTTCTTTGGAAACAGCACCCAGTGGTTTCATTTAAGGTGTTTGGCCAGAGGACAGACGAACCTGCTTGGGTTTTTAGTCACAGCACTTGCCTGGAGCAAGGTTCTGGGTGGAGGAACGTGGGGTGAGAACCTTTTGAACGTGGCTGTTTTCAGGGTGTGCACATCTGTGAAAGGTTCCTGTGCTGTCGTCAGATTCAGCAGAAATAAAGGCACCTTCAGTTTCCTCGTGTGTCTGAGGCGTGGAGCAGCCAACTCCGAGGCCGCTTTCGTCTCACGTGACTCATTGTTTTCTGTGCAGCGGGCGGCCCAGTGCACGGGTCTTGTTAGAACACGCACGGTGTGAGGCTGGCCTCCGTTCCCGGTGGCCTGGTTTGTACACCTGCTGTGTGATGGGATGACGTGTCCTGCAGGACAGGTGCGCCCTCGCTGGCAGCCCAGCTTGGGCCCACGCTTGCAGGGGAAGGGACTCGGCCATTGCCGCGCCCCCCCCGCCCCGACCCTTGGATGAGAGACAGACACAGAGCTCTGTGCCCTGTGGGAGACAGACGCACACTGTCTGGCCAATGTCCATCCACCCAGGTGGCGGTGCCCCACCTCAAAGCCCCCACCTACCGGGCTGCCTGGCCACCCTCCCCTGCCCTCCAGCGTGCTCTGTCTGTGCCTGAGTCTCCTTGACCTTCGTCCCTGGTTTCTGTCCTCGCTGCCAGAGCTCCGGCTCTGCTCACCTCTGGTGCTTCAGGCTCCACAGTTCAAGGCAGCGTCTGCCATGCTGTGCCTTTGCCCTCCTCCCGCCTGAGTTCTGAGTGTGGCCCTGCAGCAGAGGAGGGTGCCCGGCTGGTGCTGTCTGTGCCCCCCAGGCCAAGTCCAGTGCCCGAGCCCCACAGCAGGGACGTGGTGTGAGGTCTCTCCCTGGCCCAGCCCTCCTTTATTCCACGCTGGCTGCCCCTGCCGCCTCCCCCAGCCTCCACCTAGGTCCTCGCCTCGGCCGCGGGTATCTGCCCGTTGTTGCCTGCCCTCCCTCCACTCGGCGGCCCGCCCTGTCTTGAGGGTCCCTCTGGGCAGGGGCACTGCCTGTGGGTGTTCGGCGTTCCATGCTCGTTTTGCTGCCCATGTGGCCTGCCCCTTCAAAGCCCTTCGGTTCAGTAGGTTCAGCTCTGCCCGTCTGGTCCCAGGCGAGGCTCTTCTCCCCTTGTGTCTCCCTCCTCTTGTCTCACTTCTGCACATAGTCCTGTCTTCCTGCTGGGCTCGGCTCCAGAGCTCGGTCCCTGCCCCTTCCTGCATCCTAGCCAGCTCTGCTTGGGACTGTTCTCTGGGGAGCACAGCCCCCCTCCTCTGACCTCTGCTCTGGGAGCTGTGCAAGCTCTATGTTGATCATTTCTCAGTTTCTGGGATAGGAATCGTGTGTTTTGTATCCTTTGTATGTCATGTGTCAGGCAAATAGTTTGTGCAGTCAGTATTTTTGGTACTCGTCAGTCGATTGAGAGTCTGTTTTTGTCTGAAGAATCTTCAGCAGTAAAGTCAGTGGTGGTCCTAGTGAGGCCTGTTTGGGAGGGATCGGAAGTCTGCTGGTGTGGCTCTGCCTCCAAGACTGTTCCTCTGGTCTTTCCCATCCTCAGGGTTTATCTTCCCAGTGTGGAGGTCGAGGTGCAGCAGCATCTTTACTGCTCTTCAGATTGATTTTGATCCTTTTGAGAGCAGAGCTTTGAGCTTCTTTAGCTTCATGGTGTTTGCAGTTCATGTATTAGGGGTGGTGGAGAGCCTGCCTGTGCCTTTGTGTGGCTGCTCATGGTTTGTGGTGTCTGACCAGGCTTTGTCGGGGTGGCTGGGCCAGGTGAGAGCCACCTGAGTAGCTTCCCAGTCGTCTGCCCCCCTGCCTGGAAAAACAGCTCCTCCAGGTGGTGAGGCCAGAGGTGGTCCAAGTGCTCGGGCCTGGGGAAGGGTCATTTAAATGGGAACATCTAATGCAGCTTGCTGTTAGGGTCCTGACCCCTTCATGGTCTGTTTGGACCGGTTGAGAAAGCTCGGCGGCTAATAAGGTGGTAGAATGCATCGTCACAAGCAGGTTGATGTGTGAAGACAGGAGGGCATGGTCGTCCGGTGTTCTCTGAGCTCTTGTGTGGCCTCCTCTTCCAGGCGGGACACTGGAAGCCGCAGTCGGGCTGGAGGGGTGGGGGTTGCTCCATCTGCCCGCCCGTGAAGGCGTGTGTTTATGGTTGGGATTTCACTGTTAGGTTAGGGAAAGATTGAACACACAGCGGGAAGATAAAGCTAGATGTGATTGTTTTGATTGTTTAAACATTTCTTTATAACTGTTAAGTATTATTTACATATTTATGTACTTAAAATCCTTTTAAGTTTACTTGATGTATTAATAAATGTGTTTTATCAGAATTGTAGTTTTTCATTCTGGGTTTTAGCTGATAATAGTCAGCTGTTTATCCCAACCATTGAAAGCTCAACTTCAGCAATTAGAATTTGTCCATAGTTGAGGATGTTTTTTTCCTTTCCCTTTAATGTATGCAGCCCTGAGGATCTCCAGTACTCTTCCCTGGCAAATCCCATGGACAGAGGAGCCTGGTGGGCTGCAGTCCATGGGGTCACTAGGAGTTGGGCACAACTGAGCAACTTCACTTTCATGCATTGGAGAAGGAAATGGCAACCTACTCCAGTGTTCTTGCCTAGAGGATCCCAGGGACGAGGGAGCCTTGTGGGCTGCCGTCTATGGGGTCGCACAGAGTCGGACACGACTGAAGCGACTTAGC
This sequence comes from Nanger dama, assembly GCA_917880005.1. Classification (NCBI taxonomy): domain Eukaryota; kingdom Metazoa; phylum Chordata; class Mammalia; order Artiodactyla; family Bovidae; genus Nanger; species Nanger dama. The sequence goes on along the minus strand of CAKJTW010000113.1, from coordinate 3,290,928 downwards.
AGCAGCAGCCCTGAGGACACGGAGCAGGCACACTCTGAGGAGCAGCTGCCCACTGCCTCTTGAGGCTGGAGGCTCCTCTGGGCGGGCTGGCTTGCCCTCCCCTGCCTCAGGCCTGTTCCTCCGCGTGGCTGCTGGGCATGGCCTCCAGGTCAGCTCTCCTCTGTATTTCTTAGTGCTCCCTCATCTAGTTTCAGCTTGCTTTGATTTCTTAGGGAGATGACGGCACCTTTCATGTCCCTCCCCCTTTTATTTTTGCAAGCCTCCAGGTGTGTGTGTGTGTGTGTGTATGTGTGTGTGTGAGAGGGTGGGCGAGTGGAGGGTGGTGGAAGAGCGGTGGTGGTGAGGTTTCTTCTCTGACTTGGTAGGAGGGGGCCTGGAATGTGAGTTAAGAGAATCCCTCTGTACAGTGCCTTTGGGTTTACTTGAAGGGTGCTCAGGAATTAGCCTTTGTGCCTTCCATGGAAGGTTTGGCCCCTGCTTGGGTTCCCACGAGGACCATCGGTCCAGCTCTGAGTGGGAGCCAGCCTGGAACTGAAGTGTTGGTGCCAATGGTCCTTTCCGATCACGTGTTGTCCCCTTTGTGTGTGCACATCAGGAACAGTGGTACTGGGCTCTGGTGCCCTCCTCAGCCTGGAGACGGGACTCGGGAGCACAGAATGGGGGAGACTGCCCTTCCTGGCCCTGTGCTGGCTGTTGGTGATGTCACCTCTTCCTGAGAGACGGGGAATGGGCTGTCGTGCAGCCAGGTGTCCCACAGTGCTCCTCAGCTGGCAGAACAGTTCTTGGGAACTCGCGGCACCCCCGAGCTGCATGGCGTGGGCCCCTTTCTCCCGGAGCCTGGGATGGAGCTGCTTTTCTTGGCCTTGACTCGGTGGTGCCTTCAGGGGCCTCAGACCAGCATCTCCTGCTCGGCAGCCGGGCAGACTTGCTTCCAGCAGCTGACAGCCTATGATTTACGGCTAGAGAACATGCCCCGGGGAGGGAAGCTGGTTGCACAGCGGGCAGAAGAGCCGGCTTGGGTGGGTGGTGCCTGGAAGGTGTGGTGGTTGAGAGCGATTACTGAGAAATGCGTCTGTTTGCACCTTGTGCTGTACTGGTTTCTGGAAGAGCAGGAACAGTCATCTCGCCTCAGATGTGTGTGCCGTGGGGGGGGTCTTGCCTCTGTGGGGGGGTGATTGCTTCCAGTTGGCTCGTGTTTTATGCGTCTATGAAAAGTGGGGGACCCTGCTCATTTAGTGGCTCGGCTGATGACTCCTCCTCACCATCTAAAGACCAGACTGTTTCTGTGGGCCACTTCCTCCCCTTGTTGAGGGTCACCGTCCTCTGCACACGCTGGGTTGGACCGAGTGCTTTCAGGAGGGAAGGCCGGTGAATACGGCCCCGTTTCCTGTGGAAAAGCAAACCAGCCAACCAAACCAAAGCCCCCACCTCTGTGGTTCTTGGTCCTGTTTACCCCTTCTGAGTGCATTCACGGGAGAATCCATAACTCCTGTGACCCTTCTCTTCGTGTGTACAGAGTCCGCCCGGTGGCGGCGTGGAGCTGGTCTGGGGCCAGGAGTAAAGAGAGGACAGGCCGCACCGCACACCCATTGCTGTCGCTCACCTGCCTCGCATCCCTCCAGCTCTACCATGGCCTCCCCTGGAAGCCAGGCCAGGCCCTCGCACAGGACCCGGACAGCTCACACCCCAACAGTAAAGCTTACTGCACAGACGCACAGCCCCTAAGCTGCTGAGCTCATCACCAAGTATAGAATAAAAATGCGTTTTCAAAGGGGGCTCCTCATTCTCTACCCCCTAATGTGCTGAGGATTCTCCACGCATGTTGCACACAACACGTTTGCTAGAATTTGTTATGAAGCCATGTGGGCCTGGGGTTTTCTTTCTGGAAAGATTCTGCAGTACTAATTAATTTTTTTGTTTTGTTTTGTTACATGATCCAGGTCCATTCAGATTTTCTGTTTCTTAAGTCATCTCTGCTAATTTGGAATCTCATAGTTTGTCACTTTCCTTTGAGTTGTCTTACTTGTTGTCATAAAGCTTATAAAATTCCTTTGTTGTCCTTTTGGTTTCTGTGGACTCTTGGGAAGTCCTTGAATTCCTGACTTCATGTATGCATGTTGTATGTGTTGGTGTGCACCTGTGTGTGTATATTAAAATACACAACCACACACACTTGTATTGTTGAACTATTTTAAATCACTCTTCTACCTCTAAATACTTCAGTGGGTGTTCCACATAATCAGCATGCTGTTTTTGAGGACTGATTTTTAAAGCAAAAGTTTTTTTCCCCACATGGTAATAATTATTTTTTGTAACTTATGTTTTAACTGGAGAAAAATTGCTTTTCAGTATTGTGTTGGTTTCTGCAGAAAGTGAAAGTTGCTCAGTCATGTCTGACTCTTTGCAACCCCATGAACTATACAGTCCATGGAATTCTCCAGGCCAGAATACTGGAGTGCGTAGCCTTTCCCGAATCCAGGGGCTCTTCCCGACTCAGGGATTAAACCCAGGTCTCCCAGTATGCAGGCGGATTCTTTACCAGCTGAGCCACAAGAAAAGCCCAAGAATACTGGAGTGGATAGCCTATCCCTTCTCCAGTGGATTTTCCTGACCCAGGAATTGAACTGGGATCTCCTTCATTGCAGGCAGATTCTTTGCCAACTGAGCTATCAGGGAAGCTTCTGCCATACAGCAATGCAAATTAGCCATAATTAATACATATATCACCTCCCTCCCCTCTCTGCATCCAACATGTCTAGGTCATCACAGAGTGCCAAACTGGGATCACTGTGTTCTCACCAGCTATCTGTTTTATATGTATCAATATCTATATGTTGATATATGTGTGTGTGTATATATCTCCACATTATATGTAGCATGCATGCCTGCTAAATTGCTTCAGTCACGTCCAACTCTTTGTGAGCTCTATGGACTGTAGCCCGCCAGGCTCCTCTGTCCGTGGGGTTCTCCAGGCAAGAATGCTGGAGCGGGTTGCCGTTCCCTTCTCGTATATGTAGGTTTGTATGTTGATGCTCCTTCCCCGTTCTGTCCCGCACTCGCCTTCCCCCACTGTGTCCACTGGTCTGTTTCCTATATGTCTGTCTTCATCCCTTCCCTGCAAATCGGTTCTTCAGCACCATTTTCCTAGATTCCATATGTATGTGTTAGTACACGAGCTTTTCTTTCTGAATTCCTTCACTTTAACAGGCTCATCTCCTCACTAGAACTGGCTCAGATTTGTCCTTTTTCATGCCCACATGGTAGTACTTCTGATGGTAGGAGCCGCTGGAAGAGAACGGAGGGTGGGCACTTTGAGTTCAGTGGTGCCAGCACGCATTCGTGTCTGCTAACCTGGCTGTGTGTGCCCACCCTGCCACCCTGTGTGGCGGGGTCTCTGCTCTTGCCACCTGGGCTCGGCGTGGAGCTTGGGGGCCAGGGTTCAGAGCTGTCAGTGGTTCTGGTGCTTCAGAAGTTGAGACAGTCAGTCTTCCTGGTGGTATTTTCTGCTTCACTTCCTAGAGCTGTTGGCGCCCTAGGGTGTGCTTCATGGTTTTAGAAAATTTTGGCAAAGTTTGTGTTAGCAGTTATTCTTATACCAAGACATTTATTTGTGTTTTGAAGTGTATAATTGCTGTCACTTTGAAAGTCGATTGAGACCTGAGTGGTTTCATAACTTTGTGCTTGCCTTGTTGTCAGCTGTTTCCTAGAAGCTCCGGTTCTTTGTGTGCAGCGGCACTGGCCGTGGGGATGGCCTTGTACTCCGAGGACAGAGGGGAGGCGGTGTGTGACCACGGTGCACTGGCGCCGTGACCTGGGCTGGGCCAGCCCGGAGCACCCCGCACCCCTCCCCCAACCCTGCTCTGCTTGGAGGAGAAGCTGGCCCCTCAGTGAGGCCCCATCCTTGGCCGGGCACTCTGTCCTGGTTTGTATGTGAGGCACTTCAGAGCTGAGACCACCGTGGCCGGGTTATTGTTACGAACCCTGACGTTTAGCTTTTTAAAGTTAGCGGTATCTCGCAGTGGTGTGTCCTGTAAGCTTTAGTGTTGGGGTCTGAACTGTCTGGGTCCTGTGTGAAGACCGGGCCTGGCTCCTTGGGGAGGCCAAGGTAGAGCTGGAGGGATGCGAGGCAGGTGAGGGCTGGCAGTGGGCTGCGAAGTGCGGCCTGCCCTCTCCCTTACTCCTGGTCCAGACCAGCTCCACGGCCACCAGCTTGGGCCTCTGTCCTTCTGAGCCAGTCCACTGGGCCTGTCCTGGCAGTCTGGGCGGGAGGCTGACGGCCAGCACTGAGAGGGTTGCTCTTGTGGCCGCTGCTGCTGGAGCAGGGTGCAGAGTGCTATGCCCGGGGCCGTGGGTGGCTCGCCTGGGGGGCTTCCACGTCCTGTTGAGACTCATCCGGCTGCTGGATGGTTTCCTCCTTCCTTTCTACAGAGCCACCTCCCTGACTGCTTCCAAAGTTCACCAGGAAGAAGCTCGGGGATCTGGGTAACTTTCCCACTTGTCATAAATCCAGATTGTAAAGGCAAAGATTTCAAGTGTTGGGGGAGTGGTTTACCAGTCCTGAAATGGGTATATTTCAGATGTGACCTGTGGATGTCCGGGGAGTCCTTCTCCATTTATACTGTGTGTCACGGAGGAGCGAAGTGCCCTGAGCTTCCCAGTCTGATGGCTGGCTCATGGTTTGGGGATTGCCTTGATGGGGAAGAGAAGGGCAGAAAGTGCAGAGGAGAGCGTGACTTCTGCCGAGGGGCTTCGCAGCAGAGGTGCAGAGCAGGGCTGGCGTGGCGAGGATGTTGTCCCGCGTGCTGGGACATGGTGGGTGGAGCTGTGGGCTGCTGGCTGGGAGGTTCCTTAGTGCTTTGAGTACTGGGATGTCTTGGGCCTGTGGGTCTGAGCCCCTGTGGTCTGTTCTGTGTGCCTGCCTTGGTGTGTCTAGAGCTCCCAGGTGGTTGGTCTCCACATGAAATGCCACTGACTAAGTGTCTGGGATGGTGTTCACCCTCTTCATCTCAACTCAGTGTAGCTCGTTGGCCGGCAGGACCTGGTGTTGGGGGACAGGGTCCAGGAAAGTCAGGCCCACGTACCTTCAGATGGTCTAAGAAGCAGTTTCCTGTGCCAGTTAAATGCTATTCCTGAAGGAGGAGGAGTTCCTTAGCTGCTTTCTTAAAGGTGCTCAGCTTTAGAGCTCTCGTTTAAGGGCTTGGATACCTGTGTGAATTACCACAAGTCTTGCAGACTTGCTTCCTTGGTGGCTGAGACGGTAAAGAATCCGTCTGCAATGCAGGAGACCTGGGTTTGATCCCAGGGTTGGGAAGGTCCCCTGGAGAAGGAAATGGCAACCCATTCCAATGTTCTTGCCTGGAGAATTCCATGGACAGAGGAGCTTGGCGGGCTACGGTCCATGGGGCCTCAGAGAGTAGGACATGACTGAGTAACTAACACTTTCACTTTGCAGACTTGAAAACAGAGGGTAAAATTTCAGGTTGAGGACTTCAAGGTTTTGATGTTTTGATGGCCTCCTGGCCCCACGTGTGTGTGATGCAGGAGGGGCCCTTTCTCCTTCACTGACTCAGTTTGAGGATGAGTTTGTGGGAGCCTCACCTTTTTGTGGGATAATTCAACCTGTAGTTCTTATCCTTTGTTACCTTCAGTTACATGCCAGTCCTGGAAGCCTGTTGCGATTCTTTCCTCTCCGTTTAGGCCAGTGCCCTTACTTTATCACCGGCGAGCGTCAGTGAGCCCCGCCTCAGGCTGAGTCCCTGGTTTATGCTGCCCACTCGGAAGGTTTTCAGTCTTGTAATTTCTTTCTTGTATAGCAAATCTTGTTACTCATGGCAAGTGTTTAGGATAAAAATTTTGGAAGATTGCAACTAGTTGTTTTGATAATTTGTTTTAAATTTGTAAAGGTTTTTGTGATATTTTAATAGTTTTTTTTTGTTTGTTTGTTTGTTTTTAGGCACAAATATTTAAACACGGAAAACGTGAAGACTGTTTACCCTACGGTAAGATTTATTTCTAAGTGAGGATGTGTTTGTGACATGAGTTTGCCCAAATTCTGAGCAAATGTATCTCACTAAGTTTATTCATAGGCACAAAAATTTGTGACTTGCTATATTTGGATGTTGTCACAGTTTTTTTTTTTTTGGGTTCTCTGTGTGTGTATGTGTATGTGTGTGTGTGCGTGTGTAAGAGAGTGTATGTGTGAATAATCTAACTCTGGCCTCAGGCCTTGTACGGGAGGAGGTCTGGGTTCCTGATTGACAGGTCTCGATCCTGGGGACTTGGAATGTAGACCTAGCCCTGAGGTCTTCAGCTCACTTCTTGGGAGCCCGGCTGCATTCGTGCTGGTACCATGGCTATATCATTTGTCCTTTTCATCTCATTCTCTCAATTTTAGATTAAATTTCAACTTATGAAAACCTATATAGCCATTCTTGCTGCAGGAAAGCTTACTATCTGGAACAAGAGAAATTTCTTAGCGTTAGAAGATGTGTGGGTCAGATTTGGGCAGTAGAGTCTGTTTATTTCTGGACATTTTCATCATGGGACATTTCATATACACAACAGAAGAGACACTGGTATAGTGGGCACTCACGTTTCTATCACAAACTTTAGGTTTTTGATGCATGGGCATCCTGTTTCATCCATGCTTCCCCCTCACACACCTTCCCCCCCGCCCCAGACACCCTGTCATCCCACTGGCACCTGTTCACTCTTTTTAAGAAACATAGTCTTGATGTCATGGTCACACCTGAGAACGTGAGCAGTAGACTCTCAGCATCGTCACGTTTGTCCTCAACAGACTTGCACACGCAGACCCCGAGTCCATCTTGAGTTACCATCAGTTGTACCCAGGCGGGTCACTGTGTGACGTTTGGGTCTTTGGGGAGTTACCCAGAAGCCATCACAACTTGGCTTGAAAACCGCCCTGCTCTTGTCTCAACACGAAACATGGTCTCGTGTGCTCTCCTCTCCTCCGCCTTCTCTGACGCTCTCCTTATTGCCCTGACCAGCTTTAGTGGCAGGGGGTCCCGATCACACCGTTGCCCTGGCTGTGGAGGTCCCTCCCTGTTCTTACAGCCTCATGCCGGAGTCTGCATGGACCTCGTGGCCCATGCACGCACCCAGCCCCTCTGCTCAAGTTGCTCTCCCTCCCTGGGCTCCTCTGCGTTCCACCTCTGGATGCCTGGTGGAGCAGGCCCAACTCCAGTGCACTTAGTAAATGACATAAGGTGAAGGGGTCTTTATGAAGCAGTGCTCAAGGGGTACAGCGTAGACATAGGCCTTTGCACTGACTTGGAGGAGGGCCCCGGGAAGTGTCTGGCTTCCATGCTGTGCGTGTCAGCAGACTGAGCAGGATGTTCTGTGTTCGCAGCTGCCACCGTTCTCCAGTGCCTGGACAGGTGCAGGCTCCCCGACAGCAACCAGACCTTGCTCCGGAAGCTTGGGGTGAAGCTCGTGCAGCGGCTGGGCCTGACCTTCCTGAAGCCCCGGGTGGCCAGATGGAGGTTGGTGGACTGAGCGGTGACTGTGCAGCCAGGGTGTCTGGAGGCTGGTGCGGGGCCCAGGGCTTCAGGCCACTGGGCACAGTGGGCTCATCAGGTGTCCTCCTGCCTTCATTCTTTGCCCCCAGTCTCAAGAGCGTTGCTGGTTTTGAAAGGAACAGCTTTCCTTTGGGTAATTTTCTGACTTCACGTCCTCCAGGTAGAATTTTGAAGTGGGGCTGATGAGAGGGAAAGCTTGCCTCTTGTTCTGAAAGTGCCTGTTCTAGTGTAGGGCAGCGTCACTGGCGGGTCACACCGCAGGGGAAGCTCCATTCTGGTCATTTCAGTCTGGGTTTCAGGCTCACTCCTCAGGGTTTACTCAGAGAGCTGTCTCTTCTTGAGGATGGAAAAGATGTCTTTGTAAGGCCGGACCCCGGGACCATGATGGGCCGCCTCTTCTCTCCCTCCCGCTGGCGGGGGAAGTCCCCTAACGGAAGGAGCCTCCCAGATCCCGGGGACTAATGACAGCACACTTCACCAGCTAGAGCCGCCCCACCCCAGCCACGTAGAAGGACCTGTCAGCCCACGACGCCTCGGCCTGGCAACCTATCCAAACCCCCGTCCATCTAGTCTGCTAGTCTGACCATCCCTCGCAACGAACGTATTAACCCCCACCCCCCTCCCCCGACACACACACGGTCCGGGCGGACTTCCTCGACCTGCCTCTTTCGGGTCCAGGAATCCCGCCCGGGAGTGCTTTGCCATTAAAAAGCCTGTTAGACACTCTCTTGGTGTCCTGGTCTTTTACCTAACAGTCTTAATGGTCCAAGTGGCTCTCATGGAAACAGCTTGTTCTGTTGTTCTGGGATACTACATTTTTAACAGTCTTCAGTATTTTTTTTTAGTTAATTTATTTTAATTGGAGGCTAATTACTTTACAGTATTGGAGTGGTTTTTGCCATACGTTGTCATGAATCAGCCATGGGTGTACATGTGTGTTTTGGGAGGAATTATTTGATTATGAGGAGCCACTGATTATGTTTGCAGTTACAGGAAATTGCAGAAAAGTGTGTCATATATTAGTGATGTTTCACTGATATACCTTCTGAGTGCTGTGCATACTGTATGCTCTGTAAGTTGTTTATGAGACTAATGTTAGTGTCTTCTTTCCAGATGCTGTAAAAGATTAACATTCTGTACTGTGTTAGGTTCCCCTGAGAAACAGAACCAGTGTGGGAGTGGGTGTGTGTGTATGTGTGTTAAGAGACACAAGGAATTGGCTCGTGGTTGTGAGTATCCAGATCTGGTAGGCTTAGAGATGCAGGAGGAGCTGATGTTTCCGTCTGAGTCTGAAGGCAGGAAGAATCCCTCACTGAGGGGGAGAGTGATCCAGTCTGTGGTCCCCGGGCCTTCACCGGACTGGGCAAGGCCAACCACACTGGGGAGAGCAAGCTGCTTTACTCAGCTCACAAGGTAAATGTTCATCTCATCTAGAGCCACCCACAGAGACACACCCAGAGTAACATTTGAACAAATATCTGCGCCCTGTGGCTCGGCCAACTTGGCACATTCGCGTGAACCGCTGCAAGTACTCTAGGCGTTTACTCGGGAAGGAGAGTAATTCAGCATCACAGTTACGTTGTTCGGGCTGTACCTCCCTGGACACTGAGTGTGATCATTAAATGTGGTGGCATCAGTCTTCTGTCCTGTTGTTTGCTTTCTCTCTCTCCAGTCTTTCTTTTCATTTTATCCCCTCTGATGCACTTTCACGTTCTCTTGTAGTTCATTCCCTTTCTGGTCATCGTCCCCTTAGGAGGAGTGAGTGTCTGGCAGGCGGGTAACTGGCTGCACTGCCCGTCTTGCTCGTTTGCTGTCTGCCCGGGCCTGGTCAGTTCCTCCCACTGGGATGCGGCCCTTGCTCCTGCAGCAGCTGCTCGTGTCTGCGTTTGGCCTTTCAGTCCCTCCTACTGGACCCACACTTCAGTGACTGCCCAGTGTTACCTGGGCACCTCTGGATTCTGACTCTCGGCCTCTTACCTGCTCTCTGATGGCACATCTGGATCTTAACGTGCCTCACACTTGCCTGAGGATTCAGGGAGACTTTTGCAGAATTTGGGGTGCTTTCTCAGGTCCCCTTCCTCTAGTGTCTGTCCCCACTTAGTAGCCATCTTGTCACGATTTTTTTTCCTGCCCATCAGGACAGTGGCTCTCTGCTTGGGCTCTACTTTGCTGTGCTGTGGTTTAGAAAGTTCCTCTGGGAGGAGGCAGAGGGGACAGTGGGTGCGCCTGAGGGCTCCTCTGCTGTGAGGGCTTGAAGCTTTGCTGTGGGTGTCTTGTGCCTGCCAGCATTGCTTTATACACTTTGTCTAGGTCTGTGGTTAAGGTGGGAGGGGAGAGTCCAGTGGCAGCCTGTCTGGTCTCTGGTTGCTGGACAGTGATGAGGACTTTCCCTGTGAGGTGGTGCGCACGTGTCCTCACTGGAGGAGAGCAGCGGCAGTCAGCAGTTGTCGCCACGTGCCTGCTGCTCGTTGGGCGCTTTATGACCACAGTCCTGTGGCGCCTGGCGACCTTCTCCCTGATTCAGTTACCTGTTGCTGCTCTGATTCTTTTGCATTTCTTCCCCCAGCCCAGGCAGTTGTCAGACACGCTCTGGGTGACCTGCAGTGTGGTCTCAGTTCTGAATCTGTCTCCGTGGAGACGGCACCGGCTCCCACAGATGAAGGGCTCAATCCCCAAGGCTGTCTCTCCCCCCTCAACCCCGCCACTCACTGGTTGCAAGTCCCAGTTGTCACTTGTGCTTCTGACAGTTGGGCTACAGGTTGGGAGTTCCCACTACCCCCTTGTTGGGTTTGATAATTTGCTAGAGTGGCTCACAGAACTCAGAAATATTTTATTTATGAGATTATTGGTTTGTTGCAAAAGGCTCAGGAATAGTCAAGTGGAAGAGATGCCGAGGGCAGGGCTCAGGGAGAGGGCATGGGGCTTCCGTGGGTTTTATTGGAAGCCTCATTGCATACTCAAGGTTGATTCCGTCACTGGCCATTGGTGGTTGATTGACCTTCCATCATGGGAACTGCCCCACGGAATCTGAGGCCTCAAGGCCACAGCTAACAGTGTCCAGGTTGCCTCTATCTCCAAAGCCCCAGTTATCTCTTACCAGACTTGGCCTTAGGCTACGGCCCCTAGTTGTCATGCTGTAACTGAGCCTGTCATCATTTATGCCCCAGGCGCTGTCCTGAGATGGAGCTGCCCCAGAGTCAGGCCCAAGCGTGCCTGCCCGGCTTCCAGGAAGGGAGGCGGTGTTTGTGGGCCTGCTCTGCACAGGCCCTGGTCTGGAGTGCGTTGTGCGCATCCTCCCATCTGGCCTCATTTTACAGACAGGGAAACTGAGGCAACCAGAGGTTCAGGGACTGTGCAGTCAGACAGCTGAGCTGGCCTGTGCCGTGGGACCCTTCACAGCGCCGTGGGAGACAATGCTGGTGACCTCAGTATGTGGAGGAGGGGGTTTGGTGGGCAGGCAGTAGTGAGAGCCATTCAGGAGTGGGCTCTGTGGGAGCTGGAGAGGACCAGCTGTGCCCCCTGGGGTGTGGAGGGCAGTGTCTGGCCCAGGGGCGGGTGGGGCTACACTCAGCTGGGACCTGGAGGCGGAGCCTGTGGAAATAGGGCCAAGGCCAGTGAGCGTGAGCACGCTTTTCCCTGCCGGCTCGGTCGCGCATGTTTCTGAGGTCAGCCCTCAGACACGCGAGGGTTTCTGGGTCCTCTAGAGGGTGAATCTGTGTTCTGAAGCTCAGATGCGATAGTCGTCTTTCCTTGACAGTGCATGCTGGCAACTGTTATTGCTCAGTTTCCTTCCTGTCCATCCCGTCCCTGGGAAGCACATGGAATTTTCACAGTGATGCTATTCATAAATTGCTGATTCAGTCGGGATTTTCTAGCTCCAAGGTGTCCCAGGGGGTCTGAGGTTCGTTTGCTCCTTGCAGGTACCAGCGGGGCTGCCGCTCCTGGTCGAGAGCTTACAGCATTCCATTCAGAATCCCAGAGAGCCCACAACACAGGCTGAGACCCCTGACAGCGATGGAGAGGATGATGTCCCCGCGGGAGGTGGAGAGTGTGATCGGTGAGTGTGGGCCGCCTCGTCTCCACCTGCAGGGCACCCAGTTCGACCTCTGGTCTTTGCAGGGCAGGAGGAGAGGCTGGGGGTTCCTGCACCCGCAGTCCCTGTTGCCCTCTGACGCGGCCTGGGTTGCTGTGGTCAGGGTGCACATGTGTGTACACCTCCACAGGCTCCGTCCTGCCTCTCTGTCCACTTGCTGTGCTGCCTCTGCTCTCCAGCAGGGCCTCCACTGACCGGCCTGCAAGGCCCGTCGTGCTCACAAGGCCTCTGTGCAGTCTCTCCTAGCGGCTGACCGTTTCTAGGACCCGGTCCCCAGGAGAACTGCTCTCTGCAGCCTTCAGCAGACACTTGTTTTTTCTGGGCCGCCTCTCTCACTGGTCTCTGCCCAGTGCCTGTGAGGATGGGTGGATGTACTTTTAGGAGCTCCGGCAGAAGTTGGTCTTAAATGATGATTTGAAAACACACAGGAGGAAATGTCCTTTTCTTGTGATTAGATTTAAGGTTCCTCCTGTAATTCCCTTCATGGTACTGTTTGGAGTGGCATGCAGGGTGGGTTACCTTAAAGCTGGGAACTGAGAGCTCAGCTCGAATTCTGGGTGCTTCCATGCGGCTCACAGACTGGCCTTCCTGTGTTCTTCCAGAGCAGCTGCTGGTTGGGCTGAAGGACAAGGACACGATCGTGCGTTGGTCTGCGGCCAAAGGGTAGGTGCCCGATTCAGGCCGGGGGCTGGGCTAGGGGTTGGCAGCTTATTCCCCAGATGGTCTGCTGGGTCTTCTTAATCATGAAGAACTTCTTGTGGAATTTGATAGCTGTGAACAGCTCTGAGAGTTTTAAAAGGTAGACTGATTTTTTTTCCCCTAATTTATTGCATGTCCTAATTTTCAAGAGCATTGCTGAGGTTGGTCAGCGGCTCCTTCATTTTCTTGCATTTTTGGCTGGAGTGAGCCACATTTGCTTTTTTTTAACCTTCAGGTGTTCCTTCTCTTACTCGTCCCTGTCCTCATCGCTGTGACCCTCACTTCCTGCCCCCCATGGCCAGGGGTGCACCCCTCATGTAGGAAGGGGTGCCGCACAGCCCCACTTAATCCCAGAGTCTGGCATCTCCCCTCTGCTGTGCCTGAGGGAACAGCCAGCAGAGGTGCCCAGGCCCACCCAGATGGGCCAGAGGGGCATGGAGGACAGAGTAAAAGGAAATGGTTATGGGGAGAAGTAAAATTGATGGAAGTGCTGGTGGGCCCTTCCCCGAGAGTTCTGGGTTTCTGTGACAACTAATTCTTGTAGCAAGCACCAGGTAAAGGAGGCTCACATGGAGGCTTTTGGGTAGCTTTGAAGCCCAAGGTCTTGTCTGCTTGGAATGTGATGGGCTGGGAGGGTGAGTCTTCCTGGGGTGCTGCTGGCCGGGACATAACCCAGGCAGGTGACCTTGTGGGAGCCAGCCCAGTTGGCATCCAGCATGGGGGTGGGACAGCCTGCTGAGCAGACCTCGGTGGCCTGAGCTGGGAGCCTTGACTGTCCGAGACAAACACGTGCCGTGTGGGTCCCCCAGATACCTGTCCTGTGTTCATGTCAGTGTGATGGCCCCCTGATGGGGCAGGTGGCCTTTGTGGAACAGACTCAGCCACTTTGCCCTTCTCTGGAGGGAAGGACAGTCTTGCGGGACGTTCCTAGTGTAGCATGGGCCCTCAGCGGGCTGGTGATGCTGACAGATGCTGACGTTGCTTTTCCTTTTCAGAATCGGTAGGATGGCCGGAAGACTGCCCAAAGAGCTGGCGGATGACGTGACCGGGTCGGTGCTGGACTGTTTCAGGTGTGTGGGGAGATCACGGAGGGAGGCGTGTTTCTGGGGCCAGGACTTTGACTCTTTCTCTGGAGATCTGAACATGGCTGTCGTCTCCAGTTGGTTTGGAGTACTTTATCTCGTTAGCTGACTAATATTTTACAGACTTACTAAGAGTTTTAGTGATGCTTTCACCCCACTGGGTGGACGTGTGCTCTGGGTCCTGGAGTCTCGGGCTCTCTTGTATTTTCAGTTTCCAGGAGACGGACAGTGCCTGGCATGGCGGGTGTCTGGCGCTGGCGGAACTGGGCAGACGAGGCCTGCTGCTCCCTTCCCGGCTCTCAGATGGTGAGTGTGTAGCTCAGTTTGTGTGTGCACCTTGTGGTGCTTCATCCAGTCCTTTCCTGGCACGGCCCACTCCCTGGAGTAACACGAGCATCGTGAGTGTTGCACGAGAGAGCCTTCTAGGCCTGTGTCCTCAGGCTGCTTTCTCACGTAGGCCTTCTTGAGTCCCAGTGTCTCTCCTCCCTTCTGTGCAGTTTCAGTGTCCTGTCAGTTCCGATTCGGAGGGTCGTGAGCTCTTGTGACGTCGGGGGATTGTCTCGTCCCCCAAAGCCAGTTTCACCCTAGTGGGGGTGCTGTCGCCCATTAAGAATGTGCATGGCCATGGTTCTTCTCCTGCAGTGACATCACGGTTCCTGGGAGCAAGACTCACGCCAGTGAGGGGATGGGGAGGGAGCTCGCAGTGGGCCTGAGCAGGGAGACAGCATGGCGGGTGCAGACAGACCACTGATTTCGAGGCCTGCATGTCTTAGCTCTCGGACCCGGCCGCATGGAGGTGCAGCCTGGGACCAAGGCCACAAGAAGCTTGTCTGTGGTGAGTGGGGATGTCCCTGGGAGCAGTGGTGCCTGTGGATGGAAGGGACAGATACCTGGGAGGGATGAAGAGGACCCTTTGCTGGAGTGTGTCTCCTCAGATGTCACGCGCCCTGGGGATGACTTCTGTCCAGAGCAGGGACGTTTGTGCAGAGAAGGCGCTGGTCAGCAGCCAAGCGGTGGGGTTCCTGCAGGTGCTGGCCGTGTGCCGAGTGTTGTGGAGGCGCGTGCAGAGCTCCTTGACCCTTGATTTCTGTGGGCTCTTTCAGCTTATTTTTGTAGCAGCTTTACTGATATATAATTCATATTAACATATTGTAAAGTTCACCCATTTAAAGAGTTCAATTCAGTAGTTTTTAGTACATTTACAGAGTTGTGCAACCGCCACCATCTGAGTCTAATTTCATTGTTCCTCAAAGAAACCCTATACTCAGGAGAAGTCTTTCCCCATCTTCCCTCAGCACACCCAGTCCCGGGCACCCGCTGATCTCTTTCTGTCTCTGTAACTGCCTTTTCTGGATGCTTCATGTAAATGGGATCCAGTAGTGGTCTCGGCGTTGACCTCTTTCACTGAGTGTGATGTTTCTAACTTCACCCCTGTTGTACCGTGTAGCGGTGGTACTTCATTCCTTTTTGTGGCTGAATAATATTCCATGGTATGGCTGCGCATTTATTAATCCTCTCATAGTTGATGGACATTTGGGTTTTCACCTTGGGCTGCTGTGGATGATGCTGCCCTGAACATTTGTGTACAAGTTTTTGTGTGGCCATGTGATTTGAGTTCTCATACTCAAATCACTAGGTGTAGACCTAGGAGTAGAGTTGATGGATCAATGCTAAATATGTCTTCAACTTTTTGAGAAACTGCAAGCTTTTCCAAGACGGTTGTACCATGCACCACCACTTGACATTCCTACCAGCTGTGTATGAGGTTCCAGTTTCTCCATCCTCTCCAACTCTTGTGTTTCTGTTTTTTTTTTTTTCCCTTAATAGCCATTCTAGTGGGTGTAAAGTGCTATCTTACTGTGGTTTTGATTTGCATCTCAACTGTGTTGAGCATCTTTTCATGTGCTTTTGATCATTTGGCTATGTTCATTGTATGTTCAGGTACTTTGTTAATGTAAAAAATTGGGCTGTTTGTCTTTCTATCGTTGTGAATTCTTAATGGATATAAGCCTTTTATCAGATACGTGATTTGTGGATATTCTGTCTCTGTGGTTGTCTCGTCACTTTGCTGATGGAGTTTGATGCACTGAAGCTGTAAGTTCTGATTAACTTACCAGTTTTCTTTTCGTTGCCTGTGCCCCTGGTTTCATATCTAAGAAGTCATTGCCTACCCTGAGGCCACGGAGATGTACTGCTGTACTTTTATTTACTCTTGTTCCATCCTAAGTGACTTACACATTTACTTGTGAAAATAGATGTGTGAGAGTGTGTGTGTGTGCGTGCGCAGGTGTCATGGGTCAAGAGGAAGTGTCTGCCTCTGTGGTGCCGATTCCAGTTTAACTTGAAGGAGACCAGAGTCGTCACTGCTTCTCATGCTTGAGGCCAGCTGGCACAGTGTACGTGTCTATTATATATCATGATGTCGGCAGCCTCGATCAGCCGCAGCAGCCAGAGTGAGAACGTAGAGTGGTGGATGAAATGTATTGTTGTAGACGAATGTACTGTAGATGGAAAGTGTCAAGATGGGGCCAAAAACCTGTGAGACGTCACACGTGGTGAGTCGGCCTGTGGTCTTAGGTGCTGGCTGCCTCCTGCCTGTGGCGCCCTCCGGGTGAGCCGAGCCTCTCCGCAGACCCTTCGTGTAGCTGGTGGGTTGCGGAGCTGTGCTGTCTCCTGCCTCGGAGGGGTTGTGCAGGCAGCTGCGGTCTTATCCTGGAGCAGGCGCCAGAGGTGACGGGTCTAACGCCATTCGCTTTTCTTTAAGCCTTCCTCCTGCTCCTCAGACTGGGCCGTTTGGATTGCCCTGTCTTCAAGGTCTCTGATCCTTCCTTCTCTCTGCTCAAACCTGCAGTTTGTTCTCCTTCCTCAGTTGTTGGATTTTTCATTTCATTGGCTATATTTTCAGTTCTAGAATTTCTCTGTGGTCTCTTTTACAGCCTGTGTCTTTATTGACACTCCATGTTTGTACAGACATTGTTCTCTTGTTTCCTTTAGCTCTTGGAGCATATTTGAGATAATTGATTCAGTCAGTGTCTTGTAAGACGCTGTCTGGCCTTCCTCAGAGGTGGTTTCTGTCAATTTCTTTTTTTTTTTTTTCCACTGCGACTACACCATAGGTTTTTTTGTTTCTTTGTATGCCTTGTTACTTTTTTATTGAAAACCGGGCATTCTGACATATGATGTGGTGACTCTAGAAATCGAGCTCTGCCTTGTCAGAGGTTTGCTGCTCTTGCTGTTGAAGATTGTTTAGTTGTCTCTTTATTTAGTGACTTTTTCCCAGACATTTTTTTTTGCAGTGACTTTATTCCTTGTTGTTTGGTCACTAAGGTCTCTCTTCTGTTGTTTTAGTGTACCGCCAGTGACCTAACAGAGGTTAGGTTTCTTAGATGCTGAAATTTAGTAGCCTCTTTGTTCGCTAAGCACCCTGTTGGTTGATGCAGGTTTTTTTAATTAGATTCCAGAGTGCTGAAAAGCTAGATTCTGCTTTTACCAGCTTACTGGTTTTTTTCCTTGGTAGAGGGACCAATTCGTGGAGTTCCCTACGGCCATATTCTGTGACATCATCCAAAAACCAGCATCTGGATAGCATTCCAGTGTTACTCTGGGTCCTGTGAGAAGATGTGAACACCAAGGCAGGATTAAGTGTGCAAGTTTTTTTTTATTAGGAAATGTTGGGAAGGCTGGCAGAGGCACCATCCAAGCCCAAGAGCTGCGAGGCTGGGGGTGTGGGTGGCGGAGTCCTGGTGGGCCGTGTGGTCTCAGTAAGGGCTTCTAGGGGAGTGGGGGTCCTCAAGCCAAAGTCAGCCTCAGACACATTCTCAGCTTCCTGGGATGGTCTGTAAGGCATGGCTGCTGCCCTGCCTCCGTGGTGGAGTCGCCAGGGGGCCTGGGGTCAGCCTGTGCCCCTGGGTGAGTCCTCCCTTGGCCACAGCCCTCATGTGCAGAGTACTGACCTCTCTTGTCTCCTTACTGCTCCCTCTCCATGGGCCTGTGTGCCTGGCTTTCCTTCTCCACTGCTCTTGACCTCTCCTAGCACTTTCCTGTTCTCCTGATGACTATGCGCTTTACTGATTTTTAACCTTTGTGCAATCTCGAACTCTTGGACATTCCAGCCTGTAAGAAAAGTGATAGCCGTACCGAGATGTCTCTGGCTTAGTGTGTGGAGTAGGGGTTGTGTTTTTCTGTATTAAAATGTTTTTCTCCTTGAGTGAAAAGTGTGTGGTTACTTCATTTCATACTCACTCCTCTCCCTGTCTTGGGAATGGGGGCATTTGGGTTGAAGGTTAAACCAGGGGTAGAGGTAGATGGCTGTGGGCTGCTGGTAAGACTGTTACAAAGCAGGTTGTCAGTACTCTTGTTTCTTCAATGTGAATACAAGGATCCTTTTTAGAAGTTATTTTCAGCTTTACTAGGATGTGTAGTTCACCTAACATACAGTTTACTTATTATAAGTGTCTGATTCAGTGGCTTTGGTTTGTTACATTACCAATTTTCAAAAACATTTTAGAACAATTCAGTTCAGTTGCTCAGTTGCGTCTGACTCTTTGCGACCCCATGGACTGCAGCATGCCAGGCCTCCCTGTCCATCACCAACTCCCAGAATTTACCCAAACTCATCTCCATTGAGTCAGTGATATATGACATCCAGCCATATATGACATAAACTTGCCATGTTAACTATTTTCAAGTGTACAATGCAGTGACATTAACTACATTTACGGTGTTGTATAACCATTATCATCACCATCTGTTTCCAAATTTTTTATGTTCCCCAAACAGAAACCATGTCCCCCTAAACACTTCACTCCCCTCCCTTCCTCCTCCCCTCAGCCTCTGATACACACAAATCTGTCTGCCTCTGAGAGTCTACTGCTCTGGGGACCTCATATAAGTGGAATTATGCAAGATTGTCCTTTGTGTCCTACTTATTTCGTTTAAGATTCCAAGGTTAAGTTCAATTTGTAGCTCATGCCAAACTCTTTATGGCTGAGTAATAGTCCTCTGTGTGTATGGACGACCTGTTATTTACGTGTTCATCTGTCAGTAGGTTTTTGGGTTATTTCTGTCTTTTTACTATTTTGAGTAATGCTGCCATGAACATTGGGTGCCTGCATCTGTTTGAATCCTGGTTTTCATTTCTTTTAGGTGTATGTCTGGGGGTAAAATTGCTGGTTCACATGGTAATTCTGTATTAAAATCTTTGAGGACTTTCGCTTTTTATACATGAAGGTCAGAGACAGCTCTGGAGCTGGGTTATATGTGAATGAAGAAAGGTACTGTCACTGATAAATCAATAAGATGGAATTTTTTTTTGCTGTTGTTGCTAAGATCTAAGAACCCACTGTGCTTGTAAAGGTAGTTGCAGAGAGCCTGCATGGTTTCTGTGGCTGTACATGTGCAGATGACCTTTTGGAGGAATTCCCTTAGGCGGGTTAATTTCATGGGGCTGCAGGCACATGTGGCTCTGCTGTGAACATCTGCAGGCAGCGCTGGGGCTCCCTGGCTTGTGTGGTTGCCGGATTCTGAGCAGTCGTTAACTGTCTCCGTTTCTTCTTGTTGTCATTTAAGATGGTGGTGGACATTCTTGGGTGAGCTTAGAGTCCCTGGGTCCCCAAAACGGAAGTTTTGTGTTCTTGCCTGTAAGGCACGAGATGAGAGCTTATCTCTAGGGCCTGAGGCCTTGGGCCCCAATCCTAGAACAGCTTCTGACCCCTGCTTCCTGCAGGGTGTGGACTTGCTGGAAGGCAGGGGCATCCTGTTTTTGGTCTTTGTCAAAGCATGTTGGTATACAGAAACCCAGGAGCCCAGGCTTGCCAGTGAAGGCTGTGCATGTGTGGGTTGGATTCAGGTCATGACAGCACATGTGCTGGGTTGGTGGTGTGGGCCAGGGACTCATAGGCCATCCTTGATGATCTATAACAATTTGTAACAGCGGCTTCCTATTTACCTTAAAAGAGTCAAGACCAGCTGTACGTCCCTGTTGTGGGTTGGTGTTCAGTCACTAAGCTGTGTCTGACTCTTTGAGACCGCATGGACTGCAGCATGCCAGGCTTTCCTGTCCTTCACTATCTCCCAGAGCTTGCTCAGACTCATGTCCATTGAGTCAGTGATGCCATCCAACCATCTCATCTTCTGTCATTCCCTTCTCTTCCTGCCCTCAATCTTTCCCACCTACAGGGTCTTTTCCAATGAGTTGGCTCTTCGCATCAGGTGGCAAAGTATTGGAGTATGTGAGTTGGTATCAGTGGTTTTATATAAATTTAACTTGCTGGAAAGCAGGTTGTTTGCCATACTGAATAGTGTCATTTTTTTTTTAATAAGCAGGATTTTAAAATTATTTTTATTTTATTTTTTGGCAACACTGGGTCTCCATTGCTGCCCGTGAACTTTTCTCTAGTTGTGGCAGGCAGGGGCTACTTTCTCATTGCAACACACGAACTTCTCATTGCAGTGGCTTCTCTTATTGTGGAGCACGGGCTAGGGCTCGTGGGCTTCAGCAGTTGCAGCGTGTGGGCTCTAGAAAGCAGGCTTAGGAGTTTGGGAAAAAAAGAAAGAAAGCAGACTTAGGAGTTCTGGTGACGGGGTTTAGTTGCCCCGCAGCACATGGGCTCTTCCCGGACCAGGGATCAAACTCGTGTCTTCTTAACGGGCAGGTGGAGTCTTAACCCCTTGATCCTCAGGGAAGTCCTTGTTATTTAAAACAAATTTCTTGTAAAAACTGTTTGGCTGTACCAGGTCTTAGTTTCAGCATGTGGGATCTAGTTCCCTGACCCAGAGATTGAACCCAGGCCTCCTGCCTCGGGAGCAGGGTCTTAACCACTGGACCACCAGGGAAGTCCCATGAATGCTGTCATTTTAACACAGAGCTGCTGCCTCACTGCTTGGGATGTGTCTGGTGGGATCCAGGCATCATGATGCCTTGGAATACACCACACTCCATCTAAAATGCAGGGACTTTATCCTTTGTCTCCTTGAACTTGTATTTCCATTTACTTTTCCCAGAGGATTTTTTTCCTAATGTAACATGTTTCTGTGCTGGACAATCTTCTGTTGATCTCTCTGTCAAGTGTCTTCAGCATGAAGATGTCTGTACACAGACATCAGCTTTTCACATTTTGTTCTGCCAAAAGATACTAATTGTTTAGGAAGTTTTCTAGATTGAGTTTTTACAGAATTAGTTATTAGTATAATCTTGATCAAAATAACTGAAAATAATATCTTATTGAAATGCAACTATTAACCAGCTAGACTTTTAGTTCAGGCTGTCTTTCTGTGGTATAAATCTGCCTGCCAGTACAGGAGATGTGGATTTGATCACTGGATTGGATAGATCTCCTGGAGAAGGAAATGGCAACCCACTCCTGTATTCTTGCCTGGGAAATCCATGGACAGAGGAGCCTGGCGGGCTACAGTCCATGAGTTTGCAAGAGTCGGACACGACTTAGTGACTAACCAATCTTTCAGTGAATAGTGCTTATATCTAGAACAAGGCAGCTTTTTATTTAAAACTTTTACATTTTTGGCTGTAAGCACTGAGAAGCCTTGTTACACGTGCATGTCACTGGGAACGGCAGGTGTTAGCTTTAGCAGTGCTTGTTCTCATTGGATGGTTCTATTGGGACTGCCCCTGTGTTGGTCAAAGTTGCGTTGAAGCCTCCCGTCTTATGGAGAGAGCTCACTCAGTCCAGTCAGCTTGGCTCCACACCACCGTTTCCAAGCCCTTTCTTGACCCCCTCTGTCCACACGTTGTGTTTTTGAGAGGCACCCTCTGAAAGTGGGGAATGGCCCTTGTGAAGGGTGAGGGGCCCTGTGGGTTTTTAGGCAGCGGCTTAGGAAACTGAGGCCCTGGGCGTTTGGTCTCCACAGGTACCCCAGGGACGTGCACTCACCCAGGCTTGATGGCCACTGGTGGACAGCGGATGCGCCACGCACCCTCACACACACACTGAGGCATCCTCACCCTCAGTTTTAATTGCTGCTGCCTCAGTTCTTTTTCTTTTTCATTGAGTTTATTTACTGTGGCAAAATATAACACAGCATTTATGCTCATCTTCTTTTACGTAGCCTCAAATTTTACCTATGAGTTTATTGGAGAATTAGCAACATGTACATCATTTTAGGAAGTGGAAAACCAGGCTGAATGCGTCAGAAGATGCACCGTAATGTAGTGAAGACAGAGCACGTTGAGAATAGCTTCCCCGGCAATGCACTCTTCCCAGTGGAAATAAATTACTTGTATAAATAGCCTCTTGCTGTCTGTGATTCAGTCATAACAAACGGTGTTTTTACATGTAGCACTTTAATGCTAGTACCGGAAATGTCTTTTCCTGGCATTTTTTTCCCCCAGTAATTGTTCTTTACTTTGAAACACATAGTAGACATAATAGAAAAACAATTAAAAATAAGAAAAGTATATTTAAAGAGAGTTCCTCTAAGATGCTAACACTTAAAAGTTACCTTTCAGTCCTATGCGTTTCATTTGACATTTTGCATCAGGTCCTAAAATGTGAGTCATTCAAATATTTTGCAGCCAGAAGTAGAAGCACCTTTTAACGTTTATCCTTAATATTTACAAAACTGGGTTGAGTTGCAGTTTTATCTTAAATTTTTTTTTCCTATTTTGTGAAGAAGACAACTGAGTTGTCAAAAGTGACCAGACGAGAAAAATGAGGGCCAGGTGGGGGTTTGCTGTCTTGCCTACATTGCAAGTTATGTTTGTGGCCGCAGCTCTGGCCACCAGGGAGCGGCTCTAAGACACCCGAGTTCTCTTCCGGAGTGTGAACACTCTGGCTGTGTCACTGGGCTTTGCCTTCTTGGAACCCTGCTGGCCCTTCCCCGCCTCCCTGGGGCTCGTCCTCTTTTGCCCTTTGGGTCTGAGGTCGCACTGAGCCTCCTGGCTCTCTAGGGCCCTGGGGGTGGGTGCATCTGGCTGGCAGGTGGGCTCGTGGGCCGTGGGCTCGACATTCCCCGGGCTGTAGGCTGCCAGTTGGCAGAGGGCCACAGCTGCCGTCTGCTTCTGCTCATCGCTGTCAGCTGCACGTATATCCTGGGCCTTCCCACTGGGGCTGGGCACCAGGGCGTCCATAGAGCTGGGATCAGGCCCGTCCCCAGAACTTGCAGGTTCCCTCTGCTGAGTTGGAGAAGGGGTAGGGGCAGTGGTGGGCTCGGCCCCTCGACGGGGACTGCACATAGAGGGCCTTGAGGTCAGGGCGTTGCAGGGGTCCTTCACTGAGAGGTTGAGGGGCACATCCTGTGGCTCCGCGAATCCTCCACGGGCAGGGCTACACGCGGCAGCTGGCTCAGCCTCTGGTTTTGTGGACAGGTTCAGCGGGGCCGCCCTGGAGCCGTCCTCCGGGCTGGAGGGGCCGGCCTCCAGGCTCCCCAGCTGAGTTGGAGCGTCTGTGCTTACTGCTTCGAGGCTGGAAGAGACAGAGAGGGCGTCACAGGGACCTTGCTAAGGGACCCTGCCCACGGGGAGTTTGGGTAAAGTGCCATTCCCTCTGACTGAGCCCAACCAGAGACATGACTTCAGAAGTTTGGAAAATGGACTTGCTTACCTTTTCGGAGATGCCGCTCCGTTGTCTGGGACCTGGGAATGTGGGTGCTCTGTGTTCTTCTTGATGAGCTTGAAGGCTGCGAGGCCCTGTTCAGGTGGTGGGATCCTTCCTGGGGCACCGGAGGTGGGCCCATCTGAGAGGCCGCACAAGCCAGTGCACGGCTGGCTTGTCTGTGTGAAGTTGGTGGGACTCGGCCTTCCCGGGGAGCCTGTGGCCGCGCTGCCTGCACGTGGGCTCATTTTGGTCCCTTCCGTGTCCCTCTGCCCATCTTTGGAAGGTTCTTTAGCCTCGGGAGTCGGACTCTCCTTCTCCAGCTCTGTGTGTTTTTTGTGGGCGTTGGAGGAGTTTAACTTGGAGGGACTCAAGGCCTGGTAGCCCAGGGCAGCTTCTTCCAGTAGGTGTGAGCTTTGGTCCCGTGCAATGCCAGCCACAGGTGGGAGTCTGAGGCCGTAGGAGGAGAATGCAGACTCGGGTCTGTAAAATCCGTAAGGAATTGGCAGGCTGGAGTGATACTGCTGGAAGAATCTGTAGTGGTCGTATGTGGAGGGAGCTGGGTTCAGGTGCTTAGGGATGGGCCCTGGGTGAGGCAGAAAGTGTCTTTGGTCTTGGGCCCCGTAGACAGACAGCAGGGGGCTGTCACACTCGGGCGAGTTCCCTGCGAGTAGGTAGGGTGAGTAGATGGTGGCCAGTCCGTGCTCCGTGTAAAAATGAGGTGGGTACTCCGTGATGCTGGGGTGCACATATGGGGAAGCGGCACCAAAGCCCTTTGTGGATGGGATTTTATGTGGAAACTCAGGTGTGAGGAAAGGTGAGCCCGCTCTCCAGGGGTAGCCAGGGGCGTGGAAGGCAGACTTGGTGTGGAAGGAGGCGGCTTTGGCAGGGGCGTGGGTCAGGGCCAGCGCTTCAGGCGTCTCCGTGAGCTCCTGCCCTTTGAGTCTGTGCTCCCCACTGGAATGAATGCTGAAGGCCGGACAGCTCCTTCCAGAACAGGCTGGGTACCCACAGCAGCTTCTGGGGCTGGGCTTGGGGGTGCTGCTTCCTTGTGGGGAGTGGGCTTCTGTCCAAGGCACCTGTGGGGCCCCGCTTGCGGGCAGGTCCAGGTTTTCCTTGATGTCGTCCTTGGCAAGGCCGTGTTGGAGCTTGGCATCCAGCTGTGAGAGCCCGCTTGGGACGGGCTTGGAAGAGGTGGGCTTCACCACAGGGTCGGGCTGATTGGTTTGCTTAGGGTCCGAAGAGTTTGGTTTGGAGCACTTGGGAACGCGATCTTGCTCGGACACTAAAGTGATGGAGTTTTTACAAAGACCGTATTTCATGTGGTTGAAAAGATGTGACTTTTCATTGCAAGTAAAGGGACACTGGAAACACTTGTACTTGAACGGCTTTCCTGGGGGCCTGGGGATGTAATGTGGCTTTTTTGGTTTTCGCTCTTTGAGAAGGCTCATTTTCCTTCTGTGATTTGGTGGTGTTTGAGCCCTGCTGGCTCCTGTGTAGGTCAGCCTCGATGGTTTTTAAGGAAGCAGGTCACTGCTTTTCCTTTGCTTTCCTTTCTGAGCACTTCTACTTGAAGCCGGCTTCACGGGCTGTGGGTGTGACCAGGGGAAGTCTTGCTCATCTGGGGACCAGGAGCTGAAATGGAGGAGCAGAGCCTTAGTGTCAGGATGCTGGCTAAGAGGCTAATGGAGAACCAGCCTGAGCCGCCTGCCTCATGGGGGAGGGGAAGCAAAGGCCCCTGCAGGTGTGTAACTGCTGAAGTAGGGGCAGGTATGAGATGGGCATCAGCTGCCCCTCCGCGATGCCCCAGGTGCCACCCCCACAGTGCTCTCTGTTTCCGCAGGGGAGAGTGTGGTTGCAGGAGGGTTTAGTGGCATTCCACAGAATACCTGTAACTCTTGGGGTTTTGGGAACCTTTAACCTGTGATCTGTGCCAGGAGGGTTGTGCACCCAGTGACTGCTGAGATCCCGCCCCCGTCCCTGTGCCTGGGGTTTCTGGACAAGTCCTGTCACCTGAATGAGTGCTGAGCTCCAGTGCGACCTGAGAAAGCCTGGGCTCACGCGTGCCTGTGACATTCACACTGTGCTCACTGAGAACAAGGCGAGTGTGATTATAACATTCAGTCCATCTGCCTTATTTAATCACAGTGCTCTGTTCTATGAGGGAATATTTAAAAGTGAAGAACAAGTAAAATGCGACATACCCTCCCGGGCAACCCCCCGCCGGCTCCTAAATTCACAGATGAAAAGTCAGCTTTCTGAGTAGTGTTTGTGTTGGCCCGCATACAAACAGAAGTGCTGTGTTTATGTTGATTTGAATGATATTAAGATGCGACGAGCCTGTGAGTAAGCAGCTGTCCTCAGGTAGTAGCCCATCCCTGCCTATTCTGGCCTTACCAGAAAGCAGAAAAGCTTAGCAGCCCTCCTGGCAAGAGGAAACCAGAGTGAGTGGTGCCTAATGTTAGAAATGATTGGATTCTGGGAGGAACTCAGCCCAGCCTTTAACCTGTAGAAAGGGCCTCCAGATTTCTTCCCCAGGGTCCTCCTATCCCTGCCCACCCCCCAAGCTTAATCTCCGAATTTCCTTCAGAGGTTGCTCTGCACGCCCCTGGGCTCTCATTCTGCCTCATAAACTGAAGCTGAGAACAAAAGACGTGAGGTCTGGGAGGATCTCGGCAGGGCCGGGTGCGGCTGCGCGTCCAGGACCAGCCCATGGGGTGACTGTGTCTTAGAGAAAGCCTGTGGGTGGGGAGGGCTGGGGGTGGTGGTGGTGAGGAATCAGGCCGGCACTTTAATTTGCATAAAAGAATGTCAAAAGGACTTAGCTTCTCAATATTTTTAAACACTTTAAAAATAAACTTATAAAGGAGATAACTTGCAGCTGCAGTTTTGTTTCGAGGAATGAGTAAATATGGTTAGTTCCGAGCCTTGTGAAATTGCTTGTATAAAGCATCGCCTTCTAGACATCGGGTTGGTTAAAACACTGAGCTGGAAAGCAGCCCTTTAAAAATAGAGAAATATGCATGGGAAATCTAAGAGATTTGTTTTCACAGAATAAAACATGCTACCCTCTGTGCCATCTCACACATTGGAGATGAGGTAATGGGTAGTTTGTGAGAGGAGGGCTTAAGCGGGGAGAGACTGGGATTTTAATTTCACTCGGATATCTTCTTTTTAAAAAAACAAAACTCTGATCTTACTGTCAGCAGACTGGTTCCTCTGCTCATTATTTTCATATTTCTTAAAAACACAAAGAACCACTCTCCCCCAACAAGCTGCCTCTGTTAACCTGTTTTATTGTCCCATCCCCTTGAAAACGTGTTTCTGAGAAGTGGTTTGGGTGGCCTGCTGCCTTCTGTCATGGGGAGAGTGTCTGCAGAGCAGGATCTCTCGGGTGCATAGTTTGGATGAGAAACGAGAGTTTTGGCTGCCCCTTAATTGGAGAGGCGGGGTCCGCAGGCCCTCTTTGGGGGTGTTCGTTAGTAGGGTACCAGGTGGGCAGTGGCCAGCCTGGCGGCACCTGGTGCCCGACTCTCACCCGTTTTCCTCCTCTCCCCGGGAACAGTTGCGGGAACTATGCGCAGTGTGAAAGTCCAGCTTGGTTAAACATGTGGTCACAGCTTTGCGTCTTCCTAATTTCCCCTTTTATTAAGGGAAAATGCGAAATAGTTTACGAGTTCAGTCCATACCTTGTGGGGCAGGTGTGCCCTGGGCTATAAAAGCATTATTTCCTGCCTCCCGTCAGGAAGCGATTCCAGCCAGCTCGGGGCCAGCCTGATAAGTCAGGGCAACCTGTGCTGGCACGTCCCATTATGCTCCCTGGTTCTGAAGGCGTGAGAACCTCTGCAAGTCAGGTTCCCATGATTGTATAGGATATGTTATGGCAGAGATCTGAAAACTGATGATTTCATCACTAGCTGGAAGCACGGTGATCAAAATGATGACAGTTGCAAAACGTTTCATCAAGCGTGAGCCGAGAGTCCTGGTGGTACCAGGAGTGAACAGACACACACCTGCTGCACCACCCCGGACCCCGCGAGCCCAAACCAGCCGAAAACCCCTCGGGTTTAAAATGACGATGGTGTTAGCTTTAAAAGCAGTATTGTCTGATATTGCTCATACTTTGAGGCCAAAATATAAGCTCAATTTGGTTAAGTTTTCTCAAAGGTTTATAGGAGATCAGTTGTATGTAAGTCTTCACAGTGTTGCTCAAAATAATAGTTTGGGAACTACTTGCTCTTATGTTAATATGTACTTTTTCAGTCAAGTGATCTTGTGCCCGCAGTTTTGGTCTTAACCTTTTGTTCTTTGGTCAGCTGTCTTACAAGGACAGTGAACAGGTTTTCAGGGGATGGTTTCCTTGGTGCCAGTGTTCTGGGAGGTGAGAGTATTCCAGGGCGCAACTGTTGGAAGGCGAGCCTGGATGGAGTCACAGGGGCAGCAGCTTTAGTCACTTTGAGTAAACTGACCTCTCCAGGGTTGCACAATTCACTAATTAAAACAAGGAGTGCAGCTGCTTCAGACGCCGATGGAGACGAACTAGTTCACTGGGTTATAAAAATGCAGTCATGTCAGAGAAATAAATGGGGTAAGACTGAGGCTTCTGTAAGCTTCCAAAGGGGACAGATAGCCTCTAGGAAGATGATGTCAGTCCGTGGGTTCTCTCTTGCCCAGGTGAGGTTTACAGGGTGAGAAGCTAAAGCTGAGTGCCCAGGACCTTGTTGGTCTGGTCATCCGCAGAAACAGGGTTTGCCCATCTCTGGTCAGTTTATATCTGCCAGACCTGGTGCTGGCTGGCAGTGGGGTGGGGATGGGGGAAAGGGTGTTGTTGCCAAAACAATATAATCCAGAATTTAAGTTTGTAAATAGGAAGTTTAGTAATCAGAGGTGAAGTTTTTCTGAAGAGGATAAGATTCGTGGTTTCACTAGCCTTGTCCTGAGAAAGCTGGTATAGTCTGGGGGGCTGGGGGTGGGGCATACAGGGAGAGGTTAACAAAGCAGGGTCCGTGGTTTGGCTTTCCTGGGAGTAGTGCAGCGTTAGCATGTTAGCTGAAAATGCAGATGTTAGCCTAGTCCTAGAAGGTTATTTGTGGGACAGCGTCTTCCACCCTTCTCACACCTCTCACTGGGTCAGCAGGAGGCGTGGGGAGCCCTGCCTGTTAGGTCAGGGTGCTGTCCACGAATGCAGGAGGGGGGTCCCCGCCTGCCTGCCTGCCTGCGAGCAGCTGTTGGCGCGAGGCCTGCCCTCAGCTGTGCCCTCAGTGGAGTCGGGTCCCACCCTGAGGGGTGTGGGTAGGGAGCAGGGCCAGAGGGACACCGTGGCCCCTGGCCTGAGCCCACTGTGTTTCCAAACACCCTCCTGTGACCCCTCACGTGCCGCCACCCCTGCCCACGTCCCACCCGGAGACTGGGGAGCCGGCTGCGGCATCGCTTCCCACAGGCCTGGGCAGCTGGGTGGTGCAGCCCACGTGGCGCCCTGAGCCACCTGTGGCTTCATGTCCACGGGGCTTTGCCTGCCTGTTTCGGAAGCACTGAGGCGCCAGTGCGCGTCTCACAGTAGCCTCCTAAGTGGACGAGTGTCTTCGTAGTTGCCAGTCGTTAGGGTGATTGTGAGTGGCCAGTGTGTTTAACAGTTTTCTAGAGAGTCTGAACTCCGGAAAACAGCAAGAGAAAGATGTTTTCTGAACTTTGATAGGACACAATAGAGGTAATTATAGCTTAACTTAATGGGGCATTGCTGTGACGTGCCGGGTAGCTATGCATGTCATGCGTACTAACCTCTGCACTGGAAGAATCTTCCACCCTCCCCGGTGGTGTCCAGCTGCCTGGCAGGGAGCCTCGCCAGGTAGCGCGTTCTGAAGGGCATGCTATAATTACGATATTGTGATGTGGCATTATTGCATAACTCAAGGACACGCCATTGTCGCCTACCCACTGGGGTGTCGCAAGAACGAGATTTGTGAGTTTTACTCCCAATTGAGCTTTTCCAGTGATTAACCACCACTCCCTCCCAGACTTTCAGTTCTTTAAAATGAAGGATAAACATGAGGGCAACCATGACCTAGGGTAAAAGATAGTTTTCTGGAATATAGTTTGGAGAAATGGATCCAGGAAGACAACCAGGGGCTCTTTCTGGTTTCAGCCAGAGACCCTGAGTTACAGTGTTCAGCAGTGAACGCACAGCTTTAATGTTCGGGCCACCTCCCTAGAGCCAGAGCCCCAAACTTTCCACCTCCTCACCTTAAAGCACTAGGTTAAAGCATTGGAAGGATTTTGCTAATACAAAATAAAAATCAGGATAACAAGTAGACAGGTTTTCATTACTTTAAGTCTGATGTTGGCCAGCCTGACCAATAATTTGATTAGTAATTGTTTCCATGCAAATTTATGAGAAACTTTTTAAGAGTAAGAAAATTCCTTTTGTGTGTACAGAGATCCTCTTTAGTTAAGATGTTTTTTGTTTTCTTGGTAAGCTTATGTCAAAACAGCATTTACTTTAAACTCCAAAAGGTTTGAATTTTTTTTCCTCTTTAATATTTAATCTAAAATTTTGGGGAGAGAATACATTCACAAAGTTTGGAATTCAAAAGCGTGAGCAACTGCACAGTAAAAAAATCTCACTCCCACCTCTGCTCCCCAGCTCTCTTCCCCAGGGACTACCAGTGTTAATCATTTTTTTAATCTAAAAGGTTGTAAAATTAAATTATAAATTAAGATCTGCAACTATCTATGTATATATGTGGTCCTTTTATGTTGAAACTTGTTAATTTTTTAAGGTGAAGAACAGATAAGCATAACATCAAATTGAGTTTAAAGTTGTTGAATTTTATGGTAGAAATGAGAACTTCACATCCAAATAAACTCACTTATACTCTTAGAATAAAGTGTAAGCCTTATTAAAAGTTTTGTAATAATGGTCTCCTTTCCAGCAGTGCACCTGCTGGGTCCTGAGTAATCTGCAGAGGAAAGAGCAGGGCAGAGAGACTCTGGGCAGGTGATTCACTGAGCAGATAGTTTTAAGATATATCTGAGAGGAGTTTGGAAAGAAAACTTGTGTTTGAGAAGAAATAGTCGGTACAAATAGTAGGTACTTACCAGAGGTGGAGAGGTAGAAGCTGTGGCTGCCGGGCCGGAGCAGGACCTGTTCTCACGCTCGCTCTCGCTGAAACTGGAGCCGGCTGTTCCAGTGGGAGGGATTTAATGTGGGAGTCGAGCCCTCGGGGCGTAGAGATGCACCTGATATTCCTCCCGCCCGCAGCTACGATTCATGTGTTTGCACCCACCAAGCCGGGCCAGCCGGTGCCACCTCCATGCCTCACGGCAGCTCCCTGCCGGGTTTCCTGAGTGCCATGGTAGTGCCGCCTGGCTCTTTGTGAACTTGGGGGTTGCACACAAGCGAGGTGAGGGTAGAGGCCTCCCAGGGAGTTGTAGTGTGTGCAGGCGGCAGCCAGTGCTGACATTTAGCCTGAAATGCATCTCTTCTAACGGATGCCGACAGCCCCGGTGTCCTCCCCCGTGAGGGTTTGACGGAACCTTTGTCACCCTCCACCCTGGGGACTGGGAGACCTGCCCGGGTCCTCCTGGAGAGCCGGGAGGGGGGCCGCCTGGGCTGCCGCGGGGACCTGCCGGTGCATGCCCAGGACCAGCCGTGAGCAAGGCTGCCCTGCTGCGTGGCTGTGTGCTGCTGTTGGGAACGGCCTCCATGCCTTCCCTTGCTCCCCCTTTTTTCTCTCCAGATGATTTAGACACTTAGTTTGTGGGGACGGGAAACGGGTGTGCGTGGCATGGGTGCCAGGGTGGGCCTACCAGCCCAGATGCTGTTTTAGTTTTTTCTTTTTAGGTTTAAGATTTTACTTGGCTTTACCTTCATGTTTAATTGAAAAAAAAAAAAAAAAAGGTCTTTTAGTTACTTTCATCCAAATTAGATATCCACAGAATTTAGAGGGTAAAAAAAAATAGTCCTGTCTTACCACAAAAAAAACACTGGTCCCTGCTGCTCCCCTCACCTCTTGCTGATGACAAGCCACCCAAAACAGGTGGCTTAAAAACTTCCATTTTTATAATCTCAGGGTTTTTCGGGTCAAGAGTCTAGCTTGCTCTAGGCTGGCCTGTGTGCTGTGGCATTAGTGGGCCCTCAGCTGCCTCGTGTCCTGGGGGAGCAACCGGTTCCTCCTCCTCCCTTGGTTTTCATCCAGAGGCCTCTCCAGGAGGGTGGTCAGTCTCGTTCCATGTGGGACTCAGAGCACAAAGCACTGCAGGATCCCACTTGGCTCTCTGGGTTTGAAGGAGGGAGGGGCCCCAACCTCTCGGTGGGAGGGTGTCACTGGCTGCTCCCTCCCATGCCCCCTCCAGGGGCCCCACTTGGACCTTTTCTTAGCTGATGATTTTGGAAATATACCTCCTTGATTACAAGTAACACTATTCTGTTGCTTGTTTTGTTCCCTCCACCACCCTCACTGTTCCCAGTTTTGGGTGTTGTCTGTTGTCTTTATAGGAAATGAGAGTGTAGCCCTTTAACACCTCTACCTCCACGCCTGCCTTCCCTGTCATCTGAGATTCCTCTACCTCATTCCTGGATTGGAAGCCAGGCTTCCTGGATCTCATATTGTCTTCTCTCTTGGGTTGATCCTTCGTTTGAGTATAAATGAAGCACAGTCCTTTAGTAGGCTCCTTAGAAAGAATGCAAGAGAGGCGAATCTTTGAGACCCTAAATGACTGGAAGTGTCTTTTTCTGCCCTTCTATCTAGTTGATAGTTTGGCTAGGTGTAGAATCCTAGGCCAAAAAGTATTTACAGTCAGTATTTTGAAAGTTTTCCATTGATCTGGCTTTCAGTGCTGCTTCTGAAAAGTTTGATATGATTCTGATCCCTGATTCTTTCCCTGCAACATTTTAGTACAAAAATTTCAAACATATAGATGAGTCACATAACTCACATGAGTGAATGCTCAGACACCCAGCACTGGTTCTGCAGTGAACGTTTTCTCTGCCCTACCTTTCAGGGTTTCCTACATCCCCTCCTCTTTTCCACATGTTGATCTATCTCAAGCATTTGTTGCATTTCAAAGACAGACGTGTTCAGCAGGCGTGTTTTTAACTATTAATACTTTTTGAAGGTAGAAGTCACATGTGATGAGGGCACAGGTCCCAAGAGTACCCTTCCATGAGTCTTGGGCATGCCTTCTGTTGGGAAGTAGAGCACTATGATCACTACTCGGAAGCAGCTGCTGGCTAGATTTTGTTGCATTATAGATTAGTTTTACCTGTTGTAAAATTTTGTGTAAATGGTGATTCCTGATTCTTCACGTGCCATTGCTTCTCTCCTGTAGGCTCTTTTCTCTGTTCTCACCTTCTTTAGCTTTCTCTTCCGACCCTTCTATCCTGCTATTAAGATTTTTGGTTTCCATGAGTTCGTGCTTGTTCTCTGAGTGTTCCTTTCTTAGCATCTTGTAGGTAGTGGTTGCAATAGGCTTCTCTTATTTCTCTGAGAGTTTTAATGATGGCTTTTGACAGGTGGTGCTGTTCCTTCTGCAGTCTCTGTTTCTTCCACAAAGGTTTTCTTTTTCATTGTGATTCCTCCTTCCCCTGCTTATCATCACCAGAGTTTACTCTCTTGGTGGGGCACGGGGTGGTTAGGCCCTTATTGAGTGTTTATTCGATGTAAGGCCCTGTGCTGAGTAAACATTCTATCTCTATTAATCCATTTAATCACTGCAGTAACGCTTTGAAATGGGAACTCCAGGAGCTTGATTTGCAGAGTCAAGCAGCACAGAGAGGGTAAGTAACTTGGCCAAGGTCACCCAGCCTCAAGGACAGCAGAGCAGAGTCCTCTAGACAGTGAAAAGGTTGCACTGGGGGAGGGATGCCGTGTCTGTGAGTTGAATCAGGGACTTGTACTCTGTGGCTGCTTCTGCGTCTTGGCTCTATTCTTTCTTTTCTCCTATGACTTAGAGTAGTTATCTGACCTAGGCTTCAGCCTGCCTATGTGTAGAATGTACCCTGGGGGCCTCTACTCCTGGATTTTTTTGGAAACTGATGGGTTAATTACAGTATCCCACCAAATTGCCTTTGTATGGCGGGAATGGTATGTGTCACAGAACAAAACATCTTTGATGAAGGAAGCAGATTATTTATACTTTTGACCTTACAAGTAAATACCAGTTAGTTTTACTTTCAGTTGTTAGCGCTCCTTTGGGATATGGCATCCAGAGGAAAGGAAAAAGAAATGAAAACTCTACAGAAAACTTAAGCATAATTTCAGTTTCTCAAATTTTGGTTGTCGTTAAGGACAGTAAGCCCTAACCAGCTGCTGAGATGACATTCGTTAAGTTCTTAGAGATGAATGTGTGTTCTTTTTCACTTATTGGCTGGGCAGGTTTTCGTTGCTGGCACGTGCAGCTTTCTTTCGTTGTGGCAAGTGGGGTACAGTGTTGTTGCGGAGCACAGACTCTAGGTACGCGGGCTTCAGTAGTTGCCACTTGTGGGCCTTGGGGCGCAGGCCCAAGGTCTTTCCTGGTAGCTTGTGTTCATGCACGTGTGCGCACATGTGCTCACCAGGCCTATGTTCATTGGTTGGAGAATGAGTCCAGGGGATCAGGACAGACGCATTCCCAGACTCCTGCAGGAGGCCCAGGACCAAGGCTCCGGGTGCTGCCCTGCCTCCGTGCTGACCGTCTCCCCCAACCCCCAGTATTAAGCCTTTGGCCTCTGTGATCCACCTCGCTTGAGCTGAGTGTAGTGTGTACAGACGCTGGACTTGCGCCCCCAGGTCTTCAGGGTCCTCCCCTGTCAACCTGTGAGAGCTGGGCCTGCGAGACCAAAGGTAGGGAGCGTGGGGCACATGCCGGCCGAGGTGGGGGGCTGGAACTGTGATTGTGTTTGTCAGGTGAGGTACTTGGTGTCTCAGTTAAAAAAAAAAAATCCTGAGGGTATCAACTGATCTTTTGCTTATCAAGTAGTTGGAAAATAGAAATGAAAGTAGAGTTTATTTGGCTGTCCAGTGAGGTAGGCCAGGGGATGTGGGAGTGTCTGGGGAAAGTTTTATTGTCGGACGTTTACCTTCCTTTGATGAGTAAGTGGAGGGCTTCATTTGTAACTTGAAGTCTGAGGTGTGTAATGCATTACTTGAATTTTAATTTGCTTATGATCCCAGTAAGGCCGCTGTTGGAACGTTTGTAGACTGAGGCTGCTCTGTGTTTTGGAAGGGAGTGCACCAGCCACTTCCCAGCCCGGCCACCCTGTGTCCTGTGCTCCTGGACGGTGGCTGTAGGGCTTCCGGTTTCGGTGTCTGTGGCCTGTGGGCAGCTTTGTGCCGGCAGCTCCCGAGACTCCTCCCTGATGACACCTTCCCCCAGGGAGGTGTGGAGCCCAGCCGAGCTGAGCTGGACCCCGGGTTCCTCCTCACCTGGCCAGCCTGCGTGGGGTCCCAGGCTGGGAGGAGGGGTCCTGCTTTGGGCAGGGTCTCTGAGCCCATTGTGGTCTGGGCTGTGGCTTCTGTGTCTCAAGTGAAACTTGAAACCATGAGCTCCGGCTTGTTTTGTCTTTGGCTGGCAGAATGATTCAGGTTTGTGAACTTGGGCCAAGATTCGAGGGTTCCCACAGCTTTCCTCTCCTCTTCCCCTCTGCCTGCCCGACAGTATCTGCCGATGTTTCAGGGTCCTCGCTGCTCCCTCATCAGGCTCGTTATGGTTTTCCCGGGGCAAGTGACATGGTCTTTACCTCCTTTTATTGAATTTGTATGTGTGTATGTGTTTGTTTATTCATTAAATTAAACAAAATTTTTTTCGGCTGTGCCACGTGGCATGTGGGATTTTAGTTCCCAAAGCAGAGACTGAACACATGCCCCCTGCAGTGGAAGCAGAGTTCTAACCACTGAACCGCCAGGAGATTCCCTGGATTTGTGCTTTAAAGGGGCTTTTTACCTGATGTCTCTGGATACGTTCACAACCACATGTAGAAGTTGCTTAGTTAAAGTAAACAGGGCCAAGGGAAAATAATTAGCACACCGATTTTGTTTTTGTCTCATGCTACAATTAACATCAGTGAAAACAGCAATAAAAGAGCTGTGAACAGACTAAAGACAGTGGGGAACAGGCCCTGTAGTCGTCCCCTGTTCTAGCTGAGCCGGGCTGCCAGCCCTTGTGCGTGTGGTGTCGCGTTGCTCCGCCAGCCTGGCTAACTGCCTGAGCTTGGCCTCCAAGGCCACCGTAGAGCTCCATCCGTGGCATGAATCTTTTTCCTTTTATTTCCAGACATTGTTTCAATTCTTTAAAAAATCTTCCTCGGGCCCTTCACTGTGGTTTTCATTCCTCCTCTTATATGTTTAGTATTCTAGGCCTCCATGTCCAATGTTACCTTTTTTAAAAATTTATGTATGTATTTTTGGCTGCGCCGTGCCTTTGTTGCTGCACATAGGTCTTCTCTAGTTGCTTCTCTAGTAGTGGGGGCTGCTCTCCATTGTGATGATGGGCTCTAAGATGGCACTAGCTCAGTAGTTGGGGCGCACGGGCTTAGTTGCCCTGCAGCATGTAGAATCTTCCCACAGGGGTTATCTGCTGCATAGCACGCAGATTCTTAACCAACTAGACCACCAGGGGAAGCCCCTCCAGTGTCATCTTTTAGGTTCTGTTTTTATCTGGAATGCTTGGGTTTCTGTCCGTTTGTGGCATCTGGAGACTCTCCCTCAGGTGTGTGCTTTTCTTGTGTGATTTTACCATGACTGCTTTTCATGCCACCCGTTTCGAGGCAGCTGGTTACGATTGTCCAGAACCTGGGGGACAGCTGGAGCCGGCGTCCTATGTGTCCCTCAGCACGGGCTCATCCCCTCCAGGTGGCTCACATGGCCCAGGTGGGGCTTTGACTCCTCGTGGAACTTCCCCTCTTCCAGGGTCCTGCAGGGCGCGAGGCACTGCTGGCAGCTGTGCTTGTCCTCGTTTCCACCAGGAGTTCGGGCTGGATGGCCTGGAGCTGTGCAGGGTCTCAGTAGGCCCAAGGCCACGTGTCCCAAGTCGGCCTGGGTGTCAAACCCCAGCCCCTGGCCATAGGGCAAGTGGTGCTCCCAGGCATGCTTGCCAGAAATAGCCAAAACAGCAATTTGAGAATCTTCATTGAGTACATCTTGGGCACCAGACATTGTTCTTTGAGTCTTCTTGGTCACCGTGGGGACTGAAGCATTCAGGTGAGAAGGGGAGGACTCGTCCAGAACCAAGGGAACGATTGCCCCCTCTTCCTCCAGCCCTGCGTTGGAAGGTTCCTGTCCACAGGCCGCCACCACACTGCCGCAGGGCCTGAGCTGGGTCCCCCTGCCGAGACCCCCTCCCCTTCTGGCTCTGCGGGAAGGGCATACACGAGGCGGTGGCCACGCACTCCTGGGCCCTGTCCTGTGGCAGTGCTTTCATGGGTGGTGTATGTGGACGCTGGTGTGCTGACACCATGATGCAGCTGCTCCCTTTGCCCTGTCCTGTCACGGCTCCTCCCCCCTCCCCAGGACTCCTCCCCAGCTCATCCAGACCCAGAGGCAGATCCATGGTGAGGTGTGCCAGCTCTTCAGCAGCGTGACTGCATCCTCCATGTTGGCGGCTGGGAGGCCAGAGGGTGGATGCGAGCATTGCAACGCGTGCCCAGAGGTCCCCCCTTGTCCTGTCCCCTCCCTGTGCCCAGATCCCACCGACACCAGTAGCAGAGACAGAGGGAACAGACTGGGTAGCCCGGCCACTTGGTGTCGTCGTGACTGACACAAGTTGCTGTTATACTTGAGGACATGAGAAGCAGAAATCGTAGGGCTCCACGGAGAAATGGACGAATCTGGTGTCGTCCTGAGAACTCAGAACACCTCTCTCCATTGCCAACAGTTCATTTATGAAAGAGAATAGTGGAATGAACTGGAATAGCAGGGAGCCTTGTATCTAAGACTTAGCAGGAGACAGGCCTGATTCTGTGGGTTCCTGTAGGGGTGTGCCGCTGTGGCTGAGGGGATGCTTTCTTAGACACAGGAACGTTTACAAATGCTGCAGGTTTACTAGTAAGGCTTTAAAACAAGTCTCCAAGAAATTTCAAAGAACCACTGGTGTACAGACTACATTCTTTGACCAACAAAACAATGAAATTGAAAGTTGGATACAGAAAGATAAAGGCATGACATGAGTATTTAGTTTGAAAATATATGGATTTCTAAATAACACAGGAGTTAAAGAAGAAATCCCAGTAGAAATTTTGCAATAAAATTTTAAAGATAGAAATGAACAGTAATACAATTTTATATCAGAACTCTCCAGATGCAGCTAGCCGTGTACTTACAGGGCAATCTAAAACCTTAAGCAGGAATTGTGAAACCATGGCCCGCGGGCCCAAGCTGGCCTTGGCCTGTTTTTGTATGGCCTTGGAGCCAAGGTTTTTTTTCCCCTCTGTGTGTGTGTGTGTGTGTGTGTGTGTGTGTGTGTGTGTGTGTGTGTTGTGTGTGTGTGTGTGTGTGTGTGTGTGTGTGTGTGTGTGTTGTGTGTGTGTGTGTGTGTGTTTTTTTTTTTTTTTTTGTGTGTGTGTTTTTGTGTCCCAACTGTGTGTGTGTGTGTGTGTGTGTGTGTGTGTGTGTGTGTGTGTTTTAAAGAAAAGGAAAGTAGTCAGTGGTCTGCAAAACCTCACTGTTTGGGCTCTGGCCCTTTGTAGAAACTGCTGCTGACCCCTACCTTATTCCTCTTCTAATGTTGTAAGGAGAAGAAAGGCTCAAACTGCCAAGGAAAGAGCGAGGGTAGTAGCAGGGAAGACAGTGAAGGGGAGCAGGGGAGATGAGTGAGGGAGAAGACACAGATCTGCAAGGATCAGTGGCCAAAAGTGCCTCCCAAAGAGAGAGACCTCGGCTCATCAACAGAGCAGGTGGGGAAGCGCATAAACCATGGCAGACACCCGGATGGGGGCTGTGAGACAGGTCCTGCAGAGAATGGAAGCCACATGTTCAGGCTGTCTTTTGCTGGTAACTTTGATAGCTCAGACAAAAATAGACATTCTTAGAAAAATATAATCTATCAAAACTGACCCCAGTAGAAGTAGAAAGGTAGCTTATCTGTGCTTGAAGAATCCTTATTGATTACTTGAGATAGTAACTGCTTATCTATGAGATTTTAAAATAGGTTCACTGGGATATAATTTAATTCTGTACAGTTCACCCATTTAAAGTTTACAGATTAGCGGCTTTTAGTTTATTCACAGAGTTATGCACCACAGTCAGTTCTAGAGCATTTTATTACCCCCAAAAGGGACCCCATGACCCTTAGCTGTCATCCAAAACCCCCATCCTCCTCAGCGATGCACAACCACTAATCTACCTCCTATTGCTGTGGATTTGCCTAGTCTGGTTGTTTCTGAAAAATAGAATAATACAGCATGTGGTTCTTTGTGACAGGCTTCTCTCATTTGGCATGATTCAAGGTTCACCCACGTTGTAGCGTGTGTATTTCACTTCATCTTTTTTGCTGAGGATTACTGCATGGTATGCTGTATTAGTTTGCTCAGGCTGCTGTAACAAAGTGCCCAAGCTGAGTGGCTTGAACAGCAGTTTTGGAGGTTGGGTGTCCTGAGGTCAGGGTGCTGACAGGGCTGTTTCTCTCAAGGCCTTTCTCCTTGGCTTGCAGGTGGCCACCTTCTTGCTGTGTGTTCACGTGGTTGCCCTTTGACCAGTGTCTGTGTCCTGGATGGACAACAGCCCTCCTGGATCGGGCCCATCTGTGTGGTCTCATTTTACCTTGATTACCTCTTTAAAGGCCCTGTCTCCAAATGCAGTCCCAATATGAGTTATTGGGGGGATACAGTTCAGCTCATAGCAGAAGGACAGACCACATTTTGTCTATCCATGTGTCAACAGGTGGAGATTTGGCTGCTGTTTTATGTTCCCGCCAGCAAGGCATGGGTTCCAGTTTTCTCATATCCTCACCAGTCCCTGTCATTTTACATTAAAAAAAAAAAATTGTAACCTACCTAGTGGGTATCTCATTATGGCTTTGATTTGCATTTCTCTGATGACTAATAATGTTGAGCATCTATTCAAGTCCTTTGCCCATTTTTAAATTGGGTTGTCTTTTTGTTGTTGAGCTATACAAGCTCTTTGTATTTTCTGGATTCTAGACTCTTAGATCAGGTAGACAATTTGCAAATATTTTCTCCAGTTCTGAGGTTGTCTATTTTCTTGATCCTATGCTGTGTCACTTTTGATGTAGAAATTTCACCCCCACCCCCTTTGTTTTGGCCGTGCTGTGTGGCTTACAGGATCTTACTCCCCAGTGCTTAAACCTCCACCCTCATCAGCCCCAACCACACAGAGCCCCAGCCACGGGACTGCCAGGGAATTCCCTCACCTTTCTTTGATTCTCTCACTTGAGTTCTTTTTCTCTTTATGTGTGCGATTTTGGGGGATGGGAATGTGAATATACATGTATACGTATGGTTTTTTAAAGAGTATCTTTTTTGTGGTTTTAAAATTTGGTAACTTTTTAAAATTAGTATTGAAATTAGTATTGAAATTATGAAAGGATTCATAGTTTGAAGGAAGTATTAAGCATGCCTGAGTGGTATGTGTTTAGAATTTATACTTGACACAAGCAAGCCGTGCAAATTATAAAACATCTTGTATCATATTGCTGTATGTTATTTTTAAGAGTTGAAATTCATAGTTTGGTTCAAACCCATTTAGTTGTGTGTCAGTTATATGTGGTGTGCTCAGAAAGTCATGTCTGTCCACAAAGTTAATTATTTTAGACACTTTGATAATATTTATGCTATTTCAATGGAAAATCTTGTTCTGAATCTTTTAGTGAGAAATTTTGCTACCAGGAAAAACCCTTTGTCCACTAATTTATTTCTACCTCTCCTTAATTTTGTCACCTGCTTCTGCTAGCAGCAAGCCTGTTTGGTGTTTGAAGTCCAGTGCAGGTTGGCTGATTCGACTGGGGAGCTAGTCGTTACCCAGGAAGACAGCTGGCAGGTTCATTTCACTTGAGTTTCAGGTTTGCTCATGGAAGTAGCCTGTTAGCAGGTGATGCGTCTGGAAAGGCACCATGGCCCCAGGATGAGGACACGGTGAGGTTGGTTTACTGTGCTTGGGATGAGGTTACTGTGCCCTTTCCGTGTTGCCCTGTGCTCACTGCCCCCGTGGGCGAGGCTGCCCGGCACACAGCAGTTCTTGCTCCCATAGGAGCCTCTTTGGGGCTGGACGGCTGCATGGGCTTCCCTGCCTGGCTCCCACTGTGAAAGCCACGGGGCTGCCGCTCCGTTCTTCGTGCCAGTGTGGGCCTGTCCCTGGCCCCAGACTGGTCCCAGGCTTTGGGAAGGGAGCCCGCAGGAGTGCCCAGGGGAGCAGCCCAGTGGTCACGCCCAGGGGACGACGCTCAGGCCTGATTTCTCACCCGGCAGGCCTGGTGCTGCTGCAGGGTTCTCCGCTTGCTCTGTGCTTGGGTGCCGTGAGAGTCGAAGTGTAGCTCTGGGGTGGGTCCAGATCTTTAGGGGGTACAGCGGGCAGCAGAGGAGTGCTAGGGGGCCCAAGAAGTGAGGGTGGAGCTCTCCTTGGGCTGTGTCATGAGGAGGGGCCCATGGTGAGGATACTTGCCTTTATCTGGGCAACGGGAGGATGGGGCCAAGTTCTACCCCTCCCTGGTGGGACATCCCTTTGCTGGGCGGGCACCACCATGCCTGAGGGTCTGCTTTCACCCTTGGAAGTCAACATGGGAGGTCACTGGGGCAGGCCAGGCAGTGTGGCTGTGTGAGATGCTTGGCCTGTGGTTAAAAGTCTGCTGTCCACACTTCCCTGTTCCAGCTTTCCAAGCCGGTGACCCAGGTGGTTAGATGAGAGGAGAAAGCTCTTCAGAGAACTTACCCTCAGCCAGGTGCAGGCGTGACATCAATCAGACACGAGTGACCTGTCGTCTGACATTTACCCTCCTTCCTTCTGGCCGTCTGGCCCTGGGCCAGGCCTCCAGTCCAGTGACCCTCAGCTCGGTGAAGGGGATCTTTGGCCGCATGGTCCTCCAGTCCTGCCAGTCCTGAAATTTGTGCCCTGGACACTGTTGGGGCCAGTGGCAGTCTGGGCACTGTGGCCAGGAATCCAGGGCTGTGAGTCAGTGGCAGAACTGGTCCCTGACTTCCTGGTTAAGCCTTTAATTCTCCTGAACGCTTGTTTTTGCTTCTTTCAAGTTGTTGTACTTGGGCCACTCTGTCAGCAGCCGTGGGCGTTTCCTGTGCCAGCGGCACCGCCGCGCCCCCTCCTCTGTCCCACCCCCTCTCGTGTGTGGCCTTTGGCAAAGGGACTGGGTGGGCAGGCACTGGGCCCCTGTGCTGTGTCCTATCAGGGGCAGAGAGATGGAAAGAGCCTGTGTTATCTTTCCCGAGGAGGGTTATTCAGAGATCACGAGAGTTTAATTTGACAAGAACCATTACTTAGGTGGCCTGAAAAGAAAGATCTGTAGACCGAGGCCTGGCAGGCCCTTTGGGGAGCCAGCACCCCCTGTGACAACTGAGAGCCAGGGGCCGCTCTGGCTCTGCTGCTACTGCGAAAGCAGGGACGCTTTTGTCTGCCGAGGATGGGACCTCCCCATGGGGGTTCACATCTTACCTCAGTTCTGGGTGTTGGGAGAGTGTGTTGCTTGTTCCCAAGTCCTGGCCCCTGGCAT
The DNA here is from genome assembly GCA_917880005.1 of Nanger dama. Classification (NCBI taxonomy): domain Eukaryota; kingdom Metazoa; phylum Chordata; class Mammalia; order Artiodactyla; family Bovidae; genus Nanger; species Nanger dama. The sequence continues at coordinate 3,249,317 of CAKJTW010000113.1, read as the reverse complement.
GCACGGTGGGCACCTGGGCCAGGTGTGGGCAGCACCAGTGAGATGGTTTTGTGCCTGTGTTTTCCCGGTGACAGCTTCCCCTGGGTACCGTTTGGCATCCTCTAGTTCGAATCTAATAAGCCGCAGCTGGGTGAGGAGAGAGCCCCTGTTCAGTGGCCTTGCTCCAGGCACTGTGGCGCTGCTTGTCATCGCTCCTGACAGAGTGACAGCCACTCAGCACAGCCCTGACTCAGCTGGAAGTGTGTGCTGGCCGCAGGCTCTCTGCAGGGCGGGTGGCCCCGCCTTGGGTCCAGCGGGGATGAGGTGTGGGGGCCGCCTGTTCCCTCCTCCTGGGATGTGCTTCCTCCTCACAGATCGGGGAGCGGGGGGATGCCAGGGACTTAGAGGAGGTGTAGGATGTTTTGATCTTAGAGAAACTGTCTGAAATTTAGGGTTTTCAGTGTTGAAAAAGGGAATCTCAGTCTGTCAGTAGAAGACTATTTTCTCTCTGAGGGTTATTTCTAAGCAAACAGTTGTATTTGAATTTTAGCATAGTCCAGTGATGTTTCAGTTTAGAAACTTTGTTTCCCAGCTAAGAGTTCAAGCAGTCGTTTCCCTCTGTGGCCGTGGAATCAGTCATCTGCGGAGGTTTCTAAACGTCCAGGTGGCCACCCCAGGCTGGAGACCCTCCTCAGCCGGCAGTTTTGCCATGAGCTGTGGGGCATGTTGGTTGTGGCCAGCTGGGAAGGCTGTTCTCCTTGGTGGCATGACTGGGATGTGGGGGCCGGGCACCTGGGTGGAAAGTAGCTCCTTGCTTTCTCGTGCTCGTTAATGTGTTTGGAGATGCAGGGACTGGACCTTACTCTTTTGCTGTGACTTCCCAGTAGTCCAGGGGCCTGTGGTGAGAGAACCAAACCGCAGCTCTGCCCGTCCCTATACTTGTATTGTCCACAGAGCGTCCGGGCACTAGCCTTATCCACAGATCAAACTCATGGTCACAGTTACTTTAGGGAAGAGGTTTTCCTCCAAAGTAATAGACTATCATTGATATACATAAAATTTGGAGAAGCTGCAAGATTGTCATGCTAAGTGTATTTCCAAGAGGAGTAGAAAGGTGTCTGTTATCCTTCAGTTATAAAGATTATGTTTGTGGGAAACATTAGGGAAATATTTCCAGGAGGAATGGCTTAAGCAGTTTAAAAAATTTCAAAGGATGTGTGTTGTTGGAAAAGGAATGAGAGAGAGACACTTAGATTCACTCAGTTTTGTACCTGCTGTGTGCGATGCATCTTCTAGATAGTGTGGGCAGGGAGGCTGCTGTGGAGGCTGGGCTCCACATGCTGGCACCCTTGATGCATGCCTGAACCACCTTGAGGGGAATAGGGAGTTAAGTGGGGGACCTGCATTCACCCAGAGGTGTGGTCCTCAAGCCTTTCAAATGCTGATTCACCTTCATAGCACCATTGGGTTTAAATGGAGAAGTGTGCTGTCATGTACACATCCCAGTTCTCCATGCTGGAAGCCCTCCGCGAGTGGTTTCTTAGGCGCGTCTTCCTTCCTCTTCCCGTGGGGTCTTCTTCCTAGGCTCATTTCTTGGAGAAAGTGAGTAGATGAGGAGCCGTCCACATGCCTGGTAACTTCATTTGCTCTTCCAGGCCTCTGTGAAAGGACCAAGCATCATGATTTCGTTGGAGAGCACGGTTTGTCCTGTGCTGTCTCACTGGGACGTTGCCCTCACAGCTGTCGTCCAGCCGTTTTTGCTCACCTTCCGCGGCGGGCACACTTCTGCCCTTCAGTAATTCCTTGAGTCCCATGTGTGGCACACGGCCCTGTGGGTGTTTCCTGACAGCAGCCCAGCTGTTGGCTCCTGCTCCGGCCTGCTCAGGGACAGCTGGCCCCAAGAGAGCGGCTTCAGGAGGCCTTGTCAGTGTGCCTTGTTGCTTGCTTATCTTTTGTGTAGATGGTGGCAGCAAAAAGGTGCAGGTCGTCCTGTGTTCTGGGCCTGGTGGTAGGGAATTTGGGAGCCCCACGATTTCCGTTCCTCCCCGCCGAAGCCTCAGGTGCTGTCTCACATACTCACCTTGTGTTCAGTGTCATCTTCATACCCTGTGGAAATGATGTTTCATTTGACAGGATCAGCAACTCGTTTCCCCTGCACCAGAGAGCTGGTACCATGGAGATGATCTGTTGACTCAAAGCCGACCCCACCATGGTCAGAAGGGCCAGCCAGCACTGGGTTGTCTCATGATGTGCAGACCTGTCGTGCCACCCCCTGGGGATGGCCACGCATTAGCCATCCAGGAGGCAAGGTGTGGTGGGGACGTGGGCACAGACCTGGGAGGTCAGCTGGTGGGCCACACTGGCCAGCCCCTGGCCCCAGTCATGGCGAGTTTAAGATCTTAACACCCGGAAGTTCATCCTGGGGTAGGGCCTCTGCAGCAGCACCCTGGGGGATCAGATTCTAGAACCAGCCACCACTGTCCCCTCGGATGCTTACTGCACTGAAGAGAGGAGGTGCTTTTGTTTATATTCTATTGATACCTTAGTACATCAGTGTATTTTAATTGATTTTTATATAAAAAAGACATGTAATTGTCTCTTAAAATAGGAAAGATGTGCATTTAGGTTATTTTACAATGTAGTCCAAAAAGTGACATTTAAAAAAATTAAATTTTTAAAGAAAAGCACTCTTGATTGAAATCTGTATTAAGTTTTGAACACCTGGAATCATGTGAAATCTGTGTTTTTGGAGTCGTGTTCCATTGTGGCAGGTCACGGAAAGCGGCTGAGCACACTGAGTCCAAGGTTACTCGAAGGGTTACTTGGAACCATCTGGTTTAGAACAGTTTGTTTCTGTACCAGGTGGATACCAGATGTTTAGTATAAACAGTCTAACCAGGAGTTCCCGTGGAAAGCGCACCTGCTCGTCCAGCCTGGTGGAAACTTACCATGGTAGTCACAGGGCGTCTCCTATACTGGGCACTTGCTTTCTCAGTCAGTACCTTCCTTAAGCCTCTTGGGAGCCCAGGGAGCTGGAGGGGAGGAAAGAGGTACCCGATGTCACCTGGGTGGATGCTCTGGTAGCACGGGTGACGAGGAAGCCATGGCTCAAAGGTTCTCAGTCACTTGGCCTCACTGGCACTGGGCCACGGCCTCCCAGCGGTGAGGTAGGGCTTCCACTCTGGGCTGGGGCTGCCGCTTGGGTCGGGGGGACTGCTGTGGGCTGGAGGAGGACCCCAGTGTGTGTGGTGGGTCACTGCTGTGGGAGGACTTATCTTCCTGTGGCCTTGGCTGATGTCATATCTTTTTTTGTTTTTGGTCGTTCTTATTTATTTTTATTGCAGTCTAGTTGATTTACTGTGTTGTGTTAATTTTTTAAAATATTCTTTTCCATTATGGTTTATCAGAGGATATTGACTGTATGGTTCTCCATGGTGTACAGCAGGATCTTGTTGTTTATCCATTCTCTGTGTAATAGCTTGCATCTGCTAACCCCAACCTCCCACCCCCTTCTTCCCTCAGCCCCTCTCCTTGGCAACCACAAGTCTGTTTCTTGTCTGTGCGACCACTTCTGTTTTGGCGGTAGGTTCCTTTGTGTGGTGCTTTAGATTGTCATATTCAGATTTAGATGTAAGTGATGCCGTGCTGGTCTTCTCTGCACCGTCCCAGATTTAGTATATGTGCTGCTGAACCCAGCACTCCGATTGTTATAAGTGTTTACTCTTCTTTGATTTGGCCTCTTCTCTGATCCATGTTCCACACAGGAATGGTTCTTGTCAATAAGTGGAACATATGTATTTGATGTTGAGCAGGACCCTGCTGTGATCCTGTCTGAAGTGTCAGACTCCTGGGACCCACGCTGGCTGGTGGACCCCAAGGAGCAGTCATCCTCGTCCCAGGGTCCTTCACCTGGTCTTGGCCTAGTGGCTAAGTGGTGTCCTCTGAATAGTGGAAAGGGTGAAACCACATTTTAAAGTGTGGTATTGCCTTTGTTAATGATTATGAAGATCGTGAGTGATCATTACGGACGTTTGGGACAGTGACATGAAGCAGCAGCTGAGGAAACCTGGAATCTCGCTGCCTGGAGGTCGGCACTGTTGAGGTTGTAGCAGGTGGGGGCCGTGAGCACCTGGGGCTCTCAGTGTGATGCTTGGGCTGGCTTTGCAGTCCAGGGGCTGGGCCGTCTCTCCCGTACCTCAGTTCCCCTACCTCCAGGGTCAGTCAGACAAAGGCCTGGCCCATAAAGTGCTGATTGTCACCAGTATCAGCACGTGAGCCCTTGACAGCATACAGCCTGCTTGTAGGTTCTGAGTGTCCTCTTGTCATTAAATATTCTTTGGGTAGCAGCAGGCATTGCATTGAGTGGCCCTGTTGTATTTAAACAACACCCCCCGTTCCGTCATGGCAGGGTTTATTTCTGCGCTTACAAACCATGGTGGCAGCAGTGCAGCTTCTGTGCCAAGTTGGGGACATAGCCCAGGAGGCCCAGGCACACAGGGTCAGGGCCGTCTGCACGTGCTGCTCTCTTCACCTGTTACCTGTGCCTCCTGAGTCCATGGTGAGTGGCTCACGCACAGCAGTTCCCGCACTCTCCCCTCTGAACAGGTGCCCTGTGGACGGGTCATAGCCACACGGCCTACTGCATCAACACACAGGTCTGGAGGTTTTGTTGAAAGTCTGGTTCTGCTCGTGTGATCTTCAGAAACGGCTCTCTTGTCCTTATCTTTAACATTCCTATTTTCCCCCAAGTTTCCCCATCTGCTGTTTCTCCCCTTTTTAGGTTGGAATATTCCCATGATATATGTATGTGAGTTTTTACATGTAATCACCATCACATCCTTATCCATCATACCACACTTACCTTGTTTGTTATTCGCTTTAAAACTTTCTTGAGTGTATTGATCCACTGAGGTTTGAGGTACTTTATGTAGGAATATTCGCTAATTTCTTCCTCTGGGCAGAAGCTGCCCGGCACACCAAGGGGACAGGGTGCCGTCGGATGGAAGAGTAGGTGCTTCTTGTTTGCCCCAGTCTTGCTTTGCGATTGTGTTATGCATTTCACAAGGTCCTGCCCCAAGACTGTGGGCTCCTGCCCTAAATTATTAACTTCCTGCTCTCTTGCCATTGTGTTTCTCTTTTGAGGAGCGCCTTTATCTGTGGCCAGACGTGCATCCCAGGAAATCCTGGACTGCATGCTTCCGCTGGGACCGCTCGTGTTTCTACGGCACCTGGAGAGGGGAATGTCCATTTCTGGCCTCTGGACAGCTGAGCCTTGCCTCATAGCCGCAGCACCATGGGCAGTGGTGGAGGGGCGGCCTTGTTCACAGGGAGGACATGGGAGGGCCCTTGGACCAGTGTGGCCATGTGACTTTCCTGTGGAAAGGGAGGCAGAGGGCTTCCTGGGTGCTCCCCTGTGGCAGGGTGCATGTGCTTGGAGCACCTGGGGGAGGGGAAAGCAGGTGATGTGCAGGCCAGGTGCCCACCCCAGCAACACAGGATGCCCCAAGACCCCGCTCCATCGTACCTGTGGAGACGAGCCCTGGCTGAGGTCTCCCAGGGTCTGTGGGGCAGGCATCCCTCACCCTCCAGGGAACGCCGGTGCCCAAGCCTGCACTTGCCCCCGCGTGCAGAGTGGTTGGTGCTGTGGCTTGCAGTGCTGCCACAGGTCAGCCTTTGGGATAGTTTTTTCACATGTCCTGTGGGAACTAAAAACTAAATGTCAGTGGAACCAGATTTTCTGTCCGTCATTTCCTTTCTCCCAGCAAATTCAGCATGTTTTTTCCCGAGCAAGTTGGACTGCATTCTTTAGGAAGGTATGATGGCTGTTTGTATTGGTGGCTGAAATAGAAGTTGAGTGGTGATTGGCCACACCTGCTCCCGGGAAACTGGTGCTTTCCTGGACTCAGACCAGGCAGGCAAGCTCCTGGCTGCATGGGCAGTTCCATCCATCACGTGCCGAGGCTCAGGGGCATCTTGGGAGACTCCGCCAAGTGCGTCTGCGAGATGTCATTCTAGTACTACCTGGGAGACTTGGCGCAGTGCGTCCTGATAGACGCTCAAGTTCATCTCAGGGGGCACGGCTCAGTGACTCTGGGAGACTTGGCCCCGTGCAGTGATATTCCTTATGTGATGAGTTTGATTTTGAAGTAGTATGTTGTTCAGTTGCTCAGTTGTGTCCAGCTCTTTGCGACGCCATGGACTGCTTGAATTAGTATAATTCATTACTTATCAAAACTCATAACTTCTGGAGCTGACTGTATGGTGATTTTTTTTTATTTTTTAAGAATACTGCAGAGAACGTCTGAGTTCCTCCTGACCCCTGGATGTACATCTGTAAAGCCCTGCAGTGGGGACTTGGTGATCTGAGGGTTAACTCATTTCTCTCACCTAGAGGCTGCTTTGTCCTTAGGCAGTTGGCGTTAGACAAATGACATGCTGTCTAGAGAGAAGGGTATTTAAATTACATTGCTGGACTCTGGGTTGCCAAAAGGAAGCCCTCTGGGGAACCTTATATATTTGACATGTATTTGCAGTGTGTAATTGGAACCGTGAGAAAGGTTTTTTGTTCAGTGCGATTGAAGAGTTTCCTTATTTTAAACCTGTTGAATCTGGAAAGAGCTGTTAGTTTTTGAATTTTTTCCTCTGATAATGGCTTCTTATAAAAGTTTAGGGCAAAGACTGTGTCTCCTTCATATACCACCCAAAGCTCAGTAATTACTCCGTACCCTGAGTGGACCAGGGCTGATCTGTCTCTTGTCTTCCTGTCCCCGGATATCTGAACTAGAAGCCCAGGTCATCCTTCTGCACAGAAGAGCCTGGTGATGAAGGGCCGAGAGGTTGGGGGCAGCCACAGGCCCTGCCCAGCAGCAGCAGAAGCAGTCCCGACCTCATCCTTCTGCCCACCTGGGGCCTGGTACTACCACCACCTTTGGATGAGTTGAAGCCGAGAGCCTCATTTTCCAATTTTCTTGTTGAAGAAATCTGTCCTCTCTCTTTCTCTTCTCCTGAGCGGTTTTACTTTAGGCAAATCAAAGCCCTTCTCAGTGACCGTGAGGCAAATGTCCCAGCATGGCTGTCCGCGGCCGTGCAGTCCCCTCCCAGACTCTAGTCCAGCAGTGAGGCTGCGTTTATTGCTGGCAGCACTTCTTCCAGCCCATCCTAAAAGAAACCAGTCCTGAATATTAATTGGGGGATTGATGGTGAAGCTCCAATACTTTGGCCGCCTGATGTGAAGAGCTGACTCAGGGGAAAAGACCCTCATGCTGGGAAAGATTGAAGGCAGGAGGAGGAGGAGACGACAGAGGATGAGACGGTTGGATGGTGTCGCCGACTCGGTGGCCATGAGTTTGAGCAAGCTCCGGGAGTTGGTGATGGTCAGGGAAGCCTGGCGTCCTACATGACTGAGTAACTGAACTGAGTGCTTCTTCACCTGTACTTGGGCCTCAGCCACTGGTGTTTGTGGCAGGTGTAATAGAGGGGTCACTGGAGCTTTCTAGAGAAAGAATTTGAAACTGCCTGTGCTGAGAACTGGGCGGGGGACTTGGCCGGGGGAGCTGCAGCAGCCTGGTTGCGTGGGTGGGCAGGGCTGGCGGTGAGGCCCTGAGGCCCAGGCGGGCTCAGCTCTCTGCTTCTCTGACCTAGCTGGGCGGACGCAGAGCAGGCAGAGCCTTCACGTCTTGAGGGCCGGTAGCTACCCGAGCGCATCACATGGGCACGTGTGGGTGCCAGGGACCAAAGCTGGGTTTGTGGGGGCCACCTTGCTACACAGAACTCAGAGCCCATGCTTCGTAATGCTTTTTTCTCTCTCAAGTAGGGCTGAGCCTGAGTGCAGCATACGGCTCCCAGTGCCCTCTCACAGCTGGCCTCCTTCCCTTCCTTGAGGCAGGGAAGTGGGCGGACAGCCCTGTGTTGGGGCCTCCCGAGCGTGTTGATTTCCCATCAGCAGATGCCGGCCAGCCCTGGGAGGCCCCTCACTGTGCTGAGGCAGACCTCTGTTGGTGGGCACAGGCCGCAGTGTGTGTCCTTTTCTTCGTGACTGGTTGACCTCAGCAGCCATCTCACTCTGACCCCGGCGTCAGGCGCCCCCACCCGCTCAGCGGCCTTGGGGGCCAGCTGGTCAAGGGTGAGGCTGTGTCCTTGTGGAGGTTGGCTTCTCCTGGGGCCCCTGAGGATTTCTCAGGGTAGTAGTTGGCTGTGACGTCCACCTGAAGCACATGTGGACAGTGCTGACCGCTGTCATTCACGGTTGTCTGTGTGGAAATTGATTTTGCCCAGTGGACCGATAAATTGGGACTCAGCAGCTAGCATCCAGATTTCCCTCAGGCTACAGAGTTGCTGAACAGTCTTCCCCAGAAGTGTCTGGGCGGCTGGGTAAAGTGGTGATTTTAGAGAATGTGGTGAGGCAGTGACCGAGTTTATACGATGCGACCCGTCAAGGTGCCATAGCCTGTTAGTTTTGACATGCGTTGGGCTGTGAATAGGCTACCCTCTTAGCACAGAGAGTATGACCAACACTAGAAAACTAAAAGTAATCTCAGGTAAAGTAGAACTTCCCCAGGTAAGACAAATGAAGGCCAATTTTAAGCATTACAGCTTTAGTTCAAGTTGAGATAATTTTTTAAATGGCTAATTAGATTTAACCACTTCATCTGAAACAGCTGTGGTAGTGTCCTCTGGTTTGGTTTGGCATTTACATGCATTGTGTTTTATTTTTTATTTTATTGAAGTGTGATTGATTTACAATATCATATTAGTTTCAGATGGAGAGCACAGTGGTTTAGGTTTTCATACATGTACACACATACACACACGTTTTTCAGATTTTTCCCCCTAAAGGATATTATAAAATATACTGAGTATAGTTCCATGTTGGTTATCTTTTATTTTTATTAAGAAAGCTATTTATTTTTGGCTGCTCTGGGGCTCTGTTGCGGTGCTCGGACTGTCTCCAGTTGCAGTGAGCCAGGGCTGCGCTCTGGCTGTGGGGCTTGGGCTTCCCTTTTTGGAGAGCACGGGCTCTCGGCGCACGGCCTTCAGTATTCAGTAGCTGCCGCACGAGCGCTCTGCAGCGTGGGTTCAGTAGTTGGGGCACACGAGCTTCGTTCTTACACTTAAACCCCATTTGTTGTTGTTTAGCCACTGAGTCCAACTCTTTGTGGCCCCATGGACCGCAGCACGCCAGCATAAAACTCTGTGCATGAATGTTATATATTTTATTTTCTTTTACAGTAATTTATGTGTCTCTAATAGACAAACCCTTCCCATATACAGGAAATACACAAATATGATAAACTTAATAGGCAAATACCGTACAACTGCAGCTCCCTTAAACAGTACAATGTTCTTCCCAGGGGTCTTAAACTCACTCGTCTCTTTATATAAAAAACTACATATGCAGTATTAGAAACTCAGTGAAACATTTTAAAATGGAACCAGAAAGATAATCTGTATGTACTTCTAATTATTTTAAATATCACAGATGGTTTACCTAATTAAACATATCTGGGTTATTCCTGGAAGTTAGCACAGAATGACCCTGGGCTTGCTTTACTTTGTCATCCTCGCGGGCATGTCTGTGCCATCGTCTAGGAGTTTGGGGGCAGCTTTTCAGGAACATTCTCACCTGAGTCGAGCTGGTGGACTCGTGAGTGACTTCCTGAGCAGGTCGTGAGTTTCCGAGTGCCTCGGGCTGGGGCCGTGGTGTGTGTTGCTCGCACCAGGCTCTGCGGGGCCACGGTGCAGGCGGGGTGGTGTTCCAGCGGGTGCAGTGTCTGTGGAGCCGGGAGTGCTGCTTCAGGGCCTCCTCACAGTCTCTGTCCCCTCTGTGTAGTGGTCCCCGTGATCCTGAAGGCTCTGACGTACGAGGAGAAGAGGGGTGCCTGCAGCGTGGGCTCCAACGTCCGGGACGCCGCCTGCTACGTGTGCTGGGCCTTCGCACGAGCCTACGAGCCTCAGGAGTTGAAGCCGTTCGTCGCAGCCATCTCAAGGTAAAGCCTGTTAATTTGGACTAGTGACAGCATTGGCTTGCCTGCTTCCCCTGTCTGCTCCTGTGCACTGAAAACCAGCACAGCCTCATGAAACCAGCACAATACCTTTTCCGTGGCTTCCTGGGCAGATCACTGTGGGCAGCGGGCTGTGCCAGCCACATGGGCATGGGCCCCACTTTTAGGATCCCATGTCTGTGCCCGGGAAAATTCGAAAGAGATGTGTCCCTCGTATAGTGATGTTAATTTTCTCCCTGTCTCTGTTGGACTGAAGTGAGTCCCTTGGACATGAAAAGGGAGTTCGGCTGTCCACTTCTGGTTGTTGGTTCTGTGTCACGCTGGAGGAGGAGCTGAGCACTGGGTTGGTCATGGTTGTAACACCGACCCAACCACTTTTACTCAGAGATGGATTTTAACATGATCTCCAGTCCTGAAAGCTGCCTCCCACCAAGGAGGTGTCCTGCCAAGAGTGGGAGACCCTCAGGCCTCAGAACGTATCCACAGGGCAACTCTGTCTCCTCCTGTGGCCAGTGCAATGGGCTTCCCCGTGGTCTGAGCACCAGCAGCGCCTGGGGGAAAGCTGCAGGGGACAGGGGCCGCCCGAGGGTCAGGGGAGGGTTCTCAGGCTCGCTTACCGCTCAGGTCTCATGGCCAGGCTGTATCTCTCAGTCTTAACCCTCATGTGAAGGGAAGGCCTGCAGAGCAGCCTGTGGATTCTGATCCTTGCTCAGTGAGATACACTGCTTCCTAGGAAGTCGTAAAAGTGTCTGACTTCTGGCCGTGTCCACCCCGGGAGGGGCAGGAGGGCAGTGGGCTCCTGGAGAGGCTGTGGTGGGCGTCTGCGGCCTGAGGCCCGGCTGCCTGTGCCTTTGTCCCCTCCGCCCCACGTGTATTCCCCACTCTCTTATTAGTCTGCAAAGGTGAGATTGTTTGCTGTTTACTTAATACAGCTTCGGGGCGGGTTCTGCCTACTGCTTTCTTGCTCTGCTCCTCAGCTTTTTGGAAGCTGCTTCTGCAACTAGAATGAAAGCGCAAGGTGTATTTTGCTCTCTGTTTCCATCAGCAGCCACAATATGATGAGCCTCTAGATGGGAGCTGTCTCATTCACAGTCGTGGCTTCCCAGCCAGCCGAGGTCTTGTGCCCAGGGCCCAGGCAGGTCCCGCTCTGCACCCGTCGCACTGCCTCTGCCAGAAGCTGACATGCCCTGACTTCGGGGGACCTGGCTTCAAAGGGTCTTTCCTATTTCAGAGTGACATCATCCTGGCAGGCTTCTAACCTTTGTGGCTGAAAGCACTGAAAGTTGCAGGAACCTGGGCCCTTCCTTTCTCTGGGGACTGTCTTTGGGTCAGCCCAGCCAAAGAGACAATCAGGACTGAGGGCTGAAAGGTCAGCAGAGGCACTGGGCACAGAGGTGGGTGGCCACCACTCATAACGTCCTCTGCTTGGGGCAGAAGCTTCTCGCCACCCCATAGGTGAGAGCGTCAAGAGTCACAAGACCTCATCGCCACCTTGGAGACATACTGTGACGAGTCCTGAGCCCTATGGGCACAGATGAGCCAGAGAGCAGGGTTCTGTGCAGGCCCTTGACTTGGGAATGGAGGCTCTTCCAGCTGCATGCAGACACCGTTGTGGTGTTCATCTCAGCAGAGGTTTTAATGCAGAGTACCAGCCAGTGAGGGTGCGCAGGAGTGCTGGTGAATGTTAAGCCTGGCCCTCGTGTAACGTGTGACACTCGAAGCATAGTGTCCGGGCGTGGGCGATCCTTCAGACTCCCATCCAGTTCTCCAGGAGGCTGAAAGGGGCACCGCACATCTTACTCCAGGGTGACCCCTGTTACTCAGAAAAGGAGAGACCCTGCCTGGTGTAGGGGTCACATCCTGGAGCTTGTGCCTGTCTGGGGAGGGTGTTGAAGAGACCAGTGATCCCACTGGATAGAGGCCTCTGCGGCCAACCTTCAGGCAAGGGTGCTGCGGGTCTGCGTGCAGCTGAGGGCCCGGGCAGGCCATACCAGGGGACCCCAAGGGCTCTGGAATGTGGGGGATGGAGTGGAGGTGGGTGGTCAGGGTGCTAGGCTTTCTGAGGCGGGATTTATTTTAAGAAATGGTGCTTGGATTAAAGGACAGATCACAGCTGCAGGGACTGGTGACCACATCCATCCACAGAAACTCGTGTGCTTCACTCAGGACCTTTGATCTCGGGAAGGCTGAATTTCCCTGACGTCTTGGGCACGCCCAAGCGATCGCTGATGAGTTTACACTCACCGAAAGTGCAAGCTGGCAGGGGAGCCCAGAGACTCCTGCTTCACAGCCCTCCTAATTTCTCCTAATTGACCCTGGAGTTGGTGCCTTGTGGAGTTTCTGCTCAGAGGGGGCCCCTCTTGTCCCCTGCTGCTGTGCCCATCTCAGGACTGGATTGGCAAGTGCCCGCTGGAGCTGTGCCTGGCAGCTCTCTCAGTCCAGTTTGGCAGGTTCCTAGGGAGCCTGTGCTCCAACCCTTCCCGGTCCATCTCCATGGCAGGCCCGGGGGGTGGAGCGGGCGGGCTGGAGGGTGAGTCACCTTGCCATGTGAGCCTTCAGGACGCTGCTGGTGCTCGCCTCCCTGCCTCAGAAGTATCGGTTGGGGTGTGTCCTTCGAGATCTTGGTTTGTAATAAGTGACCACATTTTAATTGTCAGCTTTTAAGCCCATTCATCCTGGCACATGATAAAATCTTGAGATCTTCAGCTATACTTTCACAAACTCTTTAGTTTGGATCCTGCAAAAGTAGACAGTTGAGATCAAACTATAATTCTATAAACGAACTAGACACATCTGATGGAGAGAGTCAGGTGGCGGTAATAATGAGGCAGGGCTGGGCGCAGCCCACACAGAGGGAGAGGTCAGAGTGTGGCTGGCCCCCAGCTCAGGCAGCCGGGCAGGGAAGAACTCGGGTCAGCCGCTCACCTTCCTAGAGGAACATGAGGAACTGTCCTTTCACTTCACCTGTGGATATATGCTCACCGTCTCTGTTTTAAAAATACCCCAAAGAAAGTTTTTAGGTCAGTATATGACATAGTTTGAATTAGTGTTGGTTGGTTTTGAAAACCTGTGTTTCCTAGGTGTTATGCACAGATTAAGAGATGGAATAATTATTTTGTGAATAAGTAAATCTGGCTTCCTGAGAAGCCAAGTGTAATTTAGGGACAGAGAAACACAAAGTTACAACGGTAGAGGATGGTCGTGTATTATTTTGAAATAACCTTCTCACCAGTAATCAAAAGCTAATTTGCAAGAAGAAAAGGGAAAAAAAAAGAGCCCTGTTGCCAGCATATGCGTTGGTTGTCACCTTCTAGCGATTTCCTCACCTGAAACTCTTTTGTAAGCCGAGCTCCTGTTGACATCAACCCTGCAGGGCCCCTCCCGTGCTAGGGGCAGTGCCCGGCTCAGCCTCGCGGAGCAAGCTGGGCAAGCAGGGCAGCGTGGGCAGCGCCTGGGGATTGGCTCCCAGATCTCTTCCTCGAGGGCAAGATTGTCCTGAAAAATCAGGAAATGGCAAGCATTGCTCAAAGCTACGTCTTGTTCCCACTCAGCGTTTCTTGATGGCAGACTTCCAGGGGGAAGATAACCTTTTCTGTTTCTTGAGAAAAATTAAGTGGTGGTTACTGACCAGAGTGTTCCCACCCATCCGCCTGTTAGATCTCCCCTCGGCCTCCATTTTAGCTCGGCTGTGATTGAAAGCACTTTGCAGATGTCTTGTGTTTCACCGTCATATCAGCCGGCTCCTGAGCTTTAATTCTTCTGATTTAGGGAAAAATTTAGGAAATGGTAACCCACTCCAGTATTCTTGCCTAGAGAATCCCATGGACAGAGAAGCCTGGTAGGCTACAATCCATGAGGTCGCAGAGTCGGACACGGCTGAGCGACTTGACTTTCACTTAGCCACAGGCGGGTCTTGAAGTTTATTCCCCAAATAGTGTGACTTGCAGCTTTTAAGCGTGGATGGGTAAGAAATCATCCATCTTGATATTTTGAAAAGCATATTTTGAAATGACAAGGTTACTGTTACTCAAGGGAAAAGGGATGTTTTGTTTTTTATTGCCACAAAAATATGACACAAACTAACAAAAATTGAGTTTGGGGTAAGATCTGCTCTTTGCTGTACCTGCTAAAAGCCAGGTGCCTGGAACTAGGAGCAGGTCTGGGCATGCAGCTCCCCTGACTCGGACAAGAAAGAAAATCCCTTTCTGTTTGACATAGACCATCCTTCTGTGTTGGGAAATCCTGGTGAAGTATCACCTGAACTCTCCCAGTGAAAGCAAACAGGTGAAGACACCGAGAGCATTCCAGGCCCAGTGGCTGCCGTGTGCTCAGAATGGTCCTTGGCTGGCTGCAGCCTGGCCCCTGCACCCCTCTCAGAAATGGGTAAAGAGAGCACAGAGTCATGCTCTGCCCCGTTCTGCTGAGGAAAACCTCACAGCCCACGGGACGTGGGGGCCTTGGGGGAATCTCTCATGTTTAAATGTAACCAGGTTGTCACATGTACTGTCATTTGAAACATGCTAGTATTTCCAGATAAGCCAGTTTTGTTCTGAAAGTGTGAAATCAGAACAGTTTTCAAAATTTAGTCCACATCAGAACAGTATTAAAACCTGTTACATTCACAGAGGTATGCACAGTGGACTTGCTGAATTAACTTGAGTCTATACTTAAAAGCTGTGCTTGTTAAGTGGTTTTGTTATATTTGTCCTACTGTGTTCTGTGAAAGCTGGTAGAATGTGGATAAAGCAGTAAATATTTTAAGCCATTTACTCACAAATGCAGAAGCAGCCTGATGGAGGTTTGTGGGCCCGTCTGTAGTGCCCCAGGGTCAGGTTCTCAGGCTGTAGCCAATGCTGGCCCTTTGGTAACCGATCTTCGGACAAGCCTCACCCTGCCTGTCCGAGTCGGTGGCCTGGCTCCAGGGCCCTCATGAGCTGTGGGGGTCTGCTCCTGTGACCACAAGGCCAGGGTATGCTCACCGTGAAGGAACAGGGGCCTTGCACCCAGAGGTAGACCGCTGCTTGCCATTCAGGGGGCTTTCTGCTGGAGTTCCCAGGACACACAATCTCTCCAGGAATGACTGCTGTGTGGCTAGAGACCGCAGGAACTGAGCCAGTTGGGCTGGGCCTTACCGCGGGGGGGAGGGGGTTGCCCACAGACCCACCTGAGGGCGAACACAGAGAGGTGTCTGCAGCTGAGCGTAAACGGCATCACCTGCAGTGAGTGCCTGAGCTCGACCTGGACAGCCCCTGCTGCACCCCTGGGGTAGTGTGTGCAAAGAGAGTGGAGTAGATAGAGCCCCTTGCCCGTGGCTGGAGGGAGGTAATCCACACATGATGAAGCTGGGAAGGGCCCTTCAACACAGGAGTTCATTACTGTTCTGGCTTGATTACAGCGTAAACATACAGTCTTAAAGCCCAACTATCTCTGTTTGGCACCACAGGGCAGGCCCCTCAGGCTGACCTGCATGGCATGGCAGGTGGCTCAGAGGGGAACTTGGACTTGGCTCAGTGGTCTTGGTTGCACCAAGGTTGAAACTGGGCTCAGTCTGTCCTAGGCAGGGCCAGCGTGTCCACAGCTGGGGGTGGGGGGTCTGGGGGGTCGGAGGGGTTTGGTGTAGAACTTAGCAGTGACCTTGCAGGGGTTATAGTGAACTGTAGATTGGCAGGTGATTCTAAGTTTCTTCTCTATTTTTTTCCATTTTCTCTTTATTAATAAGTGTTCAATAATTTAAAAATTATAATTTAGGAAAAATAGATTGACAGGAAATTTCAAGAATTCAGTGTGTAATATGAACTTCTGGTAGTGTTGGCTGGACCCAGAGTCAGTGAAAATATGTCCACATATTTCTTATGTCAGACATTAAAGGAAAGTGGGAATTTTTGGTTAGTATGTTTTCCTAGAATACATATGATCTTATGAAGGTGGCTTTAGTAGGAAAGAACCTGGCTGTCAGTGCAGGAGATGCTGGAGACACGAGTTTGATCCCTGGGTTGGGAAGGTCCCCTGGAGGAGGACATGGCAACCCACTCCGGTTTCTTTACCTGGAAAATCCCATGGACAGAGGAGCCTGGCAGGCTACCGTCCATGGGGTCACAAAGAGTCAGACACAACTGAAATGACTTAGCATTAGTACTTACTCATATGTAAATATAATACTTAAAATTCCATTGATGATGAGAGTATATTTAGAGTAAAATATCAAATATGTTTTCACTAAGAACAGTCACGTGTATATGTTAATCTCAAACTCCTAAATTATCCTCGCCACCTTTCCCCTTTGGTAACTGTAAGTTTGTTTTATATGTCTGTGGGTCTGTTTCTGTTTTGTATAAGTTTATTAGTACCATTTAAAAAAAAACTTACTTATTTTTTAATTGAAGGATAATAGCTTTACAGAATTTTGTTGTTTTCTGTCAAAGCTCCCTCCCCATCCCACCCCTCTAGGTTGATACAGAGCCCCTGTTTGAGTTTCCTGAGCCACACAGCAAATTCTCATTGGCTACCTATTTTACACATGGTGATACAAGTTTCCACGCTCCCCTTGCCATGCCTCTCACCCCTAGTACCGTTTTTCTTCACTCTGTGTAAGTGAAATCATGTGATATTTGCCTTTGCCTCACTTCGTTGGTAATCTCTAGGTCCATCCCTGTTGCTGCAGTTGGCATTATGCTTACTACTAGACGCAGACCAGTCACAGCAGGACCTCCTGTGTAGCACAGGGAAGCATACTCAGTATGTTATAAGAGAAAAGAATCTGAAAAAAGCGTTATTGAAAGATCACAGAATTACATGTCTTGGTCAGTTTAATGATTTCTGAGATTTTGTTAACAAAAGCATTTAGATGTTGAAATGGAATCAGTCTTTAAATGGTCCCGCTAAAGTCAATGAATTTCCTTTAGTGTTAAGACTAGTATTTTTTTTTTTAATCTCATCTTGGCTATAGTTTATAATATAGTAAAGAGGTGAGAGAAGAAAAGGAAACTGCTCTCTCTTGCCTTCATTAAAGGAAAAGGTTCTTCCCTTTAATAAGAGTTTTGCTGAAATTAATTTCAGCTTCAACTAGTGAAAGGACCCCAAATACTAATACTGGATCTTTAAAAATCTTTAGATTTTTTAAAAAACCTAAAAAACTTTTAAGTTTGAACTAACTTTAGACCTAAAGAAGAATAGCAAAAATAATAGCAGTTCCCATAAAAGCCCTTCATCAACTTCCCTGAATGTTGACTTCTCACAAAGGAGACCGAACACTGAGCATCGTGTGGGGCCAGGGATTAAACCTGGAGAAGGCAGTGGCACCCGCTCCAGTGTTCCTGCCTGGCAAGTCCCAGGGTTGGGGGAGCCTGGTGGGCTGCCGTCCGTGGGGGTCTCACAGAGGCGGACACGACTGAGCCGACTTCCCTTTCACTTTTCACTTTGATGCCTTGGAGAAGAAAATGGCAACCCACTCCAGTGTTCTTGCCTGGAGAATCCCAGGGATGGGGGAGCCTGGTGGGCTGCCGCATGGGTCGCACAGAGTCGGACACGACTGAAGTGACTTGGCGGCAGTGATTAAACGGCAGCTGCTGTTTGGTGATGTGCCATCTTGGTGTTGGATTTGGGATGTGTCCCAAACTCACTGCCCCCGTTGAAGTCTATAAAATTAATGTTTAAAAAATGATAAGCATTTAGGGGTGCTTTGAGACTCTGTAATAAACTGTCTAGTTTTCACACTCAGTCCCTATCAGCTACTGTGCCAGGCCAGCAGCGATGGTGGTGCTTTCATAGGAAAACGGGTCCCTCTGCTTTCTGCTCCTTTGTTGACTTACATCAGTGTGGACCACGGCTTGTCTTCTAACACTGCTGGTTATTTTGTTGTCAGATTGCAGTGCGTTTAGTTATTGGGAGCAATTTCAGGTTGGCTTCTGTGCCTTTTTCTTTTTCCTAATGGTTTCTCAATTTCTAGCATAACAAGATGCCCCAGGCTTTTCTTTTTTCCTTGCCCCAGCCTTAGAGTCAACCACTTCCAGGAGTCCTTGTTCCTCTTAGTGGTGAATGGTGTTTAGAATCCAAGACCTGGGTTCCATGCCCACACCCACTCCTACACTACCCTTTGTACTTCCAGCCCAGGCCTGCCCGGTCCCCTGACCTCCCTCCTGTGTGCAGTACTTCTTCATCCCGGCTCCCTCCCCAGCGTCTGTGTGCAGTGGTTTCAACTGCTAACTCTGCCTGTGAGAAACACAACTGCTCCATGGGAGAGTGCTCCTGTGTCTTCCCCGTCCACGGCGTGGGGGGCCCCTGGCTAACACAGGCACATTTCCACTGTCCCAGGGGCCCCACTGCCTATACTTTTTAATTTGCATTCGAGAAAATTCACCTGTCATGAACAGCTGTTGACAGATTGGTAGAGTTGAGTCCCCCAGTTTCAGTACCAAACAGAATGGCTGTCAGATAGGAGGGCAGCATCTCTTTCAGGAGATCTCTGTGTGTCCGAAATGACCCCTTTTCAAGCATTTCCTCTGGGGGCTGATGGGAGATGCCAGTTCACAGGTCACATCAGCAGCAGCGCTCTGCCCCAGTTTGCTGTCTGTTGTCACCAAAGCCCAGTAGGCACTTGAGCTCCTCCTGATGTGTCCCTGATGGTTGAGGGTGACAAGCAGTGAAGGGAGGTTTCAGTGAAGCTGGTGGACAGTCTGAGCCCGGGGTGGGGGTGGGGGTGGGGGCTTCCTTCTTGCCAGCTGTGGTCAGAGTTTGACTTGGGGAACAGGCCTTTCAGCAGCTCTCCGCTTGGCTGCTGTTTCTGGGGAGCTGCAGGGCTCATCGCTGCTCTTGCTGGCCTCCTGGGCCCCCTTGTTTCTCTGTTTATACCTGTGGTCCTGCCCCCAATACTGCTGTCCTCGTCCTGCCCTACAAGGCCCGTGCACGAGGCCACCCTCCCTGTGAGCCTGCTTGCCGGGAGCCAGCGTGAGGAATCCCACCCGTGACAAGGTCATGTGGCAGAGGCCTGATGGGCAGGGCGAATCAAGCCTCAGGTTTTCCCCCTGGTATTTCCTGAGCATGTACCCCCCAAAATAAGAATCTGCCTGCTTTTCCACTCTTCGGGTATTTTCTGGAAAAAAGTCAACTCAGGGCTTTAGTCTTCTGCATTTGAAAGGGATGTTTCAGTTAAACCCCCTCTGATAGCTCTCTAGCTTGCCTAACAGGTTTCCCCGGACCTCTTACAGCTTGTGAATTGCTTACAGCCCCCCAACTGTGAGAGGCACAAAGCTTAAAAGCATCTTAAAGATACAGAGCCTTTCCTAAAGAGCTAAAAATCATATTGGTGACAGGTTTTCACTGTTGACTCAATGATTACTGCCAGACCTCCATATTCTTTATCTTTTAGGCACCTGGGAGGACGTTAATCAATGTAAACGGGATACGGAAAAAGATATATAGTAGTTTTGATGTTAGCAACACTAGACTTTTGAGTTAATTACTTTTCTTTTGTTATAAATCACTATACTTCTTTTACTTGTTATAAATTGCTGTATCTTTGCTATGTAAGAATGTAACTTTATTTAGTGTTTTTCTGAGAGTGTCACCAGACTTTGGGAAGATCCACACAAATAAGCCTTCTAGTTGACAAACCTTATCAGAAAAGGACTGTAAAATGTTAATTGGCCCTTTTGGCCGGAAGATGATGTAAATTACCTAAGACTTGTGTATACAACTAGGTATGCAGAGAGAAAAGCCTGGTTTTGATAAGAGTCTGGGCTGCTAACGCTGCATAACTTGGTAATACCCATTGATCTCTATGTACAGTCAAAAAGGTATAAAAGGCCTTTCTAGACAGTAGAGGCCAGGCCAGTCATTGGAAGGACTGGTTTCCCCGTGTCTCCTCTTTACTCTAATTTCAGGCTGAATTCCCATCTGGGGTGTGGAGGCTCGCCATGTCTACTTACTTGTCCTGGCTTCTAAGATCTGTAAGAGAGCCCAAGGTGGGGCACTCTCCGATATTCAAACGGGCGCTGGTGGCCCAACGCAGTGGTGCAAGTTCCTTGTCTGGAACTTTATTGGTTTTCCACGTAAACCAAGTTATTCAGCCTCTTTCCTCCACTTAATTTTCCTACTACACTCTTTCTTCCTAATCTAATCTTATAAATAAATAAATAAGTTTTCCTCGCCTATGCCGTCCACGCTTCAGATTTCCCTGGATCCACTGGGGCTGGACCCCGGCACCTGCTGGCTCTGGTAGAGTTGGGATTGGCCACCCCCGCTGCCCTATGAGCATATCTGCCACTGAGGCCCCGAGCCATGGACGGGCTCACGGGTACATGGAGGAGGGAGACTGTGGGGTCAGTGCCCCGGGTCTGTGGAGAGTCCCTTTCATGAATCTCTTCGTCTCTTCCTCACAGCGCTGGTGATTGCCACTGTTTTCGACCGAGACGTAAATTGCAGGAGAGCAGCCTCTGTAAGTTGTCCTGTTGGGTCCTTTTCTTGAGGGTGTGGGTGGCTCTCACCCGTTGTCACCGGCTTGTGAAGCAGGAGCGAGGCCCAGGAGCGGGGTGGGGGTGGCTTCCACTCCCTCTGGGTCCCAGCTGGGGAGTGGGCTGTAGCCTGTGGCGGGCGGGTCACGATGGGTTGCCGGCCTCCAGACGGAGAGGCAAGGGGGTCCTGGAGGGGCGAGTGTGGAGTGGGTGCTGCCATCTGAGTGAGGGTGGGGCCCGGGATCAGTGTTGCAGGTGTGCCCTCTACTTGTGGGTGATGTGGAATTGAGACCTCTGTCCTGAGATGTCGGGGCATCAGGTCACAGAGCTCCCCATGGCCTGCCTGCTCTCTGTTCTCTGAAGTACATGGGGTCCTTGAAACTTTGCGTTTCAAGCAAAAGTTTCCCAGGAAAGCCCAAGACCTTGTCTGTGTCCTGCAGTTTCTCTTCTTTTGTCTTGAGCATCAGTAGGAAACCTATTGATTCCTTGAGAAATCTTCACGTTTGTGCCTTGATATTTTCCCCCAGGCAGTAACTGTAAGACTCCTTGAAATACAGTGAGACTCTTGTTAAGTCTGTGTGTAAGAGTTGCTTGTTGGGGAGTTCCCTGCTGGCCCAGTGGTTGGGACTCTGGGCTTCTACTGTAGAGGGCCTGGGTTCGATCCCCAGTATCTTTGCAAGCTGCGCTGCAAGGCCTTAAAGAAATTGCCTTTTATATTTTCTGTTTATTGGAACCTAAGAACTAATTTTGGGAAGCAGTAATAAAATCAAAGCATTGATGCTTTTATGATATCCTAGGGAAGAGGTGGAATAGAAGAACAGAAATTTTCTTTTTCTTTTTCAAGTTACAATTAAAATCCTTTAAAATTAGTGGAAGTTCTTTGCATTAAACACCACCTAAGTGACCCTTCCTTACTTAGTAGCACACGTCTATCGCAGTGAAAGGTGCTTCTGTTTGAAGCTCATTTGAAAAGGTAGGGACCAAGTGCCTAATTATCGGGGATGAAATTCCTCTTATCACAGAGCTGCTTCCTTGTGATGATGTATTTGGCCCTTTTGGATTCCAGTTGGCGCTCTGGTTCTGCGCACTCCACGGGACACCACACCCAGTGACCTGGGGCCTTCTCCTTCGGCGCCAAGGTGTGGGGGTGCTATGAGCATGCTGAGCTGCCGTCTTTGCGCTCTTGTGGTTTGGATGCTTTTTTGATGATTCAGTGGATGTTAGCAATTTGATCTCTGGTTCCTCTGCCTTTTCTAAATCCAGCTTGAACATCTGGAAGTTCATGGTTCACACACTGTTGAAGCCTGGCTTGGAGAATTTTGAGCATTATTTTGCTAGCGTGTGAGATGAGTGCAATTCTGTGGTAGTTTGAGCATTTTTTGGCATTACCTTTTTTTGAGATTGGAATGAAAACTGCCCTTTTCCAGTCCTGTGGCCACTGCTGAGTTTTCCAAATTTGCTGGCATATTGAGTGTGGCACTTTCACAGCATCATCTTAAAGGATTTGAAATAGCTTAGCTGAAATTCCATCACCTCCACTAGCTTTGTTCATAGTGATGCTTCCTAAGGCCCATTTGACTTCACATTCCAGGATATCTGGTTCTAGATGAGTGGACATACCATTGTGGTTATCTGGGTCACTGAAAAAGCAAGAGAGTTCCAGAAAAACATATACTTCTGCTTTATTGACTATACCAAAGCCTTTGACTGTGTGGATCACAACAAACTGTGGAAAATTCTTCAAGAGATGGGAATACCAGACCACCTTATCTGCCGCCTGAGAAATCTGTATGCAGGTCAAGAAGCAACAGTTAGAACTCGATATGGAACAACAGACTGATTCCAAATAGGATAAGGAGTACGTCAAGGCTGTATATTGTCACCCTGCTTCTTTAAGTTATATGCAGAGTACATCATGAGAAATGTTGGACTGGATGAAGCACAAGCTGGAATCAAGATTGCCGGGAGAAATATCAATAACCTCAGACATGCAGATGACACCACCCTTATGGCAGAAAGTGAAGAAGATCTAAAGAGCCTCTTGTTGAAAGTGAAAGAAGAGAGTGGAAAGGTTGGCTTAAAGGTCAACATTCAGAAAACGAAGATCATGGCATCTGGTCCCATCACTTCATGGGAAATAGATGGGGAAACAATGGAGACAGTGACAGACTTTATTGTTTTGGGCTCCAAAATCACTGCAGATGGTGACTGCAGCCATGAAATTAGAAGACGCTTACTCCTTGGAAGAAAAGCTATGACCAACCTAGATAGTATATTCAAAAGCAGAGACATTACTTTTGCCAACAAAGGTCCATCTAGTCAAAGGTATGGTTTTTCCAGTGGTCATGTGTGGATATGAGAGTTGGACTATAGAGAAAGCTGAGCGCCGAAGAATTGATGCTTTTGAACTGTGGTGTTGGAGAAGACTCTTGAGAGTCTCTTGGACTGCAAGGAGATCCAACTAGTCCATCCTAAAGGAGATCAGTCCTGAATATTCATTGGAAGGACTGATGCAGAAGCTGAAACTCCAATCCTCTGGCCACCTGATGTGAAGAACCAACTCATTGGAAAAGACCTGATGCTGGGAAAGATCGAAGGTGGGAGGAGAAGGGGACGACAGAGGATGAGATGACATCTCCGACTCAATGGACATGAGGTTGAGTAAGCTCTGGGAGTTGGTGAAGGACAGGGAAGCCTGGCGTGCTACAGTCCATGGGGTTGCAAAGAGTCAGATGCAGCTGAGCGACTGAACAAGAACATGCAGTGTGACCTTTAGGACTACCTTTCCTGCAGCACGATTCCCAGAGCCCAGCCAGGCCTTGGCAGTACTGGCAGCCCCTGCTTCCGGCCCATCCCTGGCTGAGTCACGTCTGCTGTCCGGCTGTGCACATCTGCTGTTGGGCCTCTGGGTTGTTTCTGCTTTGGAACTATTAAGAATTAAGCCACTGTGACAATTCACATACAGGTTTTCGTGTGAATACAATTTCTATTTCTCTGGGATAAATGCCAAGAATAGATGGTAGTTGCACATTTAGATCTGTTTGGAGGGGCCTTGCTGGTTTCCAGAGGGGCTGTACCACTGTAAACCTGCCCTCCATCACCGGTCAGTGATCAGTTTTTCTACGGCCTCCCAGAATTTGGTGGTGTCATTATCTTTGTGTTAGTTACTTTGCTTAGATGTGTGGTGATAGCTCACCATGGCTTTAATTTGCATTTCTCTCATGGTGATGCTACTGATGTTGAGCATCTTTTCATGTGGTATTTACCACCTGTATCCTCTTCGGTGAAATGTTGGTTTGTGATCTTTAACCACCAGTGCTCCTTGTGTGCATTTGGTGGGTCTAGTAATTAAAGTGACACAAGCCAGATGAACAGGGGAAAAAAACAAGTTAATTCGTACAGACGGCGGTCTCATAAAATGGGCCCCCTAAAGTAACCAAAGCAGGCTGTTTATATATCCTTTTTGGACAAAGAAATGGTTATTTGTGAAGATTTAACAGAAGGGGCTGGTGAAGGAGTGACAAGATTTATTTCCATAACTGGTGATGAGGATGCTTTCTTGCCTCCTGAAATGGGGAATGTACCCTCACATGAGACATTTATTCTTGCTTTCAGAGTCGGGTGTTTTAAATACCATCCCCCCCACTGGCCATTTGTCAAGTAACATAGCAATATGTGGCCTGAGTGGCCCACCTTCAGCTCGAGCAACATCTTTTGCCTCCCTTTTTACTGGGTTGTTTGTTTCTATTGCTGAATTTGGGAGTCTCTGTATTCGAGTCGTTTTTTCCTGAGCAAGTGGCTTGCATGTTCTTACCAGTTTGTGGGTTTCTGTTCATCCTCTTTACAAGTCTTTCACAACAAGTCTTTTAATTTCGATGAGATCCAACTCACTGCTGTTTTCTTTTATGGAACATGTTTCTGGTGTCAAGTCTGAGAATCTGAGAATTCATTGTGTAGCTCTCGATCCTAAAGGTTTTCCCTGTTCTGTCCCATTGATCTATGTCTGTCTGTCTGTCTGGGTTACCAGGGCTCCATAGTAACCCTAATACTGGATAGAGCAAGTCCTCTCATTCCACCCCCCGCCCCAAATTGTGTCACCATTCTAGGGCTTGTGCTTTCTCCTATAAATCTTGTGTTTTTACCTTTTAAATGATGTCACCAGTATAGTAAATGTGTTCTTAAATATTGCATGTTACATAAATTGACATTGTATCTTTTCTTCATTGCCTTTTGGTTGGTTTCACTTTTGTTTTTTATTTTCTTTAATGAATTTATTGCGAAAGCTGAAAAAGGGTACATAACAAAAGTCCCATCTCCCTGCTCCCAGTGTGAAAGCTGCCCGAGGGCCCTCAGGGAAGGGCGGTTCTAGCTATACCTCCCTGAGGCCACCGAATGCTTGGTCTTGGAGATAGCCAAGTCCTTTGCCTTCCTCTGTCACCTGCGGGAGGTGTTAGGCACCCATTTAAACACTATATGGGGGTCTTTGTGTTCTGTCGTCTTGATTCCTTGTGCTCCTCCCAGCACTCCCAGGGGATGGTGATGGTGTGTGTGAGATGAAAGTCCTGGAGGTTATGACCTCGTTCCCAGGATGCTCCCTCCCGCTCCAGGCATTCAGCCTGTGTCTGTAAGCAGATTTGTGCCTCCCAGGAGCTCCCTGAAGCCTCTGGCCACCTGACCTCTGCCCTTTGACCTATCTCTGGTGGATGGCACGTGGCGAGGAAGTTGCGTTGTGTGCATTTGCTAGCTGGTGGCGAGAAGGTCCCTGAAGG
Organism: Nanger dama; assembly: GCA_917880005.1. NCBI lineage: Eukaryota > Metazoa > Chordata > Mammalia > Artiodactyla > Bovidae > Nanger > Nanger dama. The sequence goes on along the minus strand of CAKJTW010000113.1, from coordinate 3,224,120 downwards.
ACAAGGAAGCCTGATGTGCTACAGTCAGGGGGTCACAAAGAGTCGGACACGACTGAGCGACTAAACAGACAAGAAGGTCCATCTGAGGACACCTCATTCTAAGTGAAGGTCTGGACCTTCTGAACAGCCCCGCTCTGGGCCTGTGAGCGGGACATGGAGCGTGTCCACTGTCGTCCTGGGGAAGGCGGCGTGGGGAGACCAGGCACTCAGTGTCACCCCCCATGTGCTGTCATCACAGATCCCCAGTAAGATGACTTGGGCTTTGGGCCTTCAGTTCACCTAAAGGTTTGGCTTTATTCCTGTTTCTATATCTAGGGCCTTGAATCAGGCTTTGGTGTGAAAGTCAGCATCGGCCACTCAGCAGATTTTATAAACTTGAATTCTTAGCCTGTGGTTTGAGAGCACACCAGGATGTAAAAAGAGAAAGATAAAACCACCCCTGAGGCTCTGAGTGGCCAACAATGAGACCTTTATTTAAAAAAAATAAAGTCGTGGCTCATTTGTTCTGCACCGGCTTTGCTGCGCGTCCATCACCAATGGCCAGCGAGTGTACACCTAACTCACCACTCTGTGTTTCTCTTCCTTAGGCTGCTTTCCAGGAGAATGTGGGACGACAGGTATGGTTACTTTTAAATATCTTTGTTCCTAAAACTTCCTGTAGATATAGAAGTAAAAATAGCAGAGCCACCGACATGGGTAAAGAATTGACCTAAAAAAGCTAGTGCTTCACAGGGTGACTTCTGCTCACAGGTTCACTCATAACTCAACTCAGGTGAGTGTTGACATGAGTTTTAAACAATTAGTAGCTGTTATACAGGAAACTTGAATGTGTAATTTTCACAAACGTCAGAAATCCATGCCTCATGCATTGCTGAGACCCTTCTGATGTCAGCAGTTGCCCCTGGGCGCCAGAGGGGTTTGGGCAGAGGAGCTTGGCTGGGCAGGGGCAGAGACATGACCCCTGCCTATCCCCTTTATGGAAGGAGCCAGCTTCTTCATACCAGTGCCCCGCGGCCCCTCCTGATGCAGCATCTTGTCGCAGACCCTGAAGCTCTTATCACCGGTCAGCCTGGGCTGTTGCAGATGGGGAGAGGTCTTCTTGGCAGAGATACCAAGCTGAGCTCTGTTGGGCAGGGTGCCAGGAGAGGGGTCTGGGCTGGAGGTGAGTGAGTTGCAGGTGTGAGAATACTGGGGACAAGCAGTGATGGGCCTTGGGGTCTTGAGGGGCCCAGTTCAGACTGCGGGACTGAGGGAAGCCCACACAGAGTGGCTGCTTGGTAGGTGGGAGGGCAGGAGTGGCGGTAGGTGGGAGAGGTGGTTGTCCTCGAGGGAAGACTTGGATGAATACAGGATTCTAAGACTCCTGCCTGGACATCTGGGAGAAACTGTGTGCGGAACTGTTACTTGGGTGACGCCGAGTCCATCAGGGTTCTCACAGCAGGGTGTGCGCAGCACTGGGCCCATGGCCTCTGGGTAGACTCGCCTTTCCTGGGCTGACAGGGAGGGACCAGCTTCCACAGGGATGATGATTGGTACATGGTGGGAGGGTCTCCTGGAAGCATGGGGTACTGGGCATGCAGGTGCTTCCATCCATGTGGCCCGGGTGCTGGAGGGGGCCCCAGCCCTTAGGGTGGAGCCGGGAAAGGAATCAGTGGGTCTACAGGCTCGACTAGGTCTGTGAAGGAAGCCGACCTGCTCGCCTTCCATCGAAGGCCGTAGAACTGCCAAGGGGCAGTGAGGAGGGTGGATTAGCTGGGAGTTCTGAAGCCTGTATTGTGAACTGTGGCCCTGCACCTGCAGGGGTTAGGGCCTTGAGGTGAGCTGTCCAGTTCTGAATGCAGCGTTAAGGCTACACTGATGCCAAGGTGGTTTCAAACAAAGACTTGAATTCCATAGTCATTGCCAAAGGTAGAGGGAACCAAATCACGCAGCTTGAACTTGAATTTGTGCTACATTGAAATTGTTGAGGTGCCACCTCGTCCTTCGGGGGTGTTTTTCCGAGGAAAGAACCTAGTAAGGGCTCAGCCTTTCTTCCATTGCTGTGAGGCGACTGAGACTCAGTGTGCCTGAGTGTCACTTCGTCCTGTCTGCCTGGAACGCCGAGAACTTAGAAGAAAGAAAGCGGGTCACTCGGCAGCTGCCAGCCTCTGGAGGAGGGCTGGCCCGAGGAGGCCCTGGGGCGTCGGGAGACGTCTTAGCGTTGGCCGGGCCGGCAGTCTTGCGCAGTGGAGCAGAGGGCGCCACCGCCTCCTGTAGTCACAGTGGCCTCTAACTCAGCCTCAGGTTGGTGTGGGTGGCCTGGGGCCCAGCAGGAGTCAGCCAGGTGCACGGTTGCCCCTGGGGTGTTGGGGCCCCCTCCCCTGCGCTGAGCTGTGTAGCGAGATGGATTGACTTTTAGGTTCACTCGAGAACCAAACCTCCGATCCTGAGGTCGTGTCCGTGACAAACTTACCAGGGTCCATTGACAATTTGGAGTCAGATTTCAAGTCCAGTTCTTCATATGTGGGGCTCCCTCAAAGAGATAGTGTGGAAGGTTAGCGGATTATGGGTCCCTGCGCCTAGGGCTTGCTCAGAGTGAGGAAGGGTGCCAGGGACCCAGGCCTCCCCAGACCCTCTTGTGGTTAGTGGCAGCACCGCATCCACTCCTTGGTTGCAAGTTTGTCATTTATGTCCTTTTAGAGAATGTATTGTCTTGTTTTCAGGTTTTCAAGTGTTGTCACCAAAGAGTGGTATCAATAATAACTTGCAGACTTTGGGGGTGGGGCCTGGGCCTAGGCTGGGAACGTGTTCCTGGGTGTGGCCAGTGTCCCTGACCGCCCTCCCCCGAAACCATTTGTTTCAGAGTCTGGCCCTGGTTGTCAACCTTTGGGCCCCCACACATGACCTCCCAGCTTTTGTCTTGTTCATTCTCCCCACCAGCTGTGGGGGTGGGCTCCCGTCTAGGATTCACAACCCAGGCAGGTGCCAGCCCCCTCAGGGGTTCTGGGGTCCTTCTGGCTGGAGGGACACTGGTTGAATGAAATCTGAACTTGAGTTCTGCTGAAATCTGATGTCTTTCTGTGGTGTGTGGTTTAGAGAAAAGGCTTTTGCATTATTTCAAAGTTGAAATGCTAGCATTGTTAGGGAAAAATTTTTTTTAAGTGCTTCAGATAATTTTAGCAGTGTCCAGCCTTGGAGAGGCAGTCAGTGGTCCTTGACTTGAAAGTCCTTGGGTGAGCTTGGTTAAGGCATGTAGTTTTTGCTGTCAGGTTAGTAACCAAGTCTACGTTCCCCAGACTTCTCAGTTTGTTGATAAACCTAACTCATGTGCATATGGTTATCAAACTTTGAAAATGCCTTTTTTATTCATTGAAATAATTTTTGTCTCTTTCTCCCCCCACTTTTTTGTTAGGGTACTTTCCCTCATGGGATTGATATTTTGACCACAGCTGACTACTTTGCTGTCGGTAACAGATCTAACTGTTTCCTGGTTATAAGGTAAGTTTTAATAGTCATTGTAAAATACAGTGTTTTTTTGAATCACAGATCAGTTTCCACCGTTTGGTCTCTTGAGCCTGGAAGATCCACTGAAAGTAAATCTATGTGTGAAAAGATTGAAAAAGTAATTGAAAACTGTTTTGAAAGGTTTCTTTCTCACCGATGGGACAGAGTGCCTAGTGTATGAGTCCGTTTACATAAAACTTCACGAAATACGAGAGAATCCAAAGGACAGTAGCCTGTCGGGGGTGGCCTAGAGAAGGGGGTTGCTCACCTTTTAGAGGTGTCAATGGTTTGAGGAGCACTGCTGTGGTGGTGATTTTTCTCTTAAACCATCATTTCATTGAGACCATGGTCTTTTACAGGGAATAGCCAAGAGCCAAAACCGTGTTTGCTTTCTGTGTGGCCACTCCTCCACTGGGGAGCTTCTCAGAATGAACCCTCAGATTGAAAGTGACTGTTCCTTTATTGTTTCAGTGAAGCAGCGTTTCCCAAGTGGAAGTTAATTCTAGCTTCTTTATTGAGTAAAACAGAGGTATTTGAGAAATCAGGTCAAGGAATAAATAGTTAACGTCCCTAAGTACGGTTTTACGGAAATCACATCAAAGCTTTCATAATTTAAGTACGTAAGTCGTGGGGCAGTGAGTCCAGTGTCTTAGTTAATTAACCCATTGCAGCACTAGTACAGGATGGGCATGATTTCATGAAGTGACTTATTTGCCTTAAACTGGGAGAGGAAGCACACCAATGCCTTTTAAAATTGTTACCCGTTCTGTGTCTGAAGGATAGATTCCCCAACACCCCTGCTGTGCAAACCATGCAGAAACTACATTTCTCCATAACCAGCACGGACAGATATTTTTTAAAAAGATGTAGCATTTGGCCTCTTTCCCAGAAGCAATCTTTGCCCAAACAGACTGTATTTTTAGCATCCTTTCCACCTTTCCTCAGCATTTAATGGCCTTCTTTGCCTTCTCAGTTCTTTCCTGTTTTAATTCTGTTTTCTTTGATTGTTAATCTTTGAACGTGTATTATACATGGACACTCCCCACCTTTGCCCAAGTTTCCTGGCTAAAAACTTGCAACGTTTGGCCTTGGTATGCTTTTCTTGTGGCTGAGGTCTCTTAGTTGGTCTGCTTTTCATAGATGGGCTAGCTTGGGGTATGTCTTTTTTTCACAGAGGGTTCTGCACAGTTGCCTGGACAAGAGGCAGTTTGTGCAGATGGGTCCAGCAGTCATGGACCCAGGGGCTGTGGCTGCACCCCATTACCGTAGGGCGCTTTGGGGAAGCTCTCCCCTTGCCCCAAGGCCGGGCTGACACCCAGGGTCCTATGCCAAAGGAGCCTGGTGGGGCTGGGGGGACAGTCCTGCAGGGAAGAGTCCAGAGAGCAGGGCCCAGCCCGGCGGGGTGGGGCTTCTGAGCCATAGTGGTCCTTGAGTCGTCCTGAGGTCAAGGACCCGGGTTTGATGGTCAAATCTGCATTTTGAACATATCATTGTAGTTATGTTTTGCTAACTGGAAGCAAGGAGACAGGGCCCCTCACAAGGTGGGGGACAGTCAGGGGAAGGTCAGGTCCTGAGGTGGGGAGACATGGTCAGGAGATGGCTAGGGTGCAGGAGTTGGGTCACTAGGAGAGTTGGGGTGTTGCATGCCCTAGTGAAGGAGAAAATGCTTTGGGTTTTGGGAAGTTCAGCTTCACCAAACATGAGGGGCTCGTGGCGCATCTTGAGTGGATGTATGGGCTGATGTGTGGATGGTTCTCCTGGAGATGGGAGTGTCTGATGCAGAATTGAAACTTGTGGACGAGGACCATTGGGTGGGGAGACTGACATCGTCTTACCTCTACTTTTGACTCAGAGCTTTGTCACAGTGCTGGTGACACACGAAAAATCTCTTGTGTTTAATGTGTAGATTCCGATCAGTGTTGACGGGCACAGATCTCTACCGCCAGAACACAGATAGCGAGAGACTGGCTCCATAGGAGCTCCGAGTGCCCCTCCTCCAGTGGCAGAGAATCTGCCTGCTAGTGCAGGAGACACGAGACGCGAGTTCAGCCCCTGGGTCTGAAAGGTCCCTGGAGTAGGAAATGGCGACGCATTCAATCCTATGGGCAGAGAAGCCTGGCAGCCTAGAACTCAGTGGGGTCTGAAAGAGTCAGAGAGTGCTGAGCACGCATGTAGGCACTCCTCCAGGCACCGGTCTGTCCCTGTCACTCTGGGTCATTCGGTGACCGGAGCCGTGTGGTGTGGATCTGGGTGCTGCTCTGGCCACCTGTGCTCTGCCTGCTTCCTCGGAGGTGTCTTTCCTGCGTGGGTGCCCGTGCCTTCCTCGTTCCTGCATGTGATGAACCACGTCTTTCCATCTGTGAAGTGGGTCTCAGCGTTTCCAGGTGGGGGCTTCAATCATCTTTGAGTGCATATATGTCTGTGGGGAGGTGCTTTCCTTTATCTGGTTAAACACTGGGAGTGGAGTGGCTGGACACTGATTTTTTAAGAAACTGCCACATGGTTTTCCACAGTGACTACCTCATTTTACCCTGTCCTCACTGGCCCCCTGGTCTGGTCAGATTTTTTTTTTTTTTTTTTTTTTTAATCTCAGCCATTCTAGTGAATGTGCAGGAGAAGCTCATTAGTTTTTTACCAATGACTAATGACATTGAGCATCTTATCATGGGCTTATTTGACCAATCTTTTGCCTGTTTGTTTCCTGGGCCAGTTGCTTTCCTGTTACTGAGACTGTGAGAGTTCTTCCTGTGTTCTGGATGCAGATCCTCTCTCAGGCCCATGATCTGCTCATTTTCTCCTTGTCTGTGGCCTGTCCTTACAGTGTCCTGTGTATTCCTAGGATGAAACCCGTTGTTAAAAATCAGCTTAAGTTTTGTTCTCCTAGTTTATTTATTACATTTGATTTGCATACAGTAAAAATCATCAGTTTAAAATGGGTACATAATCACCTCTGCAGTCGACACGGGGAATGTTTCTATCACTCCAGAAAGTTCCCTCAAACCCAGGCCCTGACAGCCTCTGAGTTGCCTGCTGTCGCTGGAGCTGGCCTTTTCTAGAGCATGTAGGGCAGCCGGGTGGTGTGTGGACTCCTCTCACTGTGTGTCACCATCCGTCAGCGCTGCTCAGCACTGGTCCACTGCACGGGCTTGTCCCCTCTCACCAGCTGGTGGCCGTTTGAGGCTCTTGACTTCGGACGTGTGCGTCCGGGTGGTGCTTCTCTTTGCCCAGCTGTTTTCTGCTATAGTGTGACGAGCAGTTGTGAGCACTGTGCTGGCTTGTCTTCTTGCAGTTGTAAATTCCCTTAACATATCACTGCCGCCTCAGCACTGTGCATCTGTCTAAAGGTGGGTTTTGTCCTGTTTTGCTTTCTGGTGGTTTGCTCTCCCGTCGTTTTGCACGTTCCTGTCCCATAAATGCTTCAAACTAAGGGAGCCCCAGAGTGCACCTTTCCCTCCTGCTTCCTAACTCAGTGAGCATCGCGCTGCCCACATCACCCCCTCCTGCTCTCATTCCGCACGTCCAGGTGGTGACCTAGTTCTGTCACTCCTTCCTTCCTAACAACCCTCAAACGTTCACTGCGCGTCTGCTCAGTCGTCACCGTGGCCCAGCTCACACTTGCAGAGCTTCCGTGACCACCCCTGTCACTGGTCTGAGTGCAGGACGGAATGCTTTCTCTTTGCCACGGCCCCAGCCTGCCTCCTGGCCCCCAGAGGGTCACGCACCCTCCTTGGCTCTCCTCCCTGTAGTCCTCACCTTGCACTTGGCCTCCGTGCCTGAGTCCCTGTAAGTGCTGCGCGCCTCCTGGGCTGGTGGTTCCGGCAGTGCGTCTTCTGCAAGGTCAGCCGCTAGTTAGTGCCAGAGCTCAGACTAGAATTCAGGTGGCCAGCCCCTGTCTGGTTCTTCTGTGAGGCGGCTGGTTTGTCTGCGCACTTCTCTGGGAGCTCAGGTTGCTGGCCTGGGTTGTGTCTGTTTGTTGGGTGGGGCCAGGGCCCCCTAGGTTATGTGGGACCAGGAGTCACATCTTGGCTCCATTTCTGACAGCTTTCACTGTCCTGACTTCTGTTTTCTTCTGACTCTCGCTTAAGTGATTTCTTCATTTTTAGAGGGGCTGTCAATCTAGCTCATTGCTGGAGAAGCCTCTGCTTTTCTTCCTCTCATGCCCGGAACACAGATTTTCCCTGACTTGACTCTCCCAGAGCTCATGCCTTGTAGCACAGACATGCCCACCCGGCACCCATGTTTACCCTGTGTACATGCAGTGTGCCCACACAGGGTTTGGGTAAAATCCTGTTTCCCCCTTCTTGGCCTTCTGTGTCATCCACTGTATATTTCAGCCTCTGTGTAACACGTGGGTGATGGGCGAGTCCATAATGGGGCTATGTAGATGGTATGGCAGGTTCAGGCAATATGTATAAGCAGTTGGTGTTTTAGAGGCATTAAGTATAAAAGTGCATTTTTTAGAGTAAGTAATACATATGCATGGTATAAAATTCAGAAGGGATAGGAGTTGTTTAGGGAAAACCAGGGCGTCTCCCCTCTCCTCTGAGGCACCTGGTTGAGCCCCCGTTCCTGCGTCTGCTAGAGAGACTCGGTTCATGGCTGCGGGTGTATTGGCTTCCCTCCGTCCGTGCTGAGCAGTGGCACATGGTGCGCAAGGCTGGAGCCGCTGCAGTGCTGCCCCACAGAGGACTGGCCAGATGCAGGCACACCGTGGGGTACTGTGGGTTCCGGGCTAGACCGCTGACACAAAGCGAGTGTTGCGTTAAAGTGAGTCACATGGATTTTTTGGTTTACCACTGCATATGAGAATTATCTTAAAGTCTCTTAGGGGGTAACAGTTAGGTGTCTATAAAAAAATGTCCATGCTTTAATTTAAAAATGCTTTATTGCCAAACACTGCTAACCATCATCTCAGCTTTGAGCAAGTCATAATAACATGAGCCATCACTGTTCACAGATCACCATGACACATATAATAATATTGTAAAAAAAAGTTTGAAATGTTGCAAAAATTACCAAAATGTGACACACAAGGTGAGCAAATGCTGCTGGAAAATGGTGCTGGTTTGTTCAGTGCAGGGTTGCCCTGTATCTTCAGTTTGTAAAGTGTGCAGTGTCTGTGGAGTACAATAAAACGAGGTCAGCCTCTAGTAACCAGGCGAGCTGTCAGTAGTAAGGAGCAGCTCTGTGCATGTGCCGTTACAGCAGAGCCTGGACGCCGTCTGCTGCCTGTGACGGCCTGCGTCTTAGAGAGCCTTCCATATCTTTATGTGGACTGTGACCTGTAGATCTCCCCCTCCTGGCCCTTGGCTTCTGTCTTTTGCTGTTATGAACCACGTGGAGTGAATATTCTTGTGTATATTCTCACCTGTGTAGTTATATCTGAGTGAATTAACCAGAAGTGGAACTGCTGAACCGATGGGTATTCGTTTTCGATTTCCTGGGTGATGCCACTTGCTGTCTCAAGAGGCTGTGCCAAGATGCTGTTCCCAGCAGTGTTTCTGGGTGCTTCTAGATCCTTCCAGCGGCAGCTGTAAAACTCTGATTTTGGCAGTTTGCCAAAAACTTTGGGCTAAACTTTTCTTTCTGTTTCCCATTGAGTGAGGCTGAATGTTTGAGCTGTATCTTTTCTATAAACATTGGTGATTTTTCTCCTAGGTGATGATATTATTGATTTGGAAATACTCTATGTTACAGAAGTCTCTTGTTTGTGATAGCAGTTGCAGATATTTTTTTTTGTTTGTTTTATGGTGTGTTTTTCCCGGCAGCATTTTTTCTCCTTTGGTTGAGTATTTTGAAGGTACCAATTTCTTCTTTTTTGGCTTCGGGGTTTTGAGTCATAATTAGAAAGGCGTGTCCCACTTGGAAATTATTTTTAGAAGTCCTGCTATGGTGTTTTCAGATGTAGCTTTTATTTTTAAGGCGTAATTATGCTTCATCGGCTGTCCTCATATGAAGCGTACAGTTCAGTCAGTGCTGTCAGCCTGCACTCTTGGGTGGCCAGCACTGCCACTGAGATGGAAGGAAGGAGCTCAGCTCTTTGGCCCCAGGCTGCTCTGCCCATCGCTGTAGTTCACTGATGCCATTCGTGGAATGTGCACAAGTGGAATCAGAAAGAACAGCTCCTTGGGCCTGGCTTCTTTCCCTCAGCATGGTGGTTTCAGAGTCACACTTACTCTGTGTGTTGGTAGCTTGTTCTCTTTATTACTGAGCTGTCTTGAGTCTGCCACTGTTCTGCAGTTTATCTGTTAGTCCTCCTGTTATAGACAGACATTTAGGGGTTTTCTCTTTGGGGCTCTGATGAATGAAGCTGCTTGAAGTCTTTATTTATGTAGGAGTCTTTTTGTGGATTTTTATCTTCATTTCTTTTAGATAAATACTTAAAAAGGGGGTTTATAGGAAACTTAAAAGTTGATAGGGAACTGCCAGTTTTTGAAAGTGGTCATATCGCTTTATACTCTCAGAAGCAATGTGTGAGTTCCTGTTCCTGCACATTCTCACCATCTCTGAATATTGTTTTTCCAGCATGTTTATTGCCGGCTTTCCTGAGTACACACAGCCTATGATAGAGCACCTGGTTGCCATGAAGATCAGCCATTGGGATGGGTAGGTTTTGTGTTTGCCTAATTAATTTATCTGTCAAATAATAATTATTATTTCCCAAGGGAGAGATTAAATTGAGCTCGTAAGCCTTTAATACGTTTTTTGATTATAGATTTCGTAGTTTTGAAGGAACTCTTGAGAAGTAATGTAAGTTCCACTCTTCACACCTGATGTGTTGCTTAATGGTCTACCTGGAGACTTCAGTGACATCTGCTGGGTGTGTAAACATTCCCATGTCATGAGGGCGGGGAACGTGGGCTGTGGGATCCACTCACCCCTCTATGGCCACAGCCTCCCACCTCACATCTGCTCCATTAGGCCGCTTAGCCGTCTCCTCCATCCTTCCTGGAGCCAGGCAGGCCTTTCCTTTTTCCTGATTACGGGGCAGTTTCAAGGTGTCGTTGCATTTCCCAGGAGCTAAACGTGTCCGTCCAATGGGGAGGACCATTGTATGACACAGAGCGGGTTATCAGCGCTGCCGTCAGCACCTCTGGGAAAACAGCTTATTTTCTCTTGGAAAGCTCTGTGTAGCTGCCGGCGCTCAGCCCGAGGTCCGAGGGGCACAGACACCTGTGTGTATAAGGAGCTTCTTCAGGTTCTGCGTCTGGAATCCCAGCTGAGCGTGGCTGTTGCTTGTAGTCAATAGGACATTTAAAACCAGAATTGCAACTGTGTCGCCCATGGCGTTAGACTAGACTTTTCAGCTGTTGAAATCTCCAGCTGTTGTTGAGATGTTTCTTCTTTCGACTCTGTCCTTTTTCCTTGGTGTGTTTTGGGTGAGACTCTGCTTAAGTGTATATACATTTCTAACTTTTTTGTATCTTCCAAATGTATTGTCTCTTTTTGTTTCATGTTAGATTTCTTATCTTAAAGTGTAATTTGATATTATTATAGCTTAAGGGTTGACAAGCTTTTTCTTGTAAGGGCTAGAGAGTAATTTTTAGGTCATTGTCCCATGTATTTTATTGTTTTTTTCCTTTATAAAATCCTTTAAAGATGTGAAAGCCATTCTGAGCTTGGGGTCTTACAGAAAGAGGCCTGTCACAGCCCCCGTCACCTTGCACCCCTGTCTGTCTGTAGGGGGACGGCAGATGGTCCCTCCTTTACGTCCAGCCTGGCGACCAGTGCCTTTTACTTGAGGGCTATAGTCTTCTCACGTCTGATGTGGTTATCCATGTTGTTTAATTTACACTTGTCATTTTACTGTGTGGTTTCTGTTTTTTCCTCATTTTTTAAATTGTTCATTTTATTTAAAACATTCTTTGGAAGTATTCTTTTTAGTATAAGCTCTAAAAACCTGAAATTTCCAGGATCCATAAATGGAGGGGAAATTGCAGTCAGATTTGAAGGTCCTCGTGATAATACCTGCTCAGATTTTTTTCAAATGCTAGGATTCATGGAACAAGATTATGCCTAATTTTTAAATGATTCTTCACAGGTGGAGATACTTCTGCCTTTCTCTGTTTTTGGCCTGGATTATATCCATAAAGAGATATGAGCTAAAAGTTGATAAACAGGGTCTCTTCAATTTCCTGTGAATACATGGCTTGTGGGAAATGGGGAGCCTTACAGAATTCTTCAGTGATGTAAATATACCTTCACCAGTGTAGGTATTCTGTTACACTTCTAACAGTGTATACTTTTGAAAGGTGTTATCCAGTGTTTTGGGTTTCTTTTTAAACATTTTTTGATAAGCAGCAGTGTCTTACTGTGTAGCATAGGAAACTATATTTACTATCCTGATAGACCATGATGGAAAAGAATATGAAAAAGAATATATATGTATAACCGAGTCAGTTTGCTATACAGCAGAAATCAACACAACATTGTAAATCAACTGTGCTTCAATTAAAAAAAAAAAACCATTTTCTGATACTTGGACATATCCCAAATAATTTATGTATCAAGATAAACATAATTAAAAATTTTTGACTGTGGTAAGATGCATATAACATAATGTCTTAATCATTTTTAGTATTCAGTTAAGTACATTCCCCTTTCTGTGCAACCAATCTCCAGAACCTTTTCATCTTGCAGAACTTAAACTCCATACCCATTACTCACTGACTCCCCCTCCCCTGGCAACCCTGTTTGTCTCTGTGGATCTGAATCTTATAAGAACCTCATGTGGAATTCTGCAGGATTTGTCCTTTGGTGCCTAGCCAATTTCACTCAGCATAAGGTCCTCCAGGGCTCGTCCAGGCTGCAGCGTGTGTCAAAATCTCCTTCTTTGCAAGGCCAAGCAGCAGTCCATTCTGTATACTTGCCACATCCCTTTATCCATCATCCGTGGGTTGCTTCCACATTTCAGTTATTATGAGTGATGCTGCTATGAATATGGATGTATAAATATTTCTTCGAGACCTTGCTCTCTGTTTTGGGGGTATATGCAATGGCACCCCCACTCCAACACTCTTGCCTGGAAAATCCCATGGACAGAGGAGCCTGGTGGGCTGCAGTCCATGGGGTCGCTGAGGGTCGGACACGACTGAGCGACTTCACTTTCACTTTTCACTTTCATGCATGGGAGAAGGAAATGGCAACCCACTCCAGTGTTCTTGCCTGGAGAATCCCAGGAACGGGGGGAGCCTGGTGGGCTGCTGTCTATGGGGTTGCACAGAGTCGGACACGACTGAAGTGACTTAGCAGCAGCAGCACCCAGAAGTGGGATCCATAGTTTTTCATAATGGTTGTACCATTTAACATTCCCAATACCAGTGCACAAGGATTTCAGTTTGTGCAAATCCTCATCAGTACTTGTTACCTTCTGTTTTTTCTGAAGTGTTGATCTTTATGGGTTACTTCGTTTTCGTTGTTGTTGGGTTAAGAGTTCTTTATATATTCTGGATGTTAGTCCCTTATCAGATACATGATTTGCAAATATTTTCTCCCGTTCTGTAAGTTGCCTTTTCTCTCTGTTGATTGTATTCTTTGATACTCAGAAGTTTTAGATTTTAACACAGTCCAGTTTAAGTATAATCAATTTTTCTGTTATCAGTGTATATAGTTTTTCCTTTACCTGTACTTTTGGTATTGAAAAACATTTTAGAAAAGATCTAAAAAAGTTTAGATTTGGCAAGAAAAACATTGCCAAATATAATGTCATGAAGCTTTCCCCTTATGTTTTTTTCTAAGAGTTTTATAAATGAGGTCTGATATTTAGATGATGAATAATATTATTTTTAAATACAGAAAGCTTATCTTCAAAATGCGCTAATTGGGAAGATCACTGCTGGGATGGGGCTGGGGGCATGCGTGGAGGCGGGCATCCATCTCACAAATGACCCTCTGGGTTTGATCAGAGCCTGTCTGGTCTCTGGCAGGCTTGGTTTTTTAAACCAGTCTCGGGGTCGTCCTTCAGATCTTTGTGTTGAGACGTACCAGCTGTGCCTTGATGGGAGATATTTGCAGATGTGATGTGCACCTCCTGTTGATTAGCTTGAGCCACTGGAACTTCCGTCCTTCAGCCTATGATCTTCCCAGTGGTGGTTCCCAGACTCCCGGCATTCCTGTCCTCTGCGTCCCTCGGGGTGCAGGAGGTCAGACCCACTTGGCCATCCAGCGCCGTGCAGATGGCAGCTTTGTCCTGACACAGGCTTGCATGTGGTGCCGCCTCTTGGTGAAGGCGCTCTCCCTCGTTCTCGAACAGAGGTTCTCATTTGCTAGTTCATTTGTATTTTTTTCTCATAGCGTTTGCTAAGTGGCCAGGTGACAGCTCCTGAACACTGCTCTCTCTGAGAGAGAGCCAGACTCCTCAGCCTGCAGGACTAACAGTGTTGTCTGCCCTGCCCCCAGGACCATCAGGGAGCTGTCCGCCAAGGCGCTGCGGAACCTGGCACAGCGAGCGCCCGAGCACACTGCCCGCGAAGGTAGGTGCTCCCCATATGCCCTCACACGTGTATATGCGTGTGCACCACAGACGCATACACACACACCCCGCAGAAAGCCCCGGAGGCCCCCTCGCTAATGTTAAGACCTCAGGGTTTCTCTCTTGCTGGGAAGGGTGTGAAGAACTGGTATGTGCTTCTTTGGGGACAGAACACGAACCAGGTGCTCCAGCCCCTGGGAGCACAGGTGCTGTGAGCACCGAGGTGTGCATGCCCCGAGAGCCCCAGGGTTCATTCCTCTGCCATCCCAGCCAGAATGGGTGGATCTGCTGTGCACTGTGTGCGTTTCAGGATGAGCCTTGAAACAACAAATGAAGCAGCTCTTAAAATGTAACATACAAGACAGTGAGCTGCCTCCGTGGGGCTGCAGGGGACTCGCTGACTTCCTGGGCTGGGCCTGAGTGCGCTCTACTCAGGAGCAAGACAGCCAGTCTTGAGTTAATGACATGACCTTGTCGTTAAGAAAAGACCCTGTATTTGTTCCATCATGTCTTTTCTATTTGGAATCAATAGCATCTGACTTCAGCTCAGGAAACAATACATAGGTTTCTTCTCATTGTACTTATTCCCACTGACGTTTATTAGAGAAGTAACTTGTTGGATTACAGTTGTAGACACTCTAGGATTTTACATGAAGACTTGGGACCTGTGAAGGTCCTGAGGGCCTTTTCAGCTTCATGGTCTCTTAACGTCAGAAATCTCGCCTGATGTTTACTTTCCTTCGATGATAATCCTGCAGCCCGAATGAAGAGGACACTTTCTTCCCAGTTCAGGAGTGCTGACTGCTCTAGGATTCTTAGACACTGACCACTACCAGCTGCCGCAGCTGAGCGCCCATGACAGCCCCTCCCAGCAAGGAGGCTGTTGGCTTCCATGGCCTCTGCATGGCTGTGACTGTGGTTTCCCTGGCTGGTGGGGCTGGAAGGACAGAGCCTCCGTGGTTGTGACTTCTCACCTGTACTCCTGGCCAGGCTGCAGGGACTCTGATCCTGCTTTCTGTCCCTAGAGCACAGGCTCCGAGGCTTTCTCTGCTCTGAGCAGCAAGGAGGGAACTCCTGGCTGAGCCAGCGTGTGTTGGCTGTAGGTAGGGTTCTACAGCCCAGCCTCTGTCCTCCCTGACCCCCAGCAGAGCCCTGGGGGTCCCTGAACAATAGAAAAGACCTGGAAAACAGCCTGTTTTCCTTCTTCCCTGCTGTCTGTCCTCACCCTGAGTCACCACCCTGTGTCTGGGGCCCTGGAGATGCGTGCTATTTGGGACAAGTGTCCTCTTAAGTCACATTCGTCCTTCCTGTTCATGTGTCTGCCGATGGGGTTCGGCGTGTCAGAGGCCTTCGTTTCGCCCTGGTTGCGGGGTAATGATAGAACTGAGTGGGTGCGTTCCTCCCCTGGATCCTGAACCCGCGCGTCTGACAGTCACCCAGTGTGCCTCTCTCACCCACCGTGCCTTGGCAGTGTTCCCGCGGCTGCTGTCGATGACACAGAGTCCAGACCTGCACACTCGGCACGGGGCCGTGCTCGCCTGCGCAGAGGTCGCCCGCAGCCTGCACACGCTGGCCACGCAGCAGGGCAGGTAGGAAGCCCTTCATTTGCACCTGTGGTGTGCTCCGTGCGCCTGACATCTGTCAGCAGCCCCTGTCCTCTCCAGGGGTCCCACCTCACTGGGCTTCTCTTGGCACCTTGTTCTTTCTGAGATTTAAACAGATTGTGAAGCAAGGACACATTTTCCAGAGTTGGTGTGGAGTAGCCAGAGAAGGCAATGGCAACTCACTCCAGTACTCTTGCCTGGAGAATCCCATGGACGGAGGGAGCCTGGTAGGCTGCAGTCCATGGGTCACAAAGAGACAGGACTGAGCAACTTCACTTTCACTTTTCACTTTCATGCATTGGAGAAGGCAATGGCAACCCACTCCAGTGTTCTTGCCTGGAGAATCCCAGGGACGGGGAATCCTTGGTGAGCTGCCGTCTCTGGGGTCTCACAGAGTCGGACATGACTGAAGCGACTTAGCAGCAGCAGCAGCAGCCGCCCGGTATTCAGTATTCTGTGTTCGTTTATCACTTTGAATAATTTAAAATACCAGAGGATATAAAAGTCTCAGCCAGGAGCCTCTTGTGTTGGTGCAGTTGGTATAAATAACAACAGGCGCGGTATGGGGCAGCTGAGAGCGTCTGAGCATCGAGCAGGTTTTGTGAAGCAGCTGCTCCATCTCCTTACTTTCTGACTAACTTTTCTTCAGAGACACAGCTCACCACACACTGTGATGTCTGTGCCACGGTTCCTGAACTCCACCTTGAAGAATACTTGGTTATATAAAGTCGATTCCTGTCTCTCGAGGTGGTTCCCTGAGGGCACGATGATAATGGATCTGAGTTGACCCTACTTCTCTCCCCAGGGCTCCTGGGAATTTCAAGCCCACCGCCCCAGACTCAAAACCTTGGTCCTCACATGTCGTGTTTGAATTCCTACAGGCCCGTCTCGGACTTCCTGGACGAGAAGGCCGTGCATGGCCTGAAGCAGATCCACCAGCAGGTCAGTGTGCAGCCACTGGCCGCCTCTCTACCGGGTCTCCCGGTGCCTGGGGGCCTCCCTGCCCCCACGCCCTTCCCGCTCCTCAGCTCCAAGTGCAGCCTGCAGTCGGTCCTGGGGCTTTGGGCACGAGCCCTGGGGTTGAGCTCAGGCTCTCCCGTGTGGCCAAGTGTCCCCCGCTGGGCCTGGCAGAGTGCGTGCCTCTCGTCTGGTCCTGCTGCACTGCCTGGCCGCCCTCCTCACTCGGCGCGTCCTCGCGGGATGGTGGGCGGGCGGTGGCGCACAGAAGGCCTTGCACCCCCAGCTTTACCCCCCACGGGGGAGGCTCCACGTCTGCAGTCACACCAGGGTTTGTGTTACGCACTTCTCTAGAGAGGAGCTGTGTTTGTTTTTCTGGGTTTTGAGATTCTCAAAGGCTTTTTGTGACTCAGAATTGGTGAAGGATGAGCTGTGGGTCTGAATGTTATAGGGTAACGTGAAAGTCACTCTTGGTGTTAAGTGGCTCATTCACCATTTGTTGTTCTGGGTTGAGCTCCGGCTTGAGATTTCTCTTTATGTGATAATTGACCACTCCGACGTCCTTCCCTCACCCCGTGGGTGCTGTTAGCTTTCCTTTCCATTTTAGCAAAGTCATTCCATCTCTTTAGGTGCGTTCTCACCTTTAAAGACGCCTTTATGTGTGGTTTTGGCCATGGTGGTCGTCGTTGCTGCACGCGGGCTTTCTTACTCGGGTGAGCGGGGGCTGCTCTTGGTTGCCGTGCTCGAGCTGCTCATGGTGATGCCTTCTCTCGTTGCGGAGTGTGGGCTCCAGGGCGCTCGGGCTCCAGTATTCGTGGCTCACAGGCTCCAGAGCTTGGTCTCGGGAGTTGTGCTGCATGGGTGCTCTTCCCTGACCAGGGATTTAACTCGTGTCCCTTGCATTGCAAGGCGGATTCTTAACCCCTGGACCACCAGGGAAGCCCTCGTTTCTCACCTGTAGAGTGGGGTCTGGTGCTACCTGGACACTGTGGAGCCAGGCTGACGCCACGTGGTGCTGTAGAGGGTTCAGTGTGGGGACCACCCCGTCCTCGGCTTCCTTTTTCTGTAGAGCCTGGATAGTAGCGGAACCTACTTGCTTGAGTTTCTGTGAGAACTGAAGAATGTGTCTGGAGAGTTGGGTGGCGTTTTTGGCACAGCATGAGCTTTCAGTGAGTGGGGGCAGGGACGGTAGTTAGCAGTGATGCTGAGGTGCTTCTCTGAGTTCCTTGCCAGAAGAGCCAGCAGGCTTAATTTTCTGCCTGAGGGGCTGTCAGGGGGCAGGTCCGGTATCCAGGCATCTCCCCGCTGCCACTGGCTGGTGACCCTCTTCCTCCCTGCTCCAACCCTCGGTTTCCCTGCCAGGCCAGGGAAGAAAGAATCTGGGCATCTTGGGGATCAAACGCAGTTGTACCAGAGGGTCTTAGCGAGGGAGGGGGCTTCTTAGCGAGGCGCTCCTGGAGAGTGGAGTGCACTCCATCAGCCTTCCTGGGAGATGCCCATCTGTGCTTGTCTCTCTGTTCTCCTTCTGATGCTCGTTGATGTTATATACCTGCTGTGTTATATTTTTTAATCCTAGTAATTCAGATGACTAATTTTCAATTCTTTATTTTTAGCTTTACGATCGTCAGTTATACAGGTAAGATTTACATGCCTGAAGTTTTATGTTTTGTGAAGAAAACACTGGGCCCCTGGTCACAGGCATCTCCTGAGTGGTCGTGGCTGAGTCATCTGTGTGTCATATCTGATGGAGTGAAGAGCCGTGAAAGGGCTGGTTGGGTTCTGAGCTTCACAGACAACATGACGAGAAGCTTCCTCCTTTGACTATAGAGTCTGACAGGCTTGTGGCTGTGGTCAGACCACCCGTCGCAGCGACCCTGCCTGGATCTGCCTTCTGCCCTTTGCAGCAGGTCCCCTCTGCCCTGGTGGCTGTGGCCTGCCCTCTGAATGTCATGTGGATAGAACCATACAGCGGTGCGTTCTCTTGTAGAGCTGTTGGTGGCCAGCGGCCTGTGTGCTTGGCATCTTCTTGCCAGGTGATGGGCATCTTCCAGCCTTTGAGGATAAACTTCTGTGACTCTTGGCGCTTGAGTCTTGGTGTGGACGTGTGCTTCTGTTTTCCTTGGGTGGTTGGCTGTGTCAGGACCCTCTCTGGTTGGTGTGGAGACGGGACGAGGTTCCTGGGCTCTTTGGTGGTGTTGAATGGTGCCTCCCTTAGAGGCCTCTTGCAGGTGGTAAGCTGCTTGGCGATTCTCCTGCAGGGTGGGTGGAGCCTGGTGTGGACCTGGACCCGTGGGTGTGCCTCTGCCTCCCGGTTCCTGCTTCTTGGGTGGAGGCCTGGAGGGAGTTCCCGTGGGCCCTCTCGGCTGTTCCACCAGTGCCGCCTGCCTGCTTTTCATCTGTTTTAAATAGAAAGAAAGGAATGACTCATTTTCTCATACCTGGAAGGGTGTTCCCTTGCTCCTGATGACGCGGCCTGCACTCCATGGACTGACCGTGGATGAGCAGGGAGTGTGCTGCGTGCCCAGTGGACTGAGGAGTGAACCCTGGCCACCCTGGGGCCATCGTGCTCTTGTCGTGTGTGGCTTTCTTTGGAGCTGATGATATCGTTAGCATCTTACAAACTCCATATGCACGTCTGTTCATTGCCTCTAAATGTTCTTTTCTAGTGATAAATCTCAAAAGTAAGCAGGAAAGAAGCCCCTTCCTTGAGGCCAGCGTAGGGGGTGGTGCACGTGGCGTCTGGTGTAGCGAGGACTCTGGGTGGAACGGGCCTGGCGCCTCAGCAGTCTGACTCCCACACAGACCACAGAAGGGGAGGGCACGTGCCCCACAGGACCAGACTGCAGGGGCCTGAATCCGAGCGTCCAGCCCTGACCTGTGAGATCCAGCTTAGCCCCACTATTTCCTTTGACTATTTTCTTATTGTGAGTTTGAGGGTCCCCAAGACCACACCCAGGCTCAGGGACTGGGCTGGCAGAAGGACTTGGCACTCAGCATAGCTCTTGATGCTGTGAAAAAGCGAAAGTGAAAGTCACTCAGTTGTGTCTGACTCTTTGCGACCCCATGGACTATACAGTCCATGGAATTCTCCAGGCCAGAATACTGGAGTGGATAGCCTTTCCTTTCTCCAGGGGATCTTCCCAATCCAGGTCTCCTGCATTGCAGGTGGATTCTTTACCAACTGAGCTCTTGATGCTGTGGTTGTGGCTGTTGCTGCTGAGGTGTTCATTTAAATCAGCAACCCAGAAGGCCCAGAGCACAGAGTGCATGGTAGACCAGGCACAGCTTCCTGGCTGGGTCCCGTCCCCGTGGAGTCACACCGAATCCTCCTGATGGCTACTTGTAACACACACAAAGCTATTGCCACCCAGGAGACCACCCCCCCCCGCCCCAGCCTTGGCATCCAGGGTTTCCACTGCGCTGAGCTGATTCTCTGTGATGTGAGGTCTCCCACCCAGGAGACCACCCCCCCCCCCCAGCCTTGGCATCCAGGGTTTCCACTGCGCTGAGCTGATTCTCTGTGATGTGAGGTCTCCCACCCAGGGAGACCACCCCCCGCCCCAGCCTTGGCATCCAGGGTTTCCACTGCGCTGAGCTGATTCTCTGTGATGTGAGGTCTCCCACCCAGGAGACCACCCCCCCCCCCCCCCCGGGCCCCTGCGCTGCTCCCCCCCCCCCGGAGCCACCCCCGCCCCAGCCTTGGCATCCAGGGTTTCCACTGCGCTGAGCTGATTCTCTGTGATGTGAGGTCTCCCACCCAGGAGACCACCCCCCGCCCCAGCCTTGGCATCCAGGGTTTCCACTGCGCTGAGCTGATTCTCTGTGATGTGAGGTCTCCCACCCAGGAGACCACCCCCCCGCCCCAGCCTTGGCATCCAGGGTTTCCACTGCGCTGAGCTGATTCTCTGTGATGTGAGGTCTCCCACCCAGGAGACCACCCCCCGCCCCCCCCCAGCCTTGGCATCCAGGGTTTCCACTGCGCTGAGCTGATTCTCTGTGATGTGAGGCCCCACCCAGGAGACCACCCCCCCAGCCTTGGCATCCAGGGTTTCCACTGCGCTGAGCTGATTCTCTGTGATGTGAGGCCCCACCACAAATGGCACTGCCAGTGTTGACCTCCCACAGGGCCCCCGGCCCAAGTAAACAGAGGATCCTGCCTGGCAGAGCCTTCTCGGGCTCGGACCTCCATAGCTGGGACAAAGCTCCAGACCCTTCCTTCTTGGCCCTGACCTCCAAGAAGCGGCCTCGCCTATGGAAATAAACCCTCTCTCCTGGAAGTGACCCCTTAGGTCAGTCTGGTGCTAGAGCCTTGGGTCCCACGTGACCTGAAGATCCCTCTTACAATGGCAAAGGACACGGCTGGAGCATCTCGCAGGTCTGACAGACGGGCAGGGCAGCCCTGCGACACCCAGGGGCGGTCAGTGCTGGCTGGCTTGGAGGACTGCCACGTGCAGTGGGGGCTCCGAGCACGCGCTGTGTCGGGCAGGTTGGAAGGAGAATCCCTGCTGGGGAGGGCAGGAGGGTGGGAGCTCCTGACCAGCCTGCGTGGTGCTCCTGACTGGGAGCGCCCAAGCTCTGAAACCTGGCAGGCACTTCCCGCCAGCAGGCCCGGAGCCCTCTGGGGAGCCCTCACTGAATCTCCTCTGACGCTTGAGTGCGCAGGGCCTCTTGCTTGTGATGCCATGCCCCAGTCCCTGTGTGCCACCTGGCAGCGCCAGGCCCTCCTGCAGGAGCGGTGGCAGGCCATCCTTGGCAGCACAGAAAGCCTTAAAGAAGTGTGGACTGTGGGGAAATGGAAAGGGCAGGCCATGTAGTCGGGGGACCTGGATCTTGATCTTGGAGGGAAATGCGAGTTGCATGTGGGGTTTGCACCAGCCCTCTTCTGGTCTCCTGGGGGGTATGCTCCTGCCCCTCTGTGAGTGAGGAAGTCGGCCCTTGGGAGGCCGCCTGCTGTCCTGGGAGCCACGGCCTTAAGGCCTTGGGGGTGCTGGGTCCCCCTCGTCTCCTTAGGGCCCCCAGGCTTTCTCAGCGATCTGAGCGACTCTGGGAACTGCGTTCTCTGGGGTGGACTGTGCTCAGAAATCTTCCTGGGGGAGGACGTAGCAAGGACTGACTTTCCCTGACCCCAAACACTCTATCTTGTTTGGGGTCTAAGTTAAAAGAATTGTGCAGTGAATACCTGTTCACCCTTCCCCACCTCAGTTATTCATGACATCCTGACCGTTTGTTTTCTTTCCCGTTGTATACGTGTATTACTTGTTTTCTTTAGTAAGCTGTGGGCCTGTTACTTCCTCTTTAAGACTTGAGAAAGCATCAGGGAAGAGCAGGGACTTTCTCCTGTGTGATCGCATACAACCAGCGTCACCTCCGCACCCAGGAGGCTCCATGTGACCTCCGGGACCTGTAAGCGGAGGCTCCTTCAGCTTGTCTTCAAGTGCTCTCCGTAGCCGTCTTTCCCCTGAGCTAGGGCCTGCTCCAGTCTCTGTGCTGTGTCTGGCGTTACTCAGCTAGCTCCCTTTTTGTTTTTCACGGTGCAGCCTCTCTTCAGGCCGGGCGTGCTGGGTTGTTCCCTGCATGACTGGATCTGGCTTGCCCGTGGCGCGGTCGGCGCAGACCCTCGTGTTGCCTGTGAAGTTGGTGTGTTTGCCCCCTGGTGGAGATGCTGAGTTGACCCCTAAGTTAGGGATGACCTCCAGAAGGTCAGATGTGCCAGTGAGAGGCATGCGCCCCCTTGCAGCTAGCGACTGGCCTGACGGGTGGTTTCAAGACTCACGGATCCTGGTTTCCAGCGCCTGCCTTGCCTGAGCCAGCCATCACCCTGCGGTCTGCCGGTGGGTGCCTGGCTGATTCCCTCATTCTTTCCATGTGCATTTTCTTGGACTTGTCTGGAGAGAGCAGCGTCCCTCCCCACTCCCCACCCTGCTGTTTGTCTTTCTGATGTCTCACTATATAGACTTGCGCGCCGCCGCGCCCCCCACCCCCCCACACACCCATGTTGGAATTCAGTAGCATCCTTGTTACTCCTCCTGTGACTTAAACTGCCGCGTACTTGGCCCACCTCTATTTAAATAGCCTCCTCTGTCATTTTTACATGATTCGCTTGTCTTTGAGCAAGGTCTCTTTAAACCTCTTCGTTTTTATTGCTTTGGTCTCTGTTCCCATCATTGATTGCATTTGGTGCAGCTTTCTTTTCAGATCTGTGTTTTTATCTCTTGAGGTCCTGTTTGTGTCTTGCTATGACTTGGTCTCTCTCCTCCCCTCCTGGGACATGTGCATGAGCTGAGAGCTGTTCTCACGACCCTGCATGTGTATCCCGTCCTCTTGGGGAGCTGCTGGGTCTGTGTGGGTGGTTTTCTTGGGGGTGTGGGAGGGTGTTCTGGACTCTCAGTGGGGAGCTGGGCGCCCGGCTGCTGCTGTCCGGTGCTGCTCACTTGGTGGGCTCAGTTGGATCTTTTCACAGCCAGTTCTGGAGTCTTGGTAGGGCCGAAACAAGTGGGCTGGCCGCTCAGGTGGTCCTTCCGAGGGGTCTCCTGGTGCCTCGTGCCTGAGGAGGCCAGTGCTCTGACTGAGGGGGCTCCTCCCCACCTGTATGGATTCCCACGCATGCCTCGCCTTCTCCGTAGGAGTGTTTTTCTTCTTTGAGGCTCAGGTGGTTTCTCCTCTCAAGCGTGCAGCTCAGGGTCAGCACTGGGGCGCTGCTCTGCATCCCTTCAGATTCCGGCTGCTGTGGCCGCCCCACCTTCCGTCTGCGGGGCCTTTCCTCCTTCCACGCCTCTGTCTGCCAGCCTCTGAATTTTTGTCTGGTTTTCCACTTGTTTGAGGCAGGAGGGCAAACTTGAATCCTGTTCCTCTGCTTTGGCCAGCAGCCGTGGTCTCATAGCTTTCCTACCTTCTCCCGGAGTGTTTCTTGAACTCATGTCCACCAGTTCCCCAATGGCATCCCACGGCAGTCGGGGTCCAGCTGGGGAGCCCCTCTCCCGGTCCTGCTGGGTGATGATATCGTCCTAGTGCCTTAAGTTCCCGTAGTTTTTACAAAGTAAGAGTTGAACAGTGTTTGGAATTTGTTACATGTGATTCTGTGATATAATTCATACCGGGGATTAGAGGCTCCAGTGAAAACTGAAAATCATCTTGTAAGTGGTCACAGTACATATTTTCATTTCTTTTCATAAAAAGTAGTTCACATGACCAACAATGAATGCAGCTCTTTAACATCATAATACTTTTTGGAGCCTGAAGTTACATCTGTTACTTGGTGAAAATATTTATGTTGTTTTGTATAACAAGAGTTTTAACTTTGTTCTCATTAATTTTCAGGGGTCTGGGAGGAGAGTTCATGAGACAAGCAGGTAGGTCTGAGTAACAGAGGCTGTGGGTTGTGGGTCAAGGTCCTTTCTTCCCACTACCGAGGGAAGACAAAAAGTCCTAAGGGTGTTTATTTACTTGTCTTCAACCCTGTAAAGTTCCCTGGTGGGTTCCTTTGCAGTGACAAATGGCCCGGCCGTTTTCTGGTCAGGAGTGACCGTGGCGGTGCGCCTGGCCTGCACGCCGTAACTTCAGGGCTGCCCACTCAGCCTGCTGCTTCTCCCTTTTCAGCTTCTGTGGGTTTCGATACATTTTAGTAGCCATGGGGCTGGCAGCCGCTGAGGTGGGATGGATGAGTAGAGAGGTAAGTCTACCATGAGGGGGTGATAAAGTTAGGAATGCGAATGTTGCCGTCTTTCCCTCTTTAATATGATCTTTAAATGTAGAGCAAGGAACAGTTTTTAAAGGTTATGTTTAAATGTTTGCAGGGAATTCAAAAGTTGCCAACATGTAAATATCTGAATTTCCTGACGATTTTCCAGCTAAACCTACCAGAAAACCCAGGACTCAGTGTTTATCAGGTGCCAGATCTGTGCTGGCTCCATGCTGGGCTCGGGTGCAGGAGAGCCCCTCACCCAGGGGAGGGGCGGGCTGGTGGGGGAGAGGTGGGGAGTGTCTGTTCCTCCAGCCCTTAGAACTGCTCTGTTCAAAGCAGAATGGCATTTCTTAGGAGCAGCTGAATAGATTGGTAAAACAGAAGGGAGAATCAGAAGTTTCAAACGTACATGATGATGAAGATGATCTGTGTTTCCAACCTCGCTGAAGAGGGCAGTTGATAGAGTGGTTGATGATGTCCCGAGGAACCATGTGGAAGGAAACAAAATTGTGTCCCCACTGCACACATAACACAAAACTAAATTTCTAATTAACGGATACTTAACTGATTAATTTCTGATTAAACTTATGTATAAGAGATAACATTTTTTAAAACTTCAAAGAAATTTTAGGAGAAATCAGAGGATCACATTGATCCCTAAAAACTTCCTACCCAGGAAGTTTTCAGCCTCACCTGGTTGCTGGGGAGATGCTGGTTAGCTCCACGAGGAGGACGCGTCTCCTCGATCATAATGGCTAAGTCTGAGCTGAGTGGCCCTCTGCCAGTGGAGCGCCTGCTCTGGAATGTATGTTGTTGTAGCATTTTCGGGTTGCCAAAGGCATGTCTCTTAGGATTAAAAATGTGCAGTCTTCTGCCCTGCAGGGCCACTCCTAGGACCCTGCACCCTCAAAACGTGTAGGGGTGACAGGTGTCCTGCTGGACAGACAGGCAGTCTGTGTGCTGACGGGATGTGTGTGGCCATCTTGTCTGACATGACAGAAACTGGAAGGAGAGCTGAGCCCAACAGGAAATATTGGATTAACAGTTTCATAACCACAGTGTGGGATGTTGCCCATCTGATAAAGAGCATGGGCTCTCCCGTGGTCAGTTATGTCGTTCAAGAAGAAAAGCAGTTTGGCAGCTGGAGCCAGGGATGGGGGGCCTTTGCGCATCCTGGCTCTGCTGGGACACCCCTCCTCCAGCCCCCAGGTCCCCTCATGCTTGCAGATCACGTCTGTGCTCAGGACGGTGGGAGTAGGGAGTGTGAGGAGGCGGGGTGGCGTCCGTGCTCGCAGAGACTGCAGAGCTGGCTTCCTCGCTGGCCTGGCAGCATTTCAGAGGACAGTGCCGCCGGTCCCTGGCCCCTGGGGGGCAGTGGCGGGCACCCCTACTGAGGCATGGGTGCGGGCGTGCAGCGGGCACAGGGAGCCTTTGTTGCTGCCAGCCCAGCCTCGGCTGGCCACGGGGGTGCCTGTGGTCTGTGACCCTCCGAGCATGGGAGGAGGTGTGGGAGCCATGCTCCAGCTCAGCTCAGTTTCGGGGGTCAAGGCGGGAGCAAGGTGGCAGCTGACAGGCACCGAGCTGACGGGAGGGGCGCCTGTGCTCTCTCAGCCTGTGAAGGTCCATGATGGGACCCCCAAATTACATGGCCACCAGAATGTCAGTGGTGGTTTTCTATCTTATTTTTCTGTAGTGATAGGTTTTTCCCAGCAAATGCAAACTGCTCATTGAGTGGGAGGACCATCGGGCTGCTCCACCGTGGGGGCCGATGCGGGGCTGCATTCGCTGTGTGAATGGGCAGCGTGAGGAGCCATGCGGGATGGGCTGAGGCTCGTGGCCTGTGGGCAGGCGCCAGGCAACTCAGGTCCCTGCAGTGGCCCCCACAGCAGAGCCTCCTTGGGGCCAGGACCGTCATGTGAGGCCACACGGAAGCTCAGTGTCCTTGTGGTGGGGCCGCTGAGCAGCTCTACTGGGCTATGTTTCCACGCGCAGAAGCGGCGGTTTATTAAAAAATGGACACTGCATCATTTACAGAGCTCAGGAGTTCACCAGAGCTTTGCACCCTGTGGCTCATCTGGGGACTGTCCCGTGGGGGTGACACGTGGCACCTCCTCTGACCCTGTCTGGACCCTGGTGCTGACCTGAGGTGGGGAGCCCCCCGCCCCGGGAACTTGCTTCTCCGTGTCCTCCCTGGGCAGGTGCCTGCTGCTCAGCTGCGGCGCCTGATCACCTGTGGGTGTCCGTGGTTTGGGAGCTGAGTTGTCTGTCCCTGGGGATTCGTATAGGGGTCAAACCTGCGGTCTCCACGTGTCGCTTCCTTGTCTGGGCAGGGTTCCCCGAGGGCACAGGTGTGATGCTGCTGCTCTTGGCTCCTGGCACTGACCCCCAAGCCTGGCCGACATCTAGTGCTGAGGACATGCTGGGGGCTTGCCTCCCGGACACCAGCGCTGAGGGGCAGGGGCAGGAAGGCTGGTGTTGGCAGCGCTGGGCTCAGGTACATCAGGGTGGGTGCTGGGATGGGCACTTTGGGGAAATGACATTACGTTCATCCTTTTTCTTCCTAGTGTGCATTTTAATAGAAAACTTGGCCCTTTCCAAAATGCCCTTCAGAGGTGACGCCGTGATTGGTAAGTGCATCTCTTCTCCAGTGACTCACATTGTGGCATTTTCTTCCAGAACTACTTCAGCTTGAAAAGTGAAGACCAGCCTGTTAGGGTGGATGGTAAATTCCATCCTGTTAGAATCTGTTTTGAAGTTGCTATTAAGAACCCACTGTAAACAGGAGCATCCCTCACACTCTCCCCACAGAAGCAGAGATTCTCCCTTCTCTTCCAAGGGCTCAAGCTCCTTCCTCAGGGCTCCCGACTGGGGCTCTGCCTGTCACGGCTGTGCCCAGCACCAGGCATTCTCGGCCGTTCCTCTCCCATTTGGATGGTGCCAGCCTGAGGGGCAGGCTCTCGCAGGGTGAGAGGAGGGCCAGCAGCTGCCTCGGCTCTTCCAGGGTTGGCAGTCAGGCCCCGGTGCTGGTCTGGAGTGTCTCCAGGCTCTGACGTTCGTGGCCGCTGGCCACGGAGAGGCAGTGAGAGAAGCCTTGGGGTCGCCGCCCCTGCTGGGTGGTGCTGGCTCTTTGCCCTACAGCCTCAGAAGTTCTGTAACCTGAGAAAAAGAAAAAAGTGAGTTAGTGTTGTTTCCAGGTATTAGATCTAGTTGAATCTTGTGTTTGGTTTTTATTAGTGGGGGAAGAAGTACAAAGACGACTTGAGGCTTGCAGGTGTAATAGAACAAAAACTTGCCCATCGTGACAGTTTTCACATTTCAACAGCAGAAAGAAGAGTTTACCCCTATAGGTGGAGAGGGCAAAGGCCTTTAGAATTTCATTCGACCTGGAGGACGTGTACCTCAGATTTCCTGCAGGTTCCTCTCAAAGGTCACCATCTACTTTGACTTGAGAGATAGAAGATCTGTGTGGTGTTGTTTCTAATTTAATACAAATGTTCTTTACCAGCTGAATGAATTTGTTTCTTTGACAGATGGTTGGCAGTGGCTGATAAACGACACCTTGAGAAACCTCCACCTCATCTCAAGTCACTCTCGAGAACATATAAAGGTGTGGGGAGCAAGGGCTCTTTGGCTTTTGCATTGTGTATAAATATTTGAGTGTTTCAAAGGTCTGTGTGCATTGTGAGTCCCTTTTGTAGACCAACATGATTGATAAATGCCAGTAATTCTATTTGGAATTCTGAATGATATTGTTTATGTATATGATCAGGACAACTAATGCAGCCATCATTGACCAGAATATTTAAATTTTTTTATTATTGTTTCTTATGAATTATATTTGCCTTCTAAACGTGTTCCCTACGGAGTTGTAGAATTTGGGGTTGGAGGCTCCTGTTGTGATGCTCACGTGCGGATGAGAGAACTGCTAGACTCGTGACAGCATGTCAGTGTCGGTCACGCCAAGTGAGCAAGAGCGTGTGTGTGTCCCCGTGTCCATGGCCACCACCGTCCTGCCTCAGGACAGGTGACCTCTGGACTGGCAGCACTGCTGCCCCTGCCCCGCGCAGAGATAACAGCCTTGGGATTGTAACAACTAGGCTTTGATGTGGGGGATGAAGGAGTGGAAGCACATATTGGTCTTTCTTAACAGCTCTCCAGCCTCCTGTGTCTCAGCTTTTCTGTTGGGTGAATAGAACGTATCTTCAGTCCTCATCCCTTTTTTTTTTTTTACAAGTGGCCTTATCGTTCTATAGAATCCAGGTACAGTTTTACCAGCTGAATCTGAGATCTTCATGATCGGTGTCAGAAGTCCTTTTAAAAACACACCTATAGTTCATTCACACCAGTCGTGAATTTGTACGAGGACACCCCTCCCCCAGCACCTCTGTTGGCGCTCCCTGATCTGAAGGAGCCCTGGGAAGAACCGGGCTTCCTTGGTAGCTCAG
Source organism: Nanger dama (assembly GCA_917880005.1). Lineage (NCBI taxonomy): Eukaryota > Metazoa > Chordata > Mammalia > Artiodactyla > Bovidae > Nanger > Nanger dama. The sequence goes on along the minus strand of CAKJTW010000113.1, from coordinate 3,195,479 downwards.
CTGGTGAAGAATCTCCTGGGCTGTAGGAGCGCCTGGTTTGATCCCTGGGTCGGGAAGATCCCCTGCAGAAGGGAACTACCCCCTCCAGGATGCTGGCCTGGAGAACTCCATGGACTCTATAGTCCATCAGGTCGCAAAGAGTCAGACATGACCAAGCGACTTTCACTTGGGAAGAACACACGATCCCAGCATCTGCCCCGTGCGGTCGTTACCATGGAGAAAGGCTTAGGTGAGTCACTGTGGAGGCGACAGGAGGGGCCAGGGACCTCTGTGTGGTGCGAACGCCATTCCTGCGCTTTGTCCCCTGAGGTGCCCCAGCCTTGGGTCAGCCCTTTCTCCTGTCCAGGCACTCCTGTTCCCAGCGCTCCTGGGACCGCAGCTCCACTCCGTTCTAGGCCTCTACGTGGCTCACCTGAGAGGCCTTGCCATGCTGCTGCTGGTGTTTAACACACTTTTCCATCATCATTTCAGCTGGGAAAGCATAAAGTGCCACATTTCATTATTGCCTTTAACATGGAAAGATGTGAAATTTGCACTATATGGAGGAAATAACTTTTATATCCAGTGTATTACTTGCAGAGAATATTAAACTTCTGGCCACATCTGACTGACGATGATGACAGTGTCTAGCAGACATACCAGAAAGGATGATGTCATTCAGCTTCTGGATCTTTCAAACCAAGTCACTGGCCTGACCGCAGGGCCACCTGGCTGCTCCCTGACCAGGAGCCTGCAGCTCACTCGCGTCTCCTCCGTTTCAGGAGGCGGCTGTGTCGGCCCTGGCCGCCCTCTGCAGCGAGTACCACGCCTGGGAACCTGGGAGGCAGAGGCCGCCGTGCAGGGTGAGTGGGTGTCTGCACTCAGCCCTGCATCCAGCGGGGCTGGGGGTGGGTGGTTGTGGGGTGCCTGCCCCTCCTGCTGTAGTGTGGACGGGCCTGGCGGGTAGAGAGAGTGAGCGTCAGGCCGTGCCCATCCCATCCTCACCTGGAGCCAGATTTCTCTGAGACCACGTGGGGTTCACTTCCCCAGATGTTACCACTTTACTGTAGAATCAACTCTTACTTCAGCGGTGTTTCTTAAGTTACGTTTTTAAGTCCACTTTGCCCTGTTTTGGACTCTGGAGGCTCCCGGCGCCGTGGCGGAGCTCCGTGTGTGTCTCTGGGAGGACCTCTCTCCTGTCCTGGCCCTGGTCTTCCTCGGGGCCCAGCCTTCATTGTCAGGGCACTCTCGTTCGCACTCGCTCCCCAGGCTGTCAGCTCAGAGTCGTCCGCTTCTGCTGCCTTCCCACGACCTCCTGGTTTCACGCTTTTTCCTTGGAGTCTGTTCATTCAGTGATCACGTCATAGAATACTATTTCATGGTTAAGTGCGTTTAGAATGACCCCCAGTGCCTCTCTGGGGTGTGCCCTCCATGTGCTGCTATCTTCTCTTCCCGTGAGCAGCGTAGGTGCAGCTGTCTTGTTGCATGTCCTTGCATCAGTTTTCCGGAACCAAACTCGAAGCTGAAGTTTATCTGACGCATCACATGGTCCTGTTTGTAGGGTCTAGCTCAGGAGTGTTAGTTTCATATTAAAAAACTTTGTATTTACATGTTATGTGGCCCTATAGCTTTCCTCTGTATCATATTACAGACTATTTATTACAGTTACTTCAAAAATATATGAAACATTTCAAAAATTATTTTAAGTTTGGAAGAATCATGGGTTATTTTTCAGTCGCTAGGTCTTGTTTGACTTTGTGACCCCATAGAGTGCAGCATGCCAGGCTTCCCTGTCCTTTATTACCTCTCATGAGTGTATTCAAACTCATGTCCATTGATTTAGTGATGCCATCCAACCATCTCACTGGCACCCACTCCAGTACTCTTGCCTGGAAAATCCCATGGACAGAGGAGCCTGGTAGACTGCAGTCCATGGGGTCGCTAAGAGTCCGACATGACTGAGTGACTTCACTTTCAGTTTTCACTTTCATGCATTGGAGAAGGAAATGGCAACCCACTCCAGTGTTCTTGCCTGGAGAATCCCAGGGACGGGGGAGCCTGGTGGGGGTAACCTCTATGGAGTCACACAGAGTTGGACATGACTGAAGTGACTTAGCAGCAGCAGCCAACCATCTCAATTTCTATTACCCCATTCTCCTCCTGTCTTCAATCTTTCCCAGGATCAGAGTCTTTTCCGGTGAGTTGACTCTTCCCATCAGGTGGCCAGAGTATTGGAACTTCAGCTTTAGCATAAGTTCTTCCAATGAATATTCAGGATAGATTGCCTTTAGGATAGACTGATTTGATTTCCTTGCTGTCCAAGGGACTCTCGAGTCTTCTCCAGCACCGCAGTTCAAAAGCATCAGTTCTTCGGTGCTCGGCTTTCTTTATGGTCCAACTCTCACATCGATAGATGACTACTGGAAAAACCATAGCTCTGACTCTGCAGCCCTTTGTCAGCAAAGTGATGTTTCTATTTTTTAATATACCGTCTAGGTTTATCATAGTTTTTCTTCCAAAGAGCAAGTGTCTTTTAATTTCATGGCTGTAGTCACTGTCCGAAGTGATTTTTGGAGTCCAAGAAAATGAAGTCTGTCACTGTTTCCATTTTTTCCCCATCTATTTGCCATGAAGTGATGGACCCAGATGCCATGATCTTAGTTTTTTGAATGTTGAGTTTTAAGCCAGTTTTTTCACTCTCATCTTTAACCTTCATTGAGAGGGTCTTTAGTTCCTCACTTTCTGCCATTTGCATATCTGAGGTTGTTGACATTTCTCCCTGCTATCTTGATTCCAGCTTGTAATTCATTCAGCACAGCATTTCACATGATATATGCTGCATGTATGTTAAATAAGCAGGGCAACTGTATACAACCTGACATACTCCTCTCCCAACTTTGTACCGGTGTATTCCGTGTCCGGTTCTAACTGTGGCTTCTTCACCTGCATACAGGTTTCTCAGGCAGGTAAGGTGATCTGGTTTTCCCATCTCTTTAAGAATTTTCTGCAGTTTGTTGTGATCCACATAGTAAAAGGCTTTAGCGTAATGAAATAGATATTTTTCTGTAATTCCCTCGCTTTTTCTATGATCCAGTGGATGTTGACAATTTGATCTCTGGTTCCGCTGCCTTTTTAAAATCCAACTTGTACATCTGGAATCATGGATGCAACAGTCTAAATCTACTTTTTGTGAATTTTTTCAAAAGTTAGGAAATACTTTGTCATTTGATCTTCTGATAGACTCTCTAAATCAGTGACGTTATACTGTGTCCTTGTACCATACGCAGTTTTACCTAAAGAGCTAGCACAGTTGTCCTCTGTATCCGCAGATCCACATCTAGAAAGAGGCTTTTCGTGTTTCAGCTGAAGTGTGTTATTGTAAGTTCCGCCAAAGATGTCATTTTAGCGTCCGTGCAAGTGGAATTCCAGTTTTTTCCTGCCCTAATATATGAGGATCTAAGGTTTTCACGTACACATTACAGAAGCAGTGATAGCACGAACCTCTTTGGTTGTGGTAGGTAAAGAGCAAGGGCGTCTGGCCTTCCTCAACTTTGGAGCAGCCTTTCCAGAGAACAGAGCTGGATTTTCCACTTTGCTTCCTTGAATTCTTGAAGAGCTGCAGAGCCCCCTTTCCTGTGAAAGTCAAAGTCACTCAGTCCATGTCCGACTCTTTGCGACCCCATGGACTGTATAATCCATGGAATTCTCCAGGCCAGAATACTGGAATGGGTAGGTAGCCTTTCCCTTCTCCAGGAGGCCTTCCCAACCCGGGATTGAACCCAGGTCTCCCACATTGTAGGCAGATTCTTTACCAGCCGAGCCACATGGGAGGCCCACCTTTCCTGTGTCTCCCTGTCAGGCCTCTGTTTCGGTTGCTCCCCAGTTCCCGTGACTGGCCTCTCCCGTGTGGGATGGTCCGCCTTCCCAGCCCTGCGCGCGCTCAGCCTGACTGGCTGCACTGCCCGTTTCTGCCCGACCGGCCGCGAGCATCCTGTGCGGAGCGGCCCCTGCACTCTTGCTGTGCCTGAGCACCTGGCCCTGCAGGTCCCACTTGGGACTACATTTGCTCTCCGTCTTTGAAGAAGCATCCTCATCTTCTGAGGAAAGCATTTGTGTTCTTAGTGAATAAAAAACAGAAGTTTGACCGTGTTGACTACGGGTAAAACTGTTGGCTTTATTTTCTCAAGAGTGAAATTGTGTATTAAAATTGCTTATGAAAATCTTAAAACCACCTACTGAAGACCTCTTTTCTCCAATCTGGCTGATTGACGCTGCTTTGAAAGCACGTCTGCTCTAGGAGTCTGAGCCTCCCTCCCTTCTTCCTTAGTGCTACCGCTCACCTTCTGGACTGTACTGGAGGCCTGTGTCTTGCCCTCACTTCTTCCTTAGCGCTGCTGCTCACCTTCTGGACTGTGCTGGAGGCCTGTGTCTTGTGGATAATGGACAACAGTGGTCACGCTCTGGTCCCTTCTTTTCAGAGGAGCTGGTGAAGCTGTATCTCGCAGAACTCCAGAGCCCCGAGGAGATGACTCGCTGTGGCTGTGCCCTGGCCTTGGGCGCCCTGCCGGCCTTCTTTCTGAAGGGCCGGTTCCGGCAGGTGAGGCTGGCCCTAGCATGGCGGGGGTCGTGTGGGACCGGACCCACGAGTGGGCTATGTAGGCCGACGGGGTTCCTGCAGGCCAGCATGTGCATCCATAAGAAAGGGGAGGGGACACCCAGGCCAGTGAGTGGTCTTTGAGAGCCTGGTGAGCAGTCTAGCCTGAGGAGACTTGGGGGAGCTATCCTTGGCTGAGGAGGGTGCCTCGGCCTCTGTGGAAACACCTCTGGCCTTTCTTTGCCTGTGGCATACCATCAGCCTTTTCTGCATTAGGAGCAAATGTTTCCGGCCTCGTCTGGGAAGGCTGCCCCCGTGGCCACATGAAGGGTCCCGGGCCTCCCACCCCAGAACTCCTCTGTGCGGAGGGGCCCTTTCTCCCCAGCACAGGGTCCTATGCTCTGGCATGGCTGGGGGCGAGGTTCTGCTTGCCCTTGAGCTCCACGGTCCTCGGCCTGTCTCCTTTCAGGGTGATCCATCAGCTGCCCTCATACCCTGACTCGGCTCCTGAGCTCCCTGGGAGAGTGGGTGCCAGAGTCAGACCCAGGAGACCCTGCCGGCCTCAGCCCACCCGACTCTTGCCCTTACGCTCCCCTTTCCTCGACTCAAACATGAGTCATGGTCCTAGCGGCCCCACCTCCCAGGTGTCACTGTGGCCAGGTGCCTGGCACACACGTGCCCCTCACCTGTGTCGCCTTCCCCTGCCCATGACACCTTGGGATCCAAGGCACCAGACCAACTTAGGTATCAAGGTGGGGAACAGACCATCCAGACCCTGCCTAGGGGCTTTTCTGTTTGAAACACCTGGCATTTAGAACGGAACTGTCACTTCCAGAAGTAACTGGTGAAGATGTGCACAGCTGGGCACTTTCGTGTGTGCCGAGGCTCCAGCTCCAAGCAGGGAGCGGGAGGGAATGGCTGGCCTTGGCTGCAGGGTCTTGCCCTGGAGGAGGCAGACCAGCAGAGACTGCATGAGTGCCAGTGACGGGGGCGTGGGTAGGCGGGTAGCTAGGAGCCGGCCGTGGGAAGGGCTGGAGGCACCCCTACCCCGCTCGGGGCTCTGTGCTCTCCAGGGCATGTGGTCTACCTGGACAGGCCACCAGCCGTGCTGTGCTGTGCTCTGGGCAAGGCTGCCAGGCCAGGTCTCCACCTGCGTGCACGGTACGTGCATCCTCAGGCTAGCAGCTCTGCCTTTGCTTTTCAGGTTCTCGCAGGCCTGAGGGCTGTTACCCACATTTCTTCCAAGGACGTGAGCTTTGCTGAGGCCAGGCGGGATGCCTTGAAGGCCATTTCTAGGTGAGCCCTGATGGTTTTTCTCTCCAAAATCACTGTTCTCTCAAAAGCCAGCTACCGAGCATGAAGGGATGTTCATAGCATTTTGTGTGAGAAGCCCCGGGTGTCAGGGGCTGAGTCTACTTTAAGGCAAACATTTTTATTTTCTAGTTTCTTCTCTTTTCAGAGGACTGCCCGAGAACATGTCAATTCATAGAGGATCATTATGGTTTTGTCATAATGAGAATGAATAATGAAGCCCATAGTGCTCTTACCTCTGTGTTTTGGGGGCAGTGGGCCTGCCCAGGGACTGGGGCTGTTTTCTGCTCGTGACCGTGGCCCCCAGGTTGCCTGTGTGGAGGGAATGCTGATGTTAGCCACACACAGGCACGCTGGGAAGGGCTGCCCTTTCTCTGACAAGCCCCGTGGAGTGCCTTCTGTGGGGTGGCAGGGTAGGAGGGACCAGCCACAGACGGCCCCTGGTGCACCCTGAAACTGAAGACGCTAGGAATGTGGCTTGGAGGAGTGTGTCATTCAGCATTGCGTTAGTGCAGGAGCATTGCTGAGTCTGCTTCTGAGGTTATGGGTCTGTTCTGAGGGCATCCTGTCAGGAAAGACACATCCAGCCAAAATGATGAGAACGGCAGGGGAGCTTGCATGGGATTCTCAGACGTTAGCTGGGTTTCACACGTTTTTAATTTTAGGATTTGCCAGACTGTCGGTGTGCGGGCAGAAGGGCCTCCAGATGAAGCTGTGTGCAGAGAGAACATCTCCCTGATTTACTGCACGCTGCTGGACTGTCTGAAGGATTACACCACCGACAGCCGTGGGGACGTGGGCGCATGGTGAGGCACTCGCGCTGTCCTCGTCCCCGGCTCTTCTCATGAGTGTCCCACCAAGGCCAGAGGCGGTCCATGTCGCTGCTCTGACCCCAGCTGGGCCCATGATTGCCAGGGCGGTGTGGGCGATGGTGCTCTGCCTGCAGCCGGGGCTCACATGTCTGCCCAGGACACGGGGCCCCTCTTCCTGGCTCTTTGTGTGCTGTGCGGCTCTTGAGCGGATCCTGGACACTGAGGACGCTCTGGTTCTGCTTCACCCTTCCAGAGGCCGCTGATGGCTCTGCAGCAGGCAGCGGGCCTGCCTTGAATGCAGAGCCGTGGTCTGCATCTCACCTGATGTCGATGGCTGCTCAGGGTCTGTTCTTCTGACTGTGTGATGGCGCTTGCTGCCTCCTGGGTGGTGCTCACTCCTTGGCGGGAGGGTGGGTGCCCCCGGCGTGTAGTCCCTGCTGACGCTGGTGATGTGGGCCCGTGTTTGTGGTTCCCATTGCCCAGCTGGACTGAGTGTTCTTTGTCCCAAGTCTGAAATGGTTCTCTCACTCTGGAGTTAGACCAGCAAACAGGAGCTGTCCTACATACACGTTTATCCCTCAGAAAGCCTTTAAAAGTGTTTTTGGCAGGAGAAAAAAACAAACCGACTTTGTAGAGTGGGTATGCTCCGTGCTTGAAGGTTCGTGGGGAGACCAGCCTATTTCTGTGTGTGCACTTGTGGGAGAGTTTTCTGGGCGCTAGCCATTCATCTTCGGGTGTCAGACAGGCGTTTCTGAGGTAATGTGTGAGAGAATGAGAGAAGCATTCTCAGAAAGGCTGCCAGCAGCATTTGCCGAGCCTCCTACGTGTTTCTTGTCCCGGGTTGAGGGCGCCTGAGCCTGGTCCTGCCGATGGCTGATGGTCATGTAGCGCCTGGGGCAGTGGACCGGCTCCTCAACCCCTCCTTGTCTCTGCAGGGTCCGCGAGGCTGCCATGACCAGTCTGATGGACCTGACTCTCCTGCTGGGTCGGAACCAGCCAGAGCTGATCGAGGCCCCCCTGTGAGTCTCTTGTCCCCGTGTGGGGAGAGGGGCTGCCCAGGCCCTCCCTCCCGACACCAGGGCCCCTGCCCCAGCTCGGCCTCTCTTGGGGTTCAGGCCTGTTGGAGGACAGCCAACTCCTGACCTCAGGGCCCCTGTGCCCGCACCTGCTGCCGCTGGGGACTGGCCGTCCTGTCCTCTGTTGGTGCCCTGGACACTGGGCTGCCTCTGGGCTCCTTGCCAGCCCGGGGTCACCGTGCCCCCTCCATTGCTCTTGTTGTCGGGGCCCCTGAGGAGACCTGGGCTGGCTTCCCCCGGCAGCCCCTGCCCAGTCCCTCTGGCTGCAGCCGCCCCCTTCCTCCATGTCTTCCCCTTCCTGGAGCCCCTGGTCACGTCAGGCCCGCAGCTTCCACTCCAGACCTCCCGCGGGGCTTCTGAAGAGTCAGGTCCCGTCCCACCTGCCACTGGGTTGGCCCAGGTGCCCGCTCTCCGGCTCCAGGCGAGCTAACCCTGTGCCCTGGTCTGCAGCTGCCAGCGGCTCATGTGCTCCTTGGCCCAGCAGGCGAGTGAGAAGATCGACCGGTTCCGTGCGCACGCGGCTCGCGTGTTCCTGGCGCTGCTTCACACTGACAGCCCCGCCATCCCCCACGTGCCTGCCCGGCCGGAGCTGGAGAGGCTCTTCCCCAGGTACTGGGCCCCGCTCTGGGGTTGGGGGACAGCCCTGCTCCCTGCGGGCAGCCCCTCCAGCTCGTGCCCCTGTCTTGCAGGGCCGCCGTGGCCTCCGTGAACTGGGCGCGCCCTCCCAGGCCTTCCCGCGCATGGCCCGCCTCCTGGGGCTGCCTGCCTACCGCTACCACGTGCTGCTGGGGCTGGCCGTGTCCGTGGGCGGCCTGACCGAATCCACGGTGAGCAGGCGCCGGGGTGGGCGTCCCCGTGAGGGAGCGCCGCCTCCTTCCTTCCTTCAGGACCCTCTGCTGGGGGTGGGGGTGGTGTTCCCCTGGCCTGACGGCACGTGAGGCAGGAGCTCGGCGGCCGGCTCCCTGGCCTTTGTTCGGGTCTGGATTCGCGGCCCCGTGCAGTGAGGGCCGCGTGGTTCCCCGTCGGTCTCTCCGGGTTCCTGGTCCTGCTTGTGTGTTTTGTTGGTGGTTCATTGTCTGTCCTGTTTGGTTGTCGCCCCTGTGTGACTGCCCCCACCCCTCCCTTGGCCCCGATTCAGTGGATTCGTGGTTTTCATTACTTCTGAAAGGGGTCTGCCCTCCTCATTGCTGCTCGCTGTCCGTCCCCTCCGCCTTCATGCTTCTCCAGTGACTCCAGCTCTGCGGTTCTGTGTAGCCTGCTTGTTCCCTCCCACTGCCGATATTCTATCACTGCGGTTCAGTCCTCAGCTGTGTCTGACTCTGTGACCCCCGAGGACTGTAGCACGCCAGGCTCCCCTGTCCTTCACTGTCTGCTGGAGCTTGCTCAAACTCATGAATGTCCGGTGTTACAGTAATTTTATATTTCATTACCAAACATTCAGTTTGACCTGTGCTTTTTCCTTGCACATCCGTCTCATGATTGCATTTTTCTGTAACAGTCATTGACCACTGTTGTCCTGCACTATTTCACGAGCCGGTGTCTGCTGTCTGAGGGAGCCCCGCGTCTGCTCCCTCGCTCTGCTGACTCCTCCCTGAGGGCTCGCCTGTGGGGCGCTGGTCGTGTGATGGGGTTTGGTGTCATCCTGAGGGGAGCGGCTTCGCTTTTGCTCCCCAGCAGCAGTGGTCACCCAAATGCCAGGCATCTAAGTGGTGCTCCTTAGAAATGTAGTGACAGGGTGTGAGGGCTTGGGCTGCCCCCAGAACTGTTTCCCTGATAAGGGTGCCTGCACGCCCACGATGGGTTCCTCATGCCCGGCCTGGACAGCCTCTGCTGGATCCCCATGCTGGGCAGCAGATGTTTCAAGTCTGTCACATAGGCAGCCTGGGAAAGGGAGCTGGGAGCAGGGTGGTCTTGTCCCTCTTATGAGAACGCTTCTCTGTGTGGCAGGTCAGGTACTCAACACAGGGCCTCTTTGAGCACATGAAGGAGATTCAGAACAACCCGGCGGCCCTGGAGGACTTCGGCGGGACCCTTCTGCAGGTCTTTGAGGATAACCTTCTGAACGATAGGTGAGCACTGGTGCTGTCACAGTGATTTCTCAGATGCCCAGGGTCTCACTGCCCAGCAGGATTTTGTGGGGGAGGTAAGGTGGGCACAGCCAGGCAAGGGCATGACCCAAGCATGTGTCCCCGGATCTGGCTGTCACCTCCCAGGCCCCTCAGAGCCTGTGCTCTGAGCCTGCTGTGTATGTTGGAAGTAAACTACCAGGGGCTGTGAGCCCAGGAGGGCTTGTCCAGCCCTGGCCTGGGTGCTTCCCGGTTGTGCCTGCCTGCACGTCATGGCTGCTATTCCGACACGTGGCTCACGAACAGCCGTGACCACCAGGATTGGAAAGCCGCCCGGTCTTCTCATCGTTTTCGCTGTAGCATTTTGTTAACTGCTTTTCCAAGAAGATGGAGTGTAGACCCCAAAGCCCTGACTACAGACTTGGGGATGTTTTGTGCGCCTTCTGAGACGGCTGTTCCTGGACTCAGTGCTCGGCTGGCCCAGGGCAGCCGGGCACCGGTCACTGTGGCTGGACTGCACGCCCCTCACCCAGGCCCTGTTCCTGGGAGCCAGACAGTCTCAACAAACAGGAGCTTAACCCGGGCGCTCTGCTCCGAGGTGTGGGTGACACTGACAAGACGCACGTGAAGAGGGCAGTCTGAGTTTGACTCATGTCAACAACCAGGGAACAAGCACACTTGTCGCCCGCAGTTGCCTCCTGACCCCCCCGCCCCCGCCCCGTGCGGCCCCCAGCCCCAAGACAGCCCCCGATCTGCTTTCTGCCACTGAGGAATCTGGGTGCCCACACCCTCACCACAGCTGGCCTGGTTGGCCCTGTCACTTGGGCTGTGGCGGGCGCGGTATCTCGTTGTGGCTGTAGTTTGCCTCCCCTGCTGACTGAGGGCGCCGGGCCTCTTCTCGGGCGCTTGGTGGCTGTCTGCAGAGCCTCTTCGGTCTGGTTAAATCGGATCTTCTGACCATTTGTTTTTCCACTGGGTGCTTGTTTTTAACGTGCTGCTGGAGTTTGAGGTTTCCTTACACGTGTCGGACGAGTCCTCTGTGAGATGTGATTTGCACGTCTCCTCCCAGTCTCTAGTTTGTCTTCCACACTCCTGACAGTCTCTCTGTTAAGGACAAGCATTTTACACTTTGATAAACTTGTTTGTATCCTTGTTCTTGTATGAATGGTGTTTTTTTGTGTCGTTATCTAAGAAATTTCTGCCTGACTCAAGGCTCCAAGACTGGCTCCTACATTTTCTCCTAGAAGTTTCGTAGTTTGAGTGTCCGTTCAGGCCTCAGGTCTGTGTGGGGTTGGTTTCTGTGTGATGCGACTGCAGGTCCAGGTCTGTGTCCCGGTTTTGCCTGTGGACGCCCCGGTGCTCCACGTGTGGGAAAGACTGGCCTTCCCACTGCGTTGCTTTTGCATCAGTCTCAGAAATGGTGGATGTGCGGCCCAGCTTGGGACTCCTGTTCCTGGGCGTATTTGCTTGTCTCCACACCAGGATCACGGTTTCGAACACTTGAGCTCTGCCACGATTACGTAAGGGCACCGGTGCTAGCTCCCCAGGCCCGTGCTTTCTTCCTGTCGCCGTGTGGGCTTGCCTTCACCCTTGGTGTTTGCACACTAGCCTCAGGACTGGCTTGTCGTTTCCTGCACGTCCTGCCAGGAGTTTGGCTGGGGTTGAGCTGTTGGCTGTCCAGGGAGGGCCCGCGGTCAGCAGCACTGAGTTTCCTGCGTGCGCGGGTCTGCCCTTCCGCTGTTCTGACACCTGGCATCTCACACTTGCCTTCCCCCAGGGTGTCCGTACCGCTGCTCAAGACGCTGGACCAGATGCTGGCCAACGGGTGCTTCGACATCTTCACCACCCAGGAGGAGTGAGTGCTCCCTGTTCTGTGCTCAGTGCTGCCTCAGTGGCTCAGCCTCGGGCTCACCTTTCAGAGAAACGTTGATCAGATCCAGAGATCAGGCTTCTGGGAGATAGTTTCCTGGTATGTTCAGGGTCAGCTTTTATACACACTCTCAGAGCCACCAAGAACATCAGCTGCTGCCGTGGGGGTTGGAGGCTCCTGCTGTCTATTTGGGACACAGAGCAGGTGGGGCGTCGCCCCTGACGGAGGCCTGTAGTCAGCACAGCTGTGGACGGTGGGCTGGATGATGAGCGGGGATCGCAGAGGGCCTGTGATGGTCACGGTGCTGGGACCTGGGTCAGGGGAAGAGCCCACCTCAGACAGAGCGGGGCACTGGGAGGCCGGTGGGGTGGGCGCGGGAGGCGGATGCGAGGCCACCTCCCTCTCCACTGGGTTCAGGGCTGCTCAGCTGCTGAGCACGGAGCATCGCAGCCAGGCGCCGGCCTCCCTGTCTGCAGCTCTGGCATCTGGGGTTCACTTTCTCCCACTTCTGAGGGTGCTGCTCTTGGTCACTTGACTAGGCGGATGGTGACAGTTGTGGAGGGTCCTGTTTCTGGGGGTTCTTCCATAGCCAGGGCAGCATCCTTGTGCTGAGCAGGGCTCGGGTGACTCCTTCGGGGCCTCTGGCCTGTAGTTTAAAAAATGGTGGCACTGGCTTCTGCCCAGGTCCCCTCTGTGTGCCTGGCACATCCCCTCCACAGGCAGGAAGCTGGGCAGTTGCAGGCTCCCCTCCTGTGCCTCTCAGGCCTCAGTGTTCCCCATCCTTTGCAGCCTGCCGTCCTGTGAGTTCTGTTCACTTTCAGTTCCTCCAGGTGGGACTGGATCTGGTTGGTCCCTGTTGCCCTGTCTTTGCTGAGATGCTCAAGTGCTCTTTTAACATCGAAGGGTTTCTCCTTTAATTTACTGGTGGTGCATCCCAGCGTGTTTGTTACGCCTCCTGTTTGAGCAGTAGCCTGTGTGTGCACCAGCTGTGCCCAGGGGCTATGGGATGTGATCCTTGTGTATATTGCACGGCTGTACTTGATAAGCATTCTGTTTCAGATCTTAACCTCTTTTCCTGCTTTGAAAAATTTTAGACTGAAATGGTAGGAGAAAGCAGCACTCCAGGTTGTCGGGCTCATCTCCAGCTGGGGGGTTCGTGGCTGCTGGTGCTGGAGGGGAGCAGCTTGCCAGCAGATCTCTGTGGGTGTGCGGGCACGAGGCAGCCGAGGAGGACCGTGGGCTCCTGGGCAAGCCGCTGGGAGGGCGAGGTGCTTCTCGGACAGGAAGGCTGGATGGAGCAAGTGTGGGCCAGAGGCCTGGGAGTCGAGTTGGAAGGCTCTCCTAGCCGGTCAGGATGCTGTAAGAAATAACACAGCCCGGGTGGTCGAACACCAGAAGCTCACTCCTCCAGTGCCGAAGGTTGGATGTCCAAGTTCAGCATAGGGACGTGGTCTTCCTGTGTCTTCAAGTGGCAGAGACACCACCTAGAGACCACGTCTTCTCTTAGCCCACTGATCCCCTATGGGCTCCACGTCAGCCTTCCAAGGCTCCACCTCCTAATGCCCTCACATTCAAGTTAGAACTTCAGCATAGTAGACAGGAACATTCCGTTCATAGCAGAAATGTTTGGTTTATGGTGCTTATAGATCTCGTCCAGAGGAGATGGATCATCAAGGCTGGATCTCAGTAGAAAGTCCTTAGTAAACGGGTGATGTGTGCTCTCATGAGGGCATGGATGGGCAGGTGTAGACAAGTGGCCGGGGTAGGCATATAGATGAGCAGGGCCTTGGCAGAGCCTTAGGGGGCGCCCCACTGTTAGGGAGAGGGGAGCAGAGGGGAAGCAGATACACCAGGAAGAAGGCGAGTTGGGGTGCAGCCATGTAGGCTGAGAACAGGAGGGACCTCAGTGTCCAGAACCGGCCTGGGGCCGCTGCTCTGCCGGAGAGGAGCGTGTTCCTCTCATGGGGACCCACGCTGGTCGTGTGGTTGCCACGGCCTCACGTTCTCCTCAGTCAAGCAGAACCGAGTGGGGGCCGCCTCTGGTCCCTCCCTTGACCCTCCAAGAACCTGGATGCAGGAGTCCTGGGACCCGGTCACAGTGCGGTCGTCCTCCTCGATCCTGGGTTGAGCCTGGTGCTACCATGGCACACGTTGGCTGGGTGTGCAGTGGGCGGGGGTTCTGGGTGTTGCTGTTACTTCAAGGCCCCACCAGGGCTTGGCCTGCCCTCCTGTTGTGGGGCTGTGGGGCAGGGAGGTGCTGTGGGGAGGTGGTTTGTCGAGTGCACAGGACAGTGGAGCTCTGTCCCCTGCTGTGTGCCCTGGTGTGCAGCCCTGGGGTGAGTTGTCTTTGGGGGCCGCCATAGGCAGATGCTCCCCGGAAGCCCACCCCAGGTCCTGTGCTTTCCTTTCAGTCACCCCTTCTGTGTGAAGCTGCTTGCGCTTTGTAAGGAAGAGATCAAGAAATCCAAAGATGTCCAGAAACTGCGGTCCAGCATCGCAGTGTGAGTTCCAAGGAACTTATTAAGGCGGGAAGGGGAGAGGCCAGCCCAGCAGCTGAGAGCACAGGGTTTGAGATGTTAGTTCTGATGCTCCCGTGTTCCTGGCGGAGCTGGGGGGCCCTGCCACACCCTGCCCACCCTTGGGCCAGCCTCCTAGACAGGTCAGTGGGCACTGGGTCAGGGAGCCTTGTCATAGAACTAGACTTGATCCCCTGACAGTGGAGGTATGGATTCCCCCAGTGACAGAGAGAAAGTGGATGTTGAACCTGGGCTGCCTCCCTGCAGGGAGACGGCCCTGAGGTCTGGGGGGCCCCTCTCGCCCCCGGAAAGTGGAGGTGTGGGGCATCCTGGCTCGCTCACTGGAGTGTGGGGTCCCCGCAGGTTCTGTGGGCTGGTGCAGTTCCCCGGAGGCGTGAGGAGGAAGGTCCTCCTGCAGCTCTTCCTCCTGCTCTGCCACCCCTTCCCCGTGGTGAGTGTCTGAGCCCCAGGTCCTGGCCCCCACATCAGTGCCGGGGGCTGAGGCTTCCTGGTGTTGGCGAGAGCGGCCCTCAGTGGAGGGCGGGCCTTGTCACGGTGGGCGGGGCGTCCTGTGCCTGGCGGATGCAGCAGCTGCTCTGTGATGGTTGAGCTTGGCCCCTGCCCCTGGGGCGGGTCCTGATGTTCCCCCTGGAGCCCCGGGCAATGGGCCACGGTGCCAGGGAAACGCCCACCCTCGGGGAGACCTCTTCCCCCTGGGATCCTGGCTGCAGGTGCGCCTGGGTGCCCCACCGAGAATGGGCGTTCAGCCTATCAGTGTCCCGTGGGCTCTGATTCAGGGGCTCCTGGAAGGCCCAAGCTGAGTGGCTTTACTCCAACCTGGGGGCAACACCTACCCCACAGCCCCCCACCCCAGAGTCGGGTTGCTAGGCAGTCTTCTCTTCCTTTGGCAGAAGATATACCCCAATGTGACATCTTCCGAGTGGGGCCACTGGCTGCCCCTTTCCCTGTGATCAGAAATGCAGGTTCCAGGCCCTGAGCTGCTGGCCAGGACCCCGGGGGTGGGCCTGGGGTTCTGAGGGCACCTGTTCCATGAAGTAAGTCCCCACCAGGCACAGCTAGACGAGAAAACAGGTGAGAGGACTGCTCTGATCAGGGGTAGGATTTAACACAGCATTTCAGCAAGGACATGTCAGAAGCTGTGTGGCCTCCTCCTGATAAGGGCCGCTGAGGGGGAAGGGGGGCCCATGGCGGTTGTGGCCACGGATCCTGACTGGGGTCTGAGGTCAGCTCCTCTTAGCTGTCTGCCCAGCCAGCCTTTCCTGGTTTCCCAGGACTCTGGGCCCTCGGGAGCTGCCTGGGCCCCATCCCTGCTCCCAGGCAGGGTCCCATCAGCACTGGTCTCGGTCCCCCCAGATCCGGAAGAAGCACACAGCCAGCCAGGTGTATGAGATGGTGCTGACCTACGAGGTGGTGCCTGCCGAAGTCCTGGACGAGGTCATGGCTGTGCTCAGCAGCACGGCCTGGTGAGTGTGGCCCGCCCTCCTCCCGGGAGCGCAGCGGGCGCAGGTCCTCAGCGAGTGGGACCCCGGGCGTGTCGCGGTCTCTCCTAAAACTCTCTGGAGGTTAGAGGAAAAAGGGGGCTCCCGCCCTCGGCTCAGCTCCGGGTCACGAGCCAGCAGTGGTGTCTGGCTGACCCCTCCTCACCCACGTATCTGCGTTTCTGTCGCACAGGCTCACTTCCTCCCACCCAAGAGGATGAGGGTGCCTCCTGGGGTGTTTAGCTTGGAAGATCTTCCAAGTGAAATTATTTTTTCCCAAATACCATTTTTTTAAGTGAAAAGTTGGGTTTCCTGAGCATTGATTGGTTAGAGGCTAACTTACTATTTTTCTGCGGCCACTTTTCCATTGACCGTGTCATGGCTCTGGGCGCCCTTTGTGCAGTTTACTGAGGTTGAAATCGCTTGAGAACGGCAGCTCCTGCCCCCTGAACTATGGCATCAGAAGTGCAGGAGGCATGGCGTGGCGGGCAGTGTCTCCCTCCATGGGGACGCACCGCATGTGTCATCTGTGGCCCCGAAGAGAGGAGGAGCCCCCAGGCCCTGACTCACTTCAGAAGAGGGCCATCCGCTGGCCTTTGCTCACTTTTATTGGAAAAGGCCACACGTGGACGTGTTCAGAAATCAGACTGAGGGAACCAGGAAGAATATCTCCCTCCCACCCCAGAGACTCACTTCCCTCCTGCACCAGGTCACCCCTTGTTCCAAGTCAGGGCTCCAGGTGTGTTTTGAGCACAGTTCCTGCCATCTCTGTTGGCTCGTTGACTCCTGATGGGTTTGGATGACAGGTTAGAAAGAGGGTGTTGGAGTGGGGCAAGGAGGCGCTGATGCAGAAGCAGAGACGGGGTGGCTCCTGAGCATGGGTCCAGCGGGCAGCACCAAAGGATGACGGACGGTGACGCTTGTCCCGTTCCAGCCGCTCACACATATGTGCACACCCTCAGGCACTTGCACGTGCTCCTTCAAGGTGACCACTCTCCTCGTCCCCATTTTGGGCACAGAACCAAAGTTCAGAGGTTGCTCAGGCCGCAGCAGGGGCCCCCCAGGACTGGGTTCCGTCCAGGTCAGGTCACCGTGCTTATGAGGGAGGGACACGCACATCATGTCCTCACGTGGCCCTCCCTCAAAACAGTGACATTCCTGCAGGCCGAGCCCGGCACATGGAGGCTGAGCGTCGATGCCCCCCGCGCCCCCCAGCCCCTCCCCAGCCCAGCAGCCCAGCTCCCCTGAAGGACAGCGCAGGGCCTCTGGCTTTAGGGCCTCGTTGAGGTTTCCTCGGGAGACACTTGCCTCCAGGAGGAGGGTGTTTGGTGAACATGCTGCAGGCCCCGCGAGAAAATTCCAGAGCAGAAAGCATGGCCCCAGGGGACGGGACGCCTCTGCTCTGCGAGCCGCTGGACAGGACACGTTTGTCTGTGATGTTGTCAGTGATAACAGCACAGAGGCGAGTCCTCCATGCTTGAGGAGTGAAGGGAGGGTGACGTGAAGGCTCCAGGGGTCCCCTTGAGCTCCCACACCTGCCGCCTTCCTCCTCTCACAGTTTAGGGCAGAGAGGGCGCTTTCCCATAACCTAATGCCTTTGCTAAAAAATTCCAGAGGATTTTTGAAAAACTTTTTCTTACTACAAAAGAAAAACATGCCCAGTTTTCTTTATGGTGTTGCTAAATATAATTTTTATTTTTAATGAAAGTAAACAGCTTTCAAAGTCAAATAAAACCCATCTGTGCCCTAGCCCCCATCTCCCTGCTGTCTTGGTGCTTCCTGGCTCTGGCCCCTGGGTGGGGCTCTTTGGGGGCCGAGGGCCCCCACGGGGCTCCCTGTTCGGGGAGGGCTCATCCTCTGGGGTTCCCTGAGAAAGCATTCAGGAGCAGGACCTTGTGTGAGTGCGGGTGAGGCATCCTTTTCCCTGCTTTCCACCTCATCTCAGGCGTTGGGGTTTCTGCATACCCAAAAGGAAGATCTTAGCAGATTTACCCGCGTGGACTATCCACATGGCTGACGCTGCTCCCTGCCTTCTCCTCCCAGGGACGCCGAGCTCCCGGTCGTGAGAGCCCAGCGGAACCGCCTATGTGACCTCCTGGGCGTGCCTAGACCGCAGCTGGTGCCCAAGGTATCACCTACCCCTCAGGCCACCTGGGGGACCCAGGGACCCTTCCTTATGAGACCTCTGAACATTCCAGGCTGAGCTGCTGGCCGCACGTTCCATGTCGATCGCTTTCAGGAGCCCAGGAGGCAGCGCAGCAGGACTATGGGATTGGAGCAGAGCTGAGGCCCACACTCTCCTCTCCCACCTGCCCCCCATCCCACCAGATGAGCCCACCCCATGCCCGTCCTAGCCTCTGCCCTGAGCCCTGGGGCTGTCCTGAGCGATGGGTGGTGTTCCTGCTGCTGCTCCCCCCCACCCCCACGCTCTTCACCAGGCGTGTCTCACATGTGTCCCGGGGAGCATCAGCACCCAGGCCTGGCCCGCTGAGCACCCATCTCTCACCCTCGGAGCAGCACAGCAGCCTTTCGCTGTGTCCACTGCCCCCCGGACACTCATCCAACTCCGGGCCTTTGTCCCCCAGGGCCGGCTGCTGTCTGCCCGCCGAGGCCGCCGTCGTCCATGGCGTGTATGCCTCGTCGCTGCAGTTTTCTGACATTGAGGGCTCCGGGCTGCTCTTGCAGCTTGTGTGTCATTGGGAGACTTGAGACTATTTTGTGTGTTCCTGGCAGAGGATCAGGGCTCTATTTCTTTTCAGTCTGTGGGTCCTGCAGGAGCTGAGGTGGTCACAGCAGCTCGGGCTGGGGTCCTGGGGAGGGGCGTGCCTTCCTCCTGTCCCCACCAGCTTGTCTCTCTGACCTTGGGCATGAGCCCTGCTCTGGAGAGGTGGTTGAGGAAGGACGTATGTGCAGGAGAGTGTGGTGTCGAAGCCGTAGGTCTCCACGCTCCCCAGTGTCTGCCCTGGCCACCCCAGGCGTGCGCCTCAGGCTCCTGGGACACCGGTTCCCGTTTCCGGTGGACTCGCCGGGCAGTGCTGACAGCGGACTGAAGCGTGACTAGTGCTCCCCACTCACGCTCAGGGCTGTGTGGCGTCCGTGATGGGCCTTCCCTGGTTTCCCTGGTGACGGGAATGTGACCGCTTTTTCTGAGATCCGAGGTGTTTGGACATTGTCTTTCCTTGTGTGTCAGATCTTTTGTGTTCTCTCCAGGTTGCCCGTCTTTCTATACTTTTGTTTTCAGGGTCCTTTTTCTAGACATGTATTCTGCAAATATCTCCTCCAGGGATGACCTTCTCATCCTTAGACTTAACATGGTCCTGTTTGGGTATCTCGACCTCTTGCAGGGTTGACAGTCTTTTTCCTGAGAGCTTTAATGTGTTACTTTCTACGTTTGGACTTAGGATCTGCCTGATCAGCTCCTCCTGGCCGCGTGGTGGCATCAGGCCACACGCGTGGCTCTGTTCTCAGATCGTCTGTCCAGCCACGGATGCAGTCCTCAAGATGCAGGGAGGGCTCTGGGGTCTCTCAGTGGGTCCTGGTGCCCAGTTATCTGAGTCTCAGAGGCCTTTTTCCTTCATTGTCGTCATCTCTTCCCAGCCCTTGGGTTCCCACCACACCTGTAGGATAGACTTGTTGGGAGTTTGGCCAAGGTTACCTGCAGCCTGAAGGTCCATTAGGTGAGAAGTGATGTCTCTGCTCTGAGTTTCTTGACCGTGAACATGGTGTGTCTATCCACGGACCCCTCAGTGTTTTACGGCTTTTGGAGCAGAGATGTTGCATGTCTTTTGTAACTGTCCCACAATTCTTGGATTCTCTTCCCCTATTTTTGTCTCTCTTTGCCTTTCAGCTTGGGAAGCTTCTGTTGGCCTGTCTTCAGGTTCACTGGTTGTGGCCTTGGCCCCGTCCGGCCTGAGGATGAGCCTGCTGGCGGCATCTGTTCCTTCGCAGTCTTGGTGGCTTCTGGCCCCTCCGTCTCTGCTTGCGTTACTGTCCGTCCCTGCGTGGCTTCCACTGCGTCCACCAGAGTCCTTGGTGGAAATCCCAGTTGCTTCAAGTTCCTGGTCTGGTAGTTGCAGTATCTCTGCCATTTCTGAGTCTGGTTCTCACATTTGCACTGTCTTTTCAGACTGCTTTCTCTTGCCTTTTAGTATTTTGTATGTTTTTGTTGAAGGCCAGCCTTTTAGGGAACAGGGGCGAGGTAACCGGAGTGCAAGGAATTTGCTGCAGCAGCAGGTCCAGAGAGGAGTTGCTCCTGGTCCTGGTTGTTGTCCTCAGGGGAACTACGCGGGAGTGTGAGCTCCTTGGAGAGGGCGCCAGGCTTTCTCATCCTTGTGCCCGGCCATGCTCAGCCACCAGCTGTTTGTCAGTCACCATTTAAGTTCGTCTTCTAGATCTTTCTGTTTCCCAGCTTTGGGGTGGGGGCTGAGAAAGGTGACTTGATTTTCAGTCTGTGTATGTTTTTCTTAAATGCACTGCACAGGGCTCCCCAAATCTGCCTGACTATACTTTGCTGCCATTTTGTTGACTATTGAGAAAAATCTCAATTTCTCTTTTTAGTTTTCTCAACTTCTGGGATGCATTTAAAGCTGTGTTCCCTGTAGCTCAGCTGGTAAAGAATCCATGTGCAATGCAGGAGACCCTGGTTCGATTCCTGGGTTAAGACCCCCTGGAGAAGGGATAGTCCACCCTTAACTCCAGTATTCTTGCCTGGAGACTCCTGTGGACAGAGAAGCCTGGTGGGCTACACAGTCAACAGGGTTGCAGAGAGTCAGACACGACTGAGCTGCTTGCGCTCACGACAGGTGCCTGCATGTTTTAAAGTCTGTGGCATCTTCCTGGTGGATTGACATCGGTGGCAGCATTCTCGTCTACCTGTGACAATGCTCCGGGCCTTGGCGTCTCCATGGTGTGATGTCGAGAGAGCCACAGAGGTGGCAACATTCTTGTCTACCTGTGATGATGCTTCGGGCCTTCACATCTCCATGGTGTGATGCTGAGAGCGCCACAGCGGAGTTTTTGCTGAGTGTTTATGTAGTGTATCTCTTTTCATTATTTCACTTCCAATTTCTGTATGTTCTTATATTTGAGTTTCTTATATAGTAGATAGGTCTTACCATTTTTGGCAACTTGAGTGTTTTCTCCACTTGCATTTAATGTGTGATTTTGGCTTTATCGGGTTGGCATGCCGGTTTCCTTCCAGTCCTGTTTCGTTCCTTCCTTGGCACCGTTTGCAGCGGTTAACGGCATCTCCACCGTCTCGCTCCCCCTTCTGTTAACGCCTGCAGTTTTCCTGCTGTCCTGTAGGGACCGCTCGTCAGCGCGTTCCTTCCTGATGTACTGCGGTCAGAACTGGCGCCGCGCAGGGGGCTCAGGCTGCTGCCCTCGCTTCCCAGGGCCCAGGTGGCCGTGGCGTGCCTTCCATTCAGCCACCTCTCCCTTCACTGTCCTTCGGTTCACTGTGCTCTTAACTCTCCATTTCTTCTCTTTGGGGCAAAGTTATTCCTGAGGTGAAGTCTCCCCCAGCCTGGCCTGCCTTTCAAGTGTACGGCCGTTGCTTTCTGGGGAGGCCCTGCAGGACCCCCTCAGATGTGGGGCAGGGCCAGCGCTGGTCAGTCCCCAGGTGCTGCTGCTGGTGACAGGACGGCCAGCTGAGTGTTATTCTGTCTCCTTGTGTGCTGGCCAAGCACACCACCAGTTTCCTAAGGACATGTGCTTTCGACATTATTAGGAAAATATCACAAAGATGGGTGAAGTTGTGGGGACAGGACAGTCACCCTCCGTACCCGCTCGCTGCCCAGAGGTGGTGTCAGCCAGAGGGTTCCCGGCACGTTCGGGGAAGCAGCACGGATGCAGTTTCCTGCAGGAAATGGGGCGCAGGGATGGCTGGGGGACGGCACTGACCGGCTGGCCCTGCCCCATGTCCCCACAGCCTGCTGTACGTTGAGGCCGGTCCTGGAAGCTGAGCTCGCACCTGCCTGGCCGGGAGGGAGGAGCCTGGGCACAGTTGACGAGGAAGACGCGGGCAGACGGCAGCCTGGCTGGTATGCAAGGGACCCGGTGTCTGTTGCCTGGAGGTGGCGTCTCCTCACGTGCATCCTGCGCCCAAGTGGCCTGGCTGTCGGTACTTTTATTCTCATCCCCAACCCACGTTTAATAAAATTCCCTGCCGAGCAGCTCTCCGCCTGTGTCTGCCATTGGTGCTGGCAGGGCTGTCTGATCGGGGAGCTTGAACCAGAGAGGTGTGTAGGGTCCCTCCCTACCCACCGCCGTGCTGAGACCCACTGGGAGGGGTGCCTGGGAGCACAGGCCTGGAGAGACCGGCTGCAGCCACTCATGGCCTTGCTGGGCTTGGTCTTACCCGTTGACAGGCTCTAGGAGACTCACATGTAATGTCAGATCACAGGGCAGAGAAGGCGCCACGCCTCGGGGTGGGAGTGGGTGCCTGCTCCGAGGTCCTTTTGTGGGGGGCTGTTGAGGGGTTGTGTGGTAGCGTCTTCCCCCATCACCCTGTTCTGGCATCCAATGCACGTAGCCATCGTGAGTCACCTGCCTTGGTGTGGTTTTGTTCAGTTGGAGCTGACACTGTTTTGAATGCTGCGGGGACGAGTTTCATCCGCACAGGGGACTTGTGATGGTAGCCCAGACCCCGCACTGAAACAGGGTGTGGTCGGCAGCTTCACAGTTGTGCCAACGTGAGACCTCCAGGAAGTGGAAGAACCACATGGTCTGTACCTTTTTTCCATTTGTCCAGAGTGGGGTCCACACTCGGGGTTTGTGAAGCAAAGACAGGCGGCTTCTCTTCACGCGGGCCTGTCCAGAGGCCAGTGTGCGTAAAGGTTCCCCACCTGGGCACTTGTGTGGCCAGGGGGTTCGGGCCCTCCCGCCTGCTGCCCCCCAGGGTAGGGTCTGGATGCAGCAGAGATGTGGACGGACAGGTGAGAACATGTGAGGCACAGCCGTCGGGCCAGGATGGCACCGCTGCGCCTGGGCTACAGGACAGACTGCCTCTCGTGGGACGCGTGAGGGCCATGTGGACTCAGCCCGCCCCACACCTAGTCGGAACAAACAGGACTGTGTGGGCACAGCAGACCTCCCTGGTGCACAGCTGGTTTCCAGTCTTCACTGTTGCCATCTGAGGTCGAGTAACTGCTGTGGGAACTGTCCTGTGTGTCGCAGAATATTTAGCCACAACCTAGATGCTAGTGAGAGCCCCTCCCAGTTTTGATGACAAAAACACCTTCAGGCAGATTCCTGAAAACAGTAACCACGTAACAAAAAACAGCTACTATGTGGATTTTCAAAAGCACATAGAATTTTGACAACAGCAAGCAGGAGTATGAATACACACAATTTTAGGTTTTAGAGCTCTGTGGCCAGAACACCAGTTCTCCTGCCTCTGACAACTTTGTAATTTGTGAAGGGTCTTCCGAGACTGCA
The DNA here is from genome assembly GCA_917880005.1 of Nanger dama. NCBI lineage: Eukaryota > Metazoa > Chordata > Mammalia > Artiodactyla > Bovidae > Nanger > Nanger dama. The sequence goes on along the minus strand of CAKJTW010000113.1, from coordinate 3,172,319 downwards.
CAGAGACCCCAGTGCTTTAATCACCGAGGCTGTGAATTCCGACCCAGATGTGGCTTCACAATGCGGCCACTCCTGATTGTTCAAGCCCTCTTGGCCCTCCTTGGAGCCGGGAGTTACTGCCTTGTTCATGTGGACTGTCAGGGCAGGGCCCCACCCCTGGGAGGCATCACTCCAGCATCGATGACACTAACAACTCAGCACGCCGATGATTTCCTCTTGGATCAAGGAGATAAGCGCAGTGGCACCAGCATCGCCTGCAGGGAGGAGCCCCTGGGCTCCTGCAACCAAGAGACCAGATGGAGAAACGGGCAGTGCCAGGCCGTTTCTCAACTCGGGACTGCTGTAGCTGCGGACACCCCCCCACCCCCTCAGTGGCCAGGACGTGGTCAGAACTGCCACCTCCCCCAGTTCTGGCCACACCTCCAACACAGGGCCAGCCAGAGAAAGAGGCACGCCCCTCCCCACTCCCCATCCCCCTCCCCAACTCCCCTCCCCCACCACCCCCTCCCCACTCCCATCCCCCTCCCCCACCCAGGTCTCCGCACACTCAGAGAGGGGTGGAGCGCACAGCCTCTGTCCCTCAGGGGCCCTCCTCCAGCCCCACGTCTCTAACCTAGCAGGCTGACTCCACACAGATGGAGCCACGCGTCCACCCATACCCCACAGAGGCCAGAGCTGGGAGCGAGGTGGGCATTGGGGTTCGTGGCCATGGGGAGCTGGGAGTGACCAGTACAAGCTGCTGGTGCCACTGACACAAGGGATGCTGAGGAGGGCATGGTGGGCAGCTAAGCCCCTGCCCCAAGCAGAGGAGCTGCTCTAGGTCTTGGTCTGTACACACGTCTGGACACATGTCAGAAATACATGGTAGGGTGCAGACCACACGTAAAACATGCCTGGTAAAAACACTGAGCACCCTCTTGGTGAGTGGGGTTGGTGGGGCATCTGGGCACCACGCCTACATGCGTGTGGGGCCCTCCTTCCCTGCTGGCCCTCAGCCCTGGGCTGTAGCTGCTGGGGGCCTCGTACATACCTGGGAGCAGCTGCCACAGGTCCGTCAGCTAAAGTGAAGGAAGTCCTGGCCCTCCTGCAGGTTCAGCGACCTCAGGTTGTCCTCAAACACGCCCCCTGTGAGGTCCTGTGGGAGGAGCGACAAGTCAGCTCTATCCAGCCTGTGCCAGGGACCCCAAGGTGCTCCCTATGAGAGGAGGGCGGGGCCCGAAGGGAATCCACTGGCCACTGTATCTCATTGGTCACCAGGGAGATGGGGGCAGGGGGGCCTCCACCACCCTGTTCTTGGCCCCCCTGCAGGTGGTGGCTGACCCACCCCGGGGACTCGAGTGAGGCTCACGTGGGCAGTCCCATTCACTCATGCCTGGGTCCAGGGCAGACCCAGCTTCCCCGGTCCTGACTTGATCTCGGGGTCTCTGATGTCCCCTTGCCCTACCCCCTACGCACTCCGCAGGGGGCCACAGGTGGGAGGCGGCCCGGGGGACAGAGCCGGTGACTCCACAGCCAGCTGCAGGCAGAGCCCTTCCTACGCCAGGTCTGTCCCCATGGCTGTGACAACCTGTGGCCCTGGAGGAGGCAGGGTCCGCCCATGTCTGCCCTGGGACCTTGCTGGCGCAGGACTCGGTGGTCCAAAACCCTTCGGCCGAGCCTGCCTGGTGGCCACCCTGTGGATCCCCAGACCTCCCGTGTGGGCCACAGCGGGTTTGGGGAAACGCCCGCTGGCGCCTGTCCTTCGTCACAGCACCACCTGTCAGGTTCCCTCCTGCCGCCATAACCAGCAGAGCAGGGGGTCTCTAGCAGGACATGGGAGGGGTGACCTGACCACCAACCACGTTCCTCCCGTTGAGTGTCACCTCTCCTGGGACTCCACATGGAGGCTCCTCCTTGTCCTTGGCCGTTTCTGCAACTACTGCTATTACCTAAGTTTTGCTAGAAGTACTTGAATGGAAACCGTTCCACCTGGAGAGCAACTGGGATTCCCACATTCTGTTCTCTACTTGCTGCCTGGCCTCAGCCCCCATTTTCTCCTCCCAGTATCTCCAATTTTCAAAGGAAACACATGTGCGTTCAGGGCCAGCCTGGTCACAGACCTGGGCTGATAGAGGGGCCACCAGGCAGGTAGGCCCGTCCCTGACCTGGGGGAGGGGACTGACTTCACAAAACTGTTCAAGTTAGATGCTTCCATGAGTGGACAGACCTCCTTAAGACAACAGAAAGGTCAGACATAAAACCAAGGACGAGAACCCAGAGGGTACAGGGGACTTCTACAGGTCATGAAACACAATCCCGTAGACGAGCTGGTCAGAAAGATCAGGGGAGGAGATCCACACACCTGATGTGGGAAAGGTCTCAGCCTTGCCAATGATCAGACAGAAACAAACCCCACTGTCTAGCTGTGGGGCCTCGGAACTGCCCCTGCCTCCAGGTGTGTCCCCTGGCCTGGCCACTCCCTAGGCGTCTAGCAAAGCAGAAGATGCGGCCACCCTACAAGCCGAGGACAGTGGTCAGGACCTTCCACACGAGGCCCTGGTGTGACGCCCATGGCTGGATCCCTCAACACCAACGGGAAGCGAACAGCGGGCCTCTAGCATGACGTGGAGGCCGGACCCCAGAGAACACAGCCGACTCCATCGCACAACCAGGACCACGCCCTCCCACTGCAAGGACTAGCTGAGAAAGTGCGAACCCCGCAGAACCAGGCAGTGCTGGGGGATGGCTCCTCATCTGTTAAACTGCACGGCAGGTTCTGGAACAAATGCCGCAGTTTTCTTAAAGGGCAGCTGGTTCGTATTTACGCCTTTGTTGCCTCTGTTCTGGTAAAACTATGTTTACAGATGCAGCTGATAGGCCATCTCCTAAAGGTGTGAAAAGTTCACGATAAAGTTTACCAAAGAAAAATGTGAGAGGGACTTCCCTGGTGGCTCAGTGGCTAAGCCTCCACACTCCCAATGCAGGCATCCTGGGTTCGACCCTTGGTCAGGGAACTGGATCCCGCATGCTGCAGCTAAGACCTGGCACGGCCTTGAAGAGTAAGTAGAAGAAATGTGAGAAAAGTTTTAAAAAGAATAAGCAGGAAGACTAGCTGCACTCATAAAGCTACAGTCAGTAGTGATGCGAAACAGATCAGTAGAGAAAGGCTAGGACTCCAGAAGTAGCTCCCAGTACACATACCTAACACACAAAGATGGCACTTCCTGACACGCGAAGACGGGCATCTCACCAAGCGACGTGGGGACAACTGAGGATCCTCATGGAAAGAGTTTCCATAACAAAATAAATTCCAGTTGTATCGAAGATATAAGGAAAATACCGGAGTCTGAGGACCAGACTTAGATAATGTTTTTATAAAATTTCATAATGAGGAATGATTGTCTTAGAATGAATAAAACATCTAAAAGCCTTAAAAGGAAAAAATTACTTTGACTATACCTGAATAAAAAACTTCCAAGTGGCAAAAGATACAAATTTAGTCAAATGGCACAGAAGAATCTGCAGCACTTCACAGACAGTCGTTGGTTTTTGTTGCTATAGAAAGAAAAACACTGAGACCAACAGAGAAACGGGCCAATGCAAAGGATAAGGGACCAAAGGGAATAGAGATGATTACGAGCGTGAAGAGACGCCCTCCTTACCCACGACGTGACATCGCCGGTTGGAACTATGGCCTTACTGTTTCTCAGCAGCAGCTTGCAAAGACAGGACATCGGGTCCCGCTGGAGAAGGGTCCCGGGCAGGGGTGTAAACTGGCTCAGCCTCCAGGGACGCGGAGTGGCTGCTCTCGTGGCTGATGGCGGGCATGCTCATTGACCAGCACCTTTCAAACATCTCTCCTAAGCGTGTAGCCACTTGAGCAAAATTATGCATATATAAAGATACGCAGCGTTGTTTCTAACAGCAAAGAATAAAAATGGCCTAAAGCTACATCAATAAGTGTTGGGTTGGCCAAAAAGGTCGTTAGGGTTTCTCTGCAAGATGCTACATTCTGTACATTTTCTATAAGAAAATAATAGATAATATCTGGATAATAAATGTATGAAACATCCATATAATTGAGTAGGATACAGATATTTTTAGGACGAGGGCGTGATTCCCTCAGAAGCTCCTCTAGCCAGCAGTGAAGGAGGTGTTCCTGCTAGCACTAGGAACCCTGGACCTGAGCACCTAGAAACACTTTACACCACAAGCCAGTTTCGTCAACAAACAGGTCGCAAGAAAGCGAGGGAGCCGGTTACCTCGGGTCTGCATTCCAGCACACAAGCGTGAAAAGATAAAACACGCCTACAAGGCAGATTTCAACACTGATGGGATATCTGGAAATTTGGGGTGAGATAGTGTTGTTTGGGTAGCTTTTTTAAAAGCTTTTAATCTTTTAGGAAACAACGGCGAAGAAACAAGGCTAGAATCTGCCTTGATCGCAGGTTGGGGGAGTTGGGGCTCAGTGCTTTGGCCGAATGTGCTGGAAAGCTCCCTTCATGGTGAAGGTGAGCACAACAGGGTTAGGTGGCGCCAGTGGGTTTATGTGGAATTAACTCCAAGATACACCATCAGGTGAAAAAGCAAAATACAGAATAAGTATGTACAGCATGCTGATGTTGGTTTAAAACACACAGAGTGCAGGGGGCAAGGCTTCGGTCCCTGGCTGAGTAAGACCCTGCACACCACGTGGTGTGGTGTGGCCAAAAAAAATCACACGTGTGTGCGTTTCTGCCTCTGGACCCTCCAAAGGCACAGAGCAGGCAGCGGGACGGGAACAGTGCTCCCTCTCCACCCAGTGTCCGCTCCCCAGGGGAAGGGTTGCGTGGGTGGGGATGTATGCTTCATGGCTATTTTGGGTCCCTAAGAAGTAGACCGTTATGAGAACCCATCTTCTTTGAAAAGTTAGGTATCGTCTGTGTATACATAGTTTAAGTTTTCATGTTACACCTGCTTCTTGCAACCCCATCATTCATCCAATGTCCCTGGCAACTTGGTACATCGCTTCTCTTGGCCTCTCAGGAAACTGCTTTCAAACCAGGAAACCCAAGACCAGGTGGGTGAGGGCCACAGGAGCAGTGAGTCTGTCCCTGTGTCAGGCCCCGGAAAGCCGTGACCCTGACTCAGTGCCCGCACGCCATGGAAGCCCTGCTTCTAGCGTGTCACCTCCATGATGAGGTCATGCATTGCTGGGACAGGCGTCTTGCTACACATCCAGCCCCTTGTTGGCTTTCACAGAATAAGCTGCCATCATGGGGGAGAGGGGGCGGGTGGCAAACAGCCAGCAAAGCACTGAGGCCCTTGGCCCACATCTTTGAGCTCTGACGGCTGCCAGTGACCACGAGAGTCTGGAAGCAAACCTGCTGCACGTGAGCCTCCCAATGAGCAGGTGTCCCGGCAGGCCCCACCACTCCCACCCGAAGCTGGCACCCACCTGTGGCGCCTGGACCTCTGACCCACAGAAACGTGCGGTAGTAAATGCGTGCTGTTTGAGGCTAAGTTTGTAGTTTCTATACAGCGTTAGTTCAATAACACAGGTTGAACCTGGCAAACAGTCTAACAAGAAAACCTCGGGGTGACAGGCTGGGACTAGAGCTAGAGCCATCTGGCCACTTGGCCCCGGGACTGTCACTGCACAGCCACCGGCAAAGCGTGAAACTGGCCCCTGCTGAGCCCACACACAAACATCAACTCAAAACGGGTCCAAGGCCTAAACAAAGGGGCAGAAACCATAAAACTCTTAGAAGAAAGCACGGGGTAAATCTTCATGACCCTGGATTGGGTGCTATTTTTCTCAGCTGTGACACCAAATAGGAGCAGTCAAATTTAAAATAGGTAAAATGGGGCCATCCCTGGTGGCCTAGTGGTTGAGAAATTGTCTTCCAGGGCAGGGGATCTGAGTTCAGTTCTTAGTTGGGGAACTAAGGTCGTGGGGCGACTAAGCCTGCCTGCTGCAACTGTTGAGCCTAGGTACCACCACAAGAGATCCCACAGGCTACAAGCAAGACCCAACCCAGCCCAAAATAAATAGCATTCTTTAAAAACTGATAAAATAGACTTTGTCAAAGTTAAGCACTTCTGTGCACCAAAGGACACCATTAAGAGAGTGAAAAGACAGCTCACAGAGTAGGAAAAAACTTGCCGAAGCATCTGATCGGGATTTGAATCTAGAACTATAGAGAACTCTCAGGACTCGATTAAAAGACATCTTGATCAGAAAATGGGCAAAGGACTTGAACAGACAGTTCTCCAGAGGAGACAGAAATATCTAATGAGCCCATGAAAAGATGCTGTTGAGTCCACTGTTGTCAGACACAAATCACAACCACCGTGAGAGCCATGTCACCCACCAGGACAGCTGTGATGAACACACACGTCACGAGGTGGGAGAGTATGCGAGAAACTGGGACCTCTGGGTAACGGGTGGAGCGTAAGTTGCCCCAAGACCAGTGATTTCCACTGCAGGTCTGTGTCCGAGAGAACTGAATACACGTCCCACGGAAATCAGACCGGAACGTTCATGTGGCCTTGTTCAGACTGACAAAGCCTGTTGTGCCCCTGAAGTTCTGTTCTGGTCCACGTGTTCAGCTCACCCGTGGTGCAAAGTCACCGACTGGGCAGTGGGAACCTCACCTCTACGGCCTGGCAGCTTCTGTGGGGCTGGAGCCCAGGGCTGGGCCTGGCCACACAGGACCAGCTGGCGCTCTGAGGCCACTCCCTGCACCAGGCTCCTGGGCTCAGCCTGTCCCCACGCCCGCTCTCCCAACAGTTGGGTGACTTCACAGCAGTGCTTTGAGTGATGGGAAGAATAGGGATGCCCAGCTTGTGCTCCAGCCCGGCACGTGACCCCCACCTGACCAACACACTGCAACGCCCCTCCGTGTCAGCTTGAGCCCCGTGGGAGCACAGCCTCAGGGAAGCAACATCTCCCATCAGCGTGGGCTGCCCTGGCCAGTCTGGGGGACCCCTGGACCACACAGTAAACTGCACTTAGAAGCTGTGAGTAATGCTGTGGTGCAGAAGGAAGTAAGGAGGAGGCCTGGGATCTTAAAACCAGTCACCAGCGAAGGGCTCTCCTTTCTCCGGTGCCCTCCACGGGCTTGTCCACTGCGTACACACGGAGTGGGCCACCTTTGCTGTCAAAGTGTGTGTGGGCCCATGGGCTCCCTGAGCCCAAGACTCAGCGAGCGTCTGCACTTGAGGTGAGGGTGAGAGGCGGGTCCTGCTCGCTTCCCTGCTGCTGTTGCCTAAGTGTTGAATGAACACTGCCTCCCTTCTGCAAAAGCCACTGCCTCCAGGAAGGCCTCTGGCCTGGCACCCTGGTTACTGAAGTTCCAACCTCAGAGGCTGGAAGCAGCTGCCTGTGTGCACATCTGTGCACCGTCCCACGTCCCCAGGGCACAGCACGGAGCCCTGCTCACTCACCCACCACCAGCGCCCCCCACCGGGGACACTTTGGGGCAGCCCTGCCCTACATGAGCCCACAGGACTGGCCCCACAGTCCAGGTGGGTTAAGGACACTTTACGCTTGCATCTGTGACTATCTGACCACAAGGAGGAATTTCCAAAATGGGGGACACTAGGAAGTGTTCATTGTGAGAAAAGCTGATAAATGTACTGTGTTTAAAAGTAAGTTTTTCTGGGAATAACCTGTGAAAAGACAAGTCACAACTTGTTGTTCAGAGAAAATGTGCTGAACACCAGTCGACCAAGGAGGAAACCAAGGAGAAGAGATGGGCAGGCCAGCTGGCTGAGGGCTCCAAAGCCAAGAGAAGATTACCATCGCCAGAGCCCACCGGCAGGCTTCATGATGGAAACTCGCACACCGGAAATGAGACCCCCACAAGGAGAGGGTAGTTCAAGGACCCGGCTCATAGCCTCCCTGCGGGACCCCAGGGTCCAGTCTGGAGCCAAGAAACAAGCACCTGTCCCATGCAGCCTGCAAATAGGGAGAAAAGGCGAGGGTGTGATAAAGAAAACCGCCAGGATGCTGGTCACCCAGTGGGTGCGTGCACAGGGCCACACGGGTGCAGGTGGGCAGCCTCGTCCCCTGCAGCTCTTGTGGGAAATGCAGCCTGCTTTATGGGGCACCGCCGCCTCCCCGACACCCTGGGCCTGGCTGGAGGTGGCCCTGTTGTTCCCCGTCCCCGCCCCCATGCAGGCCACCCTCCTGCCCTCCATCCCCAGGGCGGTGGTTGCCACCTGCCATCCTAGCCCACGCCCTCCTGGTGGACACACCATGCTACCTGGACCCTGGGGCTGTCCTAGCCACACGTGGGAGAAGAGCTGATACTCACCAGCTTCACGCAGATGACAAAGGGTGGCCGTGCAGCTCGGAAGTGCAGGACTGGGATCCGGGGCTTGGGCCTTTCCTGAGAGGAGAGGAGGGTCATGGGCTATCCCATGTTGCTCCCTGCTCCCCCACGTCTGCCCTGTTCACAGTTTGACACCCTCAGATGGGCACCAGGGCTACGGCCGGACCCAGGACTGGACCTGCTCTCCAACACCCCAGCCCAGCCATCGACAGCTGCCCCAGGACTCCCGAGGCAGGCAGTGGACAGAGCCAGGCCTGTGAATAGCAACTTCAGTGGGGCTGGGGGTAGCAAGGGCCAGGCCAGGCAAGGGCCTGGGGTCCTAGAGACTCCAGGAGCCTGGGGGCTGCCTCTGCCAAGCCTGGCAGCTATCTGAGTTCAGATGGCCTTTCCCCAGGAGGAAGATTCTGGGTAGTGTCTACTCAAAAGGCCTAGGATGGCACTCAGAGGTGGACCAGGTGTGGTGTGAGTGGCTCCCAGGCGGGGCGTGGGGGCCCGCACCTGAGAGTCCTCGTAGCAGTAGAAGCCCTTTCTGATCTTGTTCTCGTCCACGTCGCAGAAGGCAGCCACCTAGGAAGGACACAGGACACAGCCTCAGGGGCAGCGGGGGCAGTGCTGCCTGACGGGCAGGGGAGGGAGGTGGGCGGGGTGGGGGTGGGATGGGGCAGGCCCCCACCTTGCGCTGTGAGCCCGCCGTCAGGCTGCGGTAAGAAACCGGCGGCCCTGCCGGCCCGCGTTCCAGATGGTGAAGGTTGCCCAGTGGGGCAGGGCCTGCTCTTCCAAGAAGCGGACGCGGTGGGCCCAGATGGTAGTCCTGCAGGGGTGAGGGATGGGTGAGGGGTGTGAGCCAGGAGCGCAGGGCCTCCTGATGCCCCAGGCCTTCCTCCCTGACCCAGAGCCTGCCTCACAAGTCCCCCTGGTCTGGGGCTCGGGTTGGGGGGGGGGGGGGAGCGGCAGCGCTCCAGCTTTTGGCTGACTGAACCCAGGAGCCTGGATGACAAGGTCACACTCCTTGCCCCACATGGACCCTCAGACATGCCCAGCTTGTGTTCACGTGCTCAGGAGATGTGGGGGACACCAGGCACAGGAGCCCAAGGGAGACTCGGCTGCCCTAGTGTCGAGCACATGCCACTTTCAGAAAGAATGAGGCAGAATGTGCCACCAACGTCACATTTTAAAAAGGCAAAGTATACTGTTTAGAGAACATCACATGTGGTCAAAGTATAAAGAAATGGGTCCTGTGGCAAATAAACTTCCCGCTTGGAGGAGATTTGGGGAAATGGAATCATCTTAAAGACGATTCCTCCGTGCCTTCTGGCTGTTGGAAGTATTTCATAGTGAAACTGTTAAATGATATAAATGTTGATCATTCTCAATTTAAAATGTAAAGGACAAGATTCAGGGAGCCTCTCATAGGGCTTTTGGGGAAAGACTTTGAAGGAATTCAGTTATTGACAAGCCTGAAGGTATAATTAGCGCTTGCTGTTCTGTGAGGTTTTGCTGCTCAAAGACTTTAATCCGACACAGAAACTAACATGAGATCACCTCTTTTACACTGTGGGTGGCAAAGCCTCACGTTGCAAAAAGAGAAGAGTCCCGGCATAAAAGACTTATCGCATGAAAACAGGATGAGGATATGTGTGGCACAAGCCATCTGGCCAGATACCTGCCCCCCAGATACATGGGCACAGCGTGGCGAGGCGCGGTGGGCCACCACCAGAGCCGCCACAGACCCACCTCCACATCAGCTTGTTTCACAGCAGCTCAACACGCGGACACATGAACCTTGAGGAGACAGTGGAAGAGCTCCTAGAGGCCCAGGCATTTCTTAGCCCTGCAGAGCATCTTAGGTGCCCAAGCACTTCTCAGCTCTGCACAAGACTTGTGTCCAGAAAAGCTATCTTTGCATTTCATCCCAGAGTTTCCAACTCCCATTTTATGGAAAGTGGGAAAGTAGTTACTTCCCTGAAGATATACTTGCCAGACAGTTGGATAATTGTTAATGAAATTCACATAGAATAAGAGCAAGGAGCTTAGGTGTACATACAAATCAGGTGGTTATGACAAATATATGTATCCAGGTAACCCCCACCCCTATCAAGAGGTGGGGCACTTCCATCACCCCAGAAAGTTTCTGGTACCTCCTTCCCCTGAGAAGAGCAGTCTTGCTTTTGTCACTGTGGACTAGTTCTGCTTGTTGCAAAAGTGGAAGCCACAGCATGTGTGTTTTTGTATCCGGTTTCTCTTACTAATCATACATATACATGTATATGTATATTTTTATATTAATCCTGGTCTGGCAGGTATCAGTTGTTTGTTCTCCTGCTAAGCAGTAGTCCGTCATAGCGGTGCTTATTGATCACCTGCTGACTGGCATCTGGGTCGCTCCCCTCTCTTGGCTGCTAGTAGAGGAATGGTGAGCAATCCATTCATTTCTCGTATACACCTAGACATGGAATTGCTGGGCCACGGGGCAGGTGTTAATTAATAAAATAAGGTCCAGCAACTTCCGAGAGCAGATGCACCGTGCTGACCTCCCCCAGGAGCAATGCGCGCGTCTGCTGGCCCACATCCTCCCATGCTTGGGAACTGCAGACATTACTTCTAACCCTTACAGCGGGTGTGCAGAGGTTCGTTTTCATTTCTCTGATAATAATGATGAGACCTTTTTCATGGACTAATTGCCCATTTATATAGTATTTGTGAAGTGTCATGTCCATTTAAGAATTTTACTTTTTATTAGATTTTATTTTTCGGTGGTAGAGGTTCTCAATACAGTTTCTACACTTGTCCTCTGTGAGATACATGAATTAGGAATATTTTCTCCCAGTCTGTGGTTTGTCTACTCATTTTTCCTAGTGGTGTCTTTTTTTAGGAGCAAAAGTTTTTAATTTTGAAGTTCGATTTGTCAAGTTTTAAATGGCTGAAGAGTCTGGTGTCCTCTCTAATAAATGTTTGCCTATCCCAAAGTTGTGAAGATATCCCCTGATGTTTTCTTCTAGAAGCTTTATAACTTCTTCTATTTTTACATCTAAGCCATCTAGAATTAATTTTTCAGTAAGGGGGTGTGTTTTCCCATATGCATATCCATTTGTTTAAAATATTTTTCTTTTTCCACTGAATGCCTTTGGAGACTTTGCTGAAAATCAGTTGTGAGTCTGTCTCTGGACTCTCTGCTTCACTGATATGTATTTCTGCGTGTATGCTACTAATACATTTTCCTGATTGGTGTAGCTTCAGAGTGAGTCTTAAAATCAGGCACAATGGGTCCTCAAATTTTGCTCTTTTCAAAATTATTTAGGCCAGTGTGGGTCCTCTGATTCTTCTGTGAATTTTAAAATCAGATTAGCAGTTTCTACAAAGAAGCCAGCTGGGGCTTTTACAGGATTGCACTGAATCTACAGACCAGTTTGGGCAGAACTGATGGTAACAATACTGAGTCTTGGGATTTCCCTCATGGTTCAGCGGTTAAGAATCTGATGCAGGGACACAGGTTCGACCCTTGGTCTGGGAAGATTCCACAGGCCGTGTGCGCCGCTACTGGGCCTGAGCTCTTGACAGTGCAGACTGCAGCCACTGAGTCCACGCCCTTCAGCCACTGCGTCCTGCGTGTCCCAGAGCCCATGCTCTGCACGGAGAAGTGACTGCAATGAGAAGCCGGTGCGTGGCGACTAGAGAGAGCAGCCCCCCACCCACCACAGCTAGATAAAGCCTGCATGCAGCAACCAAGACCCAGCACAGACAAAAATCAATTAAGTAAAAAAAAAAAAAAAAAAGAATCTTTCAATCCATGAATGTGGTATCTCTCTCTATTGATCTATTGTGTAGGTTTTAATTTCCCTCAGCATTTTTTGGAATGGATTTTAGCAGATAGAGCTGCAGTTTGTTACACTTACTTAAAAATATTTTATCATTGATGTCATTATACCTTTTTTAAACTGCATTTTTTTTCAATTGTTTTATTGCAAGTCTATAAATTTGTATCCTGGAAAACTCACTATATTATTGGTTTTGATTTCCTATGAGACACAATCATGCCATCTATTGACACAAATGATGCTAGTTTCCCTTCCACCTTCTAATGCTTGTGTCTTTTCTTCTCCTGATCTTACTGCACTGACTTCCCTTGCTATGTTGAATAGAAGTAGTTTGAGGAACAATCAGGAGATCGCTTCCTCCCTGATCTTAGAAGGGAATGCTTTCAGTCTTTATTAAATATGAGGTTAGTTATGGGTTTGTGTAGATACTATCAGACTGAGAGAGTTTCCTTCTATTTCTAGTTTTCTGAGATTTTAAAAAACCATAAAGGGATACTGAATTTTGTTAAATTTTTTTTCTGCATCTATTGGGCTGTGTGATTTTTATCCTTTATTCTTTTACTGTAGCAAATCATACTAATTGATTTGGGAGAGTTAAACCAGAACTGTATTCATGATGTATTATCCTTTCATATATATTTCTGAATTTGACTTGGCAATATTTTGTGAATGATTTTTTGCACCTATTCTCATACAGGATATTGGTCTGTAATTTTCCTGTAATATTCTTGTAGTATTTTAAACTTCAGAGTCATGCTAGTCTTAGGGAGTAAGTGTGAAGCTCCTCCCTCCCGACACCCAGTAGATCTTTCTCCTCTTCTATTTCCTGAAGGAATTCATGTAAGATTAGTATTCTGGAGAAGGAAATGGCAACCCACTCCAGTACTCTTGCCTGGAGAATCCCATGGAGGGAGGAGCCTGGTAGGCTACAGTCCATGGGGTTGCAAAGAGTCGGACACGACTGAGCGAGCGAGTCCATTTTCAACTGTACCTTCTTTATTCCTTTTCTTCTATTTGAGTTTACTTTGCTGTTGCTTTTGTAACTTTTAAACGTGGAGACTTAGATAATTGCTGAGTTTTTTCTTTAATAACATAAGCTTTTAAAGCCATAAAATCTTACTATAAACTCTGCTTTAGCTAAATCTCACAAACTTTTACATACTGTTTTGTCATTAGTTAAAATTTCCCTCTAGTATCCTTGTAATTTTTTCCCTTGGTTGCTTAATTTCCAAATTATTTTAGATATTCAAGTTGTCTTAATGATTTCTAATTTATAAAACACACCCAGTTTCAATCATTTGAAACGTATTCAGACTTGCTAACTGGCCCAAAGTCATGTCTATCTTGTACTTTAAAACTATGTATATTCTGGAGTTTAGTGTTCTTGTAGAGTCCCTGGTGGCTCAGATGGTAAAGTGTCTTCCTGCAATATAGGAGACCCAGGTTTGATCTCTGGGTTGGGAAGATCCCCTGGAGAAGGAAATAACAACACACTCCAGTATTATTGCCTAGCAAATCCCATGGACAGAGGAGCCTGGCAGGCTACAGCCGATGGGGTCACAAAGAGTCAGACATGACTGAGCAACTTCACTTTCTATAGTGTTCCTTAAATGTCTACTTTTATGTTGGTTAATTAACAGTGTCGCTCAGATCTTCTGATCCTCACAGACGTTCCAACTTCTGTCAGTCACTGAGACAGGAATATGGGCGTTTTCCGCTCTGACTGCGGGCTTGTCCACTTCTCCCTCTGTTTCTGCCAGTTCTCGCCTGTGTATTTTGAAACTCCGTGATTAGGGAGATACACGTTTAGGACTCTTACGTCCCCTAGACCTGCACCCCATGTGTGCAAATCTCACTTACTTGAGTCAAGTTCATGACAATGAACTCCTTATGATGCTTCACTAAAGCTGCCGCTGCTGCTGCTGCTAAGTCGCTTCAGTCGTGTCCGACTCTGTGCGACCCCATAGACAGCAGCCCACCAGGCTCCCCGTCCCTGGGATTCTCCAGGCAAGAACACTGGAGTGGGTTGCCGTTTCCTTCTCCAATGCATAAAAGTAAAAGTGAAAGTGAAGTTGTTCAGTCCTGTCCAACTCTTCGCGACCCCAGGGACTACAGCCTAACAGGCTCCTCCATCCATGGATTTTCCAGGCAAGAGTACTGGACACTAAAGCTACCATATCAAAATTCAGATTTATCAAAAGACAAGAGAAATCAAGCTCTTTTCCTTAAAGCTGGAAAACAAAGCAGCTAAGCTTCAGTAAGGAATAGCGCACGTGTGAAAGTTCAAGGACCTCCCAAATGAATGCGGCAATCTGCGACCCCCCCCAACACATTCTCCAATCGGCATCATGCCCACTGTGACAGTGGACAGGAGACCTCTCTGGACAGCAGCTGAGCAGCCACGCCTTCCAACGAGTCTCATACCCTCTGGGGAAGAACAGAGTCTCCTCTGTGTCCAGAAACTCAAATGCATGTCTTTGCATCACGCTGTTTTCACTCAGAAGATGCCCTGATCACAGAGCTGTTTCAGGGCTCCACTCCTCTCTATCCCCAAGTGAGCAGCATCACAGTCACACTGAGGGGGTCTCCACACTTGTGGTTTGAAACAAAACACTCAACACACACCTGCACAAACATGCATGTGCACATGCACAGAGTTCAAACTGAAGAAAGGAAAACACACAGCTCCCTCAACTTCACCCAGCCTGCACTTCAGGCACCTCCCCTGCCGTACCCCTGGCAGTCAATCTCCAGCTTTGGAACCTGGGAGACCGTGAGTCATGACAAGGAGGGGGCCAGCCTTTGGGATGGCCCACATAGGGGATGACCCAACCTCTGCCCCAGCCGCCCTCTCCTTGATGGGCAGAGAAGGAAGAGGACGCCCCAGCCCACCTGTAATCACACCAGTGGTGGGCTGGGCTCATTCAGAGTCCTTTCAGCTCAAATCAAGTGAGAGCAGGACCCCCAGACGACTCTACATGTGAATTCTGGGTGCGCCTGGTTGCTCAGCTGTGTCCAGCCCTTTGAACTATAGCCTGCCAGGCTCCTCTGCCCATGGAAGTTTTCAGGCAAGAATACTGCTGTGGGTTGCCATGCCCCCTCAGGGGATCTTGCTGACCCAGGGAATTGAACCCACATCTCCTGTGTCTCCTGCACTGCAGGCAGATTCTTTACCCACTGAGCCATGGTCCAGGGGTTAGGAATCTGCCTATCCATGCAGGGGACACGGGTTTGATCCTCGGTCCGGGAAATACAATCCCACATGCCATGGGGCAACTAAGCCCGGTGTCACAACTACTGAGCTCATGCTCTAGAGACCTTGAGCCGCAACTACTGAAGTCTAAGCGCCCAGAGCCTGCGCTCTGCAGTGAGAGAAGCCCCCACGATGAGGAGCAACCAGAGAGTAGGCCCTGCTCGCTGCAACTAGAGATAGCCTGTGCAGCAACAAAGGCCCAAAGCAACTGAAATAAATAATAAAAGTGAAAGCAGACATTTAGCTTTGATCCTGAGGAAAACACTGGTCCACAGACTGGGGATGACCTCCCCTCCTGGGAGGCCGTGGGCACTGGTGTCAGCCACACTCCCAGGTCCCCACCTTGGGGCAGAGACCTGACTGGGTCCCCCCCCCCCCCCGCCTGGACCCCAGGACCACGTACTCGAGGACGGGAGTGTGTGGCCGCGCCAGGGTGGTAGCGGTAGAGGAGGAGGCTCTGGTCCACGCGGACGACCCCACCGCCCTTCCTCAGGTGCTCGTAGAAGAACAGCAGGTCCTCAGGGACACCCCTGCAGGGTGAAGAAACATGTGTCCACTCAGAACAGAGCTGTGGTTCAGGCAACGGGAGATGGAGGTCAGCCCGGGGCCCCACACTTGAGCCCAGCCTGACCGGTGAGTCCTCAGCTGGAAAACAACACATCCAGCTGCCCCCAGCTCATGGCAAGAGCTCAGCAAATGTGACCATAACAGGTGGCTCTGGGGCAAGAAGGTGCCCAAGGCGCAGACCCAAGCCCTGTCGTCACTTTCACTGCCTCCAACTGGACCCCGGACCCCACTGCCCCCTCTCTGTTGATGGGCACGCTGCTCCAAGGATCTGCAGGGTCCCATGGGGTCCTCCTGTCCTGTGAGAACCCAGGCCTCCCATCCTCGTCTGGAGAAGGGCTCAGATCAGGGCTGGCTGGTGGGGCCGCGGCTGCCCTGCTGGTCAGTCCAGGGCTGGGGGACCTCAGTCCTGACTGGGATAACAATCGCAGCTCCTTCACTTCCTTGAGTTCAAGGTGAAAACCAAGAAAGCAGAGGGTCTGGACAGGAGGTCACCCAGAGCATGTCTGGCGAGCAGAGCCCACCAACAGCCGGGCACTGCCAGGACCCCTGCTCCGGGCAGAGGCTGCTGTGCGCCAGCCCCAGCCTGTTCTGCCTCTTTAGCCCAAGCTCAGGCCAGGGCAGCGCCAGCACCACGGCGGGGCTGGACTGCTCCTGATAGAGCCACCATCACTCACCCAGCTCATCCACCCCAAGGGGAAGGTGGCATGGCTGGCCTCTGAGGTCTCGATGCCCTGGTAGAGCCCCGTGGCCATTACCCTTGGGGGAGAGGGGACTCCTGGCCGCTTTGGCCAGCTTCTTGGCCCAAATGTATCCCCTGACTGGGCCCTGTGCACCCAGCCTCTGGGGTCTGTGATGAACTGATGCCCCTTGTCTGTGATCACCTGGCCATGAATTCTGCCACCTCCTGGCTCAGGCCTGAGCGCCACCCTGTGGGCAGCCCGCTGGGCTCACTCCTGAGCTGGCACACTGAGCAGCGCGTTGGTCCCCACACAGAGCCACCCTGCCCAGGGAGTCGCCGCCCGGGGGTCAACACATGGGAGACTGACAGGCCGCGGGCCGCACAGGGAAGCAGCGCGGGAGCTGCGCGGACAGCCTCGCCTCGGTGTCGGCTGCTGAGTCATTCCGTGACGCGATGGGCCACTGTGGTGACTGAAGTGTTTTCACAACGACCACAAGTCATGAAAGGATTTATGCCAGAATGTTAAAAGTCAGCTCTCACAATTGTGCTCACATGCACACTGCAGCTGGAGGGGAGCACCCACTAGCCGCAACCAGAGAAAGCCGGCGAGCAGCAATGAAGACCCAGTGCCGCCAAAAGTAAGGGAAAAAGTGTGTGCAGCTCAGCTAAAAGTCGTCCACCGTTAAAGACAGACAAAAGGACCATACACAGAAGTTCAGAGCAGATGTGTGGTGATGGGCTCACAGGTGATTTGTATCTTTTTCCTTTTGCTAATTTTCTGCGTGTTCAAAGGCACCTTTCAAGAGCACATTGTAACTCCGCGCTTACAGATTTAGGAAGGAGAGAAGATGTCTCTCTACTCATGACCAGTAGGAACTCAACCCCAGAGTTTTCTTATTTCTGGCAAAGAGACAACTGAGAATTTAATTTAGCCAGTGGAGGTGGAAAACCAGGTGCTGAGCCCAGTCTTCTGTGGAGACAGGGCCCGACAGGACTTGGGCGGGGAGTCACCCCTGCCTTAGGGGCTCGTGGGCTGGGGAAGGGCGTGTGCCCTCGGAGGTGTGGAGAAAGGGGATGCAGATCCTCCGGGAGGAAACCGAAGTGGGGACACACTCTCCTCCCCCTCCTGCCCTCAACGCTGCTGTCCTTCCCTGGGGTCACAGAAGGGGCAACCTTGGGATCGGAATCCTGTGAACAGAGGCTACACAGCCAGCACGACAAGAGACAGAAAACAAACACTCTGTGAACAGACATTCACCCCAAACAAAAACGCCACCACCAAAAATCATGAAGGAGAAGAAAACTCTGTGAACAACTCTCCCAGTGAAATCTCACGCCCTCCACAAGGCTTGAGAAGGGGGCAGGCCACCTTGAGCCGGAAATTCTGTAACTAACAGAGCTGGACCCGTGCAGAGACCAAGGGAGACAGGAGAAGAGGAGGGGAGGGACTAGCCTGGGCTGGGGGCGTGACCGCAGGTGGGCATCTCTGGGAGCTGAAGCTCTTTCGGTGACACCAGACGGTGGTGATGGTTGTGCACCCCCGTGAGTGTGCTGACCGCAGGTGGGCATCTCTGGGGGGGGGAGCTGAAGCTCTTTCGTGACACCAGACGGTGGTGATGGTTGTGCACCCCCGTGAGTGTGCTGAAACATACTGAGCTGCACACTTAACAGGTGCATTATACAATTAGACCCCAATAAACCTTTTAAATAAGAGGGGATTGACTGAACTCAAAAAGAAATAGAAGAAAAAGACAAAATTACGTGAGAAATGAACACAAAACTAGAAAGTTCTCCAGGGAAAACAGATCTGAATAAAAATAAGGGGCACCGAAGAAACGTAGGAAAGTGGAGATTAAGAAAATTAAATAATAAAAAAGGGTTAAGAGAAAGTTGTTGAAATGGAAGAAAAGAAAATCTAGCCAATGTATAATGAATATTGAAATAGAAAACCACAGCAGTGGCGGACGGCTAAAACTTAAAACTATAAGCCAAAGAGAAGTAAGAGCAGACCTGGTCCCCACACAGCGGAACCAGATCACGTTGGAACACAGTGAAACCGAGTCTTTAACAAGGGAGGAATTCCCCTGTTGCCTCCCAGCTGAGTCTGAGGAGTGTCAGGCAAAGTGAGGCAGTAGGGAGCTGTGTCCTCAGGCCGGGAGGGAAGGTGTGGCCCAGGGTTTTCTATGCAGTCCACCCCTCCTTCGTGTGTCCAAAACCACAGTCTGAATGTGCAGAGATGAGGAACACCATGGCCCTTCAGACGAGGGGAAGCCTGACGTGTGAGGCTGAGTCCAGGGACTCGGACCTGGAGACTCAGCCGCCTTCTGATGTGAGCAGAAATCACATATCAAAATCAGCAGGAGAGAGAGCGCGAATAGGTTGACCCACTGACTGCTGTTCAAGCAACAGGTAGGAGTCAGAATACCTTCAAAAACAAACGCAAAAGCTGAGCCGGAGAGGTTTAAGAAGAGCATATGGGATTAAGGGCATTCAATACAGAGATGACAAAATACAAACCTTCTTTGATACCAAGAGAGGTTTTAATGCACGAGAGAAGATGCCGGCTTCTGGCTTTGGGTGTCTGAGAGCCCAACCTCTGCAGCACCTGTGAGGTCCAGGCTCAGAGCAGGGGGCGCCGGGGCAGGGAGATGAAACCCACGAAACAGGTGGATGCCCCAGCCTCACTGCCCTGACGTCCTCGGGACAGAACCTGGGCGAGCACAGGTGGGAGTGAGGGAAGATCCCAGAACACAGAGACCAAGGATGGGAGGAAATACCCATGAGCATGCATCTGACCCAGAACAGCAACCTCAACAAGATGACACCACAGGGATTTCTCCGGTGGTCCAGGCCCCCTGCATCGGAAGCATCAAATCCAAGTGACCAGGACTCCGGGCTTCCAGTGCAGGGGCCTGGGTTCAATCCCTGGTCAGGGAACTAGACCCCTAGCACTAGCACGCAGACTGCAACGAAAGATCCCACGTGCTCCAACGGGGATGGAAGGCCCCGTGTGCCGCAACTGAGGCCTCCTTGGCCAAATACATGACGCTCCACCCAAAACCAGGCAAAAAAAATCTGGATGCTTCATAAAAACAGGAGCAGCCAATCCGCACATGAAAAATTGCTCAACGTCGTAAGTCATCTAGAAAAGGTAGATTAAAATACAACAGGAAACCACACAACTCCAGTCAGAATGGCTAAAATGCAAAGGAGCCAGGGGTCCCCCGCTCCAGAGAGGGGGTGGCAGCTCATAAGCCACACAGCAGCTCCAAGCCTGAGGATGTTTCCAATGGGTGCAAAGGCACTTCTGAAAAGTGTCTGCAGTGCAGGGTAGCAGCTCTTCTGAGCAACCACGACCCACTCCGGGCCATCCCCACCCTCAGAAGAGCTCTGTTCTGAACCAACAAACACCATTTTGGTCACTTTCCTTCTGGTTTAACGGCCTGAAACAGTTGCTTCCTAGGGACATCCAGACCCCTCAAGCTGGGTGTCATCCGCGCCTTCCTCCAACTCTCCTTCTCCCCTCCACCTCACTCTGGGAGTGCATCTTCCGGATTCAAAACCTGAGCACCTTGTGGGCTCAGCTAATGCCCGCTGCGTCCTCGTTTATCCCCGAGTCTCGCCGCCATCCTGCTCTGGGACCTTTAGCACCTCAACTGTCCCGGTGGCTCCAGTTCCCTGCTTTTCCCTCCCGGGTGAGAACTGCAGCCTCCCAGACACAGGGAATCAGCTGAGGACCAGCCCCCAAACCTAAATCCAGCCCCCCGGCACATGGTGCTCCCTCAAATGCATTCCACGAAGAACTCCTCAGCTCAACCTGTTTTCTTGGGGGAGGGCCTGAAGGAACCAGGAAACATCTCATGTCCTCATCCTGGTGGTGGGCTTCACGGCCATCTGTGACCCCCCCTCCTCATGCCCACACCCCCTCCCCTGCTGCAGCCACGGCCCCATCCCAGCCCAAGTCCTCGGTCCCTGATCCCTGTACAAAGAGAGGGATGGACTTTCTTTTCCTTCCGCAGCTCTCTCTCCAGGAAGAATTTACTTGTGCTAAGAGGCCTGGCACATTTCCCGTCCTGAAGCTGCTTATGGCTGTGATTTAAGGAGTGCCTCCTGATGACCATCTTGGAGGAATGAGAACAGGTGCTTGGACTCAGCACCAGTGAGAGCAGCTTTTGTAGCACCTGCTTAGTCGTGGGGAGACTCATGGGGTGTCCCTTTGCTCCCTCCATGCCTTGATTTCAAGGAGAATCTGTTGGCAGAGAGGAAGACACTCCACCATCTCTCTGGCCTTCCTGGTGGGAGCCCCTAGGCAGAGTGCAGCTACGCGCTCACGAGACCCTCCAGGACAGGGGAGGCCAGTGGAGCTGCGGCACAGACATTCCCCATCTGGCCAGTCCTGAGGACAGGCGGGCTGGCCCCTGGTTTGTATGCGTGAGACCAGCACGGCTCCTGGAGAGCATGTCTGGGTAGACATGAGGAGGGACTGTCTGGCCAGGGTCCAGTGCAGGGGACAGCAGAGGAGCCGGCCTCTCCTGAGGGGTGATCAGAGAGGGGGCCTCACGCCAAGGATCCACTGGGCCCCTGGCAGTGGGTGACAGTCCCCTCAAAAGTGGAGAGAAGACTCCGAGTGGGCTGGATGGGGGCCACGGTCCTAGGGCAGATGGGGAGCCTGGGCCTGCGTCACCCCACCTTCCGGCCTGATGGGCCTTAACACGTCTGGCCCACGGGCTCCATCCACCACGAGACCAGACACATGTCTCAAAGCCAATTTAAGGAGAGTTAAAGGAAAGCAAACTACTCAACCGTGAGATTTACCTTCTGACCGAGTGTTCTGTTGGAGTGTTTCCTCTAAGGTAGTCAAGGAGGGAGGGAGAGGCAGTCGGGGTCCAGCGTCCCCGTTTCTGAGCCAGAAGCCAGTGTGGGTCCTGCCCTGTGGGGGAGCGCGGGCCACCTCGGACCCAGTGCTCCAGGGCCGCTGCCCGCAGGGGAGCAAGGGGCGCTCCTCTCCCACTGCCACCGGCCACTGCCACCCAGGGTGGCAGGGCGGCACTGCCCTTGTCCTGTACTTTCCCGCAAACAGCCCTTAAACCAGGTGGCCGCGCAGGTGTGAGCCCAGAGCAGACGCCCACGGTCTTTACACAGAAACCTGCTGCTCCTGGGGAGGCCCAGCACCCGCACGCAGCCCCAGGAGGCGCCGGGAAGGCCCTCAAAGCCCCTCCCCGTGTGCCCAGAGGAGGGATCCATGGACCACCCTTACCCGCCCGCCCTCATCAAACTGGCCCACGTGGGTGAACCAGGCTCGGGAGCAGAACCAGGTGGGCATGATCACGGTGG
Source organism: Nanger dama (assembly GCA_917880005.1). Lineage (NCBI taxonomy): Eukaryota > Metazoa > Chordata > Mammalia > Artiodactyla > Bovidae > Nanger > Nanger dama. Next base: position 3,150,374 of record CAKJTW010000113.1, on the reverse strand, counting down.
GGCCGTTGGAGGTAAACACCTGGAAGCAATTAGCATCGACACAATTAACAGAGAAGAGTTGTCACACAACCCCTCAGGTTATTTCCCAGAAAGTCACTCAGAAAGTGACAAACTGCATGCCCCTTCCCTGTCAGTACAAAGGTTCAAGTGGCTTTAGAGGCAGATCAATGGTGTCCAGCTCCCCAGGCGGACAGACAGAGGGGATCCCCACCCCCAGCTTCCCGGGGGGCTGTGCTGCAGTCACTTCCTGATTGAGCTTCACCTACACCCTAATGAAAAGGAATGCCTAAAATGAAGAGTGATGACAGAGAGGCACTGCGTGTCCGCCACGTGGGGCTCTGCCTACCTGACTGGTGGGTAGCTGGGCTTGGGGGCTCCGAACACTTACTTTATTTCTACTAGGTTATAAAGTCTGCACTTGTGCCATGGACTCTGTGAGAACCTGCCTAACGTCTGGTCCGACCTGCACCTAAATCATGGACAGTGTGAGGCTGTGAGCATGTCTTGGGGACAGGGAGTCACATCCAGAAGCTGAGCTGGAACAGAATGAGACGGACAGACCCCCACCCTCTGTGCCTGGGACAAGTTTCTTCTTCTGTATTTGGACATGGTTTGTGAGCATCCAGCAGCAGACAGTCACTTGGGACAGCCCACCCCTTCCACACAGCCTTCACCTGCCAAGCTTGCTCAGCCCTGAGCAAGCATGTCTTCTGCACTTTGCTTTGAGACACTTCCACCAGAGACTACTCCACGCCTAGCCCCCGCCTCTCAAGCTCTCTGCTCACTCAGGAGCCTCATTGACCACAGGTGACTGGGGGAACCTGTTTGGGGAACTTTCTCTTTGGTGACACAGGGAAGGGGCGAGGCTGCTGTGGTGACTAGGGCTTGGTGATTGACATGGGATCCCCCTGCACCCCACCCCACCGTGAGCTTAAGAAGTGGAGCAGCTGCTGACGTGTGGGTTCTGAGTTTTAAATGTGGTTTCCAGCAAGACAGAACTCGTGAGGGTCTTAACAATCCTCTTAGAAATTTGCCAGTCATCAGTTCTAGTCACTGTTTGAACTGTGTGTAGGTGAAGGAATGTCGTGTCTTAACCTGATGTGTGAAGTGTAGCGTGTGAGCCCCTCTGTGTACAGGTGCCCCCGTCTGTCCCCTGAGGCTGCCAGTGGGTCCCCTTTCCTTGTCCTGCAGCAGAGCAGGGGGCCAAAGTCCTGTCCAGACCAGTCCCTGACCAGGGGAGCCGTGGCACCCTCGGCAGAAGGTGGTGTAGGCTTAATGAGTGTATCCCACCTCTAAAACCCCAGGGACTCATTACAAGAAACCTTGAGCAAAACTGTCTTAGAAGAAAAGCAACCCTTTCTTCCATGAATGGCCTGTTGCGGCCACTTCCTGCACTCAGGTCACATGTTCCTGGATGTGAAACATGGCCAGGCCCCTGTGTGGGTCGAGCAGGTCAGCAGGACTCAGGGCCAGCTTCCTGGCATGGTCACGATTCTGCCTCCACTGCTCCCATGAGCTCAGGCTGGTCCTGCCAGCCCACAAGGAGTGGAGAGGGGCTCCTGGCTTCCTGGGATTCGCCCTGCCTATAGCCACAACGCCTGGCCTGGGCCATGGAGGTTCTGCCAACAACAACTAGAGACCAGAACACAGGGCTCTTTCCCTTGACACCCTGGGGCACGAAGGATGTGGGGAGAATACAGAGGGGACTGGGCCCCCTCCCTCCCTCGCTGCACTGCCTGCACTGAGTCTGAGGCAGGGAGGGAGAAGGGGAGGCAGCAACCAGGAGCGAAGGGGCCCCCAGGGAGACCCAAACATCTGCCACCCTCTGCCCTGGACTCTGGGCACAGAGTCTTCAGCCCGGACAAGCCCTTTGCACATGCACATGCCTACACACACAGACAACACACATCCCACTACCTCGGGCAGGCGGGCCCTGAGGGCAAGCCCACCACCTGCGAGGGGGATGTGCAGGAATTGAAGACTCCTGCAGTGAAGTCCAGAGAAGGCAATGGCACCCCACTCCAGTACTCTTGCCTGGAAAACCCCATGGGCAGAGGAGCCTGGTAGGCTGCAGTCCATGGGGTCGCTAAGAGTTGGACACGACTGACCGACTTCACTTTCACTTTTCACTTTCATGCACTGGAGAAGGAAACGGCAGCCCACTCCATTGTTCTTGCCTGGAGAATCCCAGGGACGGGGAGCCTGGTGGGCTGCCGTCTATGGGGTCGCACAGAATCGGACACGACTGAGCGACTTAGCAGCAGCAGCAGTACTGAAGTCAGCTCACTTCCGCCTTCATTGGAGGCACAGGGCAGGCGCTGGGCCCACCCGTCTCAGCCCAGAACACGAGCTCCCCCGCCCAGCAGTGCAGCAGCTTCAGCGAGTGAGGGTGTCTCAGGCAAGGCCCTGGGAGGAGGAGCTAGCGTCCCCATGCTGGGCCTGGTTACAGCCATGCCTACCCACACCTCCAAGCTTGGGTGCCGTGTCCAGCCACGGCACTGGCTTAGAGTGACCAGCGTGTGCTCCTGATTCTAACAACTAACACACACTCCGGCCCCAAGATCACCAAGCTGAACGTTTGGATAGTACACACAGGCCCTGCTCCCCTGTGCCACTTCATTTGGCTGGAGCTGCTGAGAGGCTCACAGCGGATGGACTCACACCACAGCCCGGGGGCCGGTCTGGTGGGGCCTCTTCCTGGCCTGCAGGCAGCCTTCTCCATGTGTCCCCACATGGCAGCAAGAGCTCTGGCGTCTGATCCCATCAGGGCTCCACCCTCACGGCCTCAGCTGACCCCAGTCACTCCCAAAGGCCCCATCTCCCCTGGTTCAGGACTTCAAGAATGGAGGACATGGGCATTCAGTCCAGGACAGGTCCACCCCATTCTCAGACCTCCAGCTCTGCCCAGTCCCCCAGGGGCAAATGCTCCCAGCCCTGATCCACAGGCATTCGCACCCAGGAGCCCATCAGCAATGACCACTCACCTCTAACTGACCCCAAGCTCCAGACTACAAACCTGGCTGCCCCCTAATGTCTTCTCTTAGTTGCATGAGAGACGACTCAAATGACTTACAATTTTGTTGAATATGATTAACACGCAACACATGGTACATGTTTAAAGTTTGATGAATGTGACCAAAGTATACACACCTAACCACCCCATCCCCAGCTTCCTTGTGCCCTTGTCCGTCCCCTGGGGGTGAGCTTCCCACCTCCCCTCCCTAGGCAATTGCTAACTTGCTTTTTTTTGGGGGCGGGCACACACTGCTTTCAAGATCTTAGTTCCCCCAAAGGGATCAGACCCTGGCCCCTGGCAATGAAAGTGTGGAATTGTGACCACTGGACCACCAGGGGATTCTCTGATTGGCTTTCTATCACAAGTAAATTCCTTGCATTTACCAAGATTTCACAGTCATACAGTCCGTGCTCTTTTCTGGTTTCTTGCCCTCAGTACCACCTGTTTGAACTACAGCTGTTTTCCCTTTCGCCTGTTGGATGCGGGCTGCTCCTAGTTTATGTGGCGAGCATCTGGGTGTAAGTCTCTAGGCTTCTGTTTCTCTCAGGTAAACACCCAGGAGGGGATGACTGGATGAAAAGGCAATTGAGTGGACAGCTTCTAAAAAATCTGCTAAACTGTTTTCCAAAGTGGTTGGATCATTCGAGTTCCCACCAGCAGTGTGCGTTCCTGTTGCTCCACATTCTTGCAAACACGTGGGATGGCCAGCCTTTTTATTCTAGACCTGCTAACAGGTATGCACTGGTATCTCACTGAGGACTTAACACTTTTCTAATGGCGAACGATGCTGAACTAATTTGCCATCCATAAACCTTATTTGATGAGGCATCTATTCAAATCATTGGCCCATTTTTATTGGGATGTTTGTTTTCTTATCATTGAGCTTTGAGAGCCCTACAGAGCTCTGGGCACAAGCCCTTTATCAGAAATTATCTGCAAATATTTTCTCCCATTCCCCTGACCTGTCTTTTCCTTCTCTTAACAATGTCTTTCAAAGAAGTTTGCCATGTTCTTGAATTTCAATTGACCCATTTTTTTTCCTCTTATTAATTGTGATTTTGGTATCTTATCTGAGAACTTTTTTGCCTAACCCAAGGATGTAAAGATTTTTTTCTAAGTTTTCTTCTAGAATTTTTACAGTTTTAAGTTCTACATTTTGTTCTAGGATCCATTTTGAGTTAATTTTCACACATGGTGTGAAGTTTTAAAGTTCAGTTTTATTGCATATGGATATCCACGTGTTCCATCTCTTCGAAGATGATGCTCTTTTCCCACTGAGCTGCATTTGCACTTTGGTTAAAGATCAGTTGTCTGTGTACACACAGGCCAATTCTGGACTCTGCTCCATCCTTTTGATCTGTCTCTCTTTATGCCAACACACATTGTCTGGATTAGCCTTGAGGTTGGGTAGTGCTTGTTCTCTAACCTTGTTCTTCTTTTTTGGATGAATTTTGACTATTCTAAATCCTTTGCATTTCCAAAAAATTTTAGAATGAGTTTGTCAATTTCCATTAAAAACAACAACAAACAATCCTGCTGTGATATAAACTGGGATCATGATGAACATACAGATCAGTCTGGGAAGATAGACATCTCAACAACATTGAGACCTCCAACCCATGAGCACCGTGTATCTCCCCATTCACTTAAGGCTTATTTCTTGCAGCAACTGTACTAGTTTCCTTTGGTTGCTGTCACAGATTACCACAAACATAGTGACTTAAAACAACAGCGGTTTATTTTCTTAAAGTCCTGGAGGCCAGAAGTTCTAAGTGAGTCTGACAGTGTGAAATCGGGGGTGTCAGCAGGGCCTCGCTCCATTCAGAGGCAAGGGGACCACTGTTCCAGTTTCTGTAGGCCACCAGCACCACTTGCCCTCCCTGGCTCAGGGCCCTCTCCTGTATTCACAGCCAACAGCATGGTGTCTCATCTGTCTGGGTCAAATCTCCTCTGACTCCTCATAAGGACACTTACGATGGCAGGGCAGTCTCGCAGTCCTTCATCACATCCGCAAAGACACTTTTTCCATGTAAAGTAACATTTCCAGTGTAACCCCCCATCCCCAGGGACATTTGTCGATGTTTGCAGACCTTTTCAGTTGTTACACCTGGGGGTAGAGGGGTGAGGAGATGGGGAGGGGCACTCCTGCTATCTAGCTGGGACAGGGGAATGACGTTTTAACTGTGAAGAAACACACTACACCCTCATGTTGCTGCAGTTAAAAAGACTGACAATACCAAGTGAAAATCGCACAGGTTTCAGGAAAGACAGTGAGACAGAACCACTTTGCAAAGCAGCTGAGCAGGTGCTCAGACCTTCTGCACAGCCAGTCGCTCCGGCTCCTGGGCACACACCACACAAAACCTGTCCATGAATGTTCCAAGCGGCTTTCTTTACAGCAGACAAAACACTTAGAATCTAAACCTTATGAGTTAACACTGTATGGCAGGACCCATAGTGCAGATGCAGCATATACGCCCCCAGCAACAGAGCAACTGATACACACGCAACACAGGGGAACGTCAGCTAAGTGCGGCCGTTAAAATCTTATTTATGTGGAATCTTAAAAATGGGAGCCTTTAACCAGAGAAAAGGTCAGTGGTGCCTGCAGTTGAGGTACAAAGACACAAACTTAAAAAGTCTTTAACAAAATCTTTGTTGCTACGCAGTAAGCTGCTGGCATAAGCGTCCTGAAGCCATCATTTCAGACCTGAGCCCCGTGCCTCCCAGGATCTCAGCATCTGGGTTTTCGGGGGTTATGCTTGGGGGTGGGAGGGGGTCTGAAAGGTCTGTGAAGTCAGGCTTACAGCCAACAAACGCCACAGAAGGGCCCCTGAGGCCCTCTGAACTCAGCATTATATAGCAAATACAAAAACATCAGTGCCAACAAACGTGCTCAGTAATTTCCCGACAGTCAGAAAAAAGCTGATTTCACACTATTATTTGGAAACCATTACAAAGCAAAACTGAGCTTCCTGTTTTCAACGCTGACTTGCCAAAACTCCAGACACATTTTCTGGCGAGTGACTCCACAGCTGCACACCTGATGTTCCAGCTGTTTCCCCCGGTTGTGGGACTGACCAGAGAAAACAGACCCAGTCCCCAGACACACGGGCGCATGAAATGAGGCTTTGAGTGTAAAATACACATCAGATTTTGAAGACCTGGTATGAAAAAAAGCATGTAAAATATCTCACTGATATTTTCATATTGATCACATGTTGAAAGGATAATATTGTGTATATATTTTAGACTAAAGAAGATATAATTATCTGTTTTAAACCTTTTTAATGTAACTACTACATTAAAAAAAATCGTACTGGCTTCCATTTGTGCCTCATCTTCTTTTTTAATTTGAAGTATAGTTGATCCACAATGTTGTGTCAACTTCCGCTGCATCATATCATATTTCTAAGTATCTGTCCCCAAAAAGTTCAATACGTTCTTCTTCTTTCTTTTTAAAAACAGTTCATTTTCAGAGTCGTTTTTCTCTTTTTAAATTATGTATTTGGCTGTGCTGGGTCTTAGCTGTAGCATGTGGGATCTTCGATATTTGATGTGGCATGCAGGATCTTTTTAAGTTGCAGCAGGAGAACCCTTAGGGGGACCCAGTACCCTGACCAGGGATGGAACCTGGGCCCCCTGCATGGAGCATGGAGTCTTAGCCACTGGACTACCAGAGAAGTCCATCAATCCATTCTTTAAGTGGCATAGGCCCATGAAGTAGGAGGAAATGCACATAAACAGCAAAGGCTAGTTCAGACAATGGGCAGTTCTGGTGGGAGGAAAGGAGTTTAAGCAAAGAGTGAGGCCATCACCAGACTGGCTGAGGGTCAGGCCTGGGCAGCTGTGGAATTTGTGAGCACCAGCCTTCCCTCCTGCATTGCTTGCTGCTTTGGTAGGACCACCAATATTTGGGAATTAAAACAAAAGTACTTCCTAGACTTCCATGGGTTGAAGAGAAAAAAAACCACACACACAAGAAACTTAGAAAATATTTTAAGCCAAATGAAAATGAAAAGAACAATACATTAAAATCGTGGTAAGCAGTGAGAACAGAGAAGATTTTATAGCTTGAAACATTAGAAAAGGTCTCAGATCAATGATCTAAGCTTCTACCTTAAGAAAAGAGGGGAAACTAGCAAAGTAAACTCAAAGTAAACAGAAAAGGATAGAACAGATACAAAAACAGAAATCTGTGAAATAGAAAATGATCAAGAACATCAATAAAACCAGAAGCTTAATCTTCAAAAAAACACCAGTGATATTGATAAATATCTAGCTTATCAAAAATAAAAGATAAAAATGATCAATGAGAAATAAAAAGAACATGTCACTACAAAACTATAGACAAACATTAATAAGGAAGTAAAGGAACATTGTTAAGTTTATACCAGTAACCTCAATGCCCAGATAAAATGGACACATTCTCAGATGTTCCAGCCAAGGAGACCAGGTGCCTGATCTGGGGGAAGCAGGAAAAGTGCCACAGACGTCCCCAGCCCACCATAAGCCCAAGAAACTCGCCTGTCCACTTAATCCACAAACCATGACCACTGACAGCACGTTGCTGTAAGCCCTAAGTTTGGAGTCGCTGGTTAAGCAGCAGTAAATAACTAGAACCAACTAAGCATCTGTTGGATGGCCTAAGTGGTGGAGATACCACCACTTAGATGGTATCCACCAGAAGGTAAGAGAAGTCAAAGTGCCACAGGCAGCCGTGCTCGGTCCAGGGCTTGTGTGGAGGGGAGTGATGGAAGAGGACCACCCCAGAGCCGGAAGAGGGAGCAGAGCCCTCAGGGCCACGGTCCTTCATAGCTGCCACTGGGATTTCCCACACACGTTCCCAGTAAGGACACCGGGCCAGAGGTGCCTGGGGTCCCACAAACCCCACATCCAGGATGAGGACTCTGAATGCAGATTTATGGAGCAGCTGCTAGCCAAGAGGCAAAGATTTGCACCTTTTCCTCCAGTTTCATGGCTGAGTCGTCACAGCAGCAGGATCCAGTGAACCCTTCGTGGGTCAGGCGTGTTGTTTCTGGATTGCATACTGGTCCCCAAAGGGACAGGGACAGTGACCAGGGCCCAGAGCAGGCATCCCCAGTCCTGCCAGCCCCAGTGCCCGCATGCACACTGGGCACTACTGTGTTATCCATGGTGCCTCATTCCATGAGGCGCAGCCTGTCCACCTTGGCATCTGACCACCAGACTGAACCCAGGAAACCCCCATGTCCTGGAAACGTTTTCCACTTGCAGCTCCAGTGCTGGGCTGGAGGGAATGATGGAAGGAATCATTCGAAGTTCCAGAGAGATTTACCAGCAGCTCTTTCAAGGCACCAAGGTTTCCAGCATGTGAATATGCAACAGCTGATGAGGAAGCTGCTGGGAAATGTTCTCATGTGTGGCTGGTTCAAGGAGTCCAAGGGTCAGGCCTATGCAGCTGATCTGCAATGGCTGTCTATCCCATCGGCCCTGAGGGGCCTGAATCAGTCTGAATCACTGAACTTTCTGGAAGTATTGCAGGACAGATGACCACAGGCTCGGGCACCCCTACACTCACAAAGCATCACTCGAGAACTGACTACATATGGCCCAGGGAAGCCATAAGATTCATCAACCCTTCTCACCCACGCTCAACCATCACCATTTTATTTCTCTGAGTTGTTCCAGCACCAAGAATGAGGAACGAGGCCCACCTGCTAATTCTGAATCTAGGGGCGGAACCAGATGGAAGGTGGAATTAACAGATTTCAGACAGGCCTTAAAATCTGAAATCTTAATCAGAGAGAACAGGAGAGAAGGCCCACATCCATTCACAGATATGTGGTCAGTGCATTCCCCTGGGACTAAAATGCTAAAAAGTCACTTATTAAATGGGATTAAGCAAGAAAACACTACAGCCTACCATGGGTAGGCTACAGTATCTGGGCACACTTTTTAAAGTATTTTGAGTAGAAAATTGATACTCGTTTGATATAAAACTGACTTGACATGAGAATGAAATGCAGAATGCTTGGGTTCCCCCTGAAATGAGAGGAAACAAAGGGTTTACAGCAGGTTTAGAAGCAGCTCTGTGTCTGAGAACCGGACGTGGGTGCCGTGTTGACCACGACACCCAACATGTCCTCACATGTCTGTGCTCTGTGGCCTTGTGGCCTCATGACATCCCCTCGGGGTGGGGTGGGTGGCTCTGTCAACATGCCTCCAGCACAGACAACACAGAGCATATGCATGGCCGTCCACACGGGTGATGCTGAATTGAGACGCCATAGCCAAGAGCTCTCCGTGGGCAGTTCTGCACATAGGATGCCCAAGTAGGGCCAGCGGCTTGGTTCACACACATCCATACTCATCCCATGTGGACGGGGCCCAATTTACCGCGCTTCCTGGTTCCAGAAACACCTGCTGAGCCACTTCCCGATGTTGTCGTGGGCTGCGGTGGAGGAAAGGTGTTGGTGGCTGGACTGGTTCTCTGCAGGTGAGGGTCTGGCCTGGCGACCGGGCACACACTGTCCCGGCCAGCTGCTGCAGAATCCCTCATCTTGCTCCCAACCTGGGGGCAAATCTGGGCCGGGCAGCACCCATGTGCCTCCCTCGACTGCTGAGCAGCCAGTGTTGGCCCCCGAGAACCACCGCTCGCATCTCCCGGGGCCTAGTGCTGCCGTCTGGGCAGCACTATGCCAGCCAGCTCTGGCCAGGAGGTGCCTCTGACTCAGACCCCGTCCCTTGTGTCTGAGGTGCCAGTCATCCCACAGGCAGTCAGCAAGCCTGGTACCACCCAGGCTCCCATGCAGGGCGGGGGTGTCCATCCTGCTGTGCCCTGGCACCATGGCGTCCAGCGGCATTCTGCTCACCATGGGGCTCAGCGATCTCCCAGTGGGTGAGTGGGTGAGCTTGAGGGGCAGGACTGACAGAGGGAATCTGGCTTGTGCCTGTGCTCTGCTCGCACGTGTGCAGGCACACATGGTTGCGGGCGTCCACCGTGACGGGAAAGCAGTGAAGAGACACTGTGTGGGGCTGAGCGCGCCAAGGGAGCCCCGAATGTGTGGGCACAGATGGACGCGCTGCCCTGGGCAGGACACACACGGTTGTTTCAACTGGAGGCCCCAGAGAGGAGCGGCCCAGTGCCTGTTGGGTGTGCCTCACTGTCCCACCCTTGGCTCTGCAAGCCCTCGGCCAGCAGAGACCACACGATGAGGCCGTGAGGGGTTGGAGGGCCCATAAATCCTTCCAGGTCAGACTCAGCTGCAGGATGCTAAGGGTCAGAGCCTCACACACACCTGACCCCGTAGGGGCAGGAGGTCTGGGAGAGTCTCCAGGCCAGTGAGAGGGGCAGGCTCCACAGGGGGAACATGGCCTGCACCAAGGCTGTTGAAAGGCCCTAAATTTGTGGATAAGGAGCAGCAGATGGCTAACAGGGCAGCAGTCCAGGATCCCCAGGCGCCAGCTACCCACGGGGGTGAGAGGAAGGATAGTCTGGGCAGGGCCAGCAGCACCGCCACACCTCCGGCCACTCCCAGCTTTGCCCATGAGGACCTTACTTGTGCCGGCTGGGCCCTTGGGCGTGGGGACACCGGTGGGCGTGGGGCCTCAGCAGGCCTCGGCTGCCCCCAGACCAGAGGCTGTCACCATATGACACCGACTGGCACCACCAGGAAGTTACATGCTGCCCTGACGGCCACCCCTCCTTAGCCTTACGGCTCACGTGTCAACCATATTCTTGGGTGGCCTTGACATGCTCACAGCCCAGCACTTGAAATGGCTCCTTCACAAAGCCGGCGCCAGGGATCCTGTGTCAGCAGAGAGGCGCTGACCAGGTAGACCCTCACCCCTGGTCTCCCTGGAACGGGGGCCAAGGGCACTGCGCAGCCTGAGGCTGGCTCTGCCCTGAGCTCCCGTGTGGCCCTGCTGGCTGCCCGGCCACCCAGCACTGGGTTGGTGATAATGATAAAAGGACAATGTCAGGAAAAGCCCGTCTGTCATTATTTGAGGAAATTGTTAAACTAACTCCTTTTAATGGGCAACGACAGGGAAGAATTATCCTTTTCATGACATTAAGCTCAAGCTTGCCCCTTGGGGAACTGCCCTTCAGAGGAACATGAGCTTGTCCTCCAGAAATGCCAAGGGTACTCTGTGTCCCTGGGGGGGTGGCAAAGCTGGGGGACCTCCAATGTGGGGGGCATGGAAGTGCTATCCCTTGAGCTGGGTGTGGGCTTATGGTCCAGCACCACCGCGGGGCCCGGCAGGGGCAGCCTCGCGCCCGCTTCTCCCCTGCCATGTCTCTACAGTCTCAAGCTCTGCTTTGCGGAACCCAACCCAAGTCATTCATGCCTGTGCGTTCTAGGCAGGCAAGGGCGGTGGTTGCCCACGAGGTGAGCAAGGATCAGGAGTGGTGGAGGGAGGGTGGAGAGACACGTTTGTTTCAGAGGTGCTGTTGGCAGAGATGGGGGCACCCAAGAGCCTCTTGATGAAGCGAAAGGAGAGTGAAAAGGGAGAGGAGAGGGAGGAAAGGGCAACGAGCTGCATCTGGACTCCCCCTCTAGGACTCCTCATCGGCTTGAAGATCTTCTCGGCTCTGTGCTTTGATCTCCAAATTCACATTTCAACCTCCCCTTGGGGGAGGGAAGAGGAAAGTTTTTTCTGAATGTGCAACAAAGCCTCCATCCCCAGCGGGCTTTGCAGGTCAGCCCTCAGCCCCCGCCCCAACCCAACATGGAGAATTCCTTAACACCCAATTTACATGGAATCATTTCAGATTATACTTAATCACCGAGAGCAGAACACCTATAATTTTGGGGGGGTTGCTCCTTCCCAGACACATTTCTTAAAGCTTCATACTTTCTCCGTCTTATCAACCCCGCCTTCCCCAATCCTATTTGAACAAGACAGAACAGTTTCCAAAGCATTTCGTAATGTTTCTCTCAACCTACCAAGAACAAAGTGAGAGGACTCCATCCCCCACCTGCCACTCCCAGGGGACCTCTCGACCTTCATGCCTCTCACTGAGCGTTGTTGGGGAGGGGCTGGCTATTTCTCGGGGCTGCACTTGCCGCTCCTCACTCTCACCTCTTACCTCTTTCTTTCTCACCTTTTCACCTCTTTCTCCATTTTGGTGAACTGGCATCTCCCTCCAGAAACATCTCACCCTGAATGACCTGAACCACACCTGGGGAGTTTGGCTCCAATCACGGCTCCATCAGAAAGGGCTGCGGACCTCCTCACTGTGGCCTGGCTGTGCCCAATGTCCTGCTGAAGGTCATCTGACTCCAGTCCTGGCACCCTGTGTGAAGACGGTCACCATGCTGGGGACTCAGACCCATTGCCCATTGGTGCTCCAGCAGGACCAGCAGGCGGCCTCCTAGCTCTTGGCTTCCTCTCTTCCCTTCTCCAATCAAGACCCATGGAAATCAAGTGCAATTCTTAAGCAATTTTATGATGAACTCCCCAGGATTTTTATTTTTAAATCAAAGGTAGAATTAAAAACAAACAAGAGAAGCCAGATTAAAAAAAAAAACTTCCTTAAAATGAATGTCCAGAAGATGCCCGACTTTTACCTAAATTATTAAACATTTCTTCTTTTAAAGAGACACATATTTGATTCAAGTAGTCTAAAATGACCCCCAAGAGTCAGTTATTGGAAAAAAGAAATATGTGGGGTTTTGCACAACAGGGCTAGCCAACACTCTGGACCCTGCATACTTGGACTTGAGCATATGTTCTCCCAAAGAAGATACAGAAATGGCTAATAAACACATAAAAAAGATGCTCAACATCACTGATCATTAGGGAACTACCAATCAGAACCATGAAATACCACCTTATACCTGTGAAAATGGCTACTATAAAATAGTAAACAAAAACAAAAAATGAAACCAGAAAACAGTAAGTAATGACAAGGATGTAGAGAAATTGGAACCCTCTTATATTGCTGGTGGGCATATAAAACACTGCGGCTGCCGTTCTTCAAAATGATAAACATGTAATGATCTTGCAATCCTACTCCTGGGTATACACCCCAGAGGAATCAGGAACAGAGACTGAAACACACACGGAGGGCAATGTTCACAGCAGCATTAGCACAAAAGCCAAAAGGTGGAGATAACCCAGTGGCCCTCAAAATGATGAATGGACACACAAAATGTGGTTTATGATGGAATATTATTTAGTAACAAAGGCATGAAATTGTGACAGACACAGGCACTGCCACCAGCCTACACTGCCTGAGAGCAGAATGGGAACAAAACAATAAAAACAGGACAAAAAAAAAAGTGAAGAAAGTACAGGTTTGGTGGCCACTTCTTTTGGTCCCATCAGAACAAGACAATTATTTTCAAAATTCAAAGAGAAGTTGGCTCGTCATGATGGTTTCTCTCAAGCTTTCTTTCGTTCCCACTTCCAACAGCCACCCATGATTCAAAACTAGCAGCCTCCTGCCACCCACAGCTGAGGGGCTGCGTCCTACCTGTGCCTTAATACTCACAGGAAGCCTTGGACACACCTGAGGATACTCTGGCTTTCCACTGGATCTGAGCCCCCTGGGGAGCTACAGCAAAGGAACTATGAGCACAATCTCCCTGTTTGCTTCAAGGGTGCCCCCCCTGCTATCATTCTCCAGACCAGCCTACATCTGACTCAATGAGCAGTCTATCTTCATTCTTTACCTCCAATAAATTGCACATGGAAACGGCCACTCAACACAGAGCTGACACCCAAGATGGCGTCCTTCTTAACGAGGAGACCAGGCTAAGAATAAATCACATATTCGTGGGACCAGGAGTTTCACCAGCACATTCTAGCCAGTACCAGGGTGGGCTTGGCTTGGCCCATCACCTTCCTGCTCCCGGGCGGGGGCTGGCTTGCTCCAGATCACCCCTTTAGTCAATTAAATGACTCACACACACACACACACACACACACACACACACACACACACTCCAGATCACCCCTTTAGTCAATTAAATGACTCACACACACACACACACACACACACACACACACACACACACACACACGAGCTGTGGTGGTCTCTCCCTTTCCCCTGGGACTGTCCTATCCATGTTCCGTAGTGAGAAAAGTGCAGATGACTGTGCACTGTGCATGCAATAGCCCCAGCAGAGGGCGCTCGGGCCGCGAGGAGGAGCTGACCCGCGGGCGGCGGCAGCAGCAGCAGCCGCAGACCTCGTGGCTGACCACACACCACCTGGGAACACAAACGCACCTCGCAGCTAACTGCTCAGAGGCGTCCCATGAGGCGCCGGGTGAGGCTGCACACCTGGCGGGGTGTGGAGCTGCGTCTTGGCTGCTTCTCACAGGCCGAAGGGGAGTGGTCCCCTCCCACCCCCTCCTGCCTCCATCCCTCCATGCCCCCAAGGAAGAGACGCGGCTGGCTCCGCCCCCAGTTATCCCACCCTCTATGCCAGGTGGCTGGACCCTCTCTGCCCTCCTCACCCGCAAGGAGGGCCCTGGCCCACCCACTGCCCTCTGTCCAGGAGTCCCAGGGAGTGGCCTTTGTCTCCAGCACGTGGGAAGTCATTTAGTTGGTTTTCGGTGATATTTTTACAAGTACATTCTTCGCTTTGCCTCTCCTTTGTACTTCTCCGGGGACTGCATCCCTTCCCCTGATCATAAAGTTTGTCTTCAGGGAAGAGCTCTCTTTACTTGAGGAGGGTTGAGTATGTGAAAGAAGAGTTTTTCCTTAGATGACCAGAAGCTGTTATGTGAACAGATGAGGCCAGCACCCTCTGCGGGATAACTGAGACAACAGGTCTTGCCTACAACCTCAGGACACATCGTAGTCATTTTCTTGGACCCTCGAGGATGACGTTCACTCGGCAAGCAGACACTGGAAGCTCCTGAACTCAAGAGGTGCCTGAAGTGAAGGTGGCAGCTGGAAGTCAGGGCCAAACAGCACCCCTGCTCCTGACCCCCAAGTATGAGTCACAGTCTGTTCCCAAACATGGCAGATCCACAACCAACCAGAGGATCAAACCTCTCCACAGCGGAGCCAAACAGCAATCCCTGCCGCATGAAGGCAGCAGTGGCGGCTGTGGTTCCCAGAGGACCAGTGAGCTCCTCTGGCTCATGTTTGGGTGAGAAAAGGCAAGTTTTCGAGAGGCAAGAAGGACCCTGGCGGGGAACAAGTGACACAATGCTTCTGGTCACGAGGCCACTGCAGGCGTCCTGCTGTGAACACAGGTCATGCATGCAGGTGGGGACGGTCCTAGCTGAAGAGAAGCAGAATGGCCTATTAGTTCATTAGGACAACAAAGGAACACACACAGGTGAGCAGGAGGTGAGCACCTAGGTGAGGGGAGGTGAGCACACAGGTGAGGGGAGGTGAGCACACAGGTGAGGGGAGGTGAGCACACAGGTGAGGGGGAGGTGAGCACCTAGGTGAGGGGAGGTGAGCACACAGGTGAGGGGAGGTGAGCACACAGGTGAGGGGGGAGGTGAGCACCTAGGTGAGGGAGGTGAGCACACAGGTGAGGGGGGGTGAGCACACAGGTTAAGGTGGAGATGAGCACCTAGGTGAGGGGAGGTGAGCACACAGGTGAGCAGGAGGTGAGCACACAGGTTAAGGGGGAGATGAGCACACAGGTGAGGGGGAGGTGAGCACCTAGGGTGAGGGGAGGTGAGCACAAAGGTGAGCGGGAGCTAAGCACAGAGGTGAGGGGAAGTGAGCACCTAGGTGGGGGAGGTGGGGCACACAGGTGAGGGGAGGTGAGCACACAGGTGAGCAGGAGGTGAGTAGCTAGGTGAGGGGAGGTGGGCACACAAGTTAAGGGGGAGGTGGGCACACAGGTGAGGGGAGGTGAGCACCTGGGGGGAGGTGGGCACACAGGTGAGGGAGGTGGGCACAAAGGTGGGAGTGCAGATGGTAGCTCCCTGGGGCAACACGTTTACGGCAGATCCCATTTTGTCCAGTTTTGCCTCTTACTGTCACCGTGTCTTCTGGCTCTGATGCTTCACCAAGTGTACTCTATAATCTAGTAATCTAGTTTCTGATTTAGATAACCTAGCTTCTTGGAACTTTGTGGAGCAGAAGAAGGCTTGGGGTCACACTGTTCTTCTGGGTCCTGGCAGTTTGCTTTTGTGCTCTCCCCTTGTTTTGCCACCAACCGAAAGTACATTTTGCAAAAAGACATTCTACGCAGCTCATACAAGTTAAAAATTGATTCCAGTGTGCCTCGGGGAGTATACAGCACAAACTGAAACATTTCCTAAGCTCCTGGCCATACTTTGTCTTGAATGAGTCCACCCTTGGCTCTCAAGAAATGCACATGAAAAGGTATAGGTTCAGATCGTCACTTCTTAATGCCTTCGGTGCTTAAAACATACAAAAGCAAAGATGATAGACTTACAATGAGCTCAGTTTTTATTTAGAAAGGAGAAACTCTTGAGTTAAAGAAAATGAAGCATTGAAATTTATAGACCTCATTAGCTATATCTTACCAGGAAGTGATATGAATTCTTAGAGAAAAAGAGCAAAGTTTATATGACTCATTTCCAGATTCCTGTGGTTTATTATCCTTATTTCTAAATTCTAATTTGTTGGAAGACTATCTTTAGACAGATAACAAATTTTCCAGTATTCTGACATTTTAACACCCACATAGCAACAAGAATAAACTTTGATGTGAAATCCAAAACTGATGGCTTCTGGATTTAATAAAGACACAGACTTTAATACAAAGTTTCCTTTCTCAATAGTATGTTTTAGAGAAAGTGGGTAAGTAACCACTTTTCTAACAGTGGTAAAGTTGCTAGTGGACTGTGGCTCTACTACCTATAACATAGACGCCACATTCTGATACTCCTTTTAAAGAAGAAAATGAATAAAAATGGTACAGTTTAATCTGTTTTGAAATGTGTACTTTTAAAATTTCATGAACGTTAATTGATTAGAATGAGATAAACACCATTGAGCTGTGAAGGACAAAATTTTAAGGGAAAGACACTGAGCTGAATGAATATGTGACCCGGGTGGGTTCAATATCCTGGTTGTGAGATTCTGCTTGGATGACAGGAAAGGTCTTTCAAAGCAGTTATGACAGAGCAGATGCAAGTGGGCTCATGGGAGGCCTGGCCCCATGGGCAGGAAAGAACCCCTGTGACCCCAAGTCCACTGCACACCCTTGTCTTCTCAATTAGCTGAAGTTACCTTCATTTAGTTCTGCTAAATATCTTCTAACCCGTGGGTCACACAGATGGTTGGCCCTGGAGTCCAGGAGTTGCTGCTGTCTCTCACATTTTCCCAATAATAATGAAACTGAGCACTGACTAGAGGGGTGACAGAGGCTGGAGCCTCTGGGGCAGTAACCCCTTGGGGGAACCCCCTTCCAGCAAGGACTCAGGGAGCAGGACACCAATGCTTTCTTACCAGGGCTGCTGTTGACCTGCAGTGTGGCCTGAGCCCTGGACCTCATGGGAGCCTTCCGGCCAGCCCGCCCCTGCTCTCCTGCAGTGCTGACCCCACAGGGTGAGCCTCTGCCCTGCTGCCCCCTAGGGTGGAGCCACCCACCTCCCTGCCTCCCCACCCTGACTCTCAGCCGCTCAACAGCATCCTGTCAAACTCTCCTACTCTTCCCGGGTCAAGAGAGACGGATCACGTGGCTCCCACACAGATCACTGAGGTTCCAACTTTGGTCAGCCCCATCTGGGGAAGGGAGGTGGAAGTCGGGTCAGGAAGCTGGGAGGTGGTGCTGGGACCAAGGCAGATGTCCTGGAGTGGGGCTGCTGGCTGCGGAGCTGACCACCTCAGGGTGTAAACTGAGGAAAGCGCTGTTGACAGTGAACATGTGGCAGTGGAGACCCTGCAGCTGCCTGGGCCCCTCGGGTCTCCTGTGGGTGGGGAACAGCACGCAGCCTCGGGACCCAGCACTCACACTGGGACCTTCATGGGTCTGAGCAGCAGAATCTGAAGAGGGGGCCTGGGCACACTGTCCAGGGAAAGAGGAGGGGCTGGCTTGCACATGAGACCCAGCAGCGAGGCGGTCACCCAAGGGCATTCACTGCAGCAAGAGGGTAGGATGGAGATGTATTCTCTGCACTTTTGTAGACCTGCAATATTTTAATTTTAAAAAAGTTTTCCTTGTTTTTAAGAAAATGTATGTGCAATGGCGAGTAAGAGGAGATGGTTGGGGGCTGCTCTTGTTAGGGGAGGGGTGACCAGAGTAAAGGGTGGCCTGGGCCCCTCTGTGAACAACCAGAGCATCACATACCTAAGTGGCCTGCTGCGCCAAGTACTAGGCTGGATGTGACCCGCTGGGGACCCAGGGTGAGCCCGGCAGCCACTGGAGACGGAGACGAGGGCACGGAGCATGCAGTCGGGATGTCGCAGGTACCAGATTAGAATAAAAACAGGTACTTCCTGCTGCTGTGTTTCTCCTCCTTCTGCATTTGAGAGGTAATCTGCCTCAACTGACGTGCTTCTATTTCCCTGTTCTTCTTGGTGCCTTTCTGCTCCTTTGCTGTTGCACCTTCATTCAAGCACTTGTTGTTTAGTTGCTCAGTCATGTCTGATCCTTTTGTGACCCCACAGACTGTAGCCCCCAGGCTCCTCTGTCCATGGGATTTCCCAGGAAAGAATACTGGAGTGGGTTGCCATTTCCTTCTCAGGGGATCTTCCCAACCCAGGGATTAAGCTCGTGTTTCCTGCACTGGCAGGCGGGTTCCTAACCACTGAGCAACGAGGGAAGCCACCTTTAAGCACTGGGAACCAGTTCCATGTAGTCAGCCCCACAACATCTCCTGGTGCACACACCCCCTTGCCTCTCCCTCGTTTTCCTTTTTCCCTGAGTGTTTCTGTACACATGCTCCTTGAGTGTGAAGCACTTTTTCTGTTTCCCCACTCCTGCCTGGGCTTCTTCTGGCCCATGTTAGAGACCTGCTTCCTAGATCTTCTATCTTCTTCCTCTTCAATTTGCTTCTTAATTTTATGAAGTGTCTTCCAGTACATTTCTGAGAAGGACACAAATTTTTTTAGGAGCAAAGATTTTGAATCCTTACATGAAAAAGTCCTAGTTGTATTTTCACACGACTGACAATTTTGTTAGGCTTGGCATTCAACATTCAAAACCACTTCTGTGAGAATTCTGAAATCTGTGTCCTGGTGTTTGACAGATCCATTGCAGTTGTTGACAAATCCACGACTGCCTTTGTTCCTGCCATTCTTCTCTCCCCTGGGCAAGGTCTTCTCATCTCCTGGGCAAGATACTCAAGGGCCCTTTTAATCTGACTTGGTTCTAGCAAAGTTATTCTTAGCTAATTTACTCTCCCCTACTTAAAAAGAAATCTTACTATGCTGGATTGTGCTGTGTCAACTCAGCAAGAGCTGGGCACCAGATTTCTCAGCGGGAATCCAGGTTAGAGCCAGACCAGAGCGGGACCTGCCTACGGTTGGGATAGAAGGAAGGAGGACCATCGTCCCTGAGTCATGGTGGTTAGGCAGGGGTGACGGGGGTGACACATGAAAGGTTCCCCACCCCCCGTGGCCCCCATCTACGCAATGTGGGTGGATATTCATGTTCTTCGGGGGCAGAGCTCCTGTGCTCAGGATCCTTCTGGACCCCCTCTCCATGCACCTGTTCACCTGCGTTTTTCAGTGTATCCATGATAGTAAACTGTAACTATAAATGAATGTTTCTCTGAGTTCTGTGAGTGGTTGGAGCAAATTAACTGACAGAGGAGGGGGTTGGTGGGAACCTTGATTTATAGCCAGTGATGTGACAGCCTGGACTTGCGACTGGGCTGAAGTGAGGCAGTCTCATGGGGCAGAGCCCTTAGTCTGTGGGGTCTGACGCTGTCTCCAGGCAGACAGAGTCAGAGTTGAGTGAAACTGTAGGACACGGACTCAGTGTCTGCTCAGAATGGAAGAGCTGCTCACTGTTTGAAAAAAACACACAGAGGAAAAGGCAAAGAACTAGAATAATGAAAATTTTGAAAAGAAGAATGAAGTTGGAAGACCCACACTAACTGATCTCAAACTTCCTCTATAGCTGCAGTGACCAGGACAGTGTGGCCACAGAGTGACACACCGATCAACACCACAGAATGGCCTAGAAACACACCCACACAAGTACAGCCAACCAGTCTTTGACAAAGCCCAAAAGCAAGTCTACGAAGGAAGCTAGTATTCTCAACAAAAATGGTGTGAAAGCACTTGAACATCTATAAGCAAAAAAGAAAGAAAGGAGAGCCTTGATCCAAAGCTCACTTCTTTTGCAAAAAAAAAGCTTAAAATGAATCATCATTCTAAATGTAAAACATAAAATTATAAAACTTGAGGAGAAAATCTTCCTGACCTATGGTTACATAAAGCATCCTGAGACATCGGTACCTGAAGCACCATCTATTTAAAAGTAGATGAGCTGAACTTCACCAGAATTAAAAACTTGGACTCTGTGAAGGGCTCTGTTAAGTAGATGAAAGAAAAGCCATGGACGAGGAGAAAGTACTTGCAGAAGTGACACCCTACAAAGGACTTTTGTCCACAAGGAAACTCAAACCCAACAGTAAGAAAAAAAAATAGTCCAATAAGAAAAATGGGCAAAAGATCACAAAAGCCGCCATTCAGGAAACACAAGGCAGTGCGCTGATGAGACACGCTGAAGCAGCTTGCAGGAAAAATCTGACAACACCAAGCACTGGGAGGGGGAATGGTGCAGCTGCTCCAGCAGCTCGAACGGACTTCAGTTTGAACGCAGCCGCATAATCCAACCCTGGTGCTCATCTCAGGAAGTGAAACCTGTCCATGAGGGTCATAGCAGCCTTTCTAACAACAACCCCACAACGACTGGCATGTTCCAGCAACAAGAGGAATGAACTGTTATCTCAAAGGCATCACGTGGAATGACAAAGTCACAGTTCCATTAATGCAACTGTCTCATATGACAACTGTCTTCATTCCAGTGAAGCGGACAGATAAGGTGTTGTCGGGGTCAGTTTCTCTGGGGTGAAGGATAGTTCCATATCCTGACTGTGGCAGGGCTTGTGCTGATTCAGAAGTGTGATGAAATTCCATATACTCCACAGCCCCCAAGAATGCATGAACTCCGAGCAGGGTTGTACCAATGTGCATCTTCTGGTTTGAACATCATACTATGGGTGTAAGACATTACGGATGGGGATCTGGGTGAAGGGCACACAGGACTCTATTTCTGCAACTTTTATGTGAGTCAATACAGTGTTTGAATTGGGCAGACTTTGTAAAATGACTCTATGATCTATAGGGAAGCAGTTTTTCTAAGCAGGAATAATATTCTCGAAGAGTTTCATCAAAAATATTCAGGCATGTGTTATAAATGCACATTTTCAGAGTCACCAAATCAGAAACTATGGAAGCAGATGAGGAATCTGCATTGTTTTCAAGTTCTCGAGCTATTTTATGATCAAACAAGTTTGGGGAGCACTGGTTTAGGTAGAGACTGTACTTACAAAGGTAGAGGTAAACTTTAATCATCTAGAAAGTTTGCTTGTCTGGAGTCCTTGGATGCTAGATAAAGAGAGAGCCTGTACATTAGCACTGACAGGTGGGCTGTAAATTTTTCTCATTTATGTTCAGGATGCTCAGACACTGCAGGCAAATGGTAGCTGGGTGGCACCCTCCCTGTGGAACATGCAGGGCCATGAATGAGAGGAGAGGTGGTACAGGAGGCGGGCCATTCTCCTTGGTGCAGCCCTTGTCCACATACCACTGTGTCCTGTGGGCCCAGGCCGGCGACCACAGGGGGCTGTGGAGGAGACAGGGAGGGTGTCCAAATGCTATGGATTGAACTGTGTCCCCCAAAGTCCACTGCAGCGCTAACCCCCATCCAAAACTGTATTCAGAGATGAGGCTTTTGAAGAGGTAATTAAGGTTAAATGAGGTCATAAGGGTGGAGCCCTGATCCAAACGTCATCGGGAGTGAGTAAGCGCAGAGGAGGGCCATGAGAGGACTCAGGGAGGAGACGACCATCAGCACGCCAAGGAGAGGCCTTGGGGGAACCACCTGCCGGAACCTTGAGCTCAAACGCCCAGCCTCAGACTGTGAGAAATAGATGTCTGCTGTATGTGCTGTGGCAGTGTGAGTGGGCTAAGACACCAAGGAAGCACGGACCCCGAGAGAGAGGTGCAAGGGGAGCTGGGAGCAGGTGTGGAGGAGGAGGACCAGGTGGGGCTGAGGTGAGGGACGCATCTCACACCCACACCTGCTGTCTTCCTTCCGCTGTGAACCTGAGCACCTACTCCAGGCAACCAGAGCTGATCACAGCTACCCATGCAAGCTGCCCTTGGAGCTGCCAGGACCACCCAGGGGCAGCCTCTGAGGCAGGGATGCGGTCTGGCCTTGCCTCCCCTTCCCCCCGCCCCACACTCCCATCCAGGAGGCGCAGGTCTGTTGGGAACAGCCTGTCAATGAAGGTGTAAAGTGGGCACTGCCTGAAACAGGTGGCACAGGCCCCAGGCCATTCGTCCAGGCTATGTTCCATCTTTTAGTTTATTTGGAATTAGCAGACATTAATTTTATGGTACTCTGATTTATTGGCACTCATTGGAAAAGACCCTGATGCTGGGGCAGGATGGAAGGCAGGAGAAGGGGACGACAGAGGATGAGATGGTTGGATGGCATCACCGACTCGATGGACATGAGTCTGAGCAAGCTCTGGGAGCTAGTGATGGACTGGCGTGCTACAGTCCACGGGGTTGCAAAGAGTCAGACATGACTGAGCGACAGAATTGAACTCTGATTTAACACTGTCCTTGGTTACCCTGCTTATTTAACTTCTATGCAGAGTGCATCATGAGAAACGCTGGGCTGGAAGAAGCACAAGCTGGAATCAAGATTGCCGGGAGAAATATCAATAACCTCAGATATGCAGATGACACTACCCTTACGGCAGAAAGTGAAGAGGAACTAAAAGCCTCTTGATGAAAGTGAAAGAGGAGAGTGAAAAGGTTGGCTTAAAGCTCAACATTCAGAAAACGAAGATCATGGCATCTGGTCCCACCACTTCAAGGCAAATAGATGGGGAAACAGGAGAAACAGTGTCAGACTTTATTTTGGGGGCTCCAAAATCACTGCAGATGGTGACTGCAGCCATGAAATTAAAAGACGCTTACTCCTTGGAAGAAAAGTTATGACCAACCTAGATAGCATATTCAAAAGCAGAGACAGTATTTTGCCAACAAAGGTCTATCTGGTCAAGGCTATGGTTTTTCCAGTGGTCATGTATGGATGTGAGAGTTGGACTGTGAAGAAAGCTGAGTGCCGAAGAATTGATGCATTTGAACTGTGGTGCTGGAGAAGACTCTTGAGAGTCCCTTGGACTGCAAGGAGATCCAACCAGTCCATTTTGAAGATCAGCCCTGGGATTTCTTTGGAGGGAATGATGCTAAAGCTGAAACTCCAGTACTTTGGCCACCTCATGCGAAAAGCTGACTCATTGGAAAAGACTCTGATGCTGGGAGGGATTGGGGGCAGGAGGAGAAGGGGACGACAGAGGATGAGATGCCTGGATGGCTCACTGACTTGATGGACATGAGTCTGAGTGAACTCTGGAAGTTGTTGATAGACAGGGAGGCCTCGCGTGCTGTGATTCATGGGGTCGCAAAGAGTCGGACACAACTGAGCAACTGAACTGAACTGAACTTGGTATCTAATCAGACATTCAAGTAGACACACAAATATCAAACCAATAAGTATGACCGAGCCCCTCTGCTGGTTACCTGGAACTATCACAACGTTGTGAATTAGCTATATTTCAATACAAAATAAAAAGTTCCAAAAAAAAAAAAATCAAAGTACGTTGCTCCCCACCTCACAAACGTGACTCAGTTTAGACTATGAACAAAGACCCTACAGAGTGCTGGTGATTCCTGCAACTGTAAGAGTCGAGAAATGGCTTAAATAGAGAGCCTTTCTTTTGCTCTGAGAAACCTTATTCTTTAATTTCCCTAACTTCCTAAAGAGAAACTCTGCTAACGAAGATCCTCCCTTAATTATTTCTATGACGCTTAACAGTTAAGTCTGCCCTGGGCTCAAAAACTCGTCATCCTGGCTGAGAGTGTGCTGCATGTAAATTACACCCTCGGTATTCAGTCACATAGTTTCCGCGTGACTCACGTTCTCCTAGAGAATCCAGCCCACGGCAGAAGCCGACTCAGCAGTTTCTCTCACGCGGCCACCTCCCCACCGACTCACCGACCCTTGAATGCTCAGGGCTGCGATGAGCATGTCCAGAGACCCCTTGCGGGTGCACAGCTCCACATCTGAGGGTGCTATAAAGCAGGTGGGGCTGCTTTAGGGGTGCGAAAGCTGGGGCTGACCGCCAGCCAGCACTTTCACACGCAATGGGACATTTTAATTTCCCACTTAGGATATGAAAGCTCTTACTAGCTCTCCGCTAAAGTGGCTGCAATTCTTTGTTCTAAAACCAGCAGTGTGTGTGCTGGGAAAGCATCTGTAAAAGGGTGGGCACATCCCAGAACCGTGACCCGAGGGCTGGACGTGCTCCACAGACGGAAGGACTGGGCTGGCGACAGGAGTCCCAGACCGGGTGCTTATTCTCCACGCGCCAATGATGGTTTGCAAACTCATATCCAAATGCCAGCTGAGATGCAAGGTGATGCGAGTGTGTGCCCAGAGCCCTTGGCTTCCTGACTCTGGATGCTCAGGTCACAACCTGGAGGACAGAAGACTCTGTCCTCCTCAGAGACCTGACGCTGCTGTGGACTCAGAGCTCCACCAGCTCACACACCCCTGAGAGGGGGAAGGACAGCCTCCCAACAGCTCTGCAACAACCAGGCGCTCAGTGTGGCTGTGGGTGAACCAGGACTGCCCGGTGCAGAGAGGACAGAGCTGCCCCTGTCCCGCGTGACTGTCAACATCAACCCGAGTGCTCCCATCACTACCAGAAATCCTGCCGGCTCCTGGGAGACGCACGCTGGCTCTCCTCCTGCCCTCATGGCTGAGGGAGCAGCAGGAAAACCACTGAGCCTCCCAGTGCCCTCGCCACCTTCCCCTGTTGCTAGTGCATCTATTATCACCACCTGTTCTGAGTGCACCACATGCGGCCACTGGGCCGCTCCTGGAATAGTCATCTCAGAAAGGTTCATTTGGAAAAGTAAATCCAAACGCAAAAGAACTTTTTTGTGTGTGGACCAGCATGAATGGCGCAGAACCTAGAAGCTGGTGAAGCAGTTTTGGTAACAGAAGCAACAGGCAAACCCAAAACTAAAGAGGAAAGGGTAAAGAACTCAGATCATCCAGAGAACTATGTGAAATAGCCCACAAGAGGGACGTGGTTGTCCCAGGCACCATTCAACTCTCAGGGTTTCTTCAGCATCACTTTGAGTTCAGTGAACAGAACGCTTGATGCCAGAATTATAAGCGGCTCTAATTTCAGAAGCTGATTATCATTATAAATCATTCCATTATACTGAGATTTCAGTTTTAAAAACTCAGAGTTTAGGAAAAAGCACTTCATTATACGGTAGGATCGCAAGAAATTGCAATGTGGGACAGACCCCAGCACCTGACTGGGGGAGACCATTTCCACGCCTCCTAGAGCTTCCTCCTGGTTGGGCTTTGGGGGTTGCTCCCCACTCTGATGTGCCCCCCCTCCCCGAGGAACACATTTCTCCCGCCCCTGGAGGGTTAGGTCCTGGGAGGGACTTGTCCAGCAAGATGGGGCCTGAAGTGTCTGCTGTCGGTGGGGCACCCAGGGCTGGACCAGGAGGCAAATAGAACAGGCCTGGGCCCATCCCCAAGAGCCCGGGGCAACTTTAGGTCTCTGTTTTGGGGTAACTTGCTACAGAGCTTAAAGTGGGTGCTGATACATTGAGACAGTGGCTTGTTTTCAAAGCTGGACAAAGAGAGAATGTTTGGTTCTCATCCTCACTTAACACCTCATCGACCTGTGGTCAGTTCCGCAGGATTCCCTCGATGTCCCATGGACTTTGGGGGCCTCCCCAGGCTGAGACCTGAGACCCTTCTTGACCTCTTCCTCCAGGCCCCCGCCCCTGCCGTGGTTTCTAGTCTGACTTCAGCCTACACCCACTTCCAGCTCCGTGGACTTCTGTTACCTGCCCACCCTGCACAGCGCATCTCAGCTGGTTCCCCAGACCTGGGCTCCCTCCAGCTGCCCTGCTCAGGGGTGGCCCTGCTCCACTAGAAACTCAGACCTTTCCTGGATACCCAAACCCCTGCAGCTGCTCAGCACTGCCCAGGCCCCCATCCCCCTGCCCTCTGCCTCCATCCACCTCAGCCCGTATGACCGGGCTGCATGGGTCCTGCTCCCCGGTCTTGATCCAGGCCCTCCACACTTGCCTCCTGGCTCCAGCTCTTTCCCAAGCCAGGCTCCTGTGAAACGCTGTTCCCCCTCCTCCAGGCAGCACCTACCAGGACCGTGCTTGGCACCCAGGAGGCAGCAGGCACAGGTGCTGAGAGCACAGAAACTCCCTCCCACCCCCAGACGGCAGACATACCTGGGTGAGCAGCTGGTCGGGTGCCAGCTGGTTGATCCACCGCGTGTACCGCCTCAGTGGAGTTGGGGGGCTCCCTCATCACTTGACAACCGATAATCTGTGAAACAAAAACAAACAGGACTTAAAGCCATGCAGCCTTGGGGGCAGCCCCGTGTTTTGATAACTTTCTCCATTCAGCTTCTAAATAAACAAGAGCTGCAGCCCTAACAGCTCACTGTCCCCGGCAGGCTCCCTCTATCTCGGCTGCCACAGCAGCCTCCACGGTGATGCCGTCAGACGGGCCCTCCCGCCCCAGGAAGAATCCATGCTGGTTGCCATCTAAATCCTCTCCTGTGCCCTGCCAGATTACTTCTCACCCTTCCTTCTGCTCTTGGTTCTGGAACCTGGCCCTGCCTCCTCCTGGCCATGGACACCATCCCCTCTCCACAGCTTCGCAGAGCTGACTCCCAGCACCCAACACCTAGGGGAAGCCCCCTGCACGCTCTCCTCAGGTATCTGCTTGCAGTGCATTTAAACATCCTTAAGACTGTTCAGAGGTAAAGGGTCCAGCCCTCCCGTCAGTGAGGCAGGCTTGGAGGGAGGCTGGCCCCTCCCACAGATATCAAGGGTCCTGATGCTCAGACACCAGCAGCCCCAGGGCTCAGACGCAGAGAATGGGCCAGGGTTCCGAGGGAGGGGGGCCTCACAGCAGCAGGAGGAGGCCTTTCTCCCCTTTTCTGGCCAGGGGAGGGCAGCTGGGGTGTCCCGAGGGTGGCAGAAAGCCTGCCCCTGGGTGAGGGTCCTATGAGGCTCTCACAGGCTGGCTGACCTCGGAAGATGACACTAACCTCTGATCCCAGGCTTTGTCTTCCCCACCTTCCCGACCATCGGGTAACACAGTGAGGAAGGTCAAGGGTGGCTGGCTGACTTACGTCACTGCCTAAGTCTCCTTATTGAGAAATGAGCAAAAGTCACCTCATGAGTTTCTTAAAATTTGCTCTAATATACACAACACTTACACATGGTGATTAATTTATATTAATTCAGTTATGCTACTCAAGTTTTCAGAAGGTTTTCATCTGCTTTGCTTGAATTTTGTTGTGGTGGTTGTGTTTCGTGATCCTGTTATACATATACACATCTCCATTCATTTTTAGATTCTTTACCCACACAGGTTATTATAGAATACTGAGTAGAGTTCCCTGTGCTATACAGTAGGTCCTTGTTTGTTGTGGTTTTCTAATCTGTTCTTGACAGAGAGAGAGAAATGGTAGATTCGCATGTAGTAGTAAGAAATAACACACAGAGATCCCATGTGTATTATTACTTGGTTTCCTCTAATGGTAACGTCTTGAAAAACCAACACTTGGCCTCCACTGGGCTCAAGGACACTGGGCGTTTCCCACGGCCACAGGGGCCCCTTATGGTGCCTTTATGGCTGCTTCCCGCCCTCTAACCCCCCACACCCACCCCACCCGCCCTGCTCCTTCCCCACACTGCTAGCTCACAGCCACAAACCTGCTACTTCAATGCCATAATTCTTTCAAGAACATTGCAAAAATGCAATCACATTGTGTGTAGCCTTTAGCAATTGGGTGATTCCCTGGAGATTTGTTCCCTTTTCTTTTTTTTTTGGCTGAAAAATACTCCACAGCTTAACCCTCTACAGGACACCTGGGCTGTTTCCAGTTTGAAGCTGTTACTATTATTCTGCTGCAAACACTCATGTAGGGGCTTTTGTGTGAACAGAAGTCTTCGTTTCTCTGGGATGAACGCCCAGGAGTGTGACTGCGGGTCGTACAGTAGTTTCACGTTTTAAGAAATTGTTTCCCTGAGCAGCTGCACCACTTCCATCCCCACAACAGCACGTGTGACTAGTTTCCCCGCATCCTCACCACGTGTGACCAGTTCCCCCATGTCCTTGCCGTGTGTTTTGGTCTCAGCTTTTCCGACAAGTGTGTGCGGTGACTCGCGCTTATAACACGCATTCCCAATGGCTCGTGAGGCTGAACCTCCTTCCGGGGGATTATTTCTCATCTGCCTGACCCTCCAGAGAAGTTTTATTAGGATAAAACACACTTGGCCATAGGTGTGTATTCTTTTACATATTACTGAATTCTGTGAACCTTTATGTATTTCTCCTAAAAGCACATACTAAACACAGTTACAAATCAGAACAGCTCTTGAATGAGCAGCCTGCCCAGTATGAGGCTGCAAGACTGATGTGACCAAGGCATATATTTTTAACTGTCTATTCCATCTGCTTTCTGGTATCGTTGACACTGGCTTGCATTTGATGGCTGAACAGAAAAGGGTTTGAAGAAAAAAGGAAACGTGGATCAAAGCTGTGAGATAGAAACCCTCTGTTTTAAAAGTATTCCCAAACATGAAGATGAAGAGGCTTAACTTCTGTATAAACACCCAGGCCCCGGCCCCACACTTCTGTGTCATGAACAGCTGCTGGGAGTGGAGGGTCAGCCTAGCACAGCACAGCCCACGCTGAGAGACACACTTCTAGCCAGACCGCGGGCAGGCGGACATGGCCTTGCTGGGACATGAGCTGACTCACACTATTTCCGCAGTGAACACCTGAGCCCCCTTCCCAAACCTCACCTTCCACTCTGCCTCCGAGGAAGGCTGAACCACACTGGGTGGGGTCTCACAGGAAGCAGGGCTAGGAGGACATGAAATGAATCTGGAGCTTCAGGGGCTGGCTGTTCTTTGAGGCTTTAATCAATGTGAGTGTTGGTTTACAAAGAACGAAAGGATATTTTGTTTGCCTTGTGAAAGTGAAAAGTGAAAGTCGGACACTCAGTCATGTCTGAATCTTTGTGACCCCCATGGACTGTAGCCCGCCAGGCTCCTCTGTCCATGGGGTTTCCTAGGCAAGAATACTGGAATGGGTTGCCACTTCCTTCTCAAGGGGATCTCCTGACCCAGGGATTGAACCCAGGTCTCCTACACTGGCAGGCAGATTCTTTACCATCTGAGCTACCAGGGAAGTCCTTTGTTTGCATTAACACTTTTAAAAGAATGCTGGCCTGGGCCACAGGGCAGACTAAGGCAAACCATAAAAAGAGGTGCCTGCAGCAGGGCGCCGAGCTCCTCTCCTGTGCTGCCTGCCCTGCCTTCATGCCAGACTGCTGTAGACACCATGCCAGCACAGGGCCTGTACACGGTCAGTGCTCAACAGGCACAGGCTGAACGAACACCAAGAGTGGGAGACTGAGAAAACGCTTCAAGAAATAATGGTCAAAATTTTTCCAAATTTAATGCAGGCTATAAAAACACAGATCCCAGAAATTCAACAAAGCCTCATTAGAGTCAGCCTTTTAAAAAACAAAAACTTCAGTTTGTACATCATACCTAAAGTGTTGAAAAGTAATATTAAAGAAAAAATCTTAAAAGCAGTCAAGAGAAAAACACCCATTACACAGAGAAGCATAAGGAAGGCAGCAGACTTCTTGGCAGAAGCTATGGAAACCAGACAAGGGGGAGGGATTTTTTTTTAATATATTTTATTTGTATTTATTTGGCTGAGCCTGGTCTTAGATGTGGCATGCATAATCTTGAATCTTCGTTGCGTCATGCAGGATCTTTTTAAGTTGCAACATGCAAACTCTTAGCTGTGGCATGCGGGATCTAGTTCCCTGACTAGGGATCAAAACCAGGCCCCCTGCATTGGGAGCACAGTCTTAGTCACTGGACCACTAGGGAAGGGCCAGGGAGAGGCATCTTTAATGAAAGAAAGGACCTCAACCTAGAATTCATTAGCCAGCTACTATAGCTTTCAAAAATTAAAGCAAAAGAGACTTTTTCAGAAAAACAAAAGCCAAAATAATTCATCACAAGAAGAGTTAAATTACCAAAAAAGATGAAGGAAGCTCTTTGGGGAAAAACAATCTGACCGATAACAAGGAATGGTAAGTGGCAGTGATCGCAAACGTGTAAAAGCAGAAGACATTTTGCCATGTGTAACCTCTTTACAAGACAGTTCATTTTGGTAAAAATAAAAACAAATAGCATGGGGTTTACAGCATAAACTGTGTAACAGAATGTGATCCTGTAATCTTATGCTCCACGTGAGATTCTGCCATCTATTTGCGGTAGAGTGTAAGGGGTAAGGTACACACTGCACACGGCCCTAAGCCGACCACTGAAAACCAGCGAGACAAAGAGGTGCAGCTGATAAAGCAACAGCACAGATCAAGGGGGATCACAGAGCAAAACACAGAGAAGAAGAAACCAGGAGGAGAGAGGCTCGAGGCAAAACACAAACCAGAAGATGAAGACCAATTACATAAAATATGGAAGGAACACAGTAATAAAAAGCAAAAGTCAGTAAAATAGAAAAATAAAATAAAAAGGGGGAAGGGACTGGCATGTGGCCAAGTCAGGAGGGGTGCCACTGCAAGGTGGCTTGGCTTGGCTGTTACTGGGATCAGTACCCACATGCAAGCTCTTTTTTTTTTTTTAAATACCTTATTCTACATTACAATACTGTATTTGTTTTGCCATACATTGACATGAATCAGCCACAGGTGTCCACGATCTCCCAATGCCAAAGCCCCCTCCCACCTCCCACCCCACATCCTCTCCCCTGAATCATCCTGTGCACCAGCCCCATGCGTCCTGCATCCTGTATTGAACATAGACTGGCGCTTCATTCTTACAAGATAGTATACATGTTTCAATGCCGTTCTCCCAAATCATCCCACATCAAGCTCTTACTGAGGAACTGAAGTTTTAAATTTATTTTAAAAAAGTAATTATTTTTATTTATTTGGCTGAGCTGGGTCTTAGTTGCGGCTCATGGGATCTTTAGCTGAATGTGGGATCTAGCTCCGCAACCAGGGATCAAACCTGGGTTCCCTGCATTGGGAGCATTGAGTTTTCACCACTGAACCATCAGGGAAGTCCCAGAAATTGAATTTTATAAACTTCACTAACCTCAGTTCTTCATGGAAATGAGAACTGATACTGCAAACCCACATAACAAACCAGACAACAAGCTTGAATAGGAAGTTGTAAAATGAGCCCAGGACCTGCACCTTGAATTCTGAGAGGAAGACAGCCCACCCTCCCCACCCACTGTCCTCACAGTGTTGCTGGAGGGTGCCTCCAGCAAGGCCTCTCAGAACCACGGCCTGAAGATGAAAAATAAGGGTGGGGGGAAATGTAAAACATAAAATTTTATTAACTACATTTACGAAATTAGTTTCTAATTTATGTTTATAAAAAGTTTAAAGATTACTAAAATATAAACAAAAATTAGATTTCATTAAGAACTAATTGCCTTATGGATCCAATCCTCAAAATACTTAAAGTGGGTACATTTAGGAATGGAGGCAGTGCTTTAATATTTTAAGTCAGATTAACTATTTTCCTTATTTCATACTCCCAAATGCTTGTCATCAAAAATCTTTTCTAAATCATGACTTACAGATCAACGTGTAATCACCTGGGCAACAATCACCACTAGGAAACAGGGTCATTCAAACACCCTCCTAGCTCCTGAGAGACACACCTGTGTTTATTCATCAAGAGTGGTATGTATCAGGTGTGACTGGGGTGTGGGGCGGCCACACAACATGAAACCTAAACACACAGACATGTGTTGTCCACTTGTGGCAGTCACATCAACATGGGGGCAGATGTGGAAGAACACCGCTCCGTCACTGTGATTTTTAACCTGAGAAACTTCTCCGGACGGTAGGAAGTGAGGTGCCCTCATCACCTCTGCCTCTCAAATCTCTCAGGCACTGGACCAGGTCCATCTTCAGCAGAGCTCTTGTAGCCTCTCCACGGCCCCCCAGTCAAGCTCTCCCCCTCCCAACTCACCCCACCCCCCAAATACCAAGAGATGAGTGCCTGGCCTACAACACGCCCCCTCCCCAGGCTCCATCAGCGCCAGCCGTGGACACAGAGGCCCCCAAGCCCACCTGCAAACCAATCCCCAGGCACAGCAGGCCAGAAGGTTCCCCAGACAGTCTCTCGTGCTATGAGGCAGAGCTGGACCATGGAGTCCGGCCACCAGACTCTGTCCTGTGTGACTAAGTAAAGCCCCCATCTGCACCCACTTCTTCCAGCCTCTGCTGGGTACACAGATGGTGCCCACTGTGTGTGAGGTGCAGTGAGGACCAAGCCAAAGTAAGGCGGCACCTACTGGGTTTTAGGTGCTGACAGCAGACCCACCCACCTCCCAGCCTCGTACAGCATGAGCTCCTTGCCAGCCCCTTCAAACAGCTGTGCCCTCTCTGCAGTGCTGGCACCGTTCCCGGGCACACACTCAGCCGACCAAGTCAGCGCCTCTCTGTGGACAGAGGGCACAGTGGCCACCCCGCAGGGCAGGATGAGGCTGCACTGAGCAGAGGGGGAGATGACGGGCCTGGTGTCACCTGAAGATGGAGACTGGTCCACAGTGCCTGCCTCCCACCTCATGTTCCCACCAGGCAGGGTGGGCAAAGGCCAGGTCACCGAGGACTCCTCCTGAGCCCCCTGGAGACTCACATCCAGGATGTAGGGAAGTCCTGCCACCGCCCTGTCCCACGACCAAGAGAAGGGCCTGCCCATGAGTGCTGGAAAAGCTCTAGGCTGCCCTGAACCTCTGCAGGGTGCTCCTTGCCTCCTTCCCACCTTCATCCTCAGTGCCTCCATATTCCTGAGAATCCAGAGCTTCCCACCTCTGCCCATCACAGGCAACCCCTCAGGGAGGGGCCTGGACCAAACACAGTGGCTTCCCTGAGCCCACTCAACTCCTGTCCTAGAGTGGATCCCCGCTCCAAAATGCTCCACAGATGGGTGGGGAAACGCCCGATGCGCCATCTCAGAAGCTCTGCAGAGAATATGCAGCTGCACGATTTATGGGCGCGGCCACCCTCATAATCAAATGGCTTTCTTGTAAATGGCCTTAAAGAAGTAATGGCCAAGGACAAACATATACTTAGCATTCATTTCATTCTTTCCAAACAAACTATATGATATAATCAACAAAACCACCAACTGGCAACTGCAAATCAAGATTTTTGTAGGTCATGACTTTTATAAAACCTGGCCCCACAGCAACAATCCTTCTCAAGCTGGTTTTGTCTAGTGCAGCAGGGCTGCTCTGAATCCCTGGTCTTACTGCAGACCTGTGATGCGGGGCAGGAGGAGCACAGCTGCTCCACTGCTGGGAGCAAAGCTTCTCCTTTGTTGGAACAGAATATCCAGTGCACTTAACACAAGCTTAGCGAGGAAAGCCCTAACCTCAAACCTTATAAAAGCACAAGACAATGTGTTTCAATGATAAACTGGAAGATGAGGATAAGCTTTACAGTACTGCAGGCGGTAAAGACTTAGTCTGCAATGCGGGAGACCTGGGTTCGATCCCTGGGTTGGGAAGATATCTTGGAGAAGGGGATGGCTACCCACTCCAGTATTCTGGCCTGGAGAATTCCATGGACTGTATAGTCCATGGGGTCGCAAAAGCTGGATACGACTGAGTGACTTTCACTTCACAAGATAAACTGACACCGTCTATATTTTCCCCAAATTCCTTATATATCCCTAGATTTCAAGGTCTCTGAACTTACATGTTGTGGTTCAGCTGCTCAGTTGTGTCCAACTCTGCAACCCCATGGCCTGCAGCATGCTAGGATTCCCTGTCCTTCACCATCTCCTGGACCTTGCTCAAATTCATGTCCATTGAATCAGTGATCTCATACAACCATCTCATCCTCTGTTGCCCCCTTCTCCTCCTGCCTTCAATCCTTTCCAGCATCAGGGTCTTTTCCAATGAGTCAGCTCTTTGCATCAGGTGGCCAGAGTATTGGAGCTTCAGCTTCAGCATCAGTCCTTCCAATGAATATTCAGTGTTGATTTCCTTTACGATGAAATGGTTTGATCTCCTTGCAGTCCAAGGGACTCTCAAGAGTCTTTTCCAACACCACAATTTGAAAGCATCAATTCTTTGATGCTTAGCCTTCTTTATGGTCCAACTTTCACATCAATACATGACTACTGGAAAGACTATAGCTTTGACTATGCAGACCTTTGTTGGTAGTGATGTCTCTGCTTTTTAATATTCTGTCTAGGTTTGTCACAGCTTTTCTTCCAAGGAATAAGCATCTTTAACTTCATGGTTGCAGTCACTGTAGTGATTTTGGAGCCTGGGAAAATAAAATCTGTCATTGCTTCTACTACTTCTCTATCTATTTGCCATGAAGTGATGGGACCAGATGCCATGATCTTAGTTTTTTGAATGTTGAGTTTTAAGCCAGCTTTTTCATTCTCTTCTTTCACCCTCATCAAGAGGCTTTTAGTTCCTCTTTGCTTTCTGTCATTAGAGTGGTATCACTGCATATCTGAGGTTGTTGATATTTTTCCTGGTAATCTTGATTCTGGCTTGTGGTTCATATAGCCTGGCAGTTCACATGGTGTACTCTGCACATAAGTTAAATAAGCAGGGTGACAGTATACAGCCTTGATGTACTCCTTTCTCAATTCTGAACCAGTCCATTGTTCCATGTCTGGTTCTAACTGTTGCTTCTTGACCTGTATACAGGTTTCTCAGGAGGCAGGTAAGGTGGTCTGGTATTCTCACCTCTAAGAATTTTCCACAGTTTGTTGTGATCTACACAGTCAAAGGCTTTAGCGTAGTCAATGATGCAAAAGTAGATGTTTTCTGGAATTTCCTTGCTTTTTCTATTATCCAACAGATGTTGGCAATTTTGATCTTTGGTTTCTCTGTCTTTTCTAAACCCAGCTTGTACCTCTGGAAGTTCTCAGTTCACATATTGTTGAAGACTAGCTTGAGGGATTTTGAGCATTACCTTGCTAGCATGTGAAATGAGCGCAAATATACAGTAGTCTGAACTTCTCTGGCATTCCCTTTCTTTGGAATTGGAATGAAAACTGACCTTTTCCAGTGAGAACCGCCAAAAGTAACTTCACATGTGAGCCAATCACAAAAATTGGGAGGAACAATATATCTAAAAGTATCTCACTCTCTACAATGTCAACACTGGTTACAAAATTCTTCACACAAAATTCTTTCAATGCAAAAGATGTTCTCAGTGTTTGGAAACTGTGTGCCATTTCCAGTTATGTGAAAATCACCTCTGATGCCTCCAGACCTGGCCTGCCAGCTGAGGGAGAGGCCTCACCCCTGAGGACAGACCTGTGATGCCAAGAGCGGTGCAGTTAGGATGCAGGATGTAAGGCTAGGAGGCGACACTGATCACCTGAGGCAGCTGGACACAGGACACCGGCGACACCAGCCCCATCACACCACTGGAGCAAGGATCCATGGGTCAGTGATAACCTGGGCTCATGCGCACACAGGTCCTACCAGCAACCACTTCCGGGTTCCTGAAGGTGCAACCAGAGAGTGCAGGCTCAGTGCCTGGCCGAGCCCCTCATGTGGGCTCCTGGAATGTGACTAGGGGTGAGTGTAAGAGAAGGGCCAGGTGAGTGGAAGTTGAACACATCACATTCTGAGGAAAAGACAGAGGTTGGGCCATCCTGGAGGCTTGCAGGATGGGGGGTGCTGGTCCCCACACACCCCTGCAGAAGCACTCGTCTTGCTCACACGCTGCATCAGCAAGTCGGCACTAGGGACCCTCTCTGCTGTCTCCACTTCGTTCCGTGGTCTGCACGCTGGACATTCCCGCACTGGCCACCCTGTTGAGGACATCTGCGGCACCTGGTGAGCAAGACGTTCGAGTCCAGAGGTCTGGGCACCACATCTCCCTCTCTGAGGTGAGGGTCCACAGTGAGAGAGGCACAGGACTAGGCAGGCCTCCCCTGACCTTATTGAGAGTGGGGGTCTGGAGAAACACAGGCCTGCTGTCTGGCTCTTAAGCTGCAGAGCCCTGGAGGAAGTTGGTGGTGGTCAACAAGGAGACCAGCAGCCCCAACGGGGCTGTCATAGCACAAACCTCAGAACCCTGTGACAGAGCTGTGGGCCAGTCAACGTGATGTGGCTGGGGCACATGGTCACACTGCCCACCAGCAGCTGGGCACTCTCAGACCACATGAGGTCGAGTGGCCCTACAGCTACACAGACGAGGGTGGAGGTCCCAGGTCACCCACCTGTGGCTCTAACCTCTTCTTCAGCTGCACCCACAGCCTCATGGGGATCCCCTAGGACCCACAGATAGAGCAGGTCTGCAGGCAGGCAAGTGTCATACGCTGGCGCAACCCTAAAAGGGACGGATACTGCAGCCTGGTCCCGTTCAGACAGCTCCAAGGCCCCGGAAGCCTGGAATGCCCACCTGTGGGAACGGGGGAGGTGGCTAAGGCAAGGACACATATAACCCACAGGCCCTGGTCAGCATGCAGGGGAGTTTTCTGGGAAGAGCAGCCCTCTGAGACACTGCAGATGGACCTGGGAGCACTGGGAGCAGCTTCTGGTACGCAGTGCTGGCTGCTGAGCCAGAGCAGAGGATGTGGGCTCCTTTCCAAAGGCTGCTCTAGCTGCCACCACCCCTAACCTCTTGGTCACAGAACAGACTCTGGGCCACGAGGAACCAGCCCAAGGATTCCAGCAGCCCTGGTGAGTTGGCGACACCAGCCCCCAGGCCACACACTGTTCCCTTGATGCTACCTTGGCCGAAGGGCCATTTGTCAATAAAGGAGCAGCTGGGCACTTTGAGCCTCCCTCAAGTCCAGCCTTCTGGAAACGTTCAGCCTGAGAAGCAGTGGCGTGGACTCTCAAGACATAGCTGACAGCCGTTTTTATCTTCTTACAGGCATATTTCAAGGACATGTTTATATTAACAATGTTTAAATGTAAGCAATATAAGTGCAATCACAATTTAGGGAATAAGAATCCTCAACATCAAACTTAAGGTTGTGAAAATCACCTATTCCATGAAAAGACAGCAAAAGCTCTCAGGAGGAGTGTGCAGGTGTGTTCACAGGACAGCCAAGTCCTAGAGTCCTAGTTGCGTGTGTGGGGCTGGGCCGTGGACACAGCAGGGGGGTACATTTCTTTGTTGTTGTTGTTGTTCACTCACTCAGTGGTGTCTGACTCTTTGCGAACTAATGGACTGCAGCGTGCCAGGCTTCTCTGTCCTTCACCATCTCCTGGACCTTATTCAAATTCATGTACATTGAGTCAGTGATGCCATCCAACCATCTCATCCTCTGCCGTCCCCTTCTCCTCCTGCCTTCAGTTCTTCCCAGCATCAGGATTTTTTTCAGTGAGTCACTTCTTCGCATCAGGTGCCCAAAGTATTGGAGCTTCAGCTTCAGCATCAGTCCTTCCAATGAATATTTAGGGTTGATTTCCTTTAGGATTGACTGGTTTGATTTCCTTGCAGTCCAAGGGACTCTCAAGAGTCTCTTCCAACACCTCAGTTCAAAAGCATCAATTCTTTGGTCCTCAGTCTTCTTTATGGCCCAACTCTTACATCTATATATGACTACTGGAAAAACCATAGCTTTGACTATATAGATCTTTGTCTCTTAAAAGGAGAAAATCAGCAGATTAAATTCAGAGCTTCAAAATTAGGGGCTATTGGAAGAGAAAGAATTCATCTTGGATGAAGAAACATCTTTCAAACTCCTTGAGAAACCATCTGAAGGAAGTATGTTTTTGAACCTTTGTCATAACTCAGTACATGTTTCATGGGGTGCATGCTCTGAGCCCTGAGCCCTGACCCAGGAACTGGCTCTCTCCTTCATGAAGGCCAAGTGGCAATAGTCAGTCAAATATAGCACCTGGAGCCCATGAGAAATGCATAGTCTCGGGCCTCATAGACAACCGGGGTCAGACCTCAGGGGCTTGTACTCACGACCTGGAGACACTGTGGTGTGGACACAGCACAGGGAGACAGAAGTGAGCAAAACCTAGGGGCTGTTCCTCGGCAGCCAGGCACACGCACCCTAAGACAGTCTGGATCTTCTCCTTCCCACTTTCAAAACCAGGGATTCAA
This sequence comes from Nanger dama, assembly GCA_917880005.1. NCBI lineage: Eukaryota > Metazoa > Chordata > Mammalia > Artiodactyla > Bovidae > Nanger > Nanger dama. Next base: position 3,111,994 of record CAKJTW010000113.1, on the reverse strand, counting down.
AGATGTTTTTACTAAAACTTCAGCATAGATATCTGAGCAGTGAGTCCTGGGGTCAGACGCCAGGTCTGGAGGATCAGCCGCTTGGGCCACCCTGGACCCTGACTGAGCAGAGGGGCAAGTGACCCAAGGGCCTGAGATATCCTTCCAAGTTTAAGTGGGTGGGAGATGCTCCCACTCCTATGGGGGATGTGAGCCTCCCTGCCCTGGAGGACGGGTCCTGGCGAGCCTCACTCATGGGAACCAATGAGGAAGCCATTCTAAAGAGGAGAGTGTAATCTGAGCTTATGCAGATAATAAGATTTTTAAAACTGATCCACCCTACAGCTCTCAAATCTATTTTCATGTCCAAGGCACACAGCTTCTAAAAATGCTGATAAAAATAAACCAAACCAAAAATAAATTAAAAATCCTTTGGATCCATTTGAAAGTAACAAGTGCTACTCAAAACAAGAAGCACATTTTTCTTGAAAGGAAAACATTCGTGAGCGTATGGACACACCAGGCACATATCTTTCTCCAAGAGGGCAGTCTGGCTACAAACTGACTCTCTCAGTCCTAAGGAAGAATCCTAATCTAAAAAAACTATAATGGCATTTCTACCAAAAGTTGTAGAGACATGCATAAACGTCCATACTCACACTTCTTGGGTGTCGCAAAGCAGCTTCGTGTTGCAGCCTCACTCTCTGAGGCATCATCACATCGTCCTGCAGGAGAGAACACACTTGAAACTCCAGGAAGCAACTCTGACAAACAAGCAAGAAGACAGATAGCCCGACAGCAAAGCAGCAAAACCCACTATAATATTGTAAAGTAATTAGCTTCCAATTAAAATAAAGAAAAAAAAAAAAAAAAAAGAATTGTGCAAGTGAGGAAGTAAGTTTAAAAGGGAGGGGATATATGTATACCTACGGCTGATTCATGTTGATATATGGCAAAAACCGACACAATACCGTAAAGCAATTATCCTTCAATTAAAAATAAATAAATTTAATAAAAAAAGAAACTCCAGGAAGCAACTGTGACAAACAAGCAAGAAGACAGACAGCCTGATGGCAAAGCAGGCAGGAGACCAGAACAGGCAATGCAGACAGTGCCCAGTGACCCATGACCCCATCAGTCATCCCGGAAACTCAACTGCCCAGGATGCAGTGGAGCACGAGTGAGAAGCTGGACAATTCCAGTAAGAACCACACAGCTGGCATGAATGAGGGTCTGAGGAAGACAGTGGGGCATGTCCAGCAAGATGGAGACTCTGATCCCCGAGAGCCAGTAACTTACTTTACCGCATGGGCAGAAAAAGGCTTATACATATGCACCAGAGAGATGTAAAGAAACATTCACGACAGTGTTGTTCAAAATGGGGAACAGCTTGATGTTCACAGAGACCAGCAAAGGTAAGCAAATCATGTGCATCTCTATAGTCAAATGCCACTGCGGTCTGAGAGTGAACGACAGCTGCACACACATAAGTGAATTTCACAGAAATAATGCCGAGGGGAAGAGGCGAGACAAGACAATGTACATAGTATCACTCCATTTATTAAAAACAAAAATTAAGCAAAATTAACCTGATTATTTAAGACACACATATAATATGAACTACCATAAAGAAAGCAAGAAAATTAGAATCCCAAAGTCAGAATAGTGGTGACTTTGTAGGGTGGGGATCAGGGTATAACTCTAAAGTATTAGCAATGCAGTTACTTGCTGGGAGGTAAATACATGTGTATTTACTCCCTAATTAATCTTTAAAGTGTACATGTATGTTCTGTGTATTTTTCTATAGGTATGTTTCATCTCACAATTTTAAAACTGCCTTAAAATTGATAAAAATTCAAATGTGGTATCAATATGCCCAATAGAAGAGCTAAAAATAATGTCATTGGGAGGATGTTTGTCTTTAAACTGCTGCTGCTGCTGCTGAGTCGCTTCAGGCGTGTCCGACTGTGCGACCCCATAGACGGCAGCCCACCAGGCTCCCCTGTCCCTGGAAGACCTGTATTTGTGTCTCTCATTTCTTCAACATGGCCTCATGAGCTAATGTGCTAATCAAATGAACTGCAGATGAAGTAAGCTGAGAGGAAGCTTGTGGCTAATGTGAGGAGGAGGGGAAGGAGGTGATGAAAGAAGGGGGTGGGGGGGATTGGCAGGGCAGGGGCCCCTCCAGTCACAGTGGCGCCCTCAGCAGGCAGGAACAGAAACGCAGGGAGGAAGCTGTCAGAACAGGAACGGAGGAGTTGTCTATTCCAGGCCAGAATCCTTCCCTGGCTCCCATCAGGACCACGCTTGTGGCATGTGCGTGATCAACCACAGCTGGGAATCTTAAAAAGGAAAACCGGGGGGCTTCCTGGCTGCTCAGACATTAAAAAGGAAAACAAGGAAAACTGAAGTGGTGGTTGGGGTAGGGGTGGGGGTGGGGTGAGCGATGTGAGGAGAATAAAAAGAAGTTATGCTAGAGCTCAGCCTATTTCTCTCCCACAAAGGGTACAGCAAGGCAGCAGAGCAGAGACAAAGAGGGAAATTTCCCTGAAAGGGGAGGTCTATTGATCAAATTCCTGAAAAGTGACCCCGTGTCTGGTGGCCCTTAGAAATTCTGAGGGTTTCCTAAACCAGCCCCCACTCCTGGTTACAAGTGGGAAGGTGCACGGGTCAGCACAGGACTAGGCGAGTGTTTCAAAGTGACAGTGGGGAGGGGTTGAGAAGCCACAGTCAAGGTCAGGGTCAGGGCTGGCCTCTGCCCATAGCATGACCTCCCCTGGGACCTTAGCAGCACCACACACGCAAGCCCCACTTCCTCCAAACTCAGGTGAGAACCCCGGGAACAGCACCACAAGCCTCTGGCCTCCAGTTCCCATACATACTCAATGACACCAAGACATCCACTGCAATGGGTATCGTGTGTGAACCAGCTCAGCTGTTGTATTTGGCTGGACCTCAAAAATATTTGCCGAGTAAATGAAGTGGATTTTCAATTCACCTCACCATTTACACAACACTCTTTATTGTGTGTGTGTGCTATTTATCACCATCTTCTACAGTTGGAGGCACAGCAGCTAGTATTATCCCCATTTTTTGCCAAGGAAACCAAGGTTTGGAATCTCTACAGAACCCATTCAAGATCTCATAGCAATTACATGTCAGGATTAAAATTTGAATGCAGGTCCTGTTTTACAGCTCAAGGATTTACACAAAAAGCAAAATTGCCCAAAAGTCTTAGCTCTCAAGAACATTCTAATACAGTCTTCTGTCACCTCTGCTGCTAGGTGTCTGAATAAAGTGAACATCTGCAAGTACAAGGAGAATACAGGAGACATTTAACACACCCCTGACCCTAAGCTGAGAAGGTCAAGATGAACACAATGAGTAAACATTCAAGGCAAAAAGTGATAGCGTAACAGGGTAACAGACTGTCTCAGCTGCACAGTGACTGCAGATTATAGATAAGCTCCTTGCTCTCTCAAGACCATTTTGAAAGAGGAAAAACTTGCTGAAAGATGGGAGCATGAAAAGATCTTTATTATACATGAACAGTGATGTGATATTTTAATAACAAGCCCAGATGCGTTTCTGCTGTGATCCCACTGCCTTTCATCGACGTCCATCCCAGGGAGGGGCCTGCTCTGGTCAAGATCACTGTGCTCACAGCTGGTACCCAATACCAGGAGCTGGTTTTAATAAAAGTCAGCTGGTATCTGCAATGCAAACAGGCGGGGGCCTACGAGATGGATATAAAAGGTCATCAAGCATGAACTACAAAAACCCAGAGTCTGCATGTCCTGATCCCAAGGTGTATCTGGAAACAGATTTTCCCTACCACAGGAGGGAAGGGTTCAAAACCTCCAGATTTATTTGCTGAAAGTGTGCAAGATTCCATGATGATTACCAGGTAAGAAATGTTCTTGGCAGCCAAGGAGAAAGAATTTTAATGTATTATAAAAATAGCACTAATTCAAGATGAAACACTGTTCCCTTTCTGACCATAAGAATGTTGGGTAGAGAAAACTAACCTGGTCAAAGATTTGAGTTAAAACAAACCTGAATCTTTGAGTTCAGTAGCTTCTGAATAGAGGGTGGTCCTGAGGGAGCAAGGCTGTGGACCCTCAGGGATGACCAACTCCCAGGATGCAGGGGCAGGAGGAGCCACTTGCAGATGAAGGAAATAACAGCTTACAGTCAAGAAGATCTGTGAAGAAAGCAAGGTCGATGTTGTGGCCTCTGGTAAGACTCCCTAAGCTTGACTTTTGGACAAGATCTGAAGACACAAGTAGCAACTCCCTGGTCACACCTCAACCTCAGGACGTACACTCCATGCAGAGGACCCTGAAGGACAGGGAAGAGAGCAGAGGAAGCCCTACCTGCACGCTGAGAGCCGATTTCCAAAGCACAGAATCAGGGGCTCATGCACGTGACTCACCTACGTATTCCCGAAGCCTGAGACACTGAGGGGAAGTGGGTCTGCTTGAGAGAAGCTGTCTTCTGCGATTTGCTACTTAGCCTGAGTAACTAAGTCATGGCAGGGCAGGACCCCCACACAGGTCAAAATGCCTCCACATCCAGTTGCAGAAATGACAGGCTAATGGCACACAAACAATTCCCAAAGATACTGAAAGAGTCTTAAACAGAGAGTTAACAAGGTAGCTCCCTACCTTGAGCCCAAGTCTCTGAGAATCATCAGCTGAGAGAGGAAGCAAGCCACCTCTGCCCACAAGTCCTCGCTGATCTATAAGAAACAGCTAAACTCTGAGCCATGGCTCTGGTAACCCTGGGAGGCTGCAGGGAATGGAGATCAGAGCCAGGGGTCTGCTCAAAACTGGGAGTCGGGGCGGGGCCTGCCATTCAACCCACAACAGTGCTGAGCTCAGGCCAAGGCAGGTTACCGCCTCAAAAGGTGAGTGGGATATGGAGCCTAAAAGAGCCCAGAAGCCTCAAAACAGGGCAACAAGGGTCCCAGGACGGTGGTTCTCCCAAATACCTGGAAGAAGCCAAGGAAAATCTCTGAGGGAAAAACTTTCATCCACGGCCTCAAATTAACTCCACAGAGAAGTATTCAAATACAATGACCAATACACAAAGACAACTGGACATGTAAGTAAAAACACACAAAAGAACAGATAATAAAAGACCTCCCAAGTCAACCATTAAGAAAATAATTTAAAAAGTTAAAAATTAATAATTTATTATAAATAGTACACTAGAAAATATCTATTTCGTTTTTTAAAAAGGGAAGCAGTAAATAAAGAACAGAGGAACAAAAATAATATGAGTCATAGAAAATAGAAAAGAAAAAAATAGCAAAATGGCAGACATAAATCCAATTGTAAAAACTTAAATATGTGAATAAATTCAAAACTCTAATCAAAGGTAAAAGTTGTCAAACTGCAATAAAACACACACACACACACAAACAAGTACAAGTTCTACCTATAAGCTATTTACAAGAGACAAAAATTCAGGTTCAAAGACACAAATAGATTAAAGTAAAAGAATGGAAAAAGATACAGCAAGCAAACTATAACCATAAGAGAGATGTAGTTTTACTAACACGAATCAGAAAAGACTTTAAAACAAAGAACATTGAAAGAAACTAAGAGAGACATTAAACACTGACAGAATGGTCAATCCATCAGAAAGATATAACAATTATAAATAGGCATGTATCTAACAACAGTAGTACAAAAAGAAACAAAAATGAATGGTATTGAAGAGAAAAATAGACAATTCAACAATAAGAGCTGGAGACTTCAATAACCCACCACCAAGAATGGACAGAATAGACTCAAATGACTTCTACCATATGTAAAATAGATAGCCAGTGGGAATTTGCTGTATGGCTCAGGAAACTCAAACAGAGGCTCTGTATCAACCTAGAGGGGTGGAATGGGGAGGGAGATGGGAGGGAGGTTCGAAAGGGAGGGGATATATGTATACCTATGGCTGATTCATGTTTGACAAAAACAAAATTCCATAAAGTAATTATCCTTCAATAAAAAAATAAATATATTTAAAAAGAATGGACAGAATAACTTGACGAAATAGTGCAGCTACAGATGATATGAGCACCACCAACCAACAACATCAACCAGCTGACTTCTCTCTATGGACACCCACCCAATAACATCAATTTGCTGACATCTACCTATGGAACTCCCACCCAATAACAACAGACTGTATGCTGCTGCTAAGTCACTTCAGTCGTGTCCGACTCTGTGCAACCCCATAGATGGCAGCCCACTAGGCTCCACAGTCCCTGAGATTCTCCAGGCAAGAACACTGGAGTAGGCTGCCATTTCCTTCTCTAATGCGTGAAAGTGAAACATGAAAGTGAAGTCGCTCAGTCGTGTCTGACTCTTAGTGACCCCATGGACTGCAGCCCACCAGGCACCACCGTCCATGGCATTTTCCAGGCAAGAGTACTGGAGTGGAGTGCCATTGCCTTCTCCAAACAAACTGTATACTACCCCACAAAAAAGGGACTGTACAATTTTAAAGATATCCCCTGGAGAAGGGATAGGATACCCACTCCAGTATTCTTGGGCTTCCCTGGTGGCTGAGTTGGTAAAGAACCCGCCTGCAATAAGGGAGACCTGGGTTTGACTCCAGGGTTGGAAAGATCCCCTGGAGGAAGGCATGGCAACCCACTCCAGAATTCTTGCCTGGAGAATCCCATGGACAGAGAAGCCTGGTGGGCTGCAGTCCGTAGGGTTGCAAAGAGTCAGAAATAACTGAGCGACTAGCCATAGCACACAAAAGCATATAAAGGGTGTTCTCTGACCACACAAAATTGTTAGAATTCAAAAATAGGATTTGGGGAAATCTGTCACTGATATATGGATATAAATAATGTACTTCTAAATAGGCAATGGGTTAAAGATGAAATCACAAAGGAAATTAAAAACTACTCTGAGGTATTTGAATGAAAATGCAAATGGGACACAATAAAAAACAGCTATCGCAATTCTTGTAGAAAATTTTATAGCTGTTAATGCCTAAAATAACAAAGAAAGATCTTAGGAACCAACCATACACACACACAAAGCAAACTCAACCGAAAGTAAGCAGAAGGAAGACAAAGATTATGGCAGGAATCAATGACGCAGAAAAAAAAAGGAAAACAGAAAATCAATTAAAACAATGGTTGGTCTTTTGAAAACATCAACAAATGTATCAAACCTTTAGCTAGACTGGAGATGAACAAGCTTTTTCTCTAAAGGGTCAGATAGTAAATATTTTAGCTTTTCTGCCACATATGGATTCTGTCAATATTCTTTTTGTTGTTGTCTTGTTTTTACAACACTTTAAAAATATAAAGACCATTTTTAGCTCAGAGGCTATACAAAAACAGGCTACCAGTGGGTTTGGCCTATGAGCTGCTGTCTGTAGACTCCTGAGCTAGACAGACCAAGAAAAACAGAAGACACAAATACCCAATTCAGGAGTGAAAAAAATAAGACAGCAGCTCTGACTTCACAAAAGTTAAAAGGACTACGAGAGAGTACTATAAGTAACTACATGCCAACAATTTAGACAATTTAAATGAACAAATTTCTGGAAAGACATGAATTACTAAAACTGACTGAAGAAATATAGAATCTGAATAGATCTATATAAGAAGTAAAAAAAAACAACTAGTAATTTGAAATCTCCACACAAAGAAGTCCAAACTCAGATGGTGAATTCTATAAACATTCAAAGAATAAAGAACATCCCACCTTTACAAAGTCTCCCAGAAAAATGAAGAGGAAGCATCACTTCCCAGCTCATTCTTTGAGGCTCATATTACTTGATACTGAAGAAAATAACATCACAAGAAAAGTACAGAACAATATCCCACATAGATACAGATTAAAAAGTCCTGGACAAAATATCAGCAACATATAAGAAGGATTATACACTATAATCAGGTGGGATTTATCCCAGAAATGCAAGGTTGCTTTACTATCTGAGAGCCAATTAATGTCACAGATGATATTGAAAGAAAAAAAGAAGAATCACTACATGATGATCTCAGCAAGTACATAGAGGCATTTCATGAAATCTAATGGTTATTCATGGACTTCCCTGATAGCTCAGTTAGTAAAGAATCTTCAATTCAGGATACATCGGTTCGATTCCTGGGTCAGGAAGATCCACTGGAGAAGGGATAGGCTACCCACTCCAGTATTTCTGGGCTTCCCTGGTGGCTCAGCTGGTAAAGAATCTGCCCGCAATGTGAGAGACCTGGGTTTGATCCCTGGGTTTGGAAGATCCCCTGGAGAAGGGAGTTACCCACTGCAGTATTCTGGCCTGGACTCCAGTATTCTGGCCTGGAGAATTCCATGGGGTCCCAGAGAGTCAGACATTACTTAGTGACTTCCACTTTCACTTTTCATTCATGATAAAAATTCTTGACAAAGTAGGAAGAAAGGAACTTTCTCAACCCAATAAAACTCACCTACAAAACCCCTGCAGCCACATTTTAATGGTGAGTGATGGAATGCTTTCCCGAGGCTGGAAACAGGGAAGATATATGCTCCTGTGACTTCTGTATTGAGGTCTGGTCAGTGCAATCAGGCAAGAAAGAGATATAAGAGGCATCCAGATTGGAAAGAGAAAAATTGCCTCCATTTGCAGACAATAAGATTTTGTACTTAGAAAACCCTAAGAGATCAAAGACTACTGGATCTAAAAACTACTAGAATAAACAAACAAGTTCAGCAAGGTCACATAAGATCAAGATATAAAAATCAATATTATTTCTATATATTGGCATTGAACAATCCTAAATAAAATTAAGAAAATAATACATTCACAATAGCATCAAAAGGATAAAATATTGAAGTATAAATTTAACAAAGTAAGTATAAGATTTATATGGTAAAAATTACAAAACACTGCTGAAAGAAATTAAAGACCTAAATAAGCAAACCAGATATCTCATGTTTATCGATTGGAAGACTCAATTCCTCAGCAAAGCAATTCTCCCCAAATTGACCTATAGACTCAATATAATTGAAATCTAAATCTCAACTTGCTTCTTTTGTAAAAATGACAAGATGACCCTAAAATTCATTTGGAAATATAAAAGATCCAGAATGGAAAAAATGTTGAAAAAGGAAGAAGTGTTATAGATGGAGGGCTTACAGTTTCTGACTTTTTAAGAAATTGGAATATAATTGCTTTACCACAATTGTGTTAGCTTCTGCACATTTTCTGACTTTGAAACTCACTACTGGAAAGCTACAGTGGTGGCCTAAAGATAAACATAGAGATCAGTAAAGCATAACTGAGAATAGAGAAATACCTTGGCAATTATGGTTGATTCAAGGCAGTTCAACAGGAATAAAATAGTCTTTTCAACACACTGCTAAGACAAGTGGATCACCACAAGGAAAAGGTAAGTAAGACCCTACCCACACACAAAAATTAACTTAAAATAGACCACAGACTTGAATGTAAGAGCTAAAACTAAAAAAATCTTCAGAAAAAAACTTAGGAACAAATGTTAGTTATTTTGAACTAAGCAAAGAATTCTTAGATATGACAACAAAAGCACAAAAAATGAAAAAGAATTGACAAACTGGGCTTCTTCAAAAGTTAAAAATTTTGTGTTTTAATTTAGGTCCATCCTAAAGGAGATCAATCCTGGGTGTTCACTGAAAGGACTGATGTTGAGGCTGAAACTCCAATACTTCGGCCACCTGATGTGAAGGGCTGAGTGAGACCCTGATGCTGGGAAAGACTGAGGGTGGGAGGAGAAGGGGACGACAGAGGATGAGATGGTTGGATGGCATCACCGACTCAATGGACATGAGTTTGGGTAACTCCGAGAGTTGATGATGGACAGGGAAGCCTGGCGTGCTGCAGTCCATGGGGTCGTAAAGAGTAGGATACGACTGTGCAACTGAACTGAACTGAACTGAACTGTATTTAGGTTTAAATTTATCAAGAAAGTAAAAAGACGACTATAGACTGGGAGAAAATATTTGCAAATTCTATATCCAGCACTAACCAGTATCACCCTAAAGACACGACCTCCTTCCTGACATTTAAGATCTTTTAGTCTACTGCAGAGGTGAGCGTTACTGCATTTAGTTGAAGGAGAGATCCTGAATGGAAGTCCTGTGAGTGATGACCACAGAGGGACGATGCCTACAGTGGGATGGAGCTCACAGTGCCAGGAGAGCAGTTTAAATGGAGGGAAACAGAAATGACACTTTTCTGAAGCATTTCCACCATTTCTTTGGCATTTGGAAGAGAATGGTAAACAACATATTATACTTAACAGTGAAAGATTTCAGCTCTCTCTTTGAGACTGTGAAAGGAGACAAGAATGCCTATTATCATGATTTCTATTTAACAATTCACTGGAGACTTGAGTCAAAAAAAAGAAAAGATACAAGGCTTGGGATTTCCCTGGTGGTCCAGTGAGTAAGACTCTGAGCTCCCAATGCAGCGGGCCCAGGTTTGATCCCTGATCAGGGAATTAGATCCCACATGCCACAACTAAGAGTTCGGGTGCTACAACTAAAGATCCTGCGTGCCGCAACTAAGACCCAGCACAGCCAAGTAAATAAGTATTAAAAATAAAAGTTACAAGGCTTAGTAGAAGGAGGAAAAATGACTGCTTACAGCAACAACTCAAAATAATCAACAGAGAAATATTAGAATTAAAAATGAATTTAATAAGGTTTCTGGATACAAGATCAATAAGTAATTTCTTTATATGTATAATGATGCCTCTTACAGTAGTATCAAGAAAGGTCAAATAACTCTCATATATTGTTGGTGAGAATGTAAAGTGGTATAGTCACTTTGGAAAACATTATGGTAGTTCCTCAAAATGTTAAACATAGAGTTACCATATGACCCAACAATTCCACTCCAGGAAGAACTGAAAACACCTAGCCACACAAAAACTTGTACAGGAATGTTTATAGCAGCATTATTTATAACAGTCAAAAAGTGGAACCAACCCAAGTGTTCATCAACTAGCAAACAGATAAAGTGTATATTCACACAAAGGACTGCTATGCACCAATAAAGAGAAATGTGGTACTGACACATGCTATAACATGACGAACCTTGAAAACATCATGCCAAGTGAAAGACGCCATTCACAGAGACCACATAATGTAGATTCCATTTATATGAAATGTCCAGAACAGGCAAATCCACAGAGACAGAAAGGAGGCTAGTGGCTGCCCACAGATGGGAGCTGGGGGAATGAGGGGTGATTACTAATAGGTACGGGGTTTAATTTTGTGGTGATGGAAAAAGTCTAAAATTAGATTGTGGCGACAGTTGCAAAACGTTGTGAATATACCCAAAACCGTTGGATTGTACACTTTAAATGGGTGGATTTTATGTGAACTGCATCTCAAGAGAGCTGATAAAAATGTTTTTTTAATCAAATATCAAGGAATTAATTTAACAAAGGACTGTAAGCCCTCTGTATGAAAACTACTCATGGCTATTGAGATAAATTAAAGATCTAAATAAATCAACAAACATATAGTCATTGTTAGGAAGACTATTGTAAAGAAGCTGTTCTCACCTAATTGATCTATTGATTCAATATAATCCCATCAAAAGCCTCAGCGGATTTTGTGAAAATGAACAAAATTACTCTAACATCTATCCAAAAATGCAAAAGATTTTTTTTTAACTAGCCCTAACTACTACACAGATGAACAAGAGAACATATAGCATGAAATTAGATGTTCTATAAAGCTACACTGTGTTATCAGCAGACAAAAGGACAGATTGACAACCCAACTAGACAGAACACAGAGGCCAAAAACAGGCCACACTCACATTCACGCTGGGCTAAAGTCAGCTCACAGGGCTTCAAGGAAGGATACAAATCAGCCAGGATATCTGTTCATTAGAGGGAGTGCAAACTGACCAGCCAATACGGGAACCTGGCAGCATCCAGCAAAACTGAGCATAGGCACCGAGGACATCCTAGTTCCATCCCTACGTGTGCATCTGTATGTGTGACAAGAGATAAGCATGAGGATTTCTTGGCAGCAGCAGTCAAACACCCCAATGTCCAAACAGCAGAATGGATAAACTGGGCATAGTCATATCATGGAATATTACATAGCAATGAAAAGGAGTGACTTCCATTTCCCAAAATAATGTGAAGTAGTCTCCAAAATGTAATGTTGTGTGAGACAAGGCAGGCACAGAACACACGAGGAATCACATGAAGGTCAAAATGACTAACTAGGGTGTTAGTATCCCAGCTGCCTTGTGGAGAAGAGGAGGGGAACTACTGACAAGGAACAGGAGGGCATGTGTGACAGCAGCTGTGTTCCATTCCCAGGCTGGGCCACTGGCTGCCCTGGAGTGTTCACCTTCTCAAGACTCAACAGCCTGTGCACTTATGCTCTATGCTGTGTTTACATGTTAAACAGAAATAAGCAAAATCAATTTCAAGTGAGGTTTACATCAAAATAGAAAAGGTTTAAAAAAAAAAAAAGCATCTGGAACATTAAAGAATAACTTCAGGGCCTTCAAGTAAGAGAAAATAACTCATGAAGAAAACAAAAAGCATCGACCATAAAGAAAAAGATCACTAAATCAAACTCCTTAAAGAATTCTATTCATCAATAGACAGCTTTCAGAGAGTGAAAAGACAAGCCACAGAGAGGAGAAGCCAGACACGGAAGATTATACATGATTCCACTTATAAAATCTTCCAAAACAGGCAGGGCAATATTTAGCTTTGGGGAGGACAAAGAAGGTAACTGCGAAAGGGCAAGAAAGGTGCTACTGAGGTGGTTATTTTCTGTGCTAGTTCAGAAATATTTGCCACATGTAATTTACTGAGCTGTACATTTGTGGTTTATGATCCTCTCTATGTGTGTTTTTTTTCCCATGATGTACATGATGAAACAAAGAAAATCTGAACACGACAAGGACTGTCACCAGAACCATTCCTATTTGACATTTCATGAGGGTGTCCCAGCTAGGACAGTGGACCAAGAATAAAGAAGAAAAAACACATGGACCAGAGAGAAAGAGGCAGAGTCTTTACTCACAGATACCGTGGACACTAAACAATGAGTTCTTAATTGAAAAAAACCAAAGGCAAAACAAAACCAACTAAAACAAATAAGGTAATCTAGTAATAGTATGTTTATAGCAATAAAACTGGGAGATGAACCATTTTGTTAGCATGAAAACACATAAAATAATTGAGAAGCATTTTGTTAAATTTATGTAAGACCTGTATATCGAAAACTACAAAATATTTCTGAGAGAAACTTAAGAAGGCCCAAATAAATCAGCAGATATACCATGTTTATAGATTAGAAGATTCAATATTAAGATTCCCAAACAGAACTATATATTCAATGCAATTTCAATAAAAAATTCAAGCAGACTTGACAAGCTGATTCTAAAATTCTGCAGAAATCCGAAAAGAGCTAAAGAGATTTGAAACAATTTTGAAAAGGAAGAACAAAGTTGGAGGATTTACAATGCTTGATATTTTTTCAATAAAATGACACTGTAGCTCTACCACTATAGCTGCTACAGGGTTGAAAGAGACACATGTACCCCAATATTCACTGCAGCACTTTTACAATTGCTAGGACATGGAAGCAAGCTAGACTCTGCTGTCCTTGGGATTCTCCAGCATGATCACTAAGCGCCCAAATAAATATTCAACATATTTAGTCATCAGGGAAATGCAAGCTAAAACAATGAGATAGAAACACATGTATACTACAAGGGCTCAAATTTAAAATACAGACAATTCCAAGTGTTGGAAGAACACGAAACTACAAGTCCCACAAACTGCTGGTGGGAGTGTAAAATGATTCAGTCTCTTTGTAACATAGTTTTGAAGTTCCTTACAAAGTTAAATGTACATGTATTGTATCATCTAGCAATCCATATCTAGATATTTACCCATGAGAAATGAGCACATATGTTCATGATAAGACTTGTACACAAACTTTCATAGCATCTTTACTCATAATAGCCAAATACAGGAAGCAACCTAAATGTCCATCAATGGATGACTATATGCAGAGTACATCATGAGAAACGCTGGACTGGAAGAAACACAAGCTGGAATCAAGATTGCCGGGAGAAATATCAATAACCTCAGATATGCAAATGGCACCACCCTTATGGCAGAAAGTGAAGAGGAACTAAAAAGCCTCTTGATGAAAGTGAAAGAGGAGAGTGAAAAAGTTGGCTTAAAGCTCAACATTCAGAAAACGAAGATCATGGCATCTGGTTCCATCATTTCATAGGAAATAGATGGGGAAACAGTGGAAACAGTGTCAGACTTTATTTTGGGGGCTCCAAAATCACTGCAGATGGTGGCTGCAGCCATGAAATTAAAAGACGCTTACTCCTTGGAAGAAAAGTTATGACCAACCTAGACAGCATATTCAAAAGCAGAGATATTACTTTGCCAACTAAGGTCCATCTAGTCAAGGCTATGGTTTTTCCAGCAGTCATGTATGGATATGAGAGTTGGACTGTGAAGAAGGCTGAGCACTGAAGAAATGTTGCATTTGAAGTGTGGTGCTGGAGAAGACTCTTGAGAGTCCCTTGGACTGCAAGGAGACCCAACCAGTCCATTCTGAAGGAGATCAGCCCTGGGATTTCATTGGAAGGAATGATGCTAAAGCTGAAATTCCAGTACTTTCGCCACCGCATGCGAAGAGTTGACTCATTGGAAAAGACTTTGATGTTGAGAGGGACTGGGGGCAGGAGGAGAAGGGGACGACAGAGGATGAGATGGCTGGATGGCATCACTGACTCGATGAACGTGAGTCTGAGTGAACTCAGGGAGTTGGTGATGGACAGGGAGGCCTGGTGTGCTGCGATTCATGGGGTCGCAAGAGTCGGACATGACTGAGCAACTGAACTGAACTGATATAAATAAAGAATTTGTGGTTTATCCATGCATTAGGATACACTAGTCAGCAATAAAAAGACTGAATTATTGGTATGAGAAACAATATTGATAAATCTCAAAAACATATGCTGAGCCAACAAAGGCCAACCACAAGAGTACATATTGTATGATTCCATTTACATGAAGTTCTAGAATGGGAGGAAAAAACCTAATGTACTGAAAGAACAGATAATATAATTAGATTACTAACCTAAAGAAATCACATTTGCAGTTGCTTCAAGGCGTGGGAGAATGACTGCAAAGAGGCATGAGGAAACTTTTTATGGCAATGGAAACATTCTAAACTTGACTAAGCTGGCTTTTATATGTGTGTATACATTTGTCAAACTCATGGAATGTACACTTAAATGAGTGTACTTTATTATATGTAAGTACTATTCCAGTAATACTGATTCTTAAGGTAAGTGAGTGAAAGTCACTCAGTCACGTCCAACTCTTTGTGACCCCATGGACTATACAGTCCATGGCATTCTCTAGGCCAGAATATTAGAGTGGGTAGCCTTTCCTTTCTCCAGGGGATATTCCCAACCCAGGGATCTGAACCTAGGTCTCTCGCATTGCAGGCCAATTATTTACCAGCTGAGCCACAAGGGAAGCCCTTTTAAAGTATAATGTCTAACAAAGTACACTCAGCGTTGGGCTTCCGGTGCAAGATGGTGGAGTAGAAGGATGAGCACTCACCTCCTGTGACAGCACGGAGACTGTGACTATCTAATGCACAACCATCGACAGGAAGCTGCTGGAGCCCACCAAAAAATGCACTCAGTGTTTAGGAAACAATTAATCTGAGTTCATTCCATGACTCTTTGAAAATATTATAATTCTGGGCTTATTGCACAAGCTCCACAGCAGGAATCCCAGAAATGCTCAGTATTATATATTATACAATATCATCATCCTCTGAACATACTATTTTTACCATTCTAAGTTCCCTTCCAGTCTCTGTCTATATGCATATATAATTTTTCAACAGCTATAATTATAGCATAAAAAAACACAAAAATAACTTAGAATCAAACATGCAATTTTACTATATACACAGAAATTCAAGTTGTGCACTTCCCTCTGCTGACAGCGCTCCCAACAGAACCCAAACCCTAAGAGCTGCCAATGCCCCTGCCCCTACTTCTTGCTCTGTCCTGGGTGGGTGGAGGAAGGAATTCCCTTTCATTGGGAGAAAAGACAAGAATCCCCTCCGACCAGCAGGAGACTGGCAGGAAGGCGGGCAGAGGGAGTCTGGAGGGGGAGGGAACACCTGGCACTGTCCGTGGTCCTGGTCCGCCCAGAGCACATGCAGGCAGAGCAGACCGCGCCATCTCTGGGGTGGAATCCACACCATCTTTCCTTACAACTCTGCCACTTTTCTGCAAGTCCACCCTGGGGGTAGGCTCTGCAGGGCAGGAGCTTGGAATTTAGTGCCCACTGGGCCCAGGACACTACTGCAGGAGGCAGAGAGGCCTCTGCTTTCACAGAGCCTGCAGTTTGGAAAGACAGTGAGGGACAGTGAAACTGGCAGTAAGGTCCAGACACAGCAGTGGACAAGATGACCATTCAGACCTCAGGAGCCCAGTGGATGAAGCACCTGGGGCAACATGGTCCAGCACCGACTGTGCTGGGAATAGAAACACGCATGCCGCCTGGGCTGGGTACAGAAGAGCCACTACGGAGCTCCTTAAAGCCAAGTCTGCTGAGCAGACCTGGAGCCTGAGCCCCTGCAGCAATGGGCCCCAAATCTGCGTTTCTAACAGGCTCTCTCCCCAGTCAGCGGGTTTTGGAACCAGTGCTGGGGAGGAGCAGCCCAACAAATACTCGGGTCACTTCCCTTCCCCAAGCCTTAAAATGAAAACACTCTGCACAAATAAAAAATATCTCAAAAGCTCACTAGTGTCTGAAGCATCTTCTCTTTTAAAACACCAAGTTCGGTGGCACTTGGCAAGAACTATAGCTTTCCAAGCACAACAGGTTATGATGCCGACAAAACAAGAATATGTAGGGCACCCAGTGGCTGACACTGAGGAAGTGTGGGTAGCAAGGGCGCCAAGATTCCTCAGGCCTTTCTTCGACTCTTTTCTGTCTTTCCTCTGTTCAAGAAAAACCCTTCTGAACAAGGGTGTTAAGAATAAGGACTGTCTCTTCTTTCAAAGAAGAGAAGTAGAAGACTCTGCACACATGGATCTTTATCGATTTGCAGCTGCCACCAAA
Organism: Nanger dama; assembly: GCA_917880005.1. NCBI lineage: Eukaryota > Metazoa > Chordata > Mammalia > Artiodactyla > Bovidae > Nanger > Nanger dama. The sequence goes on along the minus strand of CAKJTW010000113.1, from coordinate 3,094,869 downwards.
TAAGGGGTCACCCCTTCCTCCCCCTCAATAAACCAAGGGCCCAATCTGCTTCCCAGGGGTGCTGCTTGAGCTTCCTGGGAAACAGCCATCACTAAAGCACATGGCCCTGCTCCTGAGCTAACTAATACCCTCCAGGTCTTGGGTCCACACAAGTCCATAATTTTTCTCTAAGGAAAGAAGAGGCAAGGGGGAGCAGAAAGGAAAGTGAGTGGTGTGTTTAGATGTTTATAATTGAGCTGAACTTCAGTGGTTTTCAAATCAAAGTATAACTTTAAAACATGGCAGAAGTATTTTTGACGTGAAAACCACTGAAGTTCAGCTCAATTATAAACATATTCACATGAAAACACACAACCTCCTCTGCACCAGCAGCTCTAAGACAGGGGAGAGGACTCAGGGACAGCGAGATGCCGAGACAGTAGCTGGAGGGTCCCCAGCACCTCAGGCTCTGGCTCTTCCCAGCCTGGTTGCCCCTCTCCTGGGGCTTCCAAGCAACGTATCTTCCGCTTGGGGTTGAGGGGCAGCAACCCTTACCTGTGGAGCTGAAATTCCCAGGTGGCATACCTGGGAAAGCAGCAGTCTCCACCTGTTCCAGGCCTGAACGCACAACATTTCTCAACTGTTTTCTAAAGTTGTAGCAGATTCTCTTTAGCTGATAACAATATTCTTTTCTGAATGATCCCATACTAAAATTGAAGTCAAACAGAAAAATCAGGTGGTCACAGGGAACTATATTCAATACTCTGTGATAAACCATATTGGAAAAGAATATGGAAAGAGTATATATATATATATATATATATATATATATATATATACTGTTACTTTGCTGTATAGTAGAAATTAATATGACATTATCAACTATGCTTTAGTAAATTTTTTTTAAAAAGTAAGGTGGCATGTGTTGTAGAGACAGGAGAAACAAACTTCCTCACTCTGCTGGGAACATCTGCATTTAATAAGTTATTGGCAAGGATGCCATTCCAAATATAGTGAAAATAACATTATTCAGTAGCCCTGTGGTAACCACCATGCCCTGTGGTCAAAAGCTTTGCTCTCAAGAAACCTCAGAGTAAAGTGCGTGGCCTCGTGTTCTACTCCCAGGAGGTGCGTGGCAGGAGGCACTCAGTCCTCTCCCTTCTGCGTCCACATTCCTTCCCCTCCCCACAAGCACAGGGAAGAACTGGGGAAATAGAAATACAAACCACTAATACCTACACCAGCCAATATTTCCACTTACCAGAAGCTTGGAAAAAATGTTTAATGGCAAAAGAGGCTGAAATCACTTTTCCAGTCACCTGTAAATCAGTTATTTAAAAGACCCCTCTTCCCCCAACCAGATTCTGTAAGCCACTTCCTTCTCTGATCCTATAAATTAAAAAGCCAGACTGCGGTGGGCATGGCACAGAGAGGACTCAGCTTGGCCCAGGGGCCCCCTGTCCCACATCTCCTTTTAGACTCAAAGTTGAATGGGGTGGGGGAAGGGTGGCACAGAGCCGAGAACATGAGGGTCCAGGACAGTCTCTCCTGGAACACAATGGCCAGCCCAGAGTGCAACAAAAAGCCACAACTGCATAGGAACTCGCGGGTAGAGTAGCTAGCAGCCCCAGGATCGACCACAAGCTCCAGGAGCCTACAGAGCCGTGGATGCCCTAGGGAGGGCCGTTGTGCCCAGGCACACCAGGAAGGTCTGCAGAGCTGCTGGGAGGATTAGGGAAAAGGGACACCAAACAATTAAGCTTCTCTTCACTCCTGAGGCTGGGAGAGAGCTAGGTTTTGAATTGGCTAGAAACGTAGGACACCCAGGAACAGGTCTCTCCCAGACCCAGCAGAGACTACCCACCTGTGGACAGAAGGGCTCAATCCCAGGAGTGGAGGTCCCACACCTCCTGGCTCGCCTGCTGCCATGGTCCCTGGACCATGTGGTCTGGCCTCCAAAGGAGCAGAGAGCCATAAACAACCATTAATGAACCTGAGAGGACCCAGGACACAAAACAAAGTGGCAGTCCTCTAGAGTTGCTGGAGGAAAAAACAAAAAAGAGCTCTCAAAGGTGCCCTAGGACGTGGAGGAATGGAAAGCATACATTTAACTTCTAACGGCAAAGGCAAAGACAAAAAGGGTGGTCACAGCTCACAACTGAATAAATGAACTGGAGGGTCAAACTGTAAAATGCAAAGTTACAGAGAAACAGAAATCAAGAGGGAAATGAGCAAATGATAAGACCCAGCTTTCAAAGACCAGAAGCCAAAGGAAGAAACAAGGTACAAGGAAGGGATTAACAGCCAATACAGAAAATTTCATTTCATCTGAAAAAAACCTTGAGTCTGCATTTTAAAAGAGCTCACCACATTCCAGAAATGATTCCTGACACACAGAGAAAAATTACCAAATTCCAAGAAGATGGAAAAAAATCTTACAACTCTTCGGTAACAACCATATTTTAAAAACTAACAAATTCCAACTGATACAGAAAAATCATGTGACAAAATCCAACACCTGTCCACACAATAAAAATTCTGAGCATGTTAGGAATGGAAGACAATACACTACATGAAAGGTTGGTGCTTCTTCCCAGTTCAGGAGAGGGTGAAGATGTCTGCTCCACACACATGGAAGTGCCAGCCAGAGCAGTAAGGCAAGAAGGCAAATAAAAGGGCCTTGAGGTCAGAGGAGAAGAAATAAAACTGCCCACTGTTTGCAGATGATGTGACTGTCCAATCTAGAAAATCCTTAGGAATCTAGTCTAAAAACCTAGAACCAGTGAGTTTTGCAAGATCAATAGATAAAATAATCACATTTCTAGATGCTAACAATGAACACAGAAATTAGAGATGCTATGTTCATGAACAGGTCCTCCAAAGGAAATGAAATACTTTGGTGCAAATTTAACAAAATACATACATGATCTGTATTGTGAAAAACCACAAGATGTTGATGAAAGAAATCAAAGATGATGTAAGCAAATGCAAAACGTATGTTTACGAAAGGACACAGACACCCCCCTTCTAAGTAGGAATTTATTTCCTGACAGCAGTGCCCAGGTCACAAAGTGTGGGTCCTCTGTCTGAAGGCTAGAGACAGAGCCTTCAAGCCCCGCAGGAGACGTCAGGCCTGCTTTGCATGGGTTCCCTCTGGGGCGGGTCCCTGTGTCCCTGAGCTTTGTGCTTTGCCTCTCAGGTTTGGAGGGACTATGCCTGAGGACTTCACCTTCCCATGAGGGGTTGGGCATCAACCTCCCGCTCACCCAAAACACTGCTGATAGACATCCTCTAAAACAGTTGGGATCTTTGTGTGACTCACTTTCTCTCCAAGATGAATATCCTTGGACACATCGGGACTGGGAGTGACACTGAGGTTGCCCCGGTGGCCCTTCCAACCCACTAGAAAGGCACCACTGGTCCAGGCAGCAATCTGTAGGACGGCTCCTAAGAGCATGCTCTCTGAAGGGCTGCACTACAGCGATGGGCGCCGAAAATCCATCTGTAAACACACTCAAGATCGCTCTCCATGGAAATGACAGCCAACAGAATGGCTGGGTTCCAAGATAAGTGTACAGAAGTAACTAATTCAATCTAATGTAACCATTTACATTGAACACATAAACCCAAACCCCACTAATTCATTTCACAACCATCTATTAATATCTACTATTTGCCAAGTTCCAGGTGCTTCAGAAATATCAGGGGAAAAACAAGCCCTACTCCGTCCGGTGTGGAGCTGGTATTCTACGAGGGAAGGCAAAGACGATAACAAAGGACGCAGCACTGAAGGTGAGAAATGTTGCATGCAGAACTGAAATGTAGGGGCAGGGACATCCCAGACGCAGGCAGGTCCCACCACCATGCAGAGGGGTGAGAGTATCACTGAGAAGCCAGAGGGGACAGTGGGCCACACAAGTACTTGAGAGAAAGACAAAGGGCAGGGCCTGGGGTGGGAGCAGGAGGCACAGCAGCTGCTATCACGCGGCTGGGGAGGCAGCGACTTCAGGGCCTGAGGTCGCCTGAGCTTTGGCCTTCGCTGTCTCCATCTGTCTGTCCGCTGCTGTGTGCCCTGCACCCGCTGAGGCACCTGTCACACCCAGGTACCGATCTGATGAATGAAGGAGCTCTGGTCCAGGAGCAGCATGGGAGCTGGCCTCCAGCTATGCTATTGCTCCTAATGAAATATGTTCTGAATCCAGACACAGTCACAAGACTGCATCCCAGGAAGCTAACAAGTCAAAATACAACCTTGTTGCCCCAGCAGAGGGGCCTCATAAACCCAATCTTCCTGCAGAAATGGCCCATTTTGACACAGGCTGTGGTCGTGCTACATTGGCATCACTCCTGCACTGAGACAGAACACACTGGTCATGCTCAAGTCAGGTGTTTCCTGGAGACAACAACCATCTTCTCCCAGAAAGCACGTGCTCAGCGGGCTGAGGCCCATTTCCCACACCTCCTGCCCAAGGAAGGCCAGGCCAAAGGAGAGGTCTCTACAGGAGGCCCTGTGGGCCATCCCACATAGGAGATGCCTTCTTCATTAAGTGACCAGAGGGCTTTGTCAGGATTGGGGCATAAATCATGGTACTCAGGGAGGCAACGAGAAGAAGGTAGTGTCCCTTCTGAGATTTCTGGACAGACACTTGGCCTAATACCATCACTCAGTTTAAAGGGCATTCCATAAAAGTGCCTGGGAATCTCTGAAAACATCAAGATGAAGAAAGTCAGGGAGGGCCTGCAGAATGTTCCAGATGAGATGAGAGACTCCCTGGTAAAGGCAACATGGATTCTGGGGCCCTTAGGTGACTGTGAAGGAGGTGGGTACTAGGGTCAGCCCCTGTTGGCAGGACGTTCTTGCTCTGGGTCAGAGGAGATATCCTTGTTTGCAGGAAATACACACGTATGGGCTCAGGGACGATGAGGAACAGGTCAGCAATGCTGGCCTTGAAAACAGAGTTTTCTGTACTATCCCTACAGCTTTCCTCGCAGTTGGAAAGGGAAGTGGGCAAAAAGATGCAAACACACATCATGAAGAAAGGAAACCCACAGGGCCAATCACCGTGGGGTGATGCCAACCATGGCTCGAGACCAGGACGCACACATCAAAGCACAGTGAGGCTCAGTCTGCTCCCGCCTGCTGGTCGAGATCTAAGAGCCCGAGGGCACCCAGTGCTGGGGGCGGCTCAGGAGCCACAGTGACCCGCCAGGAAGGACAACGTCTCCAGCCACGTGGCAGCAGCACAGCTCCTCTCCTGTAGATAAACTCCTCGTCCCCAGAGGCCTGGGCACTCACTTCTGGGTGTGAACCCCAGAGGAACTCTCGTATGTGTACAACAGGGGGTGCATCCAAGAACGTCCCCAGCAGCTATGCACAAGGGCAAAAGCGTGGAAATGGCCTGGGTGCCCGTCAGTGGGAGCACGGGTGAATACGCACAGTGTGTTTGTCCAGTGGAATGTTGTACAGCAGACGAATGAATGAGCTGCAGACAATAGAGAAACAGAACGGAACAGAAAGTCTGGAAATAAACCTACACTGAGACGGCCAATTGATTCTCAACAAAGCACCGGGGCAATACAACCGCGAAAAGAAAGTCTCTTCAACATTGGTGCAGCTTAATATCCATATGAAAAAAATTAACCCCTGCTTCCTACCACAGGAGACACAGAAATGAACACAAAGTGGATGATGGGTCTAAATATAAAAGTAAGAAAACAAGAGAATAACTTCTTTGGGGCAAGCAGAGACTTCTCAGAAAAAAAAAATTAACTATAAAAAGAGAAAAGTCAATGATTTGAACTTCATCAAGATTTAAAACTTCTGCTTATCAAAAGATGCCATTCAAATAAGAAAAGGCAAGTCACATGGGAGAAAATACTCAGGAAGCAGGTATCTGACAAAGGACTTGTATCCAGAATACATATCAAACACTGACAACCAATAAGACAATCCAATTTTTTTTTAAATGGGCAAAGACTTCGATATCTCACAAAAGAGGATTTATGAATGGCCCGTAAAGCGACGAGAAGGTGCTCAACATCACCAGCCATCAGGGAATGTAAATGAAAGAAATGAGATGCACTTCGATTCTGCTAGAGGGGTTGAAGCCAAGGCTGACTCATCAGTGCTGGGAGAATGTGGAGCAGACAGATGGGCCACACTGCCCCTGGCAGGTCCCTTTACCTGTGGTTCTGCTCCGATTCGGCTGTGAGTGACAGGGGCGTGTACAGGTGTCAGAACCCTCACGTTGCTCATTTTGTACAACATTTTCACATTTTGATGCAAAATGAAAATCTTGCCTTTCACTGTATATAAATTCTCCCTCAATTAAAAACAAAAACAAAAACAAAACAGAACAAACTACAATGACATGCAACAATATGGATGGACCTTAACAATATATGTTTAAAAGTTCCAGAATATTTTATACAGCCTGGTACCCTTTTTATAAAGTTAAATACAACTAAAATTTTTTAATTGTTTTTTTGTTTCCGGATTTGCTTAGACACCAACAAGTTCAGCAGGGAGTGGGGACAGGGCGTTGTGTGGTGGTCGCCAGGAGTGGAAGGCAGTGTAAACAAGGTTGGAGCAGGAGTTAGCACTAGTCTTGGACGGCAGGATTATGGATGCTGAGCGTTAGCAAAAGAGACAAGGGCACAGAAACAAACAAGGAGATGGATGCATGGCCCATCAACCAGGATGCGTCCTGAACCCAGGGTCAGGGTTCATCCAGTTCTGTGCCCCTGAGACCCGGGGACCTACGGTCACAAAGAGGGAAAGGAATTACCATGGACACTGGAAAATAAACTAAGATTTCTGCTCAGAACCTACGGGACACCACACAGCTGTCACGAGAAGAAAACGACTGCCTTACGTTGCACTTCAGAGAAGGGGAAGGGCTGCAAGTATGGAGCGAGCCCAGGGTCCAATTTCAGGTGTCAGAGGTGGAGCACCAGGATGAATCCAGATGCAAAACCACAAAGATCAAAAATCAAAGAAACAAAACAAACAGAAATAGAGGAAAAAGAGCCCCAAGGGCAGAGGTCAGACAAAGGAGTGCAGCCCCACCCTGCGCCCCCAGGCCTGGAGGGGCCCAAGGGAAGACTGCCTACTGATAAATGTTCTCAGAGTGTCACTAAAAAGAAAATCTACACGAGTATACACAACACATACAATTATGGGTTCTTTTTTCACTCACAATCTTTTGTCATGTTATTAAAAATTCCTTATGAACATTACACTAATTTTCTCATACAGACTGACCACAATTCACTTCACCATTACTCTCCTGTCCAGTATTAACTTGTTTCCATTAACTAATTTTCCATTATAATTAATAACACTAGAGCTTCTTTGTACATATATCTTTTTCAGAATTTCAAGGATACTGAGAAGGATTCAGGGTCCAGAGCAAAAGCCTTTGTAAAGTTCTGAATACAGAATGCAAAATTATGCTGTCAGTGCTACCAGTTCACACGGCATTTCCAAACACTGAATATCTACATGTTTAGAGAATTTGGTTAATTTTATTTTTAAAAATAGCACCAAACTAATTCAATCTGTGTTTGATCACAAATGATGTAACATTTTAAAAAATCATTGCTTGCATATCTACCTTGAAAGTCTCCACTCCTGTCCTTTTCTGTTTATCTACTACTCGTTATTCTTTGTTTTCTCACCAACTTGCATGAATTAGTTCTATTACAGGCTATTAATCTTTTAAGTATTGTATCTCCTTAGTTTATCTTCACTTTGTTTATATGCTTCTCCGTTGTGCAATTTTCTGTTTCTATGTAACCCCATTTATCAAAAATTAATCCCCTCAACAGGTGCTACAGCAATTACACAGAAACAACTTGCCAATGTCAGAGACTGATTGTAACATATTAGAACAATGATTTTAAAGAACTACACTAAAATGTAATATCTCTTCATTACTGAACCAACATACAGTCAGACATTTTAAAGAAAACAGTTACTTACCGCATCCAAGAAGCAAAGGTAAGACCCCGAGCTCTGTGCTACTGCTTGATTTTTAGAATATCCGACTGATAAAAGAGAAAAGGAAAAGCTCTTTTAGAATTCAGTTTTAGTGGGTTCCCTTGCATAAAACTTACTGCGATGTACACGGTAGGAAAGCTAGGAACACTCCTCACTGCCAAGTAAAAATCAGACCAATTTAGGTGAAATTGATGCAGTAAATATAATGATAACAGACAACAGTCCACCCAGTACTAGTGTAAAGGCAGAATGTGCTCACAGAAGGAAAATATAGCCGGCAAACATCTATCTAGCACAGCACTAAGGTAACCCTGGGTAGTATTTTTGAAACACAAAATTACAATGTCCCTGAATGGAAGGACTTGAATAGAACTGGCAGAAACACTTTCTCTAAAGCCTCTGCTGATAAAAGTCACGATACAGATACCTGACAGATGGAGCCACAAACACATGAGAGATCGGCTGGTAGAAGCAGCTCACTGGACTGGACGCAACATGGGCACAGATTTCACTGAACATGTGTTCCAGGGATGAGTTACAGGCCCTGTCAGTGTCCACTCTTCCTACACGCCCTGGGACCCCCAGATCCCCCAGGAGGTGCAGACCCAACTTCACCAAGATGTGACTGGCACAAGAACCCCTCACGGAATAGAAAATAGACCACGTGTATGAAAATCCTGGCCGCATACAGAGTTGGCGCCACTTGCACTGCTAGCCCCGGGACGGCACGTGGAGCACAAAGGCTGCAGATTCACCTGTGCCTGGAAATCGGGGAAGCAGTGCCCCGAGGATATGGGGACTTCCAGGGCTGGTGAGGTCAGCTCTGCCTCAGGGAGCTGGCTGCAGGGTGTGTTCAGTTTGTGGAAAAATAATTGAGCTGTACTTTGATGATAGGTGTACTTTCCTACATGGATATTACATTTTAATAAATGGTTTAAAATCCTCGTCTTCAAAGAGATTACAACTGAGTTGGAAAGAGAGGTATCCAAAACCTATGTAAAGTGCCAAATGAACGGTGGGGAGCACTAGGGAGGCTTATGGAGACAGAGGAGACCGTGGCAGAGGGGGTCAGAGAGGCAACACGAGTGTAACTTCAGAGAATGAGGCTCCGAGTGATGGGCTGAGCAGTGAGCAGCACGGGAGCACAGACAGCACTCACAGAGGGACGGCTAGGAAAGGCTTCAGAGCAGGAAGGGCGCAGAGACCAACACACAGCAGGCCCGGTCTGCACGCCGAGGGCGGGGTAGGTCAGAGAAGGCACTGAGAGCCAAAGAAGGAGCCAGGGGCCTTGTGGGGCACAATTCCCACCTCCCTAGAAAAGAGGTTCCGGTATGCTAATCGCATTACAGAGACACTTAGATTTGGTGCCCTCCTGGAAAGTCACACAAAGCACAACAGGTATGTGCAGAATTAAAACAATAAATCCCTCTGACTCAAAGCTGAGATGACCTGAAGACTGTGGTCCGTCCCAGGGGACACCAGCAAAGATCTGCCCCAGGCCTCACCCCACGTGCTTCCCAATTTTCTGCAGCAAGGGAGCAGGCGGAGAAAGCAGGTCCCTTCTGTTATTCAGCTGTGCTCTGGAGCAAATTGCACTGCAACCACAAGGATGGACCGCAGCCCTTGTGCAGGGCGTCAAAGGGTATGACCCACAGCAGTGTCTGGCTATTATCATGTGAGGTAGCACCTTAATTTCCAGCATTAATCCTAGAGCTTGGCCAACCCAAACCACTTAGTGGAACTGTCACAGATTTCAAAGGACCATAGGTATAACAAGCAAGCAAAGGAAAAGCACAGAAGGGGAGGCAGGAGCCTGCCTCCTGACCCCTGGGGATGGATTAGCAGCTAGAGCTGAATCTCCATCATCACTGCAAAGGCCCAGAGAAAGAGCACATGGAATCAAAACCAAAAAAACGGGAAAAGACTTTTCATAATCACTTTGAAATCAGCAAGAAAGTGGTTTTATTGGCGTTGGGTTTTAGAAGGGGAAAAACTGACCCCAAGAATTTGGGTAATGAAGGAAAACGCATCTACCAAGGAAGCTGAAAGTTTCTCACGATGAGTCTTGTGTTTGGCAAAGATAAGGAATTTGCTTTAATATTATTGCCTTGAAAAGTCAAATGTTTGTGCCAGGGCCTGATGTTTGGGGAGGCCTGTCCCTTTGTGAGGGGAGTCGGTTGTCATGGTCACAGCAGGAAAAACTCCCGCCTCGGTGCGATATTAACATTCCTTACTCTTGGAGAGAAGAGGGTGGGATTGTGTTTTACTTCAATTTTAGCAAGTGATCACATTATTAAGAAATGTTTTGCTCTATTATGATATGAAATAATAGTAAATGAATCTTAACCCAATTTAAATACCCAACACTTCTAAAAATAGATACTTTGGATCTACAGTATGCAATAGTCGATATAACATTGCCTATTTAAGAAAATATTATTACAGGAAAATGCGTCCTTTCTGACATAATCAAATTAACTCCATTTTATTAATGTGTAACACAGGATTCCCATGAATTCACCTTATCCAACCTCAAAGAGACAGCAGAATCATTTCTTCACAATATTACAATTTACTTTTTTGTTATTGATAGAATACATACAAAGGTGATGTGGCTCAAGTTATATCTACTCTATAAAAAGCATTTCATGAAAGATAAAACTTGCTTTAAAAAAAAACTTGCTTTTAAAGTAGAGATTATACAACCAATCACAGGAGTCATCAAAATGCCTTTAACTTACTCTTATTCCACTATGGAAGATGCAAAACATCTTAATTTAAAAAAATCTTTAAAGGTTTTTCATAGTTGTTGCCATTCAGTTGCTCAGTCGTGTCTGACTCTGCCATCCCATGGACTGCAGCACACCAGGCTTCCCTGTCCTTCACCATCTCCCAGAGCTTGCTCAAACTCAAGTCCATTGAATCGGAGATGCCATCCAACCATCTCATCTTCTGTCGTCCCCTTCTCCTCCTGCCTTCTATCCTTTCCAGCATCAAGGTCTTTTCCATTGAGTCAACTCTTTGCATCAGGTGGCCAAAGCACTGGAGCTCCAGCTTCAGCATCAGTCCTTCCAGTGAATATTCAGGACTGATTTCCTTTAGGATGGACTGGCTGGATCTCCTTGCAGTCCAAGAGACTCTCAAGAGCCTTCTCCAACACCACAGTTCAAAAGCATCAACCCTTTGGCATGTTTCAGAAGGAAGTTGAAATAGACGTTCCCCAATAACTGATTTATAAACAATTTCTAACAGACTAAAGATAATGAAAACAAGAAATATTTGGGGGATATATTAAAAATCTGCACCAGATGATGAAGAGGAGGAGGAGGAAGAAGACAGTAACAGAAGAGCTGCTAGACCTCTTGAGGGCCCACCACATGCAGCCTCTTCTGGAACTCTGCTCCCATCAGCTTGTCCTATGCCCTCCCAATGCCCACGTGGGCACAACTGATACGGCTTGTTCACAAAGAAGGAAATCAAGGCATGAGTTGGGTGCAGTGGACCCAACTGTGGAGCCCTCACTCACCAAGAGGCACCTCTGCATGGGGTCACTGTGCAACATCAAAGAACACAGTCTTTCCATAGCAACCTTCTAAAAGCAGGAAAAAAAAAAAGAGGGAGAGAGAGAGAGCTTTCTTCTTTTAAAGGACCAAGATTTTAAAATTATTTCTGATTTTTAATTTTTTTCTAAAATATTTTCTACAGTTTTCTGCTTTCCTAGGTAGAGGGCACTGGCTGCTATTAGTGAGGAACACGAGGCAGGGAAGGGGAGCATATTTTGGGAGAGAAGTTTGTTTCATTCACAAAAGTCCAACTGTTTCTTAACTCATCTTCACCAACATTCACCCTTTACTTGTCCCCCTCCCCCAAGAAACAAAAACAAAAATACTGGCTGGAAGCTATAAAGGCAAAGCAAAGGGCACTCGTCCTGGTTGTCCTCAGTGGGAGGATAAGCCCCTTCACAGGATAGTGCACCATATTCCTTAAGAGCTAGTGTTCAGAGATGTTTAAACCCGTTAGAGGGCGGGCCCCAGAGAGCTCAACTCAGGGGTGGGGGATGAACTCCAGGTAAATCAGCAAGTCCCCCAGGGGTGGCAACACAGTCCTCCCAGAATTCAGGTGAGAACCACGTTAACTTGCAAGGGGCACAAGCAAGAATCATCAAGTGAAAGTGACCACCCAGCGCTGGAAGAAAGGACCAGAGAGAAAGGAGGAAGATGAGAAGGGGGCTTATAGGACAAGAGGTGTAGAGAGAACAGGACTATCTCTCCCACTCACACCTTTCCCCTGAGAGCTATCCTGAATGCTCCAGTCCTAACCCAAACCCTACTGACCCCCTCACCGGGAAAGGATCTGAGCAGCGGCGACCCTGTGTGTTGATAAGTCACCCACTGGGTCAGAGCAGGATCTCAAAGCGAACACCTCCTTGGATCTCATCTGAGGGGTATTCCAGGAGGATCCCAAAATCTTCAGCTGTGTCAGGAGCTAACAAGACTCCCTCAGGACCAAGCCCACCATAGAGTGGAGGTGAAGCTGCACATTCCTGAGGGTTTTAAAGGAGTGGATGTACCTCAGTATCTCTTGGGAAGATTCTTTACAAACCCCCTGCTATATTTGTAACCCAGACAAATTACACAAGAAAATCTTAGCGTAGGACTTGGGCATCAGGTTTCCTAAAGCCCCCTAGACTATTCTAACATGCAGCCAAAATGAAAGAAAGACATGACTCCTAAAACTTACAGGAACCTGTCCTCCAGCCAGTTTTACCATCTGTCCTGCTTCCACCTTCAGTTCTAGCAGTCTGTGCAGGCATATAAACTTATTCTCAAGTTTTACATGAAAACTCTAAAAGTCAAACTACTGGAAGCACAATAGATTACAATTAAAGCTAAGAATGCAAAGCTAATCATTCTGTAAAGAAACAAGGGTAAATGAAGAAACTATCACATCTTGACCCAGCTTCATGAAATTTCAAAACTCAAAACATAAAGAGAAAACCTTAGATACTTTCAGAAGAGATATCTTTAAAATAATAAGAATCAGACTGACATAAGATTTCTTACTAAAATCAGCAGACACCAGAAGATAATGAGGCAATTACTCCAAAATTCTAAGGAAAAATATAGTAATTTGCACAGCTAAACTGTCAAATAAGCATAGTACAAAATAAAGACATTTTCAGACATGTAAATACCCTGAATATTTTACAATCCACATACCAGATATGGAAAAACTACTTGAAGAAGTATTCCACAGAAATGAAAAAGGAACATAAAAAGAAAACTAAATAAAATGAAAAGCGAAGGGAAAAAACAAACAGTGGCACATGCATATAAAGTAGAAGGGAATAAAGCAGAAGATTTTTAAAGGCTCCATAGATCTTGACACCTGGGAATCCCCTCAATGTGTAGCACGGGGTTAGCGGCAGATTCATTTCAGTTCCTCTTCCAAGTCTAATCCACTAGGTGGTCTGCAGTGAAGAACAGTTACTTATTTAAAAAACCACTAGTGCTGTTTTTACAAGGTTTAAACTGTTGGAATCAACTTATTAATCAAGTATATAAAACAACAAGAGTTACAGAACAGAATGTGAAGATTATAAACGCTGACAATATAAATATAACAAACTAAAACTCTGAGGGAGGAAAAAAGAGAAAGGGAAGTGTGAAGTCCCTTCAGTGGGTTAAATGTTTCCTCTTTCATAGCAAGTATCAACTGATTCTGTGAGTTAAATAAATCCAGTAGGAACTAAAAACACTGGTTGCTCCTAGGGTGTGGGGCTTTCACATTTCATTGCAGACTTTCCTATATGCCTACATTTTTTTTTAACCACATTTTCTTTATTTTAAAAATATCTGCAATTAGTCAAAGCAGACATTTATTCATGAAAATAAGTAAATGGTTTTCCTGCCATCTAAATGTAGGCTGGAAGCTAGTTTACTGGGCAGGTTGAAACAAAAGGGGGCCGAATTGTTCTATGCAGTCATTGCTCTTACAAAGCTACATTATCAAGCCCCAGATGGAGCCAGACATGTAACTCACACAAGAAAACTACAAACCAATGTTCTCTATGTACACAGGTGTAAAAATCCTTAAGAAAGTGTATCAATTTCATTGCATAAAAACACTACACTGTCACTGTTGATTAATTTTGGCACTGTAAGAGTGATTCATTATTAAGAAAAATACTATTGTAATTTACCACAATAAAAATATTAGGAGGAAAAAAAATCACCTTAACAGATATCTAAAAGACATTTAATTAAATTATACACTCGCATCTCATTTTCTGAAGGCTTACTAAACTAGAGATATCAAGGTACCTGATAAAAGTATCTATCAGAAAGCAATAGTAAATATCATGCTTGGAAACACTACAAACATTTCCACTAAGACAGCACAATAAAAGATTAGTTAATGTGATCCCACATTGTTCTTCTAGACTTCCTACCCCAATACTACTTATGAAAACAAAGAATAAATTAGAAATAAAGAAACAAAATTAAAATATTTATTCAAGATTAGATTGCCTAACTAGAAAATCCAAGATAATGTGATAAACTATTGGCATTGGATATGACAGGGAACCAAAGAAACTGGGAGTCTTCCCTCTCTACCCAAGTCAACACTACAGGCAAAAGATCATAAGGCTCTGAACACCCAATTGAAAAACTGTAAGAACCTCAAGAGGAGCCAGAAAGAGGTCGTACGCTGGTGTGGATGGAAACCCAACACCACAGTTCGGGGGCTTGCTTGGCAAGAACTTCTGGACTGTGTTCTTTCCTTCCCCTACTGCTGTTTGGTGAGCTGATTGCCCCCACCCGTCCCTCCATCTCTGCGAAGTACAAGAACTGCAGGTTCAGGAGGCAGCACAGGATGGGAGAAGCTGCTCCCGCAAATACACAAGGCCAGCCACCTAAGGCCTCCCTTCTCTTCTCCCCGTCCACTCTGAAATGGAACAGAGTAAGACGGAAGCACGAACGGAAGGGAAGCAAAAGGGAGGAAGGCAAAAGCAGGACAAGCAGGTTACCCAAGAGACAAGCTCACCTGAATGGGGCAGGGCTCTGGGGGCAGAAGTGAAGTCGCTCAGTCAAGTCCGACTCTTTGCGACCCATGGACTGTAGCCTACCGCGCTCCTCCATCCATGGGGTTTTCCAGGCAAGAGTACTGGAGTGGGTTGCCATTTCCTTCTCATGGACTAAAGGAAGGATAATAAAGCTTGTGATGAAATTTCTTCATCACAGGATTCACCAGCCAACACTCAAATGCACCAGATAAAGACATACAAAAGGTGTAAGAATTCATCGCCAACAGACCATCACTACAAGAAATGTTTTAAAAAGTCCCTCAGGCAGAAGAAAAAGCAGATGGGCATCTGGTTCTATTCAAAGAAATGAAGAGCATTGAAAATCATAATTATATGAGTAAATGAGTAATTTTCTTTCTTATTATTTCAATCTCTTAAAAGATGATTGGCTGTTTAAACTAAGTTAATACCAGCATTTGTGGGGTCTACAGCACATGTAAAAGTAGAATGCATGACAACAGCTTCAAAAAAGGTAGGAAGGGAGAAATGGACGTGCACTGTCCAGTTCTCACACTATACATGAAGTTCTACACACATTTGAGGGACTGAACTTGCTAAGTTGTATATACTATAAACTCAAATCAACCATTAAAACAGCAAAAAAGGGAACTGTAACTAATAAGCCAACAAAGAAGATGAAGAAGAACCATAAGGAATTTTTATTGGAGCTGGTATGATAGTATGCAGAGTTCCACAGCTGCTTGCCAGCAAAACTGGTAAAACTTATTTTTAAAACCCAACCATTTACAGTCTCTGGAAATGGCCCTAAGGGCACCAAGCAAATGAAAAAAAATTTTATTCAAGAAAATCTACTAAAACTCAGTAATAGTAATATCAAAAACCTCAGATATGCAGATAACACTACCCTTATGGCAGAAAGGGAATAGGAACTAAAGAGCCTGTTGATAAAGGTAAAAGAGGAGAGTAAAAGCTGGCTTAAAACTCAACATTCAAAAAATTAACATGGTGGTATTCAGTCCCACCACTTCATGGCAAATAGATGGGGAAACAGTGACAGGCTTTATTTTCTTGGGCTCCAAAATCTCTGTGGATGGTGACTTCAACCATGAAATTAAAAGACGCTTGCTCCTTGGAAGAAAAGCTATAACCAACCTAGACAGCATGTTAAAAAGCAGAAACATCACTTTGCCAACAAAAGTCCATCTAGTCTAAGCTATGGTTTTTCCAGTAGTCATGCATGGATGTGAGAGTTGGACTATAAAGAAAGCTGAGCACCAAAGAATTGATGCTTTTGAACTGTGGTGCTAGAGAAGAATCTTGAGAGTCTCTAGGACTGCAAGCAGATCAAAACAGTCAATCCTAAAGGAAATCAACCCTGAATATTCACTGGAAGGACTGATGCTGAAGCTGAAGCCCCAATACTTTGGCCACATGATGCAAAGAACCAACTTACTGGAAAGGAGCCTAAATCCTGGGAAGGATTGAAGGCAGGAAAAGAGGGCGTTAGGAGGATGAGATGATTGGATGGCATCACTGACAACAATGGGCATGGGTTTGAACAAACTCCAAAAGATGGTGATGGGCAGAGAAGTCTGGCTGCAGTCCACACTATAGGCCACGGGGTCGCGAAGAGTTGGACACAACTGAGCGACTGAACAACAACAAGATGTTTAAGCTGAGATCTGTTCCTTCCCTCCCTCTAAGGAGGAAACTCACCTAGACAGATATAGCCAAACATACAAGCTTCCCTCTTCTGCTTGGCCTGTCAAAAGCTGTTTTCCTAGAGGAGACAGGGCAGCGATATTTCTTGTCCTGACCCCAGGTACCCGTTGCTGAGGTTGAGGCCCAGGCAAGTGCAGTCGCAAAGTGGGGCTCCCTTTCCTACCAGCCCCCAGGCTGCACTGGATACTCTGTCACCTTGGGTAGAAAACTGGGGACCCAAATGCCCTGGCCCTGGCTTGTGGGGTAGGGGGTTCCTATGAAGAGAGATAAGGGGTTGCTGTCCTTCCCCTACTTCACTTGCAATAGGGTGTGAAGTTTAAGCCCTAGGGTACACTCAAAACAGAAGTAAAGGCAGTTGGAAGAGGCGACTGACAGATTCATCGACAATACTGGTTAAGCTGTGGGACGATCAATTTGTCAAACATAAATGGGTAAGAAACAGCTGGGAAGAGCTCTCCCGGTGTCAGAACAAACTTTAAACACTGACCTCAAGAACTATTCCTTTGAAGGAGCTTGAGTTCACCTGAATTATTCTTATGCCCCTAGGTATAGCTGAAAACAGTAAAGCAGCCAGCAATCAGTGGAGCTTGACAGCTGGGTATGGTCAGGGAAAGAGAGGCCAGCCCACACCGCTGCCCCTCAGGATGACTGCACTGCACTCCTGAGGCAGAGCACTAGAGGTTCCACACCGCAGGCACAGGGGAGCGGACTTTACTAAGACTATCCAAGCAGTCACTTTACAAGCAAACAGTGATTAAGAGTAACAACCCTAGACAGAGGGGAAACCAGTACCTGGGACATGTTATCTACTATGTCCAGTTTCTAACAAAATTAGGAGACATGTGAAGAAACAAGAAAGCAAGACCCAGACACCAAAGAAAAAGAAGGCATAGGAACTTCCAATGAGAGCACCAGGTGTTTGATTTAACAAAGACCTCAAAGTAACTATTATACGTATGCTCAAAGACCTAATGTGCTGTGCTTAGCACTCAATCATGTCTGACTCTTTGTGACTCCAAGGACTGTAGGCTGCCAGGCTCCTTTGTCCATGAGGATTCTCCAGGCAAGAACACTGGAGTGGGTTTCCATGTCCCCCTCCAGTGGATCTTCCCCACCCAGGGACCAAACCCAGGTCTCCCGCATCGCAGGTGGACTCTTTACTGTCTGAGCCACCATGGAAGCCCAAGAATACTGGAGTGGGTAGTCTATCCTTTTCCAAGGGATCTTCTCAACCCAGGATTCAAACCAAGGTCTCCCGCACTGCAGGTGGATTCTTTACCTGCTGAGCTGCCAAGGAAGCCCCCAAATAAAAATACAGCATACCAAAACTTGTAGGAGGCTGCAAAATCAGTGCTCAGAGGGAAATTTATAGCTATAAATGTCTACATAAGAGATTTCAAATCAACAACATAACTTTACACCTTAAGGAACTAGAAGAAGAACAAACTAAACAAGCAGCTAGCAGAAGGAAAGAAATAATAAAAGGTTCAGAGCAGAGACAAAATGAAATAAAGAGGTAAAAAAAAAAAAGTGAGACTCAATGAAACCAAAAGTTGGTTCTTTGAAAAGATTAACAACATTGACAAATCTTCAGCTACACTAAGAACAAAGAAAGATGTTTCAAATTACTAAAATGAAAAATGAAAGTGGGGGGACTTCCCTGGCGGTCCAGTGGTTGACGCTGCACAAGCTGTGAAGCACAGCCCAAAAAAAAGTGTGCACATTACTACTAAACTTAACAGAAGCCTAAAAAGATTATAACTGAATATTATGAACAACTACATGCCAACAAATTAGAAACTTAGATGAAAAGAACAAATTTCTATAAACACACTACCAAAACTAACTCAAGAAGAAATAAAATATCTGAACAAACCTGTATCAAAAACAGAGGCTGATCAGTAATCAAAATCCCCAAACAAAAAGGCTAGGATCAGATGGTTTCACTAATGACTTCTACAAAACATTTAGAGAATTAACAACAATCCTTCTCAAACTCGTCCAAAAATAAAAAAGAAGAAAAGAAAACACTTAACTCATTCTATGAAGCCAGCATTACTTTGATACTATAGCCAGACAGATACATCCAAAGAAAACTATATACCAATATCCCTTATGAATCTTTACAGAACTCTTCAACAAAATACTAGCAAACTAAATCTAGCAGCATATTAGAAAGATTATACACTGTGACCCAGTGGGATTTATCCCAGTAATGTAAGGGTAGTTCATCATATGAAATCAATCATGTTCATAGAATTAAAGGAAAAACCTATTTGATCATCTCAACTGATACAGGAAAAAGGATGGACAAAATCATCTTTCATGATTAAAAAAATACAGTCAACAAACTAGCAATTGAAGGTAACTTCCTCAGCATGATTATAAATCAGTATTTAAAAAAATCCACAGCTAACATTATACTCAAAGGTGAAACACCACAAGCTTTCCCCCTAAGATCAGGGTCAAGACAAAGATGTCTCCTCTCCCCACTCTTACTAAACACTGGAAGTTCTAGCTGGAGCAATTAGGCAAGAAAAAGAAATAAGTCATCCAATTAAAAAGGAAGAAGTAAAACTATTTCAGTTTCAGATGACATGTTCTTAAATATAGAAAATCCTAAAAATTCACACACAAAATAACTACTAGAGCTAATAAACGAGTACAGCAAAATTTCAGGATACAAGATCAACATGAAGGAAAATCAGTTTCCCTTTATACTAACAATGAACAATCTGAGAAGGAAATTAAAAAGACAATTCCATTCACAAAATCAATGAAAAAACAAATGCTGACGAAAGAGGTGAAACACTTGTATCTTGAAAGTTACAAAGCATTGATAAAAGAAACCGAAGAAGACCTAAGGAAAGACACTCTTGTGTTCACCCACTGGAAGTCTTACTACTGTTAAAGTGATAATACAAACCAAATAGATCTACAGATTCAATGCCATCCCCCATCAAAATTCTAAAGGTCCTTCTTAAAATCGTGGGAAATCTGACCCTATGGTTCATGGATGTGTGCATGCTAAGTCACTTCAGTTGTGTCCAGTTCTTTGTGACCCTATGGACTGTAGCCCGCCAGGCTCCTCTATCCATGGGATTCTCCAGGCAAGAATACTGGAGGGGGTGTCATGCCCTCCTCCAGGGAATCTTCCTGACGCAGAGATCGAACTCATGTCTGCTGCACTGGCAGGTGAGTTCTTCATGACTAGTGCCACCTGAGAAGCCCACCCAAAGTTCATATGAAATTGTAAAACAATTTTGAGAAAGGAAAACAAAGTTGAAAGACTCATACTTCCCAATATCAAAACCTACCACAAAGCTATAGTAATCAAAGCAGTGTGATACTTATTGGCTTTAGAGTCCAGAAATGGCATTCATTTCCAGCAACTAATTTTCAAAGAACGAAAGAGCCTCTTGATGAAAGTGAAAGACGAGAGTAAAAAGTTGGCTTAAAACTCAACATTCAGAAAACGAAGATCATGGCATCTGGTCCCATCACTTCATGGCAAATAGATGGGGAACAATGGAAATAGTGACAGACTTTATTTTTCTGGGCTCCAAAATCACTGCAGATGGTGACTGCAGCCATGAAATTAAAAGACGCTTGCTCCTTGGAAGAAAAGTTATGACCAACCTATAGAGCATATTAAAAAGCAGAGACATTACTTTACCAACAAAGGTCCATCTAGTAAAAGCTACATTTTTTCCAATAGTCATGCATGGATGTGAGAGTTAGACTATAAAGAAAGCTGAGCGCTGAAAAATTGATGCTTTGGTACTATGGTGTTGGAGAAGACTCTTCAGAGTCCCTTGGACTGCAAGGAGATCCAACCAGTTAACCCTAAAAGAAATCAGTCTTGAATATTCATTGGGAGGACTGATGCTGAAGTTAAACTCCAATACTTTGACCATCTGAGGCAAAGAATTGACTCATTTGAAAAGACCCTGATGCTGGGAAAGATTGAAGACAAGAGAAGAAGGGAATGACAGAGGATGAGATGGTTGGATGGCATCACCGACTCATCATGGACATGAGTTTGGGTAAGCTCCAGGAGTTGGTAAAGGACAGGGAAGCCTGACATGCTGCAGTCCATGGGGTCGCAAAGAGTCGGACATGACTGAGCAACTGAACTGAACTGATTTTCAAAAGGGTACCACAACTTTCAATGAAGAAAGAATAGTCTGAAACAAATACTGTCAGAACAGCTCAACATCTACATGCAAAGGAATGAAGTTATACTTACTTTACACTATATAAAAATGAATTCAAAATGGAACAAAGACCTACATAGAAAAGCTCAAATTATACAATTCTTTGAGAAAAACAAAGGAGTAAATCTTCATGACTTTGATTTGGCAATGAGTTTTTAGATATGACACCAAAAGTACATGTAATGACAACAAAAATAAATTGGATTTCATCAAAATTATAATTTTTGTGCATCAAAGGATATTCTCAGGAGAGTGAGAAGACAACCCAAAGACAGCCCAACTCAAAGAAAATATCTGCAAATCATATATCTGATAAGAGTCTAGTATCCATATGTAAAGAACTTGTAGCTCAACAAGAAAAAAACAATCAAATTTTAAAATGACCGAATAGACGTTTTTCTAAAGACGATATACAAATGGCCAACACAAACACAAAAAGAGGTTCCACATCATTAGTCAGAAGGGAAAAGCAAATAAAAACTACAATGAGATGAGAAACCATTTCATACCCACTAGGATGGCCATAACAAAAATAAACCCAGAAAATAAGAAGTGTTTGTGAGGATGTGGAGAAACTGGAACCTTCACACATGGCTGGTGGCACTGTAAAATGGTGCAGCTGATGTGGAAAATAGTCCAGCAGTTCCTCAATGTGTTCAAACACAGAATTACAATATGACCCAGCAATACAACTACAAGGTATATACCCAAAGAAACTGAAAACCTGTGTTCAAATAAAAATTTATACGCAAATGTTTACACTAGCATGCTTCACAACAGCCTAAAAGTAGACCAACCCAAATGTGCCTCCACTGGTAAATGGATAAACAAAATATGGTACACCTATACCATTAATACTATTCTCTCATAAAAAGGAATGAAGTACTGATATATGCCTCAACAGAAACCTTAAAAACACTGAAAAAATGAAAGAAACCTGTCACAAAAATAACACATATTATATGATTCAGTTTATCGGAAATGTCCAAAATAGGCAAATCTATAGACAGAAAGTAAATCAGTGGTTGCACGGAACTGGGAGAATAGGGCATGGAGGGTGACAACGAAAGGATGCAGGGTTCCTTTTGAGGTGATGAAAATGTTCTAAAATTGACTGTGGCGGTGGTTGCACACATCTGTGAACCTACTTAAAGAACAACCTGATTATATATTTTGATGAGTGACTTATGTGGTGTATAAATTATATTTCAATAACACTGTTATAAAAGATATTTGATTAACCCAAACAAAGGCAGAAAAAGAGGAAAATGGAGTGAAGAATAGATATGACTAACAAAATAATAGCAAGAAGAGAAACTCAGATCTAATCACACCAATAATCACATTATATGTATCTAATGTAAACATCCCAGTTAAAAGGCAGAGATTGTCAGACTGGATTTAAAAAGCACGATCATATGCTGTCTACATGTGTGTATGCTAAGTTACTTCAGTCATGCCTGACTCTTTGTGACCCTATGGACTGTAGCCTGCCAGGCTCCTCTGGCGATGGGATTCTCCAGGCAAGAATACTGGAATGCATTGCCGAGCCCTCTTCGAGGGGATCTTTCTGACCCAGGGATCGAACTCATGGAACATAAATCTCCTACACTGGCAGGCAGGTTCTTCACCACTAGCGCCACCTGGGAAGCCCCTACAAGAATCTATAACGAAGGGGACATCCTTTAAATATAAAGACAGGAATAGGTTAAGGGGAAAAATGATGGAAAAGATACACTATGTTAACAGTAGTCAAAATAAAGCCAGAGCAGTTAAATCAATATCAAACAAAGTACATTACCAGAGATTAGGTAATGATGAAGGGGTCAATTCTTCATAATAGTCTCAAATTTTACCAGAGTAAAATTTAAAATGCATAAAGCCAAAAATGATAGAACTGCAAGACAGAATAATAAATCTACAATTAGAATTGCAGATTTCAATACCTCCTCTCAGTAACTGATAAAACAAGCAGAACTTACATCAGCAAGGGTACAGAAGATTTAAACAAGACTATGTTCAACTGCATTTGCGTTTACAGAGAACTCCACCCAACAGCAGCAAACACACAACCTTCTCAAGTGCACACAGAACATTTGCCGAGATAGGCCTTATCCTGGACTGTAAAGTAAATCTTACTAAACTTAAAAGATTCACATCAAAAAAATATGTTCTGTTACGTCAGAGGGATTAAAATATGAAATAAATAACATAAAGATATCTGGAAAATCCCTCAAATATTTGGAAACTAAATACTCTACTTCAAACAATCCAAAAATCAAATAAAAAATCAAAGGAAGCAGTTAGAACATATTTTGCAGCTGAATGAAAATTAAAACACAATATATCAGAATTTGTGGGGTGTTAATGCAATACTTAGGGGGCAGTTTATGTCACTAAATGCCGGTTTTAGAAAATGAGAAAGGTCCCAAACCAGTGACCTCAGCTTTCACCTTAAGAATTCCAAGAATAAATCAAACCCAAAGTAAGCAGAAAAAAAAGAAAATAATGCAATTCAGAGTAGAAATAGAAAACAGACAAAACAGGAAAAACAATATAAACAATCGCTGAAACCAAAAGCTGATTCTTCAAGAAGATTGTTTTTAAATGGACAAAAACAAATCTAATGTCACAATAAAAGAATTTTAAGAATTAGAGGGGGAGCTTCCTGGTGGCTCAGAGGTTTAAGAGCGTGCCTGCAATGCGGGAGACCTGGGTTCGATTCCTGGGTCAGGAAGACCCCCTAGAGAAGGAAATGGCAACCCACTCCAGTATTCTTGCCTGGAGAATCCCATGGACAGAGGAGCCTGCTGGGCTGCAGTCTACCGGGTCACAAAGAGTTGGATACGACTGAGCAACTTCACTTTCATTTTCACTTTCCCTGGTGGTCCAGGGCTTCCTGGTGGCTCAGATGGTAAAGAATCCGCCAGCAATGTGGGAGACCTGGGTTCAATCCCTGGGTTTATGAAGATCCCCTGGAGAAGGGAATGGCAACCCACTCCAGTATTCTTGCCTGGAGAACTCCATGGACAGAGGAACCCAGTGGGCTACAGTCCATGAGATTGAAAAGAGCTGGAGGCAACTGAGCAACTTTCACTTTTTTTTCCCCTGATGGTTTAGTGGTTAAGAATCCACCTAGAAATGCAGGGGACACCGGTTTGATCCCTGGTCTGGGAAGATCCCATATGCCGAGAGGCAACTAAGCCATGGGCCACAACCAGAGAAAGTCCACGCTCAGCAACGAAGACCCAGTACAGCCAAAAAAAAAAAAGAATCAGAAATGATCAATTATGACATCAATCACACCAGGAATAAAAACACTTAAGGGTTTTCTGTTAGGCTAAATAAGTAAGGAATGAGCAGGAGTTCAATGTTATGTAGCAGCGTGAATGGGAAGGGAGTATGGGAGAGAACAGATACACGTATGTGTATGGCTAAGTCCCTTCACTCTTCACCTGAAAGTACCTCAACATTGTTAATCAGCTATACCCCAATACAAAACACAAAGTAAAAAAAAGGAACGAGCAGAGGTCGTACACAAATCCTTACTGAAGCACAAGAAAGCCAGGCCTACTGGGTCCTTAAAAGTGGTACACTCCAATATTACTTAGCATACTTTTCACCAAGATTTGAACAACAGGAAACTATTTAAGTACATAAGTTGATAAGAATAATAAACTAAAGACGGTTACTGACCTCCTCGGGGAGAAGGAGAATCATGCCCTCCAATGACCACGAGGATGCCGGAATCTTCCAGCTTCTTTTTCCATTTTTCAATGATAGTCATGGACTTGTCCTGAAAGTACGAGGAGGTTGGCAGGTCAGGAAACTTTCCTCCAAATGGTCAGAGGTGACTTACACTAAGGCTAAATGACCAACAGGAAGTTTGTAAATACCTTACTGGCGTCATTAAAAATGGAGAGCTCCAAGGAGCCTTCAAAGTCCTGCTGCAAAACCGACCCCAAGCATTCGTCCAACCACGGTTCAGCGTCATGGACCGGGAGGATAACAGACTGGAATTCAAAACAAATGAACTGAGAAACAAGTGTGGAAACCGAATTCTCTTTCCAAGACTCTAATTTACTTCCCCATTACCATCTGCACAATGCTCATTTTCCAAGCTCAAGACACGACTCACAGAACAACCCAGAATAAGGATTCCAGGGAGAGTACAACCTGACAAAAGGTGCCTACACCTCCTCTCAAGATTTGTTGTCTTAGATTTCCCTGAATTGCTCTTTCTGATTGCTTTTAAAAAGGAAACAAAATCTGAAAGGCATCAAAAATGTTCCCAATTCAATGGCAAATTCATGTGGTTCCCAATCAGTGGTCAGAAACATCATCATTTTGGTTGAAACAAGCATCTGTGTATCTTTGAACCCACTCATGAAATAAGCATTTTCAGTAAACCATGATGTTAGGGAACTGCAACAAAGAAACCCTTTTAAGTACCCCCTACACTTCAGTATTCTTGCCTGGAGAATTCCATGGACAGAGGAGCCTGGAGGGCTACAGTCCCTGGGGTCCCAAAGAGTCAGACACGACTGAGCAACTAATACACACATACTTTCTTTAACAAAGTATGGGGACAGGGTTGGGAAAAAAAGGAAGTAGCCTCCCTCCAGCTCTCTCTTCCTTTGCTCTACTCAGTTTAGGACAGTTTGGCACTGTCCTCTTCTCACAGAGCCCACATAAAACAAACATTTCTGAAGTGTATAAAGTAAAAACAGTGAAACCTGAATGCCAACAAAATGACTGATTGCAGGATTTATCTTCTGTATACTGTCACATTAAGCAATACAGACTTTGGGTATGAAAACAGAAGTCACAGTCAGTCCTCACTCTTGAGTTTATACCTTAAAGAAAAGTGGACATATTTCTAAACAAGAGAACAGAAACTTAGGTCATCCAAGTGAGTGTGTACATATGCATGTATGTGTACACATGTGCAAATACATCTATACAAAACATAGGTAGGATTTTTAAATGCTAAATCTGAATATGGTTATGAAAAGCTCACAGATATAAGTACTGAAAATACAGTTCTGTCAAGGCAAGTTCTTTACTCTGAAGACCTAATTCAACAGTACTATCCCTAGGTTTATGTTATCCACAAAAGTAGCTCCCTAATTTACTTACATATTTACTTTGGAATTATTTTTTTAAAGGAAAGAAGGAGAGGATATTTTTACTGTTCTCAAGATCTACAATACAAAACATAATGTGAATTTCTGCCAGAGATGAGCCTAGATTACTCTGTCCGCACGCTTGCTGGTGCTTAAACGTTTATTTGGGCGGAGATCCTCACAGGCTGCCCAAGAGGAGAGGTGGTGGTAGTGTGTGAAACGGAGGCCCCGAAGACGGAGGGGGAGAAGGATGGAGGGATGGAGCAGGGCGGAGAAGAGGAGGATGGAGGGAAGAGGGATGGAGGTGAAAAGAGAGGAGAAGGGGCGGAGAGTAGAGGGATGGAGGTGAGGGGGACCGAGGTGTGACATGAGGAGCGGAGGCGAGGAAGCTGGAGTCTGAGAGACTGGGACCTGAACTGGAAGAGAGGGGCGGGGCGGGCCAGGGAGGGGCGGGGCGCCCCACCCACCCACCCCGCCAGCCGGGCACCTACCACTTGGGCGGGGGGCGCGAGCCGGGCCCGATCGCCCGGGTGGCGGGGTACCCCCTGGCCTGCATGGCGCGCGCTCCTCGGGCTGCCCCGCCCACCTCGAGCTACAGCGCCTGCGCGGGCGGCGCGCCGGGAGGCGGGACCGAGGCCGAGCGCCTCCGATTGGCGCAGGGGGACGCCGATCAAGCGGGGAGCCGCGGGCAGTGGAGAGGAGCGGTCTAGAGGGGCTGGAGGGCTCCCGAGAGAGCTCGTCAGCTCTTCTATCCTCAGGGACGCTTGTGTTACTGGAGTGCCTGGGTTGTGCTGGAGGTGGGGTTGGTGGGAAGACTCTGCGCCGTCTGACATGGAAAGGTTCTATGGGAATAGCAGGTGACTGCTTCCCTGCTCGGGGGACGGGGGGAAGGGGCGCCTGAGCGGCGCCCGAGCGCACAGGCTGTCACGCGGGCGTCCCGACCCATCTGGGTCAGTGAGCACAACTTCATCTAAGGTTGAATGCAAATCATTCGACAAACCAGCAATTATGACAAAGCCGAACTGCTGTTTCATGTCTTGCAAGCATTGCTTCAAATGCCATTGTTCCTTAAATTGCATCAGTGTTTTCAAAGCCTGTTGTAAAAATTGGAACACTTAGGCCAGATGAGTGAAAAATGCATCCTTATCTACAATGGGACAAAAGCAGTCTGAGGATTTGTTTCCAAGGACCTGGTGTGCTCCAAGGGTTGGTATGTTAGGAATAGTTCCATTTTAAGGGACTCGGTAAAAAGTCACATTGTAACTTCCAGATCGTACTGTCGGCTTTGGAGCTCTTTGGAGCTCGACTGCCTCAGTAATCAGTGGGAGGAAGAGATAAGGGGTCCCCACGGCGTCTGGCACCTCCACTCCACAGCACATGCTATCAGAATTGGGCTTGGCTGCTCCTGTCTTGCTTCCTGTACATCTCCTGCTGCCAGAAGTTTGCTTTTCACTGCCTTCCCCTAATAAAAATTTGGCTAGAGTCTGCTTTTTGCAAACATTCAGAGTGCCAAGAGGCACTTCAAAAGTGCAGGATTTGGCTGGGGATGGGGGTGGGGTGACATTTAGATTCTTCTCTTCGTGGTAGGAAGATTCTCAACAGAGGAGCCAGGCTATGAGGCCTGACACCAACCCATCCCCGTCCCCCTCACTACAAGGGACATGAACAGGGTAGGATAAGGAGGTGACAAAGTCATGGGCCTCTGGAGAGGAAGTGATGCAGGTCTCCCAAAACTCTTGGCTCACCCCATGAGTGACAGTTTTCTGTATTTTTAAATGTTGTTTCTGCAGACTGTTGGCGAATCCTGGTTATGTTCAGAAAACCCAGTGCCAACTGCCAGGGCCTCCAAAATTTAAAAGCCCTCTTCTGAGGTGGGTGTAGGCAGCAAAGATGGGCTTAGGTCTAGGTTTGACTACACTGGATCCAGAGTCAGAATGAGTCTGCCCTAGGCATGCCCATGAAGAATGAAGTCAAGCTTTAAAGCCAGCCACTGGATGTTTCCCCTACAGCCCACACTGCAAGGCCACTAAGCAAGCATCCTGTCCAAGTTTCCTGAGGGGACAGACCCCAACAGTGCTCCAGCTGGACCTCTACTGGGCAGTAATACTGCTGGGAGGTCAGGAACTACCCAGCACCATGGAGGACAGTGCACTTGAATGGGTGAAGACAGGCTGCCAAACTGCCCTGATAATGAATCCATTCACAGCAGAGCAGCCGGCGTGTGACTGTGTCATGTGCAACAGTGTCCATCTTCTCCTGTCTCATTTTTTTTTTTTTAATGACTAGTTGAGACTCACTGTGTTGAGTTAAGAAACTGAAGCTGGACTTTTTACCAGCTGTGGGAAGTAATGAGGTTCCCATCACAGGAAGCATTCAACTAACAGTTGGACAAACGTTTGGTATGGATTTGACAGGAGCATTGAAGTATCACATAGAACGTTTGTGTATCCTAGATGCCAACCCCCTTAGCCCAGAACGCGGAGCCTGAGTTGGGCTTTTGTTCCCAAGAAGTTGCAGCAGGGGAGTAAGGCAGGGGAGGAGACAGTCCAGGACCAGCATGCTGTGTTTGAGGCAGCCCCCATCATGGACACTGGAGCTGAGCCCCTAGACCTTCCCAGAGACCTGGAGAGCTGACCACCTGAGGGAGAAGGAAGGAAACCTTACCTCTCCCACACTTCTGGGTGGTGACTTCAGGATCCCACAGGTGGCCCTCAGCACTGGCGTGCATAGCCAGTGCATAGCTACTGTAGGCCAGGTGAGACCTGCCCAGAACTGTGTGCAGTGGCTGGACTTGAGTCAGGACCAGGAATGTGGGAAGGGTGGAGCAAGGGGCCAGAAGAGCCTGATGTGCGATCAGGAAGGCAGATGGAAACTCAAAATAGCATCCCTCCAACCGCCCTGTTGTACAGTTAGCACATGTGTATCCTTCTGGAGTGATTTAAGCAACTGCTCTTCAAATCTGGGATGATGCACAGGTGGGCGCCAGGTGCCTGCAGGACCTGTGTGCACAGCACAGGGTGCTAGTGCCTGAGGCCCTTGGGTATTCAGTGAAAGGCCAGGAGAGGCCAACCAGACATCTTCCTCCTAAATATTAACAGGAAAACATCATGCGTGGGAGCAGAGGCTTGGCTAAATCCACATCTGATAGAACTTGGCGGAAGAGTGGGCACATCAGAGGCTTTAGGGGCCACCTGCCAGTGCTGCTGGCATCACTGTCAAGGCCAGGGCCAGGCTGTTAGTGAGGAGACCACCCCAGAAGTGGGGTGCCTTAGAAGGGGGGTGCACCGTGGAGCTGGATTCAGCAGTGCCTGTGTGTGTGCTCAGTCACCCAGTCATGTCCAACTCTGTGCCACTCTATGTCTCCTCCGTCCATGGGATTCTCCAGGCAAGCATACTGGAGTGACTTGCTATTTCCTCCTCCAGGGGATCTTCTCAACCCAGGGATCGAACCCGAATCTCCTTCATCTCCTGCATTGTCAGGTGGATCCTTTATCACTGAGCCTGGGAAGCCCAGGTCCAGTGGTAAGTTTCCCCTTTTATGGGGCAGAGTGAGAGTTTGCAGGATGCAAAGAGGGAAACGTTAGCCATCCCTCCCCATGAGGAGCTGTCAGTCCCCTCAGCCCACAGCCAGGCCTCCTGCCTCCTAGGGCTGGCTCCACACCAGGGTGCTGCCCACACACAGATCATCAGGCCTAAGAGGTAGGCAGGACCCTGACCCTGATGAGGGAACAGCACACAGCAGCCACCAGGGAATCGGTGGCGTGTATGTGAACTGAGGACAGCATCGTCTGGCCCTCAGCACTGCCTCCCGGAACCCCGAGACCTGAGGTTGGATCTCAAAGCTTCTTTAACTGGCCTTTGTTGGGAGATACTCCTGCATGGGTCTCCCGAGCTCTTCCCCACTCAGCTGGGTGCCCTGGTTACCTGGCCTATTTCCTGAGCAGCCTTGAGGAGTGAGGTCATGGTACCCTTCAGGAGGAAGAGCAGGCTTGCCTGCTGCCTCTGTCTTGCTCCCCCTGCACAACAGTGTCCATCAGGGCTCCACTGTGTCACCCCCGGGAGAATGGAGGCTCCAGGAACAGACATACTAATCTTGACCCTCTGAGCACTGCTTTTCCTGCAAGTAATAATCTTTGGGGCCTTCCCAGGTGGCTCAGTGGTAAAGAATCCACCTGCCAATGCAGGAGATGCCAGTTCAATCCCTGGATCGGGAAGATCCCCTGGAGGAGGAAACGGCAACCCACTCCAGTATTTTTGCTTGGAGAATTCCACGGACAGAGGAGCGTGGCAGGCTATACTCCATGGGGTCACAAAGAGTCGGATACGACTAAGCACACACGCACACACACACATACACACAATATGCACAGGAGCCAGTATTTTCAGTCAGCACCTAAAGAATGTGACCAGCTGGCCATCCCATTAGCTTGAAGAGGAGGGAAAGCTCTGACTCCTTCACGGTTCTGGGCAGCATCCCACCCTCACAACCCCCTCCTCCCTTTCAGGGACCTGCCCTGGACCCACCAGCTTGAGGAGTCCTGGTGATGAAAGGCAGGGAGGAAAATCAGTGCACAAAACCCCAGCATGATGGGGCAAGCACCAACACTGACGCACTTTTATCTTTTCTCAATTTCGGGCCTCCCCCATGGCTCACTTCCTCAGAGACCCCGCCACCCCCCTGGCCCATCTGCGTGGGTCCTTACGCTAAGTGCTCACTGCACTGTCTCCCCTAAGCTGCCGCCTTGGTGGGGGCAGGGACCGTCTTTTTGTCCACTGCCAGCTCTCTGCGGCTGGCACAGGCCAGCAGCCACGTGAGCCGGCTGCCGATGCAGGGCCAGGATGGGAGGCTGGGAAATGGGGGAGCTGGTTCCCAAGAGCGAGCCCCTGTCTGGCACTGCACACCTGCATCCAGGGCACTTCAGCCCGCAGCCTGGTGAAGCAGAGGAGGGGGCGCTTCCCTGGGCGAAGGGCACGGCCCTGCTCCCCACTCATCCTTGTCCCTGAAATCCCCAAGTTGATTCACTCGCTCTGGGAAGCCAGGTCCATGAAAACACTGCTCAGCTGTTCACTGGAGCCTCTGACTCAGAACAGAATGGCATAGGGTACCTGACCAGGAACAAAAGAAGGAAGGAAAGAGTGAATGAATGCAGGCGGGACAGTCCACCCATAACAAAATCTAGACAATGAGATGTGCCTACACTAGATCTAGTTAGAGTTCTGTGCTGTGCTAAGTCATTTCAGTCATGTCTGACTCTGTGACCCTGTGGACTACTGCCCCTCAGACTCCTCTGTCTATGGAATTCTCCAGGCAAGAATATTGAACTGGGTTTCCATGCCCTTCTCCAGGGTATCTTCCCGAAACAGGGACTGAACCCAAGCTTCATGTCTCCTATGTTGGCAGGTGGGTTGTTTACCACTAGTGCCACTGGGGGAGCCCAGTTAGAGTCCTTAATAATGTTATCAAGTAACTCAACATTTTACACAGTCAGTGTAGAAACTGCCTAACCCCAGCTATATTCTTTGGCCACCTAATGCAAAGAGCTGACTCATTGGAAAAGACCCTGATGCTGGGAGAGAGTGAAGGCAGGAGGAGAAGGGGACGACAGAGGATGAGATGGTTGGATGGCATCACTGACTCAATGGACCTGAGTTTGAACAAACTCCAGGAGATGGTGAAGGACAGGGAAGCCTGGAGTGCTGCAGTCCATGGGGTCACAAAGAGTCAGACACAATTTAGCAACTGAACAAGGTATAATCTGTCTGGATAAACTGCTGGTTATTTTGATTGGTGTGGTCAGTAAAGTCAGTTGATAACTCAGGCTCTCCTGGAATTCACATGGTCCAGTTCCAAGGCTGTGGGTGGGGCTACAAGCCTCCCCTCTCGTAGCCACATCCAGCCTCTTAGCAGTCCCACAGTATTTGGGTCCTGGCTTCTCTTAGAACTGGACTGTTTGACAACCCTGGGCTCATGCCGTCCCCTGCTGGAATCCACACTGGGAGCTGGGCAGGGGTTCTCCTCTCCCATGTCCTGCCCAGGCCCTACTGCCCAGGACAAGTGAGTGGACCATCAGTCACAGCTGCAGTTTTTGAGGACCCGTCCCTGAGTTGAGCCCCTTCACTGGTCACCGATGTCCGTGGCTTATTTGCCTTTCCTGAGCAGGAAGATCTCTCTGTAAGGGCACTTGGCATCACTTCTGCACATACTGTAAAGTCTAAAATTCTATTAAAATGGATAGAGCCCTAATCAAATAGGAGCATTTAATTTAAAAAACACTCAAATGTAAGAGTATTTTAAAGCAAAACTTGTCTCTTGAGGCCATGTCTGGCATTTCTGCACTGTCCATTGTGCCTGTCAGCATGACTGTTAAGCTTCCTGAACTAATGATACGGAAAAACAAGAAATAATAATCAGCAACACCAAGCACTGCCAAACTTCAGAAGGAAGGGGCATTGGCCCCAGAACACTGACTCTTGCCAGTCTGTCCCAGTCTAATGATTGGTGTTCCAACCAGCGATTCAACAAATCCCAAGTTTGCAACCAGCCTGCTGAGAGATCTCCATCAGTCCTCTGCTGGTCCACAGCTGACTGGCTGAAAAGTAAGTCAGGGTTTTCTCCTGAGAAGATCTACAAATATACGGAGATCTAGTAAATGGAATGAGAGGCACTGCTGATAATAAACTGTGTGCTGATGCTCGTGAATTGCAGGCTTCCTGGCGTGAAGATCTGGATGCTGACTGGACTGGTAAGTGTCGGTGACTTGCAGGAGGCCAAGAAAAATACACACAAAGGGTCTTTACAGAGAACTATGCAGGGCCCAAACCACAAAGCCATGAACAGGTGAAGAGTTTTTGGCCTCAACTCTCAGCCAGTGGGGCTTCCCAGGTGGCGCTAGTGGTAAACAGCCAGCCTGCCAATGCAGGAGACTCCGGTTTGAGCCCTGGGTTGGGAAGATCCCCTGGAGGAGGAAATAACAACCCACTCCAGTATTCTTGCCTGGAAAATCTCATGGACAGAGGGATCCAGCAAGTTATGGTCCACGGGGTCGCCAAGAGTTGGACACAACAGAAGTGACAACATGCATGCTCAACTGGTGGGTCGTTCACTCCCCTTGGAGTTGAGGGGTGCACCAGTGGCCTCAGCAATGCCTCTGAGATGCCCCTGGTTACCCCTAGCTGAGCTGGGAGCTGCCCGGCTTCTGCATGGCCTTTCAGGTCCTGCCTCAGCCCTGCCACCCTGGAGTGGCCTGGCCGTGGAGAAAGGCACGCTCTGACTGCTTGGCACCCCTGAATCACCTCACCCCAGGGCAGCAGCATTTCCAGCCAGGTCCTGGCCCACACAGAGCGCTGGGCGGACACCAAGGTGCAGTGTAGATCTCAGCTCATCACAGCCTCTCTTCAGCTTCACATCCTTGCCTTCAAAGCAGACGAATAATGCCTGTATCCCTGAGTGAAGAGACGGACCCAAGGGAGGGGGTTGGAGCAGGGAGACCATGGAGGAGCTGCAGGGGTAGCTGGAGAGAAAAGTGTCCACATGGGGCCCTTGCCGGAGCTGTCACGGAAAGAGTCAGTTGGCTGGGACATGCAAGGGGACAAGGGGAAATGTCCAGATGGGGTGTGGTCCACGAAGCCTCGAGGAACTGGTTTTCAGATTTCCTGCTGACCTTACTCTGTGGCATCACCCAACACATGACTTTGGAGTATGTGTGAATCAGAACTTCTGACTTTAAAAAACACAGGGTTGGGGATACCTATGGCTGATTCATGTTGAGGTTTGACAGAAAACAACAAAATTCTGTAAAGCAATTATCCTTCAATAAAAAGATAAATTAATTTAAAAAACCAAAAACAAAAAACATAGGGTTGGCTGGTTGTCAGGGTCCCGGTAAGCTTGGTGTCAGGGAAGCTGAGTCCATGCCCTGCCAGTATTGTCACTGGATGTGGCCCCTGTCGGCTCACGGGCCCCACTGTCCTCTAGAGGCCTGCGTGACCAGGAGTAGCACAGCTTCCTGCCAGCGTGGGCACCCCGGCCAGAGCCCTCCTCCCTCCAGCTTCAGCAGAGTCGGCCTTGAGCAATTCATCCCAGTTTACCTAAAACTGTTCTGGTTTTTAACTCCGAGAGTCCCATGTCCCAGGACCCCCTTAGTCCCAGAAGATCAGGACTGTTGGTCACCAAGCTCCAACAAGAACTAGTGGCTGGCCGACAGGACCTGGGCATGGAACACACTTGGGGGCACACACAGGGGCCCATGAGAGGGAGGGGCACCTCATCCCAGGCAGGCCTGCCCAGCCCTCCAGAAGATGGGGTCAAGGATGCTCTTACACCCCAGAGTGTGGGGGGACCCAGTCACCCCTTCCTGGTCGGCTCACCTTGGGAGAGTTTCCTGGCCCAGAATGTTTCAGGATGACTCTGGGAGGTAACAAGGCTAGGACTCCTGACCATCTGTGGCCGTCAGCACCCCTGCAGAGCCAGCCCTGCCTGTAGACACCCCAAATCACCCCAAATTATCTGCCTTACTAGCGACACCACCAGGGACAGATGCCGTGTTCTGAGGGACCACAGTCTTGGGCGTCTTGGGCCGTGTCCAGTGTGAGGAGTTCCTGAGTTCCCACCCAGGGATTCTCCCATGGTCCCTCCATCCCCACCCTGGTGAGGACACGCTGAAATGTCACCAGGCTGCCCTTTCCTGCGGGAATTCCTCCTCTCCATTTTATCCGTTTCTATCACAAGAACAACTTCAACAGCAGTGGTGGTGGTTTCCCAGATTCAGCTCTGCCCTCCCCTCTGTCCAGTCGCTGCCTGGCCCAGGTCCTGCTCAGACGACAGCGCCTGTATGTCCTGACTGTCGGAGTCCAGGCCTCGTGTGACCCAAGGGGAGACTGGTGGTTGGGTCAGGAGGACCCCTTGGAGCTGCAGGGGGCAATCGGCTTCCCCATAGCCAGCCTGCGGGACGCAGAGCCTGCTTCCTGACTGAAAAAGGAGGGCTCAGTGAGGGCACAAACCGGTGGGCTGCCTCTGAGAAGGGTGACACCGAGCCACCTGTCATCCTCACTGATTTAGCCTTGGCTTCTTGTCAGCCCATAAGTGGAGAAACGTTACAAAAAGCACAAGAATGCCATGTTGGCTGTGGTGGGGGTCATCATGAGGCCCCAGGCCAGGCCTCTCTCAGATCCCCCTAATATCCCCAGGACAGCTGTTTCAGCCCATAGACACTCTGAGCCCAGCCATTACCTCCAGCTGACCACACTGGCTGCTCCTGGTCCCAGGTCTGGGAGGCAGGGACAGCCCCGCACTGACTAGGCCCTGACTCCTGCACTCCCTTCCCTCTGCTTGGGTATCTGCAGTTGTGTTTTGTCTTGCTGCCCTGCAGGGATTCCTGGGGACCCACTGAGACAAGTGGCAAGTGTTAGTCGCTTAGTCATGTCCAACTCTTTTCAAACCCATGGACTGTAGCCTGCCTACAGGCTCCTCTAGTCCATGGGATTCTCCAGGCAAGAATACTGGAGTGGGTTGCTACTTCCTTTTCCAGGAGACCATCCCAACCCCGGGATCGAACCCAGGTCTCCCTGCATTGCAGGTGGGTTCTTTACCATCTGAGCCATGAGGGAAGCCTGTCTCAGTGAGACAGGCCATAGGTAAAGGCCTCTGAGCTGGCTAAGAAAAGCAAACTTCAGTCTTTGGGGGAATGGGGTGGGATTAGGTTAGGTGGGCTCGGCTCAGATTTAAAATGAGAAGAAACGTTAACACAGGGCAGCCCAGACGGTGCTCTGTGGCTGCGAGGGCCATCTCGGGCTGGGGAGACACAGTTATTTTTGCCTCTTGAGGTTTAATCCTTCCGGCTTGGACATTTTTGGAAGTACAGGAAACACATGGGGTTTAACTAAGGGAAAGTGCCTCCAAAACCTTCATCTTCCACGGGGAGTGTGTTCGGGCGGGGCTGAGGCCCTTCACACATAGGCGACAGAGAACAAAAGCCCAAATTGGACTTGGACGGGGCACCACTGCTTTGCTAGGAAGTTCGAGGATCCCTTCTCACTCTGGCTTTCTCTGAAGGAAAAATCCTCGCAGTTTACCAAAATGGCGACATTTTAGGAAATGGTCAAAGCCACTGCTGATCCACAGAAACCACCCCTGTAAGCATGGGGATGCAGAGAACAAAACAAAACAAGAGAACATGGAAGTGTGTCACTACCAACAGCTTTGCACACCAGCTTGATCCGGGGGTGGGGAGGCCTCTTGGGGTCATCCCAAGGGGCTGCCATCGTCAGTCAGCCCCATGACACGGGCAGGGACACAGAGTCATGGCCCCCACAGTAGAGCTGAGAACAGGGAACCAGGCCATGAGCCACGCCTGCCCACCATGCTCTCAGCAGCATGCCCTCAGCAGTGAGTGCTGGTGATGGGGTCTGGCCCTGGGACCCTCAGACAGCCAGAGAAGGCCCTTCTGGAAGGTGATGCCTTTCCCTCCTCCACAGCTAATGTGAGTGTAAGCCCTGGAGGATAGATCGTGACCTGAGGCTAAGACCAGGGCCCGCCCCCTCCTTCCACTTCATGGCCCTCGTTCTCGGGCACACAAGCCACACCAGTTAATCCAGGGACTTCTCGCCTCTCTTCCAAGTCAGGGAAGGAGGTGTCAGAGGCTGGAGTCCAGCCTCCCAAGTTGGGCCACATGAAGGTTCTGGGCTGGGGTTCACACCCTCCAGGAGACAGTGCCGAGGACAAGGGAGATGGAGGACGTCTGGGTCATGGCCCCACGTGGCCTGAGCAATGCATCACGAGGAACAGACACCCAACAGCTATGGGGTCCTGTGCAGGACACCTTCCCCGAGGATGTCTTACAGACTGGTCGCCCCAGGCCTTTCAAATGTGCATTTGCTGAGGTCAGAATGCTTCACTGGTTTAAAGTCTGGTTGAACACCTACTGTGTGTGGGATTGAGTAAGACATGGGTGCCTCCGGGAGCTGGGCCTGGGGGTTCCCTCCTCCCTAGCTGAGGATGGCAGTCTGACATCCTCCCAGGGAGAGCCCGACTGGGACCTTCACTGGGTGGAGGTGGTGGGGGGCTGGGGGTGGGCAGGAGGGACTGGGCTCAGCAGGCCCACACCCAAGGACCATGTCACATCCCTGCCTTTGGCTGTGGCCTCGGCAGGGGTGGTCTGAGACCCTAGAAAGGGTCAGGGGGACTGTGGGGTGGGCAGGTTGGACGGTCGCCAGCAAAGGAGACTGTGGACATTCAGAGGCTGGTCACCCAGGGAGATGGCAGCCGCTCTGCCCGCCCTCGGCCGGACTTGAAAGAAGTGAGAACAGACAGAATTCAAAGACGCCAACAAAAGGGCTTCCTGTTGACACCAACAGGCTTAAGTCTTTTCTCCTCGCACCCCAACGCCGGTGCCCCGGCTGGCGCTGCGTCCCCCAGGCGACAACACGACCACGAGAAGACAAGAAGGAAAGTCACGCCGTCAGCCACAGCTTGGCGTGGTGATTTGTTCTTTAAAATTGGGCTGGAAATCCAGACCCTGCCCCACAGACATTGGAACCAGACGCGTGGCCTCTACAATGCCCTGCAGATTTCCTGCCAGGGCTGAAGGTGCAACGGGCCCTCTGTGGATGCTCCTTACTTAGTTTGCCGAATCCCCATACACACACACAGACACACACACACAGACACACACACACACACACCTGCAGCACACGGAGGACACTAGGAAATACACCAACTGTGCGGCATAGTCGGGAGAACCGAGGGGAAACCCCTTCTTTTCTCTCCGCACTTCCAGAAGAATTGACCTTTCTTTCAGTAAGTGTATTTGCTTTCAAAATGAAGAAGAATGACTGTAAACACTTCAATGAGCTTTCTAGACTCAATCATGATCTTTCACCTTGTTTTTCTATCACATGTGCGGCTACTTGGCAGAGTCGAAGGGTGGTGGGAAGGCACCTCCCCACCAGCCACGAGTGAGCCAGGGGCCCAGCGTACCCAGAATCAGCCCCTCCTGCCTCCAGGCTGAAACTGACGTCAGCAGTTTCCAGTGGTTGCGCTGCCATACTAGGAAGAGGGGGTCAGGACTGGACAGCAGGGAGGATGAGGAAGGGGAGGGTCGGTGCTCCTGAATCACAAAGGAAAATGGGACCCTCACCCACCCTGGAACCTAGGCACAAACCAACTGGGCTCCCAGGGCCCCTGCAGAATCCACACCGTGAATTCATCAGGTCCATTGACAGATGTGCGTGTGCTCCCTGGTGTCCCACTCTTTGTGACCCCATGGACTGTAGTCCACCAGGCTCCTCTGTCCATGGAATTTCCCAGCCAAGAATACTGGAGTGGGGTTGCCATACCCGACTCCAGGAGATCTTCCTGACCCAGGGGTTGAACCTGATACTCCTTCATCTCCTGTACAGGCAGGCGGATTCTTTACTACTGCGCCACCTGGGATGCCCATCCGTTTATAGACGGGGAATGGTAAATCGAAGCAAAGATGGTTTTCCCCAAATAACAAGGAGAGAATGTGTCAGTGTATCTGCAGGGCAGAACGACCTGTTACAGAGCCTTCTCCTGCCTGGGGGCCCACTCACCCCAGCAACTTTTCAGGTCACTCAGAAAAAGGTGCAGAGTAACACACCTGAATGAGGGACAGGTTGCCTCAAAATCCCCAAGGGGCTCACGAGGCTTGTGCCTCTGTCATGGTTCTGCGATGGGCTGATGCAACAGCTCATCCTTCACTTTAGGAGGGATGTCTCAGCATGTCCCACGCACAGAGGGAGAAGGCCCTGAAATTTAGTCCAATCTAACTCCCCCTCTCTGACATGCGAGTGTCTGACCAGTAAGTCTAATTGCTCCTTACTGCTCACTACTTCCAATCAGCATGATGTCATCAAGGCAGGGGGCCAACGTGCTATCTGGTGGAAGGGAATGGCTCATATTCCCTGAGAACTGATCTGTGATGTAGGCCTAAAGAAGGGGTGTACCCCTGAACTAGGACAGTGAAGGTGTGTCACTGGCCTTGCCAGCTGAAGGCAAACTGATTCTGGTGGGCCTTATGGAATGGGGTGGATAAAAAGCATTTTCCAGATCGCTGGCTGCATACCAGAAACCAAG
Source organism: Nanger dama (assembly GCA_917880005.1). Taxonomy (NCBI): domain Eukaryota; kingdom Metazoa; phylum Chordata; class Mammalia; order Artiodactyla; family Bovidae; genus Nanger; species Nanger dama. The sequence continues at coordinate 3,055,682 of CAKJTW010000113.1, read as the reverse complement.
GGATGCGTTAATTTGCTCAATCAGTGGAACCGTAGCTGTAACAGCAGCTGCAATTGGAGTCACCACCTGGTTAAGTTTATGACACTCCACTGTCACTTTCCAAGACCCATTGTCTTCTGCCAAATTGTTGTTCAGTCGCTAAGTCATGTCTGACTTTTTGCAATCCCATGGACTGCAACACACCAGGCTTCCCTGTCTATCACCATCTCCCAGAGTTTGCTCAAACTCATGTCCATTGAGTCAGTGATGCCATCCAACCCTCTCATCCTCTGCCACTCCCTTCTGCCTTCAATCTTTCCCAGTACCAAGGCCTTTTCTAATGAGTTGGCTCTTGCATCAGGTAGCCAAAGTATTGGAACTTCAGCATCAGTCCTTCTAATTCAGGGTTGATTTCCTTTAGGATTGACTGGTTTGATCTCCTTGCAGTCCAAGGGACTTTCAAGAGTTTTCTCCAAGACCACAATTCAAAAACATCAATTCTATGGTGTTCAGCCTTCTGAATGGTCCAACTCTCACATCCATACATGACTACTAGAAGAACCACAGCTTTGACTATATGGACCTTTGTTGGCAAAGTGATGTCGCTGCTTTTAATATGCTGTCTAGGTTTGTCATAGCTTTTCTTCTAAGGAGCAAGTGTCTTAATTTCGTGGCTGCAGTTACCATCTGCAGTGATTTTGGAGCCCAAGAAAATAGTCCATCACTGTTTCCATTGTTTCCCCATCTATTTGCCATGAAGTGGAGACTAGATGCCATGATCTTCATTTTTTGAATGTTGAGTTTTAAGCCAGCTTTTTCACTCTCCTCTTTCACCGTCATCAAGAGGCTCTTTAGTTCCTCTTTGCTTTCTGCCATAAGGGTGGTGTCATCTGCATATCTGAGGTTATTGATATTTCTCCCAGCAATCTTGATTCCAGCTTGTGCTTCATTCAGCCCAGCATTTCACATGATACACTCTGCATATAAGTTAAATAAGCAGGGTGACAATATACAGCCTTGACATACTCCTTTTCCAATCTGGAACATGTTGTTCCATGTCTAGTTCTGTTGATTCTTGACCTACATACAGGTTTCGCAGGAGGCAGGTAAGGTAGTGTGGTAGTCCCATTTCTTTAAGAATTTTCCAGTTTGTTGTGATCCACACAGTCAAAGGCTTTAGTGTAGTCAATAAAGCAGATGTTTTTGGTTTACTAGGTGGAGGCTATTACAGTGGCTTCACCTGGCCTTTCCCACCAGAAAAGCCCTCTCTCCACAAGTTGGGGAAGGAACATTGGGATTCTGCTGGTTGCTAAGAATGCCTATTCCAGTCAAGCCTGGAACTGGGGAAATAAACACAGGATGGTTTCTAGGACCTACTGGACTCATGTGAGGTGGACCTGAGGGAAGACTCCACTGACCACGTGACCTCCACCAGCCCCACTCTGACTGTGATGTTTTAGGTCTTGGAATCAGGGTCAGTCCAGAGTCAGCAGCATGCAGTCATTCCCGAAAAAGTTACATTTTCTAAAGGCACAGATACCCTAGTGAAAGGTCACAAATCCCTCAGAGAATATGAGGAGAAAGAGTAATAATATGAATTGCTGGCACTCTACCAGGCTTCTTCCTTAAGGGGACCTGGCCTCCCCTTCATTTGGGGGCTTCTGAAGTCTGTAAACTGGCTCTTGTCTGGGAAGTGGTGGAAAGCCATGAGTCTCCTTTTATGAATCGGGTTAGACTTCTGTTTACTTGACCTAGAACTTCTCTGCTTACACGGATGAAGTAAGAATCCAACAGGCTTCCTATCCATCTCACTCCCAGGAAGACCAAGGCCACGGTCTGTGCCAGGTGGCCTGCTTCCTTGCTGTCCATCATGGTGACCATATCCCTCTCTCCCCAGAGCCACCCACCCCAGGAGCCAGTCACTCCCACGGCACTCTGTTTTCCAGACTGCGTGGCTGTGGCTCCCACTATAAGTTCTGACCCACAGAGAAGTGATTGGAGCCCTTCAGGGGTGCCAGGGCTCCCCCTCTCAGGTTTATTCCTCACTGCTGTGGGAAGAGCTGTGTCTCTGGACCCTCCCACGTGGGTGAGCAGGTCTCAAATGACGGGCCATCTCCCCCAGCCTCTGAGCCCTTCCTGCAGGAAACAGGCAAGTCCTGCATTTCCAATTCATTCACAGCCAAACAGCCCACTAGAGCCCTTCCTGCCCCGGCACCATGACCTCCACTGCAGTCTCCACTCAGTGGGGCCCGTGTCCGACACCTTGATCTTCCCCCAACTACATCCCATACTCTCCTCTGTCCCCTCACACGTGCCCAGGGCTGCTGCTCCCATAAATCAGAAGACTCAAGCCCCTCTCTGGGAGCGTAGCCCTCCTCCCTCGTGGGTCACACCTCTTATCCACCTTCGGTAGCCTCAGGGGAGGCTGACACTGGTCACCCAGGCAGTGTGGGGTTGACCTCTTCAGAAGTAGGGGGAGAGGCTGATATCACTGGGGGTGGGGGTGCTGCTCTGGGAGGAGGCCCACCTTCCGGGCTGGGCACTGAGTGCCCCACCCACATCTTCTCTTTAACTTGGGACAAACTATCACCCCAGCCCACCTCCCAGCTCCTGTCCTGTGTTTTCTTGAATAGGTTTCCTCTGCCTTCTCTAAGGACTGGACACATCCCACTATGACTTCAGAGGCCAGAAGAACAAGTCTGTAATGAAAACAGCTCACTGCCTGGTGAGCTCATCTAGGTCCAGTTTTTGGGGGAGCACACCCGTGACCCGACCTGACACTCCTCACGCCACCGGCTCTGCCCCCACATTCCTTCTGCCCCAGGTCCCAGCACCTGTCCCTCCCCTCCTCCACCACTTCCTGCATCATCCTCCTGACACTGTCTGTCTGTCTCCTGGTCTGCCCAGCCCATGTGATCACCCCCTGGAGCCCTCCAAGGCCCCAGGACCCACACTCCACACTCAACCTTTGCGGGGTTCTGGGGCCCAGGGAAGGTGAAGCCCCCTTGGCACACGGGACGTCCCAGCACATCTGCATGGCACAGACCACTAACTCAGCAAGTGACCCTCACTTGTCCTCCCAGAATAGCTTCCTTGCTTCTCTTGGTTCTGGGTGGGACTGTCCATCCGGATGGAGCCCTCTGGCCTCTGGATGATGGCCCACGGCTGCAGTGACGACCTCTGGCCTGCTCCAGTAATTGGGGCGACCCCCCACCCCCATACCACGGCAGGGCCTGCAGGCTTGCCCTCAGCCCTTCCAGCGGGGGCAGTCCCGAGTTGGCCCAGCCTGCCCTGGCCTCTCTCCAGGGCGGGGCAAGTGAGAGGGAAGCTAAAGGATGAGGCCCCGCCCCCCAGGCTCCAGACGAGCGTGTTTTACAACCGCCCCCGCCTGCTTCCCTGGGCTGAGTCACAGAGGTGCAGGTGACCCAGAACTGACTCAGGAGCCTGTCGCTGGGGCTCCTGGCTGAGACCACAAAAAGGTCCCCGAGTGTGCAGGCACCCATGGGACCTGGGAGGGGAGAGCCCGTTGCAGGGGTGGGGCGATGAGTGCACACGGAACTTCTGCAGGACCTGCCTTCTCCTTTCTTGGGCAGAAAAGGGATGCCACACCTGGTTTACTTGAAGGCCGGAGTGCCCCTGGTCACTGTCTCTATGCCACATGCCTGGATTCCTGGGCCCACAGACAGGCCACCGCCAGTCCATGTCCAGCTGTCAGCAGGCGTGGCTGGGAATTCATATGTGAATGGGGCGACTGGCCTGGCCACACCCCAGGACCACCTGCCCCAGGCTGGTGCATCCCAGCACAGGGAAGAGTCTGCTGGCAGAGAAAGACTGTCCCTCATACTGGATGTTTTGGGGACAAATGAGAAAATGGGGACTTAGACCTCTCCTCAGAGGGATCTCATCTCCCTGTGAGCTCCTCACCCGCTGTCGGAACCACAGTGATGTCGGCACCATTCCAAGGAGCAAGCGACTCTTCTTCCAGAATTTAAAGGCGAAACTCATGACCTCTGCCACTCACAAATGGCCCAGTGGAAAAGGAACAAATGTGCACACACAAGACACACAAAGATGTGCCCGAGCTGACAGGGGGTGAATCAAAGGGCATGTGGTGCTGGGCACACGGCACCTGACTTGGGCAGCTTCAGACATTTGAAAATGCCCACCTGGGATGTACACTGGTAACTGCTGTATCAGAAACTTCTGCTCCTCTGGGAGGCGGTATGGTTCCGCGTCCTTCCTCAGAAGCAGTTCAGCTGGGTGGCTGAGTGGGAAGCAGCCCACGTGGCACACCTACCAGGAGACACACACCAGCAGCGACCGGAGGATACAGGAGCGTCTCCTGGGAACACCTGGGAGCTCTAGCGGAGTGGTGAGCCTGGTGCAGGTGAGGATGTAACCAGTGAGGCCACCATCCATGCACAGAAGCAGGATGTCTGGGCCTGGCTCCCTGGCACACCACCCTCTCAATGTTACCACCCCGGAGTTGCCGGGCCTCGGGATGATCCCAGCCCAGCTTAGGAGCCTTGATGACCGATCGGGTGCAGCCGCTGGATTGTAGAAACGTGTACCTGCCGGGGGGCACTGCCAGGCCTGGCCAGTAGCTGCCTGGGACAGAGTCATTGAGACGGAGTTCAGCCAGCTTCCCAGGAGAAGTGATGTCTGAGCCGGGTGAGGAGGAGGGTTGTGAAACCACCGGCAGCATGTACTCACTGAATATGTGGTGCCAGGGTGGGGGTCCTTCTCCCCTGTGGGGTGCTGCCTCAAGGCACTCAGAGAACAGAGACGTTCCTGCTGGTGTGATGGCTGTGGGGTCACCAGAGATCACCACTGTGTGGTCTGCTGACGGCCAGGCAGAGTGAGATGCTGCGAAGCCCAGGCTGAACCAAGGTGGCTGCTGCAAACAACGGCAAGGGCGCAGGAATAATCATACCACCTTCGCTGCTGACCCACGCACACACCTGGCTGACTGGCAGGATCCCCTCACTTTCTCCCTCCCACTTTTCTCAACTGTGCAGACAGCAAACATACCAGTAAATTAGGTTAAAGAGGTGACTGGGTGAAGGTGTTTGGGTTGGGGCCAGCCAGCACTCTCCTGGCTGTTTCACGTCGTAATTACACACTGCTGGCTACAGTTGCTAAATGTTAAATTACAAGCGTTCGCTCGTGATCCATCATTTCACCACGATTACAATAATTATGTCCCGGTGAGAAGGTCAGCAAAAATGACCTGGAAGGGGAAAGCAGCGTGGCAGAAATGACGGCGATCCAGGGGCTGAGGAGGGACAGAGCTGGGTCCACGTGTAAACCTCCCTTGGCAGATGGGGGTCTAGGTGTTTTCATGTGAACCAAATCAGTCAACCCTAAAGGAAAGCAACCCTGAATATTCACTGGAAGGACTGATGCTGAAGCTGAAGCTCCAGTCCTTTGGCCAACTGATGCAAAGAGCTGACTCACTGGAAAAGACCCTGATGCTTGAAAAGATTGAGGGCAGGAGGAGAAGGGGGCAACAGAGAATGAAATGGCTGGATGGCATCACCGACTCAATGGACATGAGTCTGAGCAAACTCTTGGAGATGGTAAAGGGTAGGGAAGCCTGGCATGCTGCAGTCCATGGGGTTGCAAAGAATCAGACATGAGTTAGAAACTTCAACAACAACATGTGTTTTTCAAATGCCAAAGAATGAATTCCCTGGACACGTTTTGGAAAAGCTTTAACGTTTTTCTGGAAGTGTCTAGTTTCTAGGGGAGGAAGTTGATTCTTCAATGAGCAGACTCAAGTGACTGGACAATATGCATGATAGAATGATCATCAATACACATTTGAAAACCTCAAGACTGGGCAGAAAATGAAAGCATTTACAGGGACCGAGCGTTACTGGCTCAAAGAACTCAGGATTGAAAGTGGTAGGGCAGGACTTGGGGAGAGGGTTCCCCCACGAGGTCCTGAGCCCTGCTGAGAGTCGGGTGGCACCTTGACCCCCGCATCAGCATCTGTGTGGAACTGAGGTTTATCACGCCCACCTTATATAAGGCTTTGTGTGATGATGTCACACACTCTATATCCTCCTGAGAATCAAGATTCCTGGGAAACATCTCTTTAGTGAACGGACAGATCAGGAGTAAAGGTTGATCCTGACCTGTGTTTGGGCCATGGACTCCGTCATTATGTGCTCTGCATGGACGGGTAGATGGGATGGGCAGCTCTGTGGTTAAGTGCCCTGCATCACTGCCCCTCCACACGAGGCAGAGGCGAGGCGCAGCAGAGGTGTGCACCTCAAGGGCACGCTGAGCTGTGCTGTGTGGTCTCTGTCATGGCTGAGCCCTATTCCTCTGGCCTCATGGGGCTGTGGAAGGAACTCAGGCAAGACGGTGGGGCTGTTACCCGGGTGTGCGGATGGGCAGCTTTGCTGTCTGACCACAGTGGGTCTGGTCCTCCATTCTGCCTTCCAGTGGGCATGCTGGTGTTGGGAGGACCATGAATACAGCACCCAGCTTTTCTCAGACGCCATGACACCCATCTTCTTTCTCACTATGGGTGGGGGTGGGGACACCATCTTCCTGGGTTTAACTGGGAGAAAGTCTCAGTGGGAAGTGCTCTCCAACCCCAGCCATCTGTGGACTAACACACCCCAAGTTTCTCTGACTGGACTCCTGCAGGGTTTCCCTGTTCCCCACTTGGTGGGGCAGGGGGTGATGAAGCGGGGCAGGTGGTCTTTGCTGGGCAGCCTCAACCAGCCATGACCTACTGCACTGTGCTGCTCCGACCCCCATCATCACATGCCCCCCCAAGAGCTGACACTGTGACCACCAGGAGGTGGCTCTGCGCGGCCAGGAGGGGTCATCAGACCCACCTTGCAGGACAAAGAGTCGCCCAGGAGGCCCGGAGCCGAGGGGGGAACCAGCTCTGCTGCTGTGGCCCCACCCCAAGGCTGGCGCTTGACATGAGGAAGGAAATCAGGAAATTCCTGCTTCAGGGACCCTCCAGGAATCCAGAGGTACCTGTGTCCCCCGAAGTGAGGGCCTGTCACAGAGACTTAGGTTGGACGGTCCCAAGAGCCTATCAGATTCCCCCAAGAACACTGCTAGAACTTTTGTCTTTAATCAATCATCTTAAACTTCTTAGGCTTACAGAAAGCTAAGCGGATACTACAGAGAGTTCCAATATACTCCCTGCCCTGCCCGATTCCTCTTACTGACATCTTGCATTAATGTGCACCGGTGCTATAATCGCTGAGCCAATGTGGATGTATGATTAACTGAAGGCTGCAGAGTTGGCTCCTGGTCGCTGCTCCACTGGTCCGGCAAGCACCATTGTGCAGAGCTTGTTTTAGGGAAGTGGACCTGGGCAGAGGTGGTCTGGCAGCTTTCCAGGTCACAGTTCTGAGCCTGGGACAGGAATCAGCTCCACTTTGCCCCCCAAAAACGGCTCTCCTCTTTGGTCCTGCAGTCACTATGGAATTCTGAAACCCTGAGCAGATCACTCAGGCTCACAGCACTCAGTATCTGCATTTGTAACATGAAGGGGCCCTCAAACCGACCCACACCTTCCTTTGTATGAAGACCTGGACCCTGACCAGCCCCAGGGCCCTTCAGGGGTCGACGAGCTGGGCCAGGCTGCTTGTATAGCCTTTCCTTACCACCCACCGTGCCCTGGGTGAGAGGTGCTGCTGTGCAGACATGCTCGGGGTGCACAGAAGTGGTTGCAGTTTCCAGACTTGCAAGCAGCAGACCCCTCTCCCCTGCCGCCTGGGTGGCAGTTTCACTTGGCTCATTAACTTCTCAGAGCAGTTCTGCACCCTGGTACCTGCAGCAGGGGGGGCCCACACACTCCAAGGGGATGTGGTGAGGGGTGCAGCAGGCCCTCAAGCCCAGATATGTGTAGAGTCCTCCAGCCTCAAAGCTGACTTTGGGTCTTGGGATGACATCACCATTTATAACCAGGCAAGGTCCTTGCTCCAGGCTTAGGCTGGGTGGGTGCGTTGACCTGCTATTTCGGGGCTGCCTTAAGCAGATTCAACTGTAACCCCCTTCAAGGCTGAACCACGAACCCAGACTTGCCCCAGCACTCCAGAGGCTGTCTCCCAGACTCATCTATTTTGGACCCTGCAGCCTCCAGCTTCTCCAGAGGGTGATAATTCCATCTCTACTACCGATTTAGACTTCTAAACTCTAACCAAATGAAAGGGTGCAACGCAGAAATAATAGGAAGTAACTCACCTCCCCCAGGGGTCATTTGCAATTCCTCCCAAAATGTATATTGGCCAGAAAAGAAATGCTAAAACCAGCTCAGATTTCTCTCCTATTTGATGGAGTTTCAGAATCTGGAACTCAAATCAACACCCGACTCTGAGGAAGCAGAAAACCTGCTTCTGATTCCTGGGGTGGCTGGCTGGCGTGCCAGGGCTCCCTCCCCTCCTCCTGGTAGATCCTTATCATCCTTCCAGAGGCTAGGGTCCTCTGAGTTGCCTACGTCCTCCTGTTTGGATGTCAGGCGCTTGCTGGCCCTAGTGACCAGCTGGGGAAGGCAGCGGCTCTCCTCATGCCATGCTCACGAGGCTGGGTGCTGCGCAAACAGGGAGCTCAGAAGGAAACCTTGCACCCAGGGAGCATTCGGCAGTATCTAGAGACAGGTCTTGTTGCCAGCCTGGCGGTGTGGGGGCTGCTACTCGGGATGCTGCTAAAATCCTACAATACACAAGAGGGCCCCCACCTGGAAAATCAAGTGCGAAGCTGGTGAATCGGGCAGGAGACTAATTTTGGAGCAGGGATGGCGGGTGGGGGGCCCAAGGGGAGGGATACACAGGAGCGGTGACCTCTGCCGGCAAATCCAGAGCCTTTCTGTGAAATGGGTGTCCCAGGGTCCACCGCACATGTGAGTCAGCCACATCGCCGGCCACAGCCGGGCCTCCGCTCCCCGTGGGCCGCGGGACCGGACAGTCTGAACTTCCGCAAAGCACACTCAAATCCCGTGGAGGGTGGGTGCCAGGGACATCCCCGACGGCCTCAGGCTGGTCACACAGCAGTGACACGGCCAGGCGCCCCTGCTACACCCCAGAGGCTATTCTGGACTCAGTCTGCCCGCAGGAGGTACCTGCCGGCCAGGCGGCTCGGCTAGGGTCTGCACAGACACCGGGTCTCGGGTTTCTACCCCGCCCCCGCACCTTACAAGCCCGGGACGCGCTACTGCCCTTCCCCCTCCCGCTCGAAATTCCACTTTCCAACCTGGCTCTTCCCTCCTGGGCCCTCCTCCCCGTCCCTCGCGCAGCCCTCTCCTCTCCGCGGCGTCCTAGCCTGTCCCACCCCCTGGGCCACACGCCCCCGGCGCTCCGCGCCCCTGCCACGCCGCAGACTCGGGTATCCGCCGCGTCCAGCCGGGCGTACTGGGCGCGGGGCGCGGGCGCAAGGGGCGGAGTTCCGGCGCGCGGGGGCGGACCCGGGGCGGGGGCGGGGCGGCGGGTCGGGCACCGCCCCCAGCTGAGCCGGGACCGGGACCCCGGACTTGCAGACTTCAGAGGCTCTGGCGGCGGCGGCGGGCGCGGATCTGAGCGCACGGGTCCAGCGGCTCCAGCGGCTCCGGGCCCCGACTCCGGCGGGGATGGGCGGGCGGCCGCCCTGGAGGCGCGGGGGGCGCGCGACCTGACCGCCTGGACTCGGAGCCCGGCCGCCCGGCCGCGCCGGGTCGAGAGTCTGCTCGGTTGGCGCGGACGCGGGACAGGCGGCCGAGCCGGAGCCAGAGCATGCGGGGCGCGACGCGGGCGGCTGGGGGCGCGCGGGGCAGCTGTGGCCGAGGCCCCCGCCCCGGGCCCTGGACCGCCGCCGCTGCTGCTGCTGCTGGCCGTGCTACTGGGCGGCGCGGGCGCGCAGTACTCGAGCGACCTGTGCAGCTGGAAGGGGGAGGTGAGTCCGCGCGGCGCGAGCCCGGCCCTCGCGTCCATTCCCTCCCGCGCGGGCCGAGCGCTCGGGGGCTCGCGGGGCCCGGGGGCCCGCTCTCCGGGCCGAGTGCGGTCCCCGCCCTCCTCCGCCCCCGGTTCTAGAACAAAAGAGCCCGCGGCGTCCCCGTCCCCCGGCCCAGAAGACGCCCAGGGGAAGGCGCGCCTGCAGCGCGGTGGGGTCGGTTCGGTTCGGCAGCCTGTTCTCCCGGCGCAGGATCGCGCGGGTCGCCACTTGGTTCCCAGAGAGCCGCAGCCCGGACCCCGCGACCCTTCATTAGAGGCGATCGGGGGTCAGCCCTCTGTCCCTTCCCGGGCTCTGCCCTCGGCGAGGAGTTGCGCGCCCCGGGCCGGGAGGAGCCGGGCCTGCGCTCAGGGCCGAGCGGGAAGGGACTGACGGGTCGGTAGGAGAGAGCGACGGCTCCGGTGGTCGGAGAGGGGCCCCTGGCGCTGACCGCGCGCTGACCACGTCGGTGCGGGCGGAGATGCGCGGGCGGGCACCTTGCGCCGGGCGAATTCTGGGCCTGGTCGAGCCCCCCGCCCCGCCCGGTGAAGGTCAGGCCGCCCTTGGCAGCGCGCGCTGGGCTCCGCGACCCCCCTTCACGCCCTCCGCCAAGGCAGGCAGCCGAGGACTTTTTTTTTAACTGCAGTGTGACAGGCAAGTCACAAGCGTGGGCGGGGAGTAGGGGTGGTTGGTGAGAGCGCAGCTACTCAGGACGAGAACACCCGTCTACCAGGGCGCCGGCCAGAGCCTGGCACCTCGCTGTCGGAGAAGACGGCATGTGCTTCGGAAGTTGCGGGTTCAAGAGTTTGCAGAGGAACGGAGATGCTAGCGTTGTCTTCTCCGAAAACACAGTGGGCCGGGACTCCCTTGGGGTCTGGGTGTCCGGGCGTCCCACCGTGCAGGGCCCCTAAAACCCTGCCTTCTGGTGGGAAGACTCACGCTGGCAGACACCTCATGCTGTGGGGGTGTCATGGGGTTATTTTGAGTGAAGACGGTTTTTCCGAGAAGGGCAGGGTTGTGCCAGGGTGCTGGGTTGTGCGTCAGCAGGGCAGCTGCTGGTCATCTTGGATACGTCCAGACCCAGTGTGCGTGCTCCTCCGTGGGATTTTCCCGGCAAGAATACTGGAGTGGGTTGCTGTTTCCTCCTCCAGGGGATCTTCCCTATCCAGGTATCAAACCCACCTCTCCTGCATTGCAGGCAGATTCTTTACTGCTGAGCCACCCGGGAAGCCCCCAGTTCTCTGTGGAAATTAGCAATTATGTTGCTCCTTTCTCTCTACTTCCCACCCATCCCAGAGTGAAGGTCCTGGTCTCCTGAGATTGGGCTGGTGTCACCCGCCCTCCCGGGCTACTGAAGGTCTCCCGCCAGCAGGGGTTGGTGGAGCTGAGACTGGGCCCTGCGCGGCAGATCCGAGCTCTGGGGGAGGGTTGGCCTGGAGAATGCTGGCGCCAGCACAGAGCTGGCTGGGAGCCTCTGACTCTGACACACTCTTCTGGGGCTGCCCTTCCCCCTCGCTGGTAATTAAACTCCCTGCTTTGCAGCCTCTGCTAGATGAATCAGTGCATCCCCAAAATGAGGCCTTGGGGTGTCCTGCTTCAGCAGATCAAAAACAGAAACCCAGTCCCACCCCTGTGAGCTTGAATTTCCAGAGGAGGAGCTGACACCCTTTTCACATTCTTGGAGGACCAGTGTGCAGAGGCTGTCTCCCTGGAGACCCGAGGGAGCTGGGGACCATGCAGGTGTTTGTAGGGGGTAGAGGAATCCCTCTTCTTCCTGTGCAACCTCTTATCTAGCTGGACAAGCAGAGCCGCTTGCCTGTACCCCCTCTCCCTCCATCACTGCTAATGAACTCCTGGTCTTGGACACCCTCCAATGTCCTCCACTCAACCTAAAGGTAGAAACTTGTCAAGGGTGGCTGCAGTGGCTATAGAAGTTATAGGCAGGATCTGGAGCAGAGATAGGTCCAAGTCACACTCCAGGAGCATAAGACCCCCTCCCCCCACACACACACACTCCAGCGTTGTAATCGATGCCCCTCCAGTTACCTTTTTTTTTTTTTCTTTCACAGATCAGCTGACAGATTCTTACCCTGGTGCACCGGTTTGCCTGCTGATTCTATAGCGTTTATGACTTTTTATGAGCTGTTCTAAAGACAGCACAGGGTGGTGCAAGCCCCAGTGCACCGGGCGGTTTCTGATCCCCTGATACGAAGGGAGTTGCTTGTTTATGACACTGGCCACTCACATTTGACAGGCTGGATGTGTTTCTGGGTGTATCCAAACAATTAAGTAGAAGGTTTTGAAATCCCTCTCCCTCGGCCAGGGCAGGATGCGTCCTATCTTTATTAGGCCCTGGTCATAAAGGTGGACCATGAACTTTCCCACTGCGATGGGCTGGGCACTGCCAGTATGTCACACCTGGGCTGTCTCTCCTGCGAGGGGGGAATGAAAGGTAACTCCAGGAAGCAGAGCCTTTTGGTTTCGCCCTTGATCTGAAGCTCTTCCTGACTTTAGTCAACCAGAGACCATCACTTCCTTCTAGTGACTCAAGGTTTGGACCAGGCTGTGGGTATGAGTGGTGTGGGCTCTGTTGCCACCACGCTGACCCTGTCAGATAGTCCCTGCAGCAACTTGAATTTGCCATCTTTCCCATAAAGGTGCTCCACAGGTGTGTGTCCTCCTGGAGAGTGACACTTGCCAACCCCTCCCCCTTTTAATGCATTAATTCAGTTAAAATAATCTAAGATCAAATCAGTTTTCTCAGTTTCCTAAGGCTGAATAGAACCATATATTTTTTCCCTGCATCCTTTAGCTTTATCACATCAGGGCATAGTTATTTCATTTTTGCTTGGTTAGGATGTCACTTGCATGTCATATGAAAATCGTAAAATACCATCACCAGTAACCATTACCCATGTGTTGTGTGTTTGCATCTCCAGCACTTTTGCATTAACAGAAGTTTTTTTCAGTCTTTCAGTGGTGACTAGATTTTCCGGGTAGGTACTAGGTAGACCGTGAATCTTCTGCTTCAGCTGGCCCCAGGCTGAACTAAGCAGATGTCTGTCTGAACGGAGCTCTTGCTGTAATGTGACCGTGGACACTCCTGTGTTGGGTGCCTAGTGCGAGTCTTGTTGGTCCTGATGTTTTACTAGAACAAGAGAGAAGAAGCAGAGGTGGTGACTTCCCTGGTGGTTCAGTGGCTAAGACTCTGTGCTCAGAATGTAGGGGGCCCGGGTTTGATCCCTGGTCAGGGAACTAGGTCCCACATGCCATAACTAAGAGTTCACATGATGCAGCTAAAGGTCCTGTGTGCCACAACAAAGATAGCAGACCCCATGTGCCGCAAGTAGGACCTGGCACAGCCAAATAAATAAATAAAAATAAATAATTTTTTAAAAAGAGAGAAGAGGCCGAGCAGAGCCTGTGCAGATTCTGGGGATGGGGTGGACCTGCTAGAGGGTGAAGTGATGGGCACCAAGTGATTTCTTGTTTGTCCACTGTCTTTTTGTTCCTAGTCCTCTTTTAGGTGGCGAGTGACTTGTGAGTAAATGGATGCACGTGGTCATGTGCACAGGCTGGTGGTGGCAGCCCCCGGGGCCTCGGGTCCACCTCCCCCTGGGCAGCATGGGCTGGCCATCAGTCCCCATGAGGGCCCCCCTTCACCCCTGCCAAGACATGGGTGGAGGGTAAGCCCATCCCCATCCCCCCTCCACAGTTGAGGTTAAGGCAACTTAGTGAGAGGTACCCACAGCCTGTGCCGTGGACTCTCCACTCCCCTCGGCCCCTAGGGTCCCTTCTTTCCCAACGGGATGGTTTTTGTGGGAGAGAGAGTTGAGGATTGGTGCCTGGGCATGGGGCAAGTGTCCAGCTGCCCCTCGGAGGCTGGAGCCGGGAGAGGAGGGACACTGTGATAAAGCTGGTTTGGCTGCATAAGAGCAGGGCTGATTATAGTCATCTGTGGCAACCACACACCATTTAGTCTAATTTTGTCACCCAGCACTGTAATTACACCCATCCCCTCCTGTGTGTCAGATGAGCTTGTGTGAGTTTTATGTGGCTGTAATTTGTAAGTCTGTTCTGCGTGTGCGGCCCCGGTAGGCGTCTGAGGCCAGGCTGCCTATGACCCAAGGCCTTGGGGGTGGGGAGCTGGGTTAGGAGGGAGTTCACCTCCTTGACACCTCCTTCTGATGTGGTCTGCAGGGTGACTGTGCAGCCCCAGCCTGCAGCTGGCCGTCGTATGAAAAGCGAGGCTTTTCGGGGCCCTGAGCATGAGTCACCAACAGTAAATGTGAACCATATGTTATGTGTTTTCTCCTCTGCAGAAAAGGTTTCTGGTAACTCACTCAGGCCAGGGCTCTGAATATAGCATTGTTTATTTCACGTAAAAATCCTAAGAATGTGGGTGAACCTGTCTGAGATCTGATCAGAACCAAATTTCGTGTAATAAAACACTTAGTTGAAGTCACCGGGTTGAGTTCCAGGGCTGCTCGGTGGTCATGACGTAACCGTCACCACAAGCTGACATTTACATTACAAGTTTTGAGTAGGGGAAACTTGAACGTTTTTGATGGTTTCAATTTCTCGAAAACATAGTGTTACAACTTACTCAAGACCTGCCACCCCGAGAGCAGAGCACACTTCATTTTTTCCTGTTTGGCATTTATTAGGACTGAAACCCACTGAACTCCTCAGCAGTCCCCATCGGGAAGACAGGCATCCACAGATCTTTTGTGGTTTTTCTTCCACAGTTCCCTCCTGTGTCTCCCCATGGAGGACCTTTTCTTGACTTGTGTATTTTGCTTTGATGAAATTTGAGTTTGTTTTGGGAAAAAAAAAGATTGGCAATGCAGGGTCCTCAGGTTTACAAATGAATGACAAAGCGGTCACATCATTGCCTTCAAGACAATAGGAACATTGTGTCTAATGGGGACCCTAAAGACAAAACTTACCAACAACCGCCCCCCCACCACCAACCAAATTGCTAACGTTCCCTTTGGTTTGAAAGCTGCTCCCTGGAGTGCATTCTTTATTGTCTGTGCATGGCATTCCAGCCTGCTTCCTGTCACTTGAATCTGCTCCCTGGTCTCCAGTCTACTCAATGGGAATCTCCCATCAAATGAGCTTCCTGACCTTCATTTGGTCATCTGGAACCTGGGTTGGTGCCAACGTCTTGCACATGTTTATTTTTTGGAAGATCCGTCTGTTCTGTGTTTCCCACCTCCACCGCACCTGTCACTGTCCCAGTTCAGGGAGAGACCCCAAGGACTTGGGCTCAGAGGCCAGTGGAATGTCAGGGTGTTGAGAGGGCCCAGGAGCCAGGAGCTCCCACATGCACCAGAGTGCTCAGAGCCGGACAGGTGGGACCACGTGGCCGCACTCCCTCCCTGGAGATGGGCCCTCAGCTGCATGGTGGTCACAGCGCCCACCTGTCTGTGGGCGAGGGGTGCTGGCGTGCCCTGACAAGTTGCTTCAGTCGTTGTCTAACTCTTTGCACCCCTATGGACTGTAGCCTACCAGGCTTCTCTGTCCATGGGATTCTCCAGGCAAGAATACTGAAGTAGGTTGCTGTGCCCTCCTCCAGGGGGTCTTTCTGACCCCGGAATCAAACCCTGTCTACTGCGGCTCCTGCATTGTAGGCGGATTCTTTACCGCGGTGCTCAGGTGCATCTCCGGACTGATGTGTCTCTCCCCCTCCACAGCGGGCTGACGCACGAGGCCCACAGGAAGGAGGTGGAGCAAGTTTACCTGCGCTGCTCGGCGGGCACCGTTGAGTGGATGTACCCGACCGGGGCGCTCATCGTGAACCTGCGGCCCAACACCTTCTCGCCCTCCCGGAACCTGACTCTGTGCATCAAGCCCCTCAGGGGCTCCTCGGGGCCAATATTTATTTGGAAAAGACTGGAGAACTGAAACTACTGGTGCAGGATGGGGACCTCGGGCCCGGCCAGGCACCGTGCTTCGGCTTCGAGCAGGGGGGCCTGTTCGTGGAGGCGACGCCACAGCAAGACATCAGCAGGAGGACCACAGGCTTCCAGTATGAGCTGACCAGCAGGCGCGCGGGGCCGGATCTGCACGCCCTGTCGGGTGAGTGTGGCACGCAGGGTGCGAGGGTGGCCTTGGGGGAGGTCCTCTCCTGTTTGCTGGGCCTGCCCCCATCCATCGTCTCCTGTCCTGACCTCCTCCCATGGGGAAGAATCTCCAGGCAAGAACATGCTACCCGAGTGTGGGCTTCAGACCTGGCAGGTCTGCCCAAGGACGGCCGAGGCTGTCCCTGGCGTGCTGTGGGCAGTTTGAACTCAGGACGATGGCCGTGGGTCAGAACAGAGCCGTGACACGGTCCTGGCCCCTAGGACGCTCTTCTTCCCTGGACAAGCTGTGACTGCAATTTTAAATGGGTACTTTTACCGTCCAAACTCCTCCAGAGTTTCTCCTGACACACGAGTCGGTCAGGTGCTCTGGGTGTCTGCTGCAGATCCTGAAACATTTGAGTTCTGGGTGGGAGTTGAGGCTGATTCCTGTTCCTGAGCTGAAGTGTCCTGAATCGTGAGCTGGTCCTGGGTTCCCAAGAGGATTTATGTGTGGGTGTCAGTGAGGACTCGCCCCTGTGGAGCAAGGGCACCAGCGCCATACCAGGTGGGGTGGCTGAGTGGCTGTGACAATCCGGGGACTCCGGGCAAGGTCCCCAAGGGAGTCTCTGGGTGGCTGAGGGCCAGTGTGTTGACTTCAGATTTTCCTTCTCTTTGAGGCCAGCAGACAGCTCTGCTGAACCCTGTGGGGAGAGCAGTGTTGGTCTCTGGGAAGTTCTGTGGGCAGAAAGGAGTGTGTGGCCCCAAGAGCTCCCACACAGGGTAAACTCAGGGTCCTCATCATTTCATCAGGGACAACCAGGCCCGGAGGGCTGCAGCCCCGAGGCACAGATGGCTTTGCGGGGTCTGAGTGTGTGGGGTGGGTGCTGGCAGCGCTTGGGTGCGCCATCTGCACCGTCTTCCTCAGTTCCAAAACTAGTTGGTAGCAAGAGGCCTCCCAAGGGGAAGGTGGGAGCTTGGATAATCTAGGGGGCAGGTTCCAGGAGCTGTTCTTCAGTGACCGGCTGAGATGATGGGCCCTGGGGGTGCTTTGGCATCAAGTGATGGAGGTGAGGCAGGGGTGCTGCTCACACCCCATAGTGCATGGGACAGCTCCAACATGGAGAATGAGCTGGCCCCAAGTATTGGCATGGTCCCTCCACCATGGAAGATGGCCTGGCCCCACACGTCAGCAGTGCTGAGGTCAAAGCACCTGGTGTGAGGGGTGGATCAGCCCCAAGAATAGTATAATCTCCACATTTTAGTGAATAAAATCTTCCACTGGGAAAACTCAGACCTCCTAGGATTTGAAATGTAGACTTTTCTCCTGAGTGTGAATCTACAGTATATTGTCCTGTTGTTCTTGACTCCGATGATTTTCTAAAACCTTAACTCTCTCTCAACCTAAACTGGTCTGTTATAGAGTTTCAGCGTATGACTGCCCAGGTGGGACCCCTCCCCCAGGGCCTGACTGGGTAGGACCCTGTCAGGAATGCTGAAAGTGGCTATAAAACCCCAGGACTTGAATAAAACTTTAACCACAACAGCCTTTATCTTGATCACCAGCAAGTGATCACCGGGGCTCGCTCTGGTGTGTATGCGTATCGAGCGGGGAGCCACTGGAGATAAACTCGCCATAAAAACAAAATCTGGAAAAAACCAGTCACCAAATTTGATGTGTCTGACCACGGCAATGGTTGGCCGAGGGGGCAGATCTTAGGAACTCACCAGCAGTTCTTTTACTGATTAAAATGTTGAAGGGTTGAGACCACTGGGCTACTGGTCACTTGTTCTCTCTGGCTGGAACTTTGTTCTACTTTGCTGTGCGGCTCCCACCAGATTCTCAGAGGCCATGGTGTAAAGCTCTCTCCGTGATGCCACCTGGGTGATCTGGTCAGCACAGAGGGAGTCTCTGGTGGAAAACGCAGTGTGGCCACAACCTGGGGTGACTCAGCCCTGGGGACCCGAGACTTTCTCTCCCCTTCTCTGGGGCTGGGGTCTGTGCTTCCCCAGACCCCAGGTCCATGTCTCCAGGCTAGGGCAGTAAGTGGATTTGGGAGAGCCCCGTGGGGTCCCAGAGAGGAGGCCCCATGTGATGGGGTGGATCATCTGGTCACTAACCAGGGCCCCACATGGGTTGCATGGCTGCGGCTGGACATTGGGCTGCTTGGGTGCCCTTGTTACCCCCAGCCATATGCTTGCCTGGCCCTGGAGTATCACTTTGAATCTGGGGCCTGTAGCGATCCCAGGGACCCTGGGGGTGATGGGGCATGAGTGTCCATCTATCTGCCCAGTGGCTGAGGCGCTGGCCAGCGGCAGTATAGATGCAGTGACTGTCAGAACTTGAGATGGGGACTCAAGATGCTCCCAGGGTCTGGCAGCTGTGGGCCCAGCATCTCTCTGTCCTGAAGGAGGCGAGGGTAGCAGGGATCCAGGAAGGCTGGTCCGTCCCTTCTCCCCAGGGATGCGTCCCTAAGCTTTTAATGCCAGAGGAATGGGTACGTAATGTGGAATGCTGGTCCCAGCCATCTGGCAGCAGTGACCTCCCCTGGGACCGGGCGGGCTCTCAGAGGGCAATGCCCTCCTGTCTGGCCCTGGCTCCATCTGAGAGACCCCGGTGAAGCCAGATCCCTGGTGCGTGGGCTGTGGAGGTGAGCGCATGTCCTGGGGCCGAGCAGCCCAGGAAGCAACCTGCTGGGGAGGTGGACAAACCTCCTTTGCCAATAAGTCACAAGTTCCAGTTGGTGCTGGCAGGAGAGCAGAGGCCCTGTAGGTCAGGATCCCAGAGGAGGGGAGGTGTGCATGAGCCTCGCCGGCCGCAGCTCTGGGTGGTTCCGCCGGGCGTGTTGACGGTGAGCGTGTCAGCCTCGTGTTCCTCATGTTGCACAATCGGCTGCCTCGTATGAACTGAGACGTGCCGACAGCCAAAGGAAGGGCCAGAACAGAGAGGCAGGCGGAGACAGAGAGGCAGGCGGGCGGCAGGAGTCCTTCAGCCCTGGGGGACTCAAGATTGGGCTGCCACGTGGCCGGAGCGGGGACCTGCCCGCTTCTCTCCCCCTCCCACGAGGGCCTCGCAAGGCACCCAAGGAACCCAGCACTCCCTCCTCTGGTACTGGAAAAGTCTGGCAGGATATAAAAGGCAGGCGAGCAGCCAGATGCAACTCACTAGTGGAAGAAGCTCCAGGCCACGCCTGGAGGGTGTGCTGAGGCCTCACTGTGGCCCCGGCCGACCATCTTCCACAGGGTCCCAATACACTTGGGTAAACAGGCCCTGGCAGCACCCTTGTGACCCAGTGGCCTGGGGGACCCATTGGGGTGGCCAGCAAGGGAGGGCGGGGGTGTTACTCAGTCTGGTTCTAAGGGACAGAAGTAGACCCCGTCTTTGGGGTTCTTCTGGGGACCCTTGATTCCAGCGTGTTCTTTTAATGCTTAGGGAGCTGAGAAGCAGGGGAGGGCTGTGTGTGATGCCCACCTGGAGCTGGTGCCCTGTGTGCAGGTGAAGGAGGACGGCAGTGGTGTTTCAGACCCACAGCTGGAGGGTGGGGGAGGGGCAGGAGGACTCACCCTTGTGCCGGCCGTGAAGGCTCAGAAGGGTGAGCACCCCTCACCGCTTGTGGGTGCCGGGTGGGGCGAGGCAGCCTGGGTCCCACAGTTTCTGATGGGCTTCACCTCCCCATCCCCTTTGAAACCGCTCTGTTGATGAGTCAGAGGCAAATGACCCCTTTGGGGGGTCCCTGCTGAGATTCCCCCTTCAGGCACCTTAGAATATAGGAGTGGCCTTGAGGGGCTGTGGGAGATAACAGCGTGCAGAAATGAGAAGAAATTTGGTTGTTTCCTGGAAACAGAACTTAATTTTTTCCCTGAAAATTTAGTTTCTTGCACCAGTGCTTCTCCAGCTCCCCAAATCGTTATTAAGATTACCTTTCATCTTATCCAGCTCCGGGCTCTTGGGCTGGAAGGTGTGCCTCCTTGCCCACCAGGAAAAGGAAGGGAGAAGAGCAGGTGTGGAGACGACAGCTGGCGAGGGGGCAGTTCCTTGTGCTTGTGGGGCCTCTACAGGGGGTGGCCAGGCCTGAGTTAGGCCCCTCAGGGTCCTGTGGGACGAAGTGACCTTGCAGCCTGGAGTTGGGGTGAGCGCGGGGTTGTTGTGCCAATCAGAGGAGGCTCTCAGCTTAGGGGAACACTGGCCACATTTCCACCTGCACTTTCCTCCCTGTTAAAATGCTGCGTTTTCCACCTGGTGAGGCTGTGCTGGAGACCCCAGAGGGTGTCTTACATAAGATCTCCATCCCAGTCATCCTTACCTGGGCCGTCCCACCTGCTGAACCAGCATCCCACCATCTGCAAACATCTCCTTGGGCGTCGGGCTGCCTGGAGCCTGACAGTAGGGTGCTGCCCTTCCCATCTGTACCTGCCATTCTCACCTGCATCCCTGCCACCCCCAGGCTGGTCTCCTCGACCCTGTTTTTTTTTCCCCACTTCATTCAGTTCATTTTTACACATTCCAGAGTAATCTGCTCCATGTCCACACTCCCCTGTCCCTCCCTATTTCCGAGAACCACAGGCCAGAATTCCACCCGGCCCCTGGGTCACCCCCTCCCCACCTTCCCCGCAAGGAAACGAAATTCGATGTGTCAGGAACCAGCGCATTCCACTCTGCCTTTATAAGCCTGACTCCGATTAATAATTGTTTCCAGACTGCTGCTGTTAGCATCTGCAGCCTGGATTCTCCACGAAGGTGCCTACGCTTCTTAAAGCTCAGGGTCATAGAGAGTCGCAGGGGGTGCAGGATTTGTTAGCTCCAGCTGTCAGTGTGGCGCCAGCTCACTGAGGCTTCGACAGGAGGGTCTGCAGGCTGCTGCCCACCTGCCCCTGGGGCCACTGGGTCCTTGGAAATCCTCCATGGGACTGGGGTTGAGTCAGGGCCTGGGACAAGCTTGTGCCACCTTTCTCCCCAGCAGTCAGCCAAGGTCCTGGGGCCTATGACCCACAGAAGGTGAGGCTCCAGGGCTTGGCGATTACACATACCTAGGCCTGCTGTCCGACCAGGGTGCGTGGCCTGGGCCCGTCTCAGCTTCTGGAGAGCTTGTGCGGACCTCACCTCTTATCCCTCTGCCCTTGGAGTTTGCAAGGCACGGCCTTGAGGTCCCACATGGGGGCCTCTGCCCCTTGGGGGCACCACCAGGATGGAAAATCTCCTCACTGCCTGTCTCATAAGATACAAGTCCCTCCAGTGCATGTGAGGCTGTGCAACCCACTTTCCTCACCATAGTGACCTCTGTCAGGCCCACTGTGGGCAGGAAGCTCCCAGCAGGCTAGAGGTGGGGGACCCCGGTTGACCACCCTCTTTCTTAGGGTAGGCCTCAAGGCTAGGGGTCCACACTCATGACAAAGAGCCACAGGTGGGCAGAAGGCACGGGGTTTGGAGCTGGGGCAGGAGGCGCTCAGTCCTCTCAGATGCTTCCGACGTGTCCAACAGGCTGTTCTTGTTCTGCGGCTTCTCCTTTTCCTGATAACTTGGCAGAAGCCCTCGTGAGTCATACACTCGCCAGACTGGACTGGGATGCATGCACCTACCCCCGCCGGGGGGCAGGATAGGAAGGCCAGCGCTCTGGACACGTCATGTCCATCCTCAAGGGGTCCCAGGATGCTGGAGACTCCAGGATCATATCTGGCTGCCCCCACACACTCTCTGGGTCCTGGAGGCCCCTCCTGTTCTCCTCTGCGTCTCCCTGTCTCCTCCAGGGCCCCGAGTCACTACAGCCCCTGGGCAGGTGACGGCTCAGCCCAGTTCACAGCCAGGCAGGCAGATAGCTGTAGTTTTGTCCAGGCCCAGTGAGCGTCAAGGCTGGAGACCCTGTGGGGTCTTTAGAATGTGAAAGGGCCGAGGGAAACTTGTCCTGGTGAGCGTTCATACCTAATGTTTCTGTTGTTAGGAGTTTGGGCCCCTAGAAACAGGTGAGGAAAAGTGCAAAATCAGAGCCAAATGATAAACTCGTGTCTCCTCACATCCACTCTTGAGTTAGGAGCACCGTGGTCTCCAGGGGTCCCCCGAGTCTCAAGATTTCTCTTTCCCCCGTTCCCAGCCTTTCTGGAGGGCTCCTGCCCATCTGAGTCAGCAGGTGGAGGGCAGAGTGAGGACTGACCTCGGGCAGAGGCCCACCGAGAGGGGAGTGGTTTGTCTGGAGGGATCAGCCCCTCCAACATCTAGGGATCTCAGAGGGGATCCTGTGAACTGGGCTTGCTGTGAAAGGTGTCTGGAGGGGTTTGGAGGTGGTCACCTGGTCCCATCGGTTAGACAAGGACTCCACCACTGAAGGAGGTGGACACATCTCTCACTCCCACCAATGCGTTTAGCAGGGCCACAGCCTCGTGGTGCTTCTAGACAGTGCTTTGTGGAATGGGGGTGGCAGATGGGACTGTGGGGACAGACAATGTGAGTGGGAGGCCCTGGCATTTCCAGGCCTGACCACCGAGACCACACAAGGTTCTTGGCCAGGCTGGTGTCAGGAATGCAGCTTCGGATGAGCTCAGGTTGGTTTCGGCACCGAAAAGCAACTTAGAGCCCAGTGGTTGCTTGCCAAGTGTGACTGCAGACATGAGCTGAGTGCAGTCCAGCATAAAACTCCACTTGCCCTCATTTTCATGCCATTGCAGGCAGCCTAGGTGAGCCTGGAAGCTCCTAGAGACATCTCCCCACCCACGAGGCAGAGGTCATGGTCCCTCCTGCTGGCTCTCTCTTGGCACCTTGAGGGCAGAGGCCCCGGGCCTAGACAGTTGCTGCTGACAGCAGAGGATTTATAGGATGTCACGTGGCCTGCGTGCTGAGGGCAGGAGGGTCTGTGTTCCTCGAGCTTCCACAGGCCCCATCTGACCCCCCACCTGACTCTCTCCTCTCCCTGCAGCCCCGTGCCGCCCTTGCAGCCACACAGAGGTTCTCTTGGCCGTCTGCACCAGTGACTTTGGTGAGTATGCTGGAGGGTCCCACCATGTGGGAGAAATAAACTCTCCGCGGGGAAGAGACTCTGCTTAAGACTGGGCTTGGGCCCCCTTCCATCACCAATGGGCTTCCCTGGTGGCTCAGAGGTTAAAACGTCTGCCCCCAATGCGGGAGACCCGGGTTCAATCCCTGGGTCAGGAAGATCCCCTGGAGAAGGAAATGGTAACCCACTCCAGTATTCTTGCCTGGAGAATCCCATGGACGGAGAAGCTTCATAGGCTCTGTCCATGGGGTCGCAAAGAGTCGGACACGACTGAGCGACTTCACTTCCATCACCAATTGCAGGTCATGGGAAAATGCCTTCCTTTCCACTCATTTAGAGTGACCCCCACCCCGCCCCAGCCAAGGGAAGGGACCTGTGTGCAAGACTGGGCGAGAGTTGGGAATTCCTCTTTAAGTTGGGAATTCCTATTTGAGGGGATATTGAGCATTTTCCTGCTTTGTGCTTGAGCCCTGGTGCCCCGCCCACACCCAGGTTCCTTGCAGGCACTGAAGTGGGAGTTAGAGGCGAGGCTAGGGCTGAGGTCAGGGACTCAGCCTCCACCTGTTTGTGACATTGGCACAAACGTTCTTGGGTTAAGGGTGGCAACACTCAGTATGAGTTTGCTGGAACCGGCCCAGCGGGACCTGACTCAGCCCCCCTAGGCTCCCAGGGCAGTAGGGGAGTGGAAGTGCAATCCCCCTTCTTCTTTCTGGCCCCGCACACACGGGATCTGGGGCCAGGCTAGGGGTCCCCAAGCTTGTGCCTGCTCTGTCCTTCTTCCTGTCACCTTCCTCTTCTCCAAGCTTCACCCTTTCTGTCCGATCTTGATGCAGAATCACAGCAGAACTTCGGTATTAACTGCAGTCATTTTTCTTGTTCCAACTTGAAAAGCTGGTGCACAGTGAGGTTTGTACCTTCTCTTTCCCCCAACTTCTGTGACTGGACCTTGAGAGAAGAGCATCTTTGCCCCCTGACAGTGTGAGTCTCAGAGCAGCCCCTAGGCAGCCTCTTGTGTGTGGATTGCGCTTTTTAATGAGAATTTCTGGAAGGCAGCATTCAGGATCAGTTCCCAGTTTCGCTGCGGGGTGTGGGGTGTGCTCTTGGCTTGGTGAGCACCCTGCTGACCCCCTCTCCTTCCTCTGCAGTCGTCCGAGGCTCCATCCAGAAAGTCACCCACGAGCCGGAGAGGCAGGAGTCGGCCATCCACCTGAATGTGAGCCGGCTCTACCGGCAGAAGAGCAGGGTGTTCCGGCCGGCCCCTGAGGGTGAAGGCGGAGGCTGGCGGGGGGCGCGTCTCCACACTACTGGAGTGCGGCGTCCGGCCCGGGCACGGCGAGTTTCTCTTCACTGGCCACATGCACTTTGGGAGGCCTGGCTTGGCTGCGCCCACGCTTCAAGGATTTCCAAAGGATGTACAGGGACGCTGAGGAGAGGGGGCTGAACCCCTGCGAGATGGGCACAGAGTAAGCGCCAGGTGACCGCGGCCGCAGCAGTGGACACTCACACCGCGGTGAGTGCCTGGCGCTCAAGCTGGGTAGGCACACGCTGCGAGCGGCCCCATGAGGTTCCAGCTAAGGACTCCCTGACAGATTGATCGGAGATGCTGTAACATGCCAACTAAGTTATTATATTTTTTTTTTAAAAAGAAATGTCCATAGGAAGCAAACTCCCGTGTCGTAAAATGCCTTTGTGTCCCGTTTCGTACTGTTTTCTGGGCATCTGAAGTCACTGTGTTTGGCTGGTGTGTTGAGTGAAGTGTGGGGGCCGTAGCCCACTGCGGACGCCCAACACCAGGGTTGGGTACCATTCAAAGTTGTTTCTTATGATGGAAATTTATGGAGCCAGACACCTAATGGTTTTTCATTTTGTTTTTGGATTTTTAAAGGAGGGGCTTTGCCAGTCATCATCATTTTGGGACTGCAGGGAATAAAGACCAGCCTCTGACGGATCAATGGCGCGTCTGTCTTCGGCCCTGGTCAGGGGTGTGTGGCCCTTAGCTGGGAGTCCAGGTCAGATCTTCTCCTAGGGTCCGTGCCCCCCACAGCCAGCCCTGGCGCGAGAGACCTTTCATACTGGACCCAACTCTAAGTGAGGCTGTTACCTCCATACTTACCACCCCTGCCTTTCTGGTGGACCAGCCCCACCCCCTTCCTGTTAACTCAGATCCTGCCCTTTGACCTCAGCTTCCCCCAAATGCCTGATCCCAGGGCAAATGTCTAGATACCCAGGGGCTGTTCTGAGCCCCAGATCCTCAAGGATGAGTCAGTGTCCTACAGCTGCTGAAACAGATGACCACAACCCAGGAGCTTAAACAATAGATGCTTATTCTCTCACGGTTCTAGAGACTGGAAATCCAAAATCAAGGTGTGGGCAGGGGTGCGCTCCCTGCAACAGCGCCAGGGGAGACCCCTCCTTGTCTCTTCCAGCCTCTGGTGTTGCCAACAGTCCTTGGCCCTTGATCTGGTGGACACATCACAGTCTCTGTTCTGCTGTCCCTTGGCCTTCTTCCCTCTGAGTATCTCTGTCCACGTGGCCCTCCACTTAGACGCCCAACAGTTGCTGGACCCAGGCCCACCCTGATCCAGTAAGACCTCATCTTGATCATACCTGCAAAGTCTTCATTTCCAAATGAATTCACACGCACAGGTTCTGGGTAAGATAAGAATCTCAGGAGATATTCTTTTCATCCTGCTAAGGGCTTCACCTTAACAGGTTTGTCATGTAATCAGACCTGAGGCTGTGATTCTTCCCAAGCAACTGCTGAGACGCCAAGGACCTGGGAGAGGCTGACACCAATCAACGAACACCCAGCCAGCTGCACGGAAAACTCAGGCACACCGTGAGGCGTGGCTGTCTGCCGGCTCAGGCCTGTGGGTCAGCTCAAGTATGCCCTGGCTCAGGCCTGTGGGCTCCTGCAGGTTGCAACAAGAAGCAGGTGTTCAATACCTGCCCAACAAGAAGCAGGGTGATGACCTGAAACAGTAGATCTGGTGGACGGGCACAGGTCCCACTGTGGCTAGTCACTGGGATGCGTTACGCCAGGAGGACGCCTGTAACAGCAGCAGATGTGCCTGGCCCAAGGCGGGGGAGGAGCTGACCCGTTCCTGAGTTCATGCGTTGGGTTTTCTGGGCTGGCTGGGCACGCGGATGCTGCAGAACCAGATTGTCGGGCTTTGGGCTGGTGTCCCTCACGTCAGTCAATACAGGGACGCCGGGATCTGCCCCAGGAGGACCTGGGGCCTTGACCCCATGTGCTGATGTCTGGTGGACAGCAGTGTTTCCTCCACGTGAGGCTGAAGCTTTGCAGGAAGTGCCTGGGGCTAGAGGCCTCTTGGCGAGAGTCTGGAGGGAGCGTGTTGGACAGGTTGGGGGAGAGGGTGGGGTTTGGCACTGAGAGTGTGGCCCCACAGGTGAGTGCCTAGTGCCGGCATGTGGGAGGTATCTCTCTTTGGTCAGGCAGAGCCCTGGTGGTAGTCCAGGGCTGCTGAGTGCTGGGGAGGGGCTGGAAAGGTCACCATTTCTGGAGGGGGTGCAGAGCCTGTGCAACCAACCTGTGCCTTCCTGCTGCCCAGGGGCTGCTGTGGGGTCTGAGGCCCCCGCATGCACCAGCCCACTCTCTTAACACCAGAACTCCTGCCCCCTCAACACTATGGAGCCCTGAGGGGACTAGGGCACCCAGAGGCTCTCTGGAGGGTCCTTATGACTGACCAGAGGCCCTTGGCTCTGGGCAACCCCCGTCTCTCTGTGGATGGAGAGGCCGGCAGCCTGCTGTGGCTCCATCCAGAGGCTGAAGGGGAGGCGTGGAGGAGCCCTGAGTTCCGGCCCGGGGTGCCCTGAATCCCAACTACCTCCTGCCAAGTGGTGCCCCCCATCCCCACCCCCTTGTCTCCACCCCCTCCCATCTTGCACACTCTGCACCAGTCGGCCAAAGCCCGGAAACCACCCGAGAAACACCTCCTCCTGGCAGACCCGAAATGAGATCCCTACTCTCTTGGCCTGTGACACTGGGCATGCTGGTGGGAGCCCCAGGTCCCGGGCTGTCCAACAACATCAAGGCCGGGAAACACTTTCTGAGCCTATCAGCCACCATGGCATCGGTGGGCAGCAGCTCTCCTGCTTCCTGATGGCACCCCTGTGCTGAGGGTGCTTTCTCCTCCCTCTCCATCCTGTGCTTTCCTAGGATATATGTGGGTCCCTGGCCCTCTCCTCCTGCTGGTCTGGGCTTCCTGAAGCCTCAGGCTCCTGCACCCCCAAAGCAAAGGGACCACCCACCTCTCCTCTGTCCTGACCACCTGCAACCTCCAGCTGGGGGCTGCTCATCATATGCCCCAGACCTCATTTCCAGCACCATCGGTGCCTGCCCAGAGGAGCCGGGGTGGGATGGACCCCAGGTATAGGGGCCATGTGCTCACCAGGGCTTGGCCTTGACCCACACCTGCCTGTGTGGTCCACTGGAACCCAGGGAAACCTCTAGACTTCTGCATGTGGGAGTCCCTGGCCTGGCCTCCAGAGGCCAGCTGGCCCCCAGGTGAGGGTCCCTGTGGCCATCCCAAGCCAGACTGGATGGCCTGATACATGTACTGTCGCTCTGAGCCTCCTCTTTGCTGGGCGAGAGTGGAGCCTAGAGTCAGACGCACCTGCGAGGCTTCCATTCCAGCTCCAGCACCAGGAGGCTGCCCCGGAGCTGGGGGACTGTCAGTATGTAAACCGACAGATGCTGAATCACACTGACATGACCGCTGGTGCGGAGGGAAACAGGGCAGAGCTGGGTCTGGGATGTAGTGTGGGTGGGCAGAGGCGGATGAACTGCCGTTTTATCCACAGTGTTTGAGGTGGGGTTTGAGCCAGGCCTTGAGGAAGAGGGGAGCTGGTGTGTGGGAGAAGCAAACAGGCCTGGGATGGGGGAACAGTGGGCAGGGACAGTGATGGAGCACCACATGACATTTCCCTTTGCTGTCTGTCTCCGGGGCACTGAGGAAACCACTCGGTTTTGGAGGAGGAGCAGGGTCTCCTGGAGAGAATTCGTTTCAACCCCCTGCTGGCTGGGCCATGTTTCCACAAATCTAGTCCATATCTCATCTGTCCTCTTCACCCACTGTGGAGGGAATGGCAGACTAGTGGCTCCCAAAGGTGTCCCATTGGAATCCCTGGAGTAATTATCCACATAATCCCTGTGAATATGTTACCTGACATGGCAAAGGGGAGTTAAAGCCACACATGGAACTAAGATTGCTAATCAGATGAGCAGATTATTCTCCTGGGCCTACGGTCATTACTACGTGTGTGCTGAGTCGCTTCAGTCGTATCTGACCCTGCAACCCTGTAGACTGTAGCCTGCCAGGCTCCTCTGTCCATGGGATTCTCCAGGCAAGAATACTGGAGTGGGTTGCCACGCCCTCCTCCAAGGAATCTTCCCGACTCAGGGATCAAACCTGAGGCTCCTGCGGCTCTTGACATTGCAGGAAGATTCTTTACCACTGAGCCACCAGGGAAGCCTATTGTCATCACAGGGATCCTTAAAAGAACCCTTCTAAGGAAGAGAGTGAGAAGAGCGAGAACCAAAGAGACATAGTGTGCTGGCTATGGAGGTGGAGGAGGGTCCTGCAGAGAGAACCAACACCTGACACTCGAGAGCCAGGCGATCATAACCTTGTGCTGCTTTCTAAGCCACAACAAGTTTGTGGGAATTTTTTGCAACATCTATAGGAGACAAACCCCACCAGGTACCTCCTTACCTGAGATGAAGGGGGCTTGACAGTGTCCCCAGGCAGCCTGAGTGCTTCTGAATTCCCCCTAAAATTGTGTGCAGCGTGCCGTGTATGTGCCTGTGTCTGCATTTTTAGAAAACTGGCCCCTAACTTGTATCTGACTCTCAGAGCTCAGTGATTCGTGTAGGCGGAAGCCACGGGGCAGGTGTGGGTTTTGATGGGAGGGACCGGGTTGCCTCCCCTTGCCGTCTGTCTTTCTCTCTGTCTGTCTCTCCTTCTCTGTCTTTGCCCTTCACCCTCCAATCCTGAAATCCAGCCCTTGTGTTGGTTTTCCCCATCAATCCCCTGGTGTTGCCCTCTTGTCTCCGCCGCCCTGGTTGCCTTTGAGCTCACTGCCAGGAAAGTCCAGGTGTGGTTCCAGCACTACCTGTCCTGAGTCACCTTCTTGCCCCAGGCACCAAGGGTGATGACGGGCCCCGGTGGCCCAGAGACCGCCTACCAGGCCCACCTGCAGCAGCCCCCTGCCCAGTGTCCTAGGCCTCTCTCCCTGTGGGTGGCCCCTCTCAAGCCCTGCACATGCCTCCTCCCCATTGCTCTCTCCTGTCCTGTCTGTGGACCACCACCACCCCCATCCCCTGCCCGTCCCATCTTCCCCAGCTTCTCTTCTTCTCTGGCTGGATTTTGGGACCTCATTTGTCCTCCCCCAACCCCCCGCCCCGCAAGATGCCCCATTTGCCCTGTGTTTGGGCTCCACTCACCTGCACAGCTGACGCAGATGTGGCATGACAGGGTGGGCTCAGAAGGGTGGGGACAGTCTCACTGGGGCAGCTGCAGGCACAGCTGGGGGTGGGGCGGGTCTGGACTCACCGGTTCCTCGCTGGTCCATAGGAGTCCTATCATGGCCTCAGATGGCTTGCCCCTGGAGCGGGCCCACTTTGAGATGGGAGTAAGTACAGTAAGTAGGGAAGCCCAGCCTGGGGTTTTCCCCATCAAACACTGCATCCTGCCGCCTTGAATGGATGGGTGACATTTTCTCACGCTCCAAGATGACCCTCAATGTGCTCCAAAGTGTTGCCAAGGCACTTCTAAGACAAGGCCCCTCCCGGGCCCCTCTGTCCTTTGCCCTCCCCACAGCATTAGGGGAAGAAGGGCAGAGTGGGACGGTACCTCCCTGCCCTGAGCGGGCTCCCTGGTCCCTTGTGCTCAGCACCCAGGAGGCTGGTGGAGGACTCTCACTACAGGATCCGTCCCCAGCTCCCAGAGGCTGAGGAAGCCCGCTCCCCGGCCTGCACAGCCCTCAGTGACTTTGAGCAAGGCATGGATATGTGGGCTTCCCAGTGGCGCAGTGTTAAAGAATCCACCTGCCAAGCAGGAGATGCAGGAGACGTATGTTCGATCCCTGGGTTGGGAAGATCCCCTGGAAAAGGAAATGGCAACCTATCCCAGTATTCTTGCCTGGGAGATCCCCTGGAGAGAGGAGCCTGGTGGATTACAGTCCATGCGGTCACAAAAGAGTTGGACACGCCTTAGCAACTAAAGAGCAGCAGCAGCAGCAGCTACAACAGCTATCCCACTTGCATCCTTGTGGTGGATATGTCAGTACTGGACCCCCACTTGGGACCCCCAGGTGGGGCCACCATTCAACCCCTCAGTGGACAGAGGACAGCGTGTGGAAGTGAGTGGTGCTGGGGTGTCAGGGTATGGAGTCCACAGCCGGCATGTGTGAGCCTGGGCTCCTGTGTCCCTTTTCAGGGTCCTCTCTGTGGAGAGCGGAGATTGTCCTGGGTGTTAAATGGCCTTTTCCCTAGCCATCTCCTTAGCTACCCCAGGGCCTGGTGGTATGCGTGAGGGTCTCCTTGCCAGATAGGCATGCAGCCCTGACCCCATGCTTGCAGGCAAACTTCCATTCCAGGACATGTCAGCGCCCAGAGAAGAAAAGAGATTTGCACCAGATTATTGCCCAGTCCCTGCGCGAGGTCAGTGACCCACAGCCCCTGTCTTTTTAGAACGGAAGTCAGAGGACACTGGGCTGGGCTGAGGTTTGCTTTCTTTCTGGCTGGCCTTTCCTGCTCACTGAAGCCAAGTGTTGAAACGTCCATCCCCCTTGCTGCAAATATATGAGGAACTTTCTAGTGATCATGAGCGGGTTGGCAGCTTTATCTCTAATCCACTGAGAAAAGTCCAACCTGATTGTCAGAAGGACACACGCAGCCTGGTGCAGTCAGTACCGAGTCACTCACACTGCAGATGCTGGGAGGTGGGGGTGGGGGTAGGCAGAAACAGAGAAACAGGCCCCACCATGTCACATGATCACACAGGTACGTTGGCATGGACCCTGACCCTGCACCTTGACCTGGACAGATCAAGGGGAGGTTCCAGGCCTGAGTCTCTGCAGGGTGCCTGGGTCCTGTGCCAACGCTGTGAAACTGCTGGGAGATTGCAACCTGGGAGCCCGTGCGTGCAGGTGCCTGTGTCTACTCGTGTGTCTGTGCATAGGCCTGTGGTGCGTGTGTGTTCGAGGCTGAGAAATGATGGAAAGGGAGCGGGGTGGGCTGGCTCGTCCACCTGTCGTCCCTGTGACCTCAGTCCCCCTGGGCCACATCCAGGTCCCCAGGAGTTTTGTGTCCTTATCCACAAACGGAGACAGTTGTGTAGTTCTCCCCCACGCCCCCACCGCCCCCACCCCAGGCCTTCCTGGCTCTGCTGCTTGGGCTGTGGAGGGAAACTTTGTTGCAGGGAGGGCCTGGCCCTGTGTAGCCGAGCATCCAGCTGAGGCCCTGGGGCCTGGCTCCCAGACTGGCTCCTGGGTCTGCGACCGCCTGGGGAGGACCTGGGCTGAATCCGGCCCTGTCGAGGCGCCCAGGGAGAAGGCTGATGCGTCCCACGGGTGGGGGCAGGGAGCCCCTCATTAGAGCTGCAGCTGACACAGAGGCTTCCATCTCACTAATTGATTAAACTGTTTAATTCAGGCCTGTGTGGTGGGAACTGGCCTGGCCAGGCTGTCAGCATTCCCTTCTGCAGAGTAAGATTTGGGGCAGCTTTCTGCCTGAGCAGTGGTTCTGGGCGTCATGTGACAGGGGATCCGTGAGATCAGTCATGCAGGCCTGGGTGCCGTCCCCTCCCCCAAGGCCGCCCTTCTGAGCGGCTGTTTTGTGTGGTCATAGTTGGCGGGGGCCCCCAGAGATCTGGTGAGACCTCCAGAGGTGTGAGCTGACATTCACTCTGAGCAGAGCCTACTGTGTGCCGGCACGATCTAGAGTCCCTGCCTGCTTGGTGATTCCACTCCGGATGGCAGGTGGCTAAGTGCTGTGAAAAATCAGTACATGGTAGTAGGGGGTTGGTGGTGTCTGTGGGGCTTGTGCTGGGGCAGACGCCAAAGGAGGCCACCTCGAGGGGTCCTGGAGAGTCCTCTGGGCGAGGGGCATGCAGCCATAGCCCTGGGCACCCTGAACACCCATCGGCCCCACCTCCCCTCCCTAGATCTTCCCACCAGGACAAAGTCAGCCAGAGATGCAGGATGCGGGTCTGGGTCTCCCAGGGAGGCTCTGAGCCCTGGGAGGAGGGCAAGACCTCAGTTCCCAGTGGGGCTTGTCCCTCCTGGGCCACGGCCAGTGCTCCTGGGGCTACACCTGCCCCAGGGTCCAGCCTGTCCTTCCTCATGCAGTCACGGGTGAGCGTCCACCCAAGGACAGATCGGGCTCCAGGGTTGGGGACCGGACGCGGAGTCACACAGGGGACGCACCCCGAGCAGCAGCACGTAGAGTGGGGGCCTGGGGAACGTGAGGAATCCGGTGTCAACACTGGCCATTGTGTGCTGCCCCTGGGCGGGCAGCGATTTATAAAAACAGCCGTGATCTGCCGCGTATCCGTGCAGTGAGGTCACGGCTGCCAAGGGCTTTGGAATTTCGTCTTCACAAGAATTTTGCTTACCAAGCCACATACTTTCCTGGTCATCAATTTGATTGGGGTAAGAAGAAAAAAATGCTTAAAAAAAAAAAAAGCCTCTGTGGGTTTTGTGTGAGGGATGGAGAGGAGAAGGCGGAGAAACAAGACTTCAGGGCCAGAAAGGCAGGTGTGTGTGTGTGTGTGTGTGTGTGTGTGTCTGTATGTCTGTCTCCATGTTATGGCCCTCACACCTGAACCCAAAAAAGGCAGGGGTGTGTGTGTTGTGGGACCAGCTAGACCTCTGCAGTGTCAGAGCCGGGAGCCGCACGGCCACTCTGCAGCTCCCGACCTGAGTCCTCAGTGGTCCTGTGGACCAGAGCTGGGGGCAGTGCAGAAGGACGTTCCCATGCCAGCATCCTACCGTGGTAAGAAGCACGGGGGCCTCTACCCTGTTTCCCTTTTAGCTCTGCTGAACTGGACCAAATGTCCAAAAGGAGCTCTACCAGAAGAGGAGGGAAATAAAATACAGACGAAGTAAAAATATTCCAGGGCACATTCTTGATCACAGGTAACCGGTGTCGGGCAGGTACCTTCCTCCAACCCTATCCTTTCTGTTTCTACCTGGGCATCTGCCCGGTCCACCTCAGTGTAACTTGGACACAGAGGAGAGGAGACACATCCCAGGCCAGGGGTACTCGATGTGACCACGCCATTCATAACAAAGACCATGTGACTTCTGTCCCCAGCCCCCACAGGAGGCTGTCCCTCACCGGCGCCCGGCCCTCTGCCACCAAACGCCCACCTCCTCTAGCATTTGACACCGAATCAAAGCGAAAGGCAGGACACACGCTGATCACACATGTGCAAGTCGTTATCATCGCAGGGTTATGAGCTTATAAATCCCACTCAGTGAGGGGCGAGCTCCCAAGGCTGAAGGAAGGTCAGCCAAGCCCACGGGCGGCCCCTTGGCCCCAGGTGGAAGCACTTTCCTTCGAGGGCCCCCAGGGCCTGCGAGAAGCTTTCTGCCTCCACCCACGTAGAAGAGGCCGAACCCGGGACCGGCCTGCGTTTCCTGATGAGATAGCGAGTGCATTCTGGTGAGATGTGAGGGAGCCGGTCCAGCCATCAGACTCGTGGCTTCCTGTCCTATGTGAACTGGCCTGGCCTCTGGGAGGAGGTTGGGGGTGGAGGGCTGAGGACGTGAACCCCACTGTCCGTGTTTTTCTTGGCAGCTGGGCACTAGCAGCTACCTTCCACCTCTGGAAGGGCCTCCACATGGACTGGCTGCAGATTCAGGGGGAGTCTGCGCTGATCCAGGTGGGGCAGACCCCTGAAGGTCTAATCATGGGAGGATCATAGGAGATAGGACGCCCCCCTCAGAGACCCCTGCTGGTCAGGAGGGGCGAGCAGACTCCTCTGTGTCCCTTGTCTGAGTGGTGACACCTGAGCCTAGCACGAGGCACTTCGGGGACCAACACCAGGCCCTGGTGGGGGACCTGGCAAGCTGTCCCGCACAGGGAGGAGGCGGGGCCCATGCCTGGGGAATCTTAGCCAAAGTGCAAGGATTGAAGGACGACCTTCAGCCCAGAAAGTCTGGCTCAGAGAGGTGGCCACCGCCTCGCTCCCCATGTCCTTGCTGCTCCCAGAGCCTCCACCTTCTCCTGCTCCATCTCACAGACTCACAAGTGTCATTATTAGTGGGCCTGGGGCTGGAGTCCCCCGCCTCTCAGCCCAGCACACCTGGACTGAAGTCTAGCTCCCTAGCCCATCCCAGGGCAATGATCCCAACCAGCCTGTGACTGTGGACAGATGGAAACAGGTGGAACTGAGTTCATGGGAACTCTTCACCTTCCCTCCTGGTTCTGGGACGCCAGGCTTCTCCTCTCACGAAAGCCTTTTCTGCAGCTTCCCTGGTGATCTGGTGGTTAAGACTCCACACTTCCATTGGGGGTGGTGCAGGTTCGATCCCTGGTCAGGGAACGAAGATCCTGCATGCCCCACATTGTGGCTAAAAAAATTGTTTTTAATAATAAATGTAAAAAAAAAAAAAAAGAATCCTTGCTGGGTCCCTTCCCTGAGTTCATTTTCAAGTCCTCAAAGGCTGAAGAGGTGGGTGGACTAATTGTTCAGTTCACAGCAGGGTGTGTCTGTGAGCGGTCAACTCTGGCCAGAGGGCTCTTGGGTTTGGCCTTGAGATGAGGTTAAGCATGACAAACCCATGAGGATGTTCCCGCAGGCGCCTGCCCACACTCCTGCCTGAGACCCTTGCCGCCTGCCACCAGGACCAGAGGATGACCTGCGCCTGACAATCAGAATCTCTCACCAGGATTTAAACCCAGCTTTGTTGGGGTCTCAGCACCGAGCAGTGGACACACCCCTGCCTGCGAGGCACCAGACCATCCTGGGTGGAGACCCTCAGCCCACAGGATGCCCTACTTCAGGCCTGGTTCTTGTTTGCTCTTGGCATCTGTCAGGATGACAAATGTTGGAGTGATTTTAAAATCTGGATTTAAAGGGCCTTGTGAAGGAAATGAAAATCAGAGCAACTGAAACAAACTTGCTGGATCCTTTGGGAGACAATTGCTGGACTGAGGGCCGCTGTGGGCGGTCTTGGCTGTCATGGCCCTGGCCTGGCCAGGCCAGCACTGTTGGTCCCGGACATGGGAGGAAACAGGAGGGAATTTGGTCATTGTTGTTGTTCAGTAGCTAAGTTGTGTCTGGCTCTTTGCAGCCCCATGGATTGTGGCATGCCAGGTTTCCCTGTCTTTCACTGTCTCCTGGAGTTTGTTCAAACTCATGTCCATTGAGTCGGTGATGCCATCCAACCATCTCATCCTCTGTCATCCCCTTCTCCTCCTGCACTTAATCTTTCCCAGCATCAGGGTCTTTTCAAATGAGTCAGCTCTTCGCATCAGAAGCTTCAGCTTCAGCATCAGTCCTTTCAATGAATATTCAGGGCCGACTTCCTTTAGGATTGACTGGTTTGATCTCCTTGCTGATCAAGGGACTCTCAGGAGTCTTCTCCAACACCAGTTTGAAAGCATTACTTCTTTGGTGCTCAGCCTTTTTAATGGTCCATCTCTCATATCTATACATGACTAGTGGAACAATCATAGCTTTGACATATACAGAACCTTGTCTGCAAATTTGGCCATTGGGCTGGGTGAATTGGCAACTGCAGGGAGTCCGGGGTCAGGGAGGAAGAAGAAGATGATCCGTGCAGAGTGGATATGGGGAGCAAGCAATCTTGCATCTTTGGAGAACCTAGAGTAGGCTCAAGGGCCATTTTGTTGAACTGAATCCCTTCAGCGCAGTTGCGTGGAGTGTGAACAGGGGCAGAGAGGGTCAGGAAGGGGAGGTCATGGTGGGCTGGGACAGTGTGCATGGCTGCTGAGGCTGCAGGAGTCTCAGGAGGTGGGCTGGACAATGCATACTTCCTGTCCCCGGGCTGGTCAGCCTGGTGCAGTTCAGCGGTCGGGGGGCAGACAGTGAGCCCCCACCTCCTATTCCCCGGCATGCACCTGTCGTCCATGGGTGCCTGGGATGTCCATGGCAACTCCAGGCAGCTCAGAGTCCAAAGGCAGCACCCTTGGACTTCAGAACAACCCTGAGACTCCAAGGTCACCCCAGAAGCTGTGCCATGGGCATGGTGAGGAGGCCGCCTCCGTGATTCTGCCAGCCTCAAGACCAAGGACAAGAGTGTCTTGAGTCCTTTGACTGGGAACCTCAGAAACCTGATTGGGTCTGTAGCCAGCCAGGGGCTCTGGGGAGACCCACTGCTGGGAGCAGGGTACCCTGCCTCCATCTCCCCTCAGGTGAGAGGCTGTCTGGGACATAGACCTGAGCCTCAGGCAGCCCCTCCTCTCATTCTTTCCACCCAGCCTGAGGTTTCCTCCTGGGGCTCCTCCCAGAGCTCTTCCCTAATCCTCCTCCTGAGGGTCTTCCCCCAACTCTTTTCCTGGGACTTTTCCCCCCTAGGGTTCCTGCCAAAACTCCTCCCCAGTCCTGCTCCCCAGCTTTCCTCCCGGGCGCCTCCTGAGGACAGAGTCCAGAAGACTCAGGTCCCATGGCCAGTGGTGATGGATGTCCCTGTCACAGAGGAGGGGAGGCGTGGGAAGGGATGAAGTTTCCCACAGGCCCGGTTTCCCTCTATTGCCATCACCTGTCGCCCCCCAGGGGGCCCCGTGGAAAATGAGGAACGTCCAGGTGGGCTCAGCTGTGCTGAGAGGCCCAGATGGAGGGTGTGAGATGGGGGCGGCACATGAGACGCTAAAAGGAAGGTAGATGGTGGGCAGTCCAGGCAGAGGTGGGGGCAGGCCTGGGTCAAATTGACCAGTGCAGAGAAGATGTACTAAGGAGAGGGCCAGTCCTGAGGATTTGAAAATAAAGCCTTTATAGTCTTAAACAACATGTGAAAAGTGTGCTATGAAAGAAAAAGGAAAAAGTCATAAAAGTAAAAATAAGAGAAATGAGCCATCATCCCTTCACCTGTCACATGTAGCCAGTTGAGCGATGGCTCTGGGCACCCCTCATCCCTGTGGCCCATGTGCTTCCTGGTTAAGACTTCCAAACGGGATTTAGTGACAAGCCTGGGGTTTTGGAAGGAGGATGAGGCGAGTATGGGAGACGGTGGGGGTGGAGGGGCCTGGGCTGCATGTCTGGGAAGCACGAGGATCAGGAGGCTGTGAGGTTCCCGGTCAAGGGGAACCTCCTCAATCATCCGAGCTTCATTTGTGCAATGGAAACACGGAGTGCAGGGCACATACCGGAACCTGCATTCCGCCTACGGCACAACCACTCAATGAAATATGCACTATCGTCATGCTCGTTTGCTCAGTTGGCAAAGAACCTTTCTACCAATGCAGGAGACATGAGACTCAGGTTCGATCCCTGGACTGGGAAATGGCAACCCCCTTCCCTCTCCTTGTGTGGGTAATCCCATGGAGGGAGGAGCCTGGTGGGCTACAGTCCACAAGGTTGCAAAGAATCGGACGCGACTGAGCACACACATGCACACATGTCCTCATTGACAAGTGAAGAAACCATAACACAGAGAGGGTGAGTCACTAGGCCAAGGCCACACAGCTGAGGAAGTAACTCAGAATTTTCAGGCAACATTCACAACAGGTACTGTACACATAATGGTTGTGATGGAACCTGGTCAGCTCTAATTGAGGTCTCTGCTGCCCTCAGTGAGTTTGTGGTGAGAGGTCTCCCCTCTCCCGAACTCCTCAGCAGCTCAGAAGAAGATGACCTCGACTTGCCAGGCCCCAGGGCTGGGCAGTTCCAAGTGGCTCCTGGGATGATCGCTAAGTGAGGGTTGTCCTGGCCTGTGGACCCCTCATGTGCTTGTGGGGTCCAATTGTCCCTTCCAAGCTGGCCCACCAGTCTCTTAACCCAGAGGTCTTGGTCCAGCTGGCTGGAGCAGACTGAAAGCTGTTTTGACCCATCTGGCTTCACTTTACAGCATCCCTGGCTGGCCGCTCACAGCAGAGCTCGGGGTCAGAAGGAAGGTCCTCCTCAGGCCTGTTGACTGCCCTTGGCTCTCAGACCTAGTGGGCCCCTATCTTCTGCAGAACCGGAAACAGGACAGTCACCCCGGGGCTGGCGGGACAATGACCAGCA
This sequence comes from Nanger dama, assembly GCA_917880005.1. Lineage (NCBI taxonomy): Eukaryota > Metazoa > Chordata > Mammalia > Artiodactyla > Bovidae > Nanger > Nanger dama. Next base: position 3,017,501 of record CAKJTW010000113.1, on the reverse strand, counting down.
CGAGTCCAGGTCCTGCAGCAGGCAGGAAGTGTCAAGGCTGGGCTCAGGGGACTCCTGACCGGCTGTGGATTTGGGCAGCCCCTTGTCCCAGCCCCGGTGCCCACCTGCAGCGTCCATTCGCCCCAAGCTGAGCCTGCGTGGCCAAGCCGGCATGGCAGGCACTCTGCACACATCTGGGCGAGCACAGCAGGCCATGGCGTGGTGGTGTCATGGCCCAGGAATGCAGGAAGACAGTCTGGGGTTCTGGCATGGAGGCATGGCAATGCACCAAGAATGTGTCTCGTAGAAAGATAATTATGCGTTTGGGGAATATGCGTAAGAAACCCGGTAGATGCCACCGGTTCTGTTTATTTTACCAAGAGCCGAGGCGACGGCAAAGTGGCGCAGCTGGGAAAGCGTCTCTCCCCTCAAGGAGATGAAAGATGCTGGCGGGTACCCAGCACCCGCCTTGATGTGGGTCACTGTCCTCCAGGGGCTGGGTATGGGCGGCCTGGGGGTGGGGGGTGGGGGATGCGTGGGAGGGAGGTGGGCGTGACACTGGGCCCTGCTGCGGCCCCAGAGGAGGCAGAAGAGAGGCCGAGGGGCCGCAGGCGGCGCTCAGCGTCAGGCTGATTTATGGCCGAGTGCGCGGGCAGTGTGCAGAGCGGCTGAATGACCCATTGTGTGGAGGCTGAAAGGCCAGCGGAGCGGGCTCAGTGGGGAAAGATGTGCATTTGATAACTTCTACTCCATTGTGCAAATGCTGCTGCTCCTTTCAGAAAACTTGGAAATCACAGCAAAGATCAGGCAGGGAAAGCAGCGTGATCTCACTAGCAGAGCTGACAACCGTCAGCCTGCTGGTACTTTTCTTTCAGAATCGCCTAAACCATATGTCTGTGTCTGTGTTTATGCATGCATGCATGTGTTCCCATGACGGGGTCATGTATATGTTTAAACATTTATTTTATTGTGGTAAAATACACACAACCTAAAATTTACCATTTTAACGTATACAGTTCGGTGACATTAAGGACGTTCACACTGCAGGACAGCCAGAGCCCCCGTCCATCTCGAGACCTTTCTCATCTTCCCAAATTGAACCTCTGTCTCCATTGAACACCAACTCCCCTTTCCCAGCCCCCGTCTAATTTTCTCTTTATGATTTCATCTACCCTAGGGACCTCATGTGAGTGGAATCACACTCTATTTGTCTTTCATTGACCGCAGTGCCCTCAAAGTTCATCCACGCTGTAGCCTATGCCAGAATTTCCTTCCTTTTTAAAGCTGAATCATATTTCATTGTTCAAATTTTGTTTACCCATCCATCCATGGATGGACACTTGGGCTGTTTCTACGTTTTTCTACTGTGAATTACCCTATGAACATGGGTGTGTAAATACGGTATCATGTTTTGTTTCAAACAAAACATGTTTCCTCTCTTCCAAAATGTTGTTTCCTGTTGCATCCCAGGGATCCAGGAATTGGCAGAGGTGGCTCACTTGGAACCCATGGTATCCTGGGTCTTCAGGGTTTCACATTTGGAGGGTCAGTTTCTCTCCAGCCTCGCTGCCAACCTGAGTCTATTTCTTTGTTTCCTCTTCTGAGGATAAACGTGTGTGCCAGTTAACTCTGGCAGCATGACAGCTGCACTTACAAACTCTGCTCCTTGGTGGGAGATACCACTTCTGCCCTTGGGCACTTTAGGTCCACAGACTCCCAGACAGAATGCAGGGTACTGGGGTTCCCCTCCTCATCTGATGCTTTCTCTGCTGACTGAGAGCGAGAGAGGAGGAGGGTAAGGGCTCCATCCTCTGCTGGGACTCCTGAGGGAAGACAGGCACTGGATTCCCAAGCCTGACCTGCAGGGAAGGGGCCTCGGCTGGTCTGGGTCCTGGGACCCTCAGCGTAGCTGGTCCCTGTGCCATTTTTGTTTCTCTAGCACCTGCGCACTCTGGCAGTGAGTTCTTCATGAGGATAGATTCTGTGAAGGATTCATTTCCTTTTTCCTTACTAAAAGGAGTGTGGTCAGGCAGAACATTGAGATAGAAGTAACCAGATAATAGCAGAAGTTAGACTTTAGACCAAAGTCTAACCAACAGGAGAACTTACAAGATGTATTGTGAAGCTGGACAGGAGAAGGTTTGCAGAAGGGCTTCAGGAGAGGCCCATGGTGGTCTGCATGGGGGAAGTGCTTGATGAGAATGGGGTACAGGACCCTGTGAGTCCCCGGGAGACGTCAGAGTCAGGGGCGCCCTGGAGGAACCTGTGTGGAGCCTCAGAGAGGGTCCTTGTCCCTCCCTCAGGCTTCTGCTTCCTGAGAGACAAGACACTGCACCCTAGCTCTGGTGTACCTACGCAGGGTGGGCCCGAGTGAATCTCCAGCAATGAGTGATACTTGTTTCTGGGTGTGTCTCAGCCTTCCCTGAGTCAGGGGATATGAGATTCCTTCTTCAGCACTTTTGAGAACAGATTTTGAGGGGCTTGTTTTTTCAGATCACAAAATGAGACTTCCCTGGTGGTCCAGCGGTTAGGAATCCTCTTGTCAATGAAGGGGACAATGGGTTCGATCCCTGGTCCAGGAAGATTCCACAGGCTGCAGGCAACTAAGCCCATGCTCTGCAACTTCTGCACTCTCTCTCTAGAGCTGGCGAGCTGCAACTATAAAAACCCGCACACCTAGAACCAGTGTTCCATGGAAAGAGAAGCCATCACAATGAAAAGCCTGCTCACTGCAACTAGAGTAGCCACTGCTTGCCACAACTAGAGAAAGCCCATGCACAGCAACAAAGACTGAGCAGAGCCAAAAATACATCTTCAACATTTTAAAATAGATAAAACCACAAAATGACTATTGTTCTCCTACTTAAAAAATAAGTAAAAAAAAAAAAAAAAAATACCCACTGGAGTCACACCCCAGAATCATCTATTTAATCTTTGGTGTAGATCATTCTCTCCACTTGTAAATACACACAGGTAGGTTTTCAGGCTTTTCAAAATTAGGATCACATTATTTCTACTGTTTTCTGGCTTGATTTTTTAAGTTAATGTCTTGCAGACAGATTTCTGTGACCACAAGTGAAGGCTAATAATGGCATCAGATTTATTTTGCAAGTACAGTTGATGGGTTTAAGTCTCCTTTTTCTCCTTGAATGGATAAGGAAGGCCATGGTGACCTGCTGACCCTTCTCTCATTCTGTCCTTCGCACAAACTCTCAGAAGTGTTAGCCTGGGGAACAGGCAGGCAGCTTGGTGTTGGAGTGAGAGGATGTGCCTGGCCCCCAGGCCCTAGCCACTGGCTCACAGGGCAGGGGGCTCCTGAGGTCCTGCTGCTCCAGGCCCATTGAGGGCGTGGAGTTTGTTGCTGTCCCTGAACAGTTGGGAAGTTCGTTGCATTCTAAGATACAGAGCCCTTTCCTGGTACAGAGAAGGTTCTAGAAGGAAAGAGGAGGCTTCACCTCACGGTAGGCCAGACCCTCCTCTCCTCAGCCCCTCTCTCTGCTGCAGTCTTCTCCCCTTCCTGGTCATCGCCCCTGTCTGTGTGGATACCAGCCTGTCCCCCACCACCTTCAAGAAGGCTAGCATCAGAGAGTGTACCCAGGAGTCCCGCTCACTGGCCAGCCCGAGAGGCCATGGTGGCTGATCTCTGTGACCTCGGGGCCAAAGGCCGAGGGGAGGGGCACAGTGTGTGGGGCCCCCAGGAATGCGGGCGCTGAGGGCCCACGGGCATCACACTGGCCACTGTCATCCATGCGGACCCTCAGGGCTGCTCCACAGGTGGGGAGACTTCCTCCCTGTCCTGGTTCCAAGACTTCTCGGGCCTCACCAGGCCCGTCTTGGAGACCAGTCTGCCTACCGTTTCATGTCGGCTGCTCACTTTGAAACCCAAGAAGTCTGATGATAATATCGCCTGGGACAGAGCCGGGTCTGCTGCTAATTACCATTTGACATTCTGGCTGAGTCCAGCGTGGGTGGGGTGGTGGGGGGACCATGAAAAGCTTATTCATCTGGCTCCGGGCGACTTCAAATGCAACTCCCCCTCCATGGGCAGCGGGTGCCCCCACGACGGACGCCTGCTGGGTGTCCAAGGCTGGCTGAGAGGGAGAGGCTGGTTGGAGGTGAAACAGATGGAGATTCATTCTCTGCAAGAAGGTGCTGCCTGTTTCTCACAGCGGGGGTCTGGTCTGGGCTGGCATGCATCTCTCTAAGACCCAGGAACCTCACGGGGCTTTTAGGGAATGAGTGAAAACCCCAGAGCTGAGGCATGTGGTCCTGGCAAGGGGCTCCCAGGGCAGGTGACCAGGAAGGGTGTGCGGGCTGGGTGTGTGTTGTCGCCTTCAGGGAGGCAAACACATTCTCCATCCCCCTCCCCTCGTGCAGCTAGAGATATACCAACCGACAGGCATGGGCAACCGACAGACGTGGGATGCAAGAATCCCTCTTGTAGATCACCATCTGATCTAGAAGGGCCTCCACATAGGTTCTCTCTCTCAGTGTCTGTGTGTGTATTTTAGGAAGATTTTGCTCTGCTGTTTTTCCTACATGGTGGTTTAGTCGCTAAGTCATGTCCGACTCTTGCAACCCCATGGACTATGGCCTGACAGGCTCCTCTGTCCACGGGATCCTTCAGGCAAGAATACTGGAGTGGATTGCCATTTCCTTCTCCAGGGAATCTTTCTGACCCAGGAATTGAACCCAGATCTCCTGCATTGCAGACAGATTCTTTACCGACTGGGATTTGAGGGAAGCCCGTTTTTCCTCCATAGACAAACTAAGTGTACAATTTTGTCCTTTATTTGGGGCTGAGCACGAACAGGTTCAGGTCCATTCATTCTCCTGCCGAGTATTAGCCATCACATAATGTTGCTCCTGAGAACTGGGTACCAGTTCCCCTTTCTCTAGATAGATCACGTTCCTCTAGAGTAGTCAGTGGCTGCACAGGAAAACGATAGGACATCCAGAGCCCTGATGCTCATGGTCAGACACTCCCTGTCCACCCAGCTCCTACAGGGTCCCTCTGGACACTCCCTAATTTGGACGACACAGCAGCCTGTGGGCCGGAAGCTCAGAAAGGGCCAAGCAGGTGGGCACAATGGAGCACTGTTCAGTCCTGAGAAGGAAGGGCCCACTGTTACATGCTACAGCACAAGAACCCTGGGAAACCCGCTGCTGACATGTGGCCACATGTTGTACCTTTTATGATCCCATTGATACGAAGCATCCTGAGCAGTCAGACCTACAGACAGAAGGCAGATTGGTGGCTACATAAAGCTGAGGATGGGGAGTGACTGCTAATGGGTACAAGATGTCCTTTTGGGGTGATGACAATATTCTGAAACTAGATAGAGATGATGGCTGCACAACATTGTGAAGGACTAAATAATTTTCTATGTGGATTTTTACCTTAATTGAAAGAAAAAAAAAGCTGTTTAAAAATTCCCTGAGGTTAGAGGCCCAAAGTCCTCCAGGGCTGCACACCTTTGTTTACTGGAAACTAGAGAGAAACTGATCCTGGAAAAGATTAAGGGCAGGAGGAGATTGGGGAGACAGAGGATGAGATGGTTGGATGACATCATCGACTCAAAAGACATGAGGTTGAGCAAACTTCGGAAGACAGTGAAAGACAGAGAAGCCTGGCAGGTGCAGTCCATGGGGTGGAAAAGAGTCAGACACTACTGAGCGACTGAACAACAAGAAAGAATCTCAGATTCAGGGTGTGACATTGGAATGTGCCCCTTCCCCTCCAGCACTGACCCTCCCAATGGCACTTGGGTGCTTAGGAAGAAGTGGAGCCAGGATGGGAGGAGGTGGGGCCAGGAGGGAGGAGGTGGGGCCAGGATAGGAAAAGGAGAACCCAAAGCAATGAGAAAGGTTTGGAACTCGCATTAGATGTCGCCTATAAGTGAAAGTGAAGTCACTCAGTCATGTCCGATTCTTTGTGACCTCGTGGACTGTAGCCTACCAAGCTCCTCTGTCCATGAGATTCTCCAGGCAAGAATACTGGAGTGGGTTGCCATTTCCTTCTCCAATAAAACATGTGTGTGTGTGTGTATACTCAATCATGTCCAACTTTGCGACCCATGGACTGTAGCCCACCAGGCTCCTCTGTCCGTGGAATTTTCCAAGCAAGAATACTGGAATGGGTTGCCATTTCCTAGTCCAGGGTATCTTCCTGACCCAGAGATCAAACCCACGTCTCTTGAGTCTCCTGCATTGGCAGGTGGACTCTTTACCACTGCGCCACCTGGGAAACCCCCTTGTAAAATATACTAGGCTTAAAACTGTCTTATTTGTAAAAGTTTATGCTATGTCGTTTTCATAAGTAAGTATATTAAGAATAACTAAAGCATGTTTGTTCATCTGCATTCATTTTCTGAGATCTTAAGCTGTGCCAGTGCTGTCTCATGCATGGCTCTCACACAAATAGAGCTGATTGGTTGTGAGAGGCACACGCAGAGTTTAAAGTTCTGGGAGTAAAACGGCAGTCCAGGGAAATAATTCAGAATGTGTCCCCCGATCAGACATGATTAAATCTCAAGGGTGTGGAGTGGGGTTCATAGGAGGGCCAGGTGGACCAGGGCTGCAGCCAAGGTCTTCAGAAGAGATGGGGAAAAGTAGTCAATCCTGGAAAGGGGAGGGGACCCTGTGGGTTAGGGCTGGTGGCTGAGCCTGAGTCGCTTCCAAAGCCTAGGGTCAGCTTAGGGCATGACAGTCTCCTGCTGCCCAGCATCCCAGAGGGAGGAATTCTCCTTTGTGAGGTCGGATGACACTTGGGTTCCCTTTTGGGGATGGGTCACCACGAGTCCCTGCCTTTGAAAGCGTTGGCTGTTTGGGCTAAAAAGCCGGGCCCTGCAGCTTCTTCCACTTGCTGGCAACATGTCCTATTGCAGGCCAGGGACACAAGAGGAATCAGGACTTTTGCTCTGAGCTTGCAAATTCAAAGTACAGCCAACACCATTTCATTGCCCTGTAATTAGCTGTGAAGTGACAAGAACCTGGACACGACCCAAACGATAAGCATAGGGTGATAATCAACACTGCTCTGGTTTGTATGGAGACTTCTGCAGAGTTCTAGAAGAGTCTGGGGAGTCCCAGTCACGTCCAACGGGATGAGTAATACTGCAGCTTGAAGACTAGATATTCCTCCAGCTCCCTCTTCTCCTCAGGGTTGCACAGCTCTCCCTGGGAAGAGGGTTTCATGTCTGAAACGAGCAGCAGGGTACAGCTTAGCCAAACTGCAAGCTTCTGCCTGAGCCCAAGCAGGTTGGGCTTGTGTCCTGGCTAAGCTGGAGGCTGGAGACTCGGGGTCCAAACACCATGGGTCCCTAACCCCCAGCAGACTGCTTTTTAGATGTTTAACAACCGATGCAACTGAACTGAACTGAACAATCAATCAACTGTATTACTTACAGGACAATGCTCAAGAACTCCTCGCGTTTCTGGTAATTAACGCACCTCTCAGTGCATGTGTGGTTCAGCCACACCAGTGATTCCATCTGTGTTTTGTGGGTCGACACCCTCCCCCGCCCCCCTGCCCCTCCCCACAGCACTGCCCGGGGCTGAGGACCAGCGGCTTTGCAAGGACTTTTCTCCTCCACCTCCTCCAGACATCACCCATGAGGAGCCCGGGGGTCTCCATGACCATCATGGGAGGACAGTGCCATCCGTTTGGAGAGGAGCAGGTGGGGAGGGTCGGGGAGAGTGACATCACACTCCAGCAGTCCTGAGTGACAAGTGTTGACGATATGAGCCGCGAAGATTCCCCAGTGGCAGCAAGCACCTCGGTCCTGAGCGCCAGGCTGCATGCTCAGCTCCCCTTCACCCCAGACACGCACACGCTGGCCAAGGGTTGGCTTCGATAGGAAGCTGCGAAAGGGTCTTGTAGGCAATACTGTGTGCTGATGTGAAATCCAGTCGTCTGAAAAACCATGTTTCTTTTGTATCGTGGTTCACAAAGAGGATGAGGAGGGAGAGACAGCAAAGAGAAGAGTTCACCCCCAAACCAATGCTTCCCGCAAAACCAAAAGCCTCACAGCAATTATCTCTATAGATTACCACCGTTTTCTCCCAAAGAAATCTGAGATGGGCAGGAAGGGAGGAGAGGAGGAGGGGGTGTGTCCCTCATTGAGGGTGGGGCGGCATTGGTCTGCCTTCCCGTCAATCTTCCTCAAGCCCTTTCTTGTTGGGAGTTTGAGGCAAGGCAGACTTTCTGGGGCTGCGGGGGGTTGAGTGGGGGGCGCAGATCAGATGCTATTTGAATCTGAGCAGTCTAGGCTTGAGTGCAGGAAGAAGCCTGGATGGTGGAGGCAAACTCAGGGGTCTGCATTTTCTGTGAGTTTTTCTGAATCTTTGTTCAGGGCTGGGTGGTCCTAGCCCCAAGTCCCGGTCCAGTATTTGTACAGTGACATTAAACATCGGGAGGTGTGTCAAAGTGCTGGAGAAAGTCTTTTCAGCTTTGGCAGTTCCGTTCCACCCCCACCCCCCGCCCCCGCAACACACACACCCGGGGTCATGAGCTGTGTTGTGAACTTGCTGGAAGTTCAAGGGTGAGCAGGTCTGGCATGCCTCCCACGCTCCATGGTCAACAGTAAAACCCGGACACAGAAGGACCCTGCATCCAGTGCCAGCTGTCCAGTGGGCTGCCCCTAAGATGCAACTAGCTCTCATTCTCAACGGCATCCTGGGGCAGGAGGTGGGGCGGGGGGATGTCTCCAACACTGAGCAGAGCTGAGCACTGCACCACAGAGGCTGCTGGTGTCTGTCCTGTGCGACTCAGGGAATCAGCCTGTCCTGGAATCTTGGAGCCGCAAGGATAGCAACATGCTTGCACTCTAGTGAGTGACTGTCCTCTGTTTTGTCCCTTTAAGGCAGGCATCTGTCTTCCTTAAATGCCCTCCTTGGGGAGAGTGAGTCAGAAAGGCAGGTTCTCAGCTCACATCAGGGCTGCCACTCAAGGCTGTTCAACTTTAGACCAGTTGCTTGGCCTCTTGGGGCTCCTTAGGGAGCAGAGAAGGTGGACATAGAGAGGGCTTTCATCACACAGCTCCCTTTGCTTCCTTATTTCCACTTTCACTCCTGTGTGATGGTGTTTTGCTGGGGGGAGGGGTTGAGGGGCTCTGATGTGCACAGAGGGGTGCCATCCTCAGGGGCACTGTGGCCCAGGGGTGGGGGGCAGCCAGGTTGGCAAGGGAGGGCATGGGTCTCTTCATGGTGGGGTCTGAAGAGAGAAGGGTTGAGGCAGGGGATGTGGTATGGGGTGACAGGACATAGGGGGTTCCTGTCGCAGCCCTCAGGACGTCGCCCTGCCATCCAGGGTCCACGCTGCCCTGAGCCCTCCCCTTCCTGAAGCTCTGGGGATCTTTCCAAGGCAGGGCATGTCAGGGGCTGAGAGGGGCCTGCCTTGGAGGCCTTCTGGCTGTGGAGCTGGGCAAGGGGCTCAGTTCAGACCTTCTGTGTGACGCTGTGGGGGTTTAGCTCAGGGGCAGAGCTTTGACTGCAGAGTTTCGGTGCAAACAAGATGAGCAGGATATTTCTAGATGACTCCCTCGGCCAACCCGGGGCGCGGCCGGCTGTCTCCACGGCAGCGGCCCCTCCCAATGCCACTCCGGAGCTCTCGTTAGCTCAGGGACCCGTGCGGGGTTGCTGTGGAGCTGGGGACCCAAGGGGCCTCTGGGGCCAAAGACTTCAGACCCCTGGTGTCAAAAGTAAATTAAAGGCAGGTGAAGAATGTGTGTGGGGGCAGCCAGGGCCCCTGGACGACTGTGGCCTTGCAGCACCGGGCGGCTTTATGGGCCCTCTTACAGCTGACAGGCAGCCCTGGTGGGCAAACACTGAGAAAATTGTGATGGGAGCAGAGGACTGTTGACCAAACATGAAAAAAAGGAGGCACCAAGCCTGAGAAAAGGCCAACAAGGGCAAACAGAATGAACGCCGACCCCAGCTCTCGTGGACCGTGCTGATTGGGGGCAGCACTGGCTAGGGGGCAGTGCCCGCTCACCCCCGAGGGTGGGCACCATCTCCCGTGGAGGCTGGGGAGTGCGGGCGCACACCAGCCCCGCCTGTCCTTCCTTAGAGACCTTGGAATTGAACAAAAATCAAGCAGGTTTCGCACCTGCAGGACTTGTCAGAAACCTTAGCCTGTATTTCTTGTGAATCTGCTTAAGCAGCGGGCCCAGCAGTGGGGCCTTGGATGTGGGCATGATGGTTGTGGAAACACCTGCAGGTTTTTGACATTACTCTGTGCAGAAGGTGGGGACCAGTCCCTTGCCCCTGAGTGCGAGCTGGATTTCGTGGTCTGATACCAGTCAGCAGAAAATGGAGGATGGGATGCTATGTGCTCTCTGGGGCTTGGCCAGAGGAAGGGCCGCTCTCCCAAGGAACATACACTCTGGGGAAGCTAGCTGCCATGGTCAGAGGACGTTCTAGCAGCCTGAGGCTTGTCCTGGGGAAATGGGCCTCCACCAACAACCAGCAACAGCCCCCAGCCATGAGAAGGGCCACTCTGGCAGGGGAACCACCAGCCCGAGTCAAGTCTTCAGGTGAGATAGGCTGAGACCACAAAGCAACACAGCGTTGTGGCTTCCAAATTCCTGATCCATAGAATCTATGTGGCCAGTAAGTGCTTCTTAGTGTTTTAAGTCACTAATTCTTGTTCTGCAGCAGGTATGCTTAGACGTTCTAACGTGGCCAACTCTTTTCGATCCTTTGGACTATAGCCTGCCAGACTCCTCTGTTCATGGGATTTCCCAGGCAAGAATAATGGAGTGGGTTGTCATTTCCTCCTGCAGGGGATCTCCCTGACCCAAAGATCAGGCCCATGTCTTCAGTGTCGCCTGCACTGGCAGGTAGGTTCTTTACGCCTGAGCCATCATGAAGTCCTGTAGCAGTAGCCAGCAAACAGGTTTGGGTTTTGTCCTGTTGGAAATGGGGAAGCTTGGGAGGTACAAGGAACATCAAGATGAAGAACCAGGAAAGAGCAGGAGAAGCCATTGGGACACCAAGAGCAGGACGGGGAGAATGTTCTGGACCCAGGGTGGTCCTTCCCAGGCCTGTCCTCAGTCCCCCAGTGGTGCTGGGAGACCAGGTTTGTGAAGCGTGGGATTCAGAGGCATGCTAAGCTTTCTCCCCTGATCAACTGTCATTACAGCACACGTGAGATAAAAACATGTTCTTAATATTCATGCTTAATTATTTTAACAAAGAAATGTGGAAAAGTTTGCTGTGTCAGGGAGGGGTCACAGGACAGGCAGCAGAAAGGAGCATCCTGAGGCCCCAGTGGAAGCACAGGGGCAGGTCCACGGGGAGGCTCTGGCCTCCCCGACGTGGAGACCTGGGCTCAGGAGGCCGAGCACAGCTGGGTAGTGCAGAGGGAGCCTCTGAGAGCAGAGTGGAGTGGACGCAGGTCCTCACCAGTCTGCTGGCTACAAACAAAGACAGAGGATGACAAGTGCTGGTGAGGGAGGAGCCAGGGAAACGGGAGCCCTGGTCGCTGCCATGGGGGACAGTCTGGCAACTCCTCAAAGTGTTAGATGGAGTGACCCTGGGACTGTCAATTCCACTCCCAGGGGTAAGCCTATAAGAAATGAAAACCTGCACCCACACACTGACGTTATTCATATAAATCCCAAAGTGTTACCAGGAATAATGTATATGTGCGTGCGAAGTCGCTTCAGTCACGTCTGACTCTGCGACGGTAGCCCGCCAGGCTCCTCTGTCCCTGGGATTCTCCAGACAAGAAGAGTGGAGTGGGCTGTCATGCCCTCCTTCAGGGGATCTTCCCAACCCAGAGATAGAACCTGCATCTCCTACACTGGCAGGTAGGTTCTTCACCACGGTGCCATCTGGGAAGACATTAGCAATAGCAACATAATCCAAATGTCCATCAGTGGACACACAGGTAAACAAAACACGGTCTGTCCACACAGTGGACAGCTATTCAGCCACACAAAAGGAATGAACCAAACGGCATCGTGCGTGACCCCTGACAACGTGATGCTCAGTGAAAAAGAGCTACAATTCCATTTATGCGAAACGTCCAGAAAAAGCTAATCCACTGAAAGAAAGAGATGAGTGTTTGCCAGGGGCTCCGAGAGGGGGACTGAGAGTGACCGCTGCTGGTGTGGGGTCTCTGGTGTGTGATGAAAATGTGCTAAGATTAGGTGCTGGTCGCACAACTTTGTGAATGGGCTAAAGACCACTGAATCGTACACTTCAGATGGTGGGTTGTATGGTGTGTGAGCTCTCTCTCAATGAAGCTGTTTGACAAAGAAGGAGAGGCAGATGTCAAGGGAAAGGAGAAGGGGAAGAGGAAGACGCAGGGCAAGAATCCACGTAGATGGGCGGCTGCAGACAGGGAGGTGGGACCTAGATGTCACGAAGCCATGCCAAGTGCCGAGGGGGACCCCATGCTGCAGGTGAACAGCCTCACCAGAGTAGTGCTCACGTCCGCAGGTAAATGATCTCACCTGAGTGCCACATGGGGACTGTGTCTGTAGGGAATGAGCCTCACTTGATACAGCCTCACTTTGAGGGAGCGGAGAGCCTGCTGCTGCACAAAAGACAGCTTTGGGCTTTTCTCACCAGCCAGCAGGTAAGGGAGCACACGTGTGTTGGAGCATTTTGCTTAACAATAAACGATAAGGGTGCTAGGAAACTATTCCGTAGAGCCCAGCTCTTTTCTTAGATTATTTTGGATTTAAAGAGGAGGCAGAAAGGTCAGCTTTCTGAATGGTACGTCCTTCCCACAAACGAAATGGGGGAAACAGCTTGCAGACGGCAATGTGTCCTTCTGTCAAAGGTGGTACTGGAAGGAGATGTGAATTGTTTTTGCTTTATTTGGGAATAGGGGATGGGAGTGGGGCTGGGGGCCCAGAGGTCTGTGGACTGATGGAGTGAAGAGCATGGCTTGGGTTGAGTGATGGTGGCAATGGTGGTGACCGAGGCAACTCCCAAACTAGGAAGACATGGTGGAGGAGTTGATGGAGGAGGAGGGGGCCCAGACAGGAGGCGAGGGGTCCACCCAGATGCATGCCCAACATACCTGCAGAGGAGGGTCCCTGGGACAGGACTTGGAAGCTGACAGTGTGATGGGCATCTGGAGGTGGAGGTGGAGTTGGGGGGATGCGGCAGAGGAGGGTAGGCGGCCCTGTGACTGAAACCATGGCACCTGCAGGAGGAGTGAATTGACACATCAGGATGGCATCAAGGAGGCAGCGCCAGTGCCAGTGTCTGGTTTTGTTTGGTTTTGGAAACATTTTGGAAGCTCAGAAGCACGGAGCGTGGAGCGAGCAGTCTGGCGCAGGTGTCAAGGGTGGTTTGCGGGCCTTGGGAGCCAGGCTGGGAAGCCGTGGAGCCCTTGGAGCCAAAAACCCTGTAACAACCAGGAAAACAGGACAGGGGCCATCACAGCAGGTTGGAAAGGGAGAGGGGAGATATTGAGGGGCTGAGAGCAGCATTATTACCTCCGGAAGAAAGAGCGTTGCAGGAGCCCCACGCAAGCTCATGGAGAAGCATGGGGCTTTGTCTGGAAGTGAGGCTCTCATGTGTGCTTGTCCCCTCGGGGCCACAGCCCACTCTCGCACTGGTCCTTATTTGGGGCCTGGGCTGCCGGGGTTGGGCACCCACGTGAGCCTGGGCCATCCTGACTCTCGTCCAATGACACGCAGCTGACGGGAAGAGCCCCCCGGCCACAGGCGGGACAGGAGAGCATCAGGAAGTATAGTGACTGAAATGGTCATAGTGATTGAAACGCGATAAATAAATTACAATGCATGAGTCCATGACTATCCAGAAAAGAAAGAAAATTTGGAGGCGGGGGGGAATAAGGAGCTCTCAGTCACTTTTGGGAAATGCTGGAAACCAACTCATTACTCAAAAAAATGGTTAAGGAAAGCAGCAGGCATTTATCCTGCTTTTCCTGAATGAACAGTAACCACAGTCGACAAGAAGGTTCTTAGAGAAACACCCAGCTGACAGATACAGGGAAGTGGGGAAGGTAAAAGCAGCCTTGGACAGCCCTGGACCCTTGGTCAAGGGCAACATCCTTGAGGAAGCCCCCCAGGAGACACACCAGGAAGCCCAGTGAGGATGTGCTCTTGCTGAAAAGCGAACCTGACATGGGGCAATCTCTGTGTCCATTATGGGCTTGCAGGAAATACTGGCACAGAAGGATAGCCAGGCAACCTGGGGACCCAGCCCGCTGGAGCTAGGATGTGGTACATCGTACAGGGTAAGCAACAAGAAATTGCTTCAACAAGAAATTAAAATGGAGAGTGTTATTCATAAAGCTTGGGGCATATCAACACATTGCCTTTTTAGACTCTGGATTCTGATGTTTAAAAACAACAGCTGTATGAAATGAGACAACTGGGGAATTCTGGACATGGGCCGTTTATTTGGTTTTAAGACTACTAAATTTTTAGGTGATAATGGTAGTGTGGTTAAATTCTTTAAAAGTGTGTCTCTTTTGGCAGCATTTACAGGCAAATGTGGTATGTGTGAAGGTGGGGCAGAGATGGACTAAGACAGGCCAAGGGTTGAGCACTGCTGAAACTGGGTAATGGGACGTTGGCCTCATCATACTGTTTTGTCTACTTTAGCATTTATGTTTGAAAATTTCCATAGTAAAAACATTAAAAATCGATGCCCCCATGGAGCTTACAGATGCTTTGCTGTGCATGTTTGTGAGGTGGATAAGTGAGAATGCTGCACCGTGTATTAATTCAAGGGGGAGGGAGGGTATGTGTAAGGGGTGTTATGATTTAAGTTAGGGGTGGCTCTCACTAAGAAAGTGACTGGAGATAGGGATGGGTGGGGGTGAAGAGCAGTCCAGTCAAGGAGTTGGACGTCCAAGGCTGAGGCTGCAAAAGGAGCAGCCTGCCATCCAAGGGGAGGGATAAGATCCTAGAGAGACCTCGGCTGTCAGGTGGGGGATGTGGAGCCCCTGGCAGAGAGGCCTGGCAAGTGTACCACCATCTATGAGCTTGATCAAGACCAAGGGTGCAGATCAGCTGACCGGAGTCTAGTCGGTGAACAAGGCAGAGCAAATAGGGGCTGGCCCAGGGCTGGTGGTGGCGTGTGGAGCTAAGTTCTGAGAAGCCCAAGGAAGAAGGGCATCACCCGGATGCCACCCTAGGGGTCAGACTTAGGGGAACCTGCCCGCTGGGCCCCTGCCCCCGTGGTGGCAGTTTCCTCCTTCAACAAGCAGTGTGTGTTCCGTTCCACACACTCTCACCTCTGACAATACCCAGGGGTGACTGCAGCCACCTTCCAAGTCTTCAGGATGAAGCAGCAGCCCGAGGGCTCTGGGACGGGTCCTTTAGCCGCTTCCCACTTGCATGGGGCAGCGGCCCCTGGCAGGGCCAGCCGAGCTCGTCTCCCTGTTGCAGGCGTGAGGCTATTGCAGTGCCCTCATGTCTCACATCCTCTGAGCGGCTGTGGTCAGATGGCTCCCCTGGCCCGCGATGCGTCACTCCCAACCGCTTTTCCTGCCGCGCCCTGGGTTCCGGGCCGCCCGGGTCCTTGGAGAACCGAGATTCTAGCTCAGCCTCGGCGCCTCTGGAGGCATCAGCTGGAACTTTGCCCCGAGAGGGTGAATTGCGACACAGGGAGATAAATGGCTGTGTCGGCATATTTCCACCACGTGCTCAGTGCTGGGCAGGCCTCGCATTAAAGCAGAAATGTGCAGCATCAGCAGGAAACATCTGCGTGGGGTGGGGACAGGCTGCCAGGAGAGACAGTCCCGCGCCCTCAGACACGGCTCCTACAGCAGGTGAAGCCCAGCCTGACCCAGCCCGGGGAGGGGGGTGCCTGCAGTGGAGCTTGAGAGGGGAGGGTGGGGAACCCCGGGTGGGCTGCTCAGGTCTGGTCTCCATCCTTCCATTCCGGCAGGGGGCCCCCAGGCGCCTGCCGGAAGCTCTGTTTCCTGTGAGTTTGGTAGGAGGATGAGCCCCTCATGGGCGGTGAGCAAAACTTCCTGTTAAGGCAGCATCTTGGGGCTCATCCCTAGGTTGTCTTGTCCATCTGCTCCCGTGCAAACACCCTCAGGCTCCTGCTCTGAGCCCTGGGTGCTGCTGAACACTGGTGCTGCTGGCTGTCCAGTATGACAGCCCCACAGCTGTGGAGGCAGCCAGGCCTGGGTGGTGTGGCCAGGTGGGGTCTCCTCCTCGAAACAGCCCCTTGCCTCTGTTTCATGGACGAGAAACTGGGGGAAGATGGTGAAGCGTTTGGCAAGGTTGGGCCAACTCAGGGCTCCATGGTTCAGCTGGGCTCACCACCACCTCTGACCTGAGGTTTCTGTGATAAGCTGACAGCCATCAGTCCCTTTATCCACACCCCTTGCTATGGACAGTCACTGAGAATTCACCTCCTGGAGCTCAGAGCCAGTAGCAGTGAGGGTCAGAGGTCAGGACCAGGGACAACTGCAACCACCCACATCAGCTGGCTTGGGTTTCGTAGTTCACACAGGAGGTCGGAGCTTATCCCACTTCGTCTCACACCACAGTGAGATTTACTGTGGTGTTTGTGAAGAGAGTGGAGGGCTCTGACCTCATCCGAGGTGGCCAGCTTCCCAGGGCCTGTTCTTCTCTAAGTGATGCTCTGCATTCTGGTGGATGCCTGGGCGTCTATGGAAATAGCCTGTTTGTGGTTTTCGGATACTTATGTTGTGTGATTTATAACTTGGTCTGTTTCACAGCTGCACAAGATCTGGCTCCTCAAGGAGAACAAGCTTCAACCAGAATCTAGCAAACAAGCATTTTAGCTCTGAATTTCAGGGACCAGTTAAGGATCCCCCCAAGTCTGAGGACTGATCAAACTGACTTAGTCTTGCCTGATCCCCACCCCCCCCCAAATTAAAAATAAAACAACTGCAAAAGTCACCACTGTCATCACTTAAAAGAATGAAATGAGGAAGGAGGAAGTTGCAGAGTAAAAGACACTGCTCACTGCAGCGGTCGTCAGTCCTCACCGGCACAGACATTCAAGACTCTGCCCCGCTTCCCTGAGCAGGTCACTGACCAGCTGAGGCCCCATGAGACCTCAGAGCACTGAGAGGTATAAGGAAAGGACCCTCAGCAAGTGCTGTGTCCTTCAAGAGGCTGCCTGCAATGACTCAGGTTGCCTGGTCTCTCCTGGGCAAGACCGTGGTCACAGCTGTCACGGGTCACTCCCTTTGCGGCCCACTCAGGGGCCCACTCCCCAAAGCCACGCCACAGTGTGTCCTCCTCTGGGGTGGGTGGGAGCCAGGCCTCTCTCTCTCTCTGATGGAAAAAGTCACAACTGTGCTTGGATGGACACTGTGGTCATGAAAGAAGTCCCACCTCCCACCCCACAGAGAGAGACGTTCCCTGTAGCCCATCTGAGGGAGGGGGCCCTGCTCAGCCACACCTCTACTCCACCCGACTCCCTGAGAGGGCAGGGGCTGGGGGTGTCCCTCCCTAGGGTGGTCCTAAACCCCACGGACATAGGGTCCTGGAGACCTACTGGGGCTCCAGGACCATCCTGTGACTCATGTGTGCATTTCACCTGTCTGTGGAGTTTAAGACGTGATTGAGCATGTGTGTCCGGCAGTGGATACCTCAACAACCAACTCTGTTTACTCATCTCGTGAGGCTAACGTCACACTGCTCGAGGCCATCAAGACTTCTCTGGGTTTTGGACAACTGAGCAGCCTAAGCCAAGCGTAGGGGGAGGAGCCACGATGTGAAGGGAGAGAGGCCATGGTGAGAAGGGGGCGGGGCCATGGTGAGAAGGGGAGGGATCACAGTGAGAAGGGGCGGGGCCATGGTGAGAAAGGGAGGAGCCACAGTGAGAAGGGGCGGATCCGGCTCTGAGCTAGGGGCCCCTGAGCCCAGTGGGCAGTCCTCTCACCGTGAAAGTCTCAGATGTCTGACATGGTGACAACATTTGCTTCAGGATTTACCGACGGATCTGTGATTTTTCCGAGGACGCTTTGCTGTGGGTTTTACAGTGAAAGAATCCCTGGAAGATGTATGCTGGTGCCCGTGTGCTGGGCCTTTCACTCTCCGTTCTGCTCACTGCACTTGTCCTTCTCCCCAGCCACTGGTCATCACAAAGGGACTCGGAGATGGCGCAGGGTTGCCAGCGCTTCAGATGACCACCCAGCCTGACCCATGGAGCCCTGCCGCCGCCCCCACCCCGAATTCTTGAGCATGTGGGAGACAGGTTCCTTTTTCTCTCCCTTTGCATCCTAGGAAGTCACTACCACAGCCCACATTTAAGAGATGATCGATTCTTTCTAATTTAATGCTGTTTCTTTCTCTTTTTTGGCAACTCCACGTGGTTTGCAGGATTCTAGTTGCCTGACCGAGGATGGAACCCTGTGCCCCCTGCAGTGGAAGCATAGAGTCACAACCACTGGGCTGCCAGGGAAGTCCCTCACTGCTGTTTCTTGAAGAGCTTTTCCTTTTGATACTAAAGAACTTTGTATTCTTTTCCTCACCTGCATAGTATTCCACTGTATGTACCAGCCATCACTAATTTGACCAGTTTTCTCCTTAGTATGGAGAATTGGCCAGTTGTCTCCCCAGTATGGGAGGCAGGGCCCCCCCCCGTACTCTTGCCTGGAAAATTCCATGGATGGAGGAGCCTGGTAGGCTGCAGTCCATGGGGTCACTAAGAGTCGGGCACAACTGAGTGACTTCACTTTCACTTTTCACTTTCATGCACTGGAGAAGGAAATGGCAACTCACTCCAGTGTTCTTTCCTGGAGAGTCCCAGGGACAGAGGAGCCTGGAGGGCTGCCATCCATGGGGTCACACAGAGTCGGACACGACTGAAGTGACTTAGCAGCAGCAGCAGGATGTAAAGAAGACTGAACTTGCATAATTTTTTTAAAACTAGGATGTAAAAGTTTTATGAGAAACTATATTTAATAGTCTGAAATTATCTCTCACAAAATACTTATTAATTACAAAAGAATAAATGTAGGGAAACCAAGCAGATACTACCTTCAGCAAGTGATCCAAGTTGACATTATCTGTAATGAGACAAATAGATATCACTTCCCTCTTGATATTGTCACAGACCAGGATCCTTGAGCTCTTGAATCAATAAAAATTGTTGAGAAGCCAGACAAGGAATTCAGACAAAGCTGTACTGGGACTCGTGCAGCACTAGGGAATAAAAATAAGTAACAGGTGCCCTTTGCCCGCTCTCTGATGTGGGTGAGCTGGTTCCTAAATGGTGTGAGAGTGGGGGCTGATCAGTGGGTTGGGCTGGAGGGGCCACTTAGGTGGTGGGTCCACCCTCTTGGTGATGCTGTGTGCAGAGATCCTGTGGGGGACCCAGCTTTTCTCCTGGCCCCTCAGAAATGACAGCTGGTTTGTGACCGTTTTGTATCTTGTTCATGATTGGACCCAACTGAGCAGGTAGGCAGTTACTTTTAGTCCCTTGTAGTTTCTTTGTGTTCTGTTGCTCCAGGAGACAGATGTAAGTGCAAGCAACAGGTCCCAGGTCCCGTTGCTATCTCAATATTGATACACTGTGAAGGACACAGCATACAAATAAATATATGGTTATATACATTGCATATATATGAGAGAGAAGAGAAGAGAGAGAAAAAGCAAATGTTTAAAATATTAACTGTTTAGGGAATCTGGTAATTCTTTGTTTTTGTAACATCTCCAAATTAAATTATTTCAAAATAAAGATTTTTTAAATTAAAGACATAAAAGCCTGCCTATCCCAGGATTATAGATATATTATCCTGTATTTTTAACCTAATACTTCATCTTGTTTTATTAATTTGGCTTTTTAAACACCTAAATTTTTCCTCTGGAGCATAGTACCAGCTGTGAATTTAACTTGTCTTCCAAATATGAACATATATAATTTTTCAAACATTAGGTTTATTTTTAATGTAAGTACATATGATGATTGTTCTCTTAATTTTAATAAAGTTTTCAAAACCAATACATGAATTTTGAACATATATTTTTTTAAATTCATTATTAACTTCACTAGGGCTTTTAAAAAGACCCTCCATCAAGTTCTTCTACACCCTAGCAGGTCTCAGATCCTAATTTCCCATTTTCAGATGGCAGCCCTATTTTGAAAGAGCCAGTTTATACTTAAAATGTGTGTCCAAGTACACACACACTCACACGCATGGACAAATATGAAGAATTTTTTGAAGCACCATTTCACATCTACCATGAGGAAAAATAATGAACAAATTCATCTTCTCATTGTAACTTTACTATGAAAGACAGGAATGCAATATCCCATGCCATATTTTAAATATAAATATCAGTAAGTGATAATACTGACAAAGCTTAAGACTTTTCAGAGATATTTAAAATGTAAGGCTCAAATAACTGCAGATTCCAGACATGCTATTTAGTGATCAGTTCCTCTCAAACATTAGTTTTTACATAGATCTGATAAACTCTTAGAAGTGAAATTGCTGAGCAAGAGCCCTCTCTCTACCGGAATTTGTACCATTTCACCGCCTTCCCGTGTTCCTGTGCTGCCCACCAGTGTACGGGTAAACTCTAGGCTGTTGTTAATCAGATATATAGAAAATGGTTTCTTGCTATCGTTTTGAAATTTATTTCTGTTATCATGAATGAGTTTAAGCGTATCATGTGTTTTAAGGGGCTACATTTGTATTTCTTTTGTTTTTTTTTTTGGTAAACTATTTGTTCACTGGTGTGTAAGAGCTCTTTGAATATAAAGATTAGTCCTTCCTACATAGTATGAATAGCCTGGTATCATTCAGCTTTGCACTTTGTGTTGTAGTTATTTTGGCCATTAAAAAGTTTTTAACTAAAACATTTTCATCTTTTGTCGTTTCTGGGTTTCTTTAGGTGATGAAAGGTGCTTTTTTAAAATGCTTTCCTCTAGTACTCTCAGGGTCTTCCTGCTTTATATTCACATTTCTGATCCTTTTGGAATGATGCTGGTGTCTGGTGAGAGGTGTGTGTCTAACTGGTCACCTTGTTGCTTGAGGAGCATCTATTCATAACGTCTTGTTGGCACCACCTTTACACACAGCAGCATCCCCTGTTCTGGCCTCTGTTCTCTTCCATGTTCTGTCTAGGTGTATTCCAGGAGGCAGGTCACGTCACGTCACGTTTTGCTGATTAGAACATCAAGGCCCCGGGAGTAGTATCCTCCAAAGGTCTCCTGGGCGAGTGGCTCTGCCAGCCTGTTTCTTCACCAGGGTGACTTCTTTCTCCCCCATCCTCCCACCCCCCGAGGGGGTGAGTTAAACAGGAATGACCAGAAGGCAAAATGTCCAGGCTCCTTATCTGTGTGCTGAGATCTCAGAAGCTGCCATGTTATCTAGGGCTCACAGAGATGCCGTGCAGCCCACTGGCCGCAATGCTGGTCTCAGAGAGGAACAAGGTTCTGTTGGGGTTTCACAAGATCACTCTTTGACCTGAGGGTGAAGTTCAGATGGTGCCAGCTCCTGGTCTTTCCTCCCTCCTCCTCAGCTGTGTGTGGACAAGGCTGCCCGATCCCTGCTGGAAGCCTCCTTGTCTCTCATCTGAGCATGTGTCACCTGCTCAGGTCAGGCTTTCCTGACTCCTCTCCCCTTCCCCAGGAAGAATGACCACATCCTGCTTGGACCACTCTGTCTCCCAGGCATCATCCTTGAACTGCAGGGAAGTGTTTGCTTGTCTTTATCTGAGCTCTGAGCTCCTGGAAGTCAGGGCTGGGAGTCTCTTCTCAGCCCCCAGGGCTCATGAAGTGAATTGAAGGGTGTTGACGGTTTTAGGATAGTTCATGAATTGCTAATATTCATTTCCATTTAGGACAAGCTGCGTGTATGTACAGCTGTTTGAGTTCTAAACCAGGCAGCGTATGCCTTGGTGCTCAGCAGTACATGGTCTTGGTTCTTTGACTTCTCTGTAGCCTCGGAGCAAAGGTGCTCGGTCACAGCGCAGCGGTTTCTAGAACTGGGGAAGTCTGTGTGGCCATCCTGAGTTCCTACCCCACACTGTCCCTGTACCCTTGTGTGCCCACACCCTACCCACCAAAGCCCCTACTAGGCAAGTTACAAAACAAGTAAATCAGTCATTCTCTCCAAAGCTCCTCTTTCTCCTCCTGATACTCCTCGGACACATCTTCCTTCCCTTTCCCCCAGCTCATGGTCAGCAAATCCCTTGAAGGTGTGAGGTCTCAACTTAGACCTTAGAGGCTGTTCCTTCCTGGGGATGTGGGTATTCTGATAGGAGATTCTAGAAAATCAGTAAGTGCCCTCCACCCAACTCATTTGCCCAGCCAGCCTTCAGACAGCTGAGCTGAGACAGTGGGTATGAGGCCCTCCAGGAGCTGTATGCAGTCCTTTGCACCCCTACCTTCCATGTTGATGAGAAGGTTAAATAGCATCACCGACTCAACAGACATGAATTTGAGCAAACTCTGGGAGATAGTGAGGAACAGGGAAGACTGGCAAGCTACAGTACATGGGGTTGCAAAGAGTCGGCCACAACTTGGTGACTGAACAACAACTTCGATCTTGATCGGCTGTGATCAAGCCACGGGTCCCTACAGGGTGGTGCAAGCCCACATCCCTACTGGTTCCATGTGCACCATGGTGGCTGCAGTCACTCTACTGCCTGGGGTAACCCAGGTGAACCGCCCACCCTGGTGTCTGAAGTCGGCCCGTGGTCTTTAGTCAGGGCTGTGGAATATCCCCTGATGAGCCTGGGGGCCTGGATCATACGCAGTCAGTGAGAGAGAGGCTGTAAGTCTAACAGAGGCCATCCTCATCTACCTGTTCCCAAAGGCCGCACAGAAACCCTGCTGTCCACGGCTCACTAATCTAGTGCACAGACCAGGAGATGCCAGGGCTGAAGGCTGCGGCCTTAGAACCCTGCATGGAGCCACATTCCAGCGCACGTGGGGGCTCTCTCCAGAGACATGGTCACTCAAGTAAGTTACTTCCATAAAGTGCATCCCTGACAAGCACAGCGAGAGGATCCTGCTGCACCCTGTGATCTCACAGTCAGGACGGTTATGCCCTGGTGCTGTCTCACTGGCCCGGAGCACGGTGGAAGGAGGCAACAATGATGGGAAATCTAAAGAGAAGCTATAGTGTTACATGCTTTGATAACTGATTTCATGTTGGTGACTCAGTAAAGAATCTGCTTGCAGTGCAGAAGACCTGGGTTTGATCCCTGGGTCAGGAAGGTCCCCTGAAGAAGGGCATGGTAACCCACTCCAGTATACTTGCCTGGAAAATTCCATGGAGCAAGAGCCTGGTGGGCCCTAGTGCATGAGGTTGCAAAGAGTTAGACACCATGGAGCAACCTTCACCTCACCTAGTTTTATCTTGCTAGGGAGTTATATGTCAGTCATAGTCAAAATATCAAGCTGCATGGTGTAATGAGTGATGACGAATTCTGAAGTTTCCACCTGTAATGCTGGGGTTTTAGCAGTGATGAAAGAGTGGGGATTTGTCCTGGGCAGGGGAAGGTCCCCCAGGGTGGCTCAGATCATAGGCAGGAAACCCCACCCAGTCCCCGTCCCTCACTCTCACTTCCCATTCTGTTACTTGCGTGGTGAGATGTCAGGGAGTGAAAGGGAAGTTGGAGGGGAGACGTAGCTACACATGAAATACATCAGGATGTACCAGGATGCACTTTTCCTGGTGATTAATACTCTTCTGTGTGACTTTCTCCCCCGAAGAAAGCCTGAATAGGATCCAGGCAAATGAAAGAGATTAGCCTGGGTTGTTCAAGGGTCCTTAATACCTCGCCCACAGAATCACGTGGAGCTTATTCTGAGTTCACTTTCTCCTCTTCCTCTCATGTTACTTCAGAGCTTCATCCCTGTGGGTGGGACCTCACAGCTTCTCCTAGGAGCTGGCTGCCTGGGGTGGCCTCGTCCACTCAAATCTAAAGAGTAAGCCCATAGACACAGCAAGGCCCCAGGAGATGGCTGGAGCCCTGGGGTGGAGGGAGGGACCTGCATGGTGGCTGGAGTTGGGATCAGCCAGGCAGGACAAGGACAGGAGCAGAGGACGTGTACAGGGGTCCCCTGAGAAGTCTTTGCATCACCCACAGTACCCATCAAAGATCGCTGGTCTCCACACTACCAGCTTACTGTCTCATAAAGTGTTTTCTGTTAGTTGTGTAAATTGAATATAATAAATTATAAAAAAAAAAAAAAAAAAGGCTTCATAGTCTGTAGATAAGTTCATTGACCACCTGATTTGTGTTAACACTGTGGCTGCTTTGCCTATATAGTCTCCCCCATCCAGAGACGGCGGTAAGAAGGAGGCTTCTAGAGGAGGAAGGTGATGCTTAGACCATCCTCATGTCAGAGGCAGGAAGAGCAGGACCAGGGCATCGGCTCCAGCGCCCTGACTCCTCACCTTCTAAAGTACAGTTTCATCTTAAGGAACCTGCTTGGATTCAGCTCTGTGCTAGCAGCAACCTCCAAACCCTGCAATTTTCACTGAACAACCTGAGGGAAGACTGCATGGGTTATGATGGAGGAAAGTGAGGAAGAAAAGGAAAGAGAAGAAAGAAAAAAATTTTTAATTAAAAAAAAAAAAGGAAAGGGAAGAAACCAGGCAAGGGAAGTTCAAGCTGCTGAAATGAGGCCCTTGTGGGCACGGGAGGTGCAAACAGCCTCCAAGATGGGGACTGGTTCTGGATTTCCCATGTAGTACAGTCGTATTTCAGCTCATGGAGAGAACAGATGTGAGATGTATTAGAAACCCACAAGCTCAGTGGGAGGATAGGGTGATGGCAGGTTGTGGACTGGGTCTCTTCTGAAATTTCTGGGTCAATTATTTTTCAAAGGGACATTCAGCCTTTATTTTCAGGCCAACCTTGGCATGACACACGTCATCTTGGGATGTGGTGGGTGATCCACTGTGGAGGGACGGAATGTCACTGGGAGATTTTCCACTGGTTCAAGTCTGGGAGTGGGGGAGGGAGAGGGCACCCCATCTCTGCTTGGGACACACACTCTTCTTAAGGTTGCCTCCTATGGAAGCTCATTGTTTTAAGAATAAAAGGTGAAAAAAAATGTGAAAAGGGAGAATTACCTAAAACCTTTTACTGGTAAGGACCTCCCTGGTGAGTCAGTGGTAAAGAATCCACCTGCCAATGCAGGAGAAGCAAGTTCAGTCCCTGGGTCAGGAAGATCCCCTGGAGGAGGAAATGGCCACCCACTCCAGTATTCTTGCCTGGGAAATCCCATAGACAGAAGAGCCTAGAAGGCTACACTCCACGGGGCTGCAAGAGTTGGACACGACTTAGCAACTAAACAACAACAGCAACTTTGCTGATAAAGATCTGCAGGCGCTAAAAGTTCCAAGAAGAGGCTCAAGGATAAATGGTATCTTCAAGAGGCTTTAAAGGCTGCAGGCATCCTGGGCTTGTGATCTCGGAGCTGCAGATGAGGGGAAAAACTCAGCCTCCCTGGGTCAGTCTTCCAAGGAGTAAGGACCCGGTGGGGAGTGCTTGCTCGGGGAAACAGGAAGAGAAAATAGTCTTCAAGAAAGAAGACACGATAAAAACTAAAAGCAATATGGATCCCATCAATGCGACACGGTTGAGAAACAATAGCTCATCTATCAAATATAACGTGTACTTTTATTCATACACAGACGTGAATGAGAACCATGTTGACATGGAGGAAGGGGGTGACAGTTTTAAAAAAATGGGGTGACAAGTTCTCATTTGTCTCCATTTGTGTGTGTGTGTCCAGTGTGATACCAAGGTGGGGAGATGGTGCAGTCTCTCGCAGTGTAGACCATAACTGGGTACCTTGTCTGTAGAGAATCTTAATAATACAAGTGCCTAGAAGTTGGTCTCCTTTTAGCATCACCTTGCATCAGCAATTCTAAACTCTGTTAGTGATAAAACACTTCTCCCTGCCAGCGGGTACAGCTGCCACTGTTTCCTGTCTCGCTCAGCCACTGTGTATTTGCATATGATGTATATAAACATGAAGTTAAACATGGGGTACACACACAATTTTTTGTTAACTCAGGTTACCTAGGAAGGGCTTGGGGTTGGTATGGTGGGGGGAGGAAAGAAGGATCAGCAGGGCAAAGACAGGAGGAGGGAAAGGATGGGAGGAAGGGATAGTTAAGGAGCTTGAGACCAACATGTACACACTGCTGTATCTAAAATAATAACCAACAAGAACCTACTGTATAGCACATGGAACTCTGCTCAATGTTACGTGGTAGCCTGGATGGGAGGGAAGGTTGGGGCAGAATGGATACATGTGTATGGATGGCTGAGTCCCTTTGCTGTGGACCTGAAACTATCACATTGTTAATCAGCTATACTCTGATATAAAATTAAAAGTTAAAAAAAAAAGGAGGAAATAAAAACACTACAGCCTCATAATGTGATAACACCTGATGACATTTTATTGAAAATTACATATGAATTTAAGTAAAGGGAAATTTTAAAAAGAAAAAAAAAAAGGAAAAGATCTTCAAAGCTCTAGATTTTCTTCCCAGAAAGCCATACACTTTCACACCAAACTCAGGTTTAGACACCCCAAAAGCCATTGCTGGATCTCCTCTCCCAGGGTGAGAGTCTGCCGCAGGCCTTGGGCTGGTCTGGGCTACAGTCTGATCCTTTCTACTCCTCATGTAGAGCAGTTGAAACCCCTGAATATGGTCAGAAGACCTGGCCTGGAATCTTTTCTTGCAGCCTGCTGTCTGTGACCTTAGTCGTATGAATCCTTATGCTAAGGAGCAGTTTCCTCACCGTAGAAGGGCCCCCACCTGCTAGCTGGGTGGACAGGACAGGTAAGCTTCTGGCCAGCTGGGTCTCCACAGGTCATAGTCAACCACAGGACTTCTAAGAACAAAACATGTCTCCCATCATCACCTCCCAGGGCTCCTTCTGTTAGAATCTGCCCAGGCAGAACTATGTGTTCAAAGCTCTACATATTCAGCGCTTGATAAAAGCTAATTGGACGTGAATTTGGCCACAGCTCAGCTAACTGGTGAACTAGGGATCCAGGAAAAACCCTTGGGGTAAACCTTTCAAGGATTGCAGAGCATGGCTGGACACAGGTGGGACGGGCTGGTTTGTGGACACTCACTAACTTGCCCTGGTCCCTGCAATTTCTACTCATTCTGTCTATTGGTTTCCTCCTTTCCCCATCCTGCCACTTTTCTCTCTGCTTCCATTACTTTTTTTCTTTTCTTTTCTACTTTCCTTTGACCTCTCCACCTCAGCTGGTCTTTAGTGTTTGTTGTATGTATTTTAGAAGTTTTCTGTGTTTTTAATCAGAAGAAGACCTTAATCCGCTCTCCAGATCCCCATGTAACCGTCGGGAAGTGGTACTGGTGCTGAGCAAAGTGCAGCCAGGCCCTCACTTCACACCCCCGCTGCCAGGCTTGGGGCCGCCCACGGGAAAGTTCCTGTTGGCCTCACTGCCTCCATGGCAGAGGCCAGGAAGGCTGATGGCTCTCAGTGGCCTCACAGCAGGCTGGACAGTCAGCTGGGAGGCAGGCGCTGTTCGTGCTCCCAGGCATTTGGGGTGTAGCCTTTCCCTTCCAGCTCAGAAGGGACCTGGGAGCCCCAGCTGGTGATTCTGTGTTCTGCCTCTGGCTCTTAGTAAACACTGCTTAGAGACTCTTCTGTGAGCGCCGGGAGGCGTAATCTGCATGGCTTGACACGGGTCATGCCTGCATTCTTCTTGAGTGGCTGCCCCCAGCAACACAAAGCTAAGAAGCAGAGGCCACCAGGAGAGGAGGCTGCAGTTGCCTAGCAGAGCTGGTCGCTGCCAGGCCACGTGGCCAGGCACCTTTGTGGGGCTTGCTGGCCGCTGGGCAATCCACACCACGCCCAGCTCCCAGAGGTGCCAACATGGTGCTCACAAGCCTCAGACCAACTGGCTCCTGGAGCTCCAGACCCCACCACACACACAGCCACAGTTCCAGGGCATCAGTGGCCCTGCAGGAGTGGAGCCGGCTGCCCATCCTTGCAGCTGCCCTGGGCGAGCAGTCCAGGGACCATTACCCACCACTCAGCAGACAAGCCCAGGGCTCTACCACCCGATTACCCAAACTCTGGGGTTTTCCTATTTGGGCCACTTCCCCAGTCCATCACAGAAGTGTTGTTCAGCTCTCCTGCTGTAGGATTAAGCTGAGGACTCTAGGTGTGGAGGCTTGGGCATCTTTCATGCTCTGCTTGGTTTGTAACCCTTTGTGTGCGAACAGGAGCCTGGGGGAGGAGTGGGCAGGGGGGCATGTGTGTTTTAGCTCATTGGACACCACAGGGTCCCTGAGAAATTTGGGGACTGGCTAAGCTGTCATGTAGTGACTTTCTTGGCACTATTGGCTCACCGCCTGGAGAAACTCTAACAGAGAAATGCCGAGTCCTTGAAGATCCACAGCCCAGGCCAGGGAGAGTGATCCTGAAGCAGGGATGCTGACCCATACTGGCACCTCGTGCTCCCCAAATGAATGAGGTTAAGGAGAATCCAAATGTAAGATTTGAACCATTTGGGAAATGGCCTAACAGATTGGCTTTGACTATGAGGTATTTACATTATATGCGCTGATACAGAAGTGCCTCTCTGAGGCATTGTATTGCTCTGCTTGAAAAGTAGAGCTTCCCTGGTGGCTCAGACGGTAAAGAATCTGCCTGCGATGCAGGAGACCTGGGTTTGATCCCCGGGTCCAGACGATCCCCTGGAGAAGGGAAGATGTATAAATGGTTGGGTGTGGTCTGCATGGAACCTAGAAAAGGGAGTGCAGGGAGACAGATCTGGCTTTGTTCTTCAGCATTGCTTGGAAGGAGGGTGCTTTGGCCCTGAATGTGGGCTTCAGAACTTCATGGGAGGCACAGTCCTGTGGTGGAGGTGGGCATCCCTACTATGTATTAACAATTCTTCTCTTGGGCTCATTTGTCTGTTTCCCTAGTACTGATTCTCTGTTAACTTTCTGATTATAACTTGGCTTCCTTTGATTTGTTGCCTACTGAATGAGAAAATACTGATGGGCATATGAGCAGTAAATTGAATTGTCAGCATTTTGGGTTTGTACATCAGTATCTAGGGGTTTGGTTATTGTGAGTCAGTCCCCTGAGAGCCACCCCTCTAGCTTCCTCCTGTCCTCACTGTGTACGCTTCTTTCAGATTGCAGCAACACTGGTTTGTAGTGTCCCTGATGTTGCTTTTTACAAACAGTTTTACTAAAAAAAAAAAAAAAGCTTTATTGAGGTATAATGTGCATAAAACTCATTTCAGTGTAAAACACATGCTTTTTAGCTAATTTATAAATTGTGCAGTGATCACCATAACCCTGAAAGTTTTAGAAAATTTTCATTGCACCCCAAAACATTCCTCATGCCCGTTAGCAGTCAATCCCCCAAACCCCTCTCAACTCCAGGCAACCACTATTCTGCTTGCTGTCCCTATAAATGTGCCCTTTAGGGACATTTCATATAAATGGAATCATAAAATAGGTAGTCTTTTGTTTTGAGATTCATCCATGTAGCATGCATCAGTAGTTTCTTCCTTTACATTGCTGAACTGAATCCCATTGTGTGGATAGGCCACATCTTGTTTATTTATTCACCAGCTAATGAACATTTGAATTGTTTCCAGGTTTTGGCCATTATAAATAATTCTGCTGTGAACATTCACATTCAGGTCTTTGTGAGAACATGTTTTCATTTCTCCATGATTGGTATCAAGGAGTGGAATCACTTGGTTAAACAGTAAGTTTATATTTAACTTTAAAGGAAACTGCCAAACTATTTTCTGACATAACTCTTCCACTTTTTCTTTCCCACCAGAAATGTTTGAGGGTTCCAGTTCCTCTGTGTCCTGGCCAACACTTGTTATTGTGTCTTTTTGATAATAGTCATTTCAGTGGATATAAGTAGTATCTCACTGTGGTCTTTAATTTGCAGCTCTCTGATGACTAAGGAGACTGAACATCTTTTCATGTGCTTAAAGCCATTGACAACTTCTTACTTAAAAATTTGTTTTTATTAAATAACAGAATATGTGAGGTACTTAGGGCTTCCTCAGTGGCTCAGCAGTAAAGAATGTGCCTGCAATACAGGAGCTGCAGGAGCCGCAGGTTCAGTCCCTGGGTTCCCCGAAGGAGGGCATGGCAACCCACCCCAGTATTCTTGCCTGAAGAAACCCGTGAACAGAGGAACATGGCAGGCCACAGTTCATAGGATTGCAAAGAGTTGGACACAACTGAAGTGACTTAGCACGCACACACAAACGTGAGGTACTTAGTACAGTTTTTCTATATATTTAAATATATGTAACTGCTTTATGAAAGTCTAATGTATATTATTATATGTTACAAGTGTACAACACAGTGATTCACAACTTTGAAAGGTTATATTCCATTTATAATTATTATAAAATACTGGCTATATTCCCCACATTGTATAATATATCCTGTAGCTTATTTCATACATAACAGTTTGTGTACCTCTTAATCCCCTGCCCCTTTATTGTCCCGCCCCCCTTTCCTCTCCTCACTGGTAACCCCTACTTTGTTCTCTATATCTGTGATTCTGTTTCTTTTTCGCTCTATTCATCAGTTTGCTATACTTTTTAGATTCCACATCAAAGTGATGTCATACAGTATTTGTCTAAGCTTCTTTTTGATGTGGACCATTTTAAAAGTTTTTTTATTGGATTTGTTACAATATTGCTTCTGTTTTATGTTTTTGTTTTTGGCCACAAGGCATGTGGGATGTTAGCTCCCCAACCAGGGATCAAACTTGCACCCCTGCATTGGAAGGTGAAGCTTTAACCACTGTCCTGCCAGTGAAGTCTGCTGCTGCTGCTGCTAAGTCGCTTCAGTCATGTCCGACTCTGTGCGACCCCATAGACAGTAGCCCACCAGGCTCCCCCGTCCCTGGGATTCTCCAGGCAAGAACACTGGAGTGGGTTGCCATTTCCTTCTCCAATGCATGAAAGTGAGAAGTGAAAGTGAAGTCACTCAGTCATGTCCAACTCTTAGCGACCCCATGGACTGCAGCCCACCAGGCTCCTCCGCCCATGGGATTTTCCAGGCAAGAGTACTGGAGTGGGGTGCCATTGCCTTCTCCCCAGGGAAGTCTATTGCGTCTATATTCGTGAGGCTTACCAGGCTATAGTCTTCTTTTCTTGTGATGTCTTTGGTTAGAATATCAAGATAATACCGACCTCATCAAATGAATTGAGATGTGTTCCCTCCACTTCTATATTTGGAATAGCTTGTGAACGATTGGTGTCATTTCTTCTTTTAATATTTGGTAGAATTCACCAATTCTACCAGTCAACTGGTTTTTCCTGTGGGATGATATTATTAATTATCTTTACATATTCAGATTCTATCTCTTTTTGAGTCAGTTTTGGCAATTTGTGTCTTTCTCAGAATTTGTCCATTTCATCTAAGCTATCTAATTTATTGGTGTAGAGTTGTTCATAGTGTTGCTTTATATTTCTTTTAATGTCTGTAAGGTCAGTGGTAACCGACTCCTCTGTTATTCCTGATTCTGGTATTTCCTGTCCTTTTCGCCCCTTCACATTGCTTCTGCTTCACAGCATCTGCTCCTTGCCTTGGAGCCTGCCTCTTAAGCTGATCCCCAGTAGCTCCCTTTGGGTGGTCATCGAACTTGGGCTTTTCGGTCACGTGCGATAACACAGCTATGCACCTAAATGGCTGGCATTAGAAAGGGCTCCGTAAACATTAGCTTCTTCCCTTTTTTTGTTTTCCTTGACCCTGAACCTATCTGGACTTTGGTGAACTCCCCACATGGCCTGGATACAAGAGTTCCAACCTCTTTCCTCCGATGCTGGCTGGAGGGCAGCCGGTCTGACTGCAGAGATGCCCTCCTCCACCGCAGGAAAGACAAACCCTCAGTGTGCTGGAGTCCAGACTCCTCAGTATTCAGCATCTCTCTCCCATGTCTCCTACAAAGAGTAATGTTTGGAAAGGGGCTGGGGCTGGAGTGTGGTCAGCATAGACAGCCTGGTGGACTCCCACCTCCAGCACAGCTGGGTGTTGGTGCAAGCTTAGAGCCAGGGAAGGGTAGGGCAGGGTGGATGTCTGGGGGTGGGCTTGGCCAGTCACCACTGCTGTGTCTGTGTGCCCTTCCTCCTTGTGTCGGCCCCAGGCCACATTGAACTGGGGCCCCGACTCACTCCTGCTGACCCCAGCCTCTGGAATGGGGAATGGCCACAGTGAGGATCCCAGTCAGATCTGGGAGATGTACTTTACAAACAAGGGCCACCCAGACAGACCCTCTCTTCTTGGCATTTCTGTTTTCCTCTCCCTTAAGGAGCCATAATGAAAAATGTTATTGGAGTCAAATACAATCTAGTTGTAAATGCTAGTAAGAGATGAGAACATGCCTACAGACTCTTGCTCATTGGTTGGAACCATGTGGGTTTTGGCTGCTGCCCTCCTTGTTAACATTTTTATTCCTATCTAAACCAATTAAGCATAAACAGTGGGACAGGAACTCCCCAGATGAGGGGATCCTGATGGCCTGTTAGGAGGCCTTGCCTGGGGGCGCTCATGTGATCTTTTCAGCAAGAGCAGAGAAGTGCTTTGTTTTAAAAGCCATGAATGTGGGTCCTGACCAGGCACTGCTTGCAGGGTCCTCCCCCAACTTTTGAGAGCTGCTTGTGAAGATTTGGGGAGTCTTACTGGCTCCTCTCCAGAGTCTGGCTCAGAACCCTCAGAGACCCTGTCCAAGTACTGTCACCACGGAGCCCAGACCATAAGCCCTCTAAATTACAGCCTTGGGGGCACCTTCCTGGCTGAGCTCCTGGTGGTGTCACCAGTGAACAGAGGCTGGTCTGGTTCCCTCACCCTCTTGGGCCCCCTGTTCCCGTGCCCAGGGACCCCAGCAGGAAGGCACGTTGTTTTACCGGGCCCACACCAACTGTGAAGTGAGTCCCCCTCTCGGCTCCTCATTGCAGCCGCTGTCCTTGGTCTCTGGGAAATGAGGCAGGGCTTCCGTGTGTCCCTCCCTCATGTGGTGGCCACTGTGACAGGCCCTGTGGCTTTCCAGACACCCACAGCTTGGCCACCTGCCCATCCCTCCCTCTTCCTGGTAGAGCAGCTGGAACATTCTGGATTCATCTCAGGATGTTCTCTCCCCACTGGTGGCCCAGCTCCAGGTGAACCTGCCTCCCCTCTAGAGACTCAGAGGAAATCAGACACGGGGTGCTAGGGGCTTCAAGTGTCTGCTCTGCCCAGGGAAGTCCAAGTGTGAGTGGTCAGAGCCCTGGGACCATCCCAAAGGACAGGGCTGGGTCCCCCAGGGTGCCTCTCCATCCTGCAAGTTGTTGTTCAGTCACCAAGTCATGTCTGACTCTTTGCGACCCCAAGGACTGCAGCACGCCAGATGAGCCACAAGACAGTGATCCATGAAGGGGCCATCCTGCAAAAAAGTGTGCAATCCTAACCCTTGAGCAGGGTAGGGGTCTGGCTTTGCATCTCCTGAGCCACGTTAAAGAATCATGACTTTTGTTCTAGAACCCACTTTTCTTCTTACCCCCTCTCTTTTCTTGTGTCAGACTAATTCTGTGATTTAGAACAACTGCTCCTCTTGGGATCTGGGAAATCCATCTTCAGACAGGTTGGTACTGCGAGTCCCCCAGCCCTGGCACCGGAGGCAGCAACCTGGAGGGCAAGAGGCGCAGCTGCAGCTCCAGAGCCTGCAGGTTCTCGGCGGCTAAGGAGGTGACTCTGATGTTCTTGGTTGTCCAACTCGCAGCCTGGGAGGTGGTGTCTGGGGGCCGTGTCCTGGGTTTGCGGAGATAACAAGTTGCCCTGCTTATGCAGCATCCACATGGCCTC
This sequence comes from Nanger dama, assembly GCA_917880005.1. NCBI lineage: Eukaryota > Metazoa > Chordata > Mammalia > Artiodactyla > Bovidae > Nanger > Nanger dama. The sequence goes on along the minus strand of CAKJTW010000113.1, from coordinate 2,983,741 downwards.
AGTCCTTCCCACGTAATTTTCTTCATATCAGTTTTTTTTTTCTTTCTGGGCTTCCCTGGTGGCTCAGACGATAAAGTGTCTGCCAGCAATGCAGGAGACCCAGGTTCAATCCCTGAGTCAGGAAGATCCCCTGGAGAAAGAGATGGAAATCCACTCCAGAATTCTTGCCTGGAGAATCCCATAGACAGAGGAGCCTGGTAGGCTACAGTCCATGGGGTTGCAAAGAGTCGGACACGACTGAGCAACTTCACTTTTTCTACAAATAATGCACAAGCGAGCTGAGAAAATGCAAACAGTATGAAAGTTCCGGACGTGGGTGCTACTCCCCCGCCACCACCACCGCCCAGACCCTACCCCGCCTCGCATGCCCTTGTGTATATATTTTCCTATCAGAGCTTCTGTTTCTTATGGCAGAATCATCAGATCTCGAATAATCCCCGCTTTCTTCCTGGGGAATATCTTCCTACAAAGCCAGCTTCTTTCCCTCCCCCTTGACATTTGCACGCTGCCTTTTCTTCACTGCAGCCTTGTCCTCAGAGGAGCCCCTTTCAGAGTTGTCCCTCTGCCTCTGGGGCCGGCTAGTGAGGTCTCTTGGGGACAGACACTGGTCCCGTCCTGGCCCTCCAGCTGCCCTCCCGGGCTGATCCTCTTGCAACCAGGGCAGCAGTGCCGAGACGGTCTGTGTCAGGGTTGCTGACCCACGCCACACGCCTAAGAAGAGAAAAAACTCCAGGAGAAAAAATAACAAGTAGGCAATTTTTCTGGTTGAAAGTTGGTTAACTTCAGACTTGAACTTCACACTTGTAAGAGCCGAGCTGTTGTGTTTTCATGAGACCGAAGTCACAAACGGCCCTCTGAGGCATCAGGGACACCCTGTGGTTCACGGCGAGGTCACTGCCCTTGCTGATGCTGTGCGATGCCTTGTTTACATTCTGACCCCAGACCTCCGGCATTCCTTAAATTGTTCGGAACTTGGAAGCACAGACCAGCATGGAGCTTCAAAACCCACCCCCATCATCGCTGTTGGGACTTCACGGACGGCCGCGGACAGAACAGACTACGGTACAGACAGATGCCAGTTGACCTGGAAGGGGTTGGCATCCCCTCCTCCCACAGGCAGTGAGGAGTCTGGATCCCGGAGGGCCGAGGGGAGGGGGTGTCTGCAGGCGGACCTGCAGTGTTGACAGGCCTTGGCCACAGGCTCAGGATGGTCAGCACACTCTGCCTCTACTCGGGGGTGAAGACGTGGATGTAGGAGGATCATCCCTCTCTCCAGGTCTGGCCAGAGGCAGGGGCATACACTGTCCTGGTCACCTACTCTTGTTGAAGGGACCTCAGAAAAGGGGACCTGGGGCTGCCCTAAGGGGAAGCACCCGAGACGGTGACTGTGCTTTTGGCTGTTTGACGAGGTCAAGACACCTCAACTAGAAGTGTGGAAGAAAGGGTAGAGGGTCAGAATATCCAGGCAGAAAAGTGAGTGGAAGGGAGGCAAATGGAGAAGGAACAGTCCGGGGGGTGAGGCTGGCGGGTGGGGAGCTTGGCGTGAGGAGATGGTTCCAGGTCCCCTGGGCCTTTACAAAGGACAGGAAGGAGAGATGCTGCAAGTCTGACCTAACTCGTCTGCACTGAACACCAGGCTCCCTGGAGAGGAAACTGGGCCGGAACCAGAGAGGAGACCCCTGTCTGTGCAGGGAGGGGCAGGCGAGAGTACAGTTAGGGGCACACAGCTCGGAGCGGAGCAACTGGGGTCAAACTTCAAGGCTGTGTGACTTGAGGCCCCAGAGCCATCAGACAGGCCGCTATCCAAGACTTTTCCCTTGTGATCTGAAATGAGAGAGGTTTTACTTGTGAAAACAAATCACTGCATTTGTGAGACACACTTTGCTCGCCACCTGGCCAGCTCCTTTTCCTCCAGCCATGTTTTGCTCATTGTCACCAGCCCTTTTCCCCAGAGCATCACCGCAATAGGCTAATTGGAAACACAAATGTTGGGTCCCACCCCCACTATCTCTGTTCCCTGTTTTATCACCACTTCTTCTTAAGTTTGGGTTTGATTCTTCAGTTTGCTTCTTCCTTTTACTTTCTTCTTGTGTCCTGGTTCTGGTTGTGTCTGGCCTGGTGCTTTTTAAAAATTGTAATTGAACACTTCATTTCTAAAGTATGTTTGCAAGTGGCTGGCCCCTGATGCCTGGGTCATATCTGTACCCCCTGTCCTCACCCCCTCAGGGCAGGAGGGAGGGTGCGAGGGCCTGAGGTCATGGCCGGTCACCTTCCTGCAGGTGCCACTCCTGGGAGTTCATTGGGGACCCAGACTGGGGGACATGCTGCCCTGGGGCTCCCCCACCCACCCACTGCTGGTTTCAATCCCCTGGGGCCCTACTGGGGGCATCAGTGACTGCCCTGCTTGTCCTGCCTCCTTCCCTAGACATCCAGCCTGGATGGAGTGTGTGGCTGTGGGGGCTTCTGCCCCCTGAGGTTCAGGGTGAGTGGAGGCCCAGGGGAGACAAAGCTGGATATGGTCAGGCCTGCCCCTCCTCCAGCCTGGGGGCGGCAGGTTGGGATCAGTGGATCTGGGACACCCATCCCATCTCTCTACCAACTCTTTCCAAACCTGCTCCAAAGGGATCCCCCTTTTCTACACCTGCAACAGGTCCACTTCAGGCCACATACTGGGAGTCCCAGAGTTCAGGAGCCTGAAGGGGCCTCCGGGGGCCTCTGAGACTCGGTCCGGAGAATCACCTAGATCTTGGGAGCCCTTGGATCTTGTCAGCCCTCTCCCAGGGACCAATGGGAGCCACAGGGCCCAGATGGTGTTCTCTGCATTAGAGAAGGACAGATGGGTTTTAATCTCATCTCCCTCTCTTTGTGCTTCGCCCTCCCTTCATGTCCCTCAGTCAACCCTCCAGTTCCTTCATGAGAAACACCTTTCTCGCCTGAAGAACCCCAAGCCCCCAGGAGCTGCCCACGTTGCACGGGATCCAGGTGCCCAGATCTGTCCTCCCAGTAGAGGTCCCTCCAACACCAGCTGACCCTGGTGTCCCTGCCTCTATTCCCCATGTACCCTCCAACCCCTCAAGGCCAGGTGAGGCTGTCTGAGCAATCTTTGGTGTGTGAGCCCCTGTTTTAGCCCAGATCTGTTGTGAACATTTCAGACTCTTCTGTTGACCATGATGGCTACTCCATTTCTTCTAAGGGATTCTTGCCCACAGTAGTAGATATAATGGTCATCTGAGTTCAATTCACCCATTCCAGTCCATTTTAGTTTGCTGATTCCTAAAATGTCGATGTCCACTCTTGCCATCTCCTGTTTGACCACTTCCACTTTGCCTTGATTCATGGACCTAACATTCCAGGTTCCTATGCAATATTGCTCTTTACAGCATCGGACTTTACTTCCATCACAAGTCACATCCACAACTGGGTGTTGTTTTTGCTTGCTCTGTCTCTTCATCATAGTCAACAAAAGAGTCTGAAATGCAGTTCTTGGATGCAATCCCCAAAATGACAGAATGATCTCTGTTTGTTTCCAAGAAAAACCATTCAATATCACAGTAATCCAAGTTCATGCCCCAACCAGTAATGCTGAAGAAGTTGAAATTGAATGGTTCAGTGAAGACCTACAAGACTTTTAGAACTAACATCCAAAAAAGATGTCCTTTTCATTATGGTGGACTGAAATGCAAAAGTAGGGAGTCAAGAAATACCTAGAGTAACAGGTAAATTTGGCCTTGGAATACATAATGAAGCAGGGCAAAGGCTAATAGAGTTTTCCCAAGAGAACACCCTGGTCATAGCAAACACCCTCTTCCAACAACACAAGAGAAGACTCTACACATGGACATCACCAGATGGTCAATACCAAAATCAGATTGATTATATTCTCTGCAGCCAAAGATGGAGAAGTTCTATACAGTCAGCAAAAACAAGACTGGGAGCTGACTGTGGCACAGACCATGAACTCCTTATTGCCAAGTTCAGACTTAAATTGAAGAAAGTAGGGAAAACCACTAGACCATTCAGGTATGACCTAAATCAAATCCCTTATGATTATACAGCAGAAGTGACAAATAGATTCAAGGGATTAGATCTGATAGACAGAGTACTGAAGAGCTATGGATGGAGGTTCATGACATTGTACAGGAGACAGGGAACAAGACCATCCCCAAGGAAAAGAAATGCAAAAAGGCCAAATGGTTGTCTGAGGAGGCCTTACAAATAGTTGTGAATAGAAGAGGCGAGAAAGGCAAAGGAGGAAAGGAAAGATATAAGCATCCGAATGCAGACTTCCAAAGAATAGCAAGGAAAAATAAGAAAGCCTCCCTCAGTGATCAGTGCAAAGAAATAGAGGAAAACAATAGAATGGGAAAGTCTAGAGATCTCTTCAAGAAAATTAGAGATACCAAGGGAATATTTCATGCAAAAATGGGCACAATAAATGACAGAAATGGTATGGACCTAACAGAAGCAGAAGAGGTGGCAAGAATACACAGAAGAATGATACGAAAAAGATCTTCTCGACCCAGATAATCAGGATGGTGTGATCACTCACCTAGAGCCAGACATCCTGGAATACGAAGTCAGGTGGGCATTAGGAAGCATCACAATGAACAAAGCTAGTGGAGATCTTGGAATTCCAGTTGAGCTATTTCAAATCCTAAAAGATGATGCTGTGAAAGTGCTACACTCAATATGCCAGCAAATTTGGAAAACTCAGCAGTGTTCACAGGACTGGAAAAAGTCAGTTTTCATTCCAATCCCAAAGAAAGGCAATTCCAAAGAATGCTCAAACTACCACACAATTGTATTATTCTCACATGCTAGTAAAATGATGCTCAAAATTCTCCAAGCCAGGCTTCAACAATATGTGAACTGTGAACTTGCAGATGTTCAAGGTGGATTTAGAAAAGACAGAGGAACCAGAGATCAAATTGCCAACATCTGTTGGATCATCAAAAAGGCAAGAGAATTCCAGAAAAACATCTACTTCTGTTTTATTGACTATGCCAAAGCCTTTGACTGTGTGGACCACAACAAACTCTGGAAAATTCTTCAAGAGATGGGAATACCAGACCACCAGACCTGCCTCTTGAGAAATCTGTATTCAGGTCAGGAGGCAACAGTTAGAACTGAACATGGAACAACAGACTGGTTTCAAATAAGGAAAGGAGTATGTCAAGGCTGTATATTGTCACCCTGCTTATTTAACTTGTATGCAGTACATGATGAGAAATGCTGGGCTAGAGGAAGCACAAGCTGGAATCAAGATTATTGAGAGAAATATCAATAACTTCAGATACGCGATGACACCACCCTTTATGGCAGAAAGGGAAGAAGAACTAAAAAGCCTCTTGATGAAAGTGAAAGAGGAGAGTGAAAAAGTTGGCTTAAAGCTCAACATTCAGAAAACTAAGATCATGGCATCTGGTCCCATCACTTCATGGGAAATAGATGGGGAAACAGAGGAAACAGTGGAAACAGTGACAGATTTTATTTTGGGGGCTCCAAAATCACTGCAGATGGTGACTGCAGCCATGAAATTAAAAGACGCTTGCTCCTTGGAAGAAAAGTTATGACCAACCTAGACAGTGTATTAAAAGCAGAGACATTACTTTGCCAACAAAGGTCCATCTAGTCAAAGCTATGGTTTTTCTAGTAGTCATGTGTGGATGTGAGAGTTGGACTATAAAGAAAGCTGAGCACTGAATAACTGATGCTTTTGAACTGTGGTGTTGGAGAAGACTCTTGAGAGTCCCTTAGACTGCAAGGAGATCCAACCAGTCCATCCTAAAGGAGATCAGTCCTGCATGTTCATTGGAAGGACTGATGCTAAAGCTGAAACTCCAATACTTTGGCCACCTGATGTGAAGAACTGACTCATTGGAAAAGACCCTGATGCTGGGCAAGATTGAAGGCAGGAGGAGAAGGGGACGACCGAGGATGAGATGGTTGGATGGCATCACTGACTCAATGGACATGAGTTTGAATAAGCTCCAGGAGTTGGTGATGGACAAGGAGGCCTGGCGTGCTGCAGTCCACAGGGTCACAAAGATTCACACACGACTGAGCAACTGAACTGAACTGTTGCAAACATTCAAGGCTGAACATCAGCTTGAACCTGAGTCCAGTCCCCGGGGTGTCCCCTGTTGCTCCTCAGGGACTCTCATCTCCATCCAGTGCTCACACAAGGCAACTGGGCCTTTTCCTGGGGCAAATTTCACCTCAGATTCAGGTCAGCATGATTCTTATTAAATATACACAAAGCTCTTCCATGGAATGGCTAAGTATAACTAATAAAACTTTGTAGTAAGAGGTGATGTATATTGGTAAGTGGGGTTTTTAAAAATATTTATTTGGTTGCTCTGGGTCTTCGTCGCATTGCATGGTGTCTTTAGCTTCAGCAAGTGAACTCTTAGTTGTAACATGTTGCAACATGACCACAGATCAAAGTCGGGCACTGCCCTGGCAGCACAGAGTCTTAGCCACTGGACCACAAGGGAAGCCCTGGTGTTTTAAAAAGAACATCTGTAGTGACCCTATATGTGAGACAACAAAGAGACACAGAGGTATAGAGTGGACTTTTGGACTCTGAGGGGAGGGAAAGGGTGGGATGGTTTGGGAGAATGGCAATGAAACATGTATATTTTCTTGTAAGAAACGAAGCGCCAATCTGTGTTCAATGTAGGATGCAGGATGCATGGCGCTGATGCACAGGATGATTCAAGTAGAGGATGTGGGGTGGGAGGTGGGAGGGGGCTTCAGCATTGGGAGATTGTGTCCACCTATGGCTGATTCGTGTCAATGTATGGCAAAACAAATACAGTATTGTAATTAAATAAATAAATAAATTTAATTAAAAAAAAAAAAAAGATTAGCTTCCCAGGTGGCACTAGTGGTAAAGAGTCCACATGTCAGTGCAGGAGATGTGGGTTCAATCCCTGGGTCAGGAAGATCCCCTGGAGAAGGAAATGGTAACCCGCTCCAGTATTCTTGCCTGGAAAACTCCATGGACGGAGCAACCTGGTGGGCTATAGTCCCTGGGGTCGCAAAGAGTTGGATATGACTGAGCACAGACACACACATAAACGTCATTCTTACTAATTCTTCAGTCACAGCTTAATTCAATCCTGGACTTACTTTCTCTGAACCCCCTGGAATTCTCTAGAGTTACAGGGTTCCTGGGGACACAGCCTTTGGGGAAGCTTATTCTCCATTCTTTGAAGAACCTCTAATTGTTTATTTAGCACCTATTATTCACAAAGAGTGGGACATGACTGAAGTAACTTAGCATGCGCACGTACACACTCGGTAAGTGCTGAGAATAAAGGTATGAACAAGACATGATCCTGATCTGTAAGGAAAAGCAAAGCATAAAGTATGTCAAAATCTACAGAGATTGGCGTTCCAAATCCTATTTTTCAAATTATTTTTCTCTAACTAAAAGGATGGAAACTTCTATTTGTTGTCATACATGCAGAAAGAATAGTATATTCCAAAAGACATGTAGAGCTTAAAGGAAACCAAATTATAATCACTATCTATGGTAACTGTTTTTTAGTGTCTTTAACTTTTTTAATTGAAGTACAGTTGCTGTGTGCATGTATGTGCTCAGATGTGCCCAACTTTTCGTGACCCTGTGGACTGTAGCCCGCCAGGCTCCTCTGTCCATGGAATTTTCCAGGCAAGACTATTGCAGTGGGTTGCCACTTCCTCCTCCAGGGGATCTTCCCGACCCTGGGATGGAACACATGTTTTCTGTGTCTCCTGCTTTGGCAGGTGGATTCTTGACCACTAAGCTACCTGGGAAGCCCCTTCAAGATATATGTTACAGGTGTACCATATAGCGTTTCACAATTTTTAAATGTTATATTCCAATTATAGTGATTGTAAAATACTGGCTATATTTCCCACATTGTCCAGTATATGCCTGTAGATGATTCTATACTTAATAATTTGTATTGTGGTAACTTTGAATGGCATATAACTAAAAACACAAAACAAAACTGGATCACTGTGTCCTACATCTAAAACTAATTTCAACTAAATCAACTATACTTCAATTAAAAAAAAAAAAAAGGAAACTAGAACACACTTTGCTCTGCCCCCCACTTGCCTGGTCAGGGAGGAGACATGGAAGGCGAAAGTAAGTGCTCATGTCCGCTGTGCTTGTCCGTTCTTGTGAGGGAAACTGGTGGGTATGGAGTGGTCTCTCACTGGGGTTTATTGGGATCTCACTGGTTATTAATGAGATAATGAGCTCTGCATCTGTCCGTGACTTCCTCTGCAAGAGGGCTCCCTGCCCTGTTCCTGTACAGACCTTTCCTCACCTCTGCCCTCTACCCTTTTGTCTTTTTTTTTTTTTTTTGGCCATGGCATGCAGGATCCTGAATATTCATTGGAAGGACTGATGGTGAAGCTGAAGCTGCAATACTTTGGCCGCCTGATGCAAAGAGACGACTCACTGGAAAAGATCCTAATGCTGGGAAAGATTAAGGGCAAGAGGAGAAGGGGATGACAGAGGATGAGATGCTTGGATGGCATCACTGACTCAATGGACATGAGTCTGAGCAAACTCAGGGAGGTAGTGAAGGACAGGAAGCCTGGTGTGCTGCGGCTCATGGGGTCACAGAGAGTCAGACATGACATCAATGCAGAATCTTAGTTTCCCGGTCAGGGATCGAACCTGTGCCCCCTGCAGTGGAAGCATGGATTCTTAACCCCTGGACCACTGGGGAAGTCCCTGCCTTTTGTCTTTTGATGTAGTTCCTGACTGGGATGTGGTGGCAATTTGTCTGCCTTTCCCCCTTGCTGTTTTTCCTTTCCTATCGTAACAAACCCTTCCCAGCCTTGGGTACCTAACGATACTGTCCTGTAGCTTTACTTTCATCGTTTGGATTTTCAAACACAAGTGCATACCCATCTGGAAGCAATCTTTTGTGTTTGGTTCAAGATACAGATCCAGTTTCATTTTTGTATTATATATGCATAACCAGCTCCTGGCACCATTCACTGGTCTGCACTGGAGTTTCCATCTGCTTTTGGGCTCTGCCCCCTTGGCCAACACCATCCTGACCCTGAAACTGATCACAGGTCTAGATAACCCTATAGGGCATGAGTTTCTGCCTTGTCCTTCATTCACTCACCCAGTAAGTGTTTACTGAGCACCTTCTATATGTCAGGAGATTTCTAGGAGATGGGAAAATGTCACTGACAAAAACAGCTGCCTTCCTTAACCCTGCATTTGAGTGAAACAGAGACTATAAACTTTGGGTGTTTGGGGGAAAAAAAAAGAATATAGGGTGATAATGAGATGAGGGCTGTACTTTAAACAGAATGGTCAGGACAGAGTTATAAAAATAAAAAATACAGGACTTCTTTTCACAGCGTCCCTCCTGACTGCTGCAGCTCTCTCGGTGGCCCTGGTCATCCGCCTCCTGCCCACTCCCACCAGTCCCCTCTGTCGCTGACCCTTCTCCCGGCCTTGTTTCAGCGGCTGCCCCACTCCTGCAGACGAGCTCAGGTCCACCCAGCCCAGCAATGGCCCTCGCCTCCCCGACTCCTCTGGCCAGACTCCCACGTGTCCTACTTGCCACAGACGGCCACCCTCACCTCCGTCCCCAACCGGCCACTGCGTCCAGCTCCGGCTGCATCTGTTTGTCCTGGCTCTGCTCCTCGGGGGGCCTAGCAACTCTCTGCGGCCCTTCAGTCCTGGTACTCGGAGCCCTGCCCTCCCTCATCCCTCACTCTGCTTCTCAATACCTTCCCCTGTTGCCTTCACGGGAGGTTGCACTCCTAAGCACACCTGAAGTCTCGAGGTCACTGCCCGGACACGCAGCATGCCCTCCTGGACAGAAGATGAGATGGGTGGTTCTGAGAGGGGCCCCACCTGGATTCCAGCTTCCCATCCTGGCCCCAGTGACTGCTGACCCCCTCCTACGTGCTAACGTTTATTAAGCAGCACCGTGTGTACGGGGCTGGGAGGCTGGGCTGATTTCCTTCTCAGGGCCGACTGGCCCTATAGTGTCCCCTAAAAACCCCGGCCTGTTCTCTGTGACTTCGGCCTGTATCAGAGGGGGCTGCCCACATCCACGTTGTTTCAGGATGGACTGTGGCATCGACCCTGGGAACCTTCATGCAAGCAAGGTGTCTGGTGTCCTGCGCCCAAGGATGAGAATCAAGCCCACAGCCAGCTCAGCTCTAGATCCAAGAGGCAGCGCTCACATCTCTTTTTTCCGTTCACATTCTGAATCATCAACTGTTTATTAAACATGTGGATTTTTTTGGTTTGCAGTTCCTTGGGCAGTGAAGGCGTGATCCCACCACCTGTTTACAATCCATCATCCAGCAGTTTCCACGTGGTGGTTATGCGGCTTGGGGACTGGGGAGAAGAGTCCTGGTATCCAAATACTGGATTTGCAGCTAAATCAATCAGGGAGGATCTCAGCATTCAATCATCACATCGACAGCAAATTTGCATTCTTCTTGTTTGCTTTGCGCTCAAGGTCAAGTCTCTCCTGCATTAAAAATGTTGTTCTCAGTGGGTGGCTCATGAGAAGCAGCCAAGCAGTGTTATCTCCACCTTAAACTGGAAGAGCTGATCAGAAGTGTCTGGATGGGTGAGGGAAGCCCATCCTGATGCCTGGGGCTGAGTCTAGCAGTGGAGCAGCTCCCAGGCCTTGGTGACAGTGAGGATACAGCCCAGGGGACAGTTTCCTCTTCTGGGGAATCGCAGTTACCTTTCCCTAGAGCGCAATCTTGTGCCAATAGATAAATGGGCAAAGGTCAAATATGGGTAGTTCAGAGCTGTGAAATTCAAATGGCTATCAAGTATATGCTGGGAAAGATTGAGGACAAGAAGAGAAGGGGACGAAAGACGATGAGATGGTTGAAAGGTATCACCAACTCAATGAACGTTAGTTTGAGCAAACTCTGGGAGATAGTGGAGGACAGGGAAGCATCAGCTCAGTTCAGTTGCTCAGTCACGTCTGACTCTGCAACCCCACAGACTGCAGCACACCAAGCTTCCCTGTCCATCACCAACTCCTGGAGCCTACTCAAACTCATGTCCATCACATCAGTGATGCCATCCAGCCATCTCCTCTGTTGTCCCCTTCTCCCACCTTCAGTCTTTCCCAGCATCAGGGTCTTTTTCAGTGACTTGGTTCTTCACATCAGGTGGCCAAAGTACTGGAATTTCAGCTTTAGCATCAGTCTTTCCAATGAATATTCAGGACTCATTTCCTTTAGGCTGGATCTCCTTTCATTCCAAGGGACTCTCAAGAGTCTTTAACACCACGGTTCAAAAGCATCAGTTCCTTGGGGCTTAGCTTTCTTTATAGTCCAACTCTCACATCCATACATGACTACTAGAAAAACCATAGCTTTGACTAGACGGACGTTTGTTGGTAAAGTAATGTCTCTGCTTTTTAATATGCTGTCTAGGTTGGTCATAGCTTTTCTTCCAAGGAGCAAGTGTCTTTTAATTTCATGGCTGCAGTCACCACCTGCAGTGATATTAGAAGCTTGGTGTGCTGCTGCAGGGAAGCTTTGCGCTCTGCAATTCATGGGGTTGCAAAATAGTCGGACACAAATGAGCATGAGTCTCCAGAACTGTGAGAGGGTAAATTTCAGTGGTTTTAAGCCCCCAGGTTGTGATAATTTGTCACAGCAGCCCTAGGCAACAAATAAGGCAGGTTAAAAACTCTATAACCATGGGTGGGTTGGGGGAGAGTTTAATTAAAACAGCAAGAGGTAAAAAAAAAAAAATCTACTAAGACAGGTCCTGTTTCATAGACAAGGGAACTGAGTAGATGGGCACAGCCCCGCCCCCAGCTGCCCCAGCCTCCCTGGGCAACCCTCCCCACCTCTACCCCTTGCAGGCTTGCGGGCTCCTGCTGTGCTGTCCTGTATCATAAGTGATTGTAATGCAGAATAAAAGTGTGGTTTTAGTGTAAAACTGACCTTACCGAGCCAAGGTTCATGTCTCTTAGTGTTGCTATAAAGTTGCTCTGACCTCTTCCTTCCCCTCCTCAACCCATGCATCTGACCTGTCCACACCTTTGGCCGCACCTCTCCTCTAGGCCTGCACCCCTGCCTGGGTTCCAGCCTGAATTGCTGCCCCTCCCTTACAGCATAGCCTCTTAACAGCACCAAACGCCCACTAGCTTGCACCTGCCCTGCCCTAGGATCTCTGACGGTATCTACCTGTGGAACTGAAGTCCAGCTCCACGTCCTGGTAATCACAACTCCCCAGATCCCTAATTCTGACTTCTTGCCTATACGCGCTGGCTGCACCCTAGCCTAAAATGTGATGGTTTTAATGAAAGCACCTCTAGTCAAAAATATCTCCTCTCACCAGCTAATATTTGACCATTAGAGATTCATTCCTTTGGTAAGAATGCGTCACTAACATTTTACCCCTGCTCCCCCAAAGCTACACCCCCTTCTTTCCTTAACTGACATGGGCCTGCTCTGGCCCCACCAATTTGTCAGCCTGAAGTCTGCTCTCACCTGTCCCTCCAGTGCCCACCCATCCCCACACTGAGGCCCAAGGTGAGGCCCATGGTCCCCTTCTCCCAATCTCCCCTGGACTGAAGGAAGCACCTGGCATACTTGGCTCTCACCGCAGGTGGGAGTTGCTGTTTTGTTTTCTCACATGCTAAGTACTTAATGTTTACTGAATAAATATTTGCTCTTTGGCATTGAATAGAGTAACAGTTTCTTTGTGAATGCTGGAGAAGACAAGAGGGAAGAGATATTTTGCCGGTATCAAAACAAAAGGTTAGAAGAGGCTGGACCACAGAGGGAAGGGGTAGCTGAAGTCCACTTTGCCCATTTCCCCAAGGCCACCTCCTGGCCTTCCTGTCAAGCCCTTGCTCTCTGCTGGGCCAGCCCAGGCACGCTCAGGGCAGGTGTCTCTACCTCAGCCCCTCCTGCCTTGGGACTCAGGTGGGTGGGTATTGTCAGGAGTTGGAGGGAGGGGGGGTGGTCTCAGCTCTGGAGTCGGAAGCAGAGAAGGTGCTGTTTGTTTTTTTCGTCTGCCTGGGGAGCCAGTTCAAGCAGACTTGGGGCCTCCAAGATGTGCCTGCCAAGGTCAGCCTGTGGCCCCTGGAGGTGATGTCAGGGCGGGGGTCTTCATTCAAGTGCTCTTTGTATCTACTTACAGCCTAGTTGAGGAGAAACCACGTACTCTCAGATAGTATGCTGACGCCCTCCTGGGACAGAAGAGTCTGGAGTGGATGGTGGGCCAGGCTGAAGGTGCAAAGAGCCTCGACAGGGCTGAGCTGGGACTGAGTTGGGCGCATGTGCCCCAGTGGGATGGGCCCCTCCAACACCCTGCCTGGCTGTGCCTGCAGGTCAGCAGGGAGGAAGGCTGGGGTAGCACGTCTGCGGCTTCCCCTCCGCCCAGTCCAGACGCCACCCAAGGTCCGTCACGGAGGCTCAGAAATGCAGACACAACAAGTGAAGAGGAAGGGTTCACGATGCTGGATCCTCCCGGGCCGTGGGAAGAGCCCTGTTCCCTAGGAAAAAGACCCTTCCTCGACAGGTGAGAGCACTGAGGAGGGGCTGAGGGGGGCTGGGAAGGGCTTGGAGGGGCATTGGAGAGGGAGCGGTGAGGGGAGCAGGGGGCGGGGGGGGGTGTATCCTCCATCACATGTCTTCCGGTACCAAGTCCCTTGGGGGCTGAGGTGGCCCGTGTTGTGGAACAATGGGTGAACCCCCTCTGATTCTGGGACTGATGCAGTCAATGAGAGTCAGACCTGCAATGAGGAGGCAGGGAGGCCCCCGAATGTGTCCTTTGTGAGTCCAGAAACCTGACTCCCCCGAGCAGAAAAGCGCTTCAGACCAGTGAGTCAGGACCACTCTGGACTGGTTAGGGCTCTCCCCGACAACCACCTGTGTGTGTGTGTGTGTGTGTGTTTACTCGCACGTGTGTGATTGTCCACAGGCCTCTCTCAGTCTATAAAGGACAGTGGGCTATGAGAACTGGGGGTCCAGGGCTTGCTGGCTGGCGTGGGCCCCGGCCTCCAGCACTGGCCACTCAGCCCCTCACCTGGGCTTCCTGACAAGTCGTCAGCTCTCTCTTGGAACTGACTGTGGGCTCTGGCCTCCATCTAGCATTTTCCCTCTCCAGAAGCCCGTGGATCCCCCACAGCCTCGCTATTCATGCATCCAACCCAGAGAAGGGCCTGAGCCCCCTCGCCTGCTCAAAGGGGAAGCTGCAGGTGCTCAGGTCCTGGCTCCTGCTGCCATGGGGCAGGGGCAGGAGGTTGTTTCAGGCTGGCTGAGCAGGTTATGTAACTGCACACACGTGGGTTTACTTTGGCTGCCTTAAAGCCCTACACACTGTAAATGCCCGCCCTCCTCCAGCCATCAGGGCCCCCCATCCCCCCCTCTGCGCTGGCTCAGTGAGTGTGCTCAGCTGTGGCCAGATGCCTCCACTTGGCTGTGACCTCCTGTCAGCTGAGCAAGGGTCCCTGGGAGTCTTGGCAGCCTTGGGTGTGCAGATGCCTTGCAGTGAGGGTTGGGAACTGGGGTACACGCATACCTCTTGGCTCTGCCTGCCTTCCCTGCCTGGTGCACCCACAGCTAACTTGTGCCTCTTTACTATCCAGTGGAGGTCTCTCTAGGGCTTCCCAGGTGGTGCTAGTGGTAAGGTAAAGAACCTGACTGCCAGTGCTGGAGACATAAGAGACAAGGGTTCAATCCCTGGGTTGGGAAGATCCCCTGGAAGAGGAAGAGGGCATGGTAACCCACTCCAATATTCTTGCCTGGAGAATCCCCATGGACAGAGGAGCCTGGTGGGCTACAGTCCAAAGGGTCACAAAGAGTCAGACACGACTAAAGCGACTTAGCATTCCCAGAGGTCTCTCTACTGACCTCAAATGTGTACTGCTCTGGCTCCTCTCTGCCAATTGCACTGACCATTTGGCATCCTATTACCCACTGTTCCACTCCTTTCATCTCTGCAATGGCTTCCTTCTCCATGGCATGGTGTCAGCCAAACAAAGCCCACAGAGGATCTGGTGATTGATAACATCCTGGTGTCCTTCACATCCACATACTTGCATTTCATAGGAAATGTTAGCAACACATCTCAGTGAAAGGAATGAATCTCTAATGGTGAAATACCAGCCAGTGAGAGGAGATATTTTAGAGGCCCTTTCATTGAGGCTATCAAATATTGACCCAGGCTAGGCTCCACATCCAGGGAGAATTTTATTTACAGAACACCTGGTCTGGCGATGCAAGTGAGTAAAGTCTTCACTGGCTGGACGGGGGACATGAAGGCTGAGGATGCTCCTGCCAAGTGGCGTCTGCTTCTATACTTAGGGGAGATCTCATCTGCAGTCACATTCAGGGAGGAATCTGCTACTGACACTAGGGTCTCACCCTGCAGCCTTATTGAAAAATACACAGCAGCTTAGGTGAGGAAATTGCATGTGGAGGTGATGTAACCACGAGCATCTACGCCAGGTCACCCACTGTCCCCTTGGGTGAGCTCCATGGGGTTCTGAACATCCAGGTGCTGTGGCCATCAGACTTAAGACGTTCGTCACCTCAGCTCTGCTGGAGCCTTTTGGAAGCTGGTAGAGTATCTCTTGGCCAACGGAAGCTTCCTGTCACTTGGGGAGACTGGGCAAGGCAGGCAGGGATACGCGGAAGGTGTCTCTGGGACAAAACCTGCTTCTTGAGCTTCATCTGGATGACTTAAGTGGAAATGATTCAGAAACACGTGGATTTCATTTCTTGGAACCACGTGGTCTGACATTGGAAGAGGTGAGGAGGGTTTGGGCCAAAGAAATTTGGGTTTGGCCCGAGTCAAACATGGGAGCGAGAAATTGGGACAAGTTTTCCAAGCCCATTCGGGTCTGTGCACAGGTTCCCCTCAAGGAGGGTGAAGAAGGGGAGCCCCTTTCGCAGTCAACAGCAGTCAGCGCAGTAGTACAAAACGATGTCCCAGGATTGTATTTTCAAGCCCAAAACAGCTCTGTGCGTTCAGCTTCAGAAATTGAGTTTCTGGGAGATGGCAACCCATCCAAAGTCTCCAGGAGCTGGGGGTGAAGCCGGGAAACGATCTCCAGAATGGAGCTAGACGGGCAGAAACGCCAGCACAGTGTGCTGCTTCTGAAGGGTTTTTATTTTTGGTTTCCTCCACTTCTGGTTTCTTTTTCTAAATGCATAAGGCTTTCCAGCTTCCTCTCTTCTCTTCCTTGGAAGGCTTTTTATTTTTATTGGAAAAAAATGTTTGACAACAGTCTGAAAAGCAACATCCCCTGGCACCCTCCCCCACCCCCGCTCCCCCCACCCCTACCAGCTCTGCCAGGTGCCTGGTGCTGTGTTTGGCAGCCGCCTTCGGTGTTAACACTCCAGCCCTGGTTTCTCAGTCGACCTCGGGTACAGAGGCCAGTGACTCGGCTGGGAGCAGCACAGACCCGGGTGCCAGACTCGTTATTTTTTTTTGTCAGTGTGGTGGAAAACATTTGCTTTCTGGGAGGTGATCCCGCTTTCAAGAGCCAATCTTTGGAGAACATGGGACAGGAAAGCTGGTTTTGGTTCTGAGGTCCGGACAGGCCTGAGTCCTTTGCAGCCTGAGGCTCCATCTGGGTCAAGAGTCTCAAGGGGCTTCAGTTATTCCAGAAGATTCCCTCTCCACTGTGAGGGCCATGTCCAGCTGTCCAACGTCGGTAAAGCGCAAGTCTGCGCTGACTGTCCCCCACACACCCTGCAGGCCGCTGCCTGGCATGGCTCCCTCCCTGAGCATGGGATCGGGGCAAAGGATCAGGACCTGCTTTGGTGGCCTGGCTGTGGGCGAAAGGACGGAGGGAAGCAACATTCCAATGCAAAGCCGGCTTTCCCAGTGGTGTTCACGTGGAGCAGATTGTTCCAAAGCTTGGCCAGAACGCCAGAGGTCAGACGGGGTGCGCCCTGGCTGTCTGCCCGGTGGTGGGGTTGCAGGGGTGTCTCCTTGACACCCGGCTCTCCCCAGACTCCCCAGGGAAGGTAGGGGCACAGACCCTGGTGTGGGCCACGAGGCAGGCCACTGGCCTGCTGGGCAGGTCACTGAGGCTGCAGAGTCAGAATGAAAACTGAAGTGCTTGGTCTAGTCCACATGACATCAGGTAGAACATTCTAAAGTGGTTTCACTGAATGTAACCTTTTGAACCTTTCAGTGAAAACAAAAGCCCCTTTCACGACATCAAAAACTGAATTCAGTAAACACTGATCTCTCCTGTAGACGATTCACATGAAGTGGCTGGAGTGGCCCTGTAGATCTTGGCATTTGCCATTAGTGTGGGAGACCGAGTCAAGTCCCATGGAAAAAGGACAAGAATTGAGACATGCAGAGCCACAGCAGAGAGCTGGTGTCTGAGCCCTGTCTCCCTCACTGACTAAAGAACTTGGAGCAGGAGCTTAGCCCCTCTGAGCCCCCATCTCCTCATCAGCAAGGCGGACTTAGAAACAATACTACTTCATTTATTCTTGGGGATCACATTGGGTTCTTGTGGAAGTGTTGCTACAAAACCCACTGACCAACAGAGATTGGGACAAGGCATTTAAAGTTCTAAAATCTATTAGGGACTAATATCTTGAATGTATAAGAAATTCCTCACAAGAAAAAGATGAGACCCACAACAGAAAGTGAGCAGTTCCAGTTCAGTTCAGTTCAGTCATGTCCTACTCTTTGTGACCCCATGGACTGCAGCACACCAGGCTTCCCTGTCCATCACCAATTCCCAGAGCCTACTCAAACTCATGTCCATCGAGTCAGTGATGCCATCCAACCATCTCATTCTCTGTCGTCCCCTTATCCTCCTGCCTTCCATCTTTCCTGGCATCAGAGTCTTTTCCAATGAGTTAGTTCTTCCCATCAGGTGGCCAAAGTATTGGAGTTTCAGCTTCAGGAACATCAGTCCTTCCAATGAATATTCAGGACCGATTTCCTTTAGGATTGACTGGTTTGATCTCCTTGCAGCCCAAGGAACTCTCAAGAGTCTTCTCTAACACCATAGTTCAAAAGCATCAATTCTTAGGCACTTAGCTTTCTTTATAGTCCAACTCTCACATCCATATATGACTACTGGAAAAACCATAGTTTTGACTAGATGGACCTTTGTTGGCAAAGTAATGTCTCTGCTTTTAATACACTGTCTAGGTTGTCATAACTTTTCTTCCAAGGAGCAAGTGTCTTTTAATTTCATGGTTGCAGTCACCATCTGCAGTGATTTTGGAGACCCCAAAACATAATAGATCCCCTGTAGACCACCAGGCTCCTCTGTCCATGGAATTCTCCAAGCAAGAATACTGGAGTGGGTTGCCATTTCCTCCTCCAGGGGATCTTCCCAAACCAGGGATCAAACACACATCTCCTGAGTCTCTGGCCTTGGCAGGTAGATTCTTTGCCACTGAGCCACTTGAGAAGGCAGGAAGTATAATCTATTAAAGGTCAGAACAATTGCCTTTGTGTTGGAGAGAAGAGTGGAGGTGGGATTGAAATGCATACATGGTGGAGAGGCCAATTCAGACCACATTGATCTAGAACTGTCGACAAGGAGCTCAGACCCCTTCGCTTGAAGCTCCCACCTGCTGTGGAGAGAAAAGGCTCTTGTCCTAATGCTCGTGGCCACCACTGTTCAGCTCACGGCTGAACAGGAAGGGAATTCAGAAGACCATGTGGCCTGAATAAGGGTCCCCTCAGGTGAGGCAGACTGGTCTCTGCCTTCATCCAGGTGGAGATGAGCCATCCCAGGGCGCATGGGGAGTATCTGGGAGCCGATGGGATCAGGTTTATCCTTCCAACTGGGGCCAGGACAGCCTGCGGCAGAGAGCCTCAGAGCCTGTGGTCTCCTTGAGGTCCAGCCCTGTACACAAACAGGAAGTGATGAGACTGGTTCAGGACAGTCCAGCCCGGCTGGCCTCTGTGTTTACTGAAGTTTTCAGCTTCCACACCCCTCGTGGAGCCCCCTGGCTAAGCCCTGAGGAGGGCATGAGTCCAAAGGGAAATCACACAATGAGTGGAGGTGGCGGGGGAGGGGTGTCTACGTTTGGAGAAGTGAGCCTGGAAAAATGACAGTCCTGTTAATGTACAGACTATCTGCTTCTACTTGAATTTGTGATAGTTTAGACGAAAGTGTTGTTGTTCAGTCACTCAGTCGTGTTTGACTCTTTGCGACCCCGTGAACTGCAGCACACCAGGCTTCCCTGTCCTTCACCATCTCCTGGAGCTTGCTCAAACTCATGTCCATTGAGTCGGTGATGCCATCCAACTGTCTCATCCTCTGTCATCCTCTTCTCCTCTTGCCTTTAATCTTTCCTAGCATCAGAGTCTTTTCTAATGAGTCAGCTCTTTGTATCAGATTGGAGTTTATCTTTTGCCATAAGAGGGACACATTTTGTGTAAGAGAAGCAGAAGGATATATTTGCTATGCAAAATGATAATGTTAAAAAAAAAAAAAAACTTGTGTTGCTGGCATCCAACCTGATTTAAAACCCTATTGTCCAAGCAAAGAGAAGTGTTGGCTATACTGTGAGCACAGTCACGCTCCAGGAAAAGTAGGCTTTGTGTTTCTTCATTCAGATAATTGATGCTGCTGTTGTCGTGTAAGGGAACTGGGCTTTTCAAATGCATCGTGACCCAGCCTCTTTCATCATTTCAGCCCCATGTATCTTCGGGGTTTGGTTCCTGTGCCCACCTGTGCTTTGTCTTCCCGTCTGGTTTCCAAAGTCTCCCCTTTATCCTGGCAAAGCCCCTTGCTGTGAAAACGTCAGTGTTGTGTCAGGACGTCCCAGCACCTTGCCAGGCTTTGGCCAGGGTCCCCCACACCTTCATGTGCAGGGACAAGCAGAGGCTCTGTGGGCACTGGCCTCACTTCCTGGATATGAACAATACTCTCATGGTCTTCATCACCTCTTCTGTTTCCCCCATCACCACCAGGGAGGCTTTTAAGGTACCTCTGCTGTTCAGGCTGTCTTCTGGGAGTGCCCCCTCTCCATCGCATTGGGAGATTGGTTTTTGGTAGCAGTTCTAGTTCACATATGTGGATGTTGAGACTCAGAGAGGTTAAGAAACTTGCTCAGGGCCACACAGCTGTAAAGCGGCAGAGCCAAGACTTGAATCAGATCTGGCTGCAAATCTCAGACTTCCTTCTGCTTGTCACGCAGGCTTTCTCAGATGACAGGCAGTGACCACAGCTTTCTTCTCAGGAGGAGCCATGTTCACAGGACCAGCTGGGCAAAGGTGTTGGACGCCAGCTTCTGGGCAGAGGTCTGGGGGCTGAGGCCACAGGGGGACCCTGTACAAGAATAGGGGGCCAAGGGCCCTGGGATCAGCACGAACACCCTTCTGCCCCATCCTACTTTGGGGCAACCTGATGAAGGCGGGTTTGAAGTCGAAACCCTGGCTGGTGGAGAACAGAGGGTTAGCTCAGGGCAAGGATGGCGGTGTCTGTGGGCGGTGCTGGGGCCTCCCTGAGCACCAGGCTTCCCCTCCTGGCACACCTCTGTTTATTGTCTTTGTCCGAGCTCCCACTCCCTTTCCCTCAGCATATTTCCTTCATAACAGGATGGCAGCCACCACGGGGCTGTTCCAAAGACTGAAAACATCGAGATAAGCAGTGTGGCGGCAGAGGTCCCCGAGGCTGTGTTCTTGGAGCTTGGAGAGTGGGTCTCCCTGTTTCCAGTCATCTTGGATGGTGGTCGGCTGCCACGCAGAGATCCGGTCCTGAATAGACTGATGTGGGCGCCAGGGTCTGTGCTGGATGCCCAACCTCTAGGGCATCTTAAAAGCTTTCTCTGTCTCAAGGTGGCTACTCAGTTCTGTTCGTTATTGGTGGAAGGAACAGGCTCCATTCTTAATCCCGCAAAGGCTAGAGTTTCTGGGCTCCCTTATTTCCTCTCAATTCTGCTGCAGGTTTGTCCATTCTTCTCTGAGCTCATCTTTTTTTTCTTGAGGTACTTGATCAAATGCAGCACTAACACCTAATCCACTCTAGAGATATTTTGTTTGGAAAGCTCTTCCCCAGAATTGCATTAGGTATGTTTCCTGTTTACTAGCTTATTGAGGGAACCAGTTTGAGTGGCTTTTTTTTCCCCCCACCATTACATAACATAGGTTGACATTTTCCAACTTTCCAAACCAGTTTCTTCACCACCTGGTTTATCAGCCGTCTATTTTAGGTTTTATTATGACAGCACTCCACAATCAGTACTGAATTCTCTACTAGTCAGCTTTCGCAGCAGCAATGCCATGTAACAAGAGACCTCACCAGTCTCAGTGGTTTAGGAGCAAATGTGTGTCCCTCACTCATGCTTGTGTGTTGATGGCAGAATCTGCTTCAGGCTGAGTGGGGTCAGGTCTGCCTCTCAGCTCTCATCCCGAGACCCAGATGGAAGACTGGAGCAGACCAGGGGTGCAGAGGGAAGCAGAAGCATGTCCTGTTTCTGAGACCTCTGTGCAGAACTGCCCATGGTCCATTGTTCATAGCTGGACACGAAGCCAGGCTATGACACAGGGGCAGGGAGAGATGGAGGAACTGTGAGCAGACAGTGCCGTCTGCTATAGGACTGGCCAAAGGACTAAGGCAAAGTTAACACAAGACGTGGCCTCAGAGTTGCCCCTGGCCCTCTGCTTCTGGAGCCCTTGGTTTCCTTCAGCTGACACGATGAAGCGGGAAGCACAGAGCACACAGTAGGCCAGCCTGGCGCTGCCACCTACCTGCTCTCACAGCCTGACCCAGTGGGCCACTCCCGGAGCTACAGCTCCCCCGCTGGGAATGTGACCCAGGATGCCACTCCCCCAGGGACCCAGGATATTGGGGTGAGTGAAAGCATTCTACACATGGGATGTTGCATGTGAACCTTTGGAGGCCAGAGGGCAGACCGTGATCAGCAGAATCATGGCCCCCAGAAATATTCACATTTAATTCCCCCAACCTGTGACCCTGCTCTCATAGCTCCAAGAAGAGTTTGCAGGTGTGATTACGTTAAGGACTTGAGAACTTCCCTGGTGGCCCAGTGGTTAATCCACCTGCCAGTGCAGGAGACAGGGGTTTGACCCTTGGGCCAGGAAGATTCCACATGCCAAGGGGCAGCTAAGCCTGTGTGCCAAAACTACTGAGCCTGCGCTCCAGAGCCTGTGAGCTGCAACTACTGAGCCTGAGTGCCCTAGAGCCCGTGCTCAGCAATTAGAGAAGCCACAGCAATGGGAGGTCTGGGCACCGCCACTAGAAAGTAGCCCCTGCTCACTGCAGCTACAGAAAGCCCGCTCACAGCAATGAAGACCCAGCACAGCCAAAAATAAAAGAAATTAAAAAAAAAAAAAAAGAAAGCTAACAACTTTGAGATGGAAAGATTAGCCTGTATTATCCAGGTAGACCCAATGCAATCACAAGTCATGATAAGAGGGCGGCAGGAACATTGGAGTTAGAGAAGATGTTACATAGAAACGAGATCAGAAGGATGAGGTGACTGGTTTGAAGCTGGAGAAAGAGACCAGCCTCTAGAAGCTAGAAATGGCAAGGAAGTGAACGCTCCCCGGAGTCTCCAGAAGGAAGGCAATCTTTTCGACAACCTTGATTTAGCCCAAAGAAATCCATTTTGGACTTTTGACATCCCGTACTGCAAGACAATAAAAATGTGTGGCTTTAAACCACGAAAATTGTGGTAATTTATTATAGCAGCAGTTGGAAACTAATACGGGGCAATGATGACAAGGAGAGTCCGTAAAGGAGACAGCAAAGTGGAGGACAGCAGTCAGTGATGGAGGAGGAGCACCAGGAGATGGGGGGTGGTCCTAGGAATCCCAGGAAGAAGGAGTTTCCCCACAGGGAGCAATGCTCTATTCTGGGTGTTGCTGATCTTCTAAGACGCATGCATGCTCACTCACTTCAGTTGTGTCTGACTCTTTGCAACCCCATGAACTGTAGCCCACCAGGCTCCTCTGACCATGAGAGTCCATGGGATTCTCCAGGCAAGAATACTGGAGTGGGCTGCCATGCCCTCCTCCAGGGGACCCAGAGAGCTAACCTACGTTTCCTGTGCCTCCTGCATTGCAGGTGGATTCTTTACTCACTGAGCCACTAGGGTAGCCCTGGATTTAGCAAAGTGGAGGTCAGCAAAAGTGTTTTGGTGGACGAGGGGAGAAAAGAATTGGAGAGGATCGAACCGGTCTGTCCTAAAGGAAGTCAACCCTGAATATTCACTGAAGGACTGATGCTGAAGTTAAAGCTCCAAAACTTTGGCCACCTGATTTGAAGACCCAACTCATTGGAGAAGAAAGACCCCGATGCTGGGAAAGATTGAGGGCAGGAGGAGAAGAGGGCAACAGAGGATAAGATGGTTGGATGGCATCATCAACTTAACGCACATGAGTCTGCACGAACTCCAGGAGATAGTGAAGGGCCGGGAAGCCGGCATGCTGCAGTTGACAGGGTTGCAAAGCGTCAGACACAACTCAGCAACCGAACAGCAACAATAGGAGAGACTAAGACAGGAGATGTAGGTGGCCAGGCTCTTTTCCGAGGGGCTTATGGTGAAAAACAGAAAGATGCTGAGCTGCTAGGGTGCCACTGGCCCATAGAGTAGGGCAGCCTGAGTGCTGTGGAGAAGGACTGGGTCCTGAGGAAACTCACTGGGGGAGCCTTATCGTTGAGTAGAGGGAGGGGGCTAGATCCAGGGCACCCGGGCAGAGTTGGCTGGCTGGGGGTGGGAGAATGGGACGGGGCTGGGGTAGGGCAGGCGATGCAGTAGTGGGAGCACATGGAAGTTCTTTTCTGATTGCTTCAGTTTCCTCAGCGAAATAGGAAACAATCGTCTCTCTTTTCACTTGCTAAATGTGCTGAGCAGGCTTGAAAATGAGTGCGCTTCACCCAGGAGCCCCGGAGCCAGCAGGAAGCAATAGTAACGTATCGCACATGCAGCTTCAATATTGTTTGGTTGGAGAAATAATATACCGCCCAACTAGTTTGTTTTAATTAGACAAACACCCTGGAGCCCGCCTGCTGCTGGAGAGGACGGCGCTGAGGTCAGCTCTGTTTGACATTCCTGACGTGCGAAGGGCGGCTTTAGAACAGCAGAGCAGGGCCCTGGGCCCAGCTCCCTGGAGCTGCTCCAGGGCCCCGCTTGAGAAAATGTTGGGTCCTAGAGATTCCGCCCCAATTTTAAACATCTGTCGGTGCCTGTGGAAAATAAGGTTTGGGACTGTTGGTCACAGCCCGTGAAAGCTGCCGTTGAGCTGTGTCTCTGAAGCGTTGTTGATGGATGTCTCACACTCTGACTCAAGTGGGGCCGTGCTGGCCTGTCGGATGGAAACAGGCCCCACCTGCCTCGCGTGTCCGCAATGCCCCCTGCCCTCGCTCTCCTCAGAGACCAGCCGTGAGAACCCAGGAACCCAGGCTCCTCAGCAGCTCCATGCCAGCCTGTTAGGTCCCCAGGGGTCTGTGTTCCCCAAAGCATCGCGCCTCTTGGGGTCAGACGCCTTGGCTTTCCTTTGAGAGGCCCTGCTCATCGCCTTTGAGAGCCTTGAGGGTGGTCTCTCTCCCTCTCCCTCTCAAGCGCCTCCTCCGGGCAACTCTCCCCACATCCGCGGCAGGCCAGACTTGTCATAGCTTTTTGTTTTATTTTGTTTTTTTCAATCAAGCTGAGGCCAACTTGAAGTCCCGTTTCCCCTGGGATGGTGGGAAACGTGAGTCTTGGGCCCTTGAAGGGGCTGCCTCCTGTCTGGTCTTGAGAAATTTCAGGACCCTGTGCTCCTCCCCCGACCGACCCACACCCCAGCCTCCTTGCTTCTCCTCTGCAGGCCGACTCCTCACTCACTAGAGCCCAGACTGCAAATGCTCTTCCCTAGTCTCCTTCCAGGCCCTTCTTGCTGAGGCCAGCTGGCACCTGCGGCCTGACCTGCACCTGTAAACACCTCGTGACTGTGCTGTCAGCCCACTGCTGCAGACAGGGGGCAGGGGGCTAAGTCCATCTCTTGTGGACTTGTCCTCAGCCCTAGAGCGATGGCTGGCCCACCATCAGACCTGAATAAGAATAAGAAGTCCCTTACTGTGCCGCTCAAGGGCCATTTCACACTCACAGGGACCTTCCACACGTGGGTCCTGATGCTACATGAATAACCACTCAGCACACAGAGGGGTCACTTAGGTTCATAGTTGAATGGCCAGTAATGGGTAGCCCTAATGCTGGACCCAGGTCTGTCAGTTTCCATCACCATAGATACTGTCTTCTTGGAGCCTACAGACTCCTAACACACACGTTCCACACACATCTGCCTCTCCATTTTTGTCCCTCTATGTGTCTGTGTGCGTGCTAAGTAGCTTCAGCCATGTCCGACTCTGTGTGACCCTATGGGCCTGAAGTCTGCCAGGTTCCTCTGTCCATGAGATTCTCCCAGCAAGAATACTGGAGTGGGTTGCCAAGCCCTCCTTCAGGGGATCTTCCCCACCCAAGGATCGAACCCACATCTCTTACATCTCCTGCATTGACAGGTGGGTTCTTGATCACTGGTGCCACCTGGGAAGCCCGTCTGTTTGTCTAGCCATCCACAATCTCTGTACCTATACTTACCCTTCTACACACCTATCTGTTGAATATCTATCATCTTTCTATCTATCCATCCACCACACAACCAGATACACACGTGCACACACACCCCTCAGTCCCTGGAGTGTATCTGCACCCCTCTCGTCCGGGCCAGCCTATCCCCTGCCTCTGCTCAAGCCCTCAGTGGACAGCCCCAGGCCTCCGGCTCCGTTCCTGCTGCCCCCAGGAGAGCCCCCCACCGGCTCTTCTGGCTGTGCTCCCCCCCTGTGCTGGCCCCACTGCCACAGAGGCACTAGGCGTCCCTCTCAAAGAACTTCTCCTTGGTGCCCGTTTCCTGCCTGTCGATATCACAGAGATCATCAACCCCAAGCCGTGTAACGTTGCCAACAGGAAGTTGCCCTTGGCCACCGCCCACCCCGGGTGGAGGTGGTGTTTCTCTACAGAAACTGAAAGGATAAGGCCCTTTACTTCCAAGTTTACTCCTGCAGTGAGGTTGAAGGTGGTGGTAAAGGGAAAAGCATGGAGGCTGAGAGGGCCTTTACCTTTGGTCAGGACTATGATGGACAGAGTCCTGCTCCTGGTCCTGGCTCAGCTGTCACAGCACCCAAGGGCCTGAGTCCTGGACCACAGGTGACCGACATAATGGCACCTGGGGGCGAGGCCTTCTGAGGGCAGCCACAGGTGGGGGCCTCCCTCTAGCTGGATTAAAATATGGACACGTGACTTCAGCCATATCTTTATGTTATAATAAACTTCTAAAGTCAACATCACAAAGGTCCATCTAGTCAAAGCTATGGTCTTTCCAGTAGTCATGTATAGATGTGAGGGTTAGACCATAAAGAAAGCTGAGCACCGAAGAACTGATGCTTTCGAACTGTGGTGTTAGAGAAGACTCTTTGAGAGTCCCTTGGGCTGCAAGGAGATCAAACCAGTCAATCCTAAAGGAAATCAACCCTGAATATTCATTGGAAGGACTGACGCTGAAACTGAAGCTCCAATACTTTGGCCCCTTGATGCAAAGACCCTGATTCTGGGAAAGATTGAAGGCAGGAGAAGAAAGGACAACAGAGGGCGAGATGGTTGGATGGCATCACCGACTCAATGGACATGAGTTTGAACAAGCTCTGGGAGATGGTGAAGGACAGGGAAACCTGGTATGCTGCAGTCCAGGGGGTCGCAAAGGTTGGACACGACTGAGTGACTGAACAACAACAAAAATCGACGTCATTCCTGGGAGAGAGGCACCTCCATTTTTCTGCTGCAGAAACTGCCTTGCAGAAAGCAAAAGTAAAGCCATTTTGTTTGCTTGATGTTAAGATGCCCTGAAGAAGAGAAAGGCTACCCACTCCAGTATTCTGGCCTGGAGAATTCCATGGACTCTATAGTCCATGGGGTTGCAAAGAGTCGGATACGACTGAGTGGCTTTCACTAAGGCCTTTAAGGCTGTTTCTGATTTGGGTGCTCCCTTCTCCTACCAGGCGTCCATTGGGCACGTTCTCTCTGTGGAGCTTCGTCCTCGGACTCCAAAGGCCTCCCTTTGCCAGTGCACAGCATGGGTCCCCTAGTAGAGCCACCGAGCCCAGCTCTGTGCCTGTATACTTGTGTGTGGGCATGTGTGTGCATGCATGTGTGTGTGTGCTCACGTGCACAAGTAAGTCAAAATGCTTCAGAGAAACAGCAGCTGGGAATGCAGGGTTTGGACGGGATGTAGGCTGTGTCTGGGGGGTCTTTCCCAGGCCTGTGTGGGGGCGGGTGGTGCTGAGGCCACAGGAAGAGCCTGCTACCCCGGGAGAGTGTGGGGGACGCTGCTTCTCACCTACTTTATTTCCTGTTTTAACACATGTGAATGTCTTGAAATAAAAACTGTTAGGGCCCCATGAGGGTGAGCAGGTATCCTGGGGTTGAAACCCTCCTGAGCTGCTGTCCTGGAGATGGGGGTGCTTCTCTGGGTGTGGGCTCCGTCCTTCCCTGTTTGACTCCCACAGAGAGTGGGTGCACAGGCCCAGGACCGACACCCCATTTTTGGTCTGCCCTGCTTCATAGGTGGAGCCCCTAAAGAGGGTGGTCTTTTCCATGGGCCTCAGGCCCACCTGGCCTCCTCACTCCTTGGATTCCTTGAACCCTCTCTTGGGATCTTCAGAGGAGAAGATCCCAGGGGATCTGGTGCTACCCAAGTCAGAGGGCAAAGGGTGTCAGGGAGGACCTTCTGCTTTAGGACCAAAATTTTTATTCACACCACCCCGGGGGGCTCCGACACTCTCCTGCATCAGGCTGCCTGGTGGTTAGTCAGGCGTTGCTCTGTGCCCTGGGGATTGGTGTCCAGACCCCGGCTCCTAACACAAACAGGAAGGACTCAAGGGCACTATGGTTCTGCCTGTGCATGTCCCCAAAGTATTAGTCGTTCAGTCCTGTCTGATTCTTTGCGACCCCATGGACTGTAGCCCACCAGTCTCCTCTGTCCATGGAATTCTCCAGGCAAGAGTACTAGAGTGGGTTGCCATTCCCTTCTCCAAGGGATCTTCCCGACCCAGGGATCAAACCCAGGTCTCCCACATTGCAGGCAGATTCTTTACCATATGAACCACCAGGGAATGTCCCCAAACCACCCTTCAAACCTCCAGGTAAGTCAGCTTCTGCCCAGAGAGCTCATGGTGGGAGCCAGAGAGGGGGGGGTTCAGAGTTCAGGACAGAGCAAAGGTGGAGGAAGGAGGAGGCTGGGGCTTCACAGAGACCTTTTGGGGATCTCGGAGTTGGGGGGGCAGCAGAGGAGTCCACAGATTGGGACAGGGCTGCAGCTGTGAGCACTCTTCATGGGGCTGCCTGGGGGTCGTTCATCTTTGTCATGAGGAACAAGGTCTGCAGGAACGGGTAGGTGGAAGACCTGCTTCCTGGGACAGGCTGTGGTGGGTCTGCTGAGAAACTTGTGGGTCATAGCAAGGCCCACAGGAGGGGCAGGAGGGGCCTTGGGGGTGGGGCACCAACAGTTCCGCATCTGTGTTTCTGACCCAAGCCTGGAGAAGCCACTGCAGGGCAGGCACCTTCCTCTAGGAAGAGGGAAGCTGAAGTGGGTACCAGGGTGGGAACTTAGGCTGGCTGAATTCAGCCGGAACGTCAGTCTGTTGTTCTTTGATGGAATTCGGGACCTGACCGTGGTCTGGCCTAGGCGGGGCTGCTGGTGTGGGCTCTTCCTGCGGGCGGGGTTGACCCAGGCCCACCGCCCACCTGGAGCCTGTGTGCCGGGAGGATGAGCGCCACAGGGACTCCCCCGCCTCTGTGAGATCCACATGGACAGACTCTCAGCTCTGCGGTCCTCAGAGGCCCGGACCCCACCCCAGTTGGACCGGAGGCCATGCTGTGCCCCATGCTCTGCTCCCAGCCTGGGCCGTGTCCCGCGGACAGGCCTCCCCAAGACTTCCCAGCCCTTCCCCCAGGCCCTGGAGGACGCCGGGAGTGTGTGTCTTTTGGACATGACTCTGGTTTGTGGTCACTCTTTGCAGGCACACCCAGTATGCTGGGGATGAGAGGTCCCCCTGGACCTTGGTTTGGGGTGGGAAATAGGCCTTGGCCCATGTTGACCTAACTAGTATTTTGCTCTTAAAATTCCAGAGTCATATTTGAAGCCAGGCCCAGTCCTCCCTGGTGGCTCTGAGGCTCAGGGCTCATCTGAGAACCCCGAGTGAGGTGGCCTGGGGTGCCACCATGACTTGAGGGTGGGCTGGAGGCCAACCACCCCCCACCTACTAAGGCTGCTTGGCAGAGAGGCTGAGACCTGGTGCCACTCAGAGGGAAGGAATATGCCTTCTGTTGGGCAGGGCCAGGATGTGCTTGGGGGCATCCAGTCCCCCAGTCCCCTTCTGGCCCTGGCCCCGAGGGATCTCCACTCAGCCTTGAGTTGGGCTCTACGCTCAGGCACTCTTGTTCTGGCCAGGTATGTGCACACAGTGGGCCTTCAGGGGCTTGTCCGGAGAGTCACCCCAAGAGCGGGCAATCCAGGCTGCAGCTGATCATTTCAGAGTTAGGAACGCGTCCCTACAACAGGGCTGATTGTGAGGAGGGGGCAAGTCCCATCTGCAGGGTGAGCTGGGCAGATATTGGGAGGAAGGAGGAAGGCATCCAGAGTGGGTGGGAACAAGGCCTCAGCAGGTAATCGGGACCCTGGGTCCCCTCAGGGCCTCTGCCACCCCAACCCCCAGCTGGCGAGTGTGCGCAAGAGGGGGCCCCACATGGGGTCGAGGTCTGCTTCTGGAACAAGGAGAGCAAGCGGCCTTCAGCCTGTGTTTTTTGACCTGGCTCAGTCCAGGTGGTGAGAGGGGGCCTTGTGGGCCACAGGGGACATGGCTCTGACTCTCAGTTGGGAGCCTAGGGAGGCAGCCGGCAGAAGGGGCGCCATCTCACCAAGTATCCCCATGGAGAAGACCTCATGGGGCCACCAGGAGGAGATGATGGGCTGGGCCATGGAGGGGTGACTTCCAGAAGAGTCCCGAGGTCCAGATTGGAGATGGAGGGGGAGCAGGAGCAGAGGGTGTCCTTGCAGCATCACATCAGGCCCCAGGGTCCCACACCAGGAGCCTCAGCTCCCCAAGGAGCAGGAGGGCCCGAGGTGACCAAGCCCCCCAGGTACCCTCAGTACCTTAAGTACCTCTGAGTACTTAGCCCCAGGGGGAATGAGGTCTCTGCTGGCCCTAGGTCTGCAGAGGGCCCCTCCTGGGTGATACCTGATCCTCAGGGCACTTGGATAAGGGCAGAAGGGTGGGGAGGTGTCCCAGACCACCCCCACCCTGCCACCCCTGCATGCCTCAGCCCCCCACCATAGCTTCCTCTGTGCCTCCCCTAGGCCCCGAGGTGCGGGGGTGGGGGAAAGCACCTGGAACAGTCCCAGGTTGTTCCCAGGAAGGGGATGCACCCCTCCCGAGACCCCACTCCCTGAGTCATGAGACGGGGAACCCTGCCCGGGACACACACCCCCATCCAGGATGCTCCCAGCGCACAGCACACTTCATAGGCATCTGGATCAAATAACTGGCTGATGGCGAGTGTGAATAAGAGTTGGAACTCTCCGCAAGGCAGGGTCAGCACAGTTCATGCCGAGGCAGTGCACGCAGCGGGGGCTGTGGCTCCCTGGGATTCATAGTCACCCCAGAGAGGAGAGGCGCAGGGCCGCCCACACCAGCATGGCCTCAGTGGCTGCACAGCCCACCAGTGGAGGGAGGAGCTTGTACCGAGCTGGCAGGCCACGTGGTGGGGAGACCGGCCTGCCTGCAGAGTACGACTGAGTCAGTACCCTGAGCCAGACCCTGAGTGTTCCCCACTTCCTGCTTGCTGTGTGACCTCGCTGAGTCTCTTACCCTCTCTGGGCCTCCTTTTCTTCCTCAGGTTTTGTGAGAATTGAGCAGAGACCGACCCTAGTGGTGAACCTTGGATCTGTGATTATGGTGAAGGAAGGGCGGCTTACTGGGAAGGTCCAGGACTTCATGGGTGCGGGATACACAGGGGTCAGATGGGTGCACGGGAAGGCTGGAGGGAGGAGACGTCGGGGAGACCCCTGGTGAAAGGCCAGGATGGGAGCCAGACCTGGAGGGGCTAAGGGTCCCTGAAACAAATCAGGGAGGAGTAGGGTGGGGAGCCTGAACACCTGTCCTGGTAGTGGGGTGCTGCAGAGACCTGGAAAGTCAGGCCCTACTTACCCACCCCGAGAACCTGGTCCTGCTACCCAGCCCATGTCTCTGCCAGGGCTGATGGTGGCCCCTTAGAGTCCAGGACAGGCCACAGGTCCCAGCCACATATCCACAGCCCCTCAGACACAGCCAGCTCAGGGTCTGGGGGTGGGGATGGCCTCCCTACCAGACTCCCAGCCCACTGGTCCCTAGAAGGGCTTAGACCCCGTGGCCGCCACACAGGGCCCTGAGTTCTCCATGACAACTGGCTTCAAGCTCAGGGCTTGATCCCTCAGGGGTTGTTTCCATATGTGGCCTCTAACATCCCAGCCCAGACTCTTTCCACAGGGCAGGGGTCACAGGGAAGGTGCATTTAAATTTCTGATGGAATCACCAAGTCACCTTGTAAAGAAAGGCTGTTCTGATCCATGCCCATGCATATGCTTTGTGAATGAGCCCCTTTTTCTCACTCCATCAACACTGTCAAGTAGTCTTCAGCTTCTGACTTCTGTGATTAACATGGAGAATGACCTCTTTGTTGTATTCATTAAGGTGTGTTTATATCCTTTTGCTTCTCTCCTTTAACACTTTTCAGCTGGGTGGTTGGTTTTTTCCTTACTGATTGGTGGGAATTCTTCATATGTGATGAATATCAGCCCATGGATTTACCCTGCAGATATTTGTTTCTAATCTGTTGCTCAATATTTTACCTTATTAATAGTGGGTTGTTGTGTTCAGTTTTTTTTTTTTTTTTTGGTCACACGTGTGCGTGCTGCACGCCACGTCACCTCAGTCATATCCGACTCTCTGACCGCGTGGACTGTAGCCTCCAGATTCCTCTGTCCATGGGATCCTCCATACAAAAATCCTGGAGTGGACTGCCATTCCCTTCTCCAGGGGATCTTCCCAACCCAGGGATCCAACCCACATCTCTTATGTCCTCCTGCACCGGCAGGCAGGTTCTTTTCCATTCATGCCACCTGGGGAAGCCCCTTCATCACACAGATGTCCTTAAATTTTATGTCATCAGATTTGTCGATTGTTTCTTTTGGATGTTGCATCTTGCCTGCCTTCCTGAGAATGCACACATATGCTCTTGCATTTTCTTCCAGTGCTTTTGTAATTGTGCTTTTAATGTGCCTTTAATCTATCTGAGTTTATTTTGGGGTATGGGGGTGAGACCGAGTGGAACCATTTTTCCACATTAAGTCTTAGATATCATGAGCCTTCGAGGACACAGATTATAGCGTGAGGACGTGGAGCATAGGCTGGAATCCATGCCCTGGCCCTCACTGCTGGGCAGGGCGGGAGTGGGTTGTATTGCTGAGCTGGTCTGAGCCTCAGTTTCTTCTTCTCCAGAAGGTTCCTGTGCAGATTCATGAGTACTGTGTGTGAATGACAGGAGTGAGCCAGGTGGTCTGTGGGAGGCGAAATGGTCCTGGGAGACTCCACAGCTTCCAAGTGGTTCCCCAGCCTGGGGTCTCCCCACCTCTTCCAGGTTCTTCTAGAAGAGAGGAGTGGAAGGTAGGACCAAGAAGGGGAAGAAAATCCCCAGCCCCCAAAGTGACTCGGCCAGAGTGAGACCAACACCTACATTCGGTGGGGGTGTCCCTCCCCTGGTGACCTCAGGGTGGAGATGGCCCTGGCAGGCTCCTGGGAGGCCTCTGGGGAGAAAATGGCCACAGTGTGGTCATATCCAGCTAGGCTTTGACAAAGCCCATGGAGGCCCTAAAAGCCAGAAAGGGATGTAAGTGGAGCAGTTAACAAAACCGAGAGGTCGAGCAGCCTGGCCGAGTGTGGGACCCTCCGCAGGCCACCGCTGTTGTGAGCATCAACCAGGTGACCTGCACCACTGAGGGACAGAGCTCGGCCAGGAGACAGGAGCTACAGAACCAAACCACCTCACTGAACATCGTGGAACCTCTCTCTCCCGAGTGTCTCGTCTGACAGAGAAGGGGCCGTGCTGCATGCCCACAGTGCCCGCCCAAGGGCCACTACCTCGAGGATGAGCACCTAGGGGCTGGGCCTTCCTGATAGGACACCTCGGGAGGTCAGTCTGGGAGCATTGGCAGCAATGGCCGAGGCCCCGAGAACCTGCCACGGGAATGGAAAGAAGCAGAGTGCTCTTTTCGAAACAGGCCTGTTGAATTCCGCAGAAGGTGAAAGCTGTTAAGTTTTCCCCTTTTCATTTCCAACTTTATTAATTTTTGTGACACTGTGGAGGGGAGATGGCCTTCCCTCCTATTCCGTGGCGATGAATGTTGCTGAGCTGAGCACAGTTGCAACACTTTCCTGTAAAACGGACTAAAGCAGAAGTCGATGTGTTCCTTGTATAAGAAATACATAAATCAGTTAGAAATAGCTCTCGGAGCGGATGTGATGAGGTAGCGGCTGTCACAGGAAACACATGAATCAGACTCATCCCCAGTAACAGGAGGGTAGAGGCAGAGTCCATGGTCCTTGGGCTGCTCCTCGGGGGTCTCGGCAAGGCAGGCCCCTCGGGCCACACCGCACACCCGGCCCAGGCAGAGGCTCCCAGCTCCCCGAGCTGGCTGCACTTTCGCGCATGTCGTTAACTTCTGGGTGTTCATTCTTGGTTCAGAACTTCTTTGCCAACCACAGGACCTTACCAACCAGGGACACCACACGCAAGTGCTTCCTGGGTCGTCCCTGCCAGGGACCGAGCACAGCGGGTGGATTTTCAGGCTGATCTGCTTGAACACGGGACAGAACCCATGTCCACCCTTGCCTTCAACTTGGTGGGGGAATGGTGAGTGTCACCCCCAGAGCCTGGGCACCAACAAGGCCTCTGGTTTCATGTGAGGAGCCACATCTATGTGTTTGCACAAATAAGCAGAAATTTCTCACCTGATCTAATCAATTGCTAGTGGCCTCAGAGGTCAGCACCCCCCAGCTACAGTGATAGTAACCGCTGTGGTTCAGCTGGTCAGGGAGCAGGTGCTGAGAGCATGGCAGGCCTGGGAGGACTGCCAACAGAGGCCTTGGACCTCATTATAGAGAAAGGATCTGATCCTGGAGGCCGGGTACAGTTTAGAGGGAATGGACCGGTGTGGCCGCAAGTGACTTTGGGGGCTGAAGTCCACCAAGTGTTTTCACAATATAAGCCTGAGGGCCCTTAGCACTAACTAGACACAGGCTTCTCACTTACAGAGTTGGGGCTGGAGAGCAAAGAACCCAGGGAGGATAAGGGCCACCCTATACCAGCTGGCAGCTGCAGCGCCGGCAGGCACATCACTTGCCTCGTGAGCCTAAGACCCTGTTGAATGTGAACTTGAGAAGAAAACTCAGCTCAGTGTTCCCTGAAAGGCTCTAAGTGCTGAGGAAGTCCCCTGTGCCTTCTACCCCTGTTCCCTGGGGTGGGGGCACCTCCTGGGGGCCTACACTGGGCTAGACCTCCTCCCCCAGCCCAAGCCTGAGGCATGTGGCCGTGGAGGTGGCTTGGGGGTCCAGCTCATCATGAGCAGTGCGCCAGACATCCGGGTCAGCATGGTAGGAAGCCGGTGGGGAGCTGAGCTGGCCCCGGGTCTGCCTGAATCAGGACATCTCTCTGCCCCTTGGCTGGGTGGGGTCCTGGGGTGGCAGGGATGAAGGGAGAGGAGAAGGAAACTTGGCTGGGAAGGAGTCATGTTTGGGAACACGCCCTTCCCCAGAAATCCCCCAAACAAACACCTGCGGGCGTCCCCTGAACATAGGGCGTGTCACGAGGCCAGGGCTGTGATTTCTCTTAAAAGAATCCACCTGGCAATGCAAGAGACACAAGAGTCTCAGGTTCGATCCCTGGGTCAGGAAGATCCCCTGGAGAAGGAAATGGCATCCCACTCCATTGTTCTTGCCTGGAAAATTCCATGGACAGAGGAGTCTGGCAGGCTGCAGTCCATGGAGTCCCAAGGGGTCAGGCATGACTGAGCACACACATATTACCTACCATAACAAGCCCAGGAACCTGGATCCAGGCTAGAGACACTGGGTGGGAAGTGCTTCTGGGGGTGGGCACAGGATTTGGCCAGTTGGGGTCAGCCCCTGGTCAGCCAGTGTTTGGGTGGTACCGAGACGCCTGCATCCGGGTCTGACTGCTAAAACATTCCCAGGGAGTCACCATCTCCTCCAGTCCCTCCTGCTGGGCAGTGCCAGGCAGGGCAGATGCCAGGATCTGATCCTGGCCAGC
Source organism: Nanger dama (assembly GCA_917880005.1). Taxonomy (NCBI): domain Eukaryota; kingdom Metazoa; phylum Chordata; class Mammalia; order Artiodactyla; family Bovidae; genus Nanger; species Nanger dama. The sequence continues at coordinate 2,948,362 of CAKJTW010000113.1, read as the reverse complement.
CCTCCCAGTCCACCCCTCCCATGCCCCCTCCTGGGCTCAGCAAAGAGCCAGTCCTGCCCTCACTGACCCAGCAACGGAGTGTGTATTTGAGTTTTGCAGAATGTCTTGCTCTTTTCAAGCCTGTGATGATGCCGTGAGTGAATACAGAGCTTTAAGGGATGGAAGCAGTCAAGCATCACCGGCGTCCACCTGGATGCCTCTCGGCTCAGCCTTGAACTTCTTATCTTGCAGGCCCAGTTCCTGCCTGTCCATGCTGCCCTCTCTGGCCATGGACTTGACCAGATGGTAAAGACTGGAGTAGCTAGCTTTCTTTTTAAAGTGTTTAATGGCAAGGCACAGCATCTGAACACAGTTAGAAACTGAAAATCTTCCCCAGGCTCCCAGCTCCCCCAGAGGGGACCAGTGCACTGGTCAGAGCCTGTCTCCTAGGAACCTGAATCTTGATCCTATGAGGCTGGTCCTCACAGCTCAGGACTCTGTTCGTGGAACTGCCTGAAGAGGATCTCTGAGCAACACAAACTTCAATAAGGTCAGACTCCAGGCAGGGCTTCCATGGTGGCTCAGACAGTAAAGAATCTGTCTGCAATTCAGGAGACCTGGGTTCGATCCCTGGGTTGGGAAGATCACCTGGAGAAGAGAATGGCAACCCACTCCAGCATTCTTGCCTGGAGAATCCCATGGACAGAGGAGTCTGGCAGGCAACAGTCCAAGAAGTCGAAAGCGTCAGATACGGCTGAGCGACTAACATACAAACTGGAACCATCAGAACCGGGTTGGGCAGCCACAGAGGCTAGAGCTGGGGGTGGTCTTGGCCTTCCCTCTAGGTATTCCACCCAGCCAGTCCTCATACCTTTCTTCCCTTGTCATCTGTTTCTCCATTGTTTCTCAATCACCGCATTCCCAACTACCTGCCCCAGGCTGACCACTCACTATTTGGAGGCTCATCCTTGAACCTCAGAGGCTGCTCAGTTCTGCCCCAGAGCCCATCATTTAAGGCTCTGAACCTGCATTATGTAGGTCTAGGAAGCTCTGCCTATTTCTGTGCCAACTTACCAATGCACAAAAGGAAGAAAGCTCAGAATGTGGAAGGAGCCCTCCCCAAAGGCTTCTTCCATGGAATGTACGTCTGCCACAGCTGGCCACCACCTCCTCGTCCTCCTGGGCTCATGCTGCAGAGTTCATGGACCGGCCTGGCTCCGGGAAGGAAGAGCCTTCAACGGTTCCTGGGCTGCTAATCCTGCAATCGTGCCCATTTTACAGGTGAAGAAATTTAGGCACAGAGAGGTTGGGGGACTTGTCTGATGCCACACAGCAGCGAATGAGATGCCACAGAAGCCATCAGGGCAGGCAGGCCCAGGCGGGGCAAGCTTGAAGTCGCTCAGTCGTGTCTGACTCTTTGCGACCCCATGGACTACACGTAGCCTACCAGGCTCCTCTGTCCATGAGATTTTCCAGGCAATAGTACTGGAGTGGATTGCCGTTCCCTTCTCCAGGGGATCTTCCCGACCCAGGGATTGAACCCAGGTCTCCGCATTGTAGACAGACGCCTAACCGTCTGAGCCACCAGGAAAGCTTGGCATCCTGAAAAAGATGGGCTGCCTGCCTCCTGGCCGGGGGCTATGAGACCATGTGAGGGTGGCCCAGCCCACCCAGAGTGGCTGGAAGCATCATGTTAAGTGCTCTGGGTGGGCAAGGCTGTGGTGATACTGATAAGACCCTAGCGTGACCCCTCCCTGATTATCACTGCCTCCTCCCCAACTTGTGCCTCCAGAAACTACAGATTCACGGAAAAGTCAGTTTTCCTACTGGAGGAGACCCTCTCCTGGCAACCTGGGCAGAGCCCCTCCAAGTGCTCCTTGCCTAGAGGCAGAGGCTGCCCCACTCCTGACCCGCTGGCTGGTGTGACCTGACCCTCCTCCATCCTGCAGACACACTCACTCCTTTCATCCCCTTCTCTCTGGCTGCAGGCAGGGTGCAGTGCCCGGAGCCTGCAGAGGTGCCCCTCGGGCACTCTGGTTTCTGTATGGAGTGACCACAGCTCTCATAGACACGTTCCTCAAACCAAGGCAGGGCCCCTGTGCAAGGCCAGCCGGCCAGCGGGTGAGTAGGCCTTCGGGCTCTGCCACCAGCCGGGCCATTCAGCCAAAGCACATGTTCTCCCTCTAATTGGAGCTGGATTAGGGCTGGAGCAAGAGAACGGTGGCTTGTCAACAAAGAGGCCTTAGACTTGGGGCAGCAGTGGGTCAAGGCGGCAGCCAGCAGTGGGGAGGTTGGGGGGGGCAGCCGGCCCCGTCCACAAGCAGCTCCCTCAGCCTAGCCCTTCCTCTGCTGTCTCAGCTCTCACGGACCCAACACAGAGGAGCAGGACTCACAGTGCTGATCACACCCTCCTCTGCAGGGCCCCCAACCCCTCGAGGGCTGAGGCCTGTCAGAACCTACCAGGGACCCTCAAAGCCAGAGCAGCCTGGGTGTGGGGTCTTCAACTGCTACCAGGGCAGGGGGATGGAATCTCTGGAGGTGAAGTCTGCAGAGCACCCTGGGGCATCTTGCTCTGTGCTGTGAAGAAGAATGCAGCCGGTTCCTGCTGAGTTCATGTGGACCAGACGGCTTTGAATGGAAACCAGAGGGTTCGCTTCTCACCAGTACACCCACCCATCTTTCTGCAAGAGAGGCCAGGCCATCGGCACCGACTTCTGACTTCTGTTATTCTGATGGAGATGGTATTGGTGCTGAGCATCCCTTTGGGCCCCCTAAGTGGACTTTGGCTGGCAGTAGGGCAGAGGGTGGGCTTCCCTGGTGGCTCAGTGGTAAAGAATCCACCTGCTAATGCTAATGGACCAGTCCTGCTAATGTATATCGATGACCCAGAGACATCGATCCCTGGGTCAGGAAGATCCCCTGGAGGAAGGAAATGGTAACCCACTCTAAAATATCCTTGCCCAGGAAATCCCATGGACAGAGGAGCATGGAAGGCTACAGTCCTGCTGCTGCTGCTGCTAAGTCGCTTCAGTCGTGTCCAACTCTGTGCGACCCCATAGACGGCAGCCCACCAGGCTCCCCCATCCCTGGGATTCTCCAGGCAAGAACACTGGAGTGGGTTGCCATTTCCTTCTCCAATGCATGAAAGTGAAAAGTGAAAGTGAAGTCGCTCAGTCGTGTCTGACTCTTAGCGACCACATGGACTGCAGCCCACCAGGCTCCTCCGACCATGGGATTTTCAAGGCAAGAGTACTGGAGTGGGATGCCATTGCCTTCTCCGAGGCTACAGTCCATGGGGTCACAAAACAGTAGGACACGACTTAGTGACTAAACAACAACAAGGGCAGGGGGTGGAGTGGGGGTATGGGAGATCTTTCTAGAGGCCAGAAGGGGACAACTGGGGCAACTGGGATCACAGGAGGCTTCCTAAGTCTGAGGAATGCAGAGCACCGCACCAGTGGGGTAGCAGTTTTCTCGTCTGTACAGAGGAGGGTTTATACTCTGGGCTCAGACACCCCCTTCCTGCATTCCCTGGAAAGCAGCCTGCTCAGCGCCACCTGGTTGGGGCACATCTAAGCCCGAGCTGGACATGCAGCCAAGAACCATTGTTGAGAGTCCTCCTGGGAGGGGTGCAGACAGGGGTCTGGGCACCGGGACATGTGAGTGACAAGGGTCTGGACCAAGGGCGGGTGCTCTGGGCAAGGCCTCGCACCCCTCTCACACACTTCCTGCAGGAACTCTGGACCCTCACCTGGGATGATCAGAACAGGTAGGTTGGGGCTCAGCCCTGCCCTGAGAGCAGGTAAGATTCACTGTCTGGAAAGACGGCCCCACAGCAGGTCCACAGGGCACTCAAGCCTGGGGGCCTGCTCGCTGCCCACAGGGACTTTCAGGGCAGTCTAACTGGGCACAGATAGGGCACTCTTGGGAGCACCTCCAGACTTGCACTTTATAGGCATGCTGGTGGGACCTGTGGGCCCGCTAGGTTTCTACTCATGGCCCCTTGTCCCCACCAAGCCTCTTTCTGTCAAAATGCACACACCCAAGGGTCCTCTCTCTTAGCAGGATCTTTCATGTTGCACGTGTTAAAACGTCTCTACAAGCTGACCAAGGGCCTGTGACTCAGCATTCTTGCTCCCCCACAGGTTTGCAGGGCTGCCAACTGACATTATAAATCCCAGGAGGGCCAGCAGCTGGCCAGGCCCCACGGCCCCCAAGTCCTGGCTCTGCAGCCCTCCAGCCCTCCTCTCTCATCCTTCGACCTGCCATGGCCACTGGCGTGTTTGATGGCTGTCCCTTCTCCAAGTTGCTCAGCTCCTTTAGTCAGCTGCTACCAGTGCCCAACTTGTCTTAATCAGCTACTGGGGGGCTTTGCAGGCCCCACCTGCCACACCCCATGTATCCCCAGGATAGGGTAGTGGGAGGTAAGATGTTCCCAGGAGGTTGGGTGACGCAGCCCGGGGAACAGAACCTGCGTGCTGGGCCTGCGGAGGCGGGACGTGGCCAGCCTCTGAGGGCTGTGGGTGGGTGAGGTGCCTTCTCGAGGCTGAGTCACCCGCTGGCACCAGGAGGCCTGGCCGCATGACCTCCAAGCTGAGGCAACTTGGACTTGCTGAATATGAGCAAAGTTACTACTGTTTCCTGGAAGCAACGGGGAGTTGACGAGTTTCACCAAGCATCTCCTTCCTAGAATGGTCACCATCCCGGGGGCACCTCCAGGGTCAGCGGGGACAGGGTTGAGTGACGTCATGTGAAGGGTGGGGACATCTCCACCTGCAGACACTGAGCACAGGAAATGGTTTGGACCCATTTTGCGGATGCATTTGTGAGACAACTTGTCTAAGTATCTTAGACCCAGTAAGAGATGAAGCTTACAGGACCCAGAAACTGCTTGCACACTCAGATACACAGACACACACACACTGTGAGATACACCCAGGCACTCACTCACAGGGAACACATCCATACCTCACACCCCTGCATGCTCAAAGACACCCACCCTGCCAGCCCTGCACACACCCCTTGGCCTGATGGACAGGCTGGAGACCGAGGACCCCAGGCTGACCTGAGACTCCAGGGCTTAGAACAGAAATGGCAAGAACATGCTGACTTTCTGCCTCGGCCCGTTCAGGGCTGAGGGTTCTGCCCTGACCTGAGCCTCTACTGTCTTATCCATGAAACAGGCACCAAGGTTGCTGACCAGGTTGCTTAAGTGGAACCACCCCTGAAGCATCAAACAGGGAGGGCAGAAAACACAGGGACGAGGTGGAGGGCTTTCCAGAGCTCTGGCCTCTGCGTTGGTTCACCCAGCCCTCCCAGCACCGCAGCCTGACCACTCCCCTGAGTGCACACCCCCTGCCAGCAGGGGGGCCTCAGCACCCACCTGGGACTGCAGCAAAGGCTGCAGGGAGTGTGGGGGAAGGTCCCACGGGGAGGAAGCCCAGCCCGCTGCCCTTCCAGCGCTCCTGCATCGCCACCTGCTGGCCACAAGGGAGCCTCGGTGTGCGCCCGGCACAAGCCCTGGGCTTTAGCCCAGATTCCCGGAGCCCCCAACAGGTTCAAGACAGTGAGTAGGGGTGTAGGTGGCAAGGCCAGGGACCTGGCCCCCAATTTCTCCGAGTCAGGAAGGGCAGAAGCAAAGCTTTGGCGCCAGGAGCTGGGCTCTGTTCCCAGACTTCCTCTTGGAAATGGGCGAGTGCAGGAGGGCTGAACGCTGAGCCACGGTGACCGGCTAAGCCTCCCAGCCCTGCTCCCTGCCCCAGGCCTCTGCAGGCCCCAGAGCTGAGGCATCTCCTTGATAAAGCAGGGTTCAGGTAAGGACATAGGCTCCCATGGAACGGGTCAGCTGATTCCCCGGACGCACCCAGAGCTCCAAGGACATGGCCTGATCTCTAGTCCAAGAGGTGACCCTTGGCAAGACACCCCACGTCAGCGAACAGACTGCAGAGGGTGCAAAAGAATATTTGGGGGAAACTGCTGCAAGTTTTGTGTGGCTTGAGTGTGTACCTCGAATTCCACTCGAGATAGTGCATTGCCCCACTCCAGTACTCCTGCCTGGAAAATCCCATGGACGGAGGAGCCTGGTAGGCTGCAGTCCATGGGGTCGCTGAGGGTCAGACATGACTGAGCGACTTCACTTTCACTTTTCACTTTCATGCATTGGAGAAGGAAATGGCAGCCCACTCCAGTGTTCTTGCCTGGAGAATCTCAGGGATGGGGGAGCCTGGTGGGGGTAACCTCTATGGGGTCACACAGAGTTGGACACGACTGAAGTGACTTAGCAGCAGCAGCAGCAGCAGCAGCACAATCTCTCTGCCTCTGGGCTTCTGCATTCTCGCTGCCTCTGCTCAGCCGCACAGCTCCTCCACACCCAGGTGACAGCAGCCCCGCCCTACCCACCGCCCCCACCCCAACACACGCCCACTGGGGGCCTTCCTGGGTCTTGCTCTCCTTTGTTATTCAGGAGCCTGGTGTCATTCTTTGTAAAAGCTGACTCTTAACTAAATACACCAGTGTTAAGAGTTCACCTAAAAAAATACATTAAAGCTTAATTGAACCAGATCTCCAGTCTCCAGCACACTCAGCTACAACTTGGCACTTAGTCAAGTCCATTGCAACTCGTTACTTCACCCAACTTGTTTCTCTACCCAGCTCCAGAGAACGGTTTTTTGCCTTACCTAGATTGCCGCTTGGAGTTGAATACCAGATTTCACACCCTGGGGAGGGGGCTGGACAGGGGGAGAACAGGGATGAGGCCCAGGTGCTCCATCCGTCCAGCAATGTCCAGAGCTGACTCCTGGAGGAGAGCGCACCCCAGGCACAGGCAGGTCAGAGCCAGGTGGGCCAGGTGGATGCCCGTGATGCCTGGTGTGGCAGCTCCAAGGCACTGCATTGCAGACGTGATAACGAGGGGTTAACCAGACACATGCTTCAGACCATCACACTCTCCCTGGGTCTCCGGGCCTCAGAAATACATCAGAGGTCAGACAGGTGGAGACCCAGCTTTGCCTACAAGGTCCAGAAACCCAGGGGAAAACACTTGAGGCCTCCTCCCTGGGAAGGAGCATGTGTTGGTGACTTTCTGAGGTGACACGAAGCACGCTTCCTGCATCACTTTTAAAGTCAGGTTGCTGCTGCTAAGCCACTTCAGTCGTGTCCGACTCTGTAGACCCCACAGACAGCAGCCCACCAGGCTCCCCCATCCCTGGGATTCTCCAGGCAAGAACACTGGAGTGGGTTGCCATTGCCTTCTCCAATGCATGAAAGTGAAAAGTCAAAGGGAAGTCGCTCAGTCATCTCCGACTCTTAGCGACCCCATGGACTGCAGCCTTCCAGGCTCCTCCGTCCATGGGATTTTCCAGGCAAGAGTGCTGGAGTGGGGGTGCCATCGCCTTCTTCGTTAAAGCAGGCACCTGACTACAAATGATCCTGGCAAAGGATGCAAAACATGGTTTCCCTGTTATGAGAGTGAAAGGGAAGAACCAGGAAGAAGGGAGGGGCAGAGGGAGACAGGCTGTGAATGCTGCCCTCCTGCAGCCCCTCTGAGAACTGGAGTCAATGGTGCTACCCAAGGGACCCCAGTGTCACCCCACCAGCCACCCTGCCTGAGATGCTGCTCCTCCTGACCAAGCAGGCCTCTTGCTCTTCCCATAGTGCCTATTCAACCAGGGCCACTTCTGGGCATCCCCCAGTGCTCCAGTATGGTGCCCAGCTTTGGGGTTCATGCCTTGGGGCTGACCCTCACCTGTCCCACCACTTCTTCAGCTACACAAGGGAATACACAACTGTGTACACACCTCTCACTCCCACCAGGCCCCCACTAGACACTCACGGCTGCCCTCTCACAACCCTCATTAAGGACAAATTATTCACTGGACACTTGTTAGAAAGTGCAAGAGAGACTTTATTTAAGACTCTGGCAAATGTGGGAAGAAACTGACTTCAACTCCTGGTATAACAGACAGAGTGAAGAGTTACAGCCCATGGCCAGGTGAGGATGCAAATGCAAATTACTAAGAGGAACTCGGTTAGCTTCAAGGCTGGGGGATTCTTGGCTGGGACAGGACTCAGCAGGCCCAGGATGAGGCCTGGAGGAGAAGAGGTGCCTCTTCTCCTGAGGCACCAGGAACCAGGCCTGAGTTTGCTCTGCTCCCCCCCCCAACACACAATGTCCCTATCCCCCAAGTGGAGGTTGAGGTCAAGAAACAGTTTCAGTTCAGTTCAGTCCAGTTGCTCAGTCATGTCCGACTCTTTGAGACCCCCATGAACTGCAGCACGCCAGGCCTCCCTGTCTATCACCAACTCCCCAGAGTTTACCCAAACTCATGTCCATTGAGTCAGTGATGCCATCCAACCATCTCATCCTCTGTCGTCCCTTTCTCCTTCTGCCCTCAATCTTTCCCAGCATCAGGGTCTTCTCAAATGAGTCAATTCTTCACATCAGGTGGCCAAAGTATTGGAGTTTCAGCTTCAGCATCAGTCCTTCCAATGAACACCCAGGACTGATCTCCTTTAGGATGTGCTGGTTGGATCTCCTTGCAGTCCAAGGGACTCTCAAGAGTCTTCTCCCAACACCACAGTTCAAAGAGCATCAGTTCTTCGGCGCTCAGCTTTCTTTATAGGAACCTTCCAAGGAGAGGACCCACTGTGGTCGACAGATCCAAAGCCAGAGACCGACGCCACATCTAATGTGCCAAGACTCAGAAGGTGAGTCTCCTCCCAAGTGTGTCCCTTTGCACTTGAGGCTCTGGTTTTCTTTCCCTCCATCCCAGGCCTGCCTTTCTCTCTCTGCCTCTCACTGGCCCCTGTTCTGACGTTCTGGGTAGGTTGTGAGCTGCTCTCTTCCCGCCCCTCTCCACTGCTCGTTCTCTGTCTGCCTCCCTTTCCGCGGCCTCCACAGAATTTCTAACCCTGAGCCCCAATCTCTGCCCAGACCAACCACAGCCCAGAACAGATCTGTTGATTAGGCTGTGTGCATCGTCCAACATGCTTCTGTGCCGTGGCCTGCTTCTAAAGGTGACAAACAAGTACAATGCTTTATCTCTTCTTCTTTCTTGAAATAAAAATCCAAACGACAAAATTAATTTGCCCTTCATGGACTGTGCCCTGCTGGAATCTCTCTACATGTGGCCCAGAGAGGAAGGCTTTCTTGGAGGAGGCTGAGCCCCTGCAGACAGAGACTCTCAAATAATAGGCAGGGGGATGGTTTCTGGAGGTCACACCTGAAACTTCACATCCCAGAGGGTGGCCCAGGAACCTCCCCTCCTCAAAGCCCAATAGCCAAGTAGAAACCGATGTCCTCTCCCTCCCCCTCCCCCCCCACCACCAGGCCAGTTTTTCCTGCTTGTCCTGTCTGGGGACTCTAGCCAGAAACCCAATAAGCAGAGGGGAGGGGGCGAGGAGAGAAGGGGAGGCAAACAAGAGATCCCAGACTGTACTGTGCTGGGAGAAGGTGGGAGGCAGGGCATATAAGAGCCTGATGGTGCTGCAGTAAGCCCCTAAACACTTCCTCACCCTGGTCTCAGGACCTTGCTCTTGGCAACTCTTTGGGGTCCTGTGCAGGAGGTATCCTACCCCCACCTTTGGAAGGTGGGTGCCCCTGGGCTCACCTCCTTGGGTGGTCTCTATCTCCATACTTCCTGCTGTCTCCCCACAGAGCTCCTCTTCTCCCCAGCTCCAGCTGCTTCCTCTGTTGAAGACGCTGAGGTCACCTCTCACATGTCACATCCAAAGAAGAGCCCTCCATTCAGTCCTGAAACCTCGGGCTTCCCGTTCAGTAAGAGGCCATGTTATTCTAAATGCTCAGGCCAAATCGCAGTGTCAACTCTGCTTGGCTCTTTCTCACAAATCCCACATCCTTCCTTGATTTCTTCCTGCTCTCCGTTTACAATGTATTCCAAACCCAGCACTCCCCTCACTGCCAAAGAATTGATGCTTTCGAATTGTGATGCTGGAGAAGACTCCTGAGAGTCCCTTGGACTGTAAGGAGATCAAACCAGTCAATCCCAAAGGAAATCAACCCTGAATATTCACTGGAAGGACTGATGCCAAAGCTGAAGCTCCAATCCTTTGGCCACCTGATGTGAAGAACTGATTCATTAGAAAGACCCTGATGCTGGGAAAGATTGAGGGCAAGAGGAGAAGGGGATGACAGAAGATGAGATGGTTAGATGGCATCACCGACTCAATGGACCTGAATTTGAGCAAACTCCGGGGAGATGATGAAGGACAGGGAAGAAGCCTGGCCTGCTCCTTCATAGTGTTGCAAAGAGTCGGATACAACTTAGCGACTGAATAGCAGCATCACACATCACTGCCACCCTGCCTCCCACTGGTCTAAACTACCTCATCAGGGCCTGGATTAAGGTAAATAGTCTTCCAGCCTCTCCCTGCTGTCTTCCAGCTGCCCTCAGCCACGGAAAGACCTGGCCATGACATTCTTCTCTCATCTCACTTAGAATGAAATCCAAAGCTTCATGATACTCACAACCTGGTTGTCCCCTCTATTCTCACTGCTCTGCAGATACTCTGGGCTCTGACTCTCCTCAGACAAGCACCCTGCCTCAGGGCCTTTGCACGTCCCACGGATCTGTTAGAAAGCTCTTCCCACAGGCATGTGCATGGCCCATCCCACTTAATTCACACCAAAGCTCATCTTACTTGTCTATCATCTGCCTCCTTGCAAGGACTGAAGCTCCCAGGGCTCATGGAACACATTTTCCTCCTGCTTTCCCAGGCCCTGGGGTGATGGCCAGCACATTGGAGATGTTTAGTAACATGAGTTATGGATAATTTAGTGAATGGTCAGGTCCGCAGTGTGGGGGTGCTCTGGATCCTGTGTCCTACCTGGAGGGGTGTGTTCTGAGCCCCCACTCAGGCCCTGCCCACACCCAACTATACAGACCACCTGGCTGCTTTCTCTGACCTTTGTACGTGCAGCCCCACCTGCCTTCTTCACAGACCCTCTTTCTCTTCCATTCAAACCCTGCTTCTACCTCCTGGCCAAGCTCACCTAATTGTCCTCCACATCACTGCTGTGTCTGGGGTTGGGGGAGTCTAGGGCAGCTCTGCCAAGGGGCTAGTGTTAAGACAAGTTCTGAGTAGAGTTGCATGAACTGGCACCCTTTCCAAAGGCGGGGGGGAGGTCTTCCTGCTGCACCTGGCTCCTGGACACCTGCCGGCTGATTGAGGGGGCAGTATTGACCATGCAGCAGCAAAGTTCCTCATGTGTCCAGCCCTCACTGGGCTTCCCTGGTAGCTTAGCTGCTGAAGAATCCACCTGCAATGCAGGAGAACCTGGTTCAATTCCTGGATCAGGAATTTCCCTTGCCGAAGGGATAGGCTACCCACTCCAGGATTCTGGGGCTTCCCTGGTGGCTCAGACGGTAGAATCTGCCTGCAATGCAGGAGACCTAGGATTCAATCCCCTGAGTTGGGAAAATCTCCTGGAGGTGGGCATGGCAACTCACTCCAGTATTCCTGCCTGGAAAAATCCCCATGGACAGAGGGGCCTGGTGGGCTACAGTCCATGGGGTCTCAAAGAGTCGGACACTACTGACTAAGCATGAGCACAGCACTGATGGAAATGGGCCTCCCACCATGCGACTGACTGCCTCAGGTGTTCTGTGCAACCCCGCCCACCCCTTGCCCTGGTGACTTGCTGTGTTCATCAAGCAGAAAGCAGCTGCCCCTTGCACAGAGGTATGAATCCTGGCTGGCAAATGCCAAGAGGGTGCTGCTGCCAGCCTGTGCTTGAGAGTGGAGTCCTGCAGCTCCGAGGACATTGTTTGTTATTTAGGCCACTGACATCGGCTGTGGTGCTTCTGCACAAATGGCATGTTGTGAACACCTCATTATTGTCCAATGGGTTCTCACCCCTCACTGCACCTCAAGATTTCAAGTTCCTGGAGCCTGTTGGAGAGTGCGTATTTTTCCTCCTGTGCCGGCCATAGTTCCAAGAGGAATACTGTGTGGCCCTTGGGGAAGGGGGGTTACAATGAAGGAAACGGATTTGTGTTTTTATAGCCAGTCACCCACGTTGCACCAGGCCCTGTGTGTGTTAATGATCTTGCCTGTCAGGGACCTTGATCCCCCAGTCAGAGCCCTAAGGCACTAAGTAACTCACACAGAATCCCATGCACGGCTGCTGACCACACTCCAGTGGTCGGGTGCCTCTGTTAAACCCATTTCTAATTCCAGGCTCGGGGCATTTCGCTAAAGCCAGGTGTTGGAGTCCAAAACCTTTCCTGATGAAGCTCTTTGCGAGAGAAAGAGACAACACAAACCAATAAACCACAAAACAGCCAAACACAGCTAAGATCTGTAGCACAGAAGGAACGCAGGGGGCCTCCCAGCCTTTGAGTGAGTCTGAGCTGGGGTTTGCTCTTTCCTCTGCTGCCACCCAGTGCCCCCAAAGAGAGGCTGACCAGAAACCACACCAGTTTCCTTTAGCCTCAGCTCAACAATTTTGGGGAAGGCAAGTAACCCTTTGAGAATCTGTTTAAATGTGGGAAAATCACACAGGAAAATGCACGTGCCCAAGTTTTTGAAAACACTTGTAGGGGTATGCCAAGGATGCTAGATAAAGAACTCCCTTTCAGAATTTAAATTTGAAAGCAGGAGTGCTGTTTGTACTCTATGACCATCAAATCCTTGACTTCCTGAGGTCCAGGTGTGAAGAGCAAAACCTTGCAACTGAAGGCACCTGGAATCAGGATATGTTCAGAGGGTTACAAAGCAGCCTGGACTGGGACCACAACAGAAATCCAAGAACATATCCCTGATTCTATAAAAACATACTTGATATATTGGAGAGACTTCAAATCCATGGGAGAAAGGGCAGATGACTTTACAGTGTTGGGATAAGTATTTGCTAGTTCGGCTTTTCCTCCCTTAACAAACTAACCCAAATCTTAGTGGCTTAATGCAGTCATTTATTTGCTCACAATTCTGTGGGTAGACAATTGGGGCTTGCTCAACATGATAGTGATTTTGCTGACTTCTTCTGAGCTCTCCCGAGCATCTCAGCAATTGGCACATTCCCTTTTTCTCATCAGTAAAGTGCCAGCATTGACTGAGTCTGCACTACACTCTCCCATTTTTTTAAATCTTGCTAGTGTCACTGATGGCATACCATATTCTGTATCTTATACCAGTTTTGCTATTTGTGAAGATGTTTGTGATCAGCTCTGAAGTATCACCTGCTTCTATGCCCTATTTTGTGAGCAGATATAATGCTTGCCATATGACCTTTCTATAAATTACAAAGTACGTATTTTAAAAACTTTTTATGATACAGCAGTAATTCTAATTCATGGCAGAAAATTTGGGAAATATGGAAAAACATAAGATAAAAAATATGCAGATGACACCACCCTTATGGCAGAAAGTGAAGAGGAACTAAAAAGCCTCTTGATGAAAGTGAAAGAGGAGAGTGAAAAAGTTGGCTTAAAACTCAACATTCAGAAAACTAAAATCATGGCATCTGGTCCCATCACTTCATGGCAAATAGATGAAGAAACACTGGAAACAGTGTCAGACTTCATTTTGGGGGCTCCAAAATCACTGAAGATGATGATTGCAGCCATGAAATTAAAAGACACTTACTCCTTGGAAGGAAAGTTATGACCAATCTAGATAGCATATTAAAAGCAGAGACATTACTTTGCCAACAAAGGTCTGACTAGTCAAGGCTATGGTTTTTCCAGTGGTCACGTATGGACGTGAGAGTTGGACTGTGAAGAAAGCTGAGCGCCGAAGAATTGATGCTTTTGAACTGTGGTGTTGGAGAAGACTCTTGAGAGTCCCTTGGAATGCAAGGAGATACAACCAGCCATCCTAAAAGAGATCAGTCCTGGATGTTCATTGGAAGGACTGATGCTGAAGCTGAAACTCCAATATTTTGGCCACCTCATGCAAAGAGTTGACTCATTGGAAAAGACCCTGATGCTGGGAGGGATTGGGGGCAGGAGGAGAAGGGGACGACAGAGGATGAGATGGCTGGATGGTATTACCGACTCAATGGACATGAGTTTGGGTAAACTCTGGGAGTTGGTGATGGACAGGAGGCCTGGTGAGCTGTGATTCATGGGGTCTCAGAGTTGGACACGACTGAGCGACTGAACTGAACTGAAGATAAAAATATTTTTAAGCCCATAATCCCTGAAGCCCAAAATAGTATTTCTTCTTGGTATTTTTTTCTATATACACCTTTTCTGCATTTTTCAAATTTTGCGTAATGAACATGCTGTCACATTTGTAATCAGAAAACAAACATTCGCAGTTACAATAGGGTTCTATCATGCTCTTTGCAAGCTTGGCCAGAGAGAGAAAAATAAACAGCAGGACAGGACTCCCCACTGTTACTGCTGCAAAGGCCCTGAAACGGGACTTGATTGTTTTCAGGGGCTGAAGTACTTCGTGGATCTCTTCCCGCCACATATTCTTCACTTAGCATTCCAGGCTGCTTGAGCTCTTGGCAGATTAAAAACAAACTCAGTCGACCTCTGGATGGCTTTTGAAGTATCTGCTGAGAAATGCCAAAAGTGACGTTCACTCATTAATGTTATCTAATACCCAGCTCCTCCTTCCATTGTCCCCGATTCTCAAAAATATCTTTTTACAATTTGTTAGAAACAGTATCCAAAGAACCACAGCGTCCTCTAACGTCTGTAAAATTTTTACATTGTCTTTTCTTTCCAGGGCCTGTGCGATTGAGCGCGGAGAGGCCGCTGTCAAGCGCACACCAATCCCCAGAAGCGGAGCGCCGGCCAGAAGCCCATACCTCGGATGCAAGCTTCTGCCTCCACTGGGAGCATCGCCGAAGTGAGTGGGCTTCGGCGGTTACCGTGGAGATTCTGGCTTGCGGCCCTGGTTGGCTGAGACGCTTCCGACACCGCCCCCCTCTGCTCAGCTCCGGGAGAGAGGTACGCAGAAGCGGAGATTTCTCAGGGACTTCTGGGAAAGGGAAGTCCCTGAGAACGGAAACGGAAGCGGCTTGCCCGGTGCATTCTGGGAGTTGCAGTTCAGTTGTCTGGGGCTTTTGTGCCCTCAGGCCAAGAGGTTTGGGAACGTCGTGGTCACAAACGTGGGAAGGCTGGCTGGAGCTTGGCTTCACGTGAGGTCAGTGCGGCCCGAGGCCCTGCTGTCCCATCTCCACTCCGACCGGGAGCAGCGGCCGTTCGGCCTTGGGGCTTGGCGGGGGAGCTGGACCCCATGTCTCAGAAGCCGCAGAGCCCCAGGGCACCCGCTCGGCTCACGGAGAGCAGAGGTGGAAAGGGAAAGGAGTGTCAAGTGCTTAAAAGATCTGAACGGACCGAGAGTTTCCTGGTTGTGACAGCAGCCTTGGTGCAGTGAGCCAGATTTTAGTCTCAGGACTGCAACCTGCAACCCCTAGACGGTGAGCCTTTGCCAAAATGTTTGCTTGGAAACCCCAAATTTGACTTGAAGCAGTTGTTTTTTGGAGGACTTGTGAAGGACTTGCATTTATCCGTACAATATAATCTACACCTTTCCAAGATTTCTTAACACTTGCTGAAAATTGAGTATGCAAATCTTTAATTAAGGAAGCAAAGTAGCTTCCACAATTTAAGTGACTATTCATCTGGGTTTCTCAGAGGCTTGTATTTGGTGAAAATGCTGTGTCTAGTTAATGATTCC
The DNA here is from genome assembly GCA_917880005.1 of Nanger dama. NCBI lineage: Eukaryota > Metazoa > Chordata > Mammalia > Artiodactyla > Bovidae > Nanger > Nanger dama. The sequence goes on along the minus strand of CAKJTW010000113.1, from coordinate 2,932,726 downwards.
ACCCAAATGTTAACTGTGATCTTAGATCTCCTTGTCATACTGCCCTTCCATTTTCAACCAGTTTGATAACACCTCCTCAGGCTCTGTATCTTCTCTAGTATGGTATCTTGTCTTTTCTGTTGACTGGAGGTCGGTCTTTGACCTTCAACACAGACTTTTGGGAGATTCAGATTATATCCTTTTAAAAACTAACAATGCTATTGGGAGATTGTGTTCACCTGTGGCTGATTCATGTCAATGTATGGCAAAACAAATACAGTATTGTAATTAAAAAAACTAAATAAATAAAAATTAAAAAAAAAACTAACAATGCTTGAAACATTTCAAATATTTAAGTGATGACAGTTTTTATTTTGTTGCATATTTTCTTTTCCAATTAGCAGAATTCTCAGTTTCTGAAATTAGTCTCAGCCCAGGAAAGAATTGTGGATACCTAGTGAGATGTTGATGTCCCTAGAGGCACTTATTCAGAAAGGGGTGAATGTTTAGGAATGCAGTCTCAAAAATGTTGTCCAAGGAGCTGTCCTTAATACCTTAAATTCTGCTGTTCTATTCAGATCTAGACCTTCCTGTTATTATTCCTTTGTACATTGCTTTTTCAGGTGCTATTTTTACATTCCTTAATGGCTTCTCTCCAGTTGCTGTCACTCTGACAGCATTCATTCTTGTGCATTTTCTAATACTGTTGTCCATCCCCTTCATTATTTTTTGAAGAGGTACCTGTCCATACTCTCATTTAAGCTCTGTTCAGTCTCCAGATATTGTGGTAGTATAGTGGACAAAGCCTAAGTTCTATATCTGACCATCTCATTAATAACTTCTGTATCTTTAGGTTAATCACATAACCTCTCTAGTTCTAAACTTGTTTATCTTTAAATGAGAAGGTTAAACTTCTACACCTTTAAAACATTTTTTTCAGCTTTCAGAGTCTTTGCCTATTGGGCCAGCTTCTTTCCTACCACTTCTGCCTCTATTTATCTCTACTTCACTGGCTTATTATTTTCCAAGATTTCAAGACTGTAAACATGCATTCTAATTTTAGTAAGGTTATTTTTTTAAAATCCTGAGTGCAGTTCCCCAGCACAGAAAATGTTTTTATAAATTTTTTATTCCCCTCAGATATGAAGACCAGAGCAGATACCAAAGAGATCGGAAGAATATAATTTTGAGTGAGCAGCAACATTTCTGTCATCATTGAAAGGCTCAGAGGAGTTGTATCCAAAGAACATTTGAAGGAATTTGTGAATTTGAGGCCAAGATAGAAAAGCAAAAGAGAACTCTATAGGCAAAATTTCAACAACAAAAAAATCTCTTGCCCAAACCACTGGTTTTCAGCAAATAATAGTTGCCCATGAAAACTATCTTGTGAGGAAAATGGGCATACTTTTAATGAATTTGAGAGAAGTTTTAAGATCTAAACTTATCTGAAAGCATATTATTTGTTCAGAAGAGAAATTACATATACTAGATCCAATTGGGAAAAAATGTCAAATGGAATTTATCTCCAATTAAGAGTCAAAGAACTTCTAAAAAGAAAGCATAATTGTATTGGCTTTGGAAAAAAATTTCAGTGACCGTTCAAACTTTTTTTTTTATCAAGAATTCATATTAGTGAGACACCTCATAAGTGTGATGACTGTGGAAAAGCATTCATCCAGAATTCATGTCTTACTGAGTATCAGAGAACTCATACTGGAGAAAAACCCTGTAAATTTGTAGGAAAACATTCACTGTAAATTCATCTGTTCAGCATCAGAGAATTCACACTGGAGAGAAACCTTATATATGTAATGAATATAGGAAAGCCTTCAGTGACTCAGTTCAGTTCAGTCGCTCAGTCGTGTCCGACTCTTTGCGACCCCATGAATCGCAGCACGCCAGGCCTCCCTGTTCATTACCATCTCTCTTCAGTGACTACGCATCTTTTATTCAACATCAAAGAATTCGCAGTGGGAGAAACCCTATGAATGCATTGATTGGGGGAAGTCCTTCACTGATAATCTCATCTCTTACACAACATCACAGAATTCACATGGGAGTGAAACCTGTAAGTATAGTGATTGTGGGAAGGCATTCACATGAAGTACACACCTTACCCAACACCAGAGAATTCATACTGGGGGAAAGCTTTATAAATGTAATGAATGTGGAAAAGCATTCAATGCCCACTCAGTGTTTGCACAACACCAAAGGATTCACACTGGAGAAAATCCTATACATGCAGTGGATGTGGGAACGACTTCCCTGAAAACGCATCCCTTACTGAAATCACTGAATTCATACTGGAGAGAAACCTTATGAACACAGCAAATGTGGTAAAGCATTTAGCCAGAGCACTCATCTTACTCAACATGACTTCATACTGGAGAGAAACCCTTTAATGTGAGATGTAGAAAAGCATTTGGTAACAGTTCAATCCTGATCAGACATCAGCAGCTTCACACAGTAGTCATCTTAATGATACTGTTTTGTGGACTACTCTATCCTTTCATGATCCACTCTTAACATTTTGGTCATATGTCTCTTAACCATGCCACCCACTCTTCTGCTTACAATTAGAATCTAGGAATGTTGTACTCCTGGGATAAAGTGAAACATTGGGTAATATTTTAAGTTTCCCATACTGACACTGTTTTGTTAGGTGCATAGAGATTTAGACTGTTTTCTTGGAAAATTAGCCCATTTATCATTATTTAATGCCCCTTGTTATCATCCCTTGCCTGGAAAATCCCATGGACAGAGTAGCCTGATAGGCTATAGTCCACAGGGTCGAAAAGTTGGACACAACTGAGCAACTTCACTTTCACTTTCTTTCTTATCCCTTAGTATCTTCCCTTGAAGTCTGCTTTGTCTGAAATTAAAGGCAAGTTGGCTTGCTTTTGGTTAGTGTTAGCATGGCATGTCTTTCTCCATCTCTGTACTTTTAACACATTTGTTACTGTTTTCTATGCTTTGTATTTGTCGTTTTCTATCTTCCTTCTTCTGCCATCTCTGGTTTTAATTGAGCATTTTATGATTCCATTTTCTCTCTTGTATACGTTAACTATATATTTTAAACAGTTTAGTGGTTACCTTAGAGCTTGGAGTATACATTTTTAAATTAAGTGCACATTTAAAGGAGAAGGCAATGGCACCCCACTCCAGTACTCTTGCCTGGAAAATCCCATGGACGGAGGAGCCTGGTGGGCTGCAGTCCATGGGGTTGCTAAGAGTCGGACACGACTGAGCGACATCACTTTCACTTTTCACTTTCATGCACTGGGGGAGGAAATGGCAACCCACTTCAGTGTTCTTGCCTGGAGAATCCCAGGGACAGGGAGTCTGGTGGGCTGCTGTCTATGGGGTCACACACAGTCTGACACAGACTTAGCAGAAGCAGCACATTTAAATAAAAATATCCTTCTGCATATATAAGCATAGGTAACTTACATCAGAGTATTCCCATCCTTTGTGGTATTGCTGTCATTTATTTCCCTTATACATATGCTATGATCACCGTTTGTCATTATTATTGCTTTTAATAATTATCTTTGAGAATAAGAAAATATTTTTTTATCCTTCTAAAATTTCTCACTGGTCCTATCCATGCCTTGATGTAGATCTAAGTTTCTGAACTAAATGAATTTTCTTCTACTAGAAGAACAACTTTTTTTTGGCCATGCCACACAACATGTGGGATCTTAGTTCCCTGACCAAGTATTGAACCTGTACCCTCTTCTGTGGAAGCATAGAGCCTTAACCACTGGACCACCGGAGAAACGTCTGGCAGTTTTATTCTTATATAAATATCCCTTTGAACTGGTTTTAACATATGATTGGTTCCCTTATTAAATTGAATAGAATCTTTGATATGCATATTTTGCATTTACTTGCCTTAGAAAGAAAAAAAACTTGTTGAAATTCACATAACAAAATTAACCATTTAAAAGTGATTCAGTAGAAAATAGTACATTCAAAATGTTATACAATCACATGGATCTAGTTATATAACATTTTTATCACCCCAAACTAAAACCCCTTATCCATTAAATAGTAACTTTCATTCCCTCCTTCCCCCTGGCGAAGCACCAGTCTGCTTTTTTTCTCTTGGCTTCACCAGTTCTGGGTATTTCAAGTAATGGAATCATACCATATATGATCTTTCCTGACTTATTTTCACTTGGCACATTTCAAGGTTCATCCTCACCACAGCATATATCGGCATTCCTAACATGGTTCTTTTCTAGCATTTACCGTTAAGTGTGGTCAAGGATCAGTTCTCAGGGTGTAGTGCATGGGTCAGCAGCATCTCCATCACCTGAGAATTTGTTAGAAATTAAGATTCACTGGAACTGTAAGATTAAATTTCACAGAAACTCTGGGTTCCAATTCATGTTGGAACACGCCTTGCAGGTGATTCGCAGGTGTTCTAAGTGAGAAACCCCTTAGTCAAAACACAAGATACAGCCTGTCACCAATCCCAAATCAGGAAAAATCCAGGGGGAAAAGCCAACCAGTTGTAATATACAAAATGTCTTTTCATTGCTTAAAAACAGGATTAGAGAGGTAACAAAACAGTAAAAGAATTGAAAAAATAAGTTATCTTTAAAGTATGAGTTTATTCTCCAGGTTTTCTTAAATACCACAAATTAGTACTTTTATTGCAGCTATACCCAGAAGCTGAAAACAATTTAAAATACGTTCTTTTATCATACATTTAACACTTGTAAGAGACAGAATGGAACGATATGAATTTTAGAGATGAGCTTTTCAATTCAATAAAAGCATATGCAAACTGAATTACAGAAATAATGACTGAAAGCATAAATTATATAGAAATAAAAGGGTGAAAGGTGTTTCATTAAAAGAAAAGTCCTTTGTTACCTCTCCTACTGGTTAGTTACCTCTCCTACTGGTTAGTTACCTCTCCTACTGGTTAGTAACCTAATGAAAACAGTAGGCAAAGTATTCTCTCTATTAAAACCCAGTGGTTCTATCCTTCTCATGCATGCAGCTTTAGGTCAGAAATTGGGGGGGGGGGGCAGGATTTTAGGTTCTAAACATCCCAAATGTTTTACTGCCTTAGGCTAGTGGATCTTTTTAACACTAAAAATTGGTAGTAATTCGTTTGCTTTGACAGAAAAAAAAATGGATGAGCAGTTAACCAAATCAAGTGGGATTTAGTCACTGGGGCACAGTTACAAGTGGCCCCAAATGAGAACACGAAAAGCTTAGTCTGAGGGTATGTCAAAATAAAAAACAAAGGAGAAGAGCACTTGAGATCTTTACAGCAACATATGTGGCCAAATAGTCAAGGTTTGGCACGTATGAGTCCCTAGAAAGACGCAGTTAGTGAAAAGATATTCAAATTAGAGTTCCAATTCAGTTTACAAACTAACAATACAAAATGATTTTATATTCCATCCTTTCTATTCAAAAGAAAATTAAAAACCGTATTATATTCTTAGTGCTAATGTTTCTGAGCTTGCAATATTTTTGGTTAGTTTTTAAAGATGTGTTGTGTACTTTGCTTAGTCGCTGAGTCACGTCCAACTCTGTCCATGGGGATTCACCCGGCAAGAATACTGGAGTGGGTTGCGATGCCCTCCTCCAGGGGATCTTCCCAACCCAGGTCTCCCACAATGCAGGCAGATTCTTTTACCATCTAAGCTACCTGTGATAACAAATGTTATTAATGTGGCCAATACATTAAATTTCTAAAGAATAAAACTAGATCGATACTATGTTATTATTCACAATGACTCAGCAAAAATAATAGAGATTCTACAATTGTTCCCAGCCCTGGGATCATGAAATAGAATAATTCAGTGACAATTAAATGGAAAATGGATTATGAAAACTGTTGTTTCAAGAATGTCTTTCCCCTCCCCTCTTCACTTGTATTAAGAAAAAAAAGACCTTTTACTTTCTTTAGATACATTTTAAATAACCTAACCTTTCCCCCATTTTCTCTGAAATCAAATTTTAAAAATTCTAAAATTTGCTCATAGTAAGTGATCTCAGATGTTTGACAATAAAGCTACTTCTGTTTAATAATTTTTAAAAAAACTGTCAAGACTACATCATTTGCCAAGAGGGTGCCCTGAAGTCTCTTTTTGGGGTCATTTTTAATGCATTTTAGCTTGTTACCTAGTGTGCATATGATGGGACTAAAGTTCCTATGAGGAGCGAATGAAACTGGAGCACTGATGAGGTAATTAGACATGAAGTTAAAGCCACAAGGAGTTAGAAAAATGACTTTGTGTATTAAACTTAGTCAATACAGTTAGTTCAACAACTGGCCAAGTCAGGGAAAGAGAAAATAATCTACTGCGATTCAAACAGCTTGACTCAAAAAAAAAAAAGAGTCTATAGCCTACCAGATAGCTCTGTACACAATCTAGAGACTTTCTGCCACAATACTAAAATACAGATTCTTCTCAAATCACAACTTTATCCCAAATGTTCTTATAGGTTCTATGTTGCTTTTAAATTCTACTAAATAACCGATAGCTTTACAACAAATTTTATTTCATTTTAAAAACACATTTAAATCACTGTCCCACAAAATGTTTAGAAACACGGGTAACCATGGAAAGTAAACGTGCATATACTGCTTTTATTATAATAATTATGGCTGTCAGCTGAATGAAAACAAATAGTAGCTAAAAAGGTTTCAAATGACAGAAAAACGTATTTAGGTTAACTTATGACAATTTTTTGAGTACTCAGATGATGAAATGTATATTTCTGCAACAAATGCAAAGTTAACAATGAAATTAAGATACTAAAGGTCAAAAGGGGCCTCAAACATATTCACTCTTTTAAATTTTAGACAAAAGAGCTGAGAATAGAAAAAAAAAAAACCCAACATATACACCATAAAAGTCTTTTTCTTTTTAATGACTTCCAATTTTAACTCTTTTCTAAAAGCATTAAGGGCATGGAGGCCCTTATTGTAGATTATGTATCATCTCCTCTTTGGCTATGAGGTGTGTGGTTTTGTTAACTAGAGACATCAATGAGTTCAGTTTCTGAGACCAGTCATTTAATAAATTATTTGGATCCTTGGGTCTCTGGAAGTTGATAATTCCTGCCAACCTGTCTACTTTAGCAAAGATGGTCTTGTTGACTACTAGATTTGAGAGAGAAAGCCTCCGACTCCTGCAAGAGAAAGACAAATTGGTTTAAGACATGATAATTTAGATAATAAAATTTAAGGAAAGCATTTTCTAATATCTTCATTCAAGAATATGCAGGGCTAAAATTCATTATTAATAGTTAGAAACTGATTTCCTGCAATAATTTACTTACCTTACTGAGAGTCTAGGCCTCAGTTTGAATCTCCCCACAAACTTAATACTGTGGGTACTGTTCAAGACCCTTTGTCAACAGCAACTTGGTCTACCTTTACCAATGTTTCCCACCAAAAGCAGTATTATACAATTTGTTTCCAGAAACACTGGTGAGAATATATGCTCTGCCACTTGCTAACTAGATAGCCAAGGACAAGGCACTTTACTTCTAAGGCCTCTGGTGCCATTGTCCAGAAATGAGAAGAGTTAATGAACTAACCAAGGATCAAGCCCTCTAACCCAAACTATTCCAAGATTCTTCGTTTGCAGTTAGATTGTCAGGATGCCTCCTGTTAGACTATACACTTTGCCTAAGTCCTATCTCTTTGGTGTTGTACATTTTACCAACATGAAACCCAGACCTGAATACAATATTCCCCTAACGTGTCCTAGCAACTTTCCAGGGGAACTGCAGTCAAGTCTCCCTCATATGGTTTATTTCTACAGTTCACTTTTTGAATTTAGATGTATTTATTATAGAAATATATACTTTAGATTCCAATTAATCAGTGTAAAACTAACATATTCAAGTAAAGATGTTAAGTAGTATAATATTCACATAACTATACCTTGGTATTTAGGCTACTCTTTGGTGCAAGAGCTTGGGAAACCTTCTATCACCTAAACTTAATAAAATGAAGTTGATTTGCTCACTCAATTTTTACACGTCAACTGATTTTCAAAATGAATGGTTACAAACAATGGTATTTACTACTTACATCAACAGACAGATCCAGAAGCTGAGCCATCCTCTTCATTGTTATCCTCGTGTAATACTTGGCCATTATTCTAATATTCTGAGGAAAGAAGGGCGGGCATGAAGGACACAGCCATCAGTAAAGCCAGGAGCTCATTTGTTTTCCTATCCAAGTAGGTTTAACTAAAACGTCAAGACTCAGAGCTTTTATTCTGCTGCAGTCTGCCACTGGGATGAAGCCGGTTCTAAATGTCTACAACAAAACTAAATATTTCAGTATTTTGGCTTCTTTGGTTATTTTTAAGTTATTCTGAGCATACTCTACAACTCTTTAAAAATACATATAGTTAAAACACAGGCTTAGCTAAACTAGTTGTTAAAAGTTGTCACTGTACTAAAATATTTTTGCTAAATGTAAGAATCTAACATTAAGTTTTTTTGATACAAATGTTTAAAAGGCTAAAAATTTTAAAAAGATCATCTCAAAATATTATCATCACTGTAACTACATAAAGATAACCTGAATTAAATTTCCCAATTTTCACTGGAAGTGGTGCTAAAATTAGAGGTGCCCTTTGGGTATTCTTAATGTTAACCTTACTAACAAAGCAGCCACACTCAACAAGGAAAAATGGGGTTCTGGGGAGAAAAATGAGCTCATCTTTGAAGAAGTGCACTTCCTCCCATCGCTAATTGGGGTCAATGGCAACACCAATCTCTCAGGAAGAATAAGAATCACTCAAGACTCCCAGCTTTTCCTTCATCCTTTCATCAATGACCAAATTCGATTGTCTGTCTTCTTTAAAATAGTTAATTCCACGCCATCCACTCAATTCAATCCCACAAAGCCCCTCTCACTTAGCTAGTCTTATCTCCAGTCTTCTCTCTTTCCAAATTCACTCTTCACACTTACTCCCAGAGGAATCGCTATAAAATACAAGCTGGTCATTATCCTCTCAGCTTTTACTACTGGGTGTACAAACTTTGTTATGACCAAGACCTTTTCCCTATCTCCAAAGTCCTTTCTCACTGAGCCCCTTCCTTGGAGGTCCCCAAGTTCCCGGCTGGTCTGCTGCCTCTGTAACCCAGCCTACATCTGCCTACAGGGATGGCCCTCCCGCCCTGCCCACTGAACCTACATACCCTTCTCACAAATCTTACCTCACACATCAATTCCTATAAGTCCAGCTTGACCATTCTACCTGGAGGAACCAATCAACTCTCTCCTTATGCTCCCCTCTCATCCATGTATACTGGTACCATAATACATAATTTATAAATGCCTCTTGCACTGTGATGTATTTTTAAACATTTGGAAGGTAGAGACCATGTCTTATTCTCCCATGTGTACCAGCACTTTGTACAGTGTAGCACACAGAAGGCTCACAACGTTTGTTTTGTGAATGAAGGTTGACATAATTCCATTTGTAGTGACACCCAAGAAGATCAGAGGTTGGGTTTAAAACATGTTACCTGTTTCCAAAACTACCAAGTCAGTACTAGTGAGAAACCACCCCCATCCATCCATCCCTCACATTCTTAAGAAATTCCTTCTGGTTTATATAAAAGTTTGTATTCATGAGGGGTCCTCTCAAAATACAGCATGGTAACACATAGGTATCTTATCTGAAAAGCTAAACAGAGGTGGGGAAAAAATGACAAGGGGATAAGATAATTCTGATGTGCTTGGGAAATAAGACAATAAACATCTGAACAACAAACTTACATCACTACCACACTAGGCATAGGAAAAAAAAAGAATCCTGAAGTGAAGAATTAAAGATAGAACATCTAAAATAAACATTTGAGAAATAAAAGTTTAAGCTCAAATTTGCCAAAGTTTGCTTCTAAACTGTCATTTCCAACACGCCAGATCCTTACATGTTCAACAACTCTGTTTTTCAAATCTGTCCACCTTTTTTCACCTTCCTCTGTATAACCAAAAACGTCAGTTGCAGGACTCTCTAAAGAACCTTTTCTTAATTCCATTCCATAGTCTTCAACAAGTGTGGACCAGCGCATCAACTCCATTGTGGTAAAAGCTTTAAAAGATCCCTGTAAATTACAGAAAACTTACTATTCCAAATCTGTAAAGATTACATTTCATCTAGTAGTGAATTTTAAAACATCAAAGATGATTTTTTAGAAAGCTTTGTTTGTAGATCAAGACAGGAGGTGATTATTTATTTTACCAACTTTGTTACCATTTTTTCCACAGTAATTCTGAAAGTGCCTTCTCCTACTTACCATTCTGTTCTCTCCTATATTATATTTGCCAATTGCTGGACTAACTGACTATAAACTTACTAATGAAACAGATAAAAGAAGAAGGGCATAAAGCCCATGTCTGCTTTACATAACAGATTTTCAGAAGCATGTACTTCTGAAAATCACAAAGCCCCCCATTTACTAATGATAAAACTGACTGAATAGTTAAACAAGATCTGCCCAAGTAAGCTTGAAATAAAAACTTCTTCTTGATAAGTGGCTTAGAATGGAGTATGTTATAATTTCATTATGTTAATTTCTAATGTAGTCCTAACAACACCAGCAACAAAGAAACTACTTTATTTTCTCTGAGTTTATTCTCTAATATGATCTATCAGCAATCAATTAGGAAGCATACACTTAGGTTAACCAGTCTTTCAAAATGGTACTTCTACTGAGACATACTATACTAATTATAAAAGTACTTACTTGTATTTAGGGATTTCTTCTAACTTCTTGTCACCGCTATTCGGTGAACCAAGTCTGACTGTTCATTGTCAAAAGGAGCCAAGATAACATAAAGAACAACACTTTTCAGGGCCTAAAAGTTGTGCAATTCAACAGAATATAGGCAAGATTAGAAACAAAATGAAAACTTTGCCAGAAAGTGAAAATTCATGGAATAATTGTATACATTCATCTTTAATAGTGTATTCAAAAGTCGTAGGGGAAAAATCTTATCAGATTGATCTTTTCATAGGGCTTTTGGTAATATTTACTTTTCATAAAACTATTTAAAAACAAATACAATGAATCTTTGTAATGTGAATTACTACCTAGGTTGGCTTTTGTTTTTGAAATCGAAGTATAGTGATCTAGTTAGTGTCTGTTTCAGGTACTCGAGAAGGAAGTGGTAATACACCCCAGTATTCTTGCCTGGAAAATCCCGTGACAGAGGAGCCGAGCGGGATACAATGCATAGGGTCACGGAGTTGGACATAACTGAGCGCCTGAGCACAATTTCAGTTGCAGAGCAAAGTGATTCAGTTACATATATAATATATATATATATAGTTTTTCAGTTTCCTTTCCATTGTAGGTTATTACAAGATATTGAATATAGTTCCCTATGCTATATGATATATCCTTGTTTATTTTATATATAGTAGTTGTATCTGTTAATCTCATATTCCTAAATTATCCCTCCCCCAAACATTTTTTAAAACATATGTATAAAAGAAAAGTCTTTATAACAAGTTAGCAGTAAAACAGTGGAATCCACATGTACACTATTCACAAGTTTTGCAAAATAATTTTCCCAAGTAATGCTGGATCTTTTATCTGTGACCTCAGTTAGAAGGTAACTGCTGTATATGTCTTAAATAGTAAGCCTACATTTCTTCAAAGGTCATAAATAGAGTATTGCCACAGTTCATCTGAATCAGTAATGTTAAAGTGAACTATCAACACAATGAACAGAAAGCTACACCACACAACTGCATGTAATTACTGAAGTTAAAATTATTTCAAAATAAAATGCAAATTATTTCTGATAAGTTTTAACATCAAGTTTAAGACTCTATCTTAAAAAAGAATATATTCTTACCTGTTGCCACTTTTCACTTTCTGCCTGTATACAGGGTGTATCATAGATTGCTCTGTAGTGCTTACAAATAGATAAGTAAGATCCTTCGTGTTGATCCAGTTGAATCATTAAGTTATAGTATTTCAACTTTAATTTCTGTAAAATATTGACAAAATGGGGTTTATGGATTTTTCCCCAAACATTTTCAAAGTAAACTTACAGTAAGAGATAGGCTTACCTCTGTATTTTCTTCCTGGAAAAACTTGGTGTTAATTTTTTTGCTGATGATTTGTGTACGAATGTAATCCTTCACCGCTAGGCAGAGCCGCATTTGCTCCAAAATAAACTCCACTCTGCTCTTTCTTTTCCATTGACCCATAGGTTTCCACCTACCAGAGTAAATCCCCAAGTTTATAATGTTTAGTGATAGTTTACAATTGCAACAAAGTTAAACAGACATTAAAAATTCACACTTGATAAATAATAAGAAACTTCATGCATATTGGGAGAGTGCTGCTGATGATTTTAAAAGCTAGTTTCCTTCAAGAAATTACAATTTTTAAAAATTATTATACTATAAAATGGATATTTTCCTTTGTGTAAAGTTCTATAAATTTTAACACATGTACCGATTTCTGCAGTCACCATTACAATCAAAACCTAGAACAGTTCCATCACCTGAATAACTCTCATGTACCCCCTTCAGTCACACAGTGCCCCTACTCATAACCCCTAACAACCAATGATCAGTCCTCCAACACTATAGAGTTGTCCTTTCAAGAATGTCAAATATGCAACCTTTTGAGACTATCTTTGTTTACTCAGCATAATGGTTTAAATAAGATTCATTCAAGGTGTTGTGTAAATCAAACGGTCCATTCCTTTCTATGACTAAATAGTATTCCACTGCATAGATGAACCCCAGTTTGCTGCTGAAAAACATCTGGGCTGATTGCATCTTTGGCCTATCGTAAGTAAAGCTACTCTGAACATTAGTGAAAGTTTTGTGAACATAAGTTTTTCTTTCTCTTGGGTACCCAAGGATAGGTTTGCTAGGTTATACAATAAACATATGTTTAACTTTATAAGAAACCTCCACCCTGTTTTCCAGAGTGGCTGCACCATTTTGCATTCTTATCAGCAATCTGTGAAAATTCCAATTGCTTTGCATCACCACCAGCTCTTGGTACTGTCAGTTTTTTTTTTTTTTTAATTTTAGCTACTCTAATAGACCCTGATGCTAGGAAAGAATGAAGGTGGGAAGAGAAGGGGACAACAGAGGATGAGATGGTTAGATGGCAACACTGCCTCAATGGACATGAGTTTGAGTAAACAGGGAGTTGGTGATGGACAGGGGAGGCCTGGCGTGCTGCAGTCCATGGGGTCGCAAAGAGTGGGACACGACTGAACTGAACTGAATAGGCATGTAGTGGTAGCTCATCATGGTTTTAATTTGCATTTTCCTAATGGCTAATGAAGAAACGACAATTCTAAATATGAACAAAAGGTCAGTTGTAAGCTAACTATTTAATAGTTGAGACTATTACATAAAATAGAGGTATCAGTCTTTTTAAAATTCAGATAACAAGTCCGATGTGACCCCTTATGGATGTAGAAGTAGATATACACGATACAAGAGAATCAATTATATCAAGTACTATGAAAAAGTTCCTAATATCTGGCACACATACACTATAAATGATTTATAAAATGTAGAATGACACTTTTACAAAGTAGACTGAAGTAAGGCTATTGTTATTACTACAATTTGGCCTAAAAATTTTTTATTTCACTGCTTCTCCTTTGTAAATTTTAAAACTAGTTATTCAACACTGTGCTAAGCACTCTACATACAGTAATTCTCCTTTGTAATTTCTTAAGGAAAATAAACAAACACACACAGTGAACCATTAAAGTTTCATTTCTACATCTTCACTCACTCTCTGTGTCAATTACTTTGAAGCAAATCTCAGACAAGACATTAAAAATAAATATTTCAATATGGTATCTCTAAAAGATAAACCCTGAAAAAATTCTTACATAAAAATTCTTTGTATCATTAAATATCTAGTCACTCTACAATAGTCTCATTTATTTTTTAATCAACTCAGAATCCAAATAAGACTCATACTTTGCAATCTGTAGACGTGTTTCTTATGTCTTTGTCCTTGCAGTTTATTCATTGAAGAAATCAAACTCAATCATCCTACAGTTCCCTGGAGTCTGGAGTTTGTGGAGTGCATTCCTGTGGTATCATTTAACTGGCTCCTCTGTCTCTGGTTTGAGGAGTGCATTCCTGTGGTATCATTTAACTGGCTCCTCTGTCCCTGGTATACCTTAAAAACTGGTAGTTAAACCTTTGTATAATTGAGGTTAATTTTTGGGGCACAAATACTTCACAAGGGATGTTGAATCATGAGGCATGTAATTCTCCTGCTTGGAAAACAAGAGTTTGATGACAAAACTATGCAGGGAATAAAAAGATCGGTGGTTGCCAAGGGTTAGGGAAAGGAAGGGATAAATAGGCAGAGCCAGAGGATTTTCTCAAGCAGTGAAACTATTCTGTATAATACTATCGATATGATGGTGGAGACATGTCATGTTTGTCAAATCTATAGAGTGTACAACACCAAGAGTAAACCCTAATGTAAAACTATGCACTCTGGGTGATAATGATGTATCAATGCAGGGTCAATGACTGTAACTAAGGTACCACTCTGATTTGGGATGCTGATAGTAGTGGAGGTAGTGTGTGGTATGAGGCAGTGGATACATGGGGAATCTCTGTATTTCCTACTCAGTTTTGCTGTGAACCTAAAACTGCTTTTAAAAATAGTCTTTTTAATTGAAAAGAAAAACGTGTGTGTTGGGTGGGGAGGTGACTTCAAGTCAGAATTAGTGTGAATCCAAACTCAACCACTTCTGGACAGTGACTATAGTTACTTAACTCCTTTGACTCAGTAGACTAGAAACTGACCACCAATCAGATACTCATTAAAAATGAGGCCAATGATTAACAGTAAATTTCTAAGGCACAGAGAGATGTACATGAATTACTGGTTTAAGTTCTAAAGAGAATTAAAATGTTCAAATAATAGCATAAAGTTAAGACTAATTTGTTGATCTTAGTTTTCAAAACTTTTTAAACAGTTAAACGTAGTTGGGGCCATAATTACACAATTTCCAGCTGCTTGAATAACCTCACACACCACAGTACTCACTCTTAATCCTGGTGGTTCAGAAAAAAGCAATAAGGTGCCCCCAAAAGCAATAATAAGAAAATACTGCTGATTAACAGAAAATTTTACATCCCCTAAAATGCAGCTCCTTACCTGTAACTCTTGTAAAATGGAGGCTGCCTCTTTGACGATCACCGTTTTGTTCTTTTATTGTGGCTAACGTTTTCGTCAGCCGAGCACGCTCTATTTCAACATAAATCTACAAATACAAGAAATTCATATTATTCAAATTCCTACAAAAACATGTTAAAATTGAAAAGGCAAAACTGAACTATCATCAAACAAGGTATTTCTCTGCAGCTGTCATGCACTTATCTTCCTCATATGAACATTTTACATTTCACACTCACATAATTTTAAAGAAGACATCTCTATAAAACATTATCCATATTTTGCAGCTTCCATTTGAGAACCTAAGTAGGAAATCATTGTGCTTAACAAATAACAGGGCCAAACAGCAAAGACAGTGCCACAGAATGGCACAGCCACAGAAAGCACCTTTAAAAGAATTGATTATTTGAAAAATAACTCTCTGCAAAGAGCACAGGCAGTCCAGTAACTATAATTCAACCAATACTCTCATTCTGACTTGTTTAAATGCAAGGCTACTTTCTCTAAAAATATCTGATCTTGTAAACTATTAAAAGTTACTAGCATTTTTCATAGCTATATGTAACGTTCAGTTTATAATATCCAACAAATGAAGCATTAAAAATATAAGTATAGCCTAACAGGAGGGATTAGGGGCAGGAGGGGAAGGGGACGACAGAGGATGAGATGGCTGGATGGCATCACTGACTTGATGGACGTGCGTCTGAGTGAACTCCGGGGAGTTGGTGATGGACAGGGAGGCCTGGTGTGCTGCGATTTATGGGGTCACAAAGAGTCGGACACGACTGAGCGACTGGACTGAACTGAACAGAGTCTAGGGGACTAACTTTCATGCCTGGGCTTGCTGACCTGCTTAGCCTTTCCTCTCCAACAACCCCTTTCCCCACTCACTCCCAAAACCTTATCTCAAATGATAACAAAATGCTTACAGTTTCCTAAATGTATTAAGCATTTCTCACTTGATATCTCTGCATATAATTTCCCCTATATCTAAAATGTCCATCTCCCTACATCCTGGCCCAGTAGAACTTGTATTCATTCTTTTTGGATGCCACTTCACAGCATGTGGGATGATCTTAGTTCCCTGACAAGGGATTGAACTTGTGTCCCTTGTAGTGGAAGCATGGAGTCTTAACCACTGGATGCCACGTAAGTCCCAGAATTAGTATTCATTCTTAAAAAGCCAAGTGAGCCACCACCAACTCTTTGAGGCTTTCCTGAGGTCCTCAGCCAGTCAATCCTCACCTCTGTGCTGCAGGGACACTCTGCTACTGTCATGACCAGAACAGTAACTGTTTCTATGACTGACTTCTTTTGACGTTAAAAATAGTGTCCTGCCCATTTTGGAATTCACACAATACAGCCAGGTGCTCAATAAACATTTAATGAACTAAACTGTCAGAGAGGTAATAAGTTAGATATAAAACTAAGTTTTTGTCTTAAAACCACAAAAATCTACCTAGAAAGAAATTTATCTACCACAGTCACCATTTCATACTTGCTCTTTTTAGAGAAACACCGAATGGGTTGTGGGGTGGGGAGGCATCAAAAAAAATACAGATGCATTTTGAAGAGAGTGAAATTTTGAAAGCTAACCTCACACTGCAACACTCTATGAAACCTCTGCTACACCAAATAAAGATTTCTCAAGCAGATCTAGCTGACGTGAAGAAATAACCTTATGTTTAATATCAGTAAATGTAAAATTGGGATAAGATGACTAATTTTTAGAAAAATCTGGATATACTAAGATTGTCACTATTTATATTCACTGGCATGTGAGAAGACACTAGTTGTACAAAGATATGGGTTAAAGTGATGACATTTTGTGTATTTGATCTCAAAAATACATACATATGTACTTAAATAAAATGTTTAAATACATAAGTATCTCTGAATACAGGTAAGACAGTACTTATCTCACTGTGAGTTATACTAACAGAAAACTCACCTTTCCTTCTGTAACCATTCGTAGAGTATCAATTAATCGAAGTTTGATGGGAAGGTCTGTGATTTCTTCAACGTAAGTACAGCACTGTTGAACCATTTTTGCAACAGCCTAAAATAATAAAATCCATTCACAAGTTAAATTCATTCCTCACACAGGAAAAGGAACTATTTTATTTATGGAACTGCTGTGGTCAAATCTGGTCTCCCAAAAAACTATATATTGAAATGCCTATATAAAAAAAAAAAAACCTTCCCTTAGCTAAGAAGTACTGAATACTCAGTAACAAATCAATAAAGGATAGGAAAACCTCAGTCACAAAGACTTTACTCCCCTTTACAACTGGTGAGCTGATCACACAAAAGGATAGGTAAGAGAGGCATGTCTGGCAATGTCTAGCAGAAGGCTGGCTAGTTAGTTTTCTTGCAGCCAAGAAGAAAAGTATGGAAGAAGTGGCAACAGACTAAAGGTGTGGGGAAGAGAAAAGCACAATTTAACAGTAGCCGTGATAGCAACGAAGCCATGAAAAAGAGTCAGTGGCAGAAGCAGAAGATAAAACAACAGTTCCACCATCTAGGTGGAGACAAGGAGCCACAGCCAACCATGCTCACCCCAATAAAATGTGACACTGAAAAGCATAGCATCTCTTGCCCATAGTTCCCAGACAAGTAATACAAGCAGGCTGGACTATATTTTTTCCAGCTCTAACAGTCTATGATCTAGGTCAGGGGTCAGCTAACCTCTTCTGTATATTTTTATTAATATTTACACAGTCAGTATTTTAGACTTTATGGGCCAAAGGGTCTCTGTAGCAACAATTCTGCTCTGACTTGTAACTCCACAGATACATGACAGACGGGTGTGGCTCTGGCTCCAAAAACTTATTTACAAAGGTGGCATGGAGAATTTGGTCCTTAGTCCAGTTTGCCAACCCCTATCTAAATTCTAAATGGCACAGCATAACCATTGATAACACTAATCAGGACTCCTGTCATCAGGAAAATGTTATATTCAGCATATTTAAAGATAGCAGAAAAGTAAACAGAATATCTTGCCTCAAAAATAAGATAAATACTAAGTGTCTAATAAAAGACATGATTAACTAAATTATAATTAATCAACTTGATGGATTATAACACAGCCATTTAAAACAACAACTATGATAAGGAGCTACATGGAACTAGAAGAAAGCTGCATCAACACTCTCAAAGCAATTTTGTAAAAATATGCAACTACATAAAGACTAGAAGAAAAAAATAAAAGCAGTCGTCATGAGAATATAGACAGAATTTTTAAAACTCTCTAAATGCTGTAATGTTGACTTACATTATTAGATTTAAAATAGATTCAAAGGTTTTCTTTTTCTAAAAGTCCTTATTCAAATTTGAATGTGTTTGTTTTTGACCAGTCTTGAACTCACTTGTTTTAATTGACTCCGCCTTTTTGACAAAAGCATAATATTTTCATTAAGTAAATCCCATTCTTTAGCCTCATAGCACATCTTCACTATTGCAACCAAGATACGGGATGTGGACACCATATCAGAAGCCTGTGAGAATGAAAATACACTTAAAGTTAATGGAACAATGTCAGATGAAATTAATGGCAATTGAGGTTTTCATTATAATCTACTCACAGTTCGGGTCTGTTTTTCCAAAGAGAGAAGGGTTTCAATGACTTCTTGAAGTCTTCCTTCCTAAAACAAAAGGTAAATGAACAATAAAAACACCATCACCAACGCAAAGCCAAATAATTTAGTCTGACATGAGACGTTTCTGAAACAGTAAAGACAAAATCAATAGTCTATTTTAGAGGCCAGAGACCACCTGCACAACCGTTGTGTTTTTCCTCCCTTTCATGATACTGCCTGCTTCTCTAGAGGGTTCCAGAAGTCAGTGGTTCCTAACTTGGGCCTACAAGCTATTTTTAACATTTCAAAATGCCTAGGAGAAATGGAATCTAGTAAAACAATGATTTAACACCCAAGGAAAACAACAGGTCTTTGTTTTGGATTCTAATTCATCACTTCAGAGTGGTAACACCTGTTTATCTTGTTCTGAACAGAGATTCTTAACTGGCAGCTACCTGAGCCTTAAATTCATCAAAAATATTTTAAAACACGGAGTTCTGAGGAGAAATAAAAGGATATTTGGTGGTAAAAAGATAGGAAACCCTGGTTTAATTTTTCAGTGACTTTAGAAATAAAGTAACTGTTCTTAAAGAAAATGAAGCCCACCTGAGATTACCACTTGGTAATGCATGCTAAACCAAATAATACCAACACAAGTAATACCCACTTGGTATGCATGCTATACCAAGTCATGAACTGATAGAACCTCTATCTCACATGTAAAAACAAAACATTCTCCCTGGGGCATACATTAAGAAATGAGAATAATAAAATTCAAATAATATAAACCTAGATAATCACACACCAGGACTAAAATAAGCCATCATATTAGGAAAAACATTTTGGTAAAAACAAGACCAACCCCCAACACAGAGACTGCATTTATTTAAGGTAATGATATTAATTAATAACACTGAATAAACTAGAAGTAATGAGGAGGGTTTCATTTATAAACTGCTTTTCTAACCGTAAGGAACTTTTTTCATGTTAATGACATTCATAGATGATACGTGAGTACTATCCCCTTTCTCTCTTTTTGGCTGTGCTGGGTCTTGGCTGCTGTGCAGGCTTTTCTCTGGTTGTGGTGAGCAGGCTTCTCACTGCAGTGGCTTCTCTTGTCTTGGAGCAGGGGCTCTAGAGTGCCCGAACTTCAGCAGCTGTAGCACGTGGTTCCTAGGGCTAAAGCACAGGCTCAAGGGGTGTGGTCCACCGGCTTAGCTGCTCTGTGGAATTCCCGGGATCAAAGATGGAAACCGCGTCTCACCGGTTCTTTACCTCTAAGCCAAAGGGAAGCCAGAGTACTACTCTTGTACTGATGAAAGAAACTAAACAACTTCTGAATTAAGGGCACAAATAATGTTTAAACTTTTCAAAATATTGTTTCGATATTTTCCAGATGCATTTTCCATGCAGCACAGAAAATGTACTGTATAGCCACTGTATGAATTTATTAATTCAATCTGAAACATATACAATCACTAACATTTTAACAAACTTTCCTATGCAAAGGGGAGCACCAGTTCTGAAAGCTATATAGGCTCATGTACATTTATTGTACACAATAAATGCTGCCTAAATGCTTCTGTCCACCAGAGCAGAAGAACAAAGAACAGGGCTATAAATTCTCCAAAGCTAAAGGCCAATAAATCATAAAAATCAAATAATCTAAACCTGTGTTGTTCAAGGGTCAACTGTAGTTTCCACAGGGAAATGGTTACTATTTGGCAACAAAACAGGGCAAGAAAAGCTAAAATGCAAATATTGTTGACTAATGGTACCCTCTTGTCGCTTTTGTAATTACCATTAGTCACATGACTGACCCACAGAATATAGTTTACTACATGTGGTTTTAAGTCAGAAATATGGGTTTTAAAGAATGGTACCATATATAGGAAGGAATCACACACCACTCTAGGGCTGGGGTCTACTGCTATCAATGGAACATTAAATGTCACTGTCACCGTCTCAGAAGGGCACTCTTTGATACTTCCTGCTCTCTAAAGTCAGTGGTCACTCAGCACCCCCTTTAACATTCCAGCCCACTGACTTTCCGGTCGCCAATGACTCTGTGGACAAAGACTGGCACCTACCTGAACTAAAGGATACTGGCCCTGGATTAGATAAGATAACGCATCAAAAGAATGCTCAGATTCCTGCATCTCCCCTACAGAGAAAAACTCTAAAATCATTAACTTGAGCTGTCTGTTTTGGTGATTAGAAATAATCATTTGAAGTTCAACTACATGTTTTTCTTTTTTCCCCCAGCCAAAACTCCTATACATTCTGGTTCCTCCCTTATCTTTTTGAACAGGCTCTCAGAGATATCTGAGTGGCTGCCTTCCTGGGTGACAGTCCTCAGGAATGCCGCAAATTAAGACATAATTCTCAGCTTAAAGGTTGTGCATTTTTTCAGTTGATAACCCCAAACTCTTTTCCATCTTCATGCTCACCATCTTTCTAACTTCACTAGAATGTACTCAGTAAGAGCAGGGGGCTGTGTCTATACTGTTGCCCACCGTAACTCAGTGCTCTGCACCTGCTCAAACTTACCGTGGTGCTTCTGTAGGTATGCTGGTGCATCCCTTTACACCTTGTACCATAGTTATTAATATGCATGTCTCCAGAGTGTTTTGTAAGTTCCTTTAGGGCTAGACCTTGTTTGATTGGGGCTTCCCTGGTGGCTCAGACAGTAAAGAACCTGTCTGTAAAGCAGGAGACCTGGGTTCGATTCCTGGGTTGGGAAGATCCCCTGGAGAAGGAAATGGCAACCCATTCCAGTATTCTTGCCTGGAGAATTCCATGGACAGAGGAGCCTGGTGGGCTACAGTCCATGGGGTTGTAAACAGTCGGACATGACTCAGGGACTATCACCTGTCTGATTGGGGCTTCCCAGGTGGCTCAGTGGCGAAGAATTTGCCTGCCAATGCAGGAAACATGGGAAACTCGGGTTCAGTCCCTGGATCAGGAAAATCCCCTGGAGAAGCAAATGGCAACCCACTCCAGTCTGGAAAATCCCATGGACAGAGGAGCCTGGCGGGCTACAGTCCCGGGGTCTTAAAGAGTTGGACACATATACCACTGTTTGACTGTATCCCTTGCAGCAACTTGGACATAGCATGTGTCGAATGAACTGACACTGACCTGAACTATTCATTTGATCTTGGCTTACAATTCCTGATTCTTACTGTTACAGTAAGTAAAATGTGCCGAATTATATAGCTGACAATTCAGTGCTGAGGGACACGATCAGCAATTTCATTAAGTGCAACTCCCAATTCTCAAACCATCCCACTCTTCACCCAATCTTCCACGTTCAAGCCTATGGCTAAACATCTTCCTCCTCCTTTTCCTGTCTATTCACATGTTACCCTTGCAATCCTACCTCCTCGATGCTGCCTTTCAGCGCAGAGGAACAAGATGGTTAGAGCTACAAAACCAACTTGTTAGAACATGTGACTCTTATGACTCCTTTTTCTCATTAAAATAATCCTTGTCAGTGACGTAAATGACTAAAGAGTTTGTTCAACATCAACACATGTTGGGGATCTGTGCGTTCTTTGTGTCCTTTAACTCCTAAATGACCTGATCTTTTAATGACCTCTTTAAACAACCTAAATAAGAAAGGCTAATAAAATGTTAACCACAAATAACTGAAGTGAAATGTCAATCCAGTACTTTTAAATGACCTATTTCTTGAAGGGGTCTTTTGTCCAAGCCACTGACAAGTAAACTGTTTCTCATTTCACCTCCTCTTTATTTTTAGTATTAGAAGAAGAGAAGTTGCAGGTGACCAAAAGAAATGAAAAGACTTTAAGAGGAGGGAGAAACAAAGGATATATTTAATTTAGGAACATAAATAGTCCCTAAACACCCATGTGTCAAATACATAGTGATTCAAAAGCAGGGGGTGGGGGTGGGGGGGTTGGCACGGAGTAGGAGGGGAACTTTCTGCAGCCAGAACTGTTAAACACTACATCTCCATAGTTCAGAAAAGGCCCTCCCAGACTAATGTTTAAGTCCTGAATGCAAGAGTGAAACGACAATGATTATCACAAACTAGTATCACTTTTATTATCTCACCAATCTGATACAGGGTCCTCAAACACCAATCACAGAAGCAGTAGAATGTAATGTTTAAAACAGGCTCTGCAGGGACTTCCCTGGCAGTCCGGTGGTTAAGATTCCATGCTTCCACTGCAGGGGGCAGGGGTTCAATCCAGGGGAACTAAGGTCCTGAGTGGCCAAAATACAAAACAAAAACAAACAAAAAACCAGGGCAGGCCCTGCAGCCAGTCTCTTTGAGTTGAAATTCCAGATCTACCACTGTCTTACTTCAGGCAAGACACTTACCCTCTCTGACCTTCAATTTTCTCTTCAGTGATATGAGCGTACTAATAGTTCCTACCGCAGAGAGTCAGTGTAAGGATTAAAGCAACACCTATGAAGGTATGCCTGAACGTTCAAATGTATGTATGTTACCATCAACAAAACAGCTAACATTATTAGTTACTGTTGTTACTTGCTAAGTGAGTGTTAGGACACAGAAACAGAACTGTACTAGGTCACAACTGTAAGAGATACAAAAGGCCTAGATTGGGCAATTTTACCACCTGGGTTTAGACTTCAGTTGGACTTTTGAAGGCTTCTGCTATATGTGGTTTTCTCACCTGATACATTCTTATTCTCTACACACATAATCTTTTACCTTAAATTGCCTTCCATATTTATAAAATGTCTTAAACACAGAAGTGACAGTCTCTTAAAGAAGCCACAGGACATAGCAAAAAGAACACTTGTTACCTGTTGCCAGGAGACCTCAGCTCAATCTGACTCTTCTCTAGACCTTGGATAATCGCTGAATCTACCTGAACCTTAGTTTTCTCAGAAGTGAAGATAACAAAACTTCGTTCAGTTTTATTGATGGGTTCAAAACGAAAAACAAAAGAATGCATGCTAGGGCTTCCCTGGCGGCTCTGTGGTCAAGAATCCACCTGCCAATGCAGCAGACATGGCTTCATCCCTGATCTGGGAAGATCCCACGTGCCGCAGAGCAGCTAAGCCGATGAGCCGCTACTACTGAGCCTGTGCTCCAGAGCCCGGGAGCTGCAACCACTGAAGCCCACGGGCGCTAGAGCCCATGCTGGGCAACAAGAGAAGCCACCGCAACGAGAAGTCGGTACACTGCAACTAGAGTAGCCGCTGCTCTCTGCAACTAAAAGAAAAGCCCACACAGCTACGAAGACCCAGCACAGCCAAAAATATACAAATAAATAAAATTATATTAAAGAATGTATGTTAAAATATTCCATGCATTCCAATGTAGAAATGCAGTGCTTTAAGTATTTTTTCATGATTAGCAGAATGCTTAGAATATAAAATGATGAATAAAAAGCAAAACAGAGAAACATACCCTAAAAAAACTAAGACAACTATCTTATCCAAAAGTTGAAAACTGTGGTCTGTACTAAAAACCTTCTACCCTCCATGCCCCAGCCCTCTTCCCCCGTCCTCACCTCCCCACAAAGAAAATTCCCATCTACACCTTGTTGTGTTCAACAGGCACAGTAGCTTAAAAGAAAAACCAAAATGGCTCTAATTTTGTAAGTTTAACAGGTCCCAACGTTCCTGGCTTCAAATATTTCCAACAACTTTATACCTAAAAAAAAATCCGTTGGCGTTTGAGTTTGCAAATCCATTCAACTATCTTGAACATAACCACAATGCTGTGAATAAATGCCATACACTGACCACTAAAACAACTGTAGCAGCAACATTATTTTTTTTTCTTCCTGGCTTCTAAGCGATTAGAGAGCAAGAGTTTTATCCACTCATCTTTATACTCTCCACAATGTCCAGCACTGACTGGGTCTTGCACACAGTAGGCTATTAGAAAAGACTGCTAAGGGGAAGGTTTTCTTTTACCCTCATCTTAGTTCTAGGAATAGCTGTACTCCTTTAAAGCAATTAGCTTCTTCTTTATGGACACTACCAATCTATTAATTCCAAAGAGGTAGTTCTTGGGGCTGACTCTGGACTGAACATATATGTTTTGTCTGATCTACGTGGTATTGCCTCAAATAGTGCTTCAAAGCAGTTTAGTGTCCAGTTTCTAAATACAGAGGCAATTCTTACAAAAACCCATATTCTGGTCACTCCCACAAATAAGAGTTGACAAGGCTTGGCCTTCATCCTCCATTGGCAAAGCTGAACCTAAGGTGCAGAGTTCCTGCCCCCTTTCCCAGTCCAGGTGCTCAGCTTCTCACCACACTCTGCTCACTGGGCAGGACAGCTCAGTGGGAGCAGAAACTCTAGATTCAGTGTGCCTGGATCCGTACCCTGGATCCATCACTTTGCTATCGGTATGACTCTGGAGCGTGTGACTTAACTTCCCTTAGACTGTTTTCCTGTCTGTGAAATACGAATGATAATAATGTGGACCTCACAGGGCTATGGTGAGGATCAAATGAGTTAATATGTGTAAACAAACACTTAGAAGAGTACCTGGCATTGCAGAAAGCACTCAATAAATGTCAGCGATTATCTGCTCAGCTCTGGAGGTGTCTTGAGTTTTCCGACCTCTATGTAACTGGTTTCTTTACACTAGCAGCTAGAAAGCTCAGAGATGAATCTGTGGTTCCCTTCCCCTTAGGGTAAAGAAATACAGGTCTATCAACTTCATCATCTTTTCCTATCCCTGACTTTTCTAAAGCCCCACTACATTCTTTTTTTTGGGAATAAGGGAAGCATTAAAAGGGTTCTTTATAAAATCTAAAGGTGAAGTATTATTTGACACTCCTCCTGTCCCTGAATTTATTCTGTTTTAATGTACTTAGATAGAAAGCTCCATAATAGGCAAAAACAACTCTATTAGTGAATGCATCCCAAATGAACTGTGATAAATGACTGTGGATAGATTGATCAAAGAATTTAAGGAGGCCTGAGCATAATCCTTAACAACAACCTCCTATAATGGAACTAATCCAACAACCATCCAAACCGTAGTCAAGCAAAGTGAAAGTCACTCAGTCATGTCCCACTCTTTGTGACCCCATGCACCATACAGTCCATGGAATTCTCCAGGCCAGAATATTGGAGTGGGTAGCCTTTCCCTTTCCAGGGGATCTTCCCAACCCAGGGTTCAAACCCAGATCTCCTGCATGGCAGGCGGATTCTTTACCAGCTGAGCCACAAGGGAAGACCTAGTCAGGCAAACCTAGGTGTAAATCCCTGGTTCCACCTATTACTAACTGTAACCATCGACAGACAACTCTGAGCCTTGGTTTCTTTACACACATACACAAAGTTGCCTGACACACAGGAGGGACATGATAAATGCTTGGATCAAGTAAATTTTCTATTTCATGGGAGATAAGCAGTTGGGCTAAACTACAGTTCAAGATCTCCGCTAATCATGTTATTGTGTATTTTTGTGCCTATTTGTCTTTACTCGCGAAGTTCCCGCTCCTAGGATGACTCCTCCCCATTCCAATATTACTCATTCTTCAAGATCTAATACAAACGTCAGCTTCTCTGAAAAATCCTTCTTTAAACCACCAGTAAGAACGAACAGCTTCCTTCTGTTTTTCAGTAACACTTTCATACTCGTATGCCACTCACTAGCATGTGCGACTCGTCTAATTCGTTGTGTACACGAACTCCTTAAGGACAGGGGTCCCGATTTAATCCCCTTCGTACTATCACTTTCCCATCCCTTCTTCTGGCCAAGGGCCAAGCACATCGCCACGATCCGTCCGCAACTTAACGAGAGAAACTGATTCTGCAAGAGCAACAGAACTAAACTCTCTGATCTACCGTGAATGCTGAAGCCGCCTTAAACCCTGAGGAACTACTAAAGAAAACTTGAAACGGTATCCACGAAAAGGCAAAAAATACTACTGGAGCCCCAACTTCTACGGAATGAAGTGACCATCTGTCCTGGGGAGGGTCTGGGAAGCTGGAAGTACTCCGGTACTCCCGCTGCGGGGTCTCCCTGGTCGGGCAGGCCTGGGATGTCCTGCTTATGCAGGCCTAACTCCGGGCCGGACAGACAACAGCGGGATGCGCGCTCCAGCCCGGAGGCCCCCTGAGGCCTAAGCAAGCTTGGCGCCGTGACTCAGCCCCTGGCGCCCGCCAACAGCCAGCCGGCCTCCCCTTACCTTGGCCAGCTTCTCGCACTCGGGCAGTCGCTGATCCACTGTGGCACTGTAGTCCACCTCCATCTTGACGATGCGCCCATCAGCCCGCTCCGAGCCGCCGTCCGCCATGGTCCCCGCCTGAGCGTCCCTTGATGTCCCCCTGCTTCGGCCACCACTCGTCAACCACACCGGAAGCCGCCGGCGCACCCGCTCAGGCAGTGCGTCGGCAGCCCGCGCGAAGGACCCTGCGAGGCCCCCTGCGCTGGCCGCCAGTCAGGCACCGCCGCGGACAGCCCCCGGGGTGGGGGGCGGAGCGGAGGGCGGGGCTCGAGCGTGCGCGCGCGCGCCACACACACACACACCCCCACACACACACCCCAACCCCTGTCTGGTTTTGCCTTTGGTGGCAGGCTTTTCATCTACTATTCACGGTGAGAAAAGCTAGTATAACCGAATAGACTGATACATATTCTATGGTTTCTCAGAGCCATGGGCAAGTCACTTAACGTTTTCTTGGATCTCGGTTTTCTCCTGTCTTACAGGAGCAAGCTGAAATAAACCCTGAAGAAAAAAATCTCAGGTTTCATCTGGTTGAAAATCTTGATAACTTAATCAATCTGTGGGATCTCTTAAAGCGCATAAGAGAAGGTATGGGAGTGATTCGGTAGTATAATCCGTAAGTATTATGTTGGTAAGAAGAATCTTTAGAAAGACGTTTTATTTGCTTTCTCTTTCCCACTTCTGAGCATCAAATGAGATCTCGTTTATAAACACGAGTTGATTTCCAGTTCTTAAGGAGCATACTGCTACTGCTAAGTCACTTCAGTCGTGTCCGACTCTGTGCGACCAGGCTCCCCCGTCCCCTGGGATTCTCCAGGCAAGAACACTGCGGTGGGTTGCCATTTCCTTCTCCAAAGCGTCAAAGTGAAAAGTGAAAGTGAAGTCGCCCAGTCCTGTCCGACTCTCCTCGACCCCATGGAACGCAGGCGCCTCCATCCATGGGATTTTCCAGGCAAGAGTACTGGAGTGGGGTGCCATTGCCTTCTCCGAAGGAGCATACTAGTTTTCTTTATTATCATCCACACCATCTGGATCCCTTAAAAAAAAAAAAAAGCTTAAGATCCTTGAAAGTGAGAATGAAGTTCTGTGTGGTATGGTCCAAGTGTCAACAGTAGCCTGGGAAGCAAATGGGAAATCTTTGAGTGGTCAGCAGCTATGTAAGTGATTCTCAGTGTCATGAGCACCAACCTCTCTTTATATATGCTGAATTGACCTTTTTCCCCTACTGTTCTATAATGAAAATTATGGATAATATAACCCATCTACACATATAACTATAAAAAAATCAAGAAGACATCCTAGCTGTAAAAGAGAAACATTGCAAAATAGCAAGATAATGATATATTTCAAAATATAAAGGCTAAAACATGTTGACAGTAGAAATACAAAGAAGCAGTCATTTGCTTGTACACATATATAACACAATAACTAAATGCAAACGTTAGAGCTGCCACAGGTGTGTTCTGTTGGTTCCTCAAGCATGATTTTTCCAACCTAGTGTACAACGTCTTGGTAAAGTTCTGTCTATATCAAAGTATAATCGTACATTGTTTTTCACGTAGAAGTCTTTGAAATTTTTAGTGGGTGTTAAAACTTCAAAATGAAAAATAGCTTGACATATGTATAATGGAGTTGAGAGTTTATGCCTCAGATACATAAGGAAGGGTCTGGCAGGATGTCAAGAAGTCTGATGAAATGTGGGATTGTATTCTATTGTGTAGGTTTGTTGCATCGAGGTTGTTCAGCATCACAATTCCATGTTGATATCTTCCTCCTCCCCAGCGATTGTGGCAACCCCAAATTCCTTTGCAGATGTCTAAACCACACTGTAACGCCCACTGAGACACACTAGGGTAAGATGTTTTGTGGTTCTGCATTTGGGGGCAGTTGGTTTGACTAGAGTAGACAAAAGGATTTGGAGGTCTGTCCTTTGCTTGAAAAGACAAAAAGTAACAAAGGTGTGATGGACTAAAGAGATTTATAGTTTACAGAACTCAAAAAATAGGAGTGTGGAGAAGCCAAATAGGTGGAGAAAAGTCTAGTTGGCTCCACACCAAACTGAAGCCCTTCCTTGCTAGGCTTGGAGGTAGTGAAAACAAAAAGCAAGTTGAAATATAAGGAAAAGCTGGCAAAGGAAACCAAAAAATTCAAGTGAAGAAAATAAAGAAGGAAATTGGGGGACTTCCCTGATGGTCCAGTGGCTGGGACTCCATGATCCTAATGCAGGGTGCCCGAGTTCAATCCCTGGTCAGGTAACTAGATCCCACATGCCACAGCTAAGAGTTTCCATACCAAAACTGAAGATCCCACATGCCATGACTAAGACCCAGCATGGCCAAATGAATCAATAAATATTAAAGAAATCAAAGAAGTCTGAGTAATGGGCAGAGAAAATAGGTTAAAGTACTGTATTATAGACAGACTATAAATCTATTATTTGAGTGAGTCTGAGATTAAATTTGTGGCTTTGTAAGAAAGAATTTGGTTTCAGAAGAGAAAAATTGGCAATGGAAGACTAAGGTACTTAAAATGGAGAGAGAAATACAGATTGGAAAAAACATTTGTTCAGAAAGAATCACAGTAATGCATATTGTGATACTAATTATTGAAAATAATGTGCTTATATATTATTTACTGCATTGGTATGTCTGTTTTCATACCTGGCATTTCTGGTACTTTCAGCTTATTGACTGTGCACTTATCTGACCCAAAGTTCCTGCCTTTGTGAAGTGAAAAAACATTCTAATGGGGAGGAAGACAGAAAATCGACACGTAAATACATGCTAGGTGTGACAGTGCTTGGGAGGTGGTTGAGGAGGGCATAGCCAGTGAGCCAAGACCTGAAGTAAGTAAGGAAGTCTTGCAGGTTGCTGAGGCATGAAGATTCCAGCCAGAGGCAACAGCAGGAACCCTGAGCCGAGAGCAATCAGATCATGCCTGGCTTGTTTGAAAACCAGAATGAGTAAGGGTGAGAGTTGTAGGAGATGAGATTTAGGGCAGTGACCATTAGAAGGGCTTGGGGTTTTTTTTTTGTTTATTTTGTTTTTCATTTTGGGGCCACATCTAGCAGCATGTGGGGCCTTAGTTCCGCAACCAGGAATCGAGTTCGTGTCCCCTGCATTGGAAGGCAGAGTCTTAATCACCAGACTGCTGGGGAAGTCTCAGGATTTGGTTTTTAATTTGTGTAAGATGGGAAGCCAATGGAGTTTGGGGCAACAGAATGACACGTGTTAATTTATATAGTATAATTGAATCACTCTGTTTCCTGTGAAGCAGAAGGTGTCTTCTGTTGGGCAGAAGTTGGGGGACTAGTTAGAAAGTTTCAGCAATAATCTGGGAGAAAAATGAGGGTGGAGGGAGTAGAGGGGTAAGAAGTGGCTTGGTCCTGCATATAATCTGAAAACACAGCCAAGGTAGCATTTGTGGTTGATTATTGCGGGGAGGGTGGAGCATGTCTGCATCAAGCTCTGAAAGGATGGGGTTGCCACTTAGCAAGATGGAGCAGACTAGGGACAAGCAAGTCAGAGAAAAAAAGGACAGGCGTCACTTTCGGATATGTTACGTTTGAGATGGCTGTTGGATATCCAAGTGACAAGGATGAGAAGACAAATGGATATTCGAGTGTCAGATTAAAGGGAGTCATTAGGGCTAGAGATTTAAGTTAGGGAGGCAATAACATACTGATGGTATTGAAAGTCATGGGGCTTAGTTTATAAAACACTTCCTGACCTGTGTGTAAAATATTTGTTTTTATTTATTTATTTTTTGACCACAGATTGAACCCTGGCCCTGGCAGTGAAAGCACCCAGTCCTAACCACTGGGCTGCCAGGGAATTCCCCCAATATTTGTTTTTATAAATTGCTTATTTTAAAGACAATGGGAGGGGGCTTCCATAGTAGTCCAGTGTGGTCCTCCACACTTCCATTGCAGGGGTCGAAGATTTGGTACCTGGTCAGGGAACTAAGATCCCGTATGCTATCCTATGTCAAAAAAGAACGAAAGAAACACAATGGGAGAACGTGATGTTTTCAAGTCTGTTGCAAAGCACTTGATCAAGAAAAATATGCTGTGTTTTATCTTTTGAGTAAATCTCTTGGTCCTGGGTTAGAATTACTTCCTGTCAAGTGCCGTTATATCCGGTGAGTAAAGGCATACCTAAGTCACTGTATTCATTTACTCTTGCTGCTGTAACAAATAACCATGAATTTGGTGGTTTAAAACAAAAACAATTAATGCGCTTACAATCTGGAGTCTGGAATCAGTGTCATTGTGGGCAGAAATCAAGGTGTGGTAGGGCCATGCTCTCCCTGGAGACTCTGTTCCTTGCCTCGTCCAGCTTCTGGTGGCTGTGGGCATCCGTAGGCTTGTGGTCTCATCTCTCCAATCTCTGCTTCCATGGTCTCATTGCCTTCTCCTTTCCTCTGTGTTTGTCAGATGTCCACCTGCCTTTCTCTTATGTAGATGCATGCGTGCTAAGTCATTTCAGTCGTGTCCTACTCTTTTCAACCCCATAGACTATAGCCCGCCAAGCTCCTCTGTCCATGGGATTCTCCAGGCAAGAGTACTGGAGTGGATTGCCATGCCCTCCTCCAGGGGATCTTCCCAATCCACGGATCAAACCCGAGTCTCTTATGTCTCCTGCATTGGCAGGCGAATTCCTTACCACTAGTACCACCTGGGAAGCCCCTCTTATACAGATATTGTTGTTCCGTTGCTCAGTTGTACCCAACTCTTTGCTACCCCACAGACTGCAGCACCCCAAGCTTCCATATCCTTCACCATCTCCCGGAGTTTGTTCAAACTCATGTCCATTGAGTCGGTGATGCCATCCGACCATCTCATCCTGTGTCATCCCCTTCTCCTCCTGCCTTCAGTCTTTCCCAGAATCAGGGTCTTTTCCAGTGAGTCAGCTCATCACATCAAATGGCCAAATCACTGGAGCTTCAGCTTCAGCATCAGTCCTTCCAATGAATATTCAGGGTATATAAGTATCTGAAATACCCTGAATATGAGTTTCTTATATAGATAGTTGTGACTATATTTAGGGACACCCAGACCCAGATAATCCAGGATAGGCTCATCTCAAAGTCCTTAACTTAATCAAACCTGCCAAGATCCTTTTTTTCCAGTGTGGTGACATTTTCAGGCTTCAGGGCTTAGGACCTAATATCTTTGGGGGCTATTATTCAGCCTCACTATAGTCATCTATGCTTAGTCCCTCAGTCATGTTTGACTCTTTGCGACCTCATGGACTGTGGCCTGCCAGGCTCCTCGGTCCATGGGATTCTCCAGGTAAGAATCCTGGAGTGGGTTGCCATTTCCTTCTCCAATAGTCACCTAAGCAATTTCTAAACTGAGGTTTTGATATAAATGATTACATACTCTTAATAGCAACCACAATTCCTTCTTCTCTCTGGGGACATTTAAAATTTTCCACAAAAAGTCAAATTCCATGACGTCTCTGTGGCACCACATAGCTAAGAAATCCTATTTCTGGATCTGTGTTGACATCATCTGATGATACTAGGTCAAGTATACTTTGGCATTAGCGAGCTCCGATAAGTTATAGTTGCATTTACCTCCCTTTAAAGGACACTCAGGATCAAGGACAGCATCTTCTTTCATCACTAAAATTTCTCTCCAGTGAGTTTAGGTTATAGATCCTCTCATAATTCATCTCAAAATATTCCAGTATTTTGCCAACTTCTGTAAAAACAGGTAATGCAATAAAAAATGAAAACTTCATAAAATTTATTACTAGCTTATTTATTTTAAAAAAAGGATAGGGACTTCCCCGGTGGTCAGTGGCTAAGACTGCATGCTCCCAATGCAGGGAGCCCAGGTTCTATCCCTGGTCCAGGAACTGGATCCTACACGCCACAACTAAAACATCCCGTGTGCTGCCAAAGCAGCTGAATAAATGAATATTAAAAAAAAGATAAAGCCATACGTTTGGCCATGGAACCTTCAGGTTTTTTCCCTATGTGAAGCAATTTGTAGGACATCACTCTCAATTAATTTTTTATTTTATGAGCATTTACTGCACGGCTATAAGCAATTCCACATCGAAGGCATTTTCCGTATTTAATAGAGGCCTGATAAATGGGTCTGCACATAAGAATTGCTCTGGGACTTGCTTTGTGTAGTTTTATTAAGAATGAGTTTAACATTTGCTTAGGACCTAACAAGATCAGCATACAAGTGTTTAAAACACACACACATACACAGACTCAAACACACAAACAGACACACAGACCCATACACACAGACGCATAAAGAGGAATATATAGACATAGTCTTAGCTGGAATTAAATAACGTTTCAGTTCAGTTGCTCAGTCGTGTCCGACTCTTTGCGACCCCATGAATCGCAGCACACCAGGCCTCCCTGTTCATCACCATCTCTCAGGAGTTCACTCAGACTCATCCATCTGGTCCGTGATGCCATCCAGCCATCTCATCCTCGGTCGTCCCCTTCTCCTCCTGCCCCCAATCCCTCCCAGCATCACAGTCTTTTCCAATGAGTCAACTCTTCGCTGAGGTGGCCAAAGTACTGGAGTTTCAGCTTTAGCATCATTCCTTCCAAAGAAATCCCAGGGTTGATCTCATTCAGAATGGACTGGTTGGATCTCCTTGCAGTCCAAGAGACTCTCAAGAGTCTTCTCCAACACCACAGTTCAAAAGCATCAATTCTTTGGCACTCAGCCTTCTTCACAGTCCAACTCTCACATCCATACATGACCACAGGAAAAACCATAGCCTTGACTAGATGGACCTTAGTTGGCAAAGTAATGTCTTTGCTTTTGAAAATGCTATCTAGGTTAGTCATAACTTTTCTTCCAAGGAGTAACTGTTTTCTAATTTCATGGCTGCAGTCACCATCTGCAGTGATTTTGGAGCCTAAAAAATAAAGTCTGACACTGTTTCCACTGGTTCCCCATCTATTTCCCATGAAGTGATGGAACTGGATGCCATGATCTTCGTTTTCTGAATGTTGAGCTTTAAGCCAACTTTTTCACTCTCCTCTTTCACTTTCATTAAGAGGCTTTTTAGCTCCTCTTCACTTTCTGCCATAAGGGTGGTGTCAGCTGCATATTTGAGGTTATTGATATTTTTCCTGACAATCTTGATTCCAGCTTGTGTTTCTTCCAGTCCAGCATTTCTCATGATGTACTCTGCATATAAGTTAAATAAGCAGGGTGACAGTATACAGCCTTGACATACTCCTTTTCCTATTTGGAACCAGTCTGTTGTTCCACGTCCAGTTCTAACTGTTGCTTCCTGACCTGCATACAGATTTCTCAAGAGGCAGGTTAGGTGGTCTGGTATTCCCATCTCAGAATTTTCCACAGTTTATTATGATCCACACAGTCAAAGGCTTTGGCATAGTCAATAAAGCAGAAATAGATGTTTTTCTGGAACTGTCTTGCTTTTTCAATGATCCAGCGGATGTTGGCAATTTGATCTCTGGTTCCTCTGCCTTTTCTAAAACCAGCTTGAACATCATAGATAGAGTGCCTGATGAACTATGGTCGGAGGTTCGTGACATTGTATGGGAGACAAAGATCAAGACCATCCCCATGGAAAAGAAATGCAAAAAAGCAAAATGGCTGTCTGGGGAGGCCTTACAAATAGCTGTGAAAAGAAGAGAGATGAAAAGCAAAGGAGAAAAGGAAAGATATAAGCATCTGAATGCAGAGTTCCAAAGAATAGCGAGAAGAGATAAGAAAGCCTTCTTCAGCAATCAATGCAAAGAAATAGAGGAAAAGAACAGAATGGGAAAGACTAGAGATCTCTTCAAGAAAATTAGAGATACCAAGGGAACATTTCATGCAAAGATGGGCTTGATCAAGGACAGAAATGGTCTGGACCTAACAGAAGCAGAAGATATTAAGAAGAAGTGGCAAGAATACACAGAAGAACTATACAAAAAAGATCTTCACGACCCAGATAATCATGATGATGTGATCACTCATCTAGAGCCAGACATCTTAGAATGTGAAGTTAAGTGGGCCTTAGAAAGCATCACTATGAACAAAGTTAGTGGAGGTGATGGAATTCCAGTGGAGCTGTTTCAGATCCTGAAAGATGATGCTGTGAAAGTGCTGCACTCAATATGCCAGCAAATTTGGAAAACTCAGCAGTGGCCACAGGACTGGAAAAGGTCAGTTTTCATTCCAAATCCAAAGAAAGGCAATGCCAAAGAATGCTCAAACTACCGCACAATTGCACTCTTCTCACATGCTAGTAAAGTAATGCTCAGAATTCTCTAAGCCGGGCTTCAGCAAATAATGTTTAGTAAAACAAAAATTAATTGCAAAGTATAACTTTGATTTTCAAAAATTGCCCTTAAAGGGGAGGAGAGCATGTCAAAAGGACACAAGAATGATCCTGCAAGAGCTACCAATGTCCAAAGCTGGAACAGTGTGAACAACAAAAATAATGTATTGAATTATAAAGAAGGGATGGAATATTCTCGAGTCCATACAGATATAGATAAATACTTGAATGAACCCACAAATGAAGGGCAAAGGACACATCTTTCAGGTTGCCACAATACCATTCCCTCGGGAGGAGGTGGGGCTTAGGTCTGCTCCCTTGAGTGTGTGTGTGTCTGTGTGTGTGTGTGCATGCGTGCTCAGTCCTGTTGGACTCTTTGCAACCCCATGGACTGTAGCCTGCCAGGCTCCTTTGTCCATAGAATTTTTCAGGCAAGAATACTGGAGTGGGTTGCCAGGGGATCTTCCCGACCCAGGGATAGAACCCGCGTCTCTTGCGTCCCCAGGCAGATTCTTTACCACTGTGCCGTGATTGTTCTTAATGAACAGGACAGAGTATGAAAAGAACAGAGTATGAAAGGACAGAGTATGAAAGGACAGAGTATGAAAAGAAAAAAAAAAACTAGTCACTTTACAATGGAAAAACTTGGCTGACATCACCTTAATCAAATGATCAAGGTGAAAGTCAAGGCCTTTACCAAGGGCTACTGTGCTAACAGAAATCAGAGCACGGGATGAGAAGGGGACAGCTTTATAGCACCGTGATGTAACAGTTTTTTTCTATTCCTTTTCTCCTTAGCTTTAAAACAAATTGAAAGTCCATCTCTTTAAAAGCTTCTTTGGAGTATCTACACATTTAGATAAGATTAATGAATACTACGGGGCTTCCCAGGTGGCGTTAGTGGTAAAGAACCTGCCTGCCAGTGCAGGAGACCGGAGTGATTCAAGTTCAGTCCCTGGGTCTGGAGATCTCCTGGAGGAGGGCATGGCAACCCACTCCAGTATTCTTGCCTGGAGAACCCCATGGACAGAGGATCCTGGCGGGCTACCATCCGTGGGTTTATAAAGAGTTGGACATAACTGAAGTGACTTAGCACAATCACAAGCACACAAGCACAAAGAGTATTACACGAATACAGTCGTTCTCCACTGGAGGAGTTGCCCCCTCCAGACCCATCTCTGTATTTGGCACTGTGTGTGGGTGGGTGCATGGGCGGGGTTGCCACTGATAATCACTGTGTAAAGACCAGGGATGCTGCTAAGTCCTACAGTGAATGCCCCCCATAAGGAATGATCTGCCACCAGATGTGGGTAGTGCCAAGGTCAAGAACTCTGAACTCATATGCATACATCTGCTAGTCTACTGTTGGGTACCCACAATATCCCTCACACCAGGCTACACTTTCTGGAAGACACAACAGGACATGGTCTGTCTCCTCAGGAAGCTCATCATTGTGTTAGGGAACTGGAGAACAAGGGAAGCACTTAGTTACAGAATATATTTTGTATGGAAAGGCCACCCTGGCAAACAAACAAGAACAAAAATGAATAGTCCAGGGTTGTCTATAAAGAGTCTAGAATGGCTGTCTGGGAGACAGGACCTTAAAGCAGCCTCAGACCTTAGATCTGGTGCGTAGGAAGGTGGAAAGAACCACAACATTTTACTTTAAAGGTACCAGGGATATTCTTGGAATAAAACATGAAGAGTCACAAAGTCTGTTGATACACTCTTCTTTCAGATCCTATTTACAGACATGGATCAGAACCCTACAGATTTTTTTTTTTCTCACATGAACTGATAAGGAAACTAAAGGAAATCAGTCCTGAATATTCATTGGAAGGACTGATACTGAAGCGGAAACTCCAGTACTCTGGCCACCTGATGTGAAGAACTGACTCATTTGAAAAGACCCTGATGCTGGGAAAGATTAAGGGCAAGAGGAGAAAGGGACCACAGAGGATGAGATGGTTTGATGGCATCACTGACTCAATGGACATGAGTTTGAGTAAACTCCGGGAGTTGGTGATGGACAGGGAGGCCTGGTGTGCTTCAGTCCATGGGATCACAAAGAGTCAGACATGACTGACTGAACTGAAGTGATAAGAGGTTTCAATGTCCGGGAGGTGTGAGTCAACAGAATTCTGGTGAAGACAGTGGATTGAACAGCTCCTCAGATGCCTGAGATGCACACCTCCCCCATCTCGCATCTGAAATCCCCCTGTCTTCAGAGGGTGTCACCGCCTGAGACTGTATGCTGTCATAGACATGTGTAGGCTTATATTTTTTTCCTTTTGGTAGTATCATTTGTCTCTGGTAACTTTACTCTCGGTTCCCCTTTGGCCCTTTGCACCCCATCCACACATTTTTTAAAAGTTATAATTTTTTTTATTTGGCTGCACTGGGTCTTAGTTGCAGTATGTGGGCTCTAGTTCTCCCACCCGGGATCGAACCTGCGCTCCCTGCATTAGGAGCACAGAGTCCTAACCACTGGACCACCGGGCAGTCCCCATCCACACGTTTTAATACGTGACGATCCCGTACACTGTAGAGTGTACGCTGTTAGTGGAACATCGCTACCATCCTTAGCGATGGTAGCAACACCTTCAAGGTTCTTTGGAAATGAATCTTGCAGACTCCATTGGTTCAAACAGACAATTTTCACCAGACTGTTGCTGACGGTGACTTGAAACATTTTAAAGCAAGGTGTCTGACCAGTAGGGGGCGCCCTCCTCCTTTTGTGTGAGTGAGTTATGAATGAAGACGCGCTCCCTTTGCCCTCCCCCTCCCCCAAGCGCCGTAGGAGCGAAAACCCTTCGGTTCCTAAGTACTGCCTGAATCTTTTAAATCCATCATCTTTTCTTCTTCAATCGCTAATTCAGGCTGTCTCCATTTGTCTGCTTTAGAATTACAGTAATGCAATAACCTCTGGCCTCTGTCTAGTATCCTGTTCTAAACCATCCAACACACTGCCATCAGTCACTTTCCAAAAACACACATTGTCAGTGCGCTGCTGCCTGCTGGGGGCCTGAGGGAGCGGGTAGGAGAGGCTCTGTGAAAGCAGTGGCAGGAGCAGACGGATCCAGGTAAGTGGAGCCCTTCTCCAGACAAGAGATGTTTTTCATTTGGCTGCAGTAGGGCTGGAAAAGGATGGTGAGGCTCCATAGGAATGATAGATTCAGAGCCCTGATCCTCCCACCAAGAATTTCAGCTTGCTCAGTTACAGCACAGACTAAGGTTTTGATGGTGGCAGGATTACAGCTGTGCTTGAACAAGGGTAATGTGACCAGGCATGCGAACTGAGTGAAAAGGAAGAGTTCAGGGGAGAAGGCAGCTTAACATAGAAGGAAAGGGCAGAAGCATATCTGTGGTTATTTACAGTTTGCCAGGTGCTGAGAAGACTCTTGAGAGTCCCTTGGACAGCAAGGAGGTCGAACCAGTCAATCCTAAAGGAAATCAACCTGAGTATTCATTGGAAGGACTGATGCTGAAGGTCCAATACTTTGGCCACCTGATGCAAAGAGCCGACTCACTGGAAAAGACCCTGATGCTGGGAAAGACTGAGGGCAGGAGGAGAAGGGGAGGACAGAGGATGAGATGGTCGGATGGCATCACCGACTCAATGGACATGAGTTTGAGCAAACTCCGGGAGATGATGAAGGACAGGGAAGCCTGGCGTGCTGCAGTCCATTAACACCACAGAGTCGGACACCGCTGAGCAACTGAACAACAACAGATGCAGAGAAGTAATTCTTCAACCATAATATTCATCAGTGAAATACTTAGTTGTAGAATTGGTTCAGGAACGGCTGGGAAGCCAGGAACATGTCCATGTATGCTGATGTCCTGTGTGCATATGTGTATGTGGCGAGCCACTACATCCCCTAGCTGCCTCTGGGAAGAGTTTTAGGTGCCGTAAGCGAAGCCACTACACTTGTTTTAGTAAGAAGCAGGGAAAAGAATAACAGCTTGAGCTTCCTCTGCGTATCGCAGGCTTTCGTGTGTTATTATTCAGCAGTACAGCATCAGATTTAGATTTTTCCACCTCGAGGAATTTGGTTTAGCTTTAATTAGTTGCTGTGAATCTTTCTGAGCCAATACTGGGAAGCATTTATCTAGAAAATAGTTTTCCCTAGAATATAAGCTGTATAGAGGATGTCATTTTTCTATCAGCTTTTGTTATCATGTTCACACAGAAATTCTCTTCAGCCATCTGGATGATTTTAGCCATAGCCCACCATAGCAATTAATTACTTATTGCTCATAATTTTAAATGCTGTAATATGGAGGCCATCTGCATTGCCATCCAAAGCCCTGTGAGGAGGATCTGTAGATCCTGTAGGATCTTAGAGCACAAGTATTTTTTTCTTTTCCAAGAAAAGATGATGCTTGCAGGTTATTCTGCAAAGAGGCAACTGATGCATTTTTCATCCAGCACTTTTCAGAAAAGCAAGCTTAAAAATACCAGACAAATGAAAAACAGACTTCAGCAGTTACATGCAGCTTCCAGAGAAACTGAAGAATGTGCCTCTTGTGGTTAAAATGAGGGATCTGTTTAATATGGATGAAATACCAACACTCCAGGCATTTTCATTGACATTTCATTGTGACTTTTGAACTTGGGAGTGCTGACAGGAAACCTATTCCTGCTGCTCTGCGAAGCCTGCAGTCAGGCTGCAGAGCAGGGCGAGGAGAGGTAAAAGGCTGTGTCCCTGTTCACGTTCCCCCTGGTCGTGTGTCTTTCCGTGTGGATTTCATTTTCATTTACCTTGCTGCACTTTGCAGTTTCTGCATTCCTGCTCTGAAACCAGTTAGGAAACCAGGCATAGGTTTGCTCTTTTGCTCCCAAATCCCGTTGCCTCTCCAGCGCTGGACTTGTTTACTGGACCAAAGTGAAAACGCTCTCGAGTGGGCATTTGTTTAAAAAAAAACACCCAACAACCCACAAAAACCGTTTCTAAAGGTCAAGGGACACACTCCTGTACCTTGGACCCAGAATCTACCCAGAGTGGCTGGACAGAGCACCGTGGCACCCGGGGTACATCTGAGAACGACTCAAAGGGTTTTAAGGAGCCGACGGGAGCCCCTCTTTCCGATCCTCCCCAGCGCCGGCCGAGCTCGACTCTCCCGGACAGCCCCGCCGTCTGGCAGCAGCCCGGGAGAGACATGCTGTTTTGTTTAAATCCTCCACATTCTTTGCCATTTCCCCATTGGCCGGATGGGGCTACCCTCCCGCCGCGACGGCTGCTGATGTCAGCTGCGCTCGCTCCTCCCGCACCCACCTCCCCAGCCCGAGGCACACCGCAGCTCGGCGCCGACTCTCCGGCCCCGGCGAGGTGGCTGCAAACTCGCGGGCACGCACGGCGCTCGGGGATCCGGACTCGGGGGAGGGGACGCGCGCGGAAGGCGCCAGCTTCCCCCCCGCCCGCCCCTCGCAGGCGCGAGCCGAGGTCGGAGGAGCCCGGAGCCCCAGCCCCGCAGAAGCCGAGCGGCCGCGGAGGCGGAGGCTTCCCTTTCTCACCCAGCGAGACCCTGGAGCGCCTCGGCGACCGGCCCTAAAAAGAGAAGGAAATCTTGTTTACCGCCGGGGAGCACAGCCGTTCGAGCCTTTGTCTGAAAAGTCAGCATCTCTGGCTCTGGCTGCAATGTGTGCTCGGTGACATTCGCCTTGGGCAGACCGGCCGGAAAAGGGGGGTGGGGGAAGTCGCCAGGTTAAGATCTGGTTTCAGAGGCGGATCGAGAGGGTGACTTTTGTGTATTCCGTGTAATTTTTGGAAACCTCGTGGATTTTTTTTTTTTTTTCCTCTCCCTCTCCCGCCGACGGGCATGTCCTGATCTGGCTTCCGCTCCTGCTGCCCGGGGCTGCCGATCAGATTGGTTTCCAGTGGGTCTCCCTCCCTCCCTGACTTTGCAACACCGCGTTCCAGGCGGATCGACCTCGGAGAGGAAGGAGGCGGGGGAGCAGCGAACACCGGGACCCAAACCTTGACATGCTCTCGGGCGGAGAGGAGGAAGCCAGGAACTGAGCGCACCGCCCAGGGGGCTGCTTCGCCGATCGGCTCCAAGCACGGGGCTCCCGGCGCTCAGCTCTGCGCTTGGCAGCAGCCTTGTTCATCTGGGGGCACCCCCACCCCTGCCCCGCCCGCTTCCCGCCTCGGAGGTCCGTGGCCGGCAGGACCATGCTGCTGAAGGAGTACCGGATCTGCATGCCACTCACCGTGGACGAGGTAAGCGCCGCGCCGGGCCGGGCCTCGCCCGCTCCCGGTCCCAGGCTCCGGGGCGCCGCTTCCCGCCGCCGCCTCCCGCCAGCGGGTCCACTGCGGACGGCGGGGAAAACCCTGGTGGAACGTTGCCTCCCAAACCAGGAGGCTGGAGGGGGAGGGAGGAGGGGAGTTGCTGCTTCCACTTGTCACCCCAGCAAGGAGAGTAACGTTGGGTGGGGCGGTGGACTGCAGGTGGGTTCTTTGGGGGCATCCAGAATTCGGATCGCTGAGGATCAGAATGCGCCAAAGGGAGTTGGTCGTCCCCTGCCTCCAATTAAGAAAATGAAAAAGCAAACCCAAGAGCTCCAAGCACACCCTGGTAGCGCAACCCTGGGGGTGGGCATCCCGTTCCCCGTCGTGGACCCGGGTTCCTCTCCCGCCCACCGCTAGAAGGTTGGGGTAAGGGAGCAGTCCTTCGCTGTTGGGATCTGGAGGGCCCGGGTCCCGCTTGGGGGCACCTCGGAATCCTTGGGGAGGGGGGAGTCCGTTTGGACTCAGACCCCTTGCCATCGCCGCCAGCCTTGGCGCCGCTCCAGCCACGCCCGTGCCTCGAGGCTCGGGAACCTGGCCTCGCCTCGACCTTTCTCTAACCGCCTGGCTCGGAAACTTTGTGCGTGTCTTGTTTCTTGGGCCGCGGGGAGAGCGGTCTGCGGGCCAGCGGGGGAGCGGCGGGGGACTGCAGCGCGGCCACAGAGGGGCGCTGTAGCACGCGGGTGCCGGCCGGGCCCCCCCTCCCCCCGGCTCTCGGGTCCCCTAGCTGTAGGGCTAGGGGTGGGGGACTCTTCCTGGGCTCGTCCTCCGCCGGCCGCTCAGGTTGCTTTCCCCGGATCCGCACCCCTCGTCCCCGCCAGGCGGCAAGCTCTATCATTCAGGAAACGATGACTCAGTGAGGATTATTCAGGCCCGGCTTCCCTTTATTCCCTCTCTGCCTCCCTACCTTTTGGTGATTTCACAATTGCATAGCGCCTGTCCAGGGACTGCGAGGGAGCTTGAAGCCAATCAGGGCAATTTGAAACTTAACTAGTGTGGTTTGATGTGACAACACACGTGATACCGGCCACCCAAACCGTATTTATGTTTAAATACAGTGCCCTTAATCTCTCCGATATGTTCTTGAGCCACTGCTTTGGGGAAGGGGCAAGGTGCTTTGGGAGAGAAAAAGAATTTTAACTAAGAACGTGGTGTTCTCCCAAGGGACTTGTCTGCATGGTCATCTGGAGCAAGTGTTAAGACCCACAGTACAATCCAAGGCAAGATCAAAGTAGCTCCGCGTTTGCAAAATGTATCCGAGGGAGGCTGACTGCCAAAAAGAGATCAGCCCCCCATCCAGTGAACACCCGGGCAGCGCGGTTCTGTGACTTTGGAGAAGACAGCATTTGAGCAAGGTCCTTGAAGGATGGATGCCATGTGGGTAGGCAGACCGTGTACATCCTGTGGAGAAGCAGCACCCGGCTCTGTGGACAATGGGGCGGCGAATGAATGAAACTGGTTAACCAAAGCAGTTCTAGGAATTGTTGAGATCTTCCCAACCCCTGAGCCGCTAAGCTGGAGTAGTTCAGCTTGGAGGTGTGTCTCCTTCCACTCTATCTCCTCCTAATGACTTTTTTTATTGAGAGGAGTTTGGGATCTCCGGGCAATGCTGGTATGGCATGAAATGCCCAGCAAGGCAGGTGATAGTCAATTAAGTAACCAACTCTAGAATCATCTATACCACCTGCAACGTCTCTTTATTCTGGTTGGTTCCCTTTTCAGACTTTGCCTTGAATCTTCAGGCACTAACACTCTTTGTACACTTTTTTTTTATATACTGAAATAACTACAGTTTCGGTGTGAAGTAATCTTATTTGAGTGATATAGGTGGAGGCCCTTCTTTTCTTAATGGGCAAATGAAATGAGGCTAGGCCTATAACATAATGTATAATTCTAGCTTACTTAATGTATCATCCATTTGGACCAAAGCGTGATTCAGTATCTGAAAGGTCATATTCCAAAGAAGTTTTCTTCTTTGTTAGAGAAACAGAAGGGCGGTTTAGGTTGAGAGGGTTTCCAAGTGGAAGGATTCAGATTAATCAAATCATGATGCGTGAGGACAGGAGGCCCAACTTACCAGAGGTTAGACCCCTAAGGTCTGACCAGTAGTGAACCCCACAGTATCCACCATCCACCTTAGCACTATGTCCTCCTAACCTTAACACTGAAAACTGGGGAAGCAACTGACGTGTCTTCAAAGAAGACAATTGTTGGGGTTTCGCTGGTGGTCCAGTGGTGAAGAATCCACTTGCCAATGCAGGGGATACAGGTTCAATACCTGGTCTGGGAATATCCCACATGCTACAGAGCATCTAAGCCCATGCGCCACAACTACTGAGTTAGTGCTCTAGAGCCCACAAGCCTCAACTACTGAAGCTGGCTCGCCTAGAGCCAGTGTTTTGCAACAAGAGAAGCCATCGCAATGAGAAGCCCACACACCTCAGCAAAGAGTAGCCCCCACTCTGCAATTAGAGAAAGCCCATCTGCAGCAATGAGGACCTAGTGCAGCCAAAAATAAATGAGTAAATATACAAAAAAAAAAAAAGAAGAAAATTGCCACTAAATAGACTTTTGGAAGCCTCACTTTTGCTACAACTCTTTTCTTAAAAAAAAAAAATTGTTTTTTTGGCCTCATCTCACATGCCATGGGACCTTTGTTCCCTGACCAGGAATTGAACCTGTGCCCTTTGCATCAGACGGGGGTGGGGGGGACTTAACCATTGGACTGCCAGGGAAGTCCCCTTGCTACAACTCTTGATTTGCTTTGGCCGATTCAGCCTATGTTTTAGGACTTGTCTCTGTTCTAACTACCACAGTTAATTAGTAGCAATGTCCGTACTTTAAAAAATTAGGCAAATGCCCCTGTTTTGGAAAGTCAGCAAAAGAACCAACACTATAT
Source organism: Nanger dama (assembly GCA_917880005.1). Classification (NCBI taxonomy): domain Eukaryota; kingdom Metazoa; phylum Chordata; class Mammalia; order Artiodactyla; family Bovidae; genus Nanger; species Nanger dama. The sequence goes on along the minus strand of CAKJTW010000113.1, from coordinate 2,888,311 downwards.
GTCTGGTTTTTTTCCCTGGCCTTATCTCATTTAACTCCTGGTAGAAGGGAGCAGAAGGTGGACTGGTGTGTTGCCCACATTTTACAGATGAGTGAACCAGAGTTCAGAAAGGCTAAGTAATGTGTGCCAGGCCACACAGCTAGTTACTAGCCAAACTAAAAACCAGACCATGGTTTAAAAACAAAACAAAACCATTAGTATTTGTTTCTCCTTACTCAGCTTTTTGTCTGTTACTCATATTTAATCCAGCAAAAGAAAACAAAAATTTCTTGAAAATTAGCACTGTCAACTAAATGAAAAACCAAAGGCCTTCTGAACGAATATAGAGAATACTGGTTTCTACTGTTTCACTCACCTTATTTTGACTCATAAAATGTTCCCTAGTTCCAGGAAAGAAGATATAGCTCTAAGAGATCAAGCAAATAAAGCTGAATTACCGTCTAGCTCAGAGTGTTGGTGTTTTGTTTTTTAGACATTCATATTCAGAGTAAAGAACTATAAGAAGTAACATCCCATAGATTCATTTTAACTTAAAAAACCACTTCATTGGAATATTCTCCTCATTTATGTTCAGTGTTGTTGTCTCTGAACTAAATATAAGCCTGTTGGAAAGTTCTAAACAGCAGAGGTCCCTAGGGGCCAATAGTTGCCTGTAAAGAGACAGTTGTCTTTGTGTTTATTTGAGACATTTGGTGATAGAAATTGTAGAATTTTAGACTTGGAAGGGCTATTACAGATGGTCTAGAGGTGACCCATTTCATTTTGTGGAAAAGAAGACTAGCGCTTTAGAAGGTGCAGTTAGTTGCCCGTCTCATAGCCAAGGTCAAGGTCCAGGCCAGAACTCGAGCAAAGCTCTTTTGTTACAAGCCAGGGATTCTCTCACTTCCCCCTCTGGGATTCCTTGTTGGAAGGAAATATCCCTAAACTGGATGCGTGAATCAGTCTGTAGTGGGAAAGGTGGGTTGGAGACTCAGACGTTGTCTCATTAGGGGAATTTTAGGAGTTTGTCAGCTGCCTGGAAAAGGGTCCAGCGGCTCTCTTTGAAGCTGCTTTTGTATAATAAGCCCACTGGTTTTCCTTAGATTGTATTTTTATTTGAATGTGTGACTTGATGGAGATTGTGGTGGAGTTCATGGCCTTCCCTCCCAAGCCACTCCTGGATTTTGCCACTGATCCCAGCATTTGACATGGATCCCCACCTGCATCTTCAGGACTCCTGGAACACAGTCTGATCACTCCTCTCTGACAGGTCCTTATCAGTAAGATAAGCGTCTTCCAAGAGCTAAGCACATCCCAGGATGATCTAAGGCAGGAATCTTTTCAAGTTCATTGCTCATTTTGGTGTTAACACTTCCTGTTCTGACTGCATCAGCATTAATGTCTGGGATTTATTTGTGGTCTTCAGGGATTTGATGCACAATGAAAAACTCCCCCTCCATGAGTTTGAGCAAACTCTGGGACAGGGAAGCCTGGCGTGTTGCGGTCCATGGGGTCGCAAAGAGTCGGACATGACTTAGTGAGACTGGACACAACAACCCCTCCAAGAAAGAAGAAAGAGAGAGGGGAAAAAAAAAACACTCAGCTTTTTAACAGAATATCATTGTGTTCTTTGTCCTGGCAGGAAGCCAGTGCACTTTATCCAGGCTCCCCCAAGTCCCTGGAGAATCTTCTTGCGTACATTTCTGAGAACAGATTTGGGATCCGGGTGGTGCCGTCTCTGGAATGACATAAATGAAGATGCCAAAATGACCAACAGTGCTCCTTCCGCTCTGTTTTAAAGGATTTTCGTGACTTGCATCTGCAAACCTATTGGGGCAGAAATTCTTTAAGAAAAGAGGTTTTAAGTGCGATATTTTCATCAACACTTTGTCTTCTGTACAAGGTGGTACCCTGAAGTGTAAAGGAGAAAGACCCCCTGGATTAATCTCATAGACCTTCTCCAAGGTTCCTCATAAACATAATTTTTGGGAAAAAATTTTTTTTTAAGAATGAGCACTATTTTGACTTTTTTTTTTCCCTTGTTAGCTTCACTGGGAGGGACCCAGGCCAGGCTCGATTTCTGGGCTATCTTAGTAGCTTCTCTTGCTTGATTCACAGTTCGGGAATCGTGTTGCTAGTGGCTTCCCGTGGGTGCATACTTAGTCGCTCAGTTGTGTCTGACTCTTTGTGACCCCATGGACTGTAACCTACCAGGCTCCTCCTCTGTCCATGGGATTCTGCAGACAAGAATACTGAAGCCATTTCCTTCTCCAGGGGATCTCCCCTGCCCTGGGATCAAACCCATCTCCTGCATTAGCAGGCAGATTCTTTACTGTCTGAGCTCCCATGGCGGCCCAGCTGCCTCCTGAAGCTCCCTTCTTGGTTGTGAGGGTCACCCAGGAAGTGGGGGAGTGGTTAATGGGTCAGTGCAAACCTTTCACCACTAATGGAACAGGTGACCGGAGCAGATGCTCTCTTCCTGGTTGGTCAGTGAGAGTGATTTTCTGGAGAAGGAACATTGCATTTTCCCTGTGATTTGAGTGTGAATGCCTCCTATGAAACAGATTCTGGGCCTTGAAAGAAAAAAAAAAAAGCATGCTATTCTTAACAAAACCCTATTTAAAAGGGGGTAGTAATTAACTTTTACTGTTCATTACAAAGGCATGGGACGAGTTCTGAAGGCTCTTAAAAATCACCTTCAGAACCCTGTGTCTGATTGAGTATAACTGATACAAAGAGAAAGGGAGGCATCTTCATTTTAGAAGGCTCTCATTTCAGGTGAATGGAGAATACTATTTTTATAAGTAGTTTTTAAAAAATAGTCTATTTTCAACACTTTCTTGCTCCAGAGTGTCAATCAGGGAAGTGTTTGTATACACATGTGTACACGTGTGTGTGTGTGTGTGTGTGTGTGTGTGTGTGTGTGTGTGTGTGTGTGTGTTGGGTGGAGGGCTCACAAAGATGGTGTTTTTTTTTTTTTTAATATAAAAGTGTGTGCACAGTGACAGGTAGTAAATGTGTTTTTCAGGGGCGGCAATTACTGGAAAAGTACGTCGAGCTTCATTGCTTTAGGCACCTGAGTGAGGACACAGGTGCCCTGGCCAGCCTCTCTGGGCTCTGCTCTGCTTTCTATTGCCTGGAGGTCTGTGTAGTCAAGTAACTCAGAACATTTTTTGAAAACTATCTAACACTTCTGCCTCTGTTCAGAGAAAAAGTCAGATACAGAAAACAGCTGATTCGTAGCAGGAAGTCATGAAGGTTTTACAAATCTTTAGCAAATTCAGCTCACTGGGGAGATAAAAAAAAGAATTTCAGATTGTAGATGGCCAACTGTCTGCCCTTTGTGTCTCGTGCTTGAAATCAGAAATTATGTTGTATTCCTAAGTGGAGATTTTTTGTAGGCTACAGGGCAGACGGAGTCCAAGTGTGCTGTAGCTATTAAAACTGGAAGACAGTTTTGTATCTGGAAAACGTAGTTTGAAAAAATTATCTTGGAAGCTAGATTTTTCATACTGTCCACCCTCCAACTTAGGCTTCCTAGGTGGTTCAGTGGTAAAGAATCCACCTGCTAATGCGACAACCCCAGGAGATCTGAGTTCAATCCCTGGGTAGGGAAGATGCCCTGGAGGAGGAAATGGCAACCCAGTCCAGTATTCTTGCCTGGATAATCCCATGGACAGAGGAGCCTGGAGGGCTACAGTCCATGGGTTCACAAAGAGTTGGACACAACTCAGCAACTGAGCACATACACACCCTCCAACTTAGAAAAACTTGAAAAGAAAGTCACTCAGTCGTGTCTGACTGTTTGCAACCCCATGGACTATAGCCTGCCAGGCTCCTCTGTCCATGGAATTCTCCAGGCCAGAATACTGGGGTGGGTAGCTGTTCCCTTCTCCAGGGCATCTTCCCAACCCAGGGACTGAACCCAGGTCTCTTGCATTGCAAGCGGATTCTTTACCATCTGAGCCACCAGGGAAGCCTGACAAAAACTTATTAACAATTTATACAAACAGGAGCTCAGTGGCGCACACCTCCAGGGGGCACACTTTCCATGGAACCTAATGGGTATAGTGCAATGTGATGGCCCTGCAACTGACCAGCTCCCTTTGTTAGTCCTCTCAAACTCCTCAGACCCTGTTGCTGTCGTGTGTTAACACGAGAGGTTATGGTGGTCTTGCAGGTTTACAAGTGGGCATGTTACCTCCTTAGAGATGTCTTTCCTGTCCACTCCATATAAAATAGTTTTCCCCTCTCATTCGCTATCTTCACACATATTTCCTTTGTAGTATTTATCTTTTTGCTTTTACATTTATCTTAATCTGTACTTGTTTCTTTACTTCTTTGTCATCCATCTCCATCACTGTCTTTTCAACATGTGATCCACAGAAGAAAATACTGACAAGATCTTTTAACTTATTTTTCTTTAAAATTTTAAAAATATTTAATTATTTTATTTATTTATTTGGCTGTGCTGGCTGTTAGTTGCAACACTCAGGATCTTCCATCTTTGTTGCGGCGTGCGGAATCTTTAGTTGCAGCATGTGGGATCTAGTTCCCTGATCAGGGATTGAACTCATGCCCCTTGCTTTGGGAGTGCAGAGTCTTAGCCACTGGACCACCAAGGAGATCCCTTAACTTATTTTTCTTTCATGTAAAGTCTTTGAAATCTGGTGTGTTTTCCATTTGCAGCACATTTCAGTCCCCACTAGCCACTTTACAGTGCTCAAAGGCCATATATGGCTGGTGGCTGCCATACTGGATAGGGCAACGCTGGTGCTTAAACCTTGGATCTGGCACACAGCAAATGCTTGCTGCATGCATAGATGAAAGAAGCTGAGAAAATAGGAACCTTTTAGGAAATCTGACCCTCGATGTTTACCTTCACACTTTTTTTTTCCACTTCAGCTTTATACCTCTTGAAATGTTGCAAACTAGAGATTCCTTTTTATTAAAAAGCCTCCTCATTTTAAAATTCCACGGCAATGCCTCTTAGAAATTTGAGGCTGGTCATTCCTGGGAGTTAATGTAATCTGTCTGCCTTCCTCCTAATTCTTGGAGGAGTGTATACTCAGTATCTATTGCTGTGCAACAAATTTTCACAAACTTTGTGGCTTCCAACAATACCTGCTTATTATCTCACAGTCTTTGTGGATCAGAAGACCGTGTGACTGGATTCTCTGCTGAGGGTCTCACAGGGTTGATATCAAGCTGGATTTTCTCCTGGAACCTGGAGTACTCTTCCAAGTTCACATGGTAGTTGGCAGAATTCAGTTCCTTGTGACTGTAGGACTAAGTCTTCGCTTTCTTGCTGCCCATCAGCTAGGAGCCAGCTCTTAAAGGCCACTTGCTATTTCCTGCCATGGGACCCCCTCCACAATGTGGCTGTCTGCCCCTTCAAGGCCAACAGGACAGTATTTACTGCAACTTTGAATCTCTGACTTCTTGTCTCTGACATCTACTCTTCTTCAAAAAGACTGGCCCAATAAAGTCAGACCCACCCCCATTCAAGGGGGAAGAAATTGTGCATATACAGGGTGTATACACCAAGGAGTAGGAACCTTAGGGGCCATTCTGCCTACCATAGGGAAATGAGGTGAATTAAAAGTTTCTGTTGGCAGATTCACAGACTTAGAGAATGAATTTATGCTTGCTGGAGTCGGGGGAAGGATTGGCATAAGGGATAGTTAGGGAGTTTGGGATGGACAGGTACACACTGGTATTTTTTTAATGGCTAACCAAGAAGGACCTACTGTACACACATGGAACTCTACTCAATGTTATTTGGCAGCCTGGATGGGATGGGAGTTTGGGAGAGAATGGATACATGCATATGTATGGGAATTCCTTTGCTGTCCACCTGAAACAGCATTCTTAATCAGCCATGCGTGCGTGCCATGTCTTCAGTTATGTCCGACTCTACGACCTATGGACTGTAGCGCACTAGGCTCCTGTGTCCATGGGATTCTCAGGTTTCCCTCGATTACTGGAGTGGATCACCACGCCCTTCTCCACAGGATCTTCCTGACCCAGGGATCAAACCTGCATCTCCTGCGGCTCCTCTTTGCAGGCGGATTCTGTACCACTGAGCCACCAGGGAAGCCATACTCCAATATGAAAGAAAAAGTTTAAAAAATAGTTTCTCTTGGAAGAAAGTAGCTGTTTTTCATACCTGGGAAACTTAGAAATCTGGAAGGTTCAGGTTGGCACTGGGGCAGCATAAAAGTGTTGCTATCACAAACACTTACTGAACTCCTACTCTGCTAGGTGCTTGACAGATGTCAGACCAGGTGCCCAGAATGGAGGAGCAAGCGGAGCAGACACGATCCCTACCCTCTTAGAGCTTATAGTCCAGAGAACACTGGAGAGGTTTCCTTGCCATCTTAAACTAGATATTGGTGGTGGTTGCACAACTCTGTGTGAATATTAAATACATTAAAAACCATTGAGTTGGTACATAAAATATATCTCAATAAAGCCGTGTTTTTAAAGAGATATTTATGGATTTTTCCAGCAGAATAGACGTCTATGTTCAGAGAGAGAGAGACATTGATAGCACGGAAATTGAATTATGAATGTGTACAGTGAAAAGTTATGGTCCCTGTCCACAAGAAGATGACTCTGGTTATCCTGAATTTAGACAGCTTTGCAAAGGAGACCGTTCTCTTCTGCAGCAGGGTGGGGGAAAAGCTGCCAGGTGTGGACTAGAATGACCACAGTTTAGGTCAGAATTTTATTCTTATGGGAAAAAATAGTTATCACGACTTGAGTAGCAGCAAGTCTTTAGGGTACCGAGGGCTAATTATCGACATACTTCATCATCTTCAGGAACAGCCACTCTGCCCCTAAAGGGGGACAGAGGCTGGCATCGGCTATCATGAGTGGAAGGAACAGTACGTACCTGGTGGCCTCTTGGGCTGTGGCTCCAAGTGCATTCCTCTACTTTCTCTGCACGTTGGGTGGAAAGTGACATGTTGGCAGAATGAATCCTGGAGCACGCATTCTGGAGGAGATGGTTCTAGATGGGAGTTGAGTCCTCAGCTTTATTCATCTCTGGCAGATGTCCTTAAGACTTTCCATCCTGGGCTTCATTATAAAACAGGCTAAATGGCTGCTTAAACTGTGTTTGTCAGTAGTCTCTGTCGTGCCGCGTGAGGCTGGGCAAGTCTCTCAAGATGACAGAGAGTTAGAAGGAACCCCTTCCTGCCCAGGACACACGAGCTTTACCCATGACAGAGAAAGGAGTCGAGGGTCACTGGCCACTTCCTGGCTAATGGCCTGAGCAACATTATACAGTACTGTTTGTTGATTCAGAAACACGAAAGCTGGAGCTCACCAAGATTTTGACATCAAGTATAAAGTGAGTCATTTTTTCATTTCCCAGCACTCTGACAAAAGGGGCCAGCTCTTAAAACTCCTTTTTAGACTTTAGTGGAAGTCAACTCATCCATCTCAACAAGTTAGCTAACATAAGTTCTTGATCAGATTTATCTAAGAGTTCTTCACTTAAAAAAATATATATATATATATATTTTTGGTTCTTTTAAGTTTGAGTGAAGCATGGCCTTCTAGAGTTCCTGTTGTTCCTGAGCAAATAGCAAATATCATCATCCTTTAATTTCTTTAGAATTAATCTGACAATCTTCAGGGTGTTGTTTCTTTCCCAGAATGAATCATCTAGAAAAGTAAGATTGGCCAAACAAATGACAACCTGTAAGAATGCCGTTTAAGCACTTAATTTAAGCAATTAATTTCCAAAGCCTGCTCCCCACCCCATGTTACCTACACATGCGCGCGCGCACGCGCACACACACACACACACACACACACACACACACACACACAGAGTTTAGGTCTGATTATACTTGCTATATTAAGGTCAGATCCAGGTGTTTCTGGGCATTAGTCTGTGTCTTTTTACACTCCAATTAACTGATCTGTGTATTTATTCAGAAGTAAATGTACCAACTAGGGAAAGAGAAGTCGCCATGAACCTGTATGCTAATATAATTAAAGTGGGGCTTCCCGGGTAGCATTGGTGGTAAAGAATCGGCCTGCCGATGTAGGAGACACAGGTTCAATCCCTGGAATGGGGAGATCTTTTGGAGGAGAGAACGGCAACCCACTCCAGTATTCTTGCCTGGAGAATCTCATGGACAGAGGAGACTGGTGGACTACAGTCCATAGGGTTGCAAAGAGTCAGACACAACTGAAGCAACTTAGCACAGACACGTAATTAAGTTATTGAAGCCTTCAGATGCTTTGGGGTCTTATTTGCTGGATTGTCTAGAGTTCTCCAAAGCTCTCCAATATTTTCTAGTTTTAACCATCATGATGGGATTTAATAGTATTTACTTATTCTTAAAATGGCCAAGTTTCACTTATCTTTTGACTCTTACTCTTACTCAGTGTTTTCAACTGGTGTAGACGGTTTATAGAGATGGTGGTAGGGCCTCTTAATGAATATTGTGCGTGTGCTTCCTGAAAAGTATCATGGAGGACTGAAGAGTCCCTAGAAAGTGCAGAATTGCACTGTTCACTTTGCCTATCTGAGCCATCTCTGTTTTCATATCTTAGACAGATTGTGAAAGTTGCTTGTCCTGACTTCTCAGTTGCAGCAGTGAGGAGCTGGGCAGTCACTCTGTGTCACAAGATCTTGGCTGAATGTGGCCTGGCAGTCACCTTGCTTTTATGTACGTAATAAAATAGCACTCTGTGCCTTGGCAATGCATATCCCATGAAACCTTTCGTGTGGAAAGTAAGAGGTTTAAAAGTCAGTTTCAATTTTGTATGCTTGGATTGCTCACAGTCACATTCCACATGCAAAGGAGACAAAGAGAGAGATTACATTTATCAAGTGCTTTCTTGTTTTAGTCCTCGTAATGGTCCTGTGAGGATAATGGATGTTATCATCCCATTTTACAGATGTCAATAATGGATCCTTGCATGGCTAGTCAGTGGCAGACCTGGATCCATGCCCATGCTGGTCAGACTGCAGAGCCCAGAGTCTTTGCTTTCCCAGTTCTGTCTTCTCTAGAATCCCAAAGCTGGAAGGAGCATTGGAGGTTATTTAGTTCTATCCCAATAAGCACACACACACACACACACACACACACACACACACATTTCTTAAAGATTAAATAACTTGTTCAGGATTATCAAAGGAAATAATTGGGGTAAGGTAGTTTTCTTGTTCCAGGTGAGCTAACAGAGTGGTCCATGTTTTATCTCCTATTGAACAATCAACTTTACCCAAGTATTAAACCAAGCAACATTCCCCAGTTTAACTTTGATAAATGAATCACACTCCTCTTTGAAGATAACTTTTATAGTTCATGCTCTAAAAAGAGAACCACCCCTACACTTTGAGAAATTATTCCTTTTAATGGCAGTGACAACCTTTGGATTTTCATAGACAGCAGCAGCAGAGATGTTCACTGATGGGCTCCCATGGGTTTCTCAAAATTAGTGTCTGGAAATAACAGTGGGAACAGACAAGAGCCATGCTTTTGGCACATTTCATTGAACACCTAAAACCCTTCACATGGAGGTAACCAAATCAGGGAGTATGAAAAATGATCGAAATGTGTTGTTTGGTATACTTTCCCTTCCTGCTGAGATGGCTGCTCCTTGGACGCTTGAATCTCGCCTTTACCAGCATTGCCTCAGAGCCAGTTTACAAACCACACACACAAATTCATATTGTTACTCTAGTGTCACACCTCCTGTGGGGGCTTAAATGAATTTTCTAACTTGAGAAGATTGGTTTTTTTTGACAAAGGAGCTCTAAAATATTCTTTTCAAAATTAAAAACTGTCCTCCAGAGACACTTACCATCATCAAAGTAATGGAAAAAAAAAAGGCAAACAGACCTATGTTCCACAGCAGAGATTCAAGGATGTTTCACTCTATATTGACACCAGGAAATAAACATGGAATGCCCTAAAATGAACCATTTGAAGGGGACCCCACTTAATTGGGGGCTTCCTTGGTAGGTCGTAGGTTAAGAATCTGCCTGCAATGCAAGAGACCCCGATTTGCGAAAATCCCCCGGAGAAAGGATAGGCTACCCACTCCAGTATTCTTGGGCTTTCCTAATGGCTCAGATGGTAAAGAATCCACCTGCAATGCAGGAGACCCGGGTTCGATCCCTGGGTTGGGAAGATCCCCTGGAGGAGGGCATGGCAACCCACTCCAGTATTCTTGCCTGGAGAACCCCCATGGACAGAGGAGCCTGGCGGGCTACGGCCCATGGGGTCACAAAGAGTCAGACACAACTCAGTGACTCAGCACAGCATGGCACCACTTAATCGGATGTGTACACTCAGGTCAATCTTTTCAAAATAATTTTTTTGATTATGGTATAACATGCATTACATAAAATTTGCCATCTTTGACCATTTTATTTAAGTGTAGAGTGTGATGGCATTAAGTGCAGTCACCCTGTAGGCTAACCATCACCACCATTCATCTTCAGAACTGTTCATCTTGCAAAACTGACACTCTGTACCTATAAACAGTAACTCTCTACCCACCTCTCCCTAGCCCATGGCAACCACCTTTCTTCTTTCTGTTTATGCGCTCACTACTCTAGGGATTTGGTCAGCATTTTTTTCTTCTTTTCCTTTAAAGCATTGGTTATATTACTTTGTCATTAAACTCATATATCATTTCCTGAAACAAATTCAGTAAAACTTGAATTAACGGAAGCTAACTAGAATTTTTTTTGTAATTCTGCTTTCTAAGGAGGAAAGGAGGAAAATGACAAGATGGACCTGTGTCCATATTTGGGGTGGCATTAATGACTTGATTAGCGACCTATACTTTTGCAGCGACATCTGAGGTGCTTGATAGTTTTAATTCAAGAGTCCTCCTATACTGTAACTTAACAGAGAAATCACATTTTTTGTTTGAAAGACTTGCTGTGGAAGGAAAAAGTCCTGGCATATTTTAGAAGTATTTGCAACAGAGTTGGCACTGACAAGTGTTCTATTAAAATAGAAGATAGAATAGTTGACTAATAGTAATACTTTATTACTATACCAGGTGGAAACAGACCCGAATTGGACACTTTTTCTAAATAAAGAAGTATAGGTAAAGTGTTAGCTTCTTTTAAAAAAAAGACGATGTTTAATTCAGGAGAAAAAAAATTGTCATTATGACAGCTTATCAGTAAGTTAACTTTGTAACATTTTCATTGTTGTCAGTCCACTTAGTGATGTTAAAATCACTAGCCAACAACCTGGATTTCATTAGATTTTATTAGATTATGGTCCCACTACTCTCAAGGAGCAGTTTGTGTGTTGGACTTTCCAAGAAAGGAGTGGAACGTTGGGACTTCCCTGGTGGTACTGTGGTTCAGTTCAGTTCAGTTCAGTTCAGTCGCTCAGTCATGTCCAACTCATTGCGACCCCATGAACTGCAGCACGCCAGGCCTCCCTGTTCATCACCATCTCTCGGAGTTCACTCAGACTCATGTCCATTGAGTCTGTGATGCTATCCAGCCATCTCATCCTCGGTCGTCCCCTTCTCCTCCTGCCCCCGATCCCTCCCAGCATCAGAGTCTTTTCCAATGAGTCAACTCTTCGCATGAGGTGGCCAAAGTACTGGAGTTTCAGCTTTAGCATCATTCCTTCCAAAGAAATCCCAGGGTTGATCTCCTTCAGAATGGACTGGTTGGATCTCCTTGCAGTCCAAGGGACTCTCAAGAGTCTTCTCCAACACCACAGTTCAAAAGCATCAATTCTTCGGCGCTCAGCCTTCTTCAGAGTCCAACTCTTAGGACTCCATATTTCCACTGAAGTGGGTGAGGGTGGGATCCCTGGTCAGGGAACTGCGATCCGCCATGCCATGAGGTGTGACCAAAACTTAAAAAAAAAAAAATAAAGTAATAAAGGTATAAAAATTTTGGTCTTCAGTCTGAGAATTTTGCAGTGTGCCTGGGATACCTTACAGATGTCTGTTTAATCTCTAATACACTGAAAACCCAGAAAATAACTCTTGTTAAAGTAGTAATTAGCAGTTTAACCAAATAAGAAAAAAGCATGATAGATGCTTGAGAAAACAAGACTGTAATACCTGCTTCTGTGGACAGGGAGTTCCGGGAACAGGGGTTATCACTAAAGTCTGAAGTTTGTACTTGAGCCCGCTGGGCATGTCTTCTGAAACATGTTAAGTTCCCTATGGTGTGTAACTTTGTAACTTACCCTGGTCTAAAATAATGATGATTATGATGCTGGAGCTAAAAAGACAAAGCCATTCATGTCACCTAACATTTATCATCATTCCGGACTATTTCAGCCTCCATAAAAGTGACATGGGGGATAAAAATGGTGTTCTCAATACCTGAAAAGTGCTGTGAAAATAGACTGTACTTTTGCTCAACAAGTTTAAAGCTATGAAATAGAGTTATTTAATCCCCCAAGTGCAAAGAGTTTGGTAGCTAGAATTGTATTTAATCACTGGGGTACAGACTGTACTGTGTACACTGGAGACCCAAATCTTGGACTATTGAAGGTTATGATGAATACCTTTTTTGATGTTAAGTTTTTCCTGTTCTTAAAAGGCCTCATGCCCCAAATGAAAAACCTTTAGATTCAGGATTCAATAGTTCCCCTCTTTTGGACTGTGTCTGATGGAAACTTGGATGCAGCTGAGTGTAATTATGTTTTTCAGCAGTATGACTTATAGTACTGCAGAGATGGGTGTTTCTTAAAGATTTCTTGCCAAGATTGGCTGAAAAGGAGTTTGGTTGTTGTTTTCTTAAAAAACAGTTATTAGGCTATTAGTTGTCGAAATGGAATAATCCTCCTTAAGCCTTTTCAAGAAACACACTTCCAAAAGGGTCAAATATATTTAAAATCAGCCGTTATTTACATAGTATTCAGCCTTCTGCCTACGCTCTTTTAATCAGCTTTTTTTTTTTTTTAAATGTTGCTTATGTCATCACACTAGGACCACAGCCTTGCCTAACTCAATGAAACCAAGCCATGCCTGCAGGGCAACCTAAGATGGGCGGGTCATGGTGGAGAGGGCTGACAGAACATGGTCCACTGGAGAAGGGAATGGCAAACCTCTTCCAGTATTCTTGCCTTGAGAGCCCCATGAACAGCATGAAGAGGCAAAATGATAGGGTACTGAAAGAGGAACTCCCCAGGTCAGTAGGTGCCCAATATGCTACTGGATATCAGTGGCGAAATAACTCCAGAAAGAATGAAGGGATGGAGCCAAAGCAAAAACAATACCCAGTTGTGGATGAGACTGGTGATAGAAGCAAGATCCGATGCTGTAAAGAGCAATATTGCATAGGAACCTGGAATGTCAGGTCCATGAATCAAGGCAAATTGGAAGTGGTCAAACAAGAGATGGCAAGGGTGAACGTCAACATTCTAGGAATCAGCGAACTAAAATGGACTGGAATGGGTGAATTTAACTCAGATAACTATTATATCTACTACTGCGTGCAGGAATCCCTCAGAAGAAATGGAGTAGCCATCATGGTCAACAAAAGAGTCCAAAATGCAGTACTTGGATGCAATCTCAAAAATGAGAGAATGATCTCTGTTCGTTTCCAAGGCAAACCATTCAATATCACAGTTATCAAGTCTATGCCCCAACCAGTAACGCTGAAGAAGCCAAAGTTGACTGGTTTTATGAAGACCTACAAGACCTTTTAGAACTAACACCCCCAAAAGATGTCCTTTTCATTATAGGGGACTAGAATGCTAAAGTAGGAAGTCAAGAAACACCTGGAGTAACAGGCAAATTTGGCCTTGGAATGCAGAATGAAGCAGGGCAAAGACTAATAGAGTTTTGCCAAGAAAATGCACTGGTCATAGCAAACACCCTCTTCCAACAACACAAGAGAAGACTCTACACATGGACATCACCAGATGGTCAACACCGAAATCAGACTGATTATATTCTATGCAGCCAAAGATGGAGAAGCTCTATACAATCGACAAAAGACCAGGAGCTGACTGTGGTTCAGATCATGAACTCCCTATTGCCAAATTCAGACTGAAATTGAAGAAAGTAGGGAGAGCTAGACCATTCAGGTATGACCTAAATCAAATCCCTTATGATTATACAGTGGAAGTGAGAAATAGATTTAAGGGCCTAGATCTGATACATAGAGTTCCTGATGAACTATGGAATGAGGTTCATGACATTGTATGGGAGACAGGGATCAAGACCATCCCCATGGAAAAGAAATGCAAAAAAGCAAAATGGCTGTCTGGGGAGGCCTTACAAATAGCTGTGAAAAGAAGAGAGGCGAAAAGTAAAGGAGCAAAGGAAAGCTATATAAGCATCTGCATGCAGAGTTCCAAAGAATAGCGAGAAGAGATAAGAAAGCCTTCTTCAGCAATCAATGCAAAGAAATAGAGGAAAAGAACAGAATGGGAAAGACTAGAGATCTCTTCAAGAAAATTAGAGATACCAAGGGAACATTTCATGCAAAGATGGGCTCGATCAAGGACAGAAATGGTCTGGACCTAACAGAAGCAGAAGATATTAAGAAGAGGTGGCAAGAATACACGGAAGAACTGTACAAAAAGATCTTCAAGACCCAGATAATCATGATGATGTGATCACTCATCTAGAGCCAGACATCTTGGAATGTGAAGTCAAGTGGGCCTTAGAAACCATCATTATGAACAAAGCTAGTGCAGGTGATGGAATTTCAGTGGAGCTATTTCAAATCCTGAAAGATGATGCTGTGAAAGTGCTGCACTCAATATGCCAGCAAATATGGAAAACTCAGCAGTGGCCACAGGACTGGAAAAGGTCAGTTTTCATTCTAATTCCAAAGAAAGGCAATGCCAAAGAATGCTCAAACTACTGCACAATTGCACTCATCTCACATGCTAGTAAAGTAATGCTCAAAATTCTCCAAGCCAGGCTTCAGCAATATGTGAACCGTGAACTCCCTGATGTTCAAGCTGGTTTTAGAAAAGGCAGAGGAACCAGAGATCAAATTGCCAACATCCGCTGGATCGTGGAAAAAGCAAGAGAGTTCCTTAAAAACATCTTTTTCTGCTTTATTGACTATGCCAAAGCCTTTGACTGTGTGGATCACAATAAACTTTGGAAAATTCTGAAAGAGATGGGAATACCAGACCACCTGACCTACCTCTTGAGAAATCTGTATGTAGGTCAGGAAGCAACAGTTAGAACTGGACATGGATCAACGGACTGGTTCCAAATAGGAAAGGGGAGTATGTCAAGGCTGTATATTGTCACCCTGCTTATTTAATTTATATGCAGAGTACATCATGCGAAAGCTGGGCTGGAAGAAACACAAGCTGGAATCAAGATTGCTGGGAGAAATATCAATCACCTCAGAAATGCAGATGACACCACCCTTATGGCAGAAAGTGAAGAGGAGCTAAAGGGCCTCTTGATGAAGGTGAAAGAGGAGAGTGAAAAAGTTGGCTTAAAGCTCAACATTCAGAAAATGAAGATCATGGCATCTGGTCCCATCACTTCATGGGAAATAGATGGGGAAACATCAGACTTCGTTTTTCTGGGCTCCAAAATCACTGCAGATGGTGACTGCAGCCATGAAATTAAAAGACGCTTACTCCTTGGAAGAAAAGTTATGACCAACCTAGATAGCATTTTCAAAAGCAGAGATATTACTTTGCCGACTAAGGTCCGTCTAGTCAAGGCTATGGTTTTCCTGTGGTCATGTATGGATGTGAGAGTTGGACGGTGAAGAAGGCTGAGCGCCAAAGGATTGATGCTTTTGAACTGTGCTGTTGGAGAAGACTCTTGAGAGTCCCTTGGACTGCAAGGAGATCCAGCCAGTCCATTCTGAAGGAGATCTACCCTGGGATTTCTTTGGAAGAAATGATGCTAAAGCTGAGACTCCAGTACTTTGGCCACCTCATGCGAAGGGTTGACTCATTGGAAATGATTCTGATGCTGGGAGGGATCAGGGGCAGGAGGAAAAGGGGACGACTGAGGATGAGATTGCTGGATGGCATCATGGACTTGATGGACGTGAGTCTGAGTGAACTCCGAGAGATGGTGATGAACAGGGAGGCCTGGCGTGCTGCGATTCATGGAGTTGCAAAGAGTCGGACACGACTGAGCGACTGAACTGAACTGAACTATGTCTTATATTTTAAAGGGATTGAGGTACATGCATGCTAAGTTGCTTCAGTTGTGTATAATTCTTTTCAGTCCTATGGACTGTAGCCTGCCAGGCACCCCTGTCCTTGGGGTTCTCCAGGCAAGAATACTGGAGTGGGTTGCCATTCCCTCCTCCAGGGGATCTTCCCGACCCAGGGATCAAACCTGCACCTCTTACGTCTCCTGCATGGGTAGGCAGGTTGTTTGCCACTAGCAGCACCTGGGAAGCCCCGAAGGGGTTCAGGAATAGTTCTTATGTCAAAAGCAGCCAGAAGTTCATCCTAGAGTCATCTATTTTTCATCTGCAGAATGGCTACATCCAGTGTCGTCCTCGCCTCTGGACAATCTCTTCTGTGGATCTGGAGAAGGCCTGTGCGCCTTGCAGGCATATTTCTTTGAGAATGCTTAAGAGCTTAGGAGTGGTGGCCAGGGCTAATGGATTGTGGTTCCAGGATGGAAGCCAGGCCAGTGTTTTGATCACTGGGTTTGGCGTCCACCTTGGGTGTCTCTCAGATCTCCAGGCTGGGGTAGAACCTGTTCACCCTGATGGTCTGCGCTTTGCTACCACCCTGAGCCCCATGACGTACCTTTTGGGTGTGTCTCATCTTCAAACTGGAAGATCAGCTTTCTCTCCCTGTGGTTGGGTCTTTCTGAATGGCAGCTCAGCCACACCTTACAGAGTTCATGTTTTAAGTCCTGGTAATTGCACCACCTCTCACAGTGAGTAACATTGCTAAAATGAGATATCACTTTCAAACGTAATTTTTCTTTCATTTTCTGCTACCCTTCGCTTTGCATTTATCTCCTGGAGCCAGAGTCCTTCTGTTGCCCTAAGGTGGGGTTTCTGGCTTAGAGTGTTGTGCTATGGTGTGTAGTTAGAAGGACTAGTTGAGGCTTTGCTATTTGATTGTCATGAATTGATTTAAGACTGGATTTTTTTGTGCCTCAGTTTCCTCAATTTTCAATACCCTTCTTTTAAAATTTTTTCATTCTCATATAATTTTAAAGGTTACAGTTCTTTACGGTTATTACAAAGTATTGGCTATATACCCCCTGTTGTACAGTACATCCTTAAGCCTAACTTATACCCGCTGTGTTGTACCTCTCACTTCCCCACTGCTATGTTGCCCCTCCCCACTGGCAACCGCTAGTTTGTTCTCTGTATCTGTGAGTTTGTTGTATGTTATAGATTCCATACGAGAGCAATATCATACGGTATTTGTCTTTGCCTTATTTCAGCTAGCATAATGCCCCACAAGTCCATCCACCTTGCTGAAAATGGAAAGATTTTGTTCTTTTTTGTGGCTCAATAGTATTCCCATACCTGTCTTTTTGCCTCCACGAGGGTCTGATCATGGGACATATAAGCCCGTCTGGCAAATGTAAGAGACAGTAATCATTGTCCATGTGTGGGTGCTCTGTGCACACCAGGTGATCACGCATTCCCTGAGCTGTGCATGAAATGACATGATCTCATTACCTTTAAATACCTTCATTTTCGAAATCCATCTAGTACAGTACTCACTTTTGGAGTCTGTACTCCAAATGGCCCGTGGGAAAGAATCCTGAGGTGTCCGGGGGATCCAAGTTTGTCCTGTGGAAACGTTATGTCATAGTAACAAATGCTTCAGGATTAGTTTATTTCCAGCCCTGCAGAGGCTATAAATTGCTTCCTAAATTTTTATTTTCCAACATCGTGATGTTTATGTTGCTATGGTGGTGTGTCTCTTGCTTGGGTGTCAGGATCGTCATTGGAAATAGATAGGCCAAAATAACTGCTTAACAGGTGGCTGTGCTTTGTGATGTTGTTTGTAAAACTATTTTCTGAAGTCCAATAAGAGTAAACCACGCAACTGTGCCCTTTACTGTATTTTTGTATTTTAGAACATTATTTTTTGTTGCTGTTGTAACACATTTTCCTCTTTCCGTTTTATATATAACCTTTCCCCTTTGTCAAGCAGCACTAAGCGGATTTCCTGTAGTAACACAAGGCAAGATTTCAGCTCATTTTATTTAGCCGTGGCTGTCCCTTCCTTATTTTGTGTAATTGGAAACCTCCTCCTAAAAATAACCCTTCTTTTTTAAATCTGATTCTTTTTATAGCTGATGTGCTCTTTATTTAAACAAACCTCTTTTTAATATGCTATATATATATATGTTAATACATACACATATGTATATACACACATATTTGTATATACAGACTTTCTCCACAATCCCGTGGACTTCCTCTGTTACTGACCTTTCAAAAATACTGAACACGGTGCTCTAGAGCAAGGGTCAGTAAACTTTTTCTGTAAGAGGCCAGATAGAAATATTTTAGAGTTGCAGGCTGTAAGGTTGCAATGACTAAACTCTGACCCTGCTCCACGAAAGCAGGCGGAGACAGTACATAAATGAATGGGTATGGCTGTGTTCTGGTAAAATTTTATTTATGGACTCTGAAATCTGAATTTCATGTAATTTTCACATGTCATGCAATATTTTTCTCTTGCTTTTTTTCACCCCATGCATAGCTCATGGGTCATTTAAAAGCAGGTGTTGGGTGTGTTCCCTTGTCCAGTGGTTAAGACCCCGTGCTCCCAATGCAAGGGACCCCAGGTTCAGTCCCTGGTTGGGGAAGTAGATCCCACATGCCACAGGTGGAAAAAAAAAATGGATCCCACGTGCTGCCGCCAAGACCCAGTGCAGCTAAATAAATCAATAATAAATATTAAAAAAAAAAACAGGTGTGGGCTGGCTTGGGCTCAAGATATTGGAGGAGCAGCGCTGAAAATATGGGAAGCAGCTACTTCCTCACCTTATGCTCTGTTGATGCGTTAGTATTAGCATCTTCAGTTTTGGAAGCGGCGTCAGTTTTGACTGATGAGGTGATTGGTTCACCCTGGTCTTAACCACATGACCTCCTGGCAATGCTGTCTCTGCATCCAGATTTTTGTTTGAAATCTACAAAAACAAGCGGCCTGATAGCAGCAACAACCATTATCGTAGGACTTTAAAATGTAAATGTGATGAACAGCATCTGCTGATTTCAAGTTTGACAAAATGTTTTTGCTTCATGCTTCTGTTATTTACTGTGTTAGCTAGTCCTCTTAACTTAGTGCCAGATGTGATAAGCATAGCTTTCTGTCTTGATCCAACAGCACAGCGACTTTTCAGTCACATCCAAATCCTAAAATATAGGTCATCACTGCTTACCTTGGTTGCAGAAACCAGTAAGCACTTGGGTATAGAGATGAAGCCCTCAATTATATTAATAAGATTAAGAGTGGATTATTTGCTACTTCCTCATTAGTTTTAATTTTTAAAAATAAGGTTCTCATGAGATATTTTGTGAAACAGTTTAACCACAATTATAATTTACCATGCAGGGGAGAAAATTTAGTAAATGGTAAAGCCCATTTTTTTTTAAGTGTACAAATGTTTAATTAAAATCATATATCTGTCTATGGGAACATTTACTTAGCAAGGCTTTGGTTTTTCACAAGAGAAGGGAAAACAGAGAGGACCAACATTTATGGAACTTTCTAGTATGCCATGACCACTGTGTTTATTACCTCATTTCATCTTTGCAGTTATCCTTCAAAACATTAGTTGCTCGGTCTTGTCCAGCTCTCTTTACCCCATGGACTGCAGCCCGCCAGGCTCCTCTCTCCATGGAATTCTTCAGGCAAGAATACTGGAGTGGGTTGCCATTTCCTTCTCCAAGATCCTTCAAAATGGATCCTTTTATCTACATTTTATAGATGTCGAAACTGAGGCTCACTGGATTTGCCGAAGTCACCCAGAGAATCAGTGGCAGAGCTGGCTTCTGATGCACAGCACTTTGGCTACAAATTTCCATTTGCTTTCCACAGCCAAGAGAAGTTGCCCCTCATTCTTTATCAAGTTATTTGTGTTAATTTAGATAGTTGATCCTAAAAGGGATATATGCTCCTGAATTTGTTACTGGAATGATATATTTCTGGAGTATATATATATCTGTAGAAACTGTGATATAAAATAAAAATATTGATCTCCTTAGTGGAAAGAGTATGTTCAAGTTGTAACCACTTGCATTTGCCGACCTTAGGTAAAACTGGAAACTAGATTCAATTTTTGATAATCTTACAGTGACATAAATCTTGAAGGAAGCCTTAATTGTTTTTAGAAAGCTTCTGTGTTTAGACTGTACCTTGTAAAATAGGCATTTCAAGATGTCATTATATGAATATTCAGAAACTAATAGAACCTAGGTAAAAATATGTGATAATCTATAGATATCATTTATGTTGGGGCTTAAAAATACATTACTTCAAGTGAAAAACAAGTCTTGGAAACAAGTTCTTTACAATTCCATGTGCTCTTAGTTCCTTAGCCTGAGTCCTTAAAAGCAGGTTTATAAAAGGGAGATGAAACAACTTCTCAGGATAAAAACTTGAAACTCTAGAAGTATTGATATTTTAATTGTATGAAATTGATTCTTTAATTATAGCTGGTGCTGGGAATGACAAATCCCTCTCTGAAGTTATGCCATGAGGAAGCTGGTTTTTGGCTCTCCGGAGCTGGTGGCCACTCATGCTTTACATTATAAGCTCTTTGGAGGATGGTGATTGTCATGCCTCTTTCTAAAAAACTCTGCCTCTTTTTCTTTCTTTTTAATGGTGTTTTGCACACTGTGATTTCTTGGTTAAGGCTGACTACAAATTTACGGTCATTTAAATTCAGATCACAAGTCTGTTCTCTATGTCTGTATCTCCATTATGTGTGCTTAGTTGCTCAGTCATGTCCATGGACGTAGCCCAGCAGGCTCCCTCTGTCCATGGGGATTCTCCCAGGCAAGAATACTGGAAGGGGGTTGCTATGCCCTCCCCCAGGGGATCTTCCCAACCCAGTGACAGAACCCAGGCCTCCCACACTGCAGGCTGATTCTTTACCATCTGGGCCATTGGGGAAACATCTTCATCGCTGCCCTGCAAATAGGCTCATCAGTATGACCCTTCTAGATTCCATGTATATGCGTTAATATGATATTTGCTTTTCTCTTTCTTACTTCACTTTGTAATAGGCTCTGGAGTCATCCACCTCATTAGAACTGATTCAAATGTGTTCCTTTTTATGGCTGAGTAATATTCCAGTGGATATATGTACCACAGCTTCTTTATCCATTCATCTGCCGATGGTGGGATGAATTGGGAGAGTAGCATTTAAACGTATACCTTATCATACATAAAATGGATAACCAGTGGGAATTTGTTGTATGATGCAGGGAGCTCAAATCTGGTGCTCTGTGACAACCTAGAGGGATGGGATGGACTGGGAGTGGGGAAGGAGGTTCAGGAGAGAGGGGACATGTGTATACGTACGGCTGATTCATGCTGTTGTATGGCAGAAGCCAACACAATATTGTAAAGCAATTATCCATCAGTTAAAAATAAAATAAATTCAGATCCAATTTTTGTGTTGACTGTGGTTTGGAAAACAGGGAAAGGGTATATTGATTGCTCTTTTAAATGTTTTGTTTTTTAATTGAATACTTATGAAGCAATATACCCATCTACTCATTTGCCCAGTTTAATAAGTAGAATGATAACAAGTTCATTTAGCCGTCTATGTGACCCCAACTGATCCCAGGCTCTCTATACATGTGGCATCCCAGAGGAGGTAGTCTTTAACAGCTTGCTGGGGTTTTGCTCTATTAACTTTTTGTCTTGAAATATAGTTCATGTAACATAGACTTCACTCTTATTATAAGTGTACAGATCAGCAGTTTTAGTGTATTCACAAAATTGTGTAGCCATCACCACTCTTATTCCAGAACATTTCTATCATTCAAAAAGCAACCCTGTACCCACTGGTAATCACCTCCCCAGCCCTTGGCAACCACTGATCTACTTGCTATCTTTACAGATTTGCGTGTTTCAGACATTTCATATAGATGGAATCATGCAATACCTGGCTCTCTGTGTCTGCTTCTTTGCCTTAGCATGGCGTTTTCATGATTCCGTCATGTCGTGTGAGTCAGTACTTCATTCTTTTTTATAGCTGAATATTACTTTATTGTGCGGATGTATCACATTTTGTTTTTACAGTTATCAGTTGATGGACCTTTGGATTGTTTCTACAGTTTCCGTTCTGCTGGATAGATACACCTAGAGGTGGAATTGCTGGGTCTTATGGAAAGTCTGTTTAACTTATTGAGGAACTGCCAGAGTGTTTTCCACAGTTGATGCATTGTTTTACATTCCCACCAGTGGTGTATGAGTGTTCTAGATTCTCTGAATCCTAGCCAACACTTGTTACTTTCTTTTTAAAAAATAATTTTTGAAAGTATTGATTTATTTGGCTGTGTAGGGTCTTGCTTGCCACATGTGGGCTCTTTTGTTGGGGCTCGTGAGCTTTAGTTGTGGTGTTCCGGCTCAGTAGTTGCACCATAGAGGCTTAGTTGTTCCGTGGAAGTAGGATCTTATTTCCTCAAACAGCGATGGAACCCATGTCCCCTGCATTGCAAGTTGAATTCTTGACCACTGGACCACTAGGGAAGGTCCTCCTTCCTTTTTTTTTTTATTCTAGTCATCCTTAGTGGGTGTGCAGTTGGAGCTCAGTGTGGTTTTGATTTGCATTTCCTTAATGACAGAGGATGAGATGGCTGGATGGCATCACCAGCTCGATGGACGTGAGTCTGAGTGAACTCCAGGAGATGGTGATGGACAGGGAGGCCTGGCGTGCTGCGATTCATGGGGTCGCAAAGAGTCGGACACGACTGAGTGACTAAACTGAACTGAACTGAATGATGAGTAATACTGGACATCTTTTCTTGGGCCTGTTGGCTATTTGCATATCTTTGGAGACATTTCTATTCAGGTTACATTGTCCTTTCATTGTTGGGTTCTAAGAGTTCCTTCTGTATTCTGGATGTTAGACCCTTATCAGGTAACATGATTTGCAAAAATATTCTCACATTCTGTGGGTTGCTTTTTCACTTTCTTGATAATGTCCTTTGAAGTGCAACAGTTTTAAATTTTTATTAAGTTCAAGGTATCTACTTTTTCTTTGATTTCTTGTGCTTTTGGTGTAATATTTAAGAAATCATTCCCTAATTCAGTGTCACCAAGATTTATACTTATGCTTTCTTCTAAGAGTTTTATCATTTAAGCTCTTATATTCAGGTCGTTGGCCCATCTTGAGTGGATTTTTGAATATGAAGTGAAGTGAAAGTGTTAGTCGCTCAGTCGTGTCCAACTCTTTGCAATTCCATGGATGTAGCCCACCAGGCTCCTCTCTCCATGCAATTCTCCATGCAAGAATACTGGAGAGGGAAGTCATTCCCTTCTCCAGGGGTCTTCCCGATTCATGGGTCAAATCTGGGTCTCCTGCATTGCGGGCAGA
The DNA here is from genome assembly GCA_917880005.1 of Nanger dama. Classification (NCBI taxonomy): domain Eukaryota; kingdom Metazoa; phylum Chordata; class Mammalia; order Artiodactyla; family Bovidae; genus Nanger; species Nanger dama. The sequence goes on along the minus strand of CAKJTW010000113.1, from coordinate 2,864,830 downwards.
TTCTTTACCATCTGAGCCAGATTTTTGAATGTGATATAGAGTAATGATCTAAATTCATTCTTTTGCATGTGGATACCCATTTTGTCCCAGCATCATTTTTTTAAAAGCCTATAGCACCAGTATTCCCAGGTGGTCTCCCATCCAAGTACTTCCCAGGTCTGATCCTGCTTCACTTGCAAGATCAGATGAGATTGGGTGTATTCACGTTTGGCCATAGTCTCAGCATCATTTTTGAAAAGACTATTTCCCCCCTTATACTGCAGAACTCAATGTATTTTACTCAACATTTTGATCCTGAGATTGAAACACATGGCCCTGATTCATTCATTTTTATGGCTATATGCTGCTGCTGCTGCTGTTTAGTCACTAAATTGTGTCTGACTCTGTGACCCCATGGACCATAGCCTGCCAGGCTCCCTCTGCACATGGGATTCTCCAGGCAAGAATACTGGAGTGGTTTACCATTTCCATCTCCCAGGGATCTTCCTGACCCAAGGATCAAACCCGTGTCACTGCACTGGCAGGTAGATTCTTTACCATTGAGTCACCTGGGAAGCTAAGCCCTTATGGCTGTATAGTATCCTTCATATGAATCTGCCATAATGTGGGTTGTTTCCAGAGTTTTGCTTTTCTGAACACTGTGGCTGGTAACATACTTGAGCATGTGTTTTACTTCCCACGTGTGAGAGTCTTTCTGGGGAATATGCTTAGGATTGTAGAGCTATGCACATGTTTCCCCAAAGTAATTGTAATATTTATGTTCCTATAGCAATGTAGAAGAGTTTACATTTGGGAAAATTCAGTTTTTAGATATTCCATTTGTTTAGTGTCTCTTTGAAAAGTCATTACCTAAAGGAAAGAAGTAGTAAAATTTGCAAGTGGAATTTGCCTCTTAGGCTTCTGATATTTTATTAGCAAGAATTGTTCTAAACAAGCAAAAAGGCCAATAGCTGGAGAAGTGAGTATCCAATTAGTATCTCTGTAAATGTGTAAATATTAGTGTGAGGCTTAAACAGATCTTTAGCTGGTTGAGATGATGAGGCTTTTGCTAGTAGTAAATAAGGGTGTGTGTTTGTTCATTAAAGCAACATCACACCAACCTATTTAGCTCTCTTATATAGGGTCTGGAGCTACTATAGTGTAGCAGTTGGCAGAATCAGGGCACCAAGGAGTAGAGGAGGGAGGATTCCCTTTCTTGGAGCCTGCATATTAGTGCAGAATAGCTATGCTAAGACCAAATTGTGTCCATGGTGATGAGAAACATACCCTATCTCATCCTATAGCATTATGTGAAAGTTGACTGACAAAGTTGAGTAGGTGGTACCTAGAACCTTGAAGGAGATGAAAGTGTTCTCTGCTTGTGGTTACAGGGAGTTACACCTGGAAAACACAGCAGGCTCTATACTGGACCACCAGTGTGGTCCAGGTAGACGGCTGTCAACAGGGATGGCCATGTAAAGGTGAAGGGAGGCCTTTGGAAGGTAGACAGATGGGAGATGCAGGCAGCTTACCTGGCAGCATCAGAGAAACATGTGGCAAAGTGCTCCAAGTCAGAGTGGGACTCAGGGACAGGATGTCAATTACAAAGCAGGAGTGAGGGAAGAGGAGACTGGTAAGATGCCCCAACCCTAGGGGCACTCGAGTAGCTCATCAGACCTTGTATTCCAGAAACTGAAACTCTAATACAAGGAGGCAACTTGATCTCAGGAATAAGTTGATGTTATGCCTAGTGTCATAAACTGAAAGATTATGTCCCTCCCAAGTTCATATGTTGAAGCCTAATCCCTCATGTGATGGTATTTAGAAATGGGGTTTTTGAGAGGTTGATTGGGTTGTAAGGGTAGATTTGTGTCATGAATGGGATTAGCATGCTTATAAAGAGACCCCCAGGGACTTCCCTGGTGATCCAGTGGCTCAGACTCCAAGCTCTCAATGCAGGGGGCCTGGGTTCAATCCCTGTTCAGGGAACTAGATTCCACGTACTACAACTAAGACCTGGCGCAGCCGAATAAATAAATCCAGACCACCTTGAAGGCTGTCCCACTAATTTGAATAATAAGTCCAAACTCCCTAGCACATATCCTTGTCGAATGGACTCTCAGCTCAACTTTACAGCCCTATTAGTTGTCTTCTGCATTCAGACATTCATTGCCTGCCACACCAGGCTGTGTATATAGACTGCCCCAGCCCCTTGTCAGTTGCCGTGCAGTTCAGAGCAGAGGTCTGCAAACGACATTCTGTGGGTCAGTTTTTTTTGTTATCAATAAAGTTTTATGGGAACACAGTTGCATTGCTTCGCTAGCACACTGTCTGTAGCCACTTTCTTACTACAGTGGCAGAGTATAAAAGTCATGACAGCGTCTGCATGCCAAGATATTTGCTATCTTGTTCTTTAAGTTTACCACCCCTGGCCTGGAGTTAGAAACAGGCAGCAAACCACAGAAAAGAAACACAAATGGCTAGGAATAATGACATGGTCAGGAGGAATGCTGTGCCATAGAGAACCCCAGGCAGAGGGGAGCCTCTTTCTGTAGGATGCGCCCCATGCAGCTGCATGCACAGCCGAATTGAAATTCTCATCATTTTCTAGCTCTCCTCTGTGTGTTTCTGACTCCCAGTCTTTGCCCGGCCTCTCCATCTACTATGCTTTTTGTTGCCATCCACTGCTATCAAAATTTTACCTTCCCCTCAGGGGCCAGATGGGATGCTACATTCTCAGAGAAGGTTTCCTCTCTCCTCAGCCATAATTCATTTCTCTCCTTCTTTTCTGTTTCTTTTTTTCTTTTCGCTGCTGGGAACGTGGGAATCTTAATTCCCTGACCAGGGATTGCACCTACAGGCCTTGTATTGGAAGCGCGGAGTCTTCCACCAGGGGATTTCCATCTCTTGCTTTTCTTTAGCTCAGGAACCTCTCTGGGTGTCACTTCCATTAGATATAAAGTTTCTTAATACCAAGACTCACATCTCATTCTTCTCCAAATCCCTACGGTCAACACACCCTCTTTTACAGTGAGTTTAAGTCTTTTTGCATGACATTTAAAGTCCTCCAGGGCAGACTTCTCCCTAGCCTCATCTTTTGCCCCTGTCCTATCCTTTGACCAAATCAAACTAATTATGGTTTTCAATGTACTATGTAGCTAACTTTTAATCTCTTATTTTTATTGCCTTGGCTCTCTTGAAAAATCAGAGCTAATGAAATGTTGGCTATTACAGTTCTATGAACATGGTTATGTAATGGCCTTACAAGGCCCTTAATAAATGAAATCTAAAATGTTACATCTTTTGGAACCCAGAAACTCATTCAAACTTTATTCTCTTTGAAGATTTATAACATTTCTTGAAGATCATGTTGTCCTCTTCTTTCTTCTGAATGATTTGCCAGGAACTTTGGTTGAAAATGATAAAGTCCCAACTTAGACAGAATAAATACGCAATAGTCACATCTTTTGGAAGGAAAACACTGACTTTTAAAAATGACTCTCGCCTGAAAAACAAGCCTGAATGTTTTTTATACTTATGTGTAAAAGGTACTGCTCTTCTTTGCTCTCATTTGTGTGTTGAAGAATGATTGCAGAATGGAAGGCACTCCAATATTAGTGTCATGTATGTTTAATATCTAAAACAGCATGACAGCAACTGGATTCTTAGGAACACAGGTACTAACTCTAAAAAAACTCATTTAACTTTCCAAATAATGCTTTGTCCTTTTCTGTGTAAGTGTGCACCCCTTTTCATTGTTCATATGGATGCTATTTTATTTACAGTGAAATTTTGTATAATTTCAGTCACTGCCAGATTAAGGACCTATGGTTGCAGCTATAGATACCTTAAACCTAGGGAAAACAGCACAGTTATGGGGAACTGGGCGAGATACAGTATATTTCTGCCTAGATTCTTCAGCCCCCTGCTTCTCAGTACTGGTATGCTGATATACCTGGATGGGATCCTACCATATTTGAAAATGGCTTAGCTAGTGAAGAATCTGCCTACAATGCAGGAGACCTGGGTTTGATCCCTGAATCGGGAAAATCCCCTGGAGAAAGGCATGGCTACCCACTCCAGCATTCTTGCCTGGAGAAGTTCGATGGACAGCGGAGCCTTGTGGGCTACAGTCCAGGGGTCACAAAGAGTCAGACATGACTGAGCGACTAACATGAGCATGAATATGTGAAAAGTTCAGTTTTTGCTGCACCACGCTCTTTTAAAATTTTAAGTATTTATGGCTGTGCTGGGTCTTCATTGCTACCTGCACTTCCTCTAGTTGCGGTGCGTGGGGGCTGCTCTCCAGCTGCGGTCCGCAGGCTTCTCACTGAGGTGCTGCTCTTGTTGTAGAGCGCGCACTTTGGGGCACTCGGGCTTCAGCAGTTGTGGTACACGGGCTCCAGGAGCTTCAGCTCACTGGCTCTAAAGCACTGGCTTAGCAGCTGTGGTCACAGGCTTAGTTGCTCCGCAGTATGTGAGATCTTCCTGGACCAGGGATTGAACCTGTGTCCCTTGCATTGCAGGGTGGATTCTTAACCACTGAACCACTAGGGAAACCCATTTATACACTTTCAAAATAACTTCTCATCAACTGTCCTGCTGAGAGCATACTTTTGTACTTGGTACTGTGAAAAGTTCTCTCTGGTTTCCTGTAGACATGGAGGTTCCAACAGCCTTAGTCAATGGAAAGAGGCAACATATTAGGGTATTCTTCCCTTGGGAAGTGCGTATGATAAATCTCACCAAGAGATGATTTGAATCTTAAGGCTACCAAGCACATAACCTTATTATCAGGAGATAGTTGGGTAGTAGATTAAGATCTGCTTATTACCTTGTAGACTGTTATAAAGCCCCCAAAACTATTTTGCACCCTCATGGACTGTAGCCCACCAGGCTCCTCTGTCCATGGAATTCTCCAGGCAAGAATACTGGAGTGGGTAGCCATGCCCTTCTCCAGGGGATCTTCCCAACCCAGGGATCGAACCCAGGTCTCCAGCATTGCAGGCGGATTCTTTACTGTCTGAGCCACCAAGGGAAGCCCATACCTATTTTTATTAGAGACTAAATTTCTAACTTGTTCAATTGGTTTGTTTATGGCAGCGCTGCTCTGCTGTTCCTAGGAGAAGACAGTTTTACATTTAAATGGAATATTCTAACTTTGCCTAGTAAGTAAAGACCTAGAAATTACAATGCAGGGAAATGGGATTTCAGTGTTTCATGAAAAAGTTCCTATCACTAAAGCATCACATTTTTCATTCTTTGGCTAGGTAGGCAGATTTCTGCATATTCCCTGAAACAGTCTTGCTGGAGGAGGAGGAAGCAAAAATGAAAGACATTAGCAACTGAGGATGGCAGTCATTTTAGGGACTCTGCTTAATATGAGCATGACGAAAATGAATACCTTTGACCAGAGAAAACAGGCATGACTGATGCCCTGGGTTGCATTCGCAGGTCTGTCAGCCTGTGAGAACTTCATGCTACTTGGGTCTAGCTTGGCATTACTGAGTAACCCGTTCTTTTATGCCAGCTAATCGGTAAGGAGCAGAGGACAGCACCCTCTTTGCCCAGATTAACACTAGATTGATAAGTCAGTAAATTTAAGCAGAGACTTTACTGTGGCTTGTAACCAAGAGTAAAACTTTGCTTTGAGGAAGAAGGAGAAAAGGAGAGGAAAAAGGTGGACGCAAGAAAGTTGTCAGGGTCTTCTCGTGTGGCTTAGCCTCCATGCTCCCAATGCAGGGCGCCTGGGTTCGATCCTTGGTCAGGGAAGTTCTATGCCATAACTGAGAGTTTGTGTGCACAGCTGAAGATTCCACATGGCACAACTAAGATCTGGGGTTGCTAAATAAACAAATAAAAATAAATAAATATTCGTTTAAAAAGAAAGATGGCAACAGGAGGTGGGAAAAGACAGGCAGCAGGTGCAAAGGGTGAGCGAGAAGATAGCTACATGTGGTGGAGAAGGAGACGCTTCTCCGACTTGGTCAGTCAGCTCTGCTTCACTGGCACAGATTCTGGAAGTTTCCTAATTCTTAGAGCATAGATAGGGTGTATTTCCTAGGAAAGACAGATTTATATCCAGCAAACATCATCTCAAGTTGCCGTGCCAGACTCGTGGATCCTTCGCTGCGTCCTTGTCTCAAGTTTTGTGGATTCAGTACATGCTTTAGAGCTAAGAGTGAAGCCAGTCTTTTATCCTTATTTGGGATACTTTCTAGTTTTGACCTTAAATATGGGATCAGGAGAATTCTGAGAAAGGGAAGATCCTGTTTTTCCTGCATTACAGAGTCAATGGATTCATTTTTTTAAAAAAATCCTTTTATACCAGAATGATCCACCTCCGGCTGTACATGAAGCATAAAGTTATCGGAGACCTTTTTCCCTTTGTGCTCTGAGCGCTTGACATCAGTCTGCCTTTGATCCCCAAGAGGGTAGCAGGGAAGCAATGCTTTTCACATTGGAGCGATAAAAGGCACTCCGTGGAAAGGAATATATTTTATTGGTCAGTGATCAGTGAGTCTTTTTAATGGCATGCTTTGTTTTAAATGCTATTTGAAAACCTTCAAAGGAAAATTCTCAGGAATTATTAAGTCACGGCCTGTCAGCATGCCTCTGAATGCAGCCAGAAGGAATGGAGCAAAAAGAAATCTCAATGTGTAGCCAGATTTCTAAATTCTTGGAGACCCACGACATGAATCCATTCAATTTTCTACTTGTGTTTTTATTCCCATTGCATTTCCTGACATTTAATATATTTTCTCCCCAGAGAAGCACTTAGTGCCTTAATATTCAGACATATTTTCCAATATTTCTTCTAATCAAATCAGTAGTCCTTGGGGCTTCCCTGTTAGTCCAGTGGTTAAGACTCTGCTTCCAATGCAGTGGGTATGGGTTCAGTCCCTGGTGGGGAACTAGCATCACACATGCCTGCAGGGAAAAAACCAATAATCCTTCACTTACATAGTCTGTATGTAGTTGAAGGAAGATCAGAACAGCCTCATGTGGGTGCCCATTCTTATCCCAATGATTAGAATTTTATCATCCATGAATAATGCATTATCCATGATGTTAACTAGAACATACTCAGCTCCAGTCTCTTTGGCTGGGGCTCTTTTAAGGTCTTTCTGGATACAAAGGGGAAGACGGCACTTTGGGATACCTCTGCACACCCCTCCTTGGCTTCTCCCCTTCCAGGCAGGTTGAGCGTGGGCTTTCTTCTTTATGGCACTGTGAAGACGTGGCAGGTGGCAAAAGAACTGTTAGTTTTTCACCCTGTGTTGGATACAGTCACACATACAGCCTGTATATAAGATCGAAAGCCTTTTTATCTTGGTGCCAAAGACTTGGGAAAAGAGGATGGTAGCTTTCAAAATCCGTATATGTTATTCCTAACCTCTATGTGCAGTGTGATATTAGGGGAAAAACCAGCTTGCTCTAACAGATGACACCTCATCCAGGTTATGGCGGTTCTTAAATTGCCTTATGTGAAGTCCCACTCTTTTTGTGACCTTAGAGAATCTGTCTTAATCTCCCTTTGCCTTAGTTTCCCTACTGCCTTGAAATGTGGCAAAGTTACACTGTCCATTGATCTAGTCAGTATTTATCAAGGTCTGGAAATACAGAGGTGAGTGAGCCAGCAAATTTTTCCTTGATGGGAATCATAGTCTAGTAGGGCCAAGGCAATTAGAGACCTTTCAGAGATAATATCGAGTGGTGAATTCCACATATCGATGATACACGAGGCCAACAGGAAATGACCTCAAATTGAAGTTAAGATTCACAGGATAAGAGATGAGCTTAATATCTGTGAATGCTTGGAACCCAGAAAGGTGAGCTCGTGAAACTTGCAGGAAGTATGACTCACTTGTGAATGTAATGAAGAAGGCTTAAAGCAAATCATCTGAAGAAAGGCTATACTGATATATGCTTGAAAGGCAGAGAAAAAAACAAAACAGCGTGTCCCCTGGCCTGTCCTGGGAAGAGAGGAGCTCATAGACCTTTGACATTGTCCAGCTACCATTTCATAGAGTTGGGAGGAGAAAACAAAACCAAATAAGGAGATTTCTCTGGAGGTCCAGTGGTTAAGCATCTGCACTTCCAGAAGAGAGAGGTGAAGGGTTCTCTCCCTGGTCGGGGGAACTAAGAGCCTGCATTCCGTGCGGTGAGGCCAGAACAAACAACCAAAGCAAAACATAAGGCTTCAGAGGCAGACTGAGTCTAAATCCCAGTTCTGCCACTTCTTACTAGGTGCTTGACCTTGGACAAGTCACTTCGACCCTCTGAGCTTCAGTGTGCTCGTCTTTAAAAGTGGGCAACAGGGAACTTTGCTTGATACTCTTTAATGACTTATATGAGAAAATAATCTTAGAAAGAGTTGATACATGTATACCTGATTCACTTCGCTGTACACTTGAAACTAACGCAACATTGTAAATCAACTACACTTGATAAATAAAACTTTTAAAAATTAAAAAGAAATTTCAAAAGGTGGGCTGAGACAAGGAACTGTATTCATTATCTTGTAATAACCTATAACGGAAAAAAATCTGAAAAATATATATCTATAAAAGAATATATATATATACACATATACATATAATTCAGTCACTTTTCTGTGCACCTGAAATTAACACCTGAACACTGTAAATCAACTCTGCTTTCATAATAAACACAAATAAATAAATATAAATTTAAAAGTGGACTGAGAAAGAGGATCGTGTGGACGTGCCTCAATGCCTTCTTGTCCTGAGCACTTAGTAAGTGTGAGCTCTGCTCTAAGGAATGAAGCTCTGATTTGAACTCAGCAGCTCTTAACTCTGTTGCTCCCAAGACTTCAGCATCCTTGCCTTTTTTTTTTTTTAATGAGAAAGAATACAAAGAAGAGCTGCATTTTAATTGTTTTACTGCTTGACTGCTAAGTGTTTTGATAGATTGAACAAAGTCCATTGATTCTTCGTGGAGGAGTGCCTGCTGGAGAGTGTGAGTCAGTGTGTGCGTTATTAACTTGTTCAGAAGCCTTTTTGTGGCAGATTGATTTAAAAGCTCCCAACAATATGGGAGGATTTTATTTAATAGAAATATTGTCAGGATGGCACTGAGATTCTGAGTTTGGCTTTCAGATCAAGCAATACAACTTGAATAAAGGTCTTTCTTCTGACAGATTGAAGAACCATGATGGATTGCGGAAATATTTTCCATCAGCTTGTAGGGCTTTGCCTGGGGAGGTACTATTCCCCTGGAGCACCCTGACCCCAGTCAGTGGGCACGGCTTTCTTTTCTAAAGGTGAGCATATGGGTTTGATATAGAGAGCTGGTGAAAAATGGTCACTAGTACTTTCAACTTAATAAGTGTGTGCCTGACTGTATCTCTGTGGGTTTCCATCCTGTGGTTCTGGGATTAAGGAGGACAAATGAAAGAAAGTTGTTAAACGAAAAATGTTTCCATAGTGCCTTCAAAAGCAGGCTCCAGATTGGTATCCTCCAGCCTGGAAGGAAGATATTGTCGGAGTCTCACATGCAGAGTCGCAGTGTTCCTTCTTGAGTGTCTTGGTCCTTATTTGGACTCTGGGCTGAACATCCGGATCAGTTTCACAGAAGAGCTTTTGAGTAGGTTCCTTGCAACGCTGAAAGTCACACTTCTCTGAAATAGGTTTTAACACCAATCCAAACCCCATTGGTGTTCCTGTTATGTTTTACAGCTATTTATACGACCTTTAATAAATGACCTCTGGAGAGAAGAAGGATCACTAGTTCATTGTGCAGGAGGATCAAGCCCGCACAACTGGCCACAGCTTATTCAGAACCTGCATTGCTTCACCAGAATTTCTGACATTAGGCAAACTTCTTAAAGGGCCAGCAAATAACTTTTTTTTTGGCTTTGCAGGCCACAGTGTCTCTGGCACAATCCTTCAGTGCTGCTTTCATAGCTCAAAAATAGCGATAAACAGTAGGTGAGAGGGATGAGTATGACTGTGTTTTAATAAAACTTTATTTACCAAATAGGCCATTGGCCTGCCACCCTGATTTGCTGACATCTGCATAGATCATCATAAATTTCCTGTAACCTTGTGAGTGTCAAAATTACACTTTGAAGTTAAAAACTCATTTGAATATAAATTTGTGTTTAGAGTTTCCTTATTGATGTATCACAATGCTTTCTTACAACTTAGTCTTTATTTAAACATTCCACATTTATTGCCTCAAAATTGGATTCCTCATTTTCATTGCTTGGTAAGGACACCCATGTTTGATAGGAAACAAATTAATTGATAATATTGGAATTCCTATTCATGGTGAAGTTCACTTTTACTTGCCAGTGACGTTTTCAGCACCCTGTTCCGGTGTCTCTTCTTGTAGCAAATGCAAGCATGGGGTCCACTCTGGAGGTGCCATACCGGACCACTCTCCTAATCTCTATTCCTGCTGGGAGAAATTCTTCTGGTCATAGTTCACATTAATCTGTAAGACTCTGTGGCACTGTGAGATCCTGGCTACATTACTGCTTTCCCACAATTTACACTCTCTCACTATTAAAACCTCCCATTTCTCTCACAAGAGAGTGTGAGCCAGGTTTGCCGGAGTTTCAAAGTCATCCTCTATTGCACGTGAACACTGCCTGCACCCGGAGCTTGACTGTGAACTGATTATTCTCACCACGACCTGTTAACACAAATTCCATCACTCCCAAGGCTAAAAATATACCATATTTAACACTTGGAAGCAAAATTCCAAGCAAATGTATAATCTGCTTTGATTGAATCCTTGTTGAAAATGTTCATGGTGGAGTCAAATGCTGACTTTTAAGGTGGAAGATTACCCCGGATAGCTCAGTTGGTAAAGAATCTCCCTGCAATGCAGGAGACCCCAGTTCGATTCCTGGGTCCAGAAGATCCACTGGAGAAGCGATAGGCTACCCATTCCAGTATTCTTGGGCTTCCCTGGTGGCTCAGATGATAAAGAATCTTCCTGCAATGCAGGAGATCTGGGTTCGATCCCTGGGTTGGGAAGATCCCCTGGAGAAGGGAATGGCTACCCACTCCAGAATTCTTACCTGGAGCGCATGGGGTTGTAGTCCAGACACTACTGAGTGACTGTTACTTAAGGTGGAAGATTGCATTCTTTCTGTGAGCAGGTAGATAGAAATCAATTTCCCCTTATCAATTGATGTAATCACAGAGACTGATAGATGCCTCAGCCTCAGCATCCAAAATCACACTAGTTCATCTTGTTTAAGAGTTTTCCCCCTCTCCCCAGAATTCCCTGGTGCTCCAGTGGTTAGGACTGGCTGCTTTCACTGCCATGGGCCCTAGTTCAATCCCTGGTTGGGGAACTTAAGATCCCACAAGTGACATGTGGCAGCGAAAATAAAAACAAAAAATGTGTGTTCTCCCTCATTTGTGGCACAAAGCCCCTGAGGATCAGGCTTCTATTTAAATCATGGTGCCATGTTAGAGGACTTAGGAATATTTTGTATGTCCAGCTAGTGTTTGTATAATATAAAAACATGCTTAGGAGATAAAGCTGTTAATTATAGTCATTTGCGAGTGATGGAATTATAGATGATTTTAAACTTTCTTCTTATACAATTTTTCTGTTTTACAAATGTTCAAGAAAGAATATGCATTACTCTAAGAAAAACAGTACAAAGGCTTTCAAAGTTTTTTTTTTTTGACTGTGACCCCTAGTAAGAAGTAAAATTTACATCCTAACTCAGTATAAGCATGCATTTATGTGTACAGTTAAGACAAGCATTTCATGAAGCATTCATTAACCTTTGTGCTACCTGTCCTTATTTCCTGGTGTTTTCAATTTTTATTCTATTTTATTGACATAGAAAGAAAGAGTGCAGGCATTGACCAACTAAAATGACCTTATAAACCCCTGATGGGTAAATTGAAAAATACTGACTATTGTGCAATAGCGCCAGTCTTTTATTTCATGGGTCAGTAAAATTTCAAAAGAAATTTTGGCACTTGATGCAAGATCAACTTTTTATGTTGCAAAGTAAGGCTATTTTAAAAACTTCTGCTAGTCTTTTCATTAATTTTTCATGTTAAAATTTGTTTTTTATGATTGGGGGAAATTTTCATCTTGAAATATCCTTTATTTTATGGAAGTATGTTTGAACATGAAACGATTTCAGAATTTAAACAGTGAGTAAATTTAGCCTTATGAGAACAGACTACACTGGCTTTGTTTTTTTCCGTTTGGCATTGAACCTGTGCAAACTTGGTGACGCAAGAGCACTTGAGAATCATTGAGGAATTATCAGTGCAGCCAAGAGAGTCCCACTTTGGAACAAACGCAGTTGCAGCTCTGCATCCCCACTCCTTGGGAGTAAATCACTTAACTTTTCTGATCTGAACCCCATTCTGCTCACCTGTAAAAGGAGTACCTTTCACAGGTGTAAACATATGATTTATATAGAGTTTAAGACAGTTTCAGATGCAGGGAGTTTATAAATGGTAACGTCTCAGGACCATTAACTCTTTCTGCTGCTTTGTACGATAACAAAGCTTGGAAGGTTTAAAGATATTCATTAGATGTTTCTACTTTATGATGAACTGCCCCTTTAACTATCATTAATATAAATAACACTTTTTTTTTTTACATTTCCTGTCTTGTCTCACCCTCAAAGTTTACCCTTCTTACTATATTTTTTCCCCATCTTTTAACCTCCCTGTCAACCTCTTGATACCCTTATTCATGACGGGAACACGGCTCATCTGGCAGTTTTAGGGGACAGTTAGAAAATGTTCCTTGACAGTGCCGTGAGCTTGCAGTTTTTGAGTTGTGGTTTTGGCTAGAAGGGGACTTAGATGGGGAGCAGAATACTAAGACTAAGGAAGGATGTGCTTAAAATAGATCTAGTGAGCCTTCTGTTTAATTACATGGTAATTTGTGAAACAGACTGGTTTTCTGTGGCCTTGAATACTAATGTAGATTTGTCCCTTACTAATCTTAAAAGCATATATCCCGAGAAATGCATAATTCACACATTTCCACACATTTTATGTCTTCAAAGGCTCCACGTGAATCAGTCGGAAACCTTTTCTTCATTTATCTTTTAAAGTGGTGACTTTTTTTTGGACAAGGGGCTGTATGTTTCTTTCATCAGCAATACTTATATTTAAAATGCCCTTGTTTGGCTCAGATGTTTTCAGTTTCTGGTGGTACCAACCACACCCCCGTATTTCCCCAGTGGATTAACCCTCCAGGAAAGTTCTAGCTGTCTGAAACTCTGAGGAAACAAGCTGGGTGTGCCTGATAAGGAAGGTTTAACAAAATCATGTACATTTTTCTAGAATATTTTCTATCATAGCTAACATTTTACTGGGCTTGTTATGTTCTAGAAACTTTGTTAAAGGCTTCCGGAACATCTCATTTAATCCGAAGAAAAAAATAAATACTTTCCTGCCTTGATTGCTTGAGAGATCTGTTGTAAAGGTCAGCAGTTACAGTGTATCCTATGGATTTCAGTTCTGTGGTACTATTGTTCTCATTTAGCTTACCACTATTTACTGAGTAGTTATTATGTGTCAGATACCACTCTGGGCACTAGGGATGTGCAGCCACAAGTCGCAGGATGCCTGGGGCCACTAGAAACTTCCTGCCTTCTGCATGGGAGGACCCAGATAATAATGTTCAGTTCCTAAGTTGTGTCCAACTTTTTGCAACCCTGTGGACTACAGCCCACCAGGCTCCTCTGTCTTCCATGATCTCCTGGAGTTTGAATCGGTGATGCTATCTAACCAACCATCTCATCCTTTGCCGCCCCCTTCTCCTTTTGCCTTCAAACTTTCCCAGTATTGGGGCCTTTTCCAATGAGTCGGCTCTTTGGATGATAATGTATAACCGTACAAATATAATGTCAGGTAGAGACTTTAAAAGGCAGGAGAAAGAAGCAAGGAGTGGAGATGGCAAAAGTGACGGGGAAGGCCTTTGATGAGATATCTGAGCAGAGACCTGCATGAATCACGGGAAGAAGCCTCGCAGATATTTGGCAAAAGAGCCAGTTGCTTCTGCACTAAATGGTTCTCCCTCTCCTGCTTTTTATAGTCTTCCTGTCTCCTCCTTGCTTGAGCCAGACCAACGGAAGCCAGATCTAGAGAGGAGACGGAACAAGTGTGCAGTAGGGAAGGCAAAGGACTTAGCTCCAGCTGCGGAAGCAGGTCTGGACACGTGGGTGACATCACATGGGAGAGTGTGCTGGCTGCTATGATCCACCACGTTTGCAGGCAGATGCATCATCAGAGGGCCAGCCAGCCGTGGGCAGTGGGACCACCTAGCTACGGAAGAAGATGCTCCCAAAGAGGAGTCTGACAGCCAGCAGAACAGCACAGATTGGGTGTGGGTGTTGTCAGCAGGGGCAGAGGGGCCAAGACCAGAGGTGGCACCGCTACTGGGGCTCAGAACAGAACCTGGTTCTCCAAGGAAATGGAGCAGACCAAGGCAGAGGGCAGACCATATAGGGCTTTGGGGGTCTGGCCAGGAGTTTGGGATGTTGCCTTCTTACTGTGGGAGCCACTGAGAGTTATAAACAGGGGAGTGACATGATTTGATTTCTGTCTCTGATGTGTGGAGGTCTTCCCTGGTGGTTCCGTGGTAAAGAATCTATCTGCAATGCAGGAGACCAGAGTTCAATCCCTGGGTTGGGAAAATGCCCTGGAGAAGGGAATGGCTACCCACTCCAATATTCTTACCTGGAGAATTCCACAGACCTAGGAGCCTGGTGGGCTACAGTCCATGGGGTTGCAAAGAGTCGGACACGACTAAGCAATTAACACTTTTCTGATGTGTGGAAAGTCAAGGAGAGAGGAGGAGTGGGGATAAAGGGAACCAGGAATCCTTGGACTTCAGGGATGTTGAGGTTCAGGGATTCATGATGATGGCCTTTCAGGGGGTTATCAGTTTAGTGATAGCCTTCTGTGGGGGTCCAGTAATCTCCTCAAGATTCATGTTTGTCTGGATCCTCAGAATGTGACCTTATATGGAAATAGGGGTTTTGCAGATGTAGTCAGTTAAGAAGTTAAGAAGCTTGAGATGAAATCATTCTGGATATAGAATGACCGGGGTCCTTCTAAGAAAAGAGGACACAGACACAAAGATGGCCTTGTGAAAGTGGAGGCAGAAATTGGGCGTATGCAGCCACAGGGATCTCCTGGGGCCTCTGGAAGCTGGGAGAGGCAGGGAGGATTCTTCCTTAGGGCTTTCAGGGGGAGTGTAGCCCTGCTGACACCTTGATTTTGGACTTCTACCTGCAGAGTCATGGAAGAAAGTGAAAGTGAAAGTCGCTCACTTGTGTCTGACTCTTTAAGGCCCCATGGACTATACAGTCCATGGAATTCTCCAGGCCAGAATACTGGAGTGGGAGCCTTTCCCTTCTCCAAGGGATCTTCCCAACCCAGGTCTCCGCATTGCAGGCAGATTCTTTACCTGCTGAGCCACAAGGGAAGCAAGAGCCGTGACAGAGTAACATTTCTATTGCTTGAAGTGACATGGTTTGTAGTACTATCTCATTGCTACTACAGGAAACTAATGCGGTTCCTAAGAATCTTTGATCTCTTAGGAGGTTTCACTGGGGTAGAGAGTGGGAGTCTTACAGGAACATTGGCAGCTCTGTAAACCTCCCCTTAACATCAGGGAGGGTGGAGCATTAGTAGCCCTGAGGAGGCAGGGCTGGTTGAATCAGTGAATGAAAGAGTAAGTGAATGAATAGGTCTGTCTGTGAAGGAATAGGGCCTTGTCTGCCCTGAAGGTCATTAAATAGCCGCAGTCGTGATAATTATAAGCAGCCATGGACAGTGTGTGGGCGCTCCTTTGCTGTGTGCCTTCTAAGCTCCTGAAGGTTGAAATACCAGATTAATTAAAAATCTGTGTTAGAATATGGATCGGGAGGACCAAGTTCCTGAGGGCCTAAGTACCTCTCTAATGCATAGACTGTGTAGATTTTAGAATCTGGACCCTTAACATTGATTTTCTGAGCTGAGAAGTATTTTCCCTTACTCCCTTTTAAATGTTTATTAGCTGGGTCAAGTTGGGAGAACTGGAGAAGCAATCCAGGAGTATAATCCTCTACCCCAGCAACAAAAAGCAGTCCCGCTGACGGTTTATTGCTGCTATTTGATTTTGTTTTGTTTTGTTCAGAGGTTGAAAGTGCTGAAAAAGGAGAGGAAAGTCCAGGACGCAAACATTTGATTTTATTGTAATCCTGCCAGAGGCCTATCCCCTCTGCTCCGATAAATTTCTCTTGGCCAGTCCTGTAGAAAGTGTACATGGACATCGATCAAGCTTTTTTTTTTTTTCTTAATTAAACTAATGGACTGGCCTCTCTTCCATAAAACACAGATCCAAGTAGTGATGCCCTGGCCGAGCATCAGCCTCTCCCAGGAAACCTGGCCCTTTGTCTTCGTGATACAAATTCCTGGTCCTGTCTGAACACACAGCAGGTCCTGAATGAGTGCTCCTTTAACTTAAACCAGGGCTGAAATGCAAAACTGGTTAGGCATGAATACCTGGACAGTGTCAGTTTCTATGACAGTTTCTCTTCTGTGTAATTGATGAGCTTCCTAATGTTGATTTAAAAAAAAAACACACACACACAAACAACCAAGCACTGTATTTAGTTAATTAAAAAAATACAGACTAGGATTCAAAACAGCTGTGTTTGCTGTTGGCGTGGCCTTTATCCTCCTCATATTTGTGTTATGTCACAACAGTACCACATTGTAGAAACAAAGTTTAGAAAGAATAAGGATGACTTTTCTCTCTCCAGTTACCAGTACAACCCACAGCCTCAGCTCATAATATTTATTTAATTTTGTATCTGGTAATAGGGCTCAGAGACAATTCTGTGAGGCAGATGTGTGAAGAGCTGATCCTTATGGAAGCTAATTTCTTGTACAAATAAATATACTCTGAGGCCTTGGACAGGCCATTATTCTAGGATGCTTCCCTTTTGAGTACATTTGAATATGTTCATGGGTTGTGTAGAATTTTTGCATCCTGTTATCCAGTTTATCACCTTTTGCCACATTTCTTGGTTGTAAGTATCCCAGTCAGTGTCAGTGGTGAATAGAGAAAGGAGGTAAAGGGAAGAAGTAAATGAAACGGGAAAAAACGAAGCAAACAAGTAAGTAAAAAAACAAAAACAAAAAACGCACAACACTGAAAACCTCTTTCACAATCGGCAGTACCTTTGAATGTAAAACTTACAGGCAGGCTGGAGAAGAGGGATATGTCTGCTTAAAATGAGAGCTGTCTGTAGGCTGCATTCAGGTTATCACAGGTGGCTAGTGAGACATGCCCCTGGGACCCCAAATTGCGGGGGAAGCCCCCAAACTCAATAATCATGATGAATAATATTTTAAATCTGATATATTATAAAAACATCATTAATATAAAATATCCTATGCTGAATAAAATATCCAAATGTTGAGTGCAGGACCTGACCCTGCACTGGTGAACTCAAACTTATTCACCTCCCACTAACTGAAAGTAAGTTACCACGAAGTTTTTCCTCACTGTAAGCCCAGCTTTGTTCAAGGTTTAAATTCTAGTTCCTTTAGGACCAGCTTTGTGACCTCAGGCTCATGATTCAACCTCTCAGAGCTTCCTTTTGTAGAAAAAAAATAGCGCTTTCCTTTGCAGGACTTTGAGATGGCTTAAAGTTATACCTTTGAGGCTACTGGGTGTACGGTAGATGGCCATTAAACCGTGGCTTGAAATAATTCATAGTTATTCACAGAGAATTCAGTTCTTCAGGCGACCCAAGTAGGTCCTGCCTCTTACACGAGTCTTTTACACATCTGTCAGGGTTAACACAGCTGTGCTTTCACTTTATAGGATGTCTCAGAGTGTTGCCCAGTGCCTGCGCTTTGAACGCTCATACATCCGTTCAACAGCTAAGTAACCAGTTTCCTGCTTAGTCATAGCTGTTTGCCTGGGCTGGGACACGGGCAGCAAGTTGATATCTCTGTACTTCCCTCTCAGAGCAAGTCAGCCTTCCAAAACCATCCAGAAGTTAGATTTGATAGCAGCTTTTTTCTGGCTGCTCTGGGCCTGTGGCAACCTACTCCAGTGTTCTTGCCTGGAGAATCCCAGGGACGGGGGAGCCTGGTGGGCTGCCGTCTATGGGGTCGCACAGAGTCGGACACAACTGAAGTGGCTTAGCAGCAGCAGCAGCAGCAGCAGCAGCTGGGCCTGTGGGATTCTTCCACCAGGGATCAAAGCCACTCGCTCAGGCATGGAAGTACAGTCTTAATTAACCACTGGACCACCAGCAAAGTCTCATAGCAGCTTTCTATTTATTAAAACCTCCTCCATCATTGAGTCTCTCTTGAGCACATTTCCACGCCTAGTGATTTATCTGGATAACATGTCCATGATCCTGAATGCCCTCTGATTTGCTCCACAGAGAAGAGGCCATATTCCATAACATAGGACTGAAGCTAATATGGGGCAAGTGGAAATCACATGGGCAAGAAGGTTGGAGTGGGAATCTGGTTACTATCTAATACAAAACTGTAAAGCTCCCTCCCTCCATCCATTCTCTCCCATTGTCTCAGCCAGGTGTAACCAACCATTTTTTCAGCCTTTCTTCTAATCTGATCGTAGCTGCAGAGATAACAAAGCAGAGCCCTCATTTCAGTTACTCTCCTCCTTAGTCCTAAGGATACAAAATGAGATGGGAGAATGACAGGAGAGTGTCACTCAAAAAGCTTATTAGACTTTGGGGGTCTTAGTTATCATGAATGGGGATTGATCACTGCGCCCTGCTCTTCAGCAAGAGGCAGTTTGCGAAACAGTACCACACACCCAGTGGTGTGTGCTTTGGACTTAAGCTCTTCTTTTCCACTATTAATTTTTCACTCCTATTAATTAGTTAATAGGAGTTTATTGAGTTGGGCACAATATGATACGAAAAGCTAGGAGAATGGAGTTTTTGCCCCTGAAGTGTCTATGATGTAGTTGGGGGGAATAAATTATCCTCCAGCTGAGCCTTTAGGCTAATATTCCTACTGTGTTGTTGCATTCTCTCATTTCTGCCCTAGAAACATTTCTTGAATCCGGCCTCTTCCTCTTTCACCCTCTGGGCATTCGCTCTTGCTTCAGGGCTGTCTGACCTCATTTACTACCCAGTCTATGGCAGAGCCCTGCCAGGCTCTTACAGGTGCCTTCAGGCAAAGAAACTGTGCACCCCATGTCCACTTATCAAAATATCCTCCCGTATTGCGAACCGAGCAGAAAAAGTTAATAAAAGCTCCACAACAATGACCAAAAAAAAATACAGCTATATATAAAGCCTCACGTTATCCAGTCTGTTCCTATATCATTGTCCGCCTTTGTAAACCCACCCAGCATGGTGGAGGGTGGGGCTTGTGGCGGTGGAATGGTGTTTTCCGTTTCGAATAAGGCAAGGTGGTAAAACAAACAGCAACATTCTGTCTTTACCTACAATTTGGATTTTGTTTTCCCTCATGGATTTTTTTTTTTGCTTTAATTTTGATTTCTGAAAAAGAAAATTGCATTAAAATAATATTCATCTGGATCACTGAATTCTTTGGTGTCCCTGTAAATTTTGTACCTTACTTGATCACCCTGAGCCTGGCTCTGGTCTGTTGCGAAAGCTCATGCCAGCCTGTTAGGTACACAGCCGACAGTGACCTTCCCAAGAGACCAACAACGATCATGTTACTTCCGCATTTGTTCCTGATTGTCTAAGAGGTGAAATCTGGCCCCACTGGCTTGGCTACAAGCCCCTTCTGGTCTTCATGCATGTTAGTCGCTCAGTCGTGTCCGACTCTTTGCCACCTGGTGGACTGTAGCCCGCCAGGCTCCTCTGCCCATGGGATCCCCCAGGCAAGAATACTGGAATGGGTTGCCATGCCCTCCTCCAGGGGATCTTCCCCCCAGGGATCAAACCCAGGTCTCCTACATTGCAAGCAAATTCTTTATCATCTGAGTCACCAGGGAAGTCTTCACAGTCTGGGCCCCCACATACCCTGCCAGGGCATCTTCCGCATCTGACCCTGAGAACTGTGTCTTTGTCCAGGCCATATCTTCTGTCTGAGTTGTACTCCTGGCCCCAGACTCATTCACCTTGGATGTCTCTGCTTAGCTCTTGAGTTCCACCTCCTGGCTGCACTGCCTTTTGAGCTCCCTAAAGCAGGCTTACTTGCTCTGTTTTCCCATAGAAACCTGTTTGTTTCCACTCGATTTCTGTCCTGGCTGTTTCACTTACGATGCCACTGTGATTTATCTGTTTACCTGTGTCCCCGGTTACACTGCCAGCTCTTCTTGAGGAGAGCAGCAGGGCTTTTCATGTCAGATGAATAATGAATACAATTGGATACAGTGAAAGCAGTAACAAAAGCAGTAACAGCAAGTATGAAATAATTCATGAAAAACAATAGCACAGTCAAGAGGCTCTGCTCTTAGCAGCCCTTAACATAAGGCGATCCTGTGTTTCGAATGTCGGTTGTCATTAGCTAGCTTTGTGACACTAAATATTTTCAGATTTTTACTATGAAAACTTTCAAACAAAAGCAAAAGTAGAGAGACCCCTCTGATGAACCCACATGGGCCTAGCCCGCAACTACAACAGTCAGCTTATAGCTAATCTAGTATCTTGTAATACCCCACCCTCCACTCCTATTCTTGGATTTTTATTTTTTAGAAGCAAATCCCAGATCACATATTATTCCACCTAAAATTACTTCAATAAGAACATTAAACTTTTAATTGAGTGCAAACTCAGTATCGTCAACATGCAAAGAAGAGCTGCCAGTGGGTTGGGGTCATGGGAAAGCCCTTGTAAAGCAAGCCTTGAAGGATGAATATAGATTTTGGCAAAGAAAGTTGTTAAGTGGGAAGCTGTAAGTCATGTGCGCAAGGTGTCAGCATATAGTTTTTGCTGAAACAGGGGTCAGGGCAGGGAGAGGGAATAAGAAGGAAAACCTAGGTGTGGAACAGATAGGGGACCAGGCCCTTGATGCTTTAGGAGGTAGCCCTGTAGGTGAGGGGATGGACTGTGGGGTCTTTTCGTTTTAGGTAGCAGGGTGTTCCTTTGGAGGTCTGTGCTCACAGTTGTGACCCGGGGCTGAGGACGGTAGTAATATTGATATAGTGCCCTTCAGTTGTCTCTCAAAGCACTTTCTTTGTTAACTGATTTCTCCTTAAACAGCGAAAGAAATTGTCACAGAACATTTAAAGAACTGGTTCCTGTACCAACCACCAGGCTTTAGTGGAGAAGAAATGGGAACTTGGTTTTCCACACTCAGCCCTATGCCAAGATGACCTGGCAACTGTGTGTTTTATCTCACTGAGCTTAATCCTTATTATGAATAACAGAGCGAAGCTTTGTTATTCATGGAAGTGGATTTCTACTGCTGGGAGAATTAGCTGCACTCTTATTTGCAAGGTGCCTCCTGATGCAATGAGTCCCTTTGAACTGTGCATAAATAGAGGCTATTGTTTAGGCATTTGGAGATGAGGCTTAGATTGTCCCAGAATTTCCAATCGGACTTCAGGTATCTTTGTTTGACTGACTCTGTTTTTTTGTTGTTGTCTTTCCTCCCTGAGGCCACAAGTAGTCGTTATCTCCATGTAGCTTTAACGACTTGCCTTTTCATCACCTTCTAAAACTAGGGCACAACCAACCCTTTTTCTGGAGGCTTTTCAGCTTAGAGAAGGAGGAAATTCTTTCGAGTTCCAAAAAAATAGAATGGAGAAAAAAATGAGCAAGCTTAAGCAGGATATCACACAGAACTGGAGTCTTTGGTAAAGACATAAGTTCGTTTCCGATTAAGATTAAAAAAAAGAACAACAACTAGGAGAAATAGAAGCATAGAATCTCTTAAAAAGATACTTCAGAATCTCTAAAGGAGAGTTGATTATTTGTGTAAGTCTCAAAGCTTGCACACTCCAGTTGCCCAGCACAATAAAGTCTTTCTGGGTCTTTGGAGTAGTGGATGTAAAACTGTCTTCAAAACCACAGGGAGAAGTCTCATTTTTTTTTTGAAGGTGTCTATTTTCTGAAATTTTCACCTGGGATCTGAAAATACATGGCTGTTTTGTTTTGTTTTGTTTTTTCAGTTTGGGTTTTTTTCTTATGAGAACTTTTAAGATCTACTGTCTTAGCAACTTTCAAATGTACAATAGCATATTGTTATCCACACTCTCCATGCCAGTATGTCACATCCCCAGGACTTACCTATCTCACCACAATATTTTTTGGAAAGGCTTATTGAAAATGATTTATGGGGTTAACCTGGGTATTTTCTTTTTATCACCTTGGTCTTTGTGTGTCCCTGACTATGTGTCTGTCTGTGGTTCTTCCACCTAGATTGAAGTCATTTTCTCTTCCAGAACCAGATTCTTCCAGTATGGGGGAGGCTACCCCAACATGCGTAAGAGGGTACCAGGCTTCTCCAGGACCCAGGAAGCTGCCCTTTGTAGGTACTTCCTGCATGCTTTATTCACATCTTCATGTTACCTCTGTTTCTCCCTTCCACTGGATCTGTCTAGAGCCACGGGGTCATTCTCCGCTTTTTGTGACTCTCGTCCTTCCCAGAGGATAAGGTCTTCTGGTGCAGTCCTGTCTCACCACCCAAAGACAAAAGTTACCATTAGTCTGTGTTTACTGAACTTCACAGGTGGGTGCATCACCTCTTTTAAGCGCTTAACACTTTTATCTCTTCGCTCTTACCCACCTGTCACCTGCGCCTTGTCACCCACACGATTAAAACCATTTGGTCGTATTTCTTTGATTTGCACTGACCTCCTAAGGAATGTCCACACTGACACATCAAAGGCCCTTCTCTTGCCTTTTCTCTGCTGCCATGTTTGATTTTGGAAAGACTTTGTATTTGGAAGAAGTTAAAGGTGACCCCCAAAGACTTGCTTTGGACGATGCTGATACACACCGTTCGATGCCTTAGATTGGGTAGTGTCGATTTAATTTGGAGTCTGTCAGCTTCTTACATTCTGATCACTCATTTTGAAAGCTTGCTGAGGACATGTGATTATTTGTTAAACCACCATTGGAATAAACACACTTTTCTTTAAGGGGAAAAGAACTTTTAAAGAAAGTAATAACCATACCTTTATATTTTCTTGACAGATATCAAAGGAAAAAAATCTTCCTGTTTTTACCTTGACAAGACATCTAACATCAAGAACTTCAGCATTATAATCTAGAAATCTCAAGCTCAACAAATTTCTCTGTCTGGGGGTGGGGAAAGGGGGATGATAAAATAATTTTCTATACAACTGGTTACCAAAATAGTCAAATATGAAAGCTAATTCATCTCCTTTTAAAAGGTTAGTCTTTTGATATATGAATCACAATTGATGCTAAAAGGGAAGTGTTAGAAACATAAACTTTTTTTCTCTGCTAGTTCAGGTTTTGAAGGTTTTAATTGCTTAAATGTGTATCTTTCTGGCAGTGAGGTTAGTACTGGTAGCCAGTGATTACCAACAATTAAAATAACAAGTCAACCAAGATAACACTTGCATGCCCAGAAAACCGAATTAAAATCACACTTCTTTTTTGCTCTCATGGTTTAGAAGTAAATTTTGAATCAGTTTCATGAATTTTGTGGTATTTTCCGGATTAATGACTTTGGACCTTTGGACACTGAGGTGTGTGAATGCCTAATGTGTTTTCTTCCCTTTGCTATCAATTAGATATTTAAGAATGCAACTTATGAAGAAATAGCCATCTAAAATGGGGCCAAAGGCCACAGTCCTGTATTCTTCCTTAGAATACTGCATAGGAGTCTTAAAAATATTGTGGTTATATGTGTCATAAAATCTACATTTTAACCTTTTTAAGTGTATAGTTCAGTGGCGTTAAGTACATTCATAATGCTGTGTAACCATCACCACTACTCATCTGCAGAACTTTTTGTCAACCCAAACAGAAGCTCTGTACCCCTTAAACACTAACCCCCCATATCCCCTCGCACCACTGTTCTACTTTCCATTTCTAGAATTTGACTATTCAAGCTGTTTGTATAAGTGGAATAATTTGTCTGGAGTATTTCACCAAGCGTAATGCTTCCTAGTTGCATCCATGTGGTAACATCTGTCAGAATTTCCTTCCTTTAGAAGGCTGGATAATATTTCATTGTATGTAGGTACCACATGCTGTATATCCACTTATCTGTGACTTAATGCACAGGAGCCTTTTAAAATTTAATTTTTCCTTTCATCACACACATACACAAAAGTAACCCCAAGAGGAAATAAGTTAATGAGCTTGACTGTAGTAATAATTTCACTATGTATACGTATCCCAAATCATCACCTCATACACCCTAAGTTTGTGTGTGTGATCTGAATTCCATAACCAAGGATTGAACCTGGGTTCCTACAGTAGAAGCACAGAGTCCTGTCCATTGGACTGCCAGGGAATTCTGAAGTGTATACAATTTTTACTTTTAAAAATAGGATAGTATAAAAATTATTTTTAATATGTGCCATTTGGCATCTTTTCTACTAATTTCCTGCTGTTCTTTCACTTGGGGATCATTTTTTGAACCCTACATGATGCCATGTGCTGAGAAGACAGGGAAAAATGAGCTCTACCCTGCATGCAGAGAACTTTTTGTCTGGCCAGGTAGACAGACCAGGAAACTGGGTTTCAGGCTTGGTGGGCTGCCATCCAAGCAGAAGGCATGGGGAAGAGGGTGACTCAGTGCTGGAGAAGGGCCACATCCACTGTGAGTGGGGGCCTGAGGAATGAAGTCCTCCAGGTCATGTTCTAAGTTCTCTTACCCAAAAGGCTAGAAATATATGTGAGCAGAATTAAAGGTCATGTGTAGAAGGAGAATCTGTTATATTGCAGTAGTCCACCTCTAGGCATGACTTCTTGTAAATTATTTTCAAGTTTTATCATCAAAGACACCTCTCTCCTAAAATAATAGAGCACAACTTTTAACTCCCTTGGCCCCTAAATAGGAGGTTGTGTGTGGTAATGACTAACTTTCAAGCAGTATTACTGTGTATTATGAAACACATCTTCAAAATTTGATCTGTGCATCCTATTCCCAGTTGTACCTAAAAAGAATAAAATTAACTTGTCCATGGTGGAAGAATATAAAATCTGGATCTTCTGGCATTTAGCCTACTGTTATTTTGTCTGTATTTCCTAGTACCCTGTATTCAACAATCTGAAATTTTTGTCCTCTCCATGTGTTAGCCATTTGGGAGCACTGGGAAGTTCAAGTAGATCTCCAAGGTACCAACCTGCACGATATATTATTGACAAGACAGTAGAAATGATGTGCATTTGGCTGGTGTAGATGCGCTTAGGGCAATAGATGGACTGACCCACCTACCCTTAACCTGAAAGAGCAAATTAGTACTCATGGTCACAGTAAGAGAGTTTCAAAGACAACTAAAGCATGCACCTTGCTTTCTAGACAGCAGATTCTATATGGTCCAGATCGCCTCTGATATGCTCAGCATTCTGCTCTCCAATCTATATATCTGTCCTCACTTGGGGCATCATCTTTGGCTTTGTTCGTTTTGTGGTCTCTAACTGTAAAAATCGGTTGGGGGTCCGCTAGGTGTAAAGTGCAGAAAAGCAACACGGCTCCTGCAAGGGTGAGGGGCGCCAGTGCAGACTGGCACATGCGCATATGAGAGTTGGCGCACAAGACGTGCTCATCGCACAACCGAGGCTCAAGCGCCGGGCACCATTATGTAGAGTTTTCTCTAACGAAGGAACCTCCGCTACTGCTGCATCCTTAAGGCTCTTGTCAGGGTGGTAACGCTGTTCATCGGAAACCTGCTCTGGGAGGAAGAGCAAGAGATCCACTCACTCTCTGAGCGGCATGGGAAGGTGCTAGAATGTGACATCGTTAAGTACTATGTCTGGGAATGCGCTGGCGCTGGGTCCTGTGGTTAGGAAGGGGCGCTGGGCCTGCGCCGTCAGTGAGGGCCAGCAAACCGTCACGGGCTGGGTTCCATCCCTGGTCAGGGAACTTAGATCCCGCAAGCCCCGCCGAAACAACAAAACAAAACTACAGCAACCAAACAAAACCCTCTGTGCACATAGAGAAAAAGATGCAGCTGAGTGCGCCATATGCAACCTGCGCCCGTAAAAGCTGCAGGGAGTGAACATCAGTGAGGAGCCGGCAAGAATAGGAGCAAAGCATCAACCAAGCTGCATATAGGCATCATGTGTCCTATTTGTTCCAAACGATAGCTTCGGGTCAGGTTGGAGGAGTATGGACCAGTGGTGGAATGAAATGTGACATCATGAAAGATGATGCCTTCCTACATCTGGAACGGGCAGAGGACCTTGACTCACAGAGTTTCAAGGCAAGTGAATGCGTGAGGCATTGTACGTGAGCCAGCTTCCACCTGCCCCTGGTGTGGGAGAAGACCAGGGTGGCTGCTGTCGGTTGTGGAATAAAGGAACATTGGTCAAAAGAGATCAAACGGATGTCATGGCCGGCTTTACTGAGTAGTACGATGAGAAATATCCGGCGGACCCCATGGGCTATAGGGAATCCATGTAAGAGGAGGATGCATTGGGAGCACTCGGCTACTGACTAGGCTAAGCCCATATGGAGCCTGCTTTCAAGAGGCAATGGCGGCAGCAACTTCCTTGTACAGCTACGTGTCCCATGTGCCGTAAGATCAGAGCACAGCTGTGACCAGTCACCTCAACTCCAGGGTTTTTTGTTTGGACTGCACCACATGTGAGATCTTAGTTGCTTCTCCAGGGATCGAACCTGTGTCCCCTGCATTGGAAGTGCAGGATCCTACCAAGTGGACCAGTGGGGAAGTCCCTTCACTCCTGCTGATCCCTGGACAGACACCCCACCCCGCACCCCCCCATAGACAAACTGAAACCCTGCTGCCACCTCAGGAGCTATGACTGTTGCCACCGCCACCACTAGATTCTATTATGAAAAGGACAGGATGCCCACCTCCCCCGTTGCTGCGGCAGCTGTGCTCCCACAGCTGGAGAGGGCTCTGTAGTGGGCGGAGGGTGCGCTGTCTCAGGCTTCACCAGCTGTGGGGAGTTTTTGGTATGACATGGCAGGGTATGAGCAGGAGCAGGATGTGGACTGAGGAGTGGTACTCAGGCTTTTTACAAACTGGAGGTAGGAGAATGCAGACTGAGCCTTCGGGCTGCGGTCCTGTGGGAGAACTTGCTCCATATGGCCTTTTGCTGAGATGGTTCCATTCCTTCATGTTCAGGTTAAAAAAGGGGGTCTGTGACCAACTGTGTTTTCTTTCTTAATTTAATTTTTCTAAGTTGACTTTTCTTTCCTCCTGATACTAGTCTCTATAGCCTTTTCATCCATTCTGTATATTCTCAGCCACTGAGCTGCCCTAGGTAAGGATGACGCCCGGCCATCCCATTTTTCCTGTGCAGTGGAATCCCTTTCGTCTTGCTCTCCTTAGGAGCTGAACTCTCCTCCCTGTCTCCCTGCAACATGTCCATTTCCCTTTATTTTTATTTATTTAAAATTTGAAATGAAAAAATGTTTTTCATTCGGCTCCTGCACATGGCATGCAGGAATCTTAGTTCCCTGACCAGGGATGGAACCTGACCCCCAGCAATGAAAGCAGAGTCCTAACCACTGGGAACTACCTAGTCCTAACCAAGGGGACCACCAGGGAACTCCTCTCCTTTGCTTTTAAAATGACAGTGAGAGGGCAAGCAACCTTTTACTTTGCTCTGCTAGCTCTGGACTCTCAACACTGAAGCTAATCTGAAATTACTAGGACCATTGGGGTTTGGGTTGTTGTGTTGTTTTATGTCTGACCTATGGTCATGGTACAGCATTAGCTGAAACTTAGCCTTGTTTAACTCCACTTTTCCCATATTTCTAAAAGATATTTTGACAAATGTTTCTAATCCTTTAAAAAAAAACAAAACAGGAGAAGGAAAAGCATTTTCTTAATATCTTCGCAAGAAGGACAGAGTAGATACTATAATTAGCCCTATAATTAGCCTTTTTTTTTTTTTTGGCCCTCATGCTTGTGAGGATCTTAGTTCCCCCACCAGGTATCAAACCCAGGCCGCCAAAGGTGAAAGTGTGGAGTCTTAACCACTGGACCACCAAGGAGTTCTCTGTAATTAGCCTTTTTGATTTTGAGTCATAACTTCTTGCTGTTTGTCTGAGTCCGTAGGAATCTTAGTTCAGTGGTTTCCATGACTATTTCTTTGCTAAGGTTTTTCCAAGCCACAGCCTCATCTCCAGTCTTTCCATTTCTGCATGTTTGTATATTGGATATTTGTACTTGAATGTCTTGACAGCATTACACAATCAACCCAAGACAATATTTATGTCACCTCTTTCCCCCAAACCTGCTTTTGCTCCTATCATGGGCTTCTCTGGTGGCTTAGTGGTAAAGATTCCACCTGTAATGCAGGAGATGCACCTAGACACAGGTTTGATCCCTGGGTTGGGAAGATTCCCTGGTGGAGGGCACTCCAGGGAATGGAAACCCACTCCAGTATTCTTGCCTTGAGAATCTCATGGACAGAGGAGCCTGGCGGGCTACAGTCCATGGGGTCACAAAGAGCTGGGACACGACTGAAGCAACTGAGCACTCAGCACTCATCCTTATTTGTTTTAGTGACACCTAGAAATTGTCTTCTTTCCCACCACCTCATTGGAAACTAAGTAGTTGGTTCTATGTCTTTAACCTGGACATTGCCTGTTGCTTTTTTCCCTTTTACATTTCCTTCAGAGTTAGCTTTCTAAAACTCAGATGTGATAAGTCACTCACCTCCCACCTGAAATTCCTTAATGACTTCCCATGACCTGTGAGACGAAGTACCAACTTCTTCTTCCTTTCTATTTTCTCACTTACCTAAGTTTAGCCTAACTTTTAGTATCACCTCTTTCTTTTCTTTCCCTAAATCCTACTTAAGTTTTCATGCCTTCCAGTTCCAGCCTCTACACACTGTTAAATCCCTGCTTCAGTTAAATGTCCATTATCAGAATATTACCTTAAAATTTCTCTCTTCTGAAGCTTTCCTACCTTTTCTTCCAGTTCAAGCAGATAGCTGCTCCTTTGCTCCTGTAGTTTTATTTTAAATGGCTTTATTGAAGCCTTATTTGCATAAGTCTTCTTAGCCTTATTAGCCTTAAGTCTACCCATAAGTGTACTGATGAATTTTGGTAAATCCATACATGTTTGCAATCACAACTGCAATTCAGTTGTAGAACTTTCCATCACCCTGCAAAGTTCCCTTTTGCCTGTTTATAGATAGTCCTTGCTGTCACCCCAATCCTGGGTAACCACTGATTTGCTTCTGTCTCTATAGTTTGTCTTTTCTAGAAATACCTTTTAAAAACATTCAATATACAGTCTTTTGAGACTTGCTTCTCTCCCTCAGCATGCTGTTTTTGAGTTCATCCATGTTGTTGAGTGTATCATAGTTGGTCCTTTTTTATTGCTAAGTAGTGTTCCATTGCGGAGAAGGCAATGGCACCCCACTCCAGTACTCTTGCCTGGAAAATCCCATGGACAGAGGAGCCTGGTGGGCTGCAGTCCATGGGGTCGCTAAGAGTTGGACACGACTGCGCGACTTCACTTTCACTTTTCACTGTCATGCATTGGAGAAGGAAATGGCAACCCACTCCAGTGTTCTTGCCTGGAGAATCCCAGGGATGGGGGAGCCTGGTGGGCTGCTGTCTATGGGGTCGCACAGAGTCGGACACGACTGAAGTGACTTAGCGGCAGCAGCAGCAGTGTTCCATTGTGTGGATATACCACATTTTGTTTATCCAGTTACCAGTTGATGGACATTTGAGTTCTTTACAGTTTGGAACTATTATGAAAATACTGCTGTGATCGTCTGTATACCAATCTTGGTATAGATCCATGTTTCCATTCCTCTTGGGTAGATTCTTAGGAGTTGAATTTTTGAGTCATTATGTTTAACTTTCAAAGAAACCACCAGGCCATTTCCAAAGTGACTGTTGCATTTTATGTTTTATGTTCTAACTAGCACTGTATGAGGGTTTTGCTTTCTCCACATCCTTGCTGATACTTTGTACTATCTGTCCTTTTGATTATAGATACTTTAATGGGTGTGGTGATGTCTCACTGTGGTTTTAATTTGTATTTCCTGTAGTCATTTAACACTGCTTTCTATTATAAAATGTGTTGTGTTGTATTGATAGATATCTTCTGATCTGTAAGCTATGCTAGGGTTTGTTAAGTGAATGAAGGAACAAACCCAGGATGGGCCAAATTCTCAGTTATTTTGGTAACAAAAAAAAACACTGATAAGTTAACTTCAGAAATGACATTAAAAAAAAAGACATAAAAGTCAGTCTCTTCCCTTGAACAGATTTTTGCTAGAAGCAATAACCTTGACTGTACTAAGTTTTACTTTCTTTTTTAGTGCACCCTTTGATGGGAGGTAATGGATAAATATAGAGAGAGACATAGCAGTAGAAAGAGCTGTAGAATAGCTTGAAAGAGAGACCCATTAGGGTTCTTGGTTACTCTGTGGTTCCAGGTGTGCGTGTGCTTAGTTGCTCAGTCATGTCCAACTCTTTGTGACCCTGTGGACTGTAGCCCCCCTCCCCCCGCCCCCCAAGGCCCTCTGTCCATGGGGATTCTCCAGACAAGAATACTGGAGTGGGTTGCCACACCCTTACATAATCAGACTAAATAAATTTCCACAACTTTTTATTGATGAAATTGAAAATAGAATAATAATAATAAAAGGGTACAATTTTGTATAATGCAGGTCTAGTAATGAAAAAATGGAAAAAAAAATTTTAGGTTATTTAATTTTTAGTCTGTGGTGGGTCTTCACTGCTGCATGGGGGTTTTCTCTTGCTGTGGTGAGCGGGGGCTCCTCTTTGTTGCAGCGAGCAGGCTTCTCACTGTGGCGGCTTCTCGTTGCAGAGCACAGGCTCCAGGAGTGCGGGCTCAGTAGTTGTGGTGCATGAGCTTAGCTGCTCCATACCTGTGGGATCTTCCTGGATCAGGGATTAAACCCGTGTACCCTGCATTGGCAGATGTTTTCTTAACATTCGGCCACCAGAGAAGTGCCTGAATTCTATTTTTTTTTTTGCCCTGGAATTCTTTTGAGGAGGATGACATTTTGGTTAATTGAAGTTCAGAGTTTGTGTTTCCTATCATCATGAGCTTTCCAGGTGGCATTAGTGGTTAGGATCCCCCGCCTGCCATTGCAAGAGATATAAGAGATGTGAATTCAATCCCAGGGTCAGGAAGATCCCCTGGAGGAGGGCATGGCAACCCACTCCAGTATTCTTGCCTGGAGAATCCCATAGACAGAGGGGCCTGGCGGGCTACAATCCATAGCATCACAAAGAGTTGGACACGAAGAAAGCAACTGAACACAGCACATTATCACGGTAGAAACAGGGCCCGTTCTCAAACGAAGCTTCCCTGAAATAATGTGGTCTTCCACCCTGATATTCACCTATGCAGATCTGCCCTCACAGTGGTGGGAGGATTTTTCACATGGAGGAAGCAGGTTAGGTAAAGTCTGGGGTAAGACTCCTTGGGTTTGAATTTCTGCAAAGATTTGGTAACTATGAGATCTTTGACTACTTACCTGACCAGTCTTGGAGCTTCTGTTCCTTTATCTATAAAACAGGCTATAGTATCAACTTCACAGTGTTGTTGTAAAGATTGAATACAAATATTAGAATGATGGATTATTAATATTATTCTGCTTTTGATTTTTTCCAAGGATTTAAAAATGTAAAACCATTCTTAACTCACAGGCAGGGTGGCAAGCTGGATCTGGCCTGCAGGATATAGTTTGTGGATCCCTGCATTAGAGTAAAAACTGGAATTATTGCCACTTACTTTAGAAATAATGATTGCTTCCCCCCCTCATCCCCACTAACTGCAAAGCACCATATGCTCACTGCAGACAATTTGGAAAACAGAGGAAAGCACAATGAAAAAAGTCGTTCGGAATCTCTGCCATCCAGAAGTGCTTCACTGGTGGTCCTTTGTCTGTTTATGTGTATACACATATGTTTTTTTTAATTAAAACAAGCTCATTCTATGATAATGCTTTGTTTCTTTTTCACTTATTAATATATATTTGTCATTAGCAATCTTTTATAACCTTAACCTGAATTTTAATGATTGCATACTATTCTGTCATACAGATGCATTACAGTTTAGGGAAGCAGTTCCCAACAACATTAAAGTTGTTTGAATTTTTCACCGTTACCTATAACTCAGTTATAAACTAATACATACATGTTTTGTACACACCTCTGATTAATTCTTGGGATAAATTACAAGAATTGAATCACTGGGCTAAAGAGTATCTACATTTTTAAATTGTTTTCTAGGAAAGGTGTAGAGTTCATACCTTCCCAAGTAGTATAAGAACATTGTCATTTACTGTGGTCTTATATTTTTACTTGATTATTGGACTTAATAGATTTAAACAGTTAAAAAGATTTTTCTGTTTTGGCCATGCCGCATGGCATGCAGAATTTTAGTTCCCCCAGCAGCACTTGAACCTATGCCTCCTGCAGTGGGAGCTCAGAGCCCTAACCACTGGACTGCCAACACTTATTTTTGAAACAATTCAAATAGATTAAAATATACAGACAATAATGAAACTTGCACCTATGTCCCCACCAGAAAGATCACACAAATGTTATCATTTTGCTGTGTTGCTGGTGGCTCAGATGATAAAGAATCTGCCTGCAATGCAAGAGACCTAGGTTCATTCCCTGTGTTGAGAAGATCCCCTGGAGAAGGGAATGGTAACCTACTCCAGTATTCTTGCCTGGAGAATTCCATGGACAGAGGAGCCTTGGGGGCTATAGTGGACTACAGTCCATGGGGTTGCAAAGAGTCAGATGACTGAGTGATTAACATTTTCATTTCACTTCTTTGTGTTATTTTAAGAAAAATGTATTATAGTCTATCATTATCATACCATTTTATAGATGAGAATAGGATCTCATCTCATTGATGAGATCAATAAGTCGTGTAAGAACCAGTAATTGGTTTTACTTAGTGGTAAAGTAAGAGGTTTTTATTTATAAGAACCTCTTGTATATAGCATATGGCTAAATTTTAACCAGCTATTTTAATCTGTTTGCATTTATAGTAACTGTAGATATTTTAAATTATTTCTCTTCATGTTCTCTATTTCCCACAGTTTTCCTTTGCTTTCTTTTTTCTCCTTTCCTGTCTCTTACTGAATTGAGTTTTATCAATTCCTCCCCTTTTCCTTCTGCTGGATTTGTTATCCTTAAATTTGTGTTCTTAGAAAGCAGTCTGAAATTAACTCCAATTATCCTACTACTACTACTAAGTCGCTTTAGTCGTGTCTGACTCTGTGCGACCCCATAGACGGTAGCTCACCAGGCTCCCCCATCCCTGGGATTCTCCAGGCAAGAACACTGGAGTGGGTTGCCATTTCCTTCTCCAGTGCATGACAGTGAAAAGTGAAAGTGAAATCGCTCAGTCGTGTCCAAACCTCAGCGATCCCATGGACTGCAGCCTACCAGGCTCCTCCGTCCATGGGATTTTCCAACCAGGAGTACTGGAGTGGGGTGCCATTGCTTTCTCTGCCAATTATCCTACCTACCAATTTATTTTCTTTTCATTTAGTTCAAATTTCTCCTTGTTTTTGGCATTTTATAGCCTTTGATGTTCTACCGTTTAACTACCTCATGTGCAGATTTGCTTTGATTCATTCTGCTCGGAACTTGCTATTATCCTTTACATGGAGGATATATGGCTTTTACAATTCTGGAAAATCCTTAACTATTATCTCTTAAAATATTGCTCCCCTTCATTTTGGCAACCATGAAAATATGCCTCCCAGATCTTCTGCTTTGGGAAGCATAGTTGAGAGACCCCAGATATTGTGTCTCAAGATTTACTCAAAAGCCACACTTGCCCCGGGCTGTTCCCAGTTGCTGGCTTAGTAAGACGTGGATGCTAGGGCTAGCCCATGCCTTCAGGATGTAGGACTCTGCTAATGCATGACTTTGGCTCAAGGTCTCTCCACTGCATGACCAGAATTTTCTTAGAACTAAGGTTTACTCTGCGTCTCATCCTATCCAGCACTGCTTCTTTCTCCCTTTCCTTTCACAGGTCCCACCTGCATCATGGTCTGAGGCTTCTCTTTGTCCATCCCTCTCTTGCCAACATCTTTTCTTGGCATCTGCTTATTAGATGGTCCAAACTGACACAGTCTCTCTATTTGCATCATCTGAATCTTGCATTAAATGCTTTTGGAATCAAGCTATTCTTTCATGCCCCTTTTATTTCTGTGATCCACCTTGGCAGTTTCCTCAAATCTGTCTTCCATTTTACTTAATTTTCTCTTTATTTGTGTCTAATCTGTTTACCCTAATCTGTTGACTTTTTAATTTCAGTGATTATAATATTCATTTCTAGAAGCTCTATTTGGCTTATTTTTACATCTGAATGTTCTTCATATTTCCCCCCTCTCAGGGTTTTATTCCCTACTTTTATGTCTTTTATAATTTTAGACACATTTATTTTGTATTTTGTATTCTCTTTTTCAGATTTGAATGTTATGATCCCAAGTTCCTGGCATTCTAACAATTTTGTTTGTTGTGGTTGCTGTTTTCTGCTTATGGTATACTGTAATTTTACCTTTTTCTTAAAAATTGGTCTTGAATGGGGATTACTTTTTGTTGTGGGGATATCATGTGGCCTGATAACAGAGCCCCTCCAGAACAATTTGCATCGCTATTCTAGAGCTCTCAGGAATATCACTGGTTGGGGGCCAATGTTTCTGCTAAATTTTTACTTTGGAACTTTCTGGATTGTTTTGTTCAAGGATCAGGTCTGGATATCCGTATTTCAGAGGAGAGGTTTTTTTTTGTTTTTCTTTTTCACTCAGAGTTCAGGGACACACAGGCTTGTCCTCTTGGGTCCCTTTTCTAGGAGGTGAGCTTTTCCCCCAGTCTTCATTGAGGAAGCCACCCGTTGAGGATCCTGCCTCTCCTAAAGAGTTTTAGTTTCAACTCTCTGCCTCATGGCAGCGCACGGTTTTACTCCTTTATCCACTTGGGTTTTAAAATGCAAGTCTGTAAGTTACCAAAGCAGTCTCAGAATCCGCTCGTATGCTCTCACTTGGCTTTTTCCTTTTTCATATTTTACCCAGATCTTAAATATTTTTAGTGAGAAATTTTTTTCCACATTGTCTTAATTTGCCGCCATAATGCTGCACCAGAAAGTCCCAGTTACCATATTCAGTTCTGTGCTGCAGTGCTTCTCAGGATACCAGTTTCCGAACAGGATCATTGGTGAAACCCATAAACTCACCCATTGTTAGAAAAGCCAAGTGCTTGTGATCCTGTTGAGACTGTAGATATACAGTGTGTGCTAAGGGATTTGGGAAGAAAGCTAACTTTATTTTCCAACCCATAGTCACTTTACTGGTACATCCAGAAAGTGCTGTAAGATTTTACAGGTGGAGCTGATGCTTAGAAAACAGTGACAGTGCACATGGCCACCATCATCATCATCATTTCTTATACTGTGCAGGCCAAGGGACAGAGCTCTTCTGTTTTCCTCCCTTTTTCTCCCAGTTTTCCCACCATCTTTCTCAATTTGTCCTTTGTCAACAGGGCAGAAAAGAGAGGCCAAAGGGTATAATCCACTGTGCACTGCTAAAAAGATAAACTTAAATGAAGTGATTTATTATGTGTGACAGGTAGTCTGCCCCCAGAATTGTCTGTCAAAGTGAGCACTCATTGATTTTCCATACTTTCTCTGGCAGCCTCTGCATTGCCATTGTTTGTTAGAGGTGGGTAAGGAGTTTAAGGTGCCAGGGTGTTTCCAGCCTCAGCACCCTGCTGCAGGGGTTAGCCTTTATTTGTGTCCTAGGGCTCAGAACTCTTTCATTCTCTTGCCTAAAACTGTGTGTATAAGAGCAAATCCCATGGATACCTCAAATTGCTCAAATTAGAAGTAAAACATATTCTGTGTTCTCATTTTGAAAATGCTTCTAAAATTTTCCTACTTGAGTCAAATAGATAAGAGGTGTCAGTAGAATAACAGAGGATAGCATGCAGCTCTCAG
The DNA here is from genome assembly GCA_917880005.1 of Nanger dama. NCBI lineage: Eukaryota > Metazoa > Chordata > Mammalia > Artiodactyla > Bovidae > Nanger > Nanger dama. Next base: position 2,828,785 of record CAKJTW010000113.1, on the reverse strand, counting down.
GGCAGTGCCTGAGTTAGTCTGGTCTGTCTTAGAAGAAAGATACTCCATACCCTTTGGGAACACGTGAAATAGGTAATTTTTTTCACTTAAGGGGACCACACACAGGTCATTCAGGACATGTCTTTCCTGGTTTTCTCCAGACCTATCCCATTGTGTTGGAGAGTGACAAGCAAAATCTCTCCAGCAACCACAGTGCAGCCTTGGGAGTCAGGATCAATGGCGTGGAGTCTTAGCAATGCCTAGGTATTGAAGAAATAGCCTTAAAAGTCTTAGAATTTTCAACTGGCATGGACCTTAGACCATTTAATCAAGTGTTTTAACTGTAGATGGAGAATATGAAGCCACAAAGTATGTTATAACTTGCTCATCATCACAGAACTCGTCAGTTACACAGTCAACCCTCACCCTGGTCCTTGGATTTCCTGCCCATCGCTGTCCCTGGGGAGTTTTTCGTCCACTTCTCACTGGGTGACATTCCATGTGTTTCCACAGTGTACTGCTTGAACTTAAAGATCACTGTGGTGGTGTCAGCTCTCATTGTTGAAGTTCATGTGTTTGGTCCTTTGGGAGCTTAGCTACAATTTTGTTTTTTCCTTTTTTCTGTTGCATGCTTCAATGTGTTGATCTGGATAAGAACACCACATAGCAGGCACTTTCCAAACACACATTGTGCTGGAAAAAGACTACTGTGCTTGCGCTGTGCTTTAGTTGCTCAGTTGTGTCCAACTCTTTGCAGTGCTTTGGATGGTAGCCTGCCAGGCTCCTCTGTCCATGGGATTTTTCCAGTATGAAAACTGGAGTGGGTTGCCATTGACTGCTTCTATGCAATAAGGGTGGAGCCAGGGAAATTATTTACATGATGTAATAGTGTATTCTAAATAGCATGTTACAGGGGAAAAACACTGGTTGGATCACCTAATCTGTCGGTCAGTTCAGTCACTCAGTCGGGTCGGACTCTTTGTGACCCCATGGACTGCGGCACGCCAGGCTTCCCTGCCACTGAATAATTATAGTCAAATACATAGATTGTAGTTATATATATACACACGTGTATATAACATAATGTAGTACTTGTATTTAGCATTTGTGTTTTTTAAGATGGTAAGCATCTGTAGTAATTTGGACTTATAAATGCCTTTGCATAGCAAGTGATAGTTTGTAGTAGCTCAAGAGAGATAAACACTCATCCTGTTTTTCTCTTTGCACCTCTGATTGACAGGTAGGGAGAGAGAACTGAAAGCTGGATTTGGGTTTATTTTTTTTTCAATAGTTACAATAATGTTTAATCACTTTCTTAGTTGAATTTGTGGCATGTATTTCCTTAATGTGCGTTTATGGCAATATTGATTCAGCTTTCCCTGAGCCCATACCATCAGTTCTTAAAAGTCTAAGCAGGATGTTGCTGTATTCATGCTATAATAATTCTGTACTTCATAGAGTGCTTTGGGGGCTTCCCAGATGGTGCTAGTGGTAAAGAACACCCAACACAACTGCCAGTACAGGAGGCATAAGAGACACAGGTTTGACTCCTGGGTCAGGAAGATCCCCTGGAGGAGGGTGTGACAACCCACTCCAATATTTTTGCTTGGAGAATCCCACGGACAGAGGAACCTGGCGAGCTACCGTCCATAGGGTCGCACAGTCTGGCATAACTGAAGCGACTTAGCACACACACGTGCTCATAGTGCTTTGCAGGTCAGAGGAAGCAAATTCAGCCTTCAGAAGTCCTTAACTTAGAGTTAAGAAGCATCACTGATAGCAAGAGAAGCTACCTGAATATGTATTTGGTAGTAAAAGTGGAGAGATATTTCATGTGTTCAGACAAGCAGAGAAAAAAAAATGTGTAGACCCACGTTATATTAATTCTCTTCCCTGTGTTCCCTAGTGGCCTGATTATTCATCTGGCTGAGATGTAAGATCTTTTGAGTTTCTAACATAATAGTTATTCATAAAGGCATTTAGACTGATGGCTTTCTCAGAACGTCCTGCTGTTCAGGATGGACTTCATCTTTATTTCAATGAATTTCTAAATGGAGGAAACAGAACATTTTCCCTTTGATTAAACCGTTGGTTTCTTTAGTCCTTAAGGACCCATATGCTGGAGAACTCCAAAAGAAAGTCAGTAAAGGATTAATGGTAAATTGGAATTGGAACCATGAACTGGCCCCATAAAAATCTTTGAACACTGTCCTAAATTCAACATCTGAAATATGATGGAGGAGGCAAGATTTATGAAAGCTAATTTTAAAAGCTAATTTAAAATTGCACCAAAGAAGCACATTGTTATGAGTTGTAAAAATTCTTAGATTGTTTCAGACCACTCTTTTACAACTCTCTGGCTTTTAACTGCTTTGCCCAAGAATCAAGTACTTTACAAGTTACAACTAGTTAGGTTACATTCTTGGGCTGTTCACTTAGAGTATGAGCTCTGGAACTAAGATTTTAAGATTTTACGTTGCTGGATGTACACTATCCTAGAGTGGTCCCCAGAGGTCAGCCCTAAGATGAGACCTGTGGAGGTAATCCTAGGAAGCCCCAAGAGGAGCACAGGGCAGGAAAAAAGGGTGAAGGAGGGAAGGCAGTGGGGAGTGTTTGTAAAGGAGAAGGGTCCCTGCTGATCCTGGAAGGAGGAAACAGCCTTGGAAAACACCAAGGAAAGATCATCTGTGCTGCGATTCTGGCACCAGTGCGAAATCTCATTTTAAATACCTTGTTGAAAAAGACTTGATAGCTGACATAACTCTTTTTGCCTTATAAGTGATCTGTGAGATTGGATTTGCCAGTAGTTAGTTTTTCCCAGCTTGGGTACATGGTGTCCAGTAACCAGCAAAATCAGCCTTTTGTGGTAGGATCTTTTTAGGACATGGCTCTGTCACCCAGATATAGGGGATGCATCTCCTTCTGATATCCTTTGCCCATTTGCAATAAGGAAGCACCAGGACATGAGCTTTCTCTCTAGGGTTTGGGGCATCAGTGGGCTTGGGTCTTAGTCTTGTCTGCCTAGTTGTCCTCAAGGGAGCGCTGGAGTCCTTGAACTGGATATTCTCTTCCCAGGATCTACCAAACCTCCCCCCGCCCCAAAACTTCAAGGAAGCTTAATTCCCAGTACCTTGGGTCAGGTTCTCTAGACGTCAAGGGATTTGCATGGAGATGATATGTTAGCCTAGGGGTTGGAGGTGGGCAGAGTGGCAAGGTGGGGCTTCCTGGTGGCTCAGACAGGAAAGAATCGTCTGCAATGCCGGAAATCTGGGTTCGATCTCTTGGTTGGGAAGATTCCCTGGAGGAGGGCAGGGCAGCCCATTTCAGTATTTTTGCCTGGAGAATCCCCATGGACAGAGAACCTGGTGGGTTTCAGGCCATGGGATTGCAGAGCTGGACATGACTGAGCCACTAAGCCCTGCACAGAGTGCCGGGGCAGTGGGGGAAAGGTGAGTTTTAGCTGGGTTGTTGAGGAGCTCTGTCTCCCCTTGCCCAAGGGTCAGCTTTTGCTCCCCTCTTCCCAGGTCAGCCATTGATTGGTTCTGGGCCTCCCTCAGAGTAGGTATAACCTTCCAGGTGGAGATACTCCTGTAGGCCAAAGGTCGTTTTACAGACTAGGGGACCAGATGGGACCCATTAGCAGTCAACACTTATAGCAACCCTTACCCGGTAAAGGCACACATGCGGGGCACTCTGGCCTTACTCAGCAGAGAATAGGGCCAGGCATCTGGCTTTTCTTACTTGTACTCTTTAACACGATTCACCACTCTTCCAAGTGTCCCTCTTCAAAGCACCCCTTTGACCTTCCAAATACAGTGTCCTCAGCCTGCTCCCTTGAAAAACCTACTCCTGGACACCAGAAAGACGAATCAGATGCCCATGCCTTCTGGTAGCTGTGGCTTGAGTTGGACCCCACTGGGGGTTCCCTGGCTCTGGGAGGAGTGGTGGCCCCTGGCGTTGGTAGGATGGAAGATTATAACACTTTCATCCTGATCCATCTTTCAAATGCTTGCTTCCAGTCAACTCATGGCAAATAGGACTCAGCAATGAATATTAATTTTCTGCCCCCAATAATTTTCCTCCTATTAACAGGGCTTTGACCCTACTGTTTGCAAAATAACAAGTTGGCATTCTTGTGCTAAGGTTCATTTGATTGCTTCTTGAACCTGCTCTTGTTTGCATTTTAGCTGAAAAGAACTCTGGGGCATCCAGTTTTTTCTCCTGACCTTGGATTTCCAGATAGAAGATGGGGGGAGGGAGGTGTGGACTGGTGGGAGAGGCTTCAGTTGCACCTGTTTCATATTTACTCTGATGCAGAGTGACTGGGGTATTAATTTAATGGATGTTGTCAGCAAGGCTTTTGAAATGGTTGTGGTCAGTAAGTGAATGGCTGTTAAAATAATTCTGACTTTGGGAACCAGCTATTGTTCTTTCGCTACACCAACCTGTCACTTTAGGCATGTTATAAGGTTCGCTTTGCCTGTGCCCCAGCCAGATTTGCTCTGCAAATTAATGTCACTCAGGGTGAATGCTATGCTATCTGGGCACCAAAGCCACCTGCCAGCCACATCCAGGTGGGTGATGCATTCGGATATTGTGTCAAGATATCTCAATGATCTCTAAGAATAAAACTGCCAGAAGTCATCGTGATAATTCTAGAAAGCTGTCCCTGGGACCTACTCCGTTCAGTAGTAGTGAGTCACTGAATCCAGCCTATATTCAAGGGGAGGGGAATGAAAGCTCTACCCAATAGAGAGAGGAGTGTGAAAAGAAGGTTGTTCACAGGTGCTAAAAGCCCCAAAGTGATTGATAAATGCTTTTGGAGAGATGTTTTGAGGCTGTGCAATATCTTGTTTCTCCTTTAAAAACTGAACTTTCACCAGTGGATCTTGTGAGCAGCCATTACTACCATTGTGCTCTGCTAGTGATTTTCTTTTCTTTTTTTTTTTTTTCATTCTTTTCTATATTTATTACTTGGAATTCTTCTGTGAGGATGTTTTGTTTCTTCTCTTCCATTTATTTACTTATCCAATTACTTGTCTATATCAGTATTTGCTCAACATGTATTTGAATCCTGTTTATTTCATCCTCTAGGTGAGAGGGGGAAACTGCCTCCCTGAAGCAGATAGAGGGAGGTGGTGAGGGAGAGTGTAGATGCTCAGGAGTAGGTCATGGTGGAGGGAGCATAGTTCCTGAGACCGGTGAGAATGAGGTCCAGAAGGCGGGGAGGTTGGCAAAAACAAGGAACACTCTGTACTCAAAAACAGGGACAAAGAAAGCTTGGGAGGGTTGATTTTTGTCTCCAGGAGGGAGTTCCCATTAATTACCTTTTGTCTTCCCAGTCAGGATGTTTTTGGTGACGACAGTAGGAAATTGACTTTGGAATTTACACTTTCTTGGCTGAAACTCCTGGCCTCTAGAGGAGGCTTTCTTGAGCCACAGCACGGTTGACACTGGCTCATTTATCATGAGGGGCTGCCCTGTCCTTTGTAGAGCGCTTAGCAGCATCCTTGGCCTCCGCCCACTAGATGCCAGTAGCGTCCTCCCTTCTTTGCCCAGTGTGACCTCCAGAATGTCTCCTGTGCCGCCAAGTGGAAGCAGTGCCACCAGGTGTCCTCTGGAGAAGAAAATCACCCTTGGCTGAGAACCACTGATCTTAAGTAACATACACCATTCTGGCCATGCACAGGGTTCCTGAGTGTTACTTTTGAAAGACTAAGACGATGGCATTCATTCTAGTTCCTGCACAGAGAACTCAGCCGCCCTGATGTGGACATCAGTGTACCCACAGCTGATAAGGGGGGGTGAGAGGTTCTTAGGGACAGCTGATGGTATTCTCAGCTCACAGAGGAAACGGAGCTCTGGTTCTCAGAGGGTCTTTGTTCTGGTGAGTGTTGCTGAGGTTATAGCCTTGCCTTGTGGTGGTGGGTTGTTTTGTTTTCTGTGTGGATTTGAGAAGCAACTTCAGTGTGATATCAGCTAGGGGCAAGAGGCTCTTCTCACTAATGGGGTTCTGCAAGCCTGTTTGTTCTAAATCCAACATGACACTAGCCTTAGCTTGTGTACCTGTTGCTGGTAAAATTGTTTTCTTAGTGAGTTAGTGATGTCAAGGTCTCTTACTCCTTTATAACTCTTGTTTTATTATCCAAAGACACTTGCATTTTGACTCTTTTTCTTCTTTTTTAACTTTCAGTTAGTTTTTAACAAGACACTGCATTTCATAGACAGCAAACGTGATAGAGATTAAGGAACAAGGCCAAGGCTGAAGCTGAAAGGACCTTGCACGACCACTGATGCCATCTGTTGGTGGCTGGCAGAACTGATGCCCTTCCACGCTTTGTTTATTGCACAGAAAGTCCAAAATTGTTAGCAGACCTTTCTTGCACCCAGGGAGCTCGGGATTGTTATTTAAGAAAGAATCCCAACATACTGGGCTTTGGGGCATTAACAGAACAACAGGGAGATCTCAGCTAAAAACCATTCTATTCCGTAGAATTAGCACGCAACTGATATTTGTGAAATCTGATTAGTCAGGGACTATGAACTCATTCCAATCAAGGAAGGTAAGAACTCGAATAAAGTAACTATTGTATTTTATCCTCTTTCAACGTGCTTTCAGAAACGCTTGTTTCTATACCAATCCATTTCCGTCCACATATCCCCTTTTTCTGATATCAAACTGAGATTCCTAGAGATTAAGTTTCCTGGGTCCACATACCCAGTTGATAAGGAGAGTCAGAGTAGTCCAACTAGTGGGTCCCCAACCCTGCTTGCATATAAAACTCACCTGGGAAATTAAAAAGAAAAAAAAAAAATCCCAGTGGTTGGCCTCACTGCCACATATACTGATTTAATTGGTCATGGGAAGGACTGGGTCAGGGGTTTCTCTTTCAGAATTACAGTGATTCTAACGTGTTGCCTGGGTTCAACTGGTACAACTCAGAGTCTGATCTGTAGACCAGCAGCAGAGCATCATTTGGAAGCTTGTTAGAAATGCAGAATCTCAGGCCCCATCCCAGAACTTCTGAGTCAGAATCCACAATGTAACAAGATTCCCAGGTGAAGTTTAGAAGCACTGGGTTTTGCCTCTGAGGCAAGGTTTCCTGAGCTGCCCATTGGTATCCCCACTGGTGACTCCAGGTGTTATTTTTACCATTCAGATAGCATTCAAGGATTGGGTGATCTGGATTCCCTCTGCCCTGTGGGTTCTCCTGGATTGAGAACCCTGGTGCTCCCTTCCTCCCCCTTAAAATCTTTCTCAGCACTTGCATGTAGAGTGTTTTCCCAGTTTTTAGGTGCATCATAGTATCATCACCAAACCAAGCCTTCAGTCTAGGTGCCTCCAGGCTCTTCCTGTTAAGAGCTATGGCATCCAGCTGTGATGAAACCTTCACCTTGTATTCATCCCTAAAACTCTCACTTTACCTCTAGCTTAAAGCCTGCTTGGATTAGAAAGGAAGGAGGTAGCGCCTCTTTTTTTTTCTCCCCTTCCAAAATAGAAAGTACTCTGGGCCAGTGTTTGTTGTTTGAATATTTGAATGAAATAAAGCCTGTGTGGGCATCTGGGAAACTTTTTGACATTACAAACAGGTTTCATCCACCCTAACTGGACTTGGATTTCGGTGGAAGGACCTCTTACCCAGCAAATCCATCTATTGTCTTTCTAAAAGAGATCTTTTTTAGTTCATTTCTTCAAATCCAGTGCTATATAAGTGATCTTTTCTAAATCCGTAGTTGCATTTTGGGTAGTGCCTGAAAGAGACACAGAAGTCCCTGTTCAAACTCTTTTGGGAAACTGAGCATCTTGGCTTCTTTTCCACCCGTCCACTGCCGTTTTTAAGAACAAGCCCCCTTTGATGAAGGGCCATTCCGAGCCAGGCAGGGCCAGCGGTTTCTCCCCTCTTCTACGCTCCCCTCCACCATCTCCTCTCCCTCTTCCAACCTTCCTCCTCGCCAGAACAAAACAACGACAAACTAAATTGGAAAGAAACAAGGGAGGTTTGTCCCCATCTGTGACATCCTTTGAAAGGGTGTTACTGAAAGAGGATTCAAAAGTGCATGGAGGGTTTCTGTGTCTCTCTTTTTCTGGAAGCCTTGGGAGGTCTCTGTGCACCCAATCTGGAGAGGCTGGAGTGGTCATTTCTGCACAGAAGCCATTCATTAGTGGCTGCCACCAAGAAGATCGTGCCAATTGCTTGTCATGCCTCTGAATTCAGAGGTTTTGAAAAGACCCTAAACAGGGCTTGTGACTCTCTCCAGTCTAGTTGTTCCGCCCCCCTTCCTTCTCCGGCCGCTCTGTTCTCTGCTCAGTGTTTCTCCTCTGTTGCCCACAACAACCTCAGCAGCTGGTACCAGAGCGAGGGGAGCAGGAGGCCAGGTTACCTCGGAGTCAAGAAATCCTCACTGAGCAGAGCCAGACAAAGGAATAGGTTTCTCTGAAAATTTCTGACTCAGACCAGCCTCTGCAGCTCCCCTCAACCGCCACCTTGCATTTCCAGAGAGGCCTGTTTCTTCTGGTCCCTGAGAAACCAGTTGCTGAGATACCCAGGGCCCCACCTCTAGAGGCATGTGTTTACCAACAGTGCTGCGTAAACTAACACGTTTCTTGTCTGCTCACAATTCTCTCCACACACACAGTCCGTAGGCTTTTCTGCGGTGGAGGGTGTTACTGAATCTAATATCACTCTCCCGATGCAGAGAGACAGACTGGGGCAAGAATTAGCCCAGGGCCACCCGGGTGGAATAGGCAGCCAGGCTGTAAGGTTTTTCTTTTGCTCTTGACCACAAGAAAGCGCTTTGTTGAGAGGAAGTGCCAATGTCGTCATGGAAATAAATGATTAGGTGGTGGCAGCCAGATGAATTGAGCTGCTCTTAATTTGGGGGACCTCTTCCATTAATATTTCTAAATCTCGGTCTACAAATGAGAATAGGATGACTTGATCTGGGACACTTCTTGCAATTCTTTTGCACCTCAGTTAGTAAATTTCCTTTCCCTTTGAATACCACAACACTCTTTCAGACCCAGAGAACGAGCAGGTAGAGTGCTGAAAGAGACCAAATCAAAGAAGGTGATTTTTCTGAAGGAGGGGAAAAAGCATGAAACATGAAAATAGCATTCCTCATTTAGATCCTGCCTTCTGATATTTTAAGTGTACCAGTTCCTTTAAATTACAAGGACTGGCGGGCTCTTTGGATATTTGTCAATGACAAGTGAAGTATGGGTTAAGTAAAGGCATTTTCTTCTGCAGTGTTCATTTTTCTATTTCAATGGTTTGCCTCAGTCCTTTTCTTTAATTAATGCTGTTTATGCTCACTGATGAATAATTCAGAGTCATACAAGCAACAGATGTCAGAGGATTCAAAACAACTTTCTCTGAATTATTTATTATTTCCAAAAAAGTAACAGGTTTGTTGAACAAGTAATTGGCAACACAGATGTAGATCAAGGTTTGTCAACAGGAAACAAGGTCTACTACTGCTTTCCTTTTTGTGCATGTTACTAGGCAGGACTACATTGTACAGGGAGAGTTTGTCTTACATGTGTAGGGAGTCAATTATTCATTCCAGGTGCTGCGTGGGAGCTGGACCTTGTTTGTTTTTCTGGTTGACAAAACATAAATAGGAGTTTCTTAAAAATATAATGAATGAAGGCAGCCTTATAAATACTTATCAGACATATGATTTAATGCAGGCCCTGAGAAAGAGGGAACATCTTTGCAGACTTATGCTGAGAATAGAGAGACCTAGGGGAAAAAAACCTGATGAGGTTTGTGTGCAAAAATGTTCTCTGCAGTTTTGTTTATAACAGAATTTTTAAGAGGAAAAAATGCAAATGGCTAATCATGAAAAGTTAGCTGAGTTTATTTTGATAAATCCAAGCAGTAGAATATTAAATAGCCATTAAGATTAAATGTATGTTCTGCTATATTTAAAATGGATAACCAAAAATGACCTACTGTATAGCACATAGAACTCTGCTCAATTGGATGGGAGGGGAGTTTGGGTGAGAATGGATACTTGTGTATGTATGGCTGAGTCTTTCCGCTGTTTGCCTGAAACTATCATGTTGTTTGTTAATTGGCTATTCCCCAATACAAAGTAAGGTTATTTTTTTAAAGATTAAATGTATATATTTTTGATACTGAAAAACATTAGGAAATTCCCTGGTGGTTCAGTGGTTAGGATTTGCACTTTCATTGCCGAGGCCCTGGGTTCGATCCCTGGTCAGGGAGCTAAGATCCTGCAAGCTACAAGGCGCAGCCGAAAACAAGAAAGAAAAATATTAAGAGATAGAAGATGGTATGAAGTAAGAGAGGCTGTATTTCTGTAGAAAAAATACATGTATATGGTTCTTCTGTAGATACGGAGAAAAGTCAAGAGGTTAATAATTATTAGGTGGTGTAGGGTCCAGGTGGCTTTTCTCCTGCCTCTCATATTTTCTCATCCTTTCCACTATAAATAGACATGAATTTAGTTCAATTCAGTCGCTCAGTCGTGTCCGACTCTTTGCGACCCCACAGACTGCAGTACAACAGGCTTCCCTGTCCTTTACCCACTCCCAGAGCTTGCTCAAACTCTTCTCCATTGAGTTGGTGATGCATCCAACCATCTCATCCTCTGCCATCCCCTTCTCCTCTTGCCTTCAGTCTTTCCCAGCATCAGGGTCTTTTCCAATGGATCAGTTCTTTGCATCAGGTGGCCAAAGTATTGGAGTTCAGCTTCAGCATCAGTCCTTCCAATGAATATTCAGGGTTGATTTCCTTTAGGATTGACTGGTTGGATCTCCTTGAGAGTCTGGACTCTCAATAGTCTTCTCTAACACCACAGTTCAAAAGCATCAGTTCTTCAGTGCTCAGCTTTCTTTATAGTCCAGCTCTCACATCCATACATGACTACTGGAAAAACCGTTGCTTTGACTAGACAGACATTTGTTGGCAAAGTCATGTCTCTGGTTTTTAATATGCCATCTAGGTTTGTCATAGCTTTTCTTCCAAGGAGCAAGTGTCTGTTAGTTTCATGGCTCCAGTCACCATCTGCAGTGATTTTGGAGCCCAAGAAAATAAAGTCTCTCAACTGTGTGCATTGTTTCCACATCTATTTGCCATGAAGTGATGGGGCCAGATGCCATGATCTTAGTTTTCTGAATGTTGAGTTTTAAGCCAACTTTACCACTCTCCTCTTTCACTTTCATCAAGAGGCTCTTTAGTTCTTCTTCGCTTTCTGCCATAAGGGTGGTGTCATCTCCATGTCTGAGGTTATTGATATTTCTCCCAGTAACTTGATTCCAGCTTTTGCTTCATCCAGCCCGGCGTTTCGCATGATGTACTCTGCATAGACATTAAATAAGCAGGGTAACAATATACAGCCTTGACATATTCCTTTCCCTATTTGGAACCAGTCTGTTGTTCCATGTCCAGTTCTAACTGTTGCTTCCTGACCTGCATACAGGTTTCTCAAGAGGCAGATAAGGTGATCCAGTATTTCCATCTCTTGAAGAATTTTTCACAGTTTGTTGTGATCCACAAAGTCAAAGGCTTTGGCATAGTCAATAAAACAGAAGTAGATGTTTTTCTGGAACTCTCTTGCTTTTTCAGTGACCCAACGGATGTTGACAGTTTGATCTCTGGTTCCTCTGCCTTTTCTAAATCCAGCTTGAACATCTGGAAGTTCATGGTTCATGTACTACTGAAGCCTGGCTTGGAGAATCTTGAGCATTACATTGCTAGCTTGGGAGATGAGTGCAACTGTGCAGTAGTTTGAGCATTCTTTGGCATTGCCTTTCTTTGGGATTGGAATGAAAACTGACCTTTTCCAGTCCTGTGGCCACTGCTGAGTTTTACAAATTTGCTGGCATATTGAGTACAGCACTTTAACAGCATCATCTTCTAGGATTTGAAATAACTCAACTGAAATTCCATCACCTCCACCAGCTTTGTTCTTAGCAATGCTTCCAAAGGCCCACTAGACTTTGCATTCCAGGATGTCTGACTCTAGGTGAGTGATCACACCACTGTGGTTATCTGGGTCATGAAGATCTTTTTGTACAGTTCTTCTGTGTATTCTTGCCACCTCTTCTTAGTATCTTCTGCTTCTGTTAGGTCCATACCATGTCTGTCCTTTATTGTACCCATCTTTGCATGAAATGTTCCCTTGGTATCTCTAATTTTCTTGAAGAAATCTCCAGTCTTTCCCATTCTGTTGTTTTTCTCTATTTCTTTGTACTGATCACTAAGAAGTCTTTCTTACTCTCCTTGCTTTTCTTTGGAACTCTGCATTCAAATGGATATATCATTCCTTTTCTCCTTTGCCTTCTCTTCTTTTCTCAGGTATTTGTAAGGCCACCTCAGACAACCATTTTGCCTTTTGCATTTCTTTTTGGGGGATAGTCTTGATCACTGCCTCCCATACAATGTCACGAACCTCTGTCCAAAGTTCAGGGACTCTAGCAGATCTAATACTTTGACTCTATTGTCACTTCCACTGTATATAGTCTTAAGGGATTTGATTTAGGTCATACCTGAATGATCTAGTGGTTTTCCCTAGTTTCTTCAATTTAAGTCTGAATTTGGCAATAAGGAGTTCATGATCTGAGCCACAGTCAGCTCCTGGTCTTGTTTTTGCTGACTGTATAGAGCTTCGCCATCTTTGACATGTATTAGAGTAAAAATCCAGACTGCTCAGAAATCCACAGTATGGAGTCAGTGAATTTCTCTCTCATTTAGCGGTTTGACATAGGTATTCCAGATATATAAGAGGGTTCTGTTCAGATATTCACAGACTGGGGTTCCTTCTATCCTGTGTCTCTCCTTTCCCCAGGCCCTTATCCTCTTGTACATGGTCAAGGCTGGGTGCTGCCACAAGAAGGAAGAAGGGGAGTGGAAGAGACTCTGCTGCCAGAGTGGGACATATCACTTCAGCTCACACCCCTTAGCAGAGAAACAGTCACATAGCTATAGCCAACTGCCAGCCACAAGCCAGGCAGGGAACAAAATCCTGATAGGTATCTAAGTGGCCAGTGACAGTGCTAATCTATGGAGGAAGGAGAAAATGAATCTTGCTGGAAAGTTTTCAGTCTCTGCTAAAGGTATTACCTGTATAAGAAAATATAATTTTTTCCTAAAGGGATAAAACTTTGAATTAGGTGTCTTCAGAGGGCAGTTCATTTAGGAGTTAAACTTTACCAAGGAAGTATAAAATTTGGATACCTCCTTCAAGGGATTTAGAATTCTCTACAGTAAGTAGGCCAGTAACAATTCAAAGACTTTTATGCAAAGGGCCAGAAGAGGAGCCAGATCAATGCAGAGGAGAAAATTGGCTAGGATCTTGGAATAAGGCTTAGGGTGAATTGAAAAGTTTGCAGTCCTGCTTCATTGAACTACAAGGATTACTTGTACCTTTGGAAGAAGTAAAACTATTTGTGTTTTGTGACATTTTACAGTACTGTGATTCCCCCTTTACACCTTAGAGGATCTGAATCATGATTTCCTACTGACCTAACTATAAGATACTGATTGACCATCAGTTAGCTGTTGTTTATTGTCTTTGTTAAATCTGTAGTGATCTGTAACATAGAATATTTTAGAAGGGCTACAATTTGAACAGAACTCAGCAATAATTTATCAGTTATTTTAAAAATAAATTTAAAAAATAGTTTTAAAGTTTTAAAATATGGTTATCTGGAGTAGAATATTTCTAGACTTGTGTGGAAGGCAAACCAGAAGTATATTATAAAGAGGTTTTTTTTCTCCTTTGGTTTGAAACTTTTCTATCTTTGTTATATTTTTAGTAATCAAAGATATATTACCTCCTTCACAACAGGATCAGATTTTGCATATCTTTTACCTAGCATCAGATTTTTCAAGTCTGTTTCATTTAGGGCTAACAAAACTGAAAAACTGTTCTGGTTTTACATATTAAACTTCTGAAAGTCAAATGGTGGGTTTTAGTCTCTTTTTTTTTTTTTAAAGTATAGATGATTTATAATGTTGTGTTGGTTTCAGGTGTACAGCAAAGTGATTTATAGTCACATTATGGAGTATTACAAGATACTGAATATAGTTGCCTGTGCTATATAGTAGGTCCTTACTGTTAATCCACCCCAAATATGTCCTCTTAAGACATACTGGAATCCAAATGCCTGTGACTTGGCATTAATACTTCCCTGATAGTTCATGAGATGCAACAAAATGTTTGAAGGAAGACATTAAGAATCATTCGGTACTTTGGGGTTTTTTGTTTTGTTTGGCTTCAGGAAATTCAGGATGCAGAAGCCCCATAGGGAAGAATTGTTGCAAATGAGGCCCAGATTTGAAAATTGCTGGTTGTAAATTGTGCTTATCCTTGTAATAAAGATTTCTACAGTTGGAAAGAATTTTAAAATTGGGTGATCCACTTGCCTTATTTTGCAGATGAGGAACTGAGATGCAAACAGGTCAAGTCACTAACTGAGGTCACATCATTCATTTATGGCAAAATTCATAACCAATGGCTTTGACTTTCTGTCCTCAAGTCACGGTGTCCCACACCACGCCATGTCTCTCTATCTTATGCCTCTGTGGATTGCCATCTTGCTTCCCACCAGTGACAAGAGCCTCAGATAGAAACTCCAATGAAGAGAGAGCAATAATTTTACAGCTCCTGACCCATGGGACTGATGGGTTGGCATCAGGATTAAGTGGGAGTGAGGGCACCATGTTTATACCCGAGCTCTCCCTGCCCCTTTCTTGATGCTTTGTCTACTGAACATCTGCAGAGATGTTTTGGATTCATAGTACTAAATGAACACATTTGGGGCAGAAATCAGGCTTGCAGCCAATTTTGTAAGAAGTTTCATTGCCAACACATAGATCCAAAGGAGAAAAAAGCCCTCTTTATCTATAGTATATTTCCACACAACTCTAGAAATACCCTGCTCCAGATAACCATATTGTAAAACTTTAAAACTCTTATTTTTTAAAGTTTATTTTAAAAATAACTGATAAATTATTGCTAAGAGTTCCATTCAATTGTAGCTCTTCTAAAAAGAAGTTTCATTGCCCAACACATAAAAAATTTCAAAGTTGAGCACTGAGAGTTAAAATCTCACAGTGACTATGAAAATAAAAGACTTTCTTCTTGTTGTAAAGTGGTCAAAGAACTAAAAAGCTATTCCATCTTTAAAAATAATGTTCTTTTTCTTTTTTGATCAATTTTAAGATGAATTATATCTTTGGGGGTGTGATTCTGGTTTAATTGGTACAAATATTATGGAAAATGTTTTATGACCTATAGGTTTGATTTCAAAGACCATAAATCCATCTGTCATCTGTCCATCTGTCCATCACCTAGCTACCTGTCTGAGGGCAGAATGGAAGCTTTACAGGGAAGTACCAACAGCTTGAATTGGTAGGTAACCTGTGCAGACTTAGTACTTTATACTCTGATTTTTCTACTTGAATAGCATATAGATCTTAATTTTCAAAATATAGCTCTCTTAGTAACGGAGAGTTACTTAACGGAGTAAGCTTCCCTGGTGGCTCAGATGGTAAAGCGTCTGCCTGCAATGTGGGAGACCTGGGTTCGATTCCTGGGTTGGGAAGATCCCCTGGAGAAGGAAATGCCAATCCACTCCAGCACTCTTGCTTGGAAAATCCCATGGAGGGAGAAGCTTGATAGGCTACAGTCCGTGGGTTTGCAAAGAGTCTACAGTCCATGGGTTCACAAAGAGTCGGCACAACTGAGTGACTTCATTTCTCTTTAGTAACAGAAGAGAAATGTAATGTAGCCAACACTGTTGATTGTCATAAAATAGCCATTCTCCCTTTATCCCTATTAACCCTTTTCTTTATTCAGTTTCCTTGCTTGAAATATGGCATAATACCTAGCTCAGAAAGTGCGAATGTGGTAGATGCTTGTGTTAGTTCTCACTGTCTAGCTTCACCTAATTTGATTTCTGTTAAGCTTGAGATCATTTATGGTCAACTTTTTCCAGATTAAAAGCATAAGCCTTTGTTGAACTATCTTGTCATTCTAAATTGGGACCATTTTGACTTTGTATTAAAGAATTCATCTTTAGTTCAGTTACCACATAAACTGGCTTAATCCTCTAGGGGCTGCTGTCATTGTTAATTTACATCCGACCTTGTTCTGAAAAAAATATTTAAAGCAGTAGAACCCTGATTTAGAACTTGCTGGTGCTTGCTTTGCCTATTTGTCTGGACCTGTAAAAATTAGTCCAGTTCCGTAAGAAATCAGACTAAAGATTCTGATAAAAACTTCACATGCCACCCTAAGTACCAGAGCGTCTTTTGATTCTTGGTCATCGCGTTAACAAAGGTAGATACAATCAGTATTCCCATCTTACAAATAGGGGAAGAAGAGAGGCTCAGAGAGACATGGTGACTTACCTACTTCCACCCACTTGGCCAGATTCTGTGTGTCTGTGCGTATGTGAGTTTCCTTGTCCTCAGGCTACTGAGAGCATCTGTCACAGGCATAGTGGGAAGAATGTGGAGCATACCAGAAAGCGTCTGGCTTTTCATCTGGATTTGTGGGTTTATTTCATAATAGGGTATCTGCCAGACCATGTGCCTGGGAGTCAGCAATAGCTGCAGTTGATGGATGTTTCTGGGGGAGAAGAACAGACTTGCCAAGTCAGTCTGGCATGTCAGGAGTTGAGAGACATTAGAACTACAGAAAAAACATTATTGAAGATGACTCGTAAGATGTCAAGAGGGAAAAAAAATTACTTCTTGGGTTAGAAAAGTGAAAGCGATCACACTCTGTGAGCCCTGCTCTGTGAAATGGCTTCTCAAGGACAGCTTAAATGTATTAGATTAGTCTGCAGTGTGGATTAAGGGACTGTGGGATTTAATAACTTGTGTATTAAAGAATGGCCCTGTGGATGTTACTCTACCATAAAAACGTAACCACTCTAATTGAATTTAGAAGTGATATTAAAATTCCTCTTTTGGTGATTCTTTCTAGATATATTAAATAAAATAACAAAAGTCACAGTTGATTAAATGGAAACTTCAGTATGCGAGTTATTAAGCACTAAATTTTGCTGGTAGAGGTTTTATTTTATTTATTCTGGAATGAACAAGGAAATTTCTCCTTTTACACAATTTATGGTCATTCCACTATTTCAGTGAGCCAAAGAATGTACTGAGAGCCTTAACAGTGTTTTGTATATTATCTCACTGTTGGGCTGTATGTATAATGAACACTCAATATCAGTTGATGGTGGTATTTCATGAACTGAATTCTCTCTTATGGGCAAATAAAGGAACAGGCTGTTAAGTGAACATACAGCGCTTAGGGCGCTTTTAAGGAGTAACAGTGGAAAAATACACCTTTTCTTCCTCCTCCCATGTCAATATGTGTAATACTTTTGCTAGCCTTATGTCTGCACACAGAGGCCTGAGAAGATGACATTGATCTGGGGTGATATGCATGGCTGGGATGCTGCTGTCCACATGCTCCGTGGACCACTACATAGTCCCAGAGTTCCATCGACTCCAGAGAGCCTGTGGAAATCATGAAGCACCCATGGCAGTTATAAGCAAGGGAGTCTTTTTCTTTCTGTCTAAGCAAGGGGGATCTTCTCCCTTCCATCATGGGGCAGACCTGAGGTGGGGAGTGGGGGAGGCAGGAAGGTTACATTTATGTGTCTGAAGTCAGATATGTAAAGAGGAATATAGTTGAAAAATGTCTATGCATTTTGAGCAGGTGGTAGCCATTAGGAGCACCTCGTAAAGCGGCTTCCTTTTGCTCTTCAGGCTGCCTCCTGGAGTCCCCAAGGTGGCATGTCTTATATTACAGAGTATTGTGGAACTGAGTCATAAATATCAATATGAAAAGAACCCATAAAAATATGGACACTGGTTAGAACTTAACACAAATAAGTCCTATTGTTTAAGTTAGATTTCCTTTTCCCTCCATGGACAAGAACCTCTCCTCTTTTCTGTTATTGCTCAGATGTAGGGAAATTTATTTCGTCTTGCAAAAACCTTATGCCAAAGAAACAAGTCAGTGTTTCACTGTGTCTTGAGCTCAGTAGAAGGATGTCCAAGTACTTAATCCAACTCCTTTGAGTGATTGACTTCTGGTAGAACTGTTAATTTGCAAATTCTTAAAGCAGAAAGTTTACATTTTTCCAGCTGCCAAACTTTGGGCTTCCTGATGAATCACTGGGACAGACTTTCTGGGTCAAGTGTGAGTGGTGCTCTGGGGCTGCTGGTCCAAGGCTGGGGAAGCATGACAAGCTTTTTCAGATGCCTGGCCAGAGTTCAAACCCGTTGGCTTGGGGACCAGCCTCTAGGGCCCAGGTGACTTCCCCTAGAAAACGTCTTCACAAGTCTTTCCCTGTATAGAATCATCACAGGCTGAAGGAAAGGGTTAGGACCACTGATCAGAAAAGGGCTGCACATTTTTCCTTCTCTGTCTGCCACAGAGATGTTACAAGTCAAGGAGAAAACTTACTTGAAAGCTGTGGATTACAGAGCAGCTCAAAAAGAGCCATTGGCGACGGAATTTTCTCCTTGTTGAATATGTTCTTTGCCCCTAGAATACCAAGCCAGAAGGCAGGAAAAGATGAAAAATAAGTCCCTCTTTCACAATACATTTGAGTCAACCCGCCAAAGAGGAAACAAGAGATTTCTCAACTAACAAATAAATGGCATTACTGCATTTGGGAATTAGGAAAAGGCTCCTTGATAAAGTTATTTGAGAATTAATCATCAGTGGACACCTCATAGACACAGAGCACGTCAGAATTCACCTCATCTTGTTTGGAAACTGGCAACTTAGTGATTATATAACATGAAACGCAAGACATGCCAGCTGGCCCTCAGTGTGTCCCCCGGAGGAGTCACAAGGCTCTCTAACTCTTTCTTGAGGCAGTTAGTCCTGCCAAACAGATTTCAGTGGCCTGAGGTATGTTGGGCATGAACCTCAGAGATGACATATCTACCTTTGTGATTTTGTCCTCAATAACCTTTGCCAACACCCAAGAGAAGTACATGAGAGGCACTCATTGGGTGCCCCCTACTTGCTAAAAATATACCATCTTAAGCTGCTGCTGCTGCTGCTAAGTCACGTCAGTCGTGGACCAACTCTGTGCGACCCCATAGACAGCAGCCCACCAGGCTCCCCCGTCCCTGGGGTTCTCCCGGCAAGAACACTGGAGTGGGTTGCCATTTCCTTCTCCAATGCATGAAAGTGAAAAGTGAAAGTGAAGTTGCTCAGCCGAGTCTGACTCTTCACAACCCCTGGACTGCAGCCTACCAGGCTCCTCCGTCCATGAGAGTTTCCAGATGAGAGTACTGGGTGGGCCGCCAGTGCTGCCTCTAACCATCTGAAGCATTTTAACCAATTGAGTGGCCTGGAGCACAGTCACATTGTTACGCTACTATCACCACCATATCCCTGCAAGTTTTCATCTCCAAAACGGACACTCTGTGCCCATTAAAGAATAATTCCCTGTGTCTTCCCTACCCCCGGCAACCATCATTCAACTTTCTGTCTCTATGATTTGACTATTCTAGGGGCTTCATAAAAGTGGGATCATACAGTATTTGTACTGTGACTGGCTTATTTCATTTGGTATAACGTCCTCAAAGTTCATCCACGTTGTAGCCTATGTCAGAATGCCCCTTCCTTTTTCAGGTTCAGTAATGTTCCATTATCTGTAGGGAACACATTTTCTTTATCCATTCCTCTGTTGATAGATGGATGAACTGCTTCTACCTTTTGGCTGCTGTGAACTTGAGTGTACAGACATTTGTTTGATTCCCTGTACTTCAGTCTTTTAGGCATATATCAAAGTGTGGAATTGCTGGGTCATATGGTAACAGGTGCTCTTTTAAAGAGGAGAAGTATCATGAGAACCTGTGAGGAGTACAGGACCTGATTGCTTGCTATGTCCCCCTTTTCTCCAGTTGTAGCCTGCGTGCTTCTATGGCCACAGACATGGTGGGGAAAGGTGACCTTGTCCCAGGCTGAGATTACAGATGTAAATCTTCTCAGTTTGACCACACATCCAATTAGCCTTCTGAAGCAGAGGATGACAAAGTAAATTGAGGATCATATCATATAAACGACCCCTCCCTCCATTCCTTTTTTTTTTCTTTCCTCTTTCTTTTGAAAACTATGATTTTATTATTTTGGTCTCTACATAGCTGTTTTGGTCTCTGTTCAGTTCAGTTGCTACAGTCATGTCCAACTGTTTGTAACCTCATGGACTGCAGCATGCCAGGCTTCCCTGTTCATCACCAACTCCTGGATCCTACTCAAACTCACGTCCATTGCGTCGGTGATGCCATCCTCTGTCGTCCCCTTCTCCTCCTGCCTTCAGTCTTTCCCAGCATCAGGATCTTTTCCAGTGAGTCAGTTCTTCACATCAGATGGCCAAAGTATTAGAGTTTCAGCTTCAGTGTCATTCCTCCAATGAATATTCAGTACTGATTTCCTTTAGGATTGACTGGTTTGATCTGCAGTCCAAGGGACTCTCAAGAATCTTCTCCAACACCACAGTTCAAAAGGATCAATTCTTTAGTTCTCAGCTTTGTTTATAGTTCAGCTCTCACATCCATACTTGGTCTAACCTCCAGTAAATCAGTGGCACTCCAAGTTGGCTATACATTGGAGTCACCTGGTTGCTACTGCCATCCAAACTCCACATCCAGAGATTCTGATTTAATTCGTTTGAAGCCTGACCTGGGCATGGGGGTTTGGGAAAGCCCCCCAGGTGAGTCTACTGGGCAGCCAGGATTCTGAAGGATCAGGTAAATGACTGAATATAAATGAATATTTTCTCCATCCTTTTCTTTTTGTCTTCTTCTTAGTTATTTCTTTAGAACACATCTGCAGATTTGTAAATCTCAACCCAAATTTGAGTCTTTTAATAGACTTTTTTTTTTTTCTTCATTAATGAGGCCTCATGATGTAATTTTGAAACCAGGAGTGAGAAGACCTCGTACATTGTGTTTGACATTATCTAAACAGGGCTGATGAATTACTTGTCAGGATCACAGGTTTCTTGTGTTTTGGCTTTAAAATTAGAGTATGGCTTGGCAAACCAGTTAGAAGAATGAAATTAAAGATTTTGTTAAAAAGTCTTCTCTAGCTCTAACATGCCATGACTCTAAATGAATAGGTGGAATTGACGAGGAGTGAGACATGCTTCGACTGTAGTTCCATAAGTGTGAATTACATCATATTCTGGCCATAATGAGCAAGAGGATAAAGGACCTCCCCACACAGTGCTGCTGTGAGTTCTGTTCCAGAAGCAGCCTCAGGGCAGTTCTGATCAGTTACTAAAAGGGTACAAAATAAAGATCTCAAAAGCTCTGTAGTTAATCAGAAAGCAGGAATGTCTTGCTAGGTAGACTGTGAGAGAGTCTTGGGGCTTTTAAATGATGGAGAGAACGTAGCAGCACTCAGAAGCCCCCCGTCTCCATGAAAATTGTCACCTCTTTGCTACCATCTACCTTGTGCTACATGCTATTTAAATCAGTATTTCTTCTTGGAAATTCTTTCAAAGCTTATACTTATTTCTCTCCTCTAATCCTGTTTGAGAAATGTGAACGACTTGGTTTTTTATGTTTGGTTTTTTCCTCTCTCCAGATTAACACAGCTAATGTTGAATTATAGTGCCAGGAGCTGTTAGTATAGAAAAGCAGAGAATGTAGTCCTCCCCTGGACACCTCTGGCATGGAATTTTACTTCCATGGTGACTTCTTAGGCCCATGGGAAAGTGAGAGGAGGCGGCCTCCTGGGGGCAGCCGACTCAGCCTCTGGAACAGGGAGCTGGAGCCAGCCCCATAGTGTGTGGCCGTCAGGATGACGCAGAGAGGCGTGTGAACACAGCCAGCTGCTGCAGCTGGTGCACTTGACTCTGGGCAGTGCGTTCCCAGGAACCCGTAGGACGCTGAGGACTAAGAGTGATGTAACCCAGATTTGCCAGATGTGGGAGCCAATGTGAGTCACGCTGGACGGTTCATTAAGAACGTTTTCTGGGTCATCTGGGCAGGGAACACTGGCTGCTTCCCCTGCCATCTGGGGTTAGAGGCACCCAAGTCCATACACCAGGCATCCCCAAGTTTATGAACATCTGTCTAAAATGACAGCCTGGTTCCCTGAGATGACACAGTGCAGAACCCAGACCTTCTGATGGCCCCTGGTTTATAATTTGTTAAAAAGATTTCACCACTTTGGGTAGTGGAGGATGGGGGGGAGTCAGTTAATAAAAACATACGTGGAAGTTGCTGTGAGGTTTCTGTACATTCTGCTAAGAACCAGAAGTGGGATGGGAGGTTGTAAAAAGCCAAAATTCTGCAGGCATTGTGGCCAATGAAATGCCAGGGATTGTGGTCTTCTTTTCCTTAGATGTGTGCAAGATGCCTCCTGGTGAATAACAACTGTATTTCTGAGAAGTTGTGAGCTGTCTTTAAAAGCTGTGTTCATGTGGGTATATAACATACAATCAGAAAAGTGCATGTGTGCATAACTGGGTAAAATTTCACACCCAAGTAACTGTAGTGGTTGAATGGTGGCTCCCAGGAAGAGATGTCCTCCTGAACCTATGAATGTGATCTTATTTGGAAAAGGGTCTTTGAGATTAAATTAAGGCTCTTGAGATCATCCTGGGTGGCCCCTAAATCCAATGACCAGTGTCCTTACAAGAGACAGAAGAGAAGAGGCCACGGGAGAGAAGACCATGTGATGATAGAGACGGAGATTTGAAAGATACAGCCACAAGGAACAGCTGGAGTCACCAGAAGCTAGAAAAGGCAAGGAACAGATGGTCCCAAAGAGCCTTCAGAGGGAGCCTGACCCTGTAGACATCTTGATTTCTGACTTCTGGCTTCCAGAACTGAGAGAATAAATCTGTGTTGGCTTAAGCCACCAAGTTTGTAGCAATTTGATACGGAAACTAAAACAATAACCAACACCCAGCTCAAGAAATAGGATCCTCATGCCACATTCCTGCCTTCTCATCACCCCGGGATAACCACTGTCCTTACTTCCAACACTGTAGATAGAATTTGTGCCCTGAGAACCTAATTAAATGGAATCATATGTACGTGATCTTCCGTAGTGGGCTGCTTCCACTCAGCTCTGTGTTTGTGAGACATGTCCTATTGTTGTATGTTTGATCATTCCCATTGCTGTGTAGTCTTTCATGGTGTGAAGATGCCACAATTTATTTATTCTTCTGGGGACTTTGAGTAGCTTCCTGTTTGGAGTTATTACAAGTAGTGCCTTTAGGGAACATATTGTGTATTTTGTTGGTGATATTCTCAGGAGTTGAAATGTTGTATGTTCAGCTTTAGTAGATATTGTCAGTTTTACAGTTCATTTTTAAAATATCCAATCATATTTGGAATCCTTTTGTTAAAAGAGAACCCAGTGGGGAATTCAATAGCTGTTCTTTGATGTGGATGTTTTGTAAGATCCAAATGTTGGACATAGGATTTTCTAGGAACAAGGACCCTCTTCCTTAGGTGGGAGCTCTGCATTCTCAATGTGTCAGAAGACCCTATCACAAGTGGGCAAGTGTTACAGCCCCCAGTTTTTGAGACTCAGAGAAGGTGCAAAGCTGCAAACTGTGAATTCTAAATGCTCTTCACCCGTCACTGGAAAGATGAATAGCGCAACGTTGGTGCCTTCTGCTTGAGTCCCAGCAGCGAATGTGCAGTCTCATAAGAGCTCTAGTTTTAAGTCACCTTTACAGCTTTCAAGTGTAGTTCTCTGCTCTGTAACTTAGAGAGTGATCAAATGATATGCAGAATTTCTAAATATCCTGCTTTGATAAGTCTATAGAGTGAGTACTGGTGTAGTGGAATAAGCTAGATTAAAATGCAGGTCCACACCCATCTAAAGTGGAGGCAGCTTCTCATTTGCCTGATGCTTCTAGACTGTGGAGCTAGGAGAGGGTGGGCGTGACCTTAAAGTACTGAAATGGAGCTTGAAAAGGGGAGGAAGATGTGGTAGCAGCAACTGAGCCATCACTGTAAAAAATGTCTTTGTTTTCTGACTCCAAAAGCAATGTATCTTCCTTGTAAGAATGAGAAAAATACAGGTCTAACAGAGTACACACAGACTTGATACCCAGAGTTCCCCACTGTTGAATATATTTGCATATACACTGCATGTATAAACCTTCCATTCTATGCAAACATCTATTTCTGAAGTTAACAAATATTTATTGAATGCCTGCCATGTGCCATCCCTAGGGATAGAGCATAAACAGACAAAAGCCCCTGTCTGCATGGAGCTGACATTCCAGGGAGATTATATATACAATACTAAATACTTAAATGAGATCATACGGCACACATTTATTATCAGCTGCTTTCTTCCACTAAACTATACTTTTAACCTCTTTCTGCGGTATCAGATATTCTGGTATAACTTCTGTAGATTTATCAATGAAAAAAACCCGAACTAAACGTCTGCCTGTAAGAAGCCTGCTATTATCAGTAGTCAGTCAGCCTGCCCTATCTCTAGGCTCAGTTTGCTTTGTGTGTGTGCATGCTCCGTTGTGTCCAGCTCTTTGCAACCCCGTGGACTGTAGCCCGCCGGACTCCTCCATCCATGAAATTTTCCATGCAAGAAATACTGGAGTGGCTTGCCATTTCCTTCTCTAAGGCATCTTCCCGACCCAGGGGTTGAACGTGCATCTCTTGCATCTCCTGTATCTTGCACCTCCTGCATCGGCAGGCAGATTCTTTACCACGTGTGGCACCTGGGAAGCCCCCAATTTGCTTTGGAACAAATCAAGTTATAGAAAGTCAAAATTTGAAACATAAAAGAGCCTTTGTCAGAGCAAGAGTTAACCATTGGATGAAATTTACTTGAGCACCTTTTATTATGGAATTTGTTCTTTGGCATTGTCTAGAAATGGGCCAGCCACTGGTATTCTTTACTGTCTGAGCCACCTCGGAAGTCCAAGAATACTGGAGTGGGTAGCCTATCCCTTCTCCAGCAGATCTTCCTGACCCAGGAATTGAACTGGGTCTTCTGCGTTGCGGGCGGATTCTTTACCAGCTGAGCTACCAGGAAGCCCCCATTGGTAGCCATGGGAGATATTTTCTTTTTGATGGAAGACCAGACTCCTCTTGCTTATTTATTTGTTTTTCCAATTTGATTGAGCTATAATTGACATACAACACTGTGTACATTTAAGGTGAATAGTATAATGATTTGACTGACATATATTGTGAATTTTTTCTATTTCTTAAGGAGTGGCCTTTACTTCCTTCAGTCTCTTGAATTTCCCCTAGTGAATATTTCTAGTGTATCCCTCCGTTTATTAACCATGTCACACTCACTAAAGTTATTCTCAAGTCTTGTTGGCTTTGTCATCTCTTGACTAGCTTTTATCATTGTTCCCAGGGAAAATTAATTTCCAGGATAAAAGGGTTCCATGGTTGGGAATTGGTGGTCCATGGTTAAGGCTCTGCACTTTCACTGTGAGAACACAGTTCAATCCATGGTCAGGGAACTAAGATCCCACAAGTTGTTCAGTGTGGCCAAAAAAATAAATTAAAAGTTCTATGGTTAAATAAACTTGAGATGTGGTAGGTTAAATAACTGTGTCCTATGATAAAGAACTTTTCAGAGCCTATGCTATGCCCATGGGCTTTGGGATCTCTCCGGAAAGGCAATCTTTTATTCATTTAACTACTGTTTATTGAGCGTCCAGGACTTCCCTGGGAGGCTCAGAAGGTAAAGAATCTGCCTGCAGTGCAGGAGACCCAGGTTCAATTTCGTGGGTCAGGAAAATCCCCTGGAGAAGGGAATGACTACCCACTTGAGTTTTCTTGCCTGGAGAATTCCACAAACAGAGGAGCCTGGCGGGCTACAGTTCATGAAGTTGCAAAGAGTTGAACATGACTAACACACATATACATATACATGCTGGTTGATGCTGGAATTATGCTAGTGAACAGGACAGACAAGGTCTCTCTTTTCACATCTAAGTGGTTGAAAAAACTGCAAACAAGTAAATCCATACATGAAATCAATGACTAAGTAATTCCTGATAGTGGTAAAAGCTGAAAAGATATTAAAACAACATGATGTGATAGAGTGGGGTTTGAGTGTTTTCACTTTGGGAAATGTTGCTTTTGATATAAAACTGTAGTTTTGTGCATTTTAACTTTTTCTTGCTATTGTTGTTTAGTTGCAAAGTTGTCTGACTCTTTTGCGAACCCAAGGACTGTAGCCCACCAGGCTCCTCTGTTCATGGGATTTCCCAAGCAAGAATACGGGAGTGGGTTGCCATTTCCTGACCCAGGGATCCTCCTGCATTGGCATTTGGATCCTTTACTGCTGAGCTACCTGGGAAGCCCTTCTTGATGGTTCACCGTTAATTTTATTACTACGAAGTGTATTAAAAATATCTTCATCTTGGACTGCCACTATTTAAACATTACAAGTTGACCTTTGGAAATGCAGGCATGTATGAATCAATACTGATGCTTCTAGTGACCAAGAACAAGGCATTTGCCTGGAGTTAGACTCAGAGCTGGTGGCCATTGCCTGATGGGTTAATACTGTCCTATAGCATATGTGATTGGTACCCTGCCCATATTCTTTCATCTTTACCACTTCAGTGCTCATTGGCCTGACTTCTGAATTACAGAACTTGCATTTCTTGGCCTGAGGATTTTTCTAGCCTATAGATCACTTTGCTGCCCCTGAAGCAATACTTGCTTCCCAGGAGCAGCCCAGTGACGGACAGGGACTGGCCTATAGATACCCCAGCTCCCTCACTCTTTGGAGTGGCTAAGTCTAAGGCATGCATCCACGTAGTTTTTTCAGGTTCTGCTAGTGAGGTTCAGCTCAGTTGCCCAGGGTGGTAATTGGCTTGAAACACACCATGTATCTTATATCTTCCCTTCCATATATCACTTTTCCATTCTTTTCACTTCCCAATTAAATTGCTTGCACTTGACTTCTTATTTCATCATCAACTGCTGGGGAGAATACATGTTAAGCACTAGCCCATGTCAGAATCAAAGCTATGACCTTGACTTTTACTCCTAGTGATTAGTCAGATAGATGACTGGTCCTATCATTTAGCTGATAAAGACAGATAAAAAAAGAGAAGAAAATCTAATGACATCTATCTATAGAATTCTTCCAACATGAGGGAACTCAAGTCTAGAATGATGGGACCTGTTTTTAGTGATTGTCTTGACCAATGACTTGGGGAACTGTACATTACATACACTGATACGTAATTAAATGTGAGTTAGCAGTTTGTAACTATAGATTAATCAACATAAACTCTGTCTTAAGAAAGCCAGAATGGTATCTTAGATAACAGCAGGCAACAGCTGCCTGCTTTCCATTTAGATATTTGATTGAACTGGCAAATCACATTTCTGATTTTAAAAAAATTAATGGCTAAATGCATCTGGATTTTAGCTCAGATTGTTTTAGATAACCTGAAAAGCTAGACATTTCTCTGGCTTAATATCCTGTTATGCCAAAATAATGAGATAAAACAGGAAAAGGTTGGTACTATTACTAATGCAGCAGATCCTAATAATTAGTCACATTTCCTTCTTAAAAAGCAAACCTCTATCAAAAATCACATAGTGAAAGTTTATTTTTTTTTTACTTCTTAGGCCTCAAGAAATGCTTACAAAAGATAGAATGATATATGGAGCTGGGCTGCAAACCTGAACTCATAAAGACAACCTTGATGGGGATAAAGCTTTCTCAGCCTAGAGGCTGACATCTTGGTATTGTCCCCCAGATGGAATTCCAGAACATTACATCCACTTTGACAACAGAATTACATTAAAACAAAACAAAACAAAAAATCCCAGCCTATTTTATAGTCTTGTTTTGAAAAACTATCAGTTATTGTTTGTTGCTATTCTTCAAATATTTCTAGTACTCTCTTTCTGGACATACAAGAGAACCGTATTCCTAGCCTTTTGTGGCTGAGTGAGTCGATGTGACTCATTCTGGACAATGAGCTATAACAGGAGTGACATAGTGTCACATTCCATGTCTCCTTACTGGTGTGGGTGCTTGAAGAGTTCTCTGTTTCCCTTTGTATGGTGACCAGCAAAGTTCAAGGAGGTGACTGCTCTGTCCTGGTGATGAGGAGAATCAGAGCAGCCTTGTTGACCTTCTTGAGCAAGAAGTAAACTTCGGCTGTTTTGAGCCATGGAGATCTTAGGATTCTTTGTTACCATAGGGTTACAGACAACCCTGACTTGGTCAGTCAGGTTACAGACCAACCCTGACAGGTGCAGCTGTAGGTATAACATAGCAACCTTCAGGGAGAGCCCTTCTAGCTAATTCTGTCATGTTGTCAAAGTGATGTTGATGTAGAGTTTTTGTTGGTATTTTAAAAACTGGACACAATCAGCATTTAGAAATAAATGTCTTTGGATATGGGATAGTTTTCTCTGTATCAACCATCTTTTTTTTAATTGAAGTTTACATGTATATACCTATATTCTCTGTTATGATTTATTACAGAATATTGACTATAGTTTCCTGTGCTGTACAGTAGGACCTTGTCATTTATCAATTTTTTTATGGAGTAATTTGTATCTGCTAATCCAAAACTCCTAATTTGTCCTTCCCCAACCTCTTTACCTCTTTAGCGACCGTAAGTTTGTTTTCTATGTCCATGAGCCCGCTTCTATTACATCAATCAGTTCATTTGTGTCATATTTTAGATTCCACGTGCAACTGATACGCATGGTATTTGTCTTCCTCTGTCTGACTTACTCTACTTAGTATGATAATCTCTAGGCCCATCAACATTGCTGCAAATGACATTATTTCACTTTTTTTTTTTTTGGTTTGAGTAGGACATGGAATAACAGACTGGTTCCAAATAGGAAAAGGAGTACATCAAGGCTGTATATTGTCACCCTGCTTGTTTAACTTATATGCAGAGTACATAATTAGAAACGCTGGGCTGGAAGAAGCACAAGCTGGAATCAAGATTGCCGGGAGGAATATCAATAACCTCAGATATGCAAATGACACCATCTTTATGGCAAAAAGTGAAGAGGAACTAAAAAGCCTCTTGATGAAAGTGAAAGAGGAGAGTGAAAAAGTTGGCTTAAAGCTCAACATTCAGAAAACGAAGATCATGGCATCTGGTCCCATCACTTCATGGGAAATAGATGGGGAAACAGTGGAAACGGTGTCAGACTTTATTCTGGGGGGCTCCAAACTCACTGC
Organism: Nanger dama; assembly: GCA_917880005.1. Taxonomy (NCBI): domain Eukaryota; kingdom Metazoa; phylum Chordata; class Mammalia; order Artiodactyla; family Bovidae; genus Nanger; species Nanger dama. Next base: position 2,799,598 of record CAKJTW010000113.1, on the reverse strand, counting down.
AGATGGTGACTGCAGCTATGAAATTAAAAGACACTTACTCCTTGGAAGGAAAGTTATGACCAACCTAGACAGCATATTAAAGAACAGAGACATTACTTTGCCAACAAAGATCCGTCTAGTCAAGGCTATGGTTTTTCCAGCAGTCATGTATGGATGTGAGAGTTGGACTGTGAAGAAAGCTGAGTGCCGAAGAATTGATGCTTTTGAACTGTGGTGTTGGAGAAGACTCTTGAGAGTCCCTTGGACTGCAAGGAGATCCAACCAGTCCATTCTAAAGGAGATCAGTACTGGGTATTCTTTGGAAGGAATGATGCTAAAGCTGAAACTCCAGTACTTTGGCCACCTCATGAGAAGAGTTGACTCATTGGAAAAGACTCTGATGCTGGGAGGGATTGAGGGCAGGAGGAAAAGGGGACAGCAGAGGATGAGATGGCTGGATGACATCACTGACTCGATGGACGTGGGTTTGGGTGAACTCTAGGAGTTGGTGATAAGACAGGGAGGCCTGGCGTGCTGCGATTCATGGGGTCACAAATAGTCAGACATGCTGAGCGACTGAACTGAACTGAACTGAGTATTCTATTGAGTACATATACCACATCTTCTTTATCCATTCATCTGTTGATGGATTCCATGTCTTGGCTTTTGTAAACAGTGCTGCTGTGAATGTTGGGGTGCATGTATCTTTTCAAGTTAGGGTTTTTGCCTTTTCTAGATACACGCCTAGGAGTGGGATTGCTGAATCATATGGCAACTCTACTTTTAGTTTTTTGAGGAACTTCTATACTATTGTCCATAGGGGCTGCACCAATTTACAGACTCACCAACAGCATAGGAGGGTTCCCTTTTCTCTGCATCATCTCCAGCATTCATTGTTTGTAGACTTTTAACTGATGGTCATTTTGACTGGTATGAGATGGTACTTCATTTTATTTTTGATTTGCATTTTTCTAATAATTAGTGATTGAGCATCTTTTCATATGCCTGTTATTATTATTATGCTTCAGATTTGGAAATTCTGAAATACAAATGAATTGTTGGTGTTGTGGGAGAGTTGAATTCTGAGAAGAAAATATTGCAGGAATTATAGAGAGCATTTTTGGAGTCGTGCCAAGCATGGAGAAAAAATACCAAAGAGCACAACTTAAATTGGAGGAGAAAAAAAGAACAAATTTTCAAAATACCACCCCTCTAACAAATACTTTTCTGAGGGAGACCTTTCTCCTTCCCCATTATTTTTCTTCTCTATTTCCTCCTACTATTGAACTACAGATTTTTGCATGTGGTAATTTCCCCATGAAAATTATACAAAAAAAATATTTTCAGTCCTCTGACTACATAATCAAATATGTCAGTTTTTAACTAGTTCCATGAGGCATCTAAGTCCCATTCCTTGCTTTCTTTGAGTTGAGTCATGTAAAGGTTATTGCTTGTTTTTGCAAAAACCAAGATAGATTGGATCCATTCGTGACTAGTCTTACCCCAAAAGTGAGCCTTAATCTCCCCCAGTTTACTGTGGAATTTCTGAGTCAGCCTTTGAATTCCAGTTCACTAAGATACTTGGAAAGTACTCACTGTTCCCCTCTGGTTGAACCCTCCTGAAAGTGTTAGGTGCAATTCATTCTAAAAAAACATTTTCACTTCTGTTAGACTTCTTGAGTGGTTTTGACCCAGACTCATACATGGTGATTGAAAGAGTTGGTGTTTCATAGGAGATTAGCAGAATTCTTTCTGTTTAGAACAAAGAAGAGAAGGTTGAGGGTGATAATGTCAAAAGGGGATGAGTGGGTTTTTTTTTTTTTTTTTAATTTGAAAGTAAAACACAAATAGCCTATGTCTATTGAAAGTCCTTTTCAGTCTTACCAATTCTGTCCCTCTCTGCAGAGTTTATCGACATCAAAAATGTGCTGTTTATCCTTTCAGACTTTATTCTGTGCATTTACAAACTTTGGAATAACGACTTACCTAGGTTTTTTGTTTTTTATTGTAAATGTCCACACAAGACACATTATGATAAACTTGTTTTTTAAAAAAAAACTTTATTTATAATGGAAGTCTTTTGCAGGTACACTTTTATCTGCCACTTTATTTTTCGCAGCAGTTCATCAGGTAGATGACAAAATGTAACTATTCCCTTAACGATAGACGTTTTAAAAGTTTCCGTTTTTTTTGCTTACTGCAAATAAGATAAACCTCTGTTTCCATAAACTCATTTGTGTGTTTCTTTATGTCTTTGGTGCAGATGTGAACAGTTTCCCAGGATAGATTCCTAAAGTGGAATTGCTGTTCCAAAATATGCATATCCCCAGTTTGAGGAGACACTGCCTTCGTGCCTTCCCCGGAAGACTTATCACCTTGTAGTTCTTCCAGCAGTGCTCCAGGATCTGTTTTTTTCCCATTTGTTTCTGTTTCCTTCTCTTTCATTTGCTATATGTACTGGCTCTCCATAGATGTGTCAGATAAAACATAGGATGCCCAGTTAAATTTGAGTTACAGAGAAAAAATAATTTTTTTAGTAAAAATATGCCCCAGGTATTGCATGGGAGGTACTGATGCTAAACAAATTTATGATGTTTGTCTGAAATTCAGATTTAATTGGGTGTCCTGTATTTTTCTTCATTGAACCTGACAACTGCAGCTTAGGTAATACCAGAGACAAGACCTCACTTGCTCCTCAAGGAACTTACCTTCTAGTGATTGAGAAAGACTGTTGGGAAACTCTCTTTTCCTTACTGCTTCCAGAAGGATCCTTTTGACAAGATCCTAATCTCTCCTTGTAAAGATGAGCCTTTTCCTTCAAGATCTGCCCCTACTACTGAGCACTAGGCCCATTTCCCCACCACTAACAGCCATGCCTGCTTCAGCCCTGTATGTCCTCCCCTCTGTCAGCTTTTTTTTTAATTGTGGTAAAAAGCACATAACCTGAATTTACACTCTGAAAAAGGTTTTTTTTTTTAAATTTAAAGTATATAGTATACTATTACTACGGAGAAGGCAATGGCACCCTACTCTAGTACTCTTGCCTGGAAAATCACATGGATGGAGGAGCCTAGTAGGCTGCAGTCCATGGGGTCGCTGAGAGTCGGACACGACTGAGCGACTTCACTTTCACTTTTCACTGTCATGCATTGGAGAAGGAAATGGCAACCCACTCCAGTGTTCTTGCCTGGAGAATCCCAGGGACGGGGGAGCCTGGTGGGCTGCCATCTATGGGGTTGCATAGAGTCGGACACGACTGAAGTGACTTAGCAGCAGCAGGTGCGCTACTAAACAACAACAGCTAATTTTTTGGTAACCCTGGTGACTACCATTCTACTTTCTGCTTCTATGAGTTTGATTACTTTACATACCTTATTTAAGTGGAATTATGCAGTATTTATCTAGTTTGTGATTGGTTTATTTGACTTAACATAATGTCCTCAGATTCATCCGTATTATAGCATATGACAGAATTTCTTTTTTAAGGCTGAATGTATTCAGCCTTACTCCATTGTATGTTCACACATTTTCTTCATCCACGATTGCTGGGTGGATGCCTCCATGTCTTGACTGTTGTGAATAATGCTTCAGTGAACATGGTGTAAAATATTTCTTTGAAGGATTTCCGTAGCAGTCCAGCGGTTAAGGCTCTGCACGTCTACTGCAGGGGGCCCAGCTTTGACCCCTGATTGGGGAACTAATATCCCGCAAGCCACACAGCACAGCCAAAATAATTTTTTTTTTCCTTGAGATTGTATTTTCAGTTCTCTTAGATATATGCCTAGAAGTGAGATTGCTTCTGAATATGGTCGTTTTGTTTTTTGAGGAACCTCTCTTCTATACTGTTTCCCATAGCAGCTATACCATTTTACAGTCCCACCACAAGGATTCCAGTTTCTTCACATCCTTGTCAATACTTGTTGCTTTCTGTGTTTTTGATAGTAACCATCCTAAGGGTGTGAGATGATGTCTCATTGTGATTTTGATTTTTATTTTCCTGATGATTAATAACGTTGAGTGCCTTTCTCACATTCTTACCTGCTGATATTCTGGATAAATATGGCATATCTATACAATGAAATATTATTTGGCCATGAAAACATATGAAGTACTGATACATGCTCCAAGATGGAAAAAACTTGAAAATATTATGCTGAGTGTAAGAAAGCAGACCCAAAAGGCCACATGTTTAAAAAAAGGTCACACACTGTGTGATTCCATTTATATGGAATGTCTAGAACAGACACATCCAAAGAGACAGAGAACTGATTACTGGTTTCCATAGGCTAGGGAGAATGGGAATGAAGTCCTTATGGATGTGGGACTTCTTTGGGAGTGATGAGAATGTTCTGAAATTAGATGGGGGTCATGCTTATACAACATTGTGTGTGTGTATTCAAAACTAGGGAAATTAATATTTTAGAAGAGTTAGTTTTGGGAATTCCCTGGTGGTCCAGTGGTTAGGATGCTGCACTTTCACTGTTACGGTTCCTGGGTTCAGTCCCTGGTAGGGAACTAAGATCCCTCAAGCTGGTGGCAGGAGGGGCAGAGTTAGTTTTATCATCTGTGAATTCTGTCTCAGTTAAAGAATTCTTAACAGTTACATGCCATTCGAATCCTAATACCTTTAGGTTGTTTCTAAAACTTGAATACCAGTAAGCAATGTTTATATGATTATTTCTGTGTAAACATTTTCACTGCAGATGTAGGCACAAGGGCTATATTATTTTCTCTATGACATTAAAATCACAACGCACTGACCACCTAAAAATCAGTATTCATGTATCAGGGTTTAAATGAATTCTCTTTTCTGTACTATCCACTACAGTTCTTTTGTTTTCCTTGAGTTTCTACTTATCTTTCTTTTTCATGTGGGCAAAAAATAATGTATTTCCATCACATAATGTGATTAGAGGACATCCCCTTACTTCCCAGAGTCATCATCATTTTGTCCCAAGTCACTAGTCAATGTCCTTATCATTTCACTGCCTTGGCTCATCATTTTATTGAATTTCTTGTCCTCTTTTGTTCCATTCCCTTATTTTGCAGCTTCTTGAATGGGTCTATTGCAGGAAGGGGGACTGCTTCCAGGGCCCGAAACTAGGCTCTTGTCTAACACTCAGAAATGAATTGTTGGAGAGACACATGTGCTGACAAAGCAAGAGATTTTATTGGGAAAGGGCACCGGGGTGGAGAGCAGTAGGGTAAAGGAACCCAGAAGAACAGCTCTGTCACATGGCTTGCAGTCTCGGGTTTTATGGTGATGTGATTAGTTTCCAGGTTTTCTTTAGCCAATCATTCTGACTCAGAGTCCTTCCTGGTAGTGCATGCCTTGTTCAGCCAAGATGGATGCCAGCGAGAAGGATTCTGGGCGGTGGTCACACATGTAGTATCTCCTTTTGACCTTTCCTGAACTCTTCTGGTTGGTGGTGGCTTATTAGTTGTGTTCCTTGCCAGGACCTCCGGTCGTAAAACAACTCATGCAAATGGTTACTATGGTGCCTCGGTAAAACAATTCATGCAAATGGTTACTATGGTGCCTGGCCGGGGTGGGCAGTTTCAGTCTGTGTGCTTCCCCTAACAGGTATATCCTCTTGGAAGTTCCTCATAAGAAAATGTGTAAGAGAGAGAAACTTTTGAATCCTAGCATGTCTAAAAATATCTTAATTTTGGTCTTCTGCCCTTGCCTGTGCCTCAGTTCTCTCATATGTGCAGTAGGGGTGATCATAATTGCACCTATCTCAGAGTTATTAATGAGGATTAAATGAATTAGTGTGCAGAAAGCTGTTAGACAGTCTTTGGCACATTAAGAAATTTGTTCAGTAAACATTAGCCCTTAATGTTGTAATTGAAGCCCTTAGATGAACCATAGCGTTCTGCACTCTGAAAACACTGTGTGGACTAACAGTAAAGTAATAAGATGAAAGTTTGTGTGATTAAGTAAATAATCCTATTACCATAGCTGCATCATAGGCTTATGAATTATTAATATTTATTCCTTAGTGTTTTTCTTCTCTTTTTTTATGAACTCATAATCAGTGTTGTATGATTTACTTGTGTGGGGGTTATTTTGTTTGTTTGTTTGTTTGTTTTGAGTCACTAGGCTGTTCTCAGCTCTCTGGAATTTAGTAAAGTACAATCTTTTCCAGGAAATGGCTTTAAATTGTAATGCAAATCTGGTTTAAATGTATGAAAGTAGCTTGAGACAGTAACAATGCAAACTACTTAAGGAGTTTGAAAAATTTAGGACATTGAATATTTAAGGAGTACATTGGCTCAGGTACAAAAGCACTAAAACATAAAACCATCAGGCTGGTCAGTCTATAGGGGCCATTGAAGAGGATTCTGGGGGCAATTAGGCTGTTGACAAGTAAGTGATGTCTGCCCCTGGAGAGTTGGTGTGTTTGTCAATCCTGGTCCCACCTTAACCTTTTCTCAAGAAGGAAGGGACAATAGCTTATAAGGAGGCTCTGACTGGGAGAATGGATCAGTCTTGGGTACTCAGGGAGAAGTTTGGTGAGTTCAGTCAGATAATGTTAACCATGCAAAGGGAAGGAGATTGAGAGAAGCACGCATTCAGAAGCTCCTAGGAGGAGGGGAGTAAGCCAGTGTATCTGAAACACAAAACTGTAAAGGAGAGAAGGGTAAATGCTCCAGTTAGAGGAGGTACCTAGTCCATCAGGGTGGGCATCTGTCATGGGCCATGCTGAAGCCTGGGGATTAATTCCAAGAGCAGTTGAAGGATTTAGTCTTGAGAAACAACACTAGGATGACCCTGAGGGATGGGACGGGGAGGGAGGTAGGAGGGGTGTTCAGGATAGGGAATACATGTACACCCATGGCTGATTCATGTCAATGTAAGGCAAAAATCACTACAATATTGTAAAGTAATTAGCCTCCAATTAAAATAAATAAAAACCACTACAATATTGTAAAGTAATTAGCCTCCAATTAAAATAAATAAATAAAAACATTTTTTAAAGAGACAAATTTATAGTGAGGAGAAAGAAATGGAGAGAGATAGGAGTGGATTCAAGCAGTCCTTTCTGGAAGCTATTATGGGGTCCAGAAATGGTTGTATCTTTGACCAGGACGACAGCTGTGGGATGAAGAGAATCAGTGGAGGTGAGAGTTAATGAGAAATTAATCTCTGGGATATGCTGGGGGTGGAGTAGGGAGGCATAAAGGATGACACCTTGGGTTTCCCATTTGTAGAACTGGACAGAAGGTGGCAGGAACTGGGAGAAATTATCATACATTGAACCCCTTCCTCACACTCATGAGTGTACAAAAGCTTAGCAAAGGGAATGGACTCTGATTTGAAAGGAAAAGTGTTTCTGGGTAACTTTTTACAACCCTGGTATGTTCTTCAACCTTCTAGGAGTCTGTGGAGCATCCATCCCCCAAGGAATAGGACCACTTGACCACCCTATTGAACATAAGTTGTTTTTATTTCACTTTTTATCTGCCTGGAAGTTTACAGCAAATGAAAACATGACAACACCATATAAACAAAGCACAGAAAAGTCACTTGTATCTTCCTGTTTTCTGAGGTTGGTGCCAAACAGGTCTTTTCTAAAGCAACTAAAAAGGCACAGAGGTAATAATTGTTTTGCTGTTCCAGGAACTGGCAGCTACATGTACAAAACTATTGAAGAACACAATTTTAAGCTTCTGCTAAAAAGTTATAAGGAAATGGCTAAAAATCTTTCTAGGATTCATTCTCCACCCCGGGCAAAAGGACCTGGAAAACATATTCTAGCAAAGCAGTGTTTAATGATATTCGTAATTTGAGTCATCTGTTTTCTCCGTCAGTCTAGCTAAAAGATTGTCAATTTTGTTGATCTTTTCAAAGCACCTATTTTTCTCTGTTTTAGCTGCATCTCATACTTTTTGATATGTTTTGTCTTAATTTTTATTTCTAATTTCCCTATGATTTCTTCTTTGACCCATTGGTTGCTTAAGAGTGAGTTGTTTTATTAATACCTATTTGTGAATTTCTCAAATTTCTAATTTCATTCCATTGTTGTCAGAGAACATGCTTTGAATGAATTCAGTCCTTTTAAATTTACTGAAGCTTGTTTTGTGGTCTACCATTTGGTCTTTTCTGGAGACTGTTCCTTCTGCACTGAAAAGAATGTATTCTACTGTGTTGGGTGGAATGTTCTGTGGTTATGTTAGGTCTGGTTGTTTTTTGATGTTCATGTCTTTTGTTTCTTCACTGAACTTCTGCCTAACGATTCTGTCCATTATTGAGATGGAGTTTTGAAGTCTCCAAATATTAATCTATTTCTCCCATTAATTTTTGCTTTATGTATTTCAGAGCTCTTTTAGGTACATACATATTTGTAATTGAATGTTCCTGAGAAGTTGGCCCTTTTATCATTATAAATTGTCCCTCTTTGTGTGGAGAAAAGGGCCTCCTACACTGTTGGTGGGACTGTAAATTGGTGCAATTACGGGTAACTGTGTGGAGGTTCCTTTAAAAAACTATAACTAGAACTGCCATATGATCCAGCAATCCCACTCCTGGGCATACAAGTGGAAAAAACTTTAATTCAAAAAGATAACATGCACTCCGGTATTCATAGCAGCACTATTTACAATAAGCAAGACTTGCAAGTAACCAAACTGTCCATTGATGGATGAATGGATAAAGATATGGTACTTATATATGATGGAATGTTACTTAGCCATAAAAAGATTGAAATAATGCCATTTGCAGCAACATGGATGGACATAGAGATGATCGTATAAGTGAAGTAATTCTGACGAAGACAGATATCAGATGATATCATTTATATGTGAAATCTAAAAAGTGATACAGGTGAACTTACCACAAAGCAGAGACAGAGTCACAGATTCAGAAGACAAGCATGGTTATCAGGGGGAAATGTGGGGGGATAAATTGGGAGATTGGGGTTGACATATGCATACTACTATATAAAATAGACATGTTCACATTAACATATAAAATAAGAACCTACTGTATAGCACCGGGAACTCTACTCAATACTCTATAATGACCTATATGGGAGAAAAAATCTTAAAAGAATGGATATATAAATATATATAACTGATTCACTTTGTTGTCCAGCAGAAACTAACACAATATTGCAAATAAACCATTCTTCAATGAAAACGGAAATGGCAACCCACTCCAGTGTTCTTGCCTGGAGAATCCCAGGGACGGGGGAGCCTGGTGGGCTGACGTCTATGGGGTCGCAGAGAGTTGGACACGACTGAAGCGACTTAGCAGCAGCAGCATAGTAACCTACTTATTTACTGTTTCTGGCTCTCTTCATTGGTGTCTTGGATATGAGTTAGCATCTGGTACCATTTCCTTGCTCTTATATAGCTTTGTTCATACTCATCTCCTCTGTGCACTTATTGTCAAATATACTACATTTCTGTTATAGACCAACAGTACACTTCTAGACATACTGTTTTATACTACTGCTTCCCTCTGAAAAAAATTGATTGAGGTGTAGTTGATTTACAATGTTGTATTAGTTTCAGGTATACAGCAAAGTGAATCTGTCACACACACACACACACACACACACACGGCTTCCCTGATGGCTCAGTGGTAAAGAATCTGCCTGCGATGCAGGAGATGCAGGAGGTGTGGGTTTGATCCCTGGGTTGGGAGGATCCCCTGGAAGAAAGAATGACAACCCACTCCAGGATTCTTTCCCACTCCAGGAAAGTCCTAACGACAGAGGAGCCTAGCAGGCTACAGTCCAGAGGGTTGCAGTGGGTTGGATACTTCTGAGCTCACACACATCTATCTTTCATCTGTCTCTCTGTCTATCTGTATGTATATATCTATGCATGAGCGCTTACTCAGTTGTGTGCATTTCTTTGAGACCCCAAGGACTGTAGCTCACCAGTTTCCTCTGTCCATGGCATTTTCCAGACAAGAGTACTGCAGTGGGTTTGTCATTGCCTTTTCAGGGGATCTTCTTGGCCCAGGGATTAAACCTGTGTCTTTTGTGTCTTCTGCATTGGCAGGCAGATTCTATACCGCTCTGCCACCTGGGAAGATATCTATAACTACACCTATATCTATATCTGTATCTATGCTGCTGCTGCTGCTGCTAAGTCGCTTCAGTCGTGTCCAACTCTCTGCGACCCCATAGACAGTAGCCCACCAGGCTCCCCCGTCCCTGGGATTCTCTTGGCAAGAACACTGGAGTGGGTTGCCGTTTCCTTCTCCAATGCATGAAAGTGAAAAGTGAAAGTGAAGTCGCTCCGTCGTGTCCGACTCTTAGCGACCCCATGGACTGCAGCCTACCAGGCTCCTCCCTCCATGGGATTTTCCAGGCAAGAGTACTGGAGTGGGGGTGCCATTGCCTTCTCCATATCTGTAACTATATCCTGCACTAAATCAGTTAAGAAAGAAGAAATATGTGTTTGTACTATTTTTTAAAATTACATTATTACCTTTACCGACACTTTTTTTTATGTGGATTTGAATTGCTGCCTGGGGTTGCTTCTGATATTTAAAGTGTCATTTATATTAACTCCCACCTATTTGTTTTTGAAAACAAACAAGCAAACAACCCCAAAACAACACACAACAAAAGAGGAAATTCTCTCTTCAGCCATTTATGTTTTTCCCATCAATTCTGTAATGCAGATGCTGTCCTATCACACTGTTAACCCTAAAACATAGCAGTCACTGAACTGTCTTGGTTCCCCACTTTTCTGAACTCTTGACTTTCCTTAAATAGGCAACAGTGGTTAGGAGTTGTCTACCTGTGCACACCATACCCGATGTTCAGGCACAAGACTGGAGGATGGAATTGTGCTGAAACAATAAAACCATCAACAGGCTAGTGCTTAAAAGTCAAAGAAAAGGAGATAATTTTAATTGCTTTGATTATTTTGGCAAGATGTTGTTTTGTTCCTACCCTCCGATGACTGTAAATTATGTTCTGTTGTGCTTTTGTTTAATTTTCTTCTGATTATAAAAGTGATACAGTCTCATTGAGAATATTTAGGAAACTCAGAAAGAAAGAAATTCCACAACCCAGAGATAGCTACTCTCTAAATTTTTTTTCACTAAATATTTTGGAGAGTCTTTTCTTCCTCCTCCCTCCCTCCCTTCCTTCCTTCCGCTCTCTCACTAATGTGTATATATGTACATACAGTATTTAAATGGCATCTGAATTTGGATTTAGGTTGCTTTAAGCAACCTAAGAGGATTCCCTGGTGGCTCAAACAGTTAGAAGCGTCTGCCTGCAATGCTGGAGACCCGGGTTAGATAATAGTCATGTTCCCACCGGTTTCTCTTGCCTCTGATGACAACTTTTCCTGTATCACCTAATATTTAATATGTAGTGTTCCTGTTGTTATTTTCTATTTTTTAATTGTTCGTAGCTGTAGTTTTGATTTCTACCATAACCAAAAGTTTATCAAAAAGGATTTTTTTAAGTTTCCAAGAGTTATGGTTTTGATTTAGACTTCTGTTTTAAGTGAGTTTTTTAGAGGATGAAGGAAGGTGTGACAGTGAGTGCAATATAGTTCCATTTGGAATTTATTTAGGTTTTATTGTGGTTTACTATATGGTTAGTTTTTATAAATGTTCCATGAGCACATAAAAAGAAAATATAGCCTCTGTTATCATGAATCGAAGTCAGTTCATTTTGTCTGTTGTCTGCCAAATCTTTGCTTATCCTTTTATTGTGACCATTTCTGTCTCATTTTGTTTTAGTCCTATAAGCAAAGTGTCACTGGATTATATTTTTTCAACCCAGTATGTAAGTTATTTCCTTTAAATATGGAAGTATAGTATCTTCTTAAAATTAATGATCTTATTTCATCTTATTTTATTTTTACTTATCCTTTAACATTTGCTATTTGCTCTATGCACTATATTTTTCTCTAGTGACTTGAAAATTCACAGCGTGTTTTAATTCTGCCTTTAAATTTTGCAAAAGCATTCTCAACCTTTGCTTTTTCTGATTACCAAAGTCAGTGTAATCAGCACATGGAGCAATATGTTTTTTCTTCCCTCCCCTTCGTTTGTGTTTTCTCAAGCCACTGTCACCTACTCTAATATGTAGCACGCAGAAAATTATTAGTATTTTTGGCATTGTATATTACAAGTTTTATTTTCAGTCAGTATTTTGTACTTCCATTATTTAGACATAACTATTTTGCTGGTTTCCATGTACACCATTAGATCTTTTCTACCTTGATTTATCCTATTTTGAGCCCTTAATTTTGGTACTTCTTGAGGCTTCTAGAGGAGATCTTCAAATAGTAGTTTCTGAGAAAAGGATATGGTTGAACCTCTGCGTAAGTACCTTTTCACACAAATGTCATCTGGGCCGTGTGTAAACGTGTGGAGTAACGTTTCTTCCCAGATGTGTTTGCTGTTGTTTCTTTGTGTTCTGGCCAGCAATGCGACTTCTCTGCCTGATTAGCACTGGGGCTTCCCTCAAGGCTTTTGGCCCTTTGCCTTGTCCAGTGTTGGCCCTCTGTTGTTACCCCATCCTTGAAGCCCCTTTCCTGAAGCTTTTGCTAACTGAAAAAAAGTCAGTATATTTTAATGTGATGAGATATACTGAAGAAAGGATAAATGAATAAAGATGAAGTAAGATTTTCACAAATTTCTAGATTAGACGATACTGAAGATCTATCAAGTTTTCTGAACATGCAGCCTCTCTGTAGATTTACGATATTGTTGGTTTTGTTCACATCACTGCCTTACTTATGGATTTCAGTCTTTGGAAGAAGATGTGGTGGCTATCATAGGCTGGGGAAAGCAATGCTTTCTTCAGTTCTAATTTGCTTTTCAGACTAAAGTTTATAAATTCTGTGAGTCTGTGTTATCCAAGAAGCTGAAAGCAACTTTTTTCCACATAATTTATTTTCAGAACCACTGATTGCTCAGTGGTTAGGACTACAAGCTTTCACATTGTGGCCAATAAATAATTTATTTGCTATTTGAATGCTGGAGTAAATTCAGAGGAATTGGCTATTGCTAGTGATAATAAAATTCAATTCAACAAATATCTTCTGAATACTTACTAGGTGTAATGCTCTGGAGTAAAAATATTTTTAATTCTTTTTGGTAGTTGGGACTTCATTAAATTATGTCCATTCAAGGGGCTCCCTTATGCAGCCATTAATAATTTTTGGAGAATGCTGTGCTCAGTTGTGTTTTTGTGACCGTGTGGACTGTAGCCTGCCTGGGATTTTCCAGGCAAGAATCCTGGAGTGGGGAAATGCTGACAATAATATATTAAGCTAGGAAAAGCACTTTACAAAGTGATATATTCAATTTAATTTGAATTTAGCTTAAAAGATGTCAAAAGACTAAAAGACTATGTCCCCAAATGTTACTATTGTTTAGTTCTAGATGAGTTAAAAAAAAAAAAAACTTTTACATATTCTAATTTTTCTATAGCGAAAACCATAACCAGATGATAATATGATTTTGTTGTTTTTTTAAGGATATAGCCCAGCTCTGTAGGATTCTAGGGGATGGGCCCAGACATCTCCATTTCAGGGATCTATTTTCACCTCCCAGAAAAGGTAGAATGGAAGCAGGGCCTTGAACGGAGGGCAGAATATCAGTAGGCAGATACACAGAAAGAATGACACGTGGGCTTCCCAGGTGGCGCGCTGGTTAAAGAATCCGCCGGCCAATGCGAGAAATGCATTTCTGTGATGAATATTTTACCACAATTAAAAACTGAAAAAGTAAATAAAACCTATTCAACTTGGTTTGAACCAATTTTTCCCAGACTTGTTTGAATTATGGAGCTCTCTGATCTAAGGAAAAAATATTTTAAAGTAGAACACATATTCACATCCTTTAGTTGTACGAAGAACATACTTTGGGGAACATTCACACTTACCTGGGTGCAGGGAAGAGGAATTAAGTTCCTCATTTCCTCACACCCTGCTGGAACTCAGTACATTTCTTTAAAAAACATTATTAGAATGGTGGTTAGGTTTTTATTTAGGAAAATTATGGATCAGTTAGTCTTTCCCAGCCTGACCTAGTGACATTATTTCTATGGGAGCTTTAAAACACTGTAGCCTGAAAAGGAAATTCTAGAACCCAATCCACTCAAATTGAAGGCAGATTTACTTCAATAAGACACAGTCACACTTTATGCAGAGCTTTGCAAATTACTTTGAAAAGATAGGAGGTTCTGCCTATTTTGAGCAACTTCTACCCTCTCTGGGCCACCTTTTACCTGTCCTGCATAGATTCAAGATTTTTGCTTTGGTTATGTTTCTCAGTTCTCATTTCAGTTAACAGTTAGTTGCTCAGTCATGTCCGACTCTGCGACCCCATGGAGTGTAGCCCACCAGACTTCTCTGTCCATGGAATTCTCCAGGCAAGAATACTGGAGTGGGTTGCCATTCCCTTCTCCAGGAGATCTTCCTCTCACAGAGGTTGAACTCCGGTCTGCTGCATTGCAGGCAGACTCCTTACCATCTGAGCCACTAAGAGCCTATTTAAAGCCCCAAGCCCTGTACAACTCAAGAGGGTGTTCTTGTGCAGTGCACAACCCGTGCAGCTGCCCTTTCCCAGAAACACCCTCAAGTCGCTTCCTTTTTCTATTGTCCATCCCAGGAATTGGAGTCCTGCCTCAAAATTTGAACACAGGGTCACCCTTTCCATACTAACTTATTTCTTTAATTGAAAAAAACATACTTTTATAAAAACTTCAGACCTTACCAGAAGTACATTTCCTACAATCCCCTCTTGGGTAATTATCATTAACAACTGACAGATAATTTTTTAAATTTTTCTTACCAATTCATATATTAGTACATGCATGTGCCTTTTACTGAAACTCCTGTTTTATCTACTGTTTGCAGTTCACTTTGTTTTTTTCTTCACTTAAGTGTGCATCTGGGGCCTCTTTCCATTTTGGCAAATAGAGATCTATTTCATGATTTAATGGCTATATTGTATTTCACTATTTGGATCTACCTTGATTTATCTAACTGGTCCCATTGATAGACAATTGGAGTTTTTCCAGCTTTGTGCTATTGCATAAACGGAGCAAGGAATAATCTGAAGCATGTAAATCTTTGCACAAATGCAAAAGAGTTTCTCTAGGATATATTCCTAGAAAGAGTAACTAGGTCAAATGATAACAAACATCTTAAAATTTAACAGACAAAATCATCTTCTCCCTTTGCTGTCCCACCAGCGTGGTCAAGGATCTGTCCCCTCCACCTCACCAACACTGGCAAGCCTTTTTCATCTTTACTAATCTAATAGGTGAAATGTATTAGTTTGTATGAAAAAAAAATTTTTTTACCTGTCTTCCCATTGCGAAATTCTGGAGTCATACCAAATACTTGCGGTTGAACATTTTTCACTTGTTTATCAGCCGTTTGTATTTCTTTGAATTCTTTCCCAGGCTTCTACTTGGTTGTGCACTTTAATTCCTCATTTCTGTGCTCTGCTTGGTGGGATGGAACTCCAGACCCTGTGCTGACCACCACTTCCTGCCTCAGAGTTAGAGAGAGTGATGCCCAGCCCAGGACTCTTGGTGGCAAAGACCTGGGGTGACTCCCAATTGCTCCACGTATTTGTGTGACTTCTGGTAATTTTCCTAACTTCTCTATGCCCCAGATTCCTCATTTGAAAGCTGAGATAGTAAAATTGTCTACAACAAAGGATTACCTTCAGGATTAAATGGTAAAGTTGTTATGTAAAGCTCTTAGTCTAAACATTCAGGAAACACTAGATAGTATTATTATTGCTCTAATAAAGTGTACTCATTGTTTTCTGATTTGTGCTTTCTGGCCAGTATCGCTACTGAGATGGTGAAGGATATGGAGAAAGCCTTTGAAAATGGAGCTATGCTAAAACATTTACTGTGTTCTTATACCTTCTCTATTGCCATAATTGCCCTGGGACTCAAACATGAATGAGACGGCTTGGCTCTGAAGATAACGCTTTCCAATATTATTCTGTGCACATCTGTTTTCTCTCTTTATTGTAACTGAGTTACACATAATCAGAGGTTACAGCCTAATGTGAATAAATATTTCAATTTCTCATATTTATAGAGTGTTGTGGGTTGTTGTTGTTTTTTATTTCAGCCAGCATTTAGAAGTTAGGATGTTAATATAAAAATCTAGATTTCCAGCTTTTCCTGAGTAATGGAAATGTTAACAGGCATCTGGGCCTCCCAGGTGGCTCATACGGTAAAGAATCTGCCTGCAGTACGGGAGTCCCGGGTTCTATCCCTGGGTCTGGCAGATTCCTTGGAGAAAGGAATGGCCACCCACTCCAGTATTCTTGCCTGGAAAATCCATGAACAGATGAGTCTGGTGGACTGCAGTCCATGGTCTTTGACTGTGTGGATTACAACAAACTGTGGAAAATTCTTAAAGAGATAAGATTACCAGACCACCTTACCTGTCACCTGAGAAACCTGTATGCAGGTCAAGAATCAGCAGAACTGGGCATCAAACGATGGACTGGTTCCAAATTGGCAAAGGAGCACATCAAGGCTGTATATTGTCCCCCTGCTTATTTAACTTACATGCAGAGTACATCATGAGAAACGCTGGGCTGGATGAAGCACAAGCTGGAGTCAAGATTACTTGGAGAAATAACAACAATCTCACATTTGCAGATAGTACCTCTCTAGTAACAGAAAGTGAAGAAGAGCTAAAAACCTCTTATGAGGATCAAAGGGAGAATGAAAAGGCTGGCTTAAACGCAACATTAAAAATACTAAGATCATGGCATCCAGTCCCATCACTTTATGGCAAATAGAAGAGGAAAAAGTAGAAACAGTGACAGATTTTATTTTCTTGGGCTCCAAAATCAGTGCGGACAATGACTATAGCCATGAAATTAAAAGACGCTTGCTCCTTGGAAGGAAAACTGTGACATACCTGGACAGCATATTAAAAAGCCGACAAAGTCCATACAGTCCAAGCTCTGGTTTTTCCAGTAGTCGTGTACAGATGTGAGAGTTGGACCATAAAGAAGGCTGAGTGCTGAAGAACTGATATTTCAAGCTGTGGTGCTGGAGCAGACTCTTGAGAGTCCCTTGGACTGCAAGGAGATCAAACCAGTCAGTCCTAAAGGAAATCAACCCTGAATATTCATTAGAAGGACTGATGCTGAAGCTGAAGCTCTAGTACTTTGGCCACCTGATGCGAAGAGCCGGCTCATTGGAAAAGACCCTGATGGATTGTGGAGTTGGACAGTGGAGGCAGACTGCCTGCCTGGCTCTCGTACAGCTCTCCGTGGGCAACAGGGCCCACCAGTTTCAATCGAGCAGGCAAGTTGGAACCCCTCTTGTACTTGAGACCATAGCGAGGGTGAACACTACCTCAGCTTGAGCAGCCTCTTGGCCAGTTTCCCCCAAAATGACCAGACAAGGACCTGGGTGGTCAGGCCGTGAAGACAGATTCCTCATCACAGTGCTGACCCTTCCCAGCTTCCCACAGGCAGACATGTATCTGAGGGCTCCATCCTGTGTTCCCAGACAGCTTGCACTTCCTTTTTGAGTATTTATATTTTATCATCATTTTTTGTTTATATATCTATTTCCCTTACCAGAATGTAAGTGCCTTGATTGCAGGGGCTGTACTTTATCACTTTAATATCCTTGGTTGCCCAGGGCATAAGTTTGATAAATATTCTCGAATGTATTTAAATTTTCATAATTTTATCGACTCTTTTGCCATATGCAAAGTTGTTTTCTAAATGCAACACAGGGAGGTCTAAAGTGTAGTTTATATTCTGAAGGAGCTTGTTATCCAGTTGGGCAGATAAGCTCAATCAGTCATTCATTCATCAGTCAGTCATTTGACATATAGTGAGTGTCTAAATCTGGAGCTTGGCATTGGGGATATGATATCCAGGTGTGTACTCTGCTCTCAGGTGGCTTTCATTCAGTTAAGGAGAGA
Organism: Nanger dama; assembly: GCA_917880005.1. Taxonomy (NCBI): domain Eukaryota; kingdom Metazoa; phylum Chordata; class Mammalia; order Artiodactyla; family Bovidae; genus Nanger; species Nanger dama. The sequence continues at coordinate 2,781,703 of CAKJTW010000113.1, read as the reverse complement.
TGGATATAAAATGATATAAAGTGAGCACAGCATAAGGTGATAAGTACAGTGATAGGATTTCTAAAAATTGTTAAAAACAGGGAATAAAAAATAAATAGCTGAAAATAGTAATGAAAGAACCAACACAAAGCAGTGCATGACTTGGTAGTTGTGATTAGAAGAAAAGCCCAGGTTTCCTGGGATCCACCAAGGGGGCATTGAGAAGTGTCTGCTGAGAAAGAGTTTCCTATGAAATCAGTGGTTCACAGTACACATCAGTATAGCTAAGGTGCAAAGAAAGCCCATGATAGAAACACCTGTTCGACTTCGCTTGGCCTAGTGTTTCCCAAGCTTATGTGAGTGTGAAACTCTTTTCTCTCCACTGTTTAACATCCTATAGAACTGACATTCCTTGAAGTCATTCTGGGAAACACTGATGTAGATACCATCTGTAATTATTATTACTATTTTTTTGGCCTTGCCACACAGAATGTTGGATCTTACTTCTCTGACCTGGGATTGCATTTGTACCCCTTGCACGTCAAAGTGCAGAGTCTTAACCCCTGGACCACCAGGGAATTCCCACCATCTGTAATGAGATAGCTAGTGACTCTTAACATTTTAGGAGGTGTGGCTCTTTTGAGAAGCTAGCAGTGGGGGTGGGGAAAATTGCGCGCACTCTACGCATTCTGTGAAGCACCGCACCCCTCGCCATGGCCAGTTCAGCTCAGTCGCTCAGTCGTGTCCGACTCTTTGCGACCCCATGGACTGCAGCACGCCAGGCCTCCCTGTCCATCACCAACTCCCAGAGCTTGCTCAAACTCTTGTCCATCAAGTCGCTGATGCCATCCAACCATCTCATCCTCTGTCATCCCCTTCTCCTCCTGCCTTCAGTCTTTCCCAGCATCAGGGTCTTTTCCAATGAGTTAGTTCTTCCCATCAGGTGTCCAAAGTATTGGAGCTTCAGCTTCAGCATCAGTCCTTCCAATGAATATTCAGGGTTGATATCCTTTAGCATGGACTGGTTTAATCTCCTTGCAGTCCAAGGAACTCTGAAGAGTCTTCTCCAACATCACAGTTCAAAAGCATCAATTCTTCAGCACTCAGCTATCTTTATGGTCCAACTCTCATATCCATACATAACTACAGGAAAAACCATAGCTTTGACTAGATGGATCTTTGTTGGAAAAGTAATGTCTCTGCTTTTTAATATGTGTCTAAGCTGTCACAGCTTTTCTTCCAAGGAGCAAGTGTCTTTTAATTTCATGGCTGCAGTCACCATCTGCAGTGCTTTTGGAACCCCCAAAAATAAAGTCTCACTGTTTGTATTGTTTCCCCATCTATTTGCCATGAAGTGATGGGACCAGATGCCATGATCTGAATTTTCTGAATGTTGAGTTTTAAGCCAACTTTTTCACTCACCTCTCTTTTTCACTCTCACTCTTTCATCAAGAGGCTTTTCAGTTCCTCTTTGCTTTCTGCCCTAAGGGTGGTGTCATCAACATATCTAAGGTTATTGATATTTCTCCGGGCAATCTTGATTTCAGCTTTGCTTCATTCAGCCCAGTATTTCGCGTGATGTTCTCTGCATAAGTGTTAAATAAACAGAGTGACAATATACAGCCTTGATGTACTCCTTTCCCAATTTGGAACAAGTCCGTTGTTCCTTGGTAGGTTCTAACTGTTGCTTCTTGACCTGCATACAAATTTCTTGAGAGGCAGGTAAGGTGGTCTGATATTCCCATATCTTTCAGAATTTTCTAGTTTGTTGTGATCCACAGTCAAAGGCTTTGGCATAGTCAATAAAGCAAAAGTAGATGTTTTTCTGGAACTCTCTTGCTTTTTCGATGATCCAGTGCATGTTGGCAATTTGATCTCTGGTTCCTCTGCCTTTTCTAAATCCAGCTTGAACATCTGGAAGTTCTCAGTTCACATACTGTTGAAGAGAAAGGAGCAAAAGAAGAGAATGGAGCAAATCTCAAGTAGGAGGGATCCATGTGGGCAAAAACAAAAGAGATTGGGGAAAAAGGGTTTAGTGACCAGCAGTTTGACTTTGAAGGAAGGACAGATGGGGCAGAGAGAGAAGGAACCACAGTGCAGTTGGTGGCAGCCAACTGTAGAAGGCCTGAGAGGGCAGGCATGGAATTACCAGTCCTTAATGACCATCATGAGAAACACTGGACTGGAAGAAACACAAGCTGGAATCAAGATTCCAGGGAGAAATATCAGTAACCTCAGATATGCAGATGACACTACCCTTATGGCAGAAAGTGAAGATGAACTAAAAAGCCTCTTGATGAAAGTGAAAGACGAAAGCGAAAAAGTTGGCTTAAAGCTCAACATTCAGAAAACAAAGATCATGGCATCCAGTCCCATAACTTCATGGGAAATAGATGGGGAAACAGTGGAAACAGTGTCAGACTTTATTTTTTTGGCTCCAAAATCACTGCAGATGGTGACTGCAGCCATGAAATTTAAAGACGCTTACTCCTTGAAAAAACAGTTATCACCAACCTAGATAGTATATTCAAAAGCAGAGACATTAGTTTGCTGACTAAGGTCCATCTAGTCAAGGCTATGGTTTTTCCTGTGGTCATGTATGGATGTGAGAGTTGGACTATTAAGAAGGCTGAGCGCCAAAGAATTGATGCTTTTGAACTGTGGTATTGGAGAAGACTCTTGAGAGTCCCTTGGACTGCAAGGAGATCCAACCAGTCCATTCTAAAGGAGATCAGCCCTGGGATTTCTTTGGAAGGAAAGATGCTAAAGCTGAAACTCCAGTACTTCGGCCACCTCATGCGAAGAGTTGACTCATTGGAAAAGACTCTGATGCTGGGAGGGATTGGGGGCAGGAGAAGAAGGGGACGACCGAGGATGAGATGGCTGGATGGCATCACGGACTTGATGGACGTGAGTCTGAGTGAACTCCGGGAGTTGGTGATGGACAGGGGTCCTGGCATGCTGCGATTCATGGGATCGCAGAGAGTCGGACATGACTGAGCGACTGAACTGAACTGAACTGAATGACCAATTGCCTGTGAAGGTTAAGGGAGATCCAAGGCTACAAACAACTCTACTAACAGAGTCTGGAGTCAGAAGAATTATTCACAGAAACAGCAAAATCACAGAACTGAAATCTTCTACATGTCAAAGCCTATGTTATTACCATGTTGAAATGCTCCAACTTGCCTTTTATCCCCCCTCCCTCCCCCAACTTACCTTTATTAACTAGTGCTGAATCTCCCAATTGAAAAAATCACTTTCAGAATTGAATTTGCCATCTAACTGGGCATCCTACCTTGAACAGTTAAAAATCCAATTGGTCTGACTTCTAATTTTAGAAGGAATCAAGCTGACCTTCATTGCGCTGTTGCTAACTGGAGCCGGTTACCTGGGTGACCAGATTTCCAATATGTCAGTATGCAAATACCATCTGCCCAAGAAGAGGAAGGAAGGCCTTCCTCCTCTGGGGGTTGTCAGCAGTTCTGGAAATGTCTTCCTCTGGGAATGGAGAGGAGGTTCACCAGAGAGGAGGAAAACCAGAAAAGATGCAATTTTTCAATGTTACAGTCTACCTCACTCTAGGAGGGAGCACAGGAGTTTGTGGTTTGCCTTATGGACTGTCCTTTAAGGTAGACCACTAGGGATATACGTGGAGGTCTTCAATTTTGCATTTCTTGGGCAGAGAGGGAGCCAACAAAGTAGGGTAGCATTTATTACTTTAGTGTATTTAGATTCAGATAACTGCAGTAGCTTAATGGAACCTTTCAGTATGCGATTCTTGTTTTCCACAATGCCTTTAGAAATCTAATTTCAATTGATAAGAGTGCCTGAGCAGGGAAGGAGCCTGCTGCTTTTCTTGGGCTCTCAAGAAGGTTGAAGAGAAGGGGATATTTCGTGTCATTTTCCCTCACATCTTCTTCACTGGGGAAGCTGAAGGGATTTTCTCCACAGAATATCTATATTCAGCGCCTGTCCTGTGTATTGTTTCAGGCTAAGGTTTAGAATCACTTTGGAAACATTCAAATCCAAAGGCAGGCAGGGAAGTTCTTTTCCTTTTCATGGAATAACTGTCACATCAGCTGTCAGCTGCAGGAATTTCTTCCACCCACGTGTTTTCTGAGTCCAAATTAGATGGACTCATTAATTTTTACTTTAAAACCGCAAGGACTTGTATGGGTGCGTGTGCTTCCTTTAATTGCCATGTGTCAGAATTTGTGTAGGAGGAAGAGTTTCCAGGAGTAGAGTGAGAACCGTTGTGCTGTTAGCTTCTAATTTTGTACCCCCTGGTAGCTTCCCCTGTGACCTCGTCTCTGCTTGCTCTTGTTGGGACTGCTATCTCCCACCTCTTTGGGAAAAAAAAAAAAAAACCTCCTAATATCTACCTAAAACTGTCAGCAGCATGAAAGAGTGAGGATAATCACTTTACTTCCCAGGGTCCTTTTACCCAGCCTTATACATAAATAGCCTTTTATTGGGATGTCAAGCAAATGGCTTAAGAGATTAATGCCAAAGTATGGTAAATCCTGGAGCTTGACTGCCTGGTTCAAATCCCTGCGCTGCTGCTTTCTAGCTGGGTGATGTTGGGCAAGTTACTTAACCTCTCTGTGCACTGATTTCTTCATTTGTAAAATAGGGATTTAAATAGTGCCTACCTTACAGAGTTGCTATGCAGATTAGATAAGGATGGAATGCTTTAGGACCATGCTGAGCCTAGAAAAGTTAGCACTGTGTAGCAGCATTTTTTTTCTTCTTTTCCAAACAACCACCTTTTAATTGACTTGCAATGTTATGTTCATTTCTGTGATTCAGTTTTTCCGATTCTTTCTTATAGGTTGTATATTACATGATATTGGATATATAGTTCCCTGTGCTACGCTAGTAAGTCCTTGTTGCTTAGTTATTTTATATATATTAGCTGTGTATCTGTTAATCCCAAACTCCTAATTTATCCCCCACCTTTCCCCTTTGGTAACCACAAGTGTGTTTTCTATGTGAGTTTATTTCTGTTTCATCAATAAGTTCATTTGTATCATTTTTTAGATTCCACAGATATCATATGATGTTTGTCTTTGTCTGATTTTCCTCACTTAATATGATCATCTCTAGGTTCATTCATGTTGCTACAAATGGCATTTCATTCTTTTTCATGGCTGAGTAGTATTCCTGTGTGTGTGTGTGTGTGTGTGTGTGTGTGTGTGTGTGTGTGTGTGTGTACACACACCACATCTTTATCCATTCATCTGTTAATGGACAGTTAGGTTGCTTCCATGTCTTGGCTACTGTAAATAGTGCTACTATGAAAATAGGTGTGCATGTATCTTTTTGATTAGATTTATTTTTCTGTGGTACATCTTCAAAGGTTCTGGAACATAGTGAAGTTTTGCTGTGAGCAAGTAAATGTCCAGAATTTATTTGCAGGCTGTGACTTCCTCCTGCTTCCTTCTTAACAGGCTAGTGTCTCTCCATATACCAGTCAAGCTTCATTTTCTATGTGACACCTTCCTGGATCTCTATAGCCCATGCCACTCCCTTTCTAACCCTCACACGCTTTCCATATGTGTCATATAATTGGTACTTTGGATCTGCTGTCTTTGCTCCTAATTGTCTGTAGTGTCATGTTTAGCTCTTTGTTGTCCCACCAGAGTAATGAAAAGACACCATGAGGCTGGGTAGTTGCCCAGGGTATCTGTTGATTGAATGTGCCCAAGTGTCAAATATGGTGACATGAGCAAGCAAGGCCATACTTGTCCCATAATTTACTCTTGGTTTCTGAAGTCAATTGTTTGATTTTCTTATTTCCACAAGTAACTTAAAATTATCTAAAGTAAGTATGAGACATTATTGGTGAGAATGTAAAATGGTGCACCTGCTTTGGATGTCTGGCAGTTCCTCACAAGGTTAAACACAGATATGGCCAAGCAAGTCCACCCCTAGGTATCTACCCAAGACACATGGAAACAAATCCACAAAAAGACTCATACACATACACTCATAGCAGCATTACTCGTTAGTAGCCCCAGAGTGGAAATAACCCAAATGTCTATCAAGTGATAAATGAACACATGTGAAATATTATTTGGTAGTTAAAAAGGAAGGAAGTGCTGATACACGCTGCAACATGGATGAATCTCAGAAGTATTATGCCAGCACTGTTCACAATAGCCAAGACGTGGAAACAGCCTCAGTGTCCATTGACAGATGAATGGACACAGCAGATGTGTTATATGCAATACTACTCAGCCATAAAATGGAATGGAATGATGCCATTTGCAGCAACATGGACAAACCTAGAGATTATCATACCAAATGAAGTAAGTCAGAAGGAGAAAGACAAATAACATATGATACCACTTATATGCGGAATCTAAAATATGGCACAAATATCTACGAAACAAATAGACTGGCAGACATAGAGAGCAGACTTGTGGTTGTGGAGGCAGGAAGGTGAAGGAAGGATGGATTGGGAGTTTGGGATTAGCAGATGCAAACCATTATATATAGCATGGATAAACAGCAAGGTCTGACTGTATAGCACAGGGAACTATATCCAATATCCTGTGATGAACCATAAAGGAAAGCATATGAAAAAGAATATATTAATATATGTATAATTGAATCACTTTGCTGTACACCAGAAATCGACACAGCATTATAAATCAACTGTGTGCTCGTGTGTACTTAGTTGCTTCAGTTGTATACAACTCTTTGCAACCCTATGGACTGTAGCCCACCAGGCTCCTCTGTCCGTGGGATTCTCTAGGCAAGAATGCTGGAGTGGTTGCCTTGCCCTCTTCCAGGGGATCTTCCTGACCAAAGGATCGAACCCACTGTTTCCTGTGTCTCCTGCATTGCAGGTGGATTCTTTACCGCTGAGCCTCAGGGGAAGCCCAAATCAACTGTACTTCAATTTGGAAAGAAAGAGTACGCTACGTGAAAGAAGTCAGTCACAAAAGGTCACACATATTGTGTGATTCCATTTATATGAACTGTCCAGAATGGACACGTCTGTAGTGACTGAAAGTAGATTAAGTGGTTGCAGGAGCTGGGAGGAGGGGAGGATGAGGAGTTCGCACTAATGGGTGTGGAGTTTCTTTGGGGGATGATGAAAATATTCTGGAATTAGATAGTGGCAATGGTTGCACAACCATTTAGTTGTGAATAAACTAAAAACTACTGAATTGTGTACTTAAAAAAAAAAAAAACAACAACTAGCAAGTACGCAAAACTACTTAAATCTACTGCAGAGTTTAAAGTCATTTCCAAGATTACTTTTTCAAGAGTAGCTGTCACCTGAAATAGAATAAAGAGTGACTTAAACTGTAAGAAAAACAAAAAACAGGTAAATTACCAAGAAAGGCTTGTTTTTCTTTTGCCTCAAATCTTTGAATATAAGTCATACACATCTGATTCCGAAGTAAGTTCTACAGGACTGTTTGCTGCTTTCTACATTGTGATTCTGTAATTTGCTGCATTCCTGGCTGGGCCATCTAAATCATGCTGTATGCAGCGTCTATAACAGAAATAGAAGTGCCTTTTCAGGTCATGCCCACCACCCCCCAACACCCAGACTCCCTAAGGTAATAATTCATAGCTGCTTCTCTGTGGTGCCCTTATAGAGTGAGGTAACTATTGTGAATATGTTGGGGCCTTTTTGACTTAAAGGGATTTGTTGCATTTTCATCTTCTGTTTGCAGAGAGAGCATTTCAAAGGGATACCCTCCAACCCCCTGAAAAATAACCATCTCAGTTCATCAGTGCTTTATCAGAAAGGTCTTCTGACTTAAATAAATGGTAGAGTTGAAATCTCTCCCAGGGCTGGCCCAGTACTTTTTTGGAAGACCGATTTGACATGCCCAAGCACCAGTTAAAATGAGCCTTTCAAGACTGAGATCCAAGAAAGTCAATTAGCATTGACTTTAAAATGTCATGTGACTACATCACACCCATTAGGATGGCTATTATTGAAAAACAAACAAAAAAAACCAGAAAGTGACCAGTGTTGGCAAGGATGCAGAAAATTGGAATGCTTGTGCATTGCTACTGGAAATAAAATGGCGCATCTACTGTGGAAAACAGTTTTGTGGTTCCTTAAAAAGTTAAACATAGAATTATTGTATGATCCAGCAATTCCCCTTTTAGGTGTGAACTCAAAAGAATTGAAAGCGGGGACTCAGATACTTGTACAGCACTGTTCATAGCAGCATTAATCACAATAATAGCCAGAGGGTGGAAGCAACCCAAATACCCATCAGTAGATGAATGAAGAAAGAACCATGGTATACACACACAATGGAATGTTTTTCAGCCTTAAAATGAATGACATTCTGAGACATGCTACAACACAGATGAGCCTTGAAAACATGATGCTAAAGTGAAGTAAACCAGTCAAAAAGGACACCTATTGTATGGTTTCGTTTATATGAGGTGTCTAGAATAGACACATTCATATAGACAGGAAGTAGATTAGAGAGGACTGGGGACTGGGTGGAGGATGAAAACTGGTATCTAATAGGGATGGAGTTTTCTTTTGAAATGATGAAAAAGTTCATAAATGGACGACAGTGATGGTTGCACAAACATTATGAAGGCACTTACTGCCCCTGAATTGTACATGTAAAAATGGCTAAAATGGTAAATTTTGTTAAGTCTATTTATATACCACAATTTAAAAAGATGAGAAAAAGAATCCTGTGAAGAACAACATTCGGGTTCATCATTTTGTCTCTACGTCCTTTTTCTCCCCTCTCTTTGAATACATGGTGAACTATATTTTATCGTGGCATTGCCTCCCTTGGCAGGATATGCACAGAGATGAAAGGATTACCAACTGGTTATAGAGCAAGAGCAGGGCCACCACTCGGCCTTAAAATAACAGTTGATAGACTCTCTCTCAGGTCACTAGAATAAGCCTGAGATGTGTCAGAAAGTTGTTTATTTATTTATAATTTTATTGCAGTGTAGTTGATTTATAATGTTCTGTTAGTTTCTGATGTACAGCAAAGTAATTCAGTTATGCACATACATATTTTTTTCATATTCTTTTCCATTACAGTTTATTACAGGATATTGAATATAGTTCCCTATGCTATACAGTAGGGCCTTGTTTTTTAATCCATTCTAAATATAAGAGTTTGCAGTGGCTAATCCCAAACTCCCAATCCATCCCTCCTCTACCACTATCCCCCTTGGCAACCACAAGTCTGTTCTCCGTCCGTGAGTCTGTTTCAGTTTCATAGATCTCATAAGCGATATATGTTTGAGAAAGGCAAATAGAGTTTCCCTCTTTAAAGTCTTTCTCTTTCTGACGTACTTCACTTAGTATGATCATCTCCTGGTCCACCCATGTTGCTGCAGATGGCATCATTTCAGTCTTTATTTGTTGTTCTCTTCTAGTCACTCAGTCATGTCTGACTCTTTGCAACCCCGTGGACTGCAGCATGCCAGGCTTCCCTGTCCTTCACTATCTCCTGGAGCTTGCTCAGACTCATCTCCATCAAGTCGGTGATGCCATCCAACCATCTCATTCTTCTGTCGTCCCCTTCTCCTCCTGCCTTCAATCTTTCCCAGGGTCTTTTCCAATGAGTCTGCTCTTCGCATCAGGTGGCCAAAGTATTGGAGCTTCAGCTTCAGCATCAGTCCTTCCAATGAATATTCAGAGTTGATTTCCTTTAGGATTGACTGGTTTGATCTCCTTGCAGTCCGAGGGACTCTCAAGAGTCTTCTCCAATACCACAGCTCAAAAGCATCAATTCTTCGGCATTCAGCCTTCTTTATGGTCCAACGCTCACATCCATACGTGACTACTAGAGAAACCATAGCTTTGACTAGATGGACCTTTGTCAGCAAAGTAGCGTCTGTGCTTTTTAATATGCTGTCTAGGTTTGTCATAGCTTTTCTTCTATGGAGCAAGCATCTTCTAATTTCATGGCTGCAGTCACCATCTGCAGTGATTTTGGAGCCCAAGAAAATAAAGTCTGTCATTGTTTCCATTGTTTCCCCATCTATATGCGATGAAGTGATGGGACTGGATGCCATGATCTTAATTTTTGAATGTTGAGTTTTAAGCCAGCTTTTTTGCTCTACTCTTTCACCTTCATCAAGAGTCTCTTTAGTTCCTCTTCACTTTCCCATAAGGGTGATGTCATCTGCATATCTGAGATTATTGATATTTCTCCTGGCAATCTTTATGGCTGAATAGTATTTTTGTGTGTGTGTCTGTGTGTATACCATATCATTATCCAATCATCTGTCTATGGGCATTTAGGTTGCTTCTGTGTCTTGGCTATTGTGAATAGTGATGCTATGAACATTGGGGTGCATGTATCTCAGAATGACAGATTTTTAAATATAGTAATTTCTGGAAATATACCCAATTTACTCTATTTTGCCTCTCTTCATTAACTTTCTCTAGAGAGCAGGAGTAGGAGGAAACACCTATAGGATGCTATTACTTAGGAAAATAGTACCTTCCCTGCAGTCAACCACATATCCTATGAGCATCTATGGGCTACAGGCACTGTTGCAGGCAAGTGAAACCTGGGGCCAGTCCCCCAAAGTGGGGTGAAGACAGATGCTAGAATTTTCCCAACTTTGATCCACATATCTAATTTGGTCATAACTCTTTCTCCTCATTGCTAGATAGTTAGCAGAGTGCTGAAACCACTTGCTGTGCCAGCTAGCACTTAAGCAAGCAAAGAGGTTCAGTGACCTTCAAATATTATTGAGATCTTATTGTTCTAGGCTTGAAGTGGCTTGAATAATTCTTTCAAAACATGAAGTTGTTCATTGTTCAGTTGTACATGAAGCAATAAGGGCTTCTCTTTGCATTCAGTGTGCCCTTCTGTTCTCAGAAGGTCTCAAAGACATTGAAACTAATTGCTATCATTCCTACAAGTGTATTTCTAGCTTTAATCAAAACAATAGCATCCTTTGATGCCACCGGGTGGGTGCAATAGGCTTCAGAAACAGGGGCTTTTCCAGTTCTGGAAAGATCTTGTTACCTCCATAAGGATAGACCTCTCTCCTAGAATCACTTCTGGAGAGGCCAGGGAGGTGAGCAGTGACACAGGGAGTGTGGCAAGAAGATGGCACAGGATACATTTCCCAGGAAAGTACCTATCTTAGTTTTCTCCCTTTTTGGTCTTGTGATTGGCTGTGGGTTTCGGCTTGGTAGTAAACAAAGAGACTTGATTGCTTTGTAAAGGTCAGCCCTGTCACCAAACCTCTCCATTTACTTGAGTTGCATTTGATTTCACATTTGTTGAAAAATGGTTCAATGGCTGTGATGTCAGCCTCAAGTTCCTTGAGCTTATAGGCCTTGTGTCTTTGAGATGGAACTCAGGGAATGCTCCTCTTTGCTGGAGACCAGGTCAACCTTGTTTATAGCTCTACCTCCAGTGTCTACAGGGCCTAGTGTACTCTGTTAGTTCAGTGCATGAACCAGAAGGAACTGGACTCTACACCCAGAGTGTCCTCCAACCCATGTCTGGAGAAATCCCATGTTCTGCCCCAAGGGCAGACTACCCTTGTGGTTTTGAACTGAGTCCTGGCAGTTCCTGTCTTTGCTCTCTGTGGTTTTACGTGCTGCTCTCTAAAAGCTAATGTGTTCAGCTTCTCATTTATCAATACTGGGGAATGACACCTCTCACTTGAGCTAATGCTTATAAAGTAGCCTCTATGTACTGATAGTTATCATTTTGGCTTTTAAATCTGTGCATTGAGTGAGTTCTCAGGGCTAGAATACCTCCCCCAAGGATAAGTCTGTGTTGGAAGGAGCAGTTGAAGTATGCGCTCTTATTTTTCATATACTATAGTCTTCTGTACTCAGTCAAGTGGATTATGCTCCTGGACCTCCTAGTGTACTAGAAACGATTTGCGGTTTTGCACAGTTATAAGCATAGACTTCTGCTTGCACCAGCACGAAGTATACCCTGAGCCCTTCCCCTGGCATTAAGTTGCTCTATTTCTATACAGTTCAGTCCAAAACTTAGGACAGGTTAAGCACCAGCAATATGATGCTGTTTATATTAGTTTGTCATGAAAGAGGGATTTTTGAATTAAATGTTGATAACCCAGCTCCGTCTTAAATCTTTTTATCAGCTTTTTCATTCCTGCACCCTGGCATAATGACACAGGTATTACGTAAACAAGGCACCTTTGAGGGCTGCTTATAAAGATCCGGGAGAAAAGATAAATATGTGGTGATGCACTGATATCCTGAAATATGAGCTGCAGGTTTGTATTTTCTTTGCGGCATCGGATATTGGTTTTCGTGCTTTATTGACCTGGCAGGGAGAGAACTGACGAAACACCAAAGAACTTTACACCTTTTTTTTTTTAACCTCTCTGTCTACATGGAGAAATCTGAACATTCAATCACAGAACCAGAAAGACCGATGGGGCTAGTCAGTCATGTCTTTGCAGAGCCCAAATCAGATTCAGCCCTCAGAAGTAAAAATACACACTTCACCTTCCCAGTGGAAAAAAGGAATTGGAATTGGGTTTGTTGCAGAGTCGCTCCCAGGCGAATGGAGGAGTTGGGCTCTGAACTGTGACAGTCCTCTTCAATAAGAAGCTGGTGTTCTCAGTGACCTGCGTTAAGGTCGGCAGGATTAGAGTGAGTTTGTATTCGGTTAATCACTCTTTCCCTTCTGTCAGGGTCTTTGTCAGGACTGCGTTGCTTGGGAACATCAGCAACAAGAATCCTCCAGAATGCTAATGTTAAAGACATTTAAGTTTAGGGCAGAGCGAGCCAGACATCTCTTCCTGCGTGGCAGGAATCAGGCATCATGTAGAGCATTGTCTCTGGAGGAAGTCATTTTATAATTCTGTCCCCTGGGCTTAACACCTTCAAATAAGCTTCTAAACCAAAGATCTAGCAAATATAAAAGTCCCTGGTCTTAAAAAAAAAAAAAGAAAAACTTTTGCATAATCATAAAAATCACTGATAGATGGCTACCTTGAGGTGTGAAGTAAATAAGCCACACTCAGGGACAAAATGACATGTTCCAGGTTTTTAAAGAATTCTGATGAAATATATATCACATAAAATTGACCATTCTAACCATTTTTAAGTGTACTGTTCAGTGGCATTGAGTGCATTCACTTTGTTATGCAACCATCAACACCATCCATCCATCCCCAGAACTTTTCATCATTCCAAAGGGAAACTCTGTCCTGCTGAGCGCTAACTCCCCGCCCCTGGCAGCCACCATTCTACTTTCAGTCTCTGTGAATTTGACTAGGGAGGTCATATAAATGGACGTTCCCAAGCTTTTTGTAATATTTTGGGAAACATTTGATCTGACTTCCAAGAAAACTTTTAGAGGAGGAAACGATGGTCTTGGGCTGATTGTCAGGTTTTTCTGATTTTTGCATCATAGCAGTGTGTATGACGGATGCCTTGCTCTTTTAGCCTTCATAGAACTATAGCCAAACAGAAACAAATGAAACAGATCTTCACCTCCCAGTCAGATGTGTTGCCAAACAGGAGCCATAACTACTTAGTGTAGTTTTACATTTTAATAAAGCATATTAATTTGTAAGTTTTTTCCTCACTTGACTCTCACCATGTCCTATCAGGTATTTGCTTAGTCCCATTTTAATGATGAGAAACTGTGGCTCAGTTCAAGTTGTGTAGGGCTACAAAACTCATCAACAGCAGAATCGGGGCTTTGGCCGCCAGTTTTCAATTTTAAAAGTGCAGTGCCTTCCACCATAACACACTGTGAACAATTATCACCTCTCTGGAGGTCCACGCAATGCCAGCCCTCAGCAGAGGAAGGCTCCTCCAAATGTATCCCTGATTATCCATGCTCTCCCTCACTAGCTTGGAAACACACGGAAACCCTTGACCTGACAAGCCAGCCTCCAAAGTTTTGATGTGAACTGAAGGCCTGACTCTCTGTCACTGATGCCCAAGTTTAGGCCTTAGTCCAGCACTGTCCAGTGGAAATATGTGAGCCACAAATGCAAGCCACATATGTGAAAGAAACAGGTGAAGTTACTGAAGAATACATTTTAGCGACTCCCCTGGCAGTCTGGTGGGTTAAGACCCCACATTTCCAATGCAGTGAGTTTGGGTTCAATCCCTAGTTAGGGAACAAAAATTTTACATGCCATGGGGTGCAGCCAAAAAAAAAAAAACCCACAGAAAACATTTTAGTTAACCTCATATCTCCAAATTGTTTCAATATACAATCAGTTTAAAAGCTATTAATGAGCTATATTACTTTTTTGTTATTGTCAAGTTTTTTGTTGTTGTTACTAAGTACCCATTTAACACTTTTAAGCAATCTCAAGCCAGATGCTAAAATTTTATCAGAGGTACCTGATGTGAATTGAGATTTCATAAAAATTTCCAGTTGAAACAGTAGATTGATGTAGCTGAAGGTGTCTCACATATATGAACAAGTTTTCTTATAGCTGAACTGAGTATCAGTTTTAAAATTTAATTAAAAAGAAGGGAAATTTAAAATTCAGTCCCTCCATTGCACAGGCCACATTTCAAATGCTCATAAGCTACATGTGGCGAGTGGCCACCACACTGGACAGCACTGGTTAGGTGAGCAGCTAAGGCTGCCCCAGACTGGACCCAGCAGCCCTGGACTAGACAGGGGTCAGCAGCCTTTTCCCTAAAGGCCAGATAGCAAATATTTTCACCTCTGCAAACCACATGGTACCTGTTGAAAGTACCCAGTTCTACTGGGATATCATGAGAGCAGCTGCAGAGTGAGTGAGTACGACTGTTCCAATAAAACTTTATTTTACGAAACAAGCCCCAGGCCACATAGTTTGCCCACTGTTGGACTAGAGCATTTGTTCTGCTGCTTCACCCATGCTGTGAGAGTGAGAAGAGGTTGTTTTCCGAGATGAGGTTGTTAAAACCTGGCCCCATCGTATCCCCTTTCCAGTGTGTAATTACAATTTTGGCAACACTTGGTGTGAAGACTGCAATGCACCAGAGTCCTGGTGATTTTTCATCTTTCAGACACACTCTCCATGTGCATAGGGAGGCAATTGCTTCACAGTGCTTTGAGGTCTATGTATTGAGAATGGAGAAAACTTGGGGTAAAAAAGCCAATAAAAGCATTATGGGTGATGTGAATAGTGTGTGAAACTCCCAGGAACACCAGGGTATACCACCCTCTACTCTTTGCTGTCTCCACACAGCCAGAGCGAGGCAGGAATCATGCCCACTTCACAGATGGAAACATACACAATAATCATGTTAAATCAGAGGGACGGATATTTCTCCACAGTTATGATATTATGTGGCTTGCATCCATTGTGATGTTAAAGGCAGAAGTAGTCATATCATCAGGAAATAAATCCATCCAGACTAGGTAATATTTATTGCAAAGCAATGGTCCCCACCTTTCACATCATGATGTTTGAAAATGGTATCGGTACTAATGGAGAAGAGAAAGGGGACAAGAAGGGAGGGATTGGAAGAAAGACAACACCCCATGGTTCTTTAGGGAGAGGGAAATATAGGAGTCTGGCCTTGCAGGGATCTCTGAAGCTCAGCAACTAGGGGAAGGGGCAGTTAAGTGAAAACCAGTCATAGCTCGGGGTTCTATTGAACCTAACTCTTCAGGTCCAAAACTTTCTCTGGCAAGAATGATGTTCAGGTGTTGGTGGTGGTCATTTAATAATCCTTTAACATACTCAGCAGTTTTGACTTGGAGGTCACCTTTTCTAAAATCAGGGTTTGAGGCTGAACTGAATTAAGTATCTTGATCATGAGTGGTCACATTTGCAAAGTACAAGGTGATGAAAATGCTTGGTTTTTCCAGGCACATTATGCAACTCTGCCTTCCCTCCAAGTTCTGCAGCTCTATTAAATGTTCAGTGCTGCGTGCAAGTGGGAAAGATCTGCATCCCCATGATGGTTTTTTTTTTTTTTGACTACAGAGATAATTATTTGAGGTAGCTGTTCTGATGATGGCTCACACGGAGGCTCAGCCCTGCAGCGCAGAGCTGTCTCTAATCGTGATTGCCTGTAATGATGATTACCCCAAACTCTGGAATTATAACAATAGATTTTACAAAGTTAGAGCATAATTACTCCGCCGTTCCATATGTGAACACAGTTTAAACATCTTTGATCTTTGAATGATATCAGACTTTTGTTCTTCATCTTCTGAAATCGTGAAGTTCAAAGGCAGTGGCCCCAAACCATCCCTCTTTG
Source organism: Nanger dama (assembly GCA_917880005.1). Classification (NCBI taxonomy): domain Eukaryota; kingdom Metazoa; phylum Chordata; class Mammalia; order Artiodactyla; family Bovidae; genus Nanger; species Nanger dama. Next base: position 2,765,529 of record CAKJTW010000113.1, on the reverse strand, counting down.
TTCTTCATAGTGAGGCCAGGTTTATTGAAGCAGTTCACCTGTTAGAGAAATAAGGGCTGAACTTGGGTGGAGAAGAAAGAGTACAGGCCTGTGTTGTTCAGATCCCAGTTCTGCCACCTGGAAGCCACATGGCAGGAGAAAGTCTCTAGCCTCTCAGAGACTCAGATCCCGCATCTGTAAACACCTACCTGGCTGAATCATTGTGAGTCTTAGAAATGAATATAAAGCACCTAATTGATGCCTCACACCGATAGGCAATCAGTGAAGCATTTTCACCACCACCATCATCGTCATCGCCTTCACCACCATCATCAATCCTGTTACTGATTCTCTGGCTTTAACATCTTCACAGTCCTTCTGAGTCTATGGATTCTGCAGCCTTCACTTTATATAAAAGTTAGTTTGAAGCTGGTGATCTTCATGTAACTTAGGGATGAAGCTTTATGAGAAATTAGTGTTAAAGAGGAAAGAAGAAACAGGCCCTCTAAAGATGGAACATTCTGGTCTTGGCTCCATCTGCTACTGAGCAAATGAATGAATACCTTCCACACCCTCTGCTGAAGTGGTTCTCAGCTTTTAGCTTGTGTTTGAGTAAAATCCCAAACTCTCTGTATCTCACAGTGTGAGTATAACATGGGCTGGAATTGACCCAGGATTTAGCATTTTTAGGAGCCTCTCTGGTGATTTTGAGACATGGTTCAAAGACTCTCTATTTTGTCCTATCCCTCCAGTTGAGAAACTTCTGGATGCATGTGTCTTTGAGTGAATTTGTGTTTTAAAACCTCTACTTCTGGATGGCCCAGCTCAGATGGCCACAACAGGAAGAACAGGCCTGATTTGCTTGAGAGCAAAGAAAGTGACAGCTGCAGAGCCCTTGATCATCTGAGTGTCTGGGCTTGAGTGTCCCACCACCCCCAGCACTGTCACCCACGTGACTGAATCCAGCGTCTGTCCGTCGCCCACAGGCTGACGCTATCTTAGTGAGCTAACCCCTGGTGTCTGCCCTGCGATGGCTCATTCAGGAGCCGCTGGAATGATCAATGAGGCTGGGCAGCCAGGCCCTCCTCTGGTTGCCGGTGAATCAGCCTCTGGCTGCCTTGGCCCTTGCTTTCAACACAGAGCAGGAAGCACTTGAGCTGAGCACAGCCAGGCTGACTCGAGTCTGGCTAATGGCTTTTCTGTGTCATGCATTGTCCTTGGTCCCATGCATTTCCATGCATGAGTGGGTTGGAGCTCCTGGAGATGGTCCAAGAATAGATATCCCTTCTGCATCCCCGCCCCTGACTAAAGCCCTGGACAGCATTTTGGTTTAAGGATATCTGCTTCAGAAGTGGGGTCAACAATTTTTAAAAAATTGAAGTTGTCAACTCAAGAAAAATTCGCAGCCTAAAAGATGTGTTAAATTGTATTTACGGAGCTTACTGAGAACTAGAGAGAGCTCTGAGAAGGGAGGAGCCAGGATATATAGGAGTTTTGGCTGGGGAAAAAACACCACACAGTCGAACAGTAAAAAAATACCATGTAGCAGTAAAAGATATGCTAATCACACACACACACAAAACCATACATCTCAAGGTAATGATTTTAGTGCCTTTTTTTTTTTTCATGAATGGGAAGGTGCGTGAGTCTAGGTTCTCTGAAATGTTTCCTTAGGTATGCATCAGAGCCAGTGCCCAAAGCACAGAATGTTATCTGTTTTTCTCCATCCTGAATTCTGCTCAGGGCTCAACACTGAGGCTTGTTGTGGGTTGGAGTCAAGAGGCTACAGTGGCTGATGGCATGATGGCAGGCAAATATTCTTTGTTTACTGTAATGGCACCAACATTCTCTTTCCACAAGGTGGAAATCAGATAACACAGAATTAACCATTTTAAAGTCAATTCAGCAGCATCTAGTACATTCACCACGTTGTACGACCACCACCTCTCACCAGATGCAGACCTTTCGTCACCCCCAGATGGAAACCTCGTACTCACTGAATTGGTTGGCTCGGGCTGCCATAGCAAACACCACAGGATGGGTGGCTTAACCAGCCAGCACTGTGGGGGCTGCCAGTTGTGGATGGTGGGAATCAAAGATCAAGTGTCAGTAGTCAGGGCTGGTTCCCTCTGGGAAGGCTGGAGGGAAGGATCTCTTCTGGGTCAATCCTTGGCTTGTAAATGGCCATCCTCCTGCATCACTTCACCACATCTTCTTCCCTGAGTGTCTCTATGTCCATCTTGCCCCTTGGGGGCTCCCCAAGTGGCACTAGTGATAAAGAACCCATCTGCCAGTGCAGGAAACAGAAGAGACCTGGGTTCAATCCCTGGGTCAGGAAGATCCCCTGAAGGAGGAAATAGCAGCCCTCTCCAGTACTCTTTGTCTGGAGAACGCCATGGACAGTGGAGCCTGCCGGGCTGCAGTCCATACAGTCACAAAGGGTCAGACACGACTGAAGCAACTTAGCACGCACATAAGGAAAACGGCCCTGTTGGATTAGCGCCCATCCCAATGACCTCATTTTAATCTGATTGCCTCTGTGAGGAGCCTGTCTCCAAATAAGGTCATGTTTGAGGTACTGGGACTTAATTTGACTTTTGGGAAACACTACGCAACTGGTTAACACCCATGAAGCAGCATCTGTGTCAGTGCTTCCTTCTTTTTATAGCAGAGTAATATTCCTTCGAAAGTAAACATATTTTCTTTGAACACCAAGTACAAAGCAACTTCTAGTGAAATCTCCATCCCCTGGGCAGCTGGGCATTCTGTTCTAGGCTTGTGTGCCTATCCACGTAACGTGGAGTGCTGATCTCACAGGTGTATCTCACAGATCTCCAGCCTGTAACCTTCTCCCTGTCTTCCTCCTGGAAAGAGGGTTAGTTAGTCTTTATGAACAAAGGAAAGAGGACTTACTAAGGGGAAGCCAAGACAAGCTTCTAATCCCAAAATGTGTTTAAAAATAAATTTTATCTCTGATTTCCTTTCTCCTCTCACTCCCTTCATCCTCAGCACAGACATAGATATATTCAAAGCGTTTTAAATGCAGACCCTTCTGGGGAGGAGTGCGGCACAGGAGGCTCTGCCCTTTGAGAGGAGCCAGACTCTGACTGCTCTTTCCATTGTCACGGTGACGGGGCCTGGTCCCTTGGGCTGACCTCACACCAGAGCCTTTCCCATTCTCTTCACACTCCCCTCCCTGCACCTGCCTCAGAATAAAACAGGGACATTCAGACATGTGAGTCCTCTCAGCTTTAGAACTGACTGCACTGTTGATTTGTACATTTCACCTTGCCCCTTTAATTTAAAAATCGACTTCTCTTACGCACATAGACAGGAGAGCTGCATCCCTGCTGACCTTGGCTCTTTGGGGATAACCCAGAGCCATCGTGAGCTAGCTGCAGACTCAGGCCCCTTCCCCTATCCCATGGGCCTCGATGATGCTGACACTGTGTTGTCTCACACCGAATCTGCAGGAAGGACCACAGCAGTGGCTCGTCACCCTGCCTTCTGATTCTGAGCAGACTTCATGCAAAAGTTGTTTTACTCCCCCCTCGCCTCTCTCTCTTTCTCTTCTTTTCCCCTCCATTAAATTAGTTTTTGTCACTTTGGAAGTTCACTGGGTGAAGAGATGCATGCTGGCTCCAGGGTTTTCAGAGAGGCAAGAAAGAGACTGGAACAGCTCAAAACAGCAGACAGCATGGAAAATATTCACATTACGTGTTATTCTATTTTATCATTTTCATGTAAGCACATGTGGCTTCAGGGCCCTCAGGCTAGAAGGCCACACACTGTTAGTGGAATTGGTTGAAAAGGATTTATACTGTATAGATTTTCTCCCTTGTGGACCAGCCTAATGGTGGGTTCACAGTTTCCACTCAAGGGGAGTCTGGGCATCTGGAGTTTTTTTTTAAGCTTCCAGGTCATTCTAATGTCCATTCAATTTTGAGAACCACTATTCTAGAGGACAGAGACCTCCAGGAGAGTTTTAACACTTTGAGAGAGGCAACGAAAGAAACAGGTGACATCTAATCCTCTGTGCCCAGCAATGCAGTTAATTAGGCAGAAAGAATGGACAGAAATAACACATCCTGGTCTGTCTTGTGCCAAGCAAAATAGGCATTTAGCTCCACTTCACCCTGTAAGGCCAGTGTGAAAAGGGAGATTCCAGCGTGCCCACCTCCCTGCTGCTAACCATGGGTTGGTTGATTGGCTGCCAAACCTTGAAGACCATCAGCCCCCTGGTGAACATTTGCCAAGGTGATGCAAAATGTTCACAGGAACAAGCCGTTTCTGCATTCTAGCTACAGTTAGTTCTCTTCCTTATTCTTGAGGGAAAGTGACATCAGGCCCACGTGCCTGCTTTCTTTTCTCAACAGAACGTGCTGATGCCATGAGTCGCTTGTGGCACTGTAGTTGGGAGGGGCTGTCTTTGAAAGTGAGTGGCGGGGCTGACCTGTCTGCCTCCGTGTGTTTTGTAGTATAGGATCGGACAGCTGTACATGATCAGCAAGCACAGCCATGAGCAGAGCGACCGAGGAGAGGGGTGGAGGTCGTCCAGAATGAACCCTTCGAGGACCCTCACCATGGCAATGGACAGTTCACAGAGAAGCGGGTATATCTCAACAGGTAAGTCCTGGCAGCTGGCGCGCCACCTCCAGGCGCCCTCCCTGCCCAGGAGTCCCTCCCACCTGGCCTCACGGCACCCAGTACAGGCTGTGACTGTCTGGGATGAAAAGGTGAGTTACAAAGTCTTTATATCCGCCCTCCAAAACCACCAGTCAAGTTGCTTCCCCCGCATTCTGCAAAATAGTCCTCAAATGCGTTTTCATCTGGAGCTTTCCTCTTACCATTCGCAACCCTTCCACCAGATGCTAGGATGAAATCTGATTTTAAGCATTAAAGGACTTTGTCTTCTTCCTTGGTTCTGGGATTAGCAGAAGGAAAGAGGCAGCTTTGCCTGTAAATTGTAGAGAAGTAAGTGCTGAAGATAGTCGTGTACCATTGGGGTCTTAAGTCAGTAAGATTTCCACTTCCTGTCAGGTGGAAGTGTCCCCAGAGGGAATTGACAAAACTAACAGTCACCTGTGACCAAAGTGAGATACAGTATGCAGGTGGTTTCTCTCTCTCAACCACTTGAGAAACTGTGTAACTTTTCCTGTAGCAGAACAAGAAGTGGCCAGCTGTCTCAGTCATGTCTGTTTTCTCTATCAAAATATTCATATTTATCTTAATGGAGAGTAATAAACATTAGTAAGAGGGAAATTTGTTATAAATAGGATATCTGGACTTTCAGTAATAATTCCATTCTTCCCAAGGTGAAGAATGCCATCTCTCCTTTGGAAGGGTAAAAATTCAAGGATGATCAGCCAGCACTGATCAGGACTGCCATTTCTGTTTTACAAAATACATTTTTAATCTTTTCTGTTTTCTTATCACTAATGACATAATTGATTACTGGGGCTTGTCTGATCTTCTCCCTACCTTACACTCCCCTCTAGGTCATTTTCCTCCTTTTCCTTTTCTGGGTCAGAACATTTGTAGTCACATGCCATATGGGGTATACTTTCTTAAAACTAACAGTCTATGTTAGTGAACCAGTGTGTGACCATTCTGGTCTTTGCTATCCTCTCCATGACTACTCTACCACCATCTATGGCCTCCCTTATTGGCCCATTTCTCATTATTCAGAAAGCACTACCAACATAATAGTTGGACTGTGTCCCCATTTTATCCACTGACACTTGTGAATATTTCTCCATTCTCAGTGCTTTAACCACAAACAGATGTTCCTGAGAGAGCCACATTTGGAGTCTCTCATTCTTGCATGACCTCCACCCTCCAACATGCTGAAGGGGACTGTTCCTTCTTGATGGCAGTGTTTGTGTTCTGTCGCTAGAGTGTTTGGAAATCTCTCAGGCCAGCATCCTGACACTGAAGGCCTTGGGCTGCTTAAACCAACACATTTTATTCAGCCCAAGGATGCAGTACCAGGGAATTCCTGAGTCATGATGAAATGCAAATGAGATCGATCCTGTTCACCTATTAGTAGCTGTGAATTGCCAGGATTTGGAACCAGTTCAGCCTGCAATCAGCTGTTGATTTGCAGGAGTATCTGAGCTCCAAGTTTAGTCTGAGGATGGCTTCCTTCACAGAGAGGTTTCTCAATATGCTGCTTTGACATTCTTAGTGCTAAGGGTGTAAATAAAATATTGAGCATTACTCACCTCTGTAGAGCAAAGAGAAGTGAGGAGAGTGCGAGAAAATAGATAGAACCTACAGAAAATTCCATTTCTCAGCAAACAATTGCATTTTCCCAAGTTATTGCCTGGGGAATGTTCCCTATGTACCAAACTTAAGAAATTAGAAAACTTTATAACTTTTCCTGAAACAGAACAAGAGGTGTCCAGCTGTCTCTGTCATGTCTGTTTTCTCTATCAAAATATATGACATTTATTTTAAAGGAGAATAATAAGCATTAGTAGGAGGGAAACTTGTTATAAATAGAATATCTGGACTTCCAGTAATAATAACTAAAAAGATTAATATAGACCTTCACCCTGCACCTCGTATGACAAACACAGGATGAAATATAACAATATAAAAACGAATTCAAACCAAAGAAAGGGAAATCCTCAGATACTAGAAATAAAGAGGAGACTCTTAACAGGAGTGGAAAGCAGATGAGCTAATGCTAGGGAAGCTGGGGGATGTCAGAACTGAGTGTGGGCCCTGCCATCCAGGGGTTGGGGGTGTCATGCTCATAGTGTTTGTTGCTTAGTCGTATCCAGCTCTTTGTGACCCCATGGACTGTAGCCCACCAGGCCCTTCTGTCCATAGCATTTACCAGGCAAGAACAGTAGAGTGGGTAGCTATTCCCTTCTCTGGGGATCTTCCCGACCCAAGGATTGAGCCCGGGTCTCCCACAATGCAGGCAGATCCTTTACCTCCCATAAAGGGACAGGAAATGAGGCCTCAGTACTTATAAATGGGGCATTGTGGTTAAGAATCATGCCAAAAAAAAAAAAAAGTTTTTGACAAAGACTGAGAAAACTTACTACTCAGAGATGCACACGGAGAGAACTACTAGGACTTGCCTGGTGGGCCAGCGGCTGAGTCTGTGCTCCCAATGTAGGGGCCCGGGTTCAATTTCTGGTCAGAAAACTAGATCCCACATACTTCAGTGAAGATCAAAGATTCTGCATACTGAAACCAAATAAGTAATTAAAAGTACTACTGGACTTCCATGGTGGTTCAGTGGATAAGAATCAGCCTTCTAATGCAGGGGACACAGGTTCAATCTCTGATCCATGAAGATTCCACATGCTGTGGAGCAACTAAGCCCATGCACCACAACTGCTGAGCCCAGCTGTGCTCTAGAGCCAGCGAGTTGCAACTACTGAGCCCTCAAGCTGCCACTAGTGAGCTGGTGTGTCCTGGAGCCTGTGCTCTGCAACAAGAGAAGCCACTGCAATGGGAAGCCTGCTCACCACAACGAAGAGGAGCGCCTGCTTGCTACAACTAGAGAAAGCCTGAGCACAGCAGTGAAGACCCAGTGTAGCCACAGAAAGTACTAATAAAGGCTGTATTTTTAAGTAAAAGGAAGTTGAAACCAAGAAGAATGAGGAGGGAATCTAGAAGAGATAGTGTTGTAGCCGCGCGTTCCGGGAAACAAACTCACTCAGAAGGACAATGCAGATAGTGGAGAGCAGTTTATTACACCAGCAGGCCCAAGGCAGAGAGTCTCCTCTTAGCCAAGGACCCTGAGCAGCTTTTGTGAAAATCTTTTATATCCCATGTGTACGTGTCTGAACCCACCACTCCAAATTCCTTGAGATTTACATAAACCAAGGAAAATACAATCCCAATAACCCCATGATTCACGTGCTATGTGCTCATGTGCTCAGTCAAACAATTAGCCAATAATCAATAAACCCAAGGTTACACTCCGATTGATATGGAAAAATTTATGGCCTGCCTGGAGGAAGGGGTGATTAGTGTATGTTTTCTTAGGCGATGAGTAACCTGGATACGATCTTCAAGGTTCCCCTGTCTGGAGGGGGTCTTATCCTTCAGTTGTTGTTTTCATAGGCACTAAACACAGAGTTCGGAGTCCATTGGAAAGGTGGCCGAGCATGATCAGCATGAATAGGCCTAAGATGGAGTCCAGGCCCTGTGAATTCCTTCTTCAATAGTAAATATCTGGACAAATCTGAATAAGCATAGAAGGTTGCAAATATATGAAAAATGAGTAATTGGAAATATACTCATGGAATTTAAATAATTCAGATAACAATAACAGAAAATATACAGTTCAGTTCAGTTCAGTTGCTCAGTCGTGTCCGACTCTTTGTGACCACATGGACTGCAGCATGCCAGGCCTCCCTGTCCATAACCAACTCCTGGAGTTTACCCAAACTCATGTCCATTGAGTTGGTAGGGGTAGTGAGAAAGAAATGCTGTAAGTTGCTAATATTGTCTAGAAAGAGGAAAGACATGCTTATTAATTTTAAAAATTTAAAGCAAATATGCCTATTCAAAATGCAAAAGTAACCTCTAAAAGAATAGTAAAATAATATATTTTGGTCATACACGGTTTTGGAAAGCATGACCAATCCAATAGAAGGCAGAGGAAGAACAATGAGAAACCTACAAAAAAATATGGTAAATAGAAAACATAAGTTGTGTTTGTCAGATGATAAATTAAAATATATCACTGATCACAATAATGTGTTATATCCTAAACCTGAACCTAGCTCAACAAAGATATGGCAACACTGACAAAATTAGATGTGTCCTGAAGTTATAATGGGGATTTTAACCTACTTCTTTAATAAACTGATAGAGCAAGTAGACAACTTATTAATAACAAGCATAAAGAAGGTATAAACAACTGAATTACAAGCTTGACCTAGTGGATATTAATAGACCATGGAACCAACATGCCTTTCAAACACATATGAAAGTATATAAAAACTGAATACAAAGTAGGCCAGAAACCAGTCTCAAATACTAGAAAATTAATATGATGTAGGTCCTATTGGCTGATTTCAAAGCATGACAATAAGAAATAGCTAAAACAATAAGTGTATGACCTAAATCAAATCCCTTATGACTATACAGTGGAAATGAGAAATAGATTTAAGGGACTAGATCTCATAGACAGAGTGCCTGATGAACTATAGATGGAGGTTCTTGACACTATACAGGAGACAACAATCAAGACCATCCCCAAGAAAAAGAAATTCAAAAAAGCAAAATGGCTTTCTGAGGAGGACTTACAAATAGCTGTGAAAAGACAGGAAGTGAAAAGCAAAGGAGAAAAGGAAAGATATACCCATTTGAATGCAGAGTTCCGGAGACTAGCAAGGAGAGATAAGAAAGCCTTCCTCAGGGATCAATGCAAAGAAACAGAGGAAAACAATAGAATGGGAAAGACTATCGACCTCTTCAAGAAAATTAGAGATACCAAGGGAACATTTCATGCAAAGATGGGCTCAATAAAGGCCAGAAATGGTAGGGACCTAACAGAAGCAGAAGATACTAAGAAGAGGTGACAAAAATACGTAGAAGAACTGTACAAATAAGATCTTCATGACCCAGATAATCATGATGGTGTGATCATTCATTTAGAGCCAGCCATGCTGGAATGTGAAGTCAAGTGGGCCTTAGGAAACATCACTACGAACAAAGCTAGTGGAGGTGAGGGAATGCCAGCTGAGCTATTTCAGATCCTGAAAGATGATGCTGTGAAAGTGCTGCACTCAATGTGCCAGCAAATATGGAAAACTCAGCAGTGGCCACAGGACTGGAAAAGGTCAGTTTTCATCCCAGTCCCAAAGAAAGGCAATGCCAAAGAATGCTCAAACTACTGCACAATTGCACTCATCTCACCAAGCCAGGCTTCAGGAATACATGAACTGTGAACTTTGTTCAAGCTGGTTTTAGAAAAGGCAGAGGAACCAGAGATCAAATTGCCAATATCAGCTGGATCATGGAAAAAGCAAAGAGTTCCAGAAAAACATCTATTTCTGCTTTATTGACTATGCCAAAGACTTTCACTGTATGGATCACAATAAACTGTGGAAAATTCTAAAAGAGATGGGGATACCAGACCACCTGACCTGCCTCTTGAGAAACCTGTATGCAGGCCAGGAAGCAACAGTTAGAACTGGACATGGAACAACAGACTGGTTCCAAATAGGAAAAGGAGTACTTCAAGGCTGTATACTGTCACCCTGCTTATTTAACTTTCATGCAGAGTACATCATGAGAAACGCTGGGCTTGAGGAAGCACAAGCTGGAATCAAGATTGCTGGGAGAGATATCAATAACCTCAGATATGCAGATGACACCACCGTTATGGCAGAAAGGGAAGAAGAACTAAAGAACCTCTTGATGAAAGTGGAAGAGGCGAGTGAAAAAGTTGGCTTAAAGCTCAACATTCAGAAAATTAAGATCATGGCATCCAGTCCCATCACTTCATGGCAGATAGATGTGGAAACAGTGGAAACAGTGGCTGACTTTATTTTGGGGGGCTCTAAAATCACTGCAGACGGTGATTGCAGCAATGAAATTAAAAACGCTTCTCCTTGGAAAGAAAGTTATGACCAATCTAGACAGCATATTGAAAAGCAGAGATATTACTTCGCCAACAAAGGTCCATCTAGTCAAGGCTATGGTTTTTCCAGTGGTCATGTATGGATGTGAGAGTTGGACTATAAAGAAAGCTGAGTGCCGAAGAATTGATGCTTTTGAACTGTGGTGTTGGAGAAGACTCTTGAGAGTCCCTTGGACTGCAAGGAGATCCAACCAGTCCATCCTAAGGGAGATCAATCCTGGATGTTCACTGGAAGGACTGATATTGAAGCTGAAACTCCAGTGCTTTGACCACCTGATGAGAAGAGCTAACTCATTGGAAAAGACCCTGACGCTGGGAAGTATTGAGGGCAGGAGGAGAAGGGGACGACAGAGGATGAGGTGGTTGGATGGCATCATCGATACAATGGAAATGGGTTTGGGTGGACTCTGGGAATTGGTGATGGACAGGGAGGCCTGGCGTGCTGCAGTTCATGGGTCTCAAAGAATCGGACATGACTGAGCGACTGAGCTGAACTAAAAACAATAAGTAAACTCCCACAACATATAGAAATATAAACGTTTCTAAGCATTTAATGGGTTGAAAATGTCAGGTAAGATACTTAACTTCCCAGCTACCTTTGCAGCTAGGGATGGCATATAACCTAGTTCCAGCCAACAAGATGTGAGATTTTCCTCCATGATTATGAGAAGGCAACAAATAGTGCCTATTACATGAATCTTGATAACAAAACTGAGCAATAACATTACAAAGGGAAACTTAGAAATCAATTTCAATTAAGAATGTAGACATGAAAATCTTATATGAAACTTTAGCAAATCAAATACTTCAGAGTATAATAACAATAATTCATGACTTGATCAGATTTTTGTTCATTAATATTAATATGAGAATTTGACAAGATTGCTTGGTATAAACTTCATAATAGAAAATCAATAGCACTATTACACAATGGGAGCAATAAGTGGAAAAATAAGTTTTAAAAATTCCATTTAAAAGAGAAAAGGAAACTTAAGTTACCCAGTAAAAAAATCTACAGATACACAAAATCTTTTGGAGAAAATATGAACAATTAACAGAGGACATTTTTTAAAAACCTGGACAAATGAGAGTATTCATGAATGGGACATGCTGCATTATAAAGTTTCAATAAATTTTCAGGTCCTTTATAAATTTAAGGTAGATCTAATTAAAATGCCAACAAGGTTGTTTTTAGATAGAATTTAAGGATATAATCCTAATATTCCCAATTACTATAGCTTTATAAATAGTCTTGATGTCTGGTAGTAAGTCTCTCCTACTTACTGAACTTTCCAAAATTCTTCATATGAATCTTAGGATTAGAAACCCCTAGTGATGTGAAGAATACTGGACGAAGCCAAGGACATTTAACTAGGGCATATAATGGTGTGATCAGGTGGAAGAATAATTAGGCCCATGTATTCTATATGACCTCAAGAGGACCAATTAGACTAAGACCAGTGGGTTAGAATGCCAGGAGAAAGATTTAGACTCAGTTTAAGGAAGAAATCTAAGTATTCAAGCCATCAGAAAACATAGTAGGGTGATTTATATAGTACATTATGCTGTTGCTGGGCGGGGTGGAGGGTTTGAGCATAGGTAGAATACTCACTTCTCAGGCAGATTCAGACATCAAGTAGGTGGTTAAAATAGCATTTCAGATCCTTTTGAATCCTAATTTTCTACGCTTGAAGTATGGTTCAGACGTTCCTCCAGCTCTCCTCCAGCACACATAAATGAGTAACCAACAGGGCACAGAAGAAAGAGTACTTTTCGCTCCGTTTGCACAAATCTAAGTAAGTCCATTATTTTATCTCAGAACCAGGAAGATTGTGCTTTAGCAACAAAAGAAAAAAATTGATATGTGACATAACTATAAAATATGTATTTTTGTAATCATAAAAGTAAACTGTCTTCCCTAGTGGCTCAGACTGGAAAGAATCCATGTGCAATGGAGGAGAGCCAAGTTTGATCCCTGGGTGGGGAAGATCCCCTGGAGGAGTAAATGGCAACCCACGCCAGTATTCTTGCTTGGGAAATTCCATGGACAGAGGAGCCTGGTGGGCTACAGTCCACGGGGTTTCAAAGAATAGGACTTGAATGAGCGATGAACACTTTTCACTACGTTGTAGTTACAAACTAGAGTTAACCCACCTCAAGATAACACATGTCCTGCATGCAGAGGTCATGGGACTCTCAGTATAGTGAGGCTGCTTTATAATTGTAATTCATTAACTGAATATTTATTGAAATTGACAGTGTGTAACAAATTGTTCTGGTATTGAGACTCTCTTAGTAAGTAAGACATGGTCCTTGTATTCCGATCAAAATAGGGCCTAGGTCAACTGATTTCATTGTTTGTAAGTCCAGCTGTCCATCTGATGAGTGGTGTCAAGGGGAAAACCTTTTCTTCCACCACTTTTTGTTGTTCCGTCTCTCAGTCACGTCTTACTCCTTGCAGCCCCATGGACTGCAGCACACCAGGCTTCCCTGTTCTTCACCATCTCCTGGAGCTTGCTCAAACTCATGTTCATTGAGTTGGTGATGCCATCCAAACATCTCATCCGCTTTTGTCCTCTTCTCCTCCTGCCTTCAGTCTTTCCCAGCATCAGGGTATTTTCCAATGAGTCAGTTCTTCAAATCAGGTGGCCAAAGTATTGGAGCTTCAGCTTCAGCATCAGTCCTTCCGATAAATATTAAGGGTTGATTTCTCTAGGATTGACTGGTTCGATCTCCTTGCAGTCCAAGGGACTCAAGAGTCTTCTCCAACACCACAGTTTGAAGGCAGCAGTTCTTGGACGCTGAGCTTTTCTTATGGTCCAGCTCTCACATCCATACATGACTATTGGAAAAGCCATAGCTTTTACTAGACGAACCTTTGTCAGCAAAGTAATATCTCTGCTTTTTCATACGCTGTCTAGGTCTGTCATAGCTTTTCTTCCAAGGAGCAAGTGTCTTTTAATTTCGTGGCTGCAGTCACCATCTGCGGTGATTTTGGAGCCCAAGAAAATAAAATCTGTCACTGTTTGCATTGTTTCCCCATCTATATGCCATGAAGTGATGAGACCAGATGCCTTGATCTTAGTTTTTAAATGTTAAGTTTTAAGCCAACTTTTTCACTCTTCTCTTTCACCTTCCTCAAGAGGCTTTTTATTTCCTCTTCACTTTCTGCCATAAGGGTTGTGGCATCTGCATATCTGAGGTTATTGCTATTTCTCCCAGCAATCTTGATTCCAGCTTTTGCTTCATCCGGCCTGGCATTTTGTTTGATGTACTCTGCATATAGGTTAAAGCGTCTGCCTCCAATGCGGGATACCCGGGTTCGATACCTGGGTTGGGAAGATCCCCTGGAGAAGGAAATGGCAATCCACTCCAGTATTCTTGCCTGGAGAATCCCATGGATGGAGAAGCCTAGTAGGTTACAGTCCACGGGGGTCACAAAGAGTCGGACACGACTGAGCGACTTCACCTCACCTCTCCTCACTCTGCATATAAGTTAAATAAACAGGGTGACAGTACACAGCCTTGATGTACTCCTTTGCCAATTTTGAACCAGTCTGTTGTTCCATGTCTGTTTCTAACTGATGCTTCTTGACCTGCATACAGATTACCTCAGGAGGCAGGTAAGGTGGTATGGTATTCCCATCTCTTTAAGAATTTGCCACAGTTGGTTGTGATCCACGCAGTCAAAGGCTTTAGCATAGTCAATGAAGCAAAAGTAGATGTTTTTCTGGAATTCTCTTGATTTTCCTATGATCCAGTGGATGTTGACAATTTGATCTCTGGTTCCTCTGCCTTTTCTAAATCCAGGTTGTATATCTGGAGGTTCTCAGTTCACATACTATTGAAACGTAGCTTGGAGGATTTTGAGCATGACCTTGCTAGCACGTGAAATGAGTACAATTGTGCGATAGTTTGAACATTCTTTGGGGTTGGAATGAAAACTGACCTTTTCCAATCCTGTGGCCACTGCTGAGTTTTCCAGATTTGCTGGCATATTGTGCTAGGTCACTTCAGTCATTTATGACTGTGTGCAACCCCATGGACAGTAGCCCTCCAGGCTGCTTCATCCGTGGGATTCTCCAGGCAAGAACACCGGAGTGGATTGCACTTCCCTTCTACAGCACTTTAACAGCATCGTCTTTTATGATTCCAGCTCAGCTGGAATTCCTTCACCTCTGCTAGCTTTGTTTGTAGTGATGCTTCCTAAGGCCCACTTGACTTCCAGGATGTCTGACTCTCAGTGAGTGATTACACCATCATGATTATCTGGGTCATTAAGACCTTTTTTGTACTGTTCTTCTGTGTATTCTTGCCACTTCTTAATATCTTCAGCTTCTGTTAGGTCCATACCATTTCTTTCCTTTATTGTGCCTATCTTTGCATGAAATGTTCCCTGGTTAACTCTAATTTTCTTGAAGAGATCTCTAGTCTTTCCCATTCTGTTGTTTTCCTCTATTTCTTTGCATTGTTCTCTTAGAAAGGCTTTTTATCTCTCCTTGCTATTCTTTGGAACTGTGCATTCAAATGGGTGTATCTTTCCTTTTCTCCTTTGCTTTTCAATTCTCTTTTCTCAGCTGTTTGTAATCTATTTAGTATTGATAATTTGGGTCCTGCAAATTAAACTGAAACTGATAGATTAACAGGAGAAAAGATACATTTTTATTCATGTACATAGGCAAGAGCATTCAGAAAAACATGACTCAAAGGAGTGGTTAGAATTTGGGGCTTATATACCATTTTAATAGGGGAGGGAGAGAAAAGGGACTTAGGGGGAAGGAAGTGTCTTGTATGAAAAATAAATGGGGCCTCAGGAGAACAGATGAGAGAGAAGATAGCTTTGTGACAGTGTCTATTTAGGCGCTTTCTTGTCCTGGTGCTTACTTCTTGTCTCTGGTGATAGGAGTCAATCTTCTCTGGTTGCAAAACTCCTGGAGAGGGGATTTATCACAGTTGAATTCTTTTGGGAGGCTCTGTTTTTATGAGGATAAGCAGAATTCAGAAAAAAATGTCTTCCTGCAACTGTTGGATTCTCAAATGTCTTCAGCTCAAAATAATCCTGATGTCAAGGTAGCTTGTTGTGGACCTTCTCACTGACCACAGGTAAGTAGGTTCTAAAAGTTGGACTGGAATTTACTAAGTTGTTCCAGTGCTCCCTTAATACCTTACTTAGAGAAATATCAATGTCTTATGGACCTGAATTCACGATCTGGCAAAAGGAATGGATTCCCTTCTTTACATCAATTTGTATGGCAAGGCAAACCACATTCAGAAACTGCTTTATCGACTTATTACCCAGAGCAACTGTTTGGCGCACTGGAAGTACTCACTGTCTGTATCATCAGGGCCTCCTCTCCAGGTCTCTCTTGATCAGAAAGGACATTTCATGGAAGGATGTTAGTGGTCCACAGAATTATCTGGAGGCTTGAGATTGGATAGCTATCAGGTCTGGGCAGCTCCAAGAAGCCAAGAACAACAATGATGACAACCATCTTTAGTGAAACTGACCTTTTCATTTTGCCTTACCATCACGGCTGCCATGGGTAGGCCTGAACTGTCCCATTTTTTCTTTCTAGCCTTTGTTCTAAAATAGCAAACATAGGAAATAACTCTGGTGGTCTAGTGGTTAGGATTCCAGGTTTTCACTGCCACGGACCAGGTTCAGTCCCTGGTTAGTGAACTGATATCCCACAAGATGCACTGTTGCTGCTGCTAAGTCACTTCAGTCATTTCTGACTCTGTGCGACCCTATAGATGGCAGCCCACCAGACTCCCCCATCCCTGGGATTCTCCGGGCAAGAGTACTGGAGTGGGGGTGCCACTGCCTTCGCCAACAAGATGCACAGTATGGCCAAATAAAATAAAATAAAATAAAATTCCGGGCATAAACATCCCATTGAGTTCCCAGGTCAAGCCTGGCTCCTAGTGAGTGGGGAGAGGGACTTCCAGACTGTTTTCCAAAGTGACTGTACTATTTTACACTCCCTCCAGCAATGTATGGGGGTTCCAGTTTCTCTGCATAATCACCAACACTTGTTATTGTCTGTCTTTTTGATTACAGTCATCCTAGTGGGTTTGAAGTGGTATCTTGTTTGGGTTTTGATTGGCATTTTCCTAATGACTAATGATATTGAGCATCTTTTCATGTGCTCATTCTATTGAAATCCTTTGTCTATTTTTAAATTGAGTATAGTTCCAACAACACAAGAGACGGCTCTACACATGGACATCACCAGATGGTCAACACCAAAATCAGATTGATTATATTCTTTGCAGCCAAAGATGGAGAAGCTCTATTCAGTCGACGAAAACAAGACCAGGAGCTGACTGTGGCTCAGATCATGAACTCCTTATTACCAAATTCAGACTCAAATTGAAGAAAGTAGGGAAAACCGCTAGACCATGCAGGTATGACCTCAATCAAATCCTTTATGATTATACAGTGGAAGTGAGAAATAGATTTAAGGGCCTAGATCTGATAGATAGAGGGCCTGATGAACTATGGACGGAGGTTCGTGACATTGTACAGGAGACAGGGATCAAGACCATCCCCATGGAAAAGAAATGCAAAAAAGCAAAATGGCTCTCTGGGGAGGCCTTACAAATAGCTGTGAAAAGAGGAGAGGCGAAAAGCAAAGGAGAAAAGGAAAGATATAAGCATCTGAATGCAGAGTTCCAAAGAATAGTGAGAAGAGATAAGAAAGCCTTCTTCAGCAATCACTGCAAAGAAATAGAGGAAAAGAACAGAATGGGAAAGACTAAAGATCTCTTCAAGAAAATTAGAGATACCAAGGGAACATTTCATGCAAAGATGGGCTCAATAAAAGACAGAAATGGTCTGGACCTAACAGAAGCAGAAGATATTAAGAAGAGGTGGCAAGAATACACGGAAGAACTGTATAAAAAGATCTTCACGACTCAGATAATCATGATGATGTGATCACTCATCTAGAGCCAGACATCTTGGAATGTGAAGTCCAATGGGCCTTAGAAAGCATCACTACGAACAAAGCTAGTGGAGGTGATGGAATTCCAGTGGAGCTGTTTCAAATCCTGAAAGATGATGCTGTGAAAGTGCTGCACTCAATATGCCAGCAAATTTGGAAAACTCAGCAGTGGCCACAGGACTGGAAAAGGTCAGTTTTCATTCCAATTCCAAAGAAAGGCAATGCCAAAGAATGCTCAAACTACTGCACAATTGCACTCATCTCACATGCTAGTAAAGTAATGCTCAAAATTCTCCAAGCCAGGCTTCAGCAATACGTGAACCGTGAACTCCCTGATGTTCAAGCTGGTTTTAGAAAAGGCAGAGGAACCAGAGATCAAATTGCCAACATGCGCTGGATCATGGAAAAAGCAAGAGAGTTCCAGAAAAACATCTATTTCTGCTTTAATGACTATGCCAGAGCCTTTGACTGTGTGGATCACAATAAACTTTGGAAAATTCTAAAAGAGATGGGAATATCAGGCCACCTAAACTGCCTCTTGAGAAATCTGTATGCAGGTCAGGAAGCAGCAGTTAGAACTGGACATGGAACAACAGACTGGTTCCAAATAGGAAAAGGAGTATGTCAAGGCTGTATATTGTCACCCTGATTATTTAACTTATATGTACATCATGAGAAACGCTGGGCTGGATGAAGCACAAGCTGGAATCAAGATTGCCAGGAGAAATATCAATAACCTCAGATATGCAGATGACACCACCCTTATGGCAGAAAGTGAAGAGGAGCTAAAAGCCTCTTGATGAAAGTGAAAGAGGAGAGCGAAAAAGTTGGCTTAAAGCTCAACATTCAGAAAATGAAGATCATGGCATCTGGTCCCATCACTTCATGGGAAATAGATGGGGAAACAGTGGAAACTGTCAGACTTTATTTTTCTGGGCTCCAAAATCACTGCAAATGGTGACTGCAGCCATGAAATTAAAAGACGCTTAGTCCTTGGAAGAAAAGTTATGACCAACCTAGATAGTATATTCAAAAGCAGAGACATTACTTTGGCTGACTAAGGTCCGTCTAGTCAAGGCTATGGTTTTTTCTGTGGTCATGTATGGATGTGAGAGTTGGACTGTGAAGAAGGCTGAGCACCGAAGAATTGATGCTTTTGAACTGTGGTATTGGAGAAGACTCTTGAGAGTCCCTTGGACTGCAAGGAGATCCAACCAGTCCATTCTAAAGGAGATCAGCCCTGGGATTTCTTTGGAAGGAATGATGCTAAAGCTGAAACTTCAATACTTTGACCACCTCATGCGAAGAGTTGACTCATTGGAAAAGACTCTGATGCAGGGAAGGATTGGGGCAGGAGGAGAAGGGGATGACAGAGGATGAGATGGCTGGATGGCATCACTGACTCGATGAACGTGAGTCTGAGTGAACTCTGGGAGATGGTGATGGACAGGGAGGCCTGGCGTGCTGCAGTTCATGGGGTCGCGAAGAGTCGGACACGACTGAGTGACTGAACTGAACTGAACTGATAGTGTCTTTTTCAAATGCCATTTATCCTTGTAGTTCTTGTCGCTTAGCTCCCTGGATTGTGGGGTTACTCCATTCTCTGGCCCTTCCTATAGTGTCTGATACACTGTTGTGTGCAGTACATTTGGGTAGCTGCCCTAATTCATTTAGAACATTACATCAGGACTAAAATATTGGTACATTTGGTGATTGTCCTTGGGCCTTCAGTCCAGTTCAGTCAACCAAATAAGTGGTGTTTCTTGGCTTGTCTGCAAAAATCTTGATTTCAACTGGCATCTGGGGAAAAAGACTAGTCAAGATACTAATCTGAAATAGTGTTTCTAAATAAAACCTGTCGTCCAGAATCATACAAGGATGGAGCTTTTCTTTTGTCCCCTTTCATTTTCACCTCACTCCTAGCTTCACTCCAGTCCCCTCTCACTTAAACTCATGAGAGGAGAGAAGCAGATGGGGCGGAAGGGAATTGGAGAAAAGATGGAGCCTATTTTTAGGCTTGTTTATCAGTCATGAAGTGTCATGTTCTTCTCCACTATGGCTGCTGGATTAATTAGGCTGTGCTGGCAGCTGCCAGTCAGGGAGGGTTGCCAGCTTCTAACGGTGATTCCGCCTAATGCCTGAAATGATTTGCGTGGTGAAGGCCTTTCTCCCACTACATGGCTCTTGCCTTCCAGGGCAACCTCTCCTGGCTTCTAGTGGCTCTGGGTGGGAGAGGGGGCAGCTTCCCTAAGCCATGAATCTTGTTTAACTGGATAAGCAAAGCCACCAGATGGTCACTTTACCTACCAGCTCATTGGTAGAGCCTTGATGCTGTGGCTTGGGTCTTTCTTTCTCATTTTTTCTTCCTGTTCTCCCAGATCTTCCCCCAAAGTAAGGGCCTAGAGCCACAGTTCACGTGGCAGTGGGAGAGCCTACTGCCCAGGCAACAGGTCATAGAGGAAGTGTTGGAGCCAGAGATTCTGACCTAAGAGCTTATCTCCACGCTATTTTGAAAGACTCCTCATGGTTATTATTGATTTCTGAATATCCAGAGATGATCTTCATTCATTCAGAAAATATTTATTAAGCACCTGCTGTGTGCCAGTCATCATTTTAGGTGTGGCTGGGGGAGCAGCAGTGAAGAGGACAAAGATCTGTACCCTGGTGTGACTCACATTCTAGTTATGGGTAACAGGCAGTACACAATAGCCATCTGTATAAGAACATTATATATTTTAGAATGTTTAGTCATTTATCCTAAATAAATATTCAATTCATGTCTGTTGAATATAGTATTAAATAAATAGTATTTTTAATATATACTAGAAGAAATAGAACACATAATGGCCCTCTTTCAGATGTACCTTTTAGTCCACACTCTTCATTTGGTCCCCATCTCAATCCTTAAGAACACATCAGGCATTCTCATGCTGCTGGGCCCCATGCCTTCTGTCCCTTTGACTACTCCCATGGAAAAACCACAGAAGCAGGATGTCTTGGCCTGGTTGGGGTCTTCAAGGTCATTCTGTCAAGCAATTTCCACCTTGATTCTGCCACGCTCCTACCCAGTGATGCTGACACATGTGGTTGACCCCCAGGTGCCCCCCAGCACCCCTGCCACGTTACCCTCCCACTGTCCACACATGGAGCCTTCCAAGAACTGACACAAGGTAGGCTTCTTTTCCCAGAATCCAGAACATACTGTCCTTTTATAGGAAGAGTGGCAGCAGTGTCCAAGTTGAAGGAATTTCTGTGAGTGATGCCCCGGCAGCCTTATCTCCCACAGGTAATGGCTCTAGTCCAGAAACTCTGTTCATCTCTTTGCTGCAGTATAAAGAATTACATTAAGATCAGAACGAAAAGACCAGCCAGAAGACAATGCATTAGGGAGTAAATGAGTAAGTCATAGCAGCGGAAAAGAAATTTAAGGACCTTAGAAATCACTGTACACACAACTGGAGAGGGACAGTTGATTATTATCAAATGACTGTCAAATGTCAGAATATCCGTCCTGGACCAGTGGGAAATGGAGATATTGGGCTTCCCTGGTGGCTCAGACGGTAAAGCGTCTGTCTGCAATCCAGGAGACCTGGGTTCGAGCCCTGGGTTGGGAAGATCCCCTGGAGAAGGAAATGGCAATCCACTCCAGTACTATTGCCTGGAAAATCTCATGGACAGAGGAGCCTGGCAGGCTGCAGTCTATGGGGTCGCAAAGAGTCGGATACAACTGAGCGACTTCACTTCACTTCAAGACCTTTTAAGAAACACTTTAAATGGGACTTCCCTGATGGTAGAGTAGATAAGAATCCACGTGCCAACGCAGGGGACGCGGGTTCGATCGCTGGTCCGGGAAGAATCCACATCCCACAGAACAGCCAAGCTGGCGCATCACAACTACTGAAGCTGGCGAGGCCAGAGCCTGTGCTCCACAAGAGAAGCCACCACAATGAGAAGCCGTGCACTGCACCGAAGAGTAGCCCTGGCTCACTGCAACTAGAGAAAGCCCACATGCGGCAGTGAAGGCCCAGTGCAACCATAAATAAATAAATAAAATTATGTTTTAAAAATCACTTAAATGAGCTCCAGTTCTTTGAGCCTAATCTTAGCATACATAGTGACTAGTTTCAGATATGCAGTTTGGCAGAAAATCTTGTGTGACACACTGTTTTTTTGTTTGTGTGTTGGTTGGTTTTGGGGTGGGGGTTTTGGCCGCACCACATGACTTTCAAGATCTTAGTTCTCCAACCAGGGATTGAACCCAGGCCTGGCAGTGAACATGCCAAATCCCAACTGCTGGACCTCAGGAAATTCTTCCCAAAGTACTGTTATTTTGTGAACTCAGAAGGACTCCCTGCCTGGAATGTTTAAGTTCAAAGTGTCTAGTTGAGACTGTCATATTCTGATCCCTGTTGAGAAAATGAAATTAGACTCCATTTGGACCACATTTGGCTTGATGATGTTCAAGAACCCCGGAAGCCAAAAAATATTCCCAAATGGACATAAATTGGAAAATGAGGTTAGATATGCTGGAGAATTTGGTGATAATCTGGATTGTAAAGCCATAGAAGGGAGAGCTTAGGATTCAGTTCCAAAAACTCTTGATGAAGTAGATAAACATTCTTAACCTGAGGCAAATTCAGATGATGCCTGTCTTGGGGCATCCTTGGCCTCTTCCTACTAAATGCCAGACTAGCATCGCTCCCCATCCCCACCCCCAGCTCTCATGATTGAAGATGTCTCCAGACTTTGCCAAATAGCTCCTGGAGGGGGAAATTCCCTCACCTCTTTCCTGTTGAAATAAGAATCACTGCTCTAGAATGACCGGCTTCCTATTTTGTTCATGATCAAGGAATTTAGCATGTAGGACCTTTCACTGCTAAAACAAGGACAGCCCCATGTAACCCAGGGCAACTATTTCATACAAAGTAAAGACATAAGAAATGAAACAATATAAAAAGTCTATTCTTGGGAGACATGGACAAAGGTTTTAGAGAAACGCGGTATTTTAGAGTTTTCTCTTTTTACTCAGTGTCTCTAAAGCCTGAGCCATGGTGAGATGATTTGGGAGGTTTGATCTCTGCCAGTAGACCAAGAGAACATGATTCAAGTCATGCCACCTTTCCAGCAGAGAGATTCTTGTTTGACGCCAGGTAGCAAGTTTGAGTGACAGGCTTCCCCTTGGAATTGTAGGCTGTGTGGCAGTGTACATCATGAAAGTGACAGCAGCGGTGGAGTCTAATTCCATTTCCTTTGCAGCCCTGATAAATCACTGCTGCAGGGAAAAGCGAATTTTACTTTCTCAGACAAAAACTATTTGAGTAATGATGTGCTCTGGGGAAGTCAGGGGCTAAGAGAAGGTCTACAGTAGGCTTAAAAATATTTAAATGGCATATCATGGAATTTGTTCCAATGCCTCCTATGCCTGGCCTAATAAAAAGGCTTATACCAGAAGGGCCTGCTTCCCAGACTATGTATAAGAGTCACATAAAATCATATCAGCCATCTTGGCTAAATGTTGTTTTAGGGTGCCTTGGAAAAGGTATTTGATGATAGTGTGGCATATTCTGCATACGTTGCCAATTGAGACAGCTAAGGTAAAGATTCTAGAGCCTGTAGTCCTGATCGTTTACAAATAGGACAAGTCTCAACATGAATGGAAAATGACTGGTGTTTGTCATCTTCCTTCCAGAAAATGATTGTTGCTTAGGAATATGGTTCTGCTGGGAGGCTTTTTAAATGATACAGGGAATGAGTTATGAAGGGAGGAAGACTTGGACCCCAAAGTACTATCAAGAGGCTGGTGAGTCCAGGGTGTGGGGGTTGTGCAGTGTAGACAGAACAGTGGAGAATGGTTTCTAACGCTTGAAGGGAGACAAAAGTACTTGGTCTAAGCTGAACAATGCCTAGCTTACCTTGGGGAACTTCTACAAACCCATTTCAATCCATTGAAAGCATGAGAAACCAATTTGCCTATGAGTAGAATCAACATCTCCTTGATTGACACAATGGCATATCACACTGGGGTGTGGGGACAAGCAGGAGGGGACCGGGGGACCTGGTGATCGTGACCACTTCCCACAAGCCAACCCAGCACTGCTGTCCCACTCTGAGCGTCAATCCCAGTTACCCTCCAGCATCAGTGACTGAAAGAATAAATCCTAGGCGAAAGCTGTAAAATCCTCTGTTGGGAAGCCTCTTCCTTCCTAGTGGAGCAAAGAGAAGGTAAATGAGCAGTTACTGCAGAAACAATTTTATGAGAGTGAGACATTCTGCATTACAGCAGCAAAAAGAACTATTCTGTGAATTATAATACTGCTCTGCACTCCTCTCACAGCACACCTATGAACAGTGTCCTTCATCTGATGCCCACCTGGCTTCAGGAGGGACTCTGATTTCCCCATTTATTTTAGCTGTGATAAATGGCCCAGAGCTTTCTTTGAGTTAGGTCTGGCCAACCATCAAAGATACGTATTTGTGTTTTAAAAAGCAGGTCCTGGATACTGTCAGAAAGAAGAGAAGCAATTTGGGAAGACGTACAAGGAGCATGGTATTTTACTGGCTCTGGATGTCATTTAAACCCTGTGTCCAAAAGGGGGATTTGGGGTTTATTACCTTGGTGTCCCCACTCTCTTAGCTAGATCAGCTTGCAATTCACAACTGCTTCCTGATGTTTTTTATTGCTAACTGCCGAGAGTCTGCGTCCTGTCTCTGGGTCTGATGTACTGCTAGATGTTGGTGTCCCAGACACTTAGCTGTAGGCACCAGCACAGGAAAGAAACAAGATAGTAGCAACCGGAAAAACAGAAAGCCCCAGAGTAAAGTGTGGGGGAAATGAAATCATGCAAACAGATTACAGGAATATATAAGGAATTTTCTGGGCCTGCAGAAAGCTGTGAAGTTTGCCTCAGAAGGAAAACAGAATGAAGCAAAGCAAAACTTAATTAGTCCTTGGTTACTAACAGTCTTGGGACCTGTGCCCTTGGGTTTTTCTTGTTTCGAGAATGTTTCTTGCAAATGGCTGCCCGGGTCCCTGTTCCAGAGAAATGGCTCTGTCGTTGCCTTAGTTTCCTGGGGCTGCAGTAACAAACTGCGGTGAACTGGATGGCTTTAAGACAGCACACGCTGATCCTCTCCCAGGATGGAGGCCAGAAGTCTGAAATCAAGGTATTGGCAGTGCTGGTTCCTCCTGGGGAACCAGTCTGTTCTGAACCTCTTTCCTGCCTTCTGTTGTCTGTGGTCATCCCACGTGTCCTAAATGCTAATACGAACAGAGGACAGTTTAACAGCGATGAAGACCAGGGAGATAGGGACCAAGTTGCTGTGGAGAGAAGAGCAGAAATAGAAGTCCTCTGATTTCTCTAGCAGTCCAGTTTCTCTGGAAAGATATGGTAGCAGGGTGAGGCACTGGACAGACTCTAATTGTCGTTTTCTTTCTCTCCTCTTAGCAAACTGCCTAGTTGGGCGAGAGCTGTTGTTCCCAAAATATTTTATGTAACAGAGAAGGCGTGGAACTATTATCCCTACACAATTACAGGTAGGTCCTTGTACACCCAATATGTCACAAGCATCCATGCTAGGACATAGGGAGATTCAGATTTCACTGATTGAGCGTGGATTATCCCAGCAGGGACTCACAGGAGCCCTGTGACACCTCCCCTGACCCTTTGTCTCTATACTTTTAAGGCAACACTCTTCCTAGCAGGAGGTTGTAGGGGTTAAGCTAAACTATTCTGTCTTCCTTCTTGAAGTAATCATTGTAAATAGCATATAGAGAAGAAAAAGGAAGCTCTACTTAGTGACATTTCTAGAGGCTTCATTATCCTTTTTAAAAAAATTTTTTAATATAAATTTATATATTTTAATTGGAGGCTAATTGTAAAGTAATTCATTATCCTAATTTCTCCTTCTTTTCTCAATAATCCCTAAGTAATTTTAAGGTGTGGTTTGTTCATAATCAAGTTGTTTATTTTGACTTCTTTGCTTAACAGACACCCTCCCCCAACACACGCAGAGCAAAGCTTGACTATTTTTATAATTTATGTAAAAGGTTCTGTTGGGTCTCTCTGCTCCAAACCACTTCCTTTGCAATCAGATAATATGAAATCAGTTTCCTCCTCAACTTGTAGTGGAGTGATAACGACACTCAAAATGTTGATACTGAGCTAGAAACTGGCCCCCAAATTTAAAAGGTTTGGTTCCTAACCTCAAACACATGAAAATTCAAGGTCCAATTTGAATATCAGCCTAACAAGCTCTTTTTATTGGTTTTAAAAGCTGCTTTTCCACTTAAAAGATTTCCTTTGTGGTTAATGAAATGCTCTACTGGAATTATTAGCCTTTTATTCTGCTTTTCTAAGGCCAACTCTTTAGTTTTTAATTAGCCACAAACCTATAGGCTAATTGAATCTTGTCTTACACTCTTTATCTACCCAACCGCAAAAGTATCATATGAAAGAGTTTCAAGAACAAACATGGAGACACTTAGTATTTATGAAAGTTTAATTCTCAGAAGGTTTCTTTGCCACATTTTTAGTAGTTATAATTCAGCAATATTTGTTAGTTCTGTGGCTTTATATTGCATATAAGTGTGGTCTTAATCATCATTTTCTCTTTTTTCTTTTCCCTCTTGCCCAAATGAACATCTGGGACCAGAATACACAGTAAGTTTCATTTAATCATTTAAAAATATTCAGCCTAAGATCAGAGGAGTAATTGGAACTTCCCTTGTACTTCTTATCTTATTAATGTAATTTAAAAAAGAGGAATAATTCAGAATCAGAAATATTTAAATATAGGCCATTATATAGTTATATACAGTGCAATAATTTGAATGTTCTCATTTGTTCAAGACTATGAATGGAATTTAAAATGCCTTCATAGTCACTTTACATTATTAACTTTTGCTTGTATTTTTAAATAGCTTGACTACTCTACTTATGGTAGTTCACTATAATAGAACAATTTCTAGCAATGCGGTATTAAAGAGATGATGGTAATTATCAATGGAGGGAGAGGCTTTTCCTTATAGTCTGTGATCTGATCCCTTATAGAAAGACCTTGAAACTAGAAAGACATACATTCAAACTATTTTACTCATATTGGACGGTCTCAGTGGCTTGATAAAGTCGTTTAATTTCTTCCTGTCCTAAGAGCCTCTAGCATCGTGACTTACACTAAAAAAGAAGTCTATAATGTCATTGTGTTGGTATTTTCATATGGATCATTTTCCTCAATGGCAAACAGATCAAACTGTCATAAGAAAAAAATGGTTAACTGAGCTCAGTCAGGTTTAAGAGTGTTCACACTGCTATATTTAAAATGGATAACCAACAAGGACCTCCTGTATAGCACATGGAGCTCTCCTCAATGTTATGTGGCAGCCTGGATGGGATGGGAGTTCAGGGAGAATGGATCCGTGTGTATGTAGGGCTGAGTCCCTTCACTGTTCACCTGAAACTGTAACATTGTTAATCGGTTATATCCCAATACAAAATAAAAAGTTTAAAAAGGGGGGGCAAGATAACAAATAAACAGGGGATTATTTTTTATTTGTTATTAAAGAAAAAAGACTGAGTACTTTTGACTTTAATTTTAAACAGCCTGAGTCTTTGTTAAAGATCCATGTATTCTTAATCATTTTGTTTTCGGCTGGGCCGCTTGCAGGCTTTCTCTAGTTGTGGAGAGCGAGGGCTACTCTCTAGCTGCGGTGCACAGGCTTCTCACTGC
Organism: Nanger dama; assembly: GCA_917880005.1. Classification (NCBI taxonomy): domain Eukaryota; kingdom Metazoa; phylum Chordata; class Mammalia; order Artiodactyla; family Bovidae; genus Nanger; species Nanger dama. The sequence goes on along the minus strand of CAKJTW010000113.1, from coordinate 2,738,259 downwards.
GGTGGCTTCTTTTGTGGTGCACGGGCTCCAGAGCAAAGGCGCTGGTAGTTGTGGCACAGGGGCTTAGTTGCTCCCAGGCATGTGGGAATCTTCCCAAACCAGGGATCAAATCCATGTCCCTTGCAGTGGCAGGAGGATTCTTAACCAGTAGACCACCAGGGAAGTCCTGAGTGTTTAGTTTTAAGCAAAACAGCCAAAGGTTGGGATTTCCCTGACAATCCAGTGGTTAAGACCCTACACTTCCACACATCCCTGGATGGGGGACTAAGATCTTACATGCAGTGTAGTACAGCCAAAAACAAAAGCAAACAAAAAACAGCCAGAGGAAAGAGAGATGGTAAGAAAGACATGGAAAAAAATGATTCATGATTTCCTTGGCATGAGCATGGTTCCTTGCACTAGTGAATGACAGAAGAAATGCATGGGTCAGAGGTAGATGGATAGTCCCAACAGATACGAAAGTGTCACCTGTTTTGCGACCTCTGGCTCTGCCACTTACTAGATGAATTTCTTAAGGAAGTGACCTTCAATTGCCAGTTCTTGAACTCATGCTGGTCCATGACTGCACTCTCACCCACCCTTTACAAAATGGAGTGAGAAAAAGCTTTTCATAAAATTAAATTTATCCTACTTAAAGGACTGTTGGTAATTAGAATGCTCATTCTTGGATATTAAAATGTCTTTTTTTTCTCCAATCTTTGGAAGAAAAAAGGCAATTCTATGGCAAAATACAACTTTTATATATTGGAAATCAGAGAAACACTGTTCTAGAACAAGAGCTTAACTTCTGTGAACCTAAGTTTCTTCATCTCTAAAACTGAGATAATCCCTTTTTAATAGATCTGTTAGTATTAATAAAACAATTCAATGATCTAACACAGGGATCAGAAGACTTTTTCTGTAAAGAGTCATAGTAAATACTTTCTGTCTGTGGGCTGAACAGTCTCTGTCCTTGAGAAAGCAGCCAGAGGCTATATGTAGACATATAGGCATGGGCATATTTGCGCAGGCATCGGGCCACATTTGGTCCCCAGGCTATAGTTTATCAACCTCTGATCTAGCGGATGGAAGACTGTTAGCATATTGCCTGTAAGAGCAGGAAATTAAATGGTTCCCTGCCAACAGCACTCCCAGCCCCATCAATTGTACAATCTTCAAGAGGAAGACTTTGGAAACTTTTGAATCCTGCCTCCTTTTAACAGTTATGCAGATTAATTCCTTTTCAGTCTCTATTTCCTGTCTCATGAGGGTGATAGGAAGATTTTATCAAATAATCCATATGAACTCTCACCCTAGTCCTTGGGGCATGGTGAATACTCAATAAACATTCATTATTATTATATATCATGGGGCTTCCCAGGTGACACAGTGGTAAATAACCTGCCTACCAATGCAAGAGATGTGGGTTCAATCCCTGGGTCAGGAAGATCCCTTGGAGTAGGGAAATGATAACCCACTCCAGTATTCTTGCCTGGAAAATCCCATGGACAGAGGAGCCTGGCAGGCTGCAGTTTATACGGTTGCAAAGAGTTGGACATGCCTGAAGATGCACAAATTATCATATATCATACAGTGCTAGAATGAAAGTTCCATGGAAGTTCTGTGGACAAATAAATTGGAATATATCTTGGTGTGTCTCAGTGCAGACTGGGCTCATTAGGATTGTCTAAGATTTGATTTGATTTGATTGGTAGCTGATGTTATCCCACTTCCTACATCTCCAAAAGCTTGTGCGTGGACCTCTCATTTGAAATGTAGTCCACAGTTGCATGGCCAAGAGAATTCTTATCCCTATAACTACGCAAAGATAGTTATTTGCTGCCTTAGAATTGGGTTGACCCAAACCAGTAGCACTTATTCTTCATAAACTCATGGCACTACTAATGCAATGTGGGAAAAATTAGCAGAGAAATGAAGCCTGAAAAATGTTTAGTGATATCGTCTTCATTTTCTAAGTGTGTATATTAAAGCACTGAGGTTCTGAAAACAGGACGCAACAGAAAGGAAACCACGGTTCCTGACAAAGCCACCCCTCAGGGATGTACCTCCCAAACCTTTCTTGCCAGTTTCTCTCTCTGTGGATCTCGGTCTCTTGTGCCCACCTCTGTGCAGACCACAGAGGATTTCTGAGGTTCTCATAGCCTTTACTCCTGCCCAGCCTCTGTACTCATGCAGTTCTAATCATATGGTTCAGATTTTTAAAGGAACACAAATTATGATGTTTCTGTTTGAGGAAATTGGGAGACAAAGCATGAAGAAGTTATAGTTGTATAATCTCATAGTCAGCCCATTCTAACTCTCGCGTATTATTTGATTTCTTCATTTTTCGGGTCAATAATGTAATCCTTAAGGTATTTTCCTGGAGCTGTCGTAGCAAAGTATCACACATTGGGTCACTTAAAACAACAGAGATTTATAACAGTTCTGAAGACTAGAAGTCTAAATCGAGTTGTCAGCAAGGCAGTGCTCCCTTTCCAACCTGTAGGGAAGGAGTCCTTCTTTGTCTCTTATTAACTTCTGGTGGACTCTGGCATTCCTTGGCTTGTGGAAGCACCACTCCAATCTCTGCCTCCATTTTTACATAGCTGTCTTCCCTCTGTGCGACCGTGTCTTCGCTAGCATCCTCTTCACTGTGTGTCTCTCTTCTTTTTATAATTGTATTTCTTTACTGTTGGTTGCACTGGGTCTTTGTTGCAGTGTGCTGGCTTCTCACTATAGTGGTTTCTCTGGTTGTAGAGCATAGGCTCTAGGTGCACGGGCTGAGTAGTTGTGGCCCACAGGCTTAGTTGCTCTGTGGCATGTGGAATCTTCCTGGACCAGGGATCGAACTTGTGTTCACTGCATTAAGATGGACTCCTATCTTCTGTACCACCACAGAAGTCTTTCTTCTTTGGAATCAGTCATATTGGATTAAGGACCTGCCTTATGCCAGTTTGCCCTCATCTTAACTAATTACATCTGCTACAACTCTAATTCCCAAGAAGATCACATTTTGAGGAACTGGGGTTAGGAATTCAACATATATTTAGGGGGACACAATTTAACCCATAACACCATCTTTTAACTTTAGATTAACAGTAATTTATGATGAAGCACCAACAATATGTAAAGCTTCATGCTATATGCTACGTTTTATTAAACAGTAATTCCTGCCCTTTAGGGAGTCACAGTCTGGTGGGAAATAGTTAGATATTCCAGTTAAATCCTGGGAATCATCTGTAAGTCATGGAGTTTTCTGGAGGCAAAATGGGACAGGCCATCACAACAGCTCAGAGGACAGGCTGACGCTCAGACCTGGATGACTCTGAACGGGGTCACAGCAGAGGTTCAGACCAATAGGCAGAATGAATGGCACTGGGATCCAGCCAGACAAGCAACTACAGTGTGAAAAGGACAGTCCTGGCCCCTGGGGTGGGGCCATAAGCTTCATAGACAGGACTGCGGTCCTCAAGAAGATGTACAGGCAAGAAGACAACGTTCCCCTCTTACATAGGTTACTTGGTCATGAGCTGCTAGGGTGAGAAAGTTGCTAGCTTGGCAAGGAAAAATAAAGACTGTCCAGTTGTTTGAATTTTCAGATAAACAGCAAGTAAATTTTTGGTGTGTCTCAAATATTACATGGGCTATACTTATATTAAAAAGAGGGCTTATCTCATATTTTATCTGGCAGACCTCTTATGGGGAGGGGCTGACAGTGGGGCAGAAGTGGTCTCAGAAACTAACATACAAAAGTCAGGTTATAAGAACAGGGGCACATTGGTAAACCAAGGAAAAGAAAGAAGAGAGAATTCTGAAAGCCGGGAAGCTGTCCTGCCACTGACATGCCACGTTCATGTTGGGGCCAATCAAGTGACACATGAGGACATTAGTACTTCCTGCCTCCGTTAGGATTGGCTCAGGGAGTGAGATGGACTGAATGGTGCAGAGTAGGAGCTGCAGGAGACACAGGTTCGATCCCTGGGTCAGGAAGATCCCCTGGAGAAGGAAATGGCAACCTACTCCAGTGTTCTTGCCTGGAAAATCCCATGGTCAGAGATGCCTGGCAGGCTGCAGTCCATGGGGTCACGAAGAGTCAGACACGACTGAAGCGACTTGAGCAGGGGAAAACAAGATGAGAGTAAGTTAATACATAGCTGTCAGTATTTCAAGGAAGATTAGGGCTAAGTGTTAGAGTCAAAGTGCAAACAGAGAGTTGTGCGAAAAAGAGAGAAATTCTGCCTGGGAGAAAGGTGGGAAGATTTCTTGGAGCAGGTGGAGTTTGAGCTGGACCATGGGGAGAATGGAACTCCCACCTGCAGACACCTGCTCTTAGTCTGCCTGGGCTGCATCACAGAACACCATATACTGGGTGGCTTAAACAACAGACATTTATTTTACATAGATCTGGAGTCTGGGAAGTTCATTACCAAGATATCAGCTGGTTCATTTCCTGATGAGAGTTCTCTTCCTGATTTGCTGGCAGGCATCTTGCTGTGTCCTCACGTGGCAGAGAGAGAGGAAAGCAAGCTCTTTGGTCCCTTCTTATAAGGACACTAATCCCATCGTTAGGGCCCCACCCTTATGACCTCATCTAAATCCCATTACCTCCCAAAGGCCCCACCTCCAAACACCATCACATTTGGGGATTAGGGCTTCAACATATATAGGGAAGGCACAAACATTCAGTCCACCACCTGGTCATTCCAGGCTCAGCGGGCAAGTGATCTTTCTGGATCCTGGCTGCCCAGACACATGGAGGGCAGGTCATGGTAGCTTTGAGTCTCAGGGCAAGGTCTGGGTTTAGTTCTCCATAGGGAAGCAACATTGTCCCTGGCTAGTCCACTTTTATTTTCCATCCCAAATATAGCACAGCTTTTCTTTCCATCTCCCCAGTGAGGATCTCTGGCTTTTTTCCTCTCTGGCTGCAGGTGCATACTTTTAGGCCCGCAGCTCTGATTTTGAAGCTGCCTCCCTTCTCCTGACTAAGACTCAGCCGTGTTCTCACGCTCTCTGCCTGGGAGGAAGAGCCCACTCTTCTCTCTAACGACAGGGTCTGCTCCCAGGATTTAGGACAGATGCTTTTAGTTGTCTTCATCTTTCCCCCTGTTTTAAATGTGTTTTCGGTGGGCTCTTTATCCTCTGATCTTTTAATCCTGAATATCTCTTCTTGATGTCATTCCAAGTCCCATATTTCCTGTCTGTGCCCCAAAACAAAACTACCCCAAAGCCAAACTCCCAACTGGGGTCACCACACTCCACTCTTGCTCAGGGAGGCAGAGGGACTCTTCATAATACTCTGGACGGGTGTCTTTCCTCATAGGATTAGTCCAGAGCAGTGTATGTCTATTCCTAGGATCCCCTTATTAGTCTTATTTCTGACTGTCCAACCTATTATTGAGAGCTCACGCTGCCCTCATTTTTGAGAAATCCAGCCAAGAGAACTTTTTCTTTAGGGTCATCTCGGGCCTTAGTATTATCACGGTTATTAAGACGTAAAAGCTTTTTCATCACTATGAGTGACTCTGTGTGTTTAGGATTATGTGAAAATGCAGTTTGCACAGGAAGTGGAAAAAAATATCTTTAGCTCAGTTATAGGAAAAAGAAATCTTAATTATACAGTAAACAAAGAATGACATGACGACAATTTTCCAGAGGACAGATCATCTAACCAGTTCTTCAAAACCTGCCGGTTCTTCTGAAGTTTATAAAGTCACAGAGGAAGGTGCCCGAGGAGACTGGCTGCTTTCCAAAGTGGCCGATTTTGTTTTTCTAGGGCTAAAAAAGGCCATCTAGAGTATGAACATAGCTCAGCAGCATCAATTCAACCTTGGTAGTAATGAAGCAGCGGGGGAAAGGGATTTTTTTCTCATTTGTAAGAAATTGAAAACTCAAGCCTATAGTAAGTCAATAGCCATGACCTAGAATATACAGTTGCTGTATATATTTTGCTACTGTGACCACCCACTCCACCAAAACATCTTTTAATAAGAATCTGAAGAAGAGGTGATGACAAATGGAAAGCACCTTTTCTCTTAGTTGGAAGGACTGACTGTTCCCCAAAGATAATAATGGGCTGTCCAGTGCTACCCAACATTTTAATTATTTAGTTGAAGAGGTAGGAAAAAGTCAAACTATAACAGACCAGGGAGTAGGAAATGACTCTTGCATGAGAACCTCCAATAGTACCGAGCCACAATGAGAGATAGAGGTGTTCAGGTTTGGGTTAGTCCAGCCAGGGAAGAGAGTTGGGCTACTCATAATTGGGTCATCAGTCACCCAGGATGAACTCAGGTTATCTTCCCAAGGGTAGCACTAGGGAGACAGGTGTTTTTCTGAAAGCAGCAAACTGTCTTGGATAGGAGTTTCACTTTCTATCTTGACCCCATCAGTTTCTCCAGTAAATGAAAGAGCTGATGAGTGCTGTGTGTACATTCCTCTCAGGTCCTCTCATCCATCTTAAGCTTCTCCTCCCCCACCTTTCACTGAGTCCCAGCCAACGGTAGTAGAAACCCCAAAATTACGTAACTAGGAAATAGTTACAAGTCTAAGGAAGATACATTATTATACCTGAACCCCTGGGATTGGTCTTGTTTGGAAGGCAATTAGAAGACAGTCTGGCCATCTAAGCTACTATGTAAGCTAAGATAGAATTGTTATTGTTCAGTCGCTATGTCGTGTCCAACTCTGCAGCCTCTTGGACTGCAGCATGCCAGGCTCCTCTATCCTTCGCTATCTCCCAGACTTTGCTCAAATTCATGTCCTTTCAATCAGTGATGCTGTCTAACCATCTCATCTTCTGCCGCCCCCTTCTCCTTTTGCCTTCAATATTCCCAGCATCAGGTACTTTTCCAATGAGTCGGCTCTTCACATCAGGTGGCCAAAGTATTGGAGCTTCATTCAGCTTAGCTGGATACAGTCTAGAACCATTCATAACCACCACTAAGATGGTTCATAGCCAGTTAAGTAAGGGAAACACCTGGTTATACAGATTTTAATAGATCTTGTCATTGCAGAATAGCTATATTGTGAATCTCCAAAAGGAGCCATAGTATATAATACTTCCCACACTTATTTGTCCATAGGACCTTGGATTTTGCAAAGCCAGTCTTCTAAAACTTAGAGATGCTCCAGAAGCTTCCCTCAGGGTCAGAGCTATTATGTGCCCACTGAATAGACTAGTCGCAAAGAGTCAGACACGACCAAGTGACTGAACTGAAATAGACTAGTGGATTAATTCTATTTCAGTAAATGTTACTTTTCTCTTAAATTTTAGTGGGTTAATATGTTGTCTAAAGATTACTGTGACTAAAACACCAGAGTTTTTTTTAAGAATCCAACTGTAATGGATTTATGAAGAATCAAGCGACACAGAACCTGCAAGTTTCCTTTTCAAGCAAAATCAATTCTGTTAGACCAAACAGCCAAGGCAGCAGTACATGGGGCTGACAGCGAGTTTATGCATCCTGATTTATTTCAGTTTAGAAAATGAGCTGGCTGTACGAGTGACCCCATTACAAACCAGCTTTATTCGCAGATGTGCCACAGTCCTTGCTCAGGGTTCACACTTGTCTCCACATCTCAGCAACCCAATCAGTTGGTGCCTGGGGAAGCAGGAACCTTGGGACAACCAGCGTTTTGTCCAATTTATCCCATTTCCATTTCCTCTGGCTCTCCCAGTCTCTTCTTTGTACAAAAATTATTTCAGCGACTTTTGGGTGTGGGGGCGGTGGGGGGAGAGCAGAAGCTAAAATATGCTTCTTTACCATAAGGCAGAGTTTTTAAGTTATTTGCATTTTTTAAAAATTGAAGTATAGTTCATTTACAATGTTGTGTTACTTTCAGGTGCACAGCAAGATGATTCAGATATATATGTGTATATATACATTCTTTTCAGATTCTTTTCCATTATAGGTTATTACAAGGTATTGAATATAGTTCCCTGTGCTATACAGTAGAACCTTGTTGTTAATCTATTTTACATGTACTATTGTATATTTGTTAATTCCAGACTTTCCCCTTTGGTAACCATAATTTTGTTTTCTTTTTTAATTTTTATTTATTGTTGTACTTTTGAATGCTCTGGGTCTTTGTTGCTTTTGTGTGGGGTTTCTCTAGTTGCGGTGAATGGAGGCTACTTTTCATTGCAGCTCATGGGCTTCTTATTTTGGTGGCTTCTCTTGTTGCAGAGAGAGGCTCTAGCCTCTCAGGCTTCAGCAGTTGCATCCTACAGGCTCGGTGGTTGGGGCTCACGAACTCTAGAGTGGAGGCCCAGTAGTTTGGCACACAGGGTTAGCTGCTCCTCAGCATGTGGAATCTTCCCGGACCGGGATTGAACCAGTGGCAGGCGTATTGTTATCCACCACACCTCCAGGGAAGTCCTCATATTTTTGTTTTCTGTGTCTGTGAGTCTGTTTTGTAAATAAATTTGTTTTTGTTTTAGATTATGCATGTAAGCGGTATCATATGATATTTATCTTTCTCTGACTTACTTTACTTAGTATGGTAATCTCTAGGTCCATAGGAATGACTTAACAGAGGACATTCACCAAAGGAAAAAATATTTGTTGAAAGGCATTTTCCAAAGAAGATTTCCCTAAGAAATACTCTTTTCCTTCTTTTCTATTTTCTACTTGTACTGAAAATTAGATTTCTCTTCTAATACAGTTTATTGATGTCTATGTAGTTGCATTCAGTTCAAGTTGGTGCGATCAGAATAATACAACCGGGAAGATTTTGTGGGCAGATTTCTTCCTGCAAAAATAAAGTTAAACACATACAAATATGGATACACTGAAATAGTACATTTCAGTGATTAAATAAAGTGAATCAAAATTGTCCCCACATCTTTCAACCTTTCTAATCACTAAGATACTCTGAACTACATGACAGGATGTATTTGGGTGAGCAATTTGCCCAGTTGGTTAAGAGGGGGTGAGTGTTAACCATTTTTAACTGGGAAGGCTTGTAATATGAAAGTTTCCTACCTGGCCATATGCCAGCCTGTATATGGGGAGCCACTGATTTGTTCCAATCTCTTATTTACATGCAGTTCTTTTTCATTTACATGCAGTTTCTTTCCATCTGCTCCTTAACTCCTTGCCCTGCCTTTGTCATGTATAGCTATTCGTATTCACCATCATCCTCTGCTTATTTCTGCCTTGGCAAGTCCAACAGTAGATTGAAGGAGCCTGAATTTAGTTTCCCTCCTCAATTTCATAGAAGCACCAGTAGCAACCCATTCCCCATTGAGAAACCTTTCTTTCATTCATGCATTTGCTCCTCTCTCTCTCTTGCCCTTGCTTCTCCAGTGAGTGGCTGTTACTCAGCATATCAGAAGAGGGACGAGGCTCCATCAGTGGAGGAACTGATGAATGAACAGAAGTCTCAGTGTCTGGCGCAGGCTAGTGAAAAGCAGCAGAGAGTCTGATGTGCATTTCCTCACTGTGGGCTGGAATACAAACAGCTGTTTTCCTGCTGTACTTCCATGCTCTGTCTTCCACACACCCCCTTTCTCTCTCACCCTCCCCCACTTCTCTTGCAGGTCCCACTGTTGGCCACATTTTTCTTCTGATGCCGCCTATACTGGGGAAACCACTCTCCAGTTCATCCTCATCTGTATTACTTATATACTGTTCCTCTTTGCCTTCTCTTTGCTTTAAAATTCTTCTACTTTTTTCTCCACTTGGGTTCCCCTTCTCATTTTTCTGGTCCTATCTTCTTTGCAGTTTTTTTCCTAACTACTCTGTCATTAGGGCCACCTACCTAGATTGTATAGTCATGCATGACCCTGGGAACCCAGAACAGCCAAGAAAGCTCAAATATCTCCCTTATTTTATTTACATCAGTCCCTGCAGGATGACTGAGATTCTGACTAGATGTGGGACAGCCAGACATACACCTTCTTGAAACTGTTGTGTCTATTAAAGATTTTCTATGCACAAAAGAGTTTATATTACCTTCCAACTATGGGACAAATCTTCAGTCAAAATGGAAGGATAAAAATTTTCCGATGAAGAATTTTAAAAGTTGAAAGGTACTTTAAAATCTAAGTCGTCTCCTGCCTCTACATACAGATTCACCACCCACAGTCTGCTGTTTTACAAATGGCACAGGCTCCAGCTCTGAATTCCTAGAAGACAATAAATCTTAACCATTAGACTTATTTCACTAGGTTCACTGGGACAATCTGAACGTAAGTCTCCTGTTAGTGAAAGGCCGAGGCATTTGCAAGTTCAGTTTTATGAATGATCCCGTCTCAAGCTGAAATTGCCTTTATGGCCTTGGAGTATATTTAATATGATAATACAGAATATAGTACCAGAGAATCAATGTCTTCATGGGGGTTCCATTAGAGAGAAGATCAAATCTGATAGAGTTTCAGAACAAGATGGTCAGAGAGGAATGCATTGAATTCCAGATAAACGCTAAAAGGAAATGATCTTTTAAAAGCCTATAAGTACTTTATCTGCCCCAAGCCAAAGTCTCAACTCTTACATTTAATTTTCTTGACTCCAAGCCTCCTTGTAAAATGCTGGCTCTCAGACATGAAGAATTTTGGCTGGTAACCAGAAATAAAGCATTGTATTACTGGGCTCAGTCAGCGATTTTCAAACTTTTCTTCTTTTGGTCCAGGAAGTTCCATGAACATGCCTCACTAGCCACCAGATACCTACCTAACATATTATTTGAAGAAAGAACTCGGATGCCATTTAAAAAGTACTTTGAACTACTGAACTGTATCACCTCTCAGATCCACCTCGTTCTAAGACTCCATAAAAGTGTGATACAGGAACCACTTGAGACAGTGAAAGTTTTTAGTCATCTTGTGCCTTCCGTTAGAGATAATATAGTCACTTTGGGATATCATGGATGTGTTTATGTACTTTTTAAATTGGATTTGACTTTTTTCTGCTTACTGAAAAAGTCGATTTATTATAAAATTCAAGTACTATAAGAAACTGTATCACAGAAAATTAAAAGGCCCCATAATTTAAGTTTTCTCCTCTATGAAAATATTTTGATATCTATTCCTCTGTTTTTTCTGTGCATATGCTAACATGCTTTTTTCCCCTCTTTTTGCAAAAATGAGGTTGTTCTGTGTTGCACTTTGCTTTTAAAAACCTTTAGATTTCACGACAGTGTACTTAACCAACATTCTACTGGTGGACTTTGGAGTTGTTTCCCTATCCTTTGTAGGACCAACAGTATAGTAATGAACATTTGTTCACCTGTAATATTTTTTTCACACCTGAGAATTCATTCCCTTCCAGGTTCTGGGCAAGTACTTTTGAAGTACTTCCAGGGAGTTCCCTGGAGGTCCAGTGATTAGGACTTGGTGTGTTCACTGTCATGGCCCGGGTTCAGTCCCTGGTCAGGGAACTAAGATCCTGCAAGCCACATGGCCAAAAAGAATTTTTAAAAATAAGAGCACTTCCACAGTAGGAGTTACCTTAAGTCATCATATTGACATTTGAATTTTTGAAAATGATTGTATTTTAAAGGTACTAGGATATTTTGGCATTTTAAAGGAGTACCACTGTAAATTTCTAACATTATTAATTATTTCCCCAATATATCTTTTGGGTGCCTCCTATTTGAATAAGCCTCTTTGGGCTTATTTAAAGTAGGCACATCTATCATTAGATGGTTAGATGGCATCACTGGCTCTATGGACAGGAGTTTGAGCTAGCTCCGCAAGTTGGTGATGGGCAGGGAAGCCTGGCATGCTGCAGTCCATGGGATCACAAAGAGTCAGAATGACTGAGCAGCTGAACTGAACTGATCATTAGCTGGATGCACACAGACGATGTTTTAGCTGCTGTCATTGGCCACAGGACATACTGAGGGACCTTAACCACCCTCACCCCCAGCTGATCACTTAAACGCCAATAGAAACACTCATGTGCCTTCCTAATACTCAACAGGCAGCAGGATGTGGAGTTATGAGCTTGAACTCAGAGCCAGACAGCCTGAGGATGAGTCCATTCCAGAGCCACCATGTAAATGTATGATTTGGGGCATACTATTCAACCTTTTTCCCTGCCTTTGTTTTCTTGTCTGTAAAATGACCGTCACAGAGTTGTATGAGAGGGTTAAGGGGGTGAATAAATGAATTGTTATACGCCAAATACTTGAGACAGTGCTTGATGATAGTACAGTAGCCATAATGTTGTCATTATTGCCTCAGTGTTGAGTCATGTCTGTGTGTCTCAGATTGGACTGAGGAGTGGTTACCTTGGATCATCATTTTGACCCAAAGTTATTCCAGAACTTCCTGTGGTTGAGAAACACTGGGCAATTACACGTGCTGACAAGGTTATGGAGAGCCTGGCACTCTCGGACATGACTAGTGGGAATGCAAAATGGTGCAGCCACTTGGAAAACCATCTGGCAGGTCCTCAAAAAGTTAAACATAACCATATGACGAACAGTTCCACTCTTAAGTATATACCCAAGAGAAACAAAAAGACATGGTCACACAAAGCACCTGCAAGAATGTCCATGGCAGCATTATTCATAATAACCAAAGAGTAGACACAAGTACACATCAACTGATGGATGGGTACATTTAAAGTGGTGTATCCATACAATGGAATATTATTCTGCCATAAAAGGATACTGAGAGAATCCAAACACAAAAGACCACATACTGTGTTATTCCATTTATATGAAATGTCCAGAATAGACAAATCAGAGACAGAAAGTAGATTAGTGGTTGCTTCAGGCATAATGTAGGGGGAGGAGGTTGGAGTGACCGCTAATGGGTGCGGGGCCTCTATTTAGGGTGATGAGGTCATCGAAGATTAGATTGTAGTTATGGTTGCACACCTCTGTGAATAGACTAAGAATCACTAATCTGTACACTTGAAATGAGAGAATAATATGGGAGTGAATAAAGCTATTTTTAAAAAGAAAAATCAAGTTCTAGGTTCAGGTCTGGGCTCTGGGACTCCCAACTTTCTGAAAGCAAGTCATTAGGAAAGGAGTCTGGGATCTGTTTTTAACAGCCCCACCAGATGAGGTTAAGTTTTAGAAACATACTTTTAGAATATGATTTTTGCTTGGTATGGGAGGGATTAGTACCCTTTGGAGAAGGCAATGGCAACCCACTCCAGTACTCTTGTCTGGAAAAATCCCATGGACGGAGGAGCCTGGTAGTCTTCAGTCCATGGGGTCGTGAAGAGTCAGACACGACTGAGCGACTTCACTTTTACTTTACACTTTCATGCATTGGAGAAGGAAATGGCAGCCCACTCCAGTGTTCTTGCCTGGAGAATCCCAGGGATGGGGGAGCCTGGTGGGCTGCCGTCTATGGGGTTGCACAGAGTCGGACCCGACTGACGCGACTTAGCAGCAGCAGCAGCAGCAGCAGCACCCTTTAGCTTGCAGTTTCCACCATGCGCTGGGCAACTTGGGGGTATAGTATGACAATAATGATGATCTCTAAGTGGATAATGCAGGTCTTCCAGAAGTTTCGCCTCTGCATGCTTTTGAAGTATGGAGCCCCCAGAGAGCCTCAGACTTGTCCTGCTGCTGGCCTGTTCTCTACAGCCACCATCCCTTTTCTCCCTCGGCAGGTGTGGACAATGCAGCCAGGCTCCCAGCACCACCCAGAAACCGACTATAAAATTTCCAGTGCACTTGCCTCTTTCACTTTAAGACTCGCACATTCACTTTCCTTCTCGTAAGTGATTCTTATTGCCATAGCAACCCTAATCAATCACTGAACTAAAAATAGCTCTTTCATTTTTTTTTTTTTCCAAAGCATGTCTGTAGTGAATAGAAAATTGAGCTCTGCCGTGCATCTTGCGTATGCTGCTTTCCTTTCCTGACACTGAACTGGGGTGTGTCTGTGTCTGGAAATTATTCTTGCAAGGAGCCCAGGTACTTACTTCACTCATCTTTCCTGGATTTCTTCTTCCTAACTGCAGATTCCCCCTATCACTTCCAAGAGATACAAGTACATGTTTTTAATGTTAACAGGGAACATTACTTTCCTGCACATTCGGTTTCAGATGCTAGAGATTTCACAGCTACCTGATCATCACTTTCCAATAAGAAGTTCATTCCAGTGGATCACATTCTGTTTGGAAGGCAAATTAAGGATGCTCAGATGCTGGGTACAAAGGACGTTAGTCCTGGCAGGGAGACTCTTCTGGCTTAGGAGAATCTAAGCTAGAAAATCAAAGAGGAGCTGACAAGAGTTTTTTTCCCTCCTTTCCCCGATTTCTCCATGATACCTGTGTTATTTTTAGGGGGTTAGAGGCAAAATAAACCCTGGATCTAATAAAGGGAATATTTGTTAACAATCTTCTGGCCAAGTTGCTTTTCTAGTCAACAAGAGAAAGAAAGAGATTTTTTTCATGAGGGAGAAGGTTCTAGATCTTGAATGGGCCCAGGGGAGGAAGAGGGCAGAGGAGGGGCTGAAATGAACTCATAAACGCCCCCTAGACTCTGAGGGATGAGGCTATTTCATGGCCCCTCTCTCTGCTTCATTGTTCTGCTCTGCAGTCACTGCCCCAACCCTCTGCCTGTAAGCAGGCTCATCTCATGGGACCCTCTGGGGCTCCCAAATGCTGTCTTTGATGCTATTTCTTAGCTTCTCTGAGCCTCACTTTTTTTAAAATAAGGCTAAGTGAACCAGCAGGCATAAAGCCTTTAGATCTAGGAAAGAAGAAAACTTGTGGAAGGTCTGGTTGTATTCTTGTTTCTCTGTGTGAAATTTGGCAAAGTGGTCAAGGAAATCTGAGATAGGTGAAAGGAAAGGGCCCCTGTGCAGCAAGAGGAGCTGCTTTAGGAAAAAGAAGACAGTAAAGAGGATGGACCTGGAAGATGTGATGACATGTCCTCAAAATATAACAAGTTAGGGGGTCAGAGCAAGGCTTGAAGGAGTCAAGCCTGCTCCATGGCTTAGCTGCCATCCATGTCACAGGAAGGACCAATCAGGTGTTCTCCTGTTGCTGCCACTTCAGCAAATTCACAGCCTCCCAAGGCATCCTTACACACACACGGTGGAGGGTTCTCCCTACACACATGTCGTCTCTGTTTAGTCCCCATCTGGGCTGTGGGATTTCGTGCAGAGGGAGTACAATGAGGCATACCAACGTTTCTGTAGTATCTGTTCAGCCAGACCTTGGCCTGGCCTTGGACATTTCTTATCTCACTCCACAGCTAAGAGATTGGTATCCTATCCATTTTACAGACGAGAAAACTTAAGCTCAGAGTGATTAAGGAGTTCGCCCAAGGTCTCAGTTTGTGTGAAAAGAAGCCAGAGCTTGAATTAAAGTTGTTTCACTCCCAAACCTGTATTCTTTCTGCTGAGCAACCACACTTGCTCCCTGTGGGCTAGGGTGCACACTGCTGCATCTGGACAACAATCAGTGGCAAGTTTCATGGCATCAGTTTCTAGTAAATATCACCCTGGGCAGTTAGCAGTGGCTGTTGACAGAGGGGATGACATTACAGATGAAACTAAGTTAGAAAGAGTACAGAGTACAGGCAGATTCTTTACTGTCTGAGCCACCAGGGAAGCCTCTATTCATAGGTCTCATCTACACTTAAGGGGAGGGATTATGCAAGATGTGCAGTTATACCAGGGATTATACCAGGGGCTGGGAATCTTGGAGACCCTCTTAGAACTCTGTCTACCATGAGTATGTTAGTCTTTCTTCCACGATGCTAGGAAAGATTGAAGGCAAAAGGAGAATCGGGTGACAGAGGATGAGATGGTTCCATAACATCACCAGCTCCCTGGACATGAACCTGAGCAAACTCTGGAAGATGGTGAAGGGCAGGGAAGCCTGGCCTTGAAGTAGTCCATGGAGTAGTCTGGAGTCCATGGAGTCACAAAGAGTCAGACACAATTTAGCAGCTGAACAACAACCACCATGTTGCTATGGGCCAACCAAGTGACATGGAGAACATAGGAGTATTCTGAAGCCCTGAGACAGTTTTAGCCAATGAGTGACACTCCTGATAATCTCTCTTCTTGCATCATGCAAGTTTGGTTATGTCAGGATTCCCAACTTTTTTCCACTCTCACACTTCTGACAGTTCCCTCAGTGATATGGAGTCCCCCTCTCTAGGAAACGTGTCCAAATCCCTAGCGGATAGCATGTATTTTGAAAAAAGTCCGTTGTTGGAAGATGGGGTGCTCCCTTCCCCACCCCCTAGATATTTGAGAATGACTAAGTTAGTGGTATCTGCCCAGCTGAGCAAAGCCCTTTGCCACAGAAAGCAGACTCAGGCAACCTGGAAGTAAAATAGATGCTTTGATGCCTGAATAACTGGGGAGACAGGGACTCCCACCATTCCTAGTGGCAGCGGGTTGTAGGGGAGGGATCCTTCTACTGGAATAGCGTTGGAGCTTGTCATCTGGTTAGTGAGCTGGACAAACAGACAGCTCAATGTGGTGATGGAAAAGGAGATAAATGCTGTGACAGAAATACAAACAGGATGCTACCTGTATACACCGGATAATCATTCTGAAGTGGTGTTTGAAATGGTAAGATTTAGGAAAGAAATATCAAGCTAAGGGCATTGTGGGCAAAAAACATGGCAGCCAGAAGTGCTTAATGAAATGGGAAATGATCTTCTGTGACTGGCTATGGGATGAATACCAGGTCAGAAGCAGAAGACTCCAGGTCTTCCCCTTAAGGAGAGAAACGGAGTCAGCAGGACCCAGCACTTCACTGTTTGTGATGGGTGAGTGTATCAAATAGTAGGTGGAATAGCATCCCCTTAATATTCATGTCCACCAAAACCTCAAGTGTGACCTTATTTGGAAGTAAGGTCTTTGCAGGTGTTATTAGTTAAGCACCTTGAGATGAGAGATGAAATCACACTAGATTTAAGGTGGGATAAATCCAATAACTGTTGTCTTATAAGAAGAGGACAGAGGGACATATGCAGGGAAGGAGGTGATGTGGAAACAGAGGCAGAGATTGGAGTTGCAGCCACAGACCAAGGAGCCCCTGGGGCCACTGGAAGCTGGGAGAAGCTAGGCCACTGGAAGCCTAGAGCCTTCAGAGGGAGCACGACATTGCCAACGTCTTGATTTCAGACTTATGGGCTCTAGGATCATGAGAAGATACATTTCTGTTGTTTTAAGCCGCCAGATTCGAGGTAATTTGACAGCTCTGGGAAACTCGTTACAGTGCAGAACATTCAGATTCAGTATGGATGTTTCCAGTTTGATGTGCCTAGAGGACCCTTGTCGGGGACAGCCAGTGGGCATCTGGACCTGTGAGAAGGGCAGCCGGGTGAGACATGTCAATTTGGGAGGATTCATAAAAATGAGTCATGGAAAAGTCAGGAACAGATGAGCTCAATTGGAGCAAGTAAATAGGGTGGAGGGCAGAACCTGAGGGACCACTTTCACTGAAGGACCAGAGGAGGGAAGAGAGCTGCTGTCTCAGGAGGAATTGCTTAGTCGTATAAAACAGTATGGGCTTCTCAGGTGGCACTGGTGGTAAAGAACCCGCCTGCCAGTGCAGGAGACATAAGAAACACAAATTCGTTCCCTGGGTCAGGAAGATCCCCTGGAGGAGGAAATGGCAATCCAGTATTCTTGCCTGGAGAATCCCATGGACAGAAGAGCCTGAAGTGTTAGGGTCCATGGGGTCGCAAAGAGTCAGACATGACTGAAGCAACGTAACACACACACACACACACACACACAGAGAACAGTTTAGGGAGGCCTACGGGGTGTAGATGGAGAAGCAGTGCTGCTTTGAAAATTCTCTGATAATCAGTCCTTTCCATACCGTATTGCGCTGCTTGACAAAAAAGATAGGAGGTGGAAAAGTAGAGCCAGCAAGCATCAACTATGCTTTTAATAGAGTTTGGTTGTGAAGACAAGAAGGAGTGAGATTGGTTGTAGATCGGAAGAAACAAAACTGAGGTTATTTGATGCTTGCTTGTTTTTTGAGTATGACCCTTTTCATTATATTTTTAGGCAGTAGGAAGGAAGCAGGGAGAGGATGCAAATAATCAATGAAACAAGTTTCCAGAGAAGAAACTTACAAATATATTTAACCATGCACCTACTGTGTGCCAGGTACTGTGCTGGGTTTACCTGAATGATCCTCACTGATCTTCTCAGCACGCCTACAGAGTAGAAAGATATTGTCCCCGCTGGGGATGGGAAAATAATTTGCCCAAGTCGATACATCTCAGGTCTGATGACTCTTCTATGTCTCAGTTCTGATCATTATATATATATTTTTCCCATTGGGATAAAGAAGGCAGCATCTTTCTCTGATTCATAAAGAATAGGAAGCAGCATAAAGAAGCAGATTTGCGACAACGGAGGAGAGGGGAAAAGTAGGTGTTTCTGTCACGTGATCTGTGTCATTGTTGAGAAAGGAAAGGGTTTAAGATAACCTCAGTGGTGACATACAATAGGGAGGCAGCTAGGGAGAAAGGAAAGAAAGCCTTACTCAACAGTTTAAACTCGATTAGGATTAGAAGAACAACAGACTGGTTCCAAATTGGGAAAGGAGTATGTCAAAGCTGTATATTGTCACCCTGCTTATTTAACTTATATGCAGAGCACATGATGCGAAATGCTGGGCTGGATAAAGCACAAGCTGGAATCAAGATTGCTGGGAGAAATATCAGTAACCTCAGATAAGCAGATGACACCACCCTTATGACAGAAAGCGAAGAACTAAAGAGCCTCTTGATGAAAGTGAAAGTGGAGAGTGAAAAAATTGGCTTAAAACTCAACATTCAGAAAACTAAGATCATGGCATCCAGTCCCATCACTTCATGGCAAATAGATGGGGAAACAGTGAGAGACTTATTTTGGGGGAGCTCCAAAATCACTGTGGATGGGGATCGCAGCCATGAAATTAAAAGACACTTGCTCCTTGGAAGAAAAGCTGTGACCAACCTAGACAGTGAATTAAAAGCAGAGACATTACTTTGCTGACAAAGGTCTGTCTAGTCAAAGCTTTGGTTTTTCCAGTAGTCATATATGGTTGTGAGAATTGGACTATAAAGACAGCTGAGCACCGAAGAATTGATGCTTTTGAACTGTGGTGTTGGAGAAGACTTTTGAGAGTCCCTTGGACTGCAAGGAGATCCAACCAGTCCATCCATCCTAAAGGAAATCAACCCTTAATAGTCATTGGAAGGACTGATGCTAAAGCTGAAACTCCAGTACTTTGGCTGCCTGATGCAAAGAACTGACTGATTGGAAAAGACCCTGATGCTGGGAAAGATTGAAGGCAGGAGGAGAAGGGAGCGACAGAGGATGAAATGGTTGGATGGCATCACTGACTCAATGGACATGAGTTTGAGCAAGCTCCAGGAGTTGGTCATGGACAGGGAAGCCTGGCATGCTACAGTCCATGGGGTTGCAGAGTCGGACATGACTGAGCGACTGAACTGACTGACTGAGGATTAGAGCACTGGATTTTTAGGGAAGCTAACCTACTTGGGAGAAGCAGGAGTTGATCTCAAGATGGACATCTAGTTGGAAAGATTTTAGTGATAGTGTCAAAAATGCCCCAAGCCAGAGACACTTCAGATTTTAACATGAAGCAATGTATACTACAGGGCTCTGAGAATCAGCCACTGATATCCTAAGGGGATTATCAGTCCCAAACCACTGCTGAAGGAGATAGAGCTGAGCAGCCTGGGGCTGGCCTGTTCATGTCTTCCCATTGCCTTGCCAAAACCAAGTACCCTTCAAGCCTTTTGCAGGGTTGCCATTCTGACATGAAAATAACCTAAGTCCCTGACTCAGAAATAACAACATCTGTTAATTTGCATAAGAGTTTTGCATTTCATATTTTGGGTTTAATATCCAAATGCTAAAATTCACTTGTTTGACCTTAGTTAAGTGGTTTAGAGATTCAGCCGATTAAAAACTCTTTACAGGTTCCACTCTGACTCACCTAGACCCACCTCCCCACCCTGGACAGCTCCCTTCTTTTGCTACTTGGTACTGTGCACATGTTGGATTGAGCCTCATGAATTATGGGTTGCACGCATACTAAGTTGCTTCAGTCATGTCCAACTCTTTGGGACACTATGGACTGTGGCCTGCCAGGCTCTTCTGCCCATAGGATTCTCCAGGCAGGAATACTAGAGTGAGTTGCCCTCCAGGAAATCTTCCTGACCCAAGGATCAAACCCATGTCGCCTGTGGCTCCTGTGTTGCAGGCGGATTCTTTCCCTGGCTGAGCCACCAGAGAAGCCAAATTATGGGTTAAAAAGGACAATTCGGTTCACCTGAAACTTGTTATTTTGAAAAGTCTTTGCAGGTTCATGTTTTCAAGTTCACAAGGCTATTGAGAGCTCTGTGGTGGGGCTCTTGATTCGTAACAGGCGGCTCCTCCTTGGAATGCCCTGGGTCTGGGTGTGAGGGCAGCAGTTGTGCAGTGGGAGGTTTTAGAGGAGACAGCAAAGAAGGTGTTAATGAATGATCGCTCGGCTTCCTTCTCCATAAAGGCAATTACTGGGATTGATTGTTACCATGTTTCCTTAGTCACAGTTCAGCTCGCTTGTTTCACTCCGATTAAGACAGATGAATGCTGAGTGCACACAGACATGTGATGTCAGGAGAATTATCAATGGTACATCGAAGGCCTCTGCTTTCTTGCACAGATGCCACTTGGG
Source organism: Nanger dama (assembly GCA_917880005.1). Classification (NCBI taxonomy): domain Eukaryota; kingdom Metazoa; phylum Chordata; class Mammalia; order Artiodactyla; family Bovidae; genus Nanger; species Nanger dama. The sequence continues at coordinate 2,717,653 of CAKJTW010000113.1, read as the reverse complement.
GGATCTCAGTGGAGCTGAAAAGGGATCACGGCCACCATGAGATGACCAAGTGGGGCCAGGATGTGTATGGTAGACCACGGGATTTTAGATCATGCGTCTTCTCTCTTTCCTTCCCATACATGGTATAGTGGGGTGGTTTTCCAGCTTACACCTGCATTAGCATGCTGCAAGGCTTGACAAAGAAAAATGCTTGAGCCCCATCCCCTGAGTTTCTGATTCAGTGGGTCTGGCACTGTGCCCAGAAATTTGCCTTTCTTAGAAGTTCCAGGGTGCTGCTGCTACAGGTTCAGCAATCTCATGCTAAAACCAGTGGGGTCTTCATCAAGAGCATGGACACTGATCGGGCCACCAGACTTTCAATCACAACTTTACTTTTTACTAGCTGTGTGGTGGTGGGCCATGTACTTAACCAATAGCCAGGACATGGAAGCAACCCAGATGTCCATTGAGAGAAGAATGGATAAAGAAGAGGTGGTACATATATATAATGGACTATTACTCAGCCATAAAAAGAACGAAGTTGAGTCAGTTGTGGTGAGGTGGATGAAAGGTGAGCCTGTCAATACAGAGTGAAGGAAGTTAGAAAGAGCAAAACAAATATATATTAAAACATATATATGAAATCTAGTAAAATGGCATTGATGAACCTGGTTGCAGGGCAGGAATAGAGGTGCAAACATGGAGAACAGGCTTTTGGACATAGCTGGGAGATTGAATGGAGAGAGTCGCATTAGTGTATGTATCCTACCATATGTAAAATCGAGAGCTAGCAGGCAGCTACCGTATGGCACAGGGAGCTCAGCTTGGTGCTCTGCGATGATGGCCTAGAGGGGTGGGATGGGAAGGGTGAAGGAGGTTCAGGAAGGAGGGGATATACATATAATTATGGCTGACTTGCATTGTTGTACAGCAGAAACCAAACAACATTGTAAAGCAATTATATTCCAATTTTTTAAAAGGATAATGATAATAGTTCCTATTTCATGGGATAGTCAGAAGGAATAAATGAATTAGAACTTGGAAGCCTGAGACCAGGGCCAGGTCTATGTACTTTGGATAAATAAAAAGGCAACTTCTTGGAACTGGGAGCATGTGGACCCGAGCCTCATCCTCCAATACCTGCAGCTCCCAGTGGAGTTGCGGGGTCCTTTAGCCTGTAGTCTGCGATCCTATCTCTGGAGGTCAGGAAGGTTAATGCCCAGCTCAGGGCCAGTGCCAGCAGGAGGAAGGCCACATCGACCTCCATCAAAATCTTCTTCTCAAGCTATGCTAACCCTTCATCTACTGAATACATGGAATGGGCTCAGCGAGATGAGGATGTCAGGGTGATGTGCATTTGGGGTTTTTCTCCCCCGTGCCAGCAGAAAGAGAGGCTGTCTTTCATGTCAAGTTTACATGCAGCCTTATACTGATTTGTTAAATGTTTGCTCGACACCCAGCACTGATATGTTCTACGCACATGGTTTCATTTAACCCTCACAATGTCACTGTTAAGTAATCATTGCTGTCTCTGTTTCAGTATTGCTGGGGTTCAGATAAGTTCAATGACTTGTCCAAAGTCACATGGCTATCAAGTGATAAATCCCAAACTAAAAGCCAGGTCTGTCTGACTTCAATAATTTATAACCATAAAGCTCTACTCTTACCACCTCTAGCTTATTATGAATACTTATATAATGGTTAAGGCTGTCCCCTAGGTATCCAGCCGTGGTAGCTGCTCCCAAAAGGGAAGCACCCTGGAACTGGGACTATCTCTGTTTCAGGGGGTTGGTTTTCTATAAAGCCTGTGGTTGGACTCACAGAATATACTCCTTTGGGAAATGTCCTCTTTGCCAACTTCTCTTGCTACTGCTGCTAAGTCACTTCAGTCGTGTCTGACTCTGTGTGACCCCATAGACAGCAGCCCACCAGGCTCCCCGTCCCTGGGGTTCTCCAGGCAAGAACACTGGAGTGGGTTGCATTTTCCTTCTCCAGTGCATGAAAGTGAAAAGTCAAAGTGAAGTCTCTCAGTCGAGTCCGACTCTTCGTGACCCCATGGACTGCAGCCTACCAGGCTCCTCCATCCATGGGATTTTCCAGGCAAGAGTACTGGAGTGGGTTGCCATTGCTTCTCCAGCCAACTTATCTCATTGCCTGACTCCTGGGTGAAATTGCGCCAAAGGTAGCTTTGCTTACATTTGGATATGGACTTAATGTCTTAACATCTCTGGTTGTGGACAGTGTGAGGAGAGCATCCAGAGGCTAAGCTAAAGATGTGACGAGAGAAAAAACTGGTATGCTGATGAAACCTTTCTCTTTCCCCATAGTGCTCCTTTCTGCCGAAATTCTCCATTCATATAGAAACCAAGTATGAGGACAACAAAGGAAGCAACGACAGCGTGAGTAGCCCCCTTGCTCTCCCCACCCGACCCCTGCCCCAGTCCACACTGTGTTCTCCCCTCGTGGACGGAGCCAGCCCCACCATCTGTGCCTGGGACCTCAGAGAACCTCTGGCTTTTCTTCTCATTTTTATGTACTTTCTCTGGGCCTGTATGCAGAAATCTCTGTCACCTGGAGTGACTGTTGTCAGGGTTCAAGAGGGATGAGAGGGACCTCGGAGTCTAGAATTTGATTTCTGGTCATTGGACTGAACACACATTTCTCTGTGACAATTGAAATTTACTTAGAAGGACGAATACGATCAGATGTGTATGTGCATACTGTACATGTTTTCTGGGCTATGCATATGTTCACGTACACACACTCAAACTTGCCCACGAACCCCACCGTAAGAATCAGTGTAACCCTTCTGCAAGATGTTTTTCTCATGAAGCATTCTGACTGTCACTAAATTTCAGTCAAGAACTTTGTTTATTAGTATTGCTTAAACTTCACCTCTGACCTGGCTTTTATCCCACCTCTTTCTGTCAGAGCAATACATTTCTAAATTCCCTTCCCTTTATGAATGGATGATCTGACGTACAACAACCTCACCCTGACCTTAAGCTGTGGGTTCCGTCAGGACCCATGAGGGAAGACTCTGTATCTAGAAGCTGCAAGGCTTCACCTGTTTATTTCTGCCTCAATTACATGTTTTACATTTGTGGAGAATGATGAAAATTGAGGCTATATCGAAATGAATGAGAGTCTCCAAACAAAGTGACCCCTTTGATGCCTTCACTGAGCTAAGGAAATACAAAACAAGATGCAGGAGGTTTTGGAGGTACCTAAGTGCCAGACCTCCCTGGTGGCTCAGACGGTAAAGCATCTGTCTACAATGTGGGAGACCGGGGTTCGAGCTCTGGGTTGGGAAGATCCCCTGGAGAAGGAAATGGCAATCCACTCCAGGACTATTGCCTGGAAAATCCCATGGACAAAGGAGCCTGGTAGGCTGCAGTCCATGGGGTTGCAAAGAGTGGGACACGACTGAGCTACTAAGTGCCAGAAAGAAATATCTAAAGGGCTCATAAACATTGTCAATTTACAGCTTTGGCCAGGCCTACTTTGTGTTTCATCATGTTAACAGCTTCTAGAAACATTTTCTAGAAGAGTCCTCCCCTTGGCAAAAACAGATTCTTCTAGAAGGCATGGGTGCATTTGTGCAGCACTCAGATGATCCCAATCAAGGTGGAGTCTGCTGGAACAGAGCTTGAGTGATTCCCAGGAGGGGTCACTCGGCAACTATTGATACAGTTCACACCAGTGTGGGAAAGAGGACACTGGTTCATCCACTCAGTATTTTGGAGCACAGCTACATTCATTCATCTGTGCCAGAATGAGTACTTAAAACTCATTGGTTTTACCTGGCCCTTTACAGAATAAAAAGTTTTTAACCCCTGCCTGGTTAGAGAGACTCAGATCAAAACAGCACCCCCCGGGTCTCCAAATTTGACCACTTGATAGATCTGTCCCAGGTGAATGCCAACTCCAGAGTTCCTGAAACTATCCAGAGAAGAAAAGACTGCTACCCTCAAGGGTGCTTGTCCCCTCGTGAGTTCAGGAGCCTCAGTGGATAGCATCTCCTCATGATGGGTGACCTCAGAGGAAACATTTAGTCCCATCTCCTTGTCTATAGCCTGAAATCAGGCTTCCCTGATAGCTCAGTTGGTAAAGAATCCATCTGCAATGCAGGAGACCCCAGTTCAATTCCTGGGTCAAGAAGATCCCCTGGAGAAGGAATAGGCTACCAACTCCAGTATTCTTGGGCTTCCCTTGTGGCTCAGCTAGTAAAGAATCCGCCTGCAATGCGGGAGACCTGGGTTTGATCCCTGGGTTGGGAAGATTCCCCTGGAGAAGGAAAAGGTTACCCACTCCAGTATTCTAGCCTGGAGAATTCCATGGACTATGTATAGTCCATGGGGTTACAAAGAGTCGGACACAACTGAGTGATTTTCACTTTCACTAGGGCCAACTCCAGCAAAGTCTTGTGGTCTAAAGTAGTGTTGCACAGTGTAACTTGAACTCTTGTAAAGTAATGACTCTTTATGATTGGAAAATTAACATGATTCTTAAAACTTGAGGGGAAAAAAAAAACTAGTAAAGCAAAACCAGTAGTAATCTCATGCTTCGAGATGACTCCTGTTAGCATTTTGATTCATCCTGCAAAATATTAATTTACTTTTCAACCAATTTCCCTAAAATTGAATCATACAACATCCTGTTCTTAACATGTCACAAAATATCCTTCCCAGTAATTTTTAATAGCTACCCTGCATTCCCTACTTAAATGTATTTCTTTAAACAATTGCCAGTCATATGGGAGTGGATATGACCATTGTGATGTATCTGTAGACCATCAAGAAAAGGATGACAGAGATCAAACAGGCCTTAATTGCTTTTCTTGGCACAATCTAAAAACATGGGGTTGAGGGAAGCAATAGGGGTTAAAACACCTTTAGTCTTTCTAGACGGATTATCTTGCTTTCTCTTTTCGCTATGGCGCTGTCCTGTCTTCACAGATAGTTATAACCCACTCTCTTTGTAGAGGTTTGGAATTGGATGTGTGGCCCCACCATGAGCCTGATAGGTTTGGAGGACCAGTGTAATCTTCTGGTTTATCCTCTGCTCAAGTCTAATCTAAAAAAAAAAATCACATGGTTATCGTTTATTGTCTTGTGTCCCATTTTTGGCAGGTGCTAAGGTCTTTTTTACTACTCTCCTAGGAATTTAGCTTTGTCACTACTCTCTTAGGAATTTAAAATACCGAGTGAGCCATCCTAAAGTCAGGAGCTATGCCTGGAGCCAGCATTCTCTACCCAAGCCAAAGGCCAGTTCTCTCTGAGACTTAGGCCAGCCTGCAAGAAAAGCAGTGAGCCCCGGAGCACTTGTGAGCAGTCCTTGTCAACACATGTGCTTCCCCTGGGAGAAATGCCAGCTATTGCATCCTGTGTTGCCTCCTTCTCCCCAACTTGCTAGCTCTGAGACTGCCCACGCAGCCAGCTCTGTATCTCTCTGTCATGGCACCCACCTTTCCCAAGTCCAAGTTCACTAAGTGTTTTTGCCTGGCCTCGGCCTGGCTCTGATCCATACATCCCCAGGTCTCGCTTCTGAGCTATTGGACCAAACAAGCCAGCTCCAGCTCAATTAGACTTCTTTGCCAGTTTGCCGCCTTCTAATTTCCATATTCAGCAGCAGCTGTTGGTCACCCAGCTGGTTCAAGCTTGGTCCCTGGAGGCAGAGAAGAAAGACTTCATTGGTTTTCATTCACACTTGTTAATGTTTCCAAATCAGAACATGAGGAATATGTATTGATGTAATAATACTTTATTAAAAGATCACTTTATCCAGGGGTTCAAAACTAGAGCCTTAAGCAGATGGCATGTGCTGGCATGCTCTTTTCTGTCCAGGGATGAGTATAGAGTTTCTGGTGGGAGGCAGAATTGCTAAAGAAAGCAGTGCAGTGGTGGATGTTTCTCTTGTCTCACTGCTTTGCCAAATTATTTAATAAAATCAGGCCATTTCTTTGCATTTTCTGGGTGTATGCTCTTATCTTTCAGCTACCATCCTTCATACTGCTATCTGCATCCTCTTTCTCTCCCTACCTGCCAGAACTTTAATGAAATGGATAACGATAAGAAGCAATAATTAAATTGAAAAACACTACTGATAATCATATTGATTACTGATTGAATAGAGTCCATGTTGTTATCCTCTTATCAATCACCACCTATGTCATCTTTTTACGTGACCCAATACTGCATGTAAAAAAAATAGAAATCGGTGTATCTAGATTTAAACATTTTCTCCTTGTTAAAATAAAGCTAGTATATTTATGGTTGTGAAAACCTATAAACCGTGATTACATTAACCAGGACACAATGGGGAAGTTGTCTTAAATTGAGGCCCATTTATTTCATGCACATGCTGATGAGAACTATTTAGGCCTTAATTAGTGCTGGGAGGAAGGCAGCATGCCAAAGTGAGGCTCTGTTGTTTGTCCAAGGCCATAAATCTAGATCTGGGAGAGCCGGTGCTTATCGTTCGAGTGTTGGCCGCTGCCAGGTTACTGTCACTCACTGCAGTTAGCGGGGGGGCAGGCCTGCCTTCACTTCCTCCTCCAAACAAAGCAGGCACCCCGTAAAGCAGCGGTGCTCAGGCTCGGCTGCGTGTGGGACTCAGGAACTCTAACCCCTAGCCCCTGCCTGGTTTCTGCCCACCCTGGGATTCTGATTTAATTGGCCCTGGATGCAGACTGGTCCAGGGCAGTGCTTCCACACTGTGTCTCCAGGGATACAGAGTTTGCCAGTCGCAAGTGTGAGGACTTGTAGAGTCTACCCTCTGGTCAAACCTGATTCATTCTCTTTGGAGGGTATAAGATAGGCCTTCCCCACCCCACTTGAGGATCTAGGCCACTGGTTCTCAGTCCTGCGTGCATAGTAAAGTTACCTGGGAAGCTTTAGACTCCCTGATGCCACTATCCCACTCCGCGGGATTCTGATTTCATTTGTCTGGGATGGGGGTCCCGTCACTGGGATTTGTTGCACTTCCTCTGGGTAACCTAAGAGCCATTAAGGCTGAGAACTACAGATTTAAAGGAAATATGAAGTGCTATTTAAAACCAAACCAAGTGAACCCTTAGGAAATCCAGTTCTCCAAATTTCTTCATTTCTTCATACCCCTGAAAACATAAAAGTTTACAAAAAGCATATTTATAACCACCACCACCACTCCCCACACACAATGAAGGGCCTGAGGGAACCATATTTCTTCTCGTTAGCCATTATTCCTCAGCAACAAAACTTCTCTGATCAGATGGAAAGAATGTGCAGTTTAGTCCCTGGAAGAGCGAGGCTCTGTTCTTCACAGAACTCTCCTTTGAAGTTGCCTAAAAGAAGTATTGATAATTTATTTAGTTTCTAGTTCAGTTATGTTATAGTGGGAAAACACAGAGTTGTTCTTTGTGAAATGAAAAGATTCAAGTTGAATCTCCAGCTCTATGACTTGAGCAAAGGAGTCTTGGCTTCTCTATCAAGAAAACAGAGTAAATAATGTCTGCATCACAGTGTGGAGGATTCATCCAGGTTAATTCATAACCTGGAAGCACTTCATAAACTATAAGTGCTATACAAATTTTAGGTTTTGCTTCAGTTACAGTCCTACCTTGGGATTAACTGCATTATGGATGATTTTCTAATGAGACTCTCCTTTTGTCTGAATTGTCAATAAACCATTTCTTGTCAGCAAATTTTGAGTACCTACTATGTGCCAGGCAATGCAAGAGGCAATGAGGATGCAGCAATCAGATAGACAAGTCTCCACTACTCATGGAATGGGGAAAAGCACATAATAAGAAAGAAAACAAGAAATTTAAGCTGTGGGAAGTGCTGAAGAGGCAATAAATAGGGTGAAGGAGAGCTCAGCTAGAAGCCATCTGATCAGGAAGGCCTGTCACAAGAGGTGACAAATCTGGTGAGACCTGAGGCTGCGAAGGAGCCGACCCTCTGAAGGGTTGTCCAGGCAAGGGGACTGTTGTAAGCTTAGTTATATCCCCCAAATTCATATGTTGGAGTACCTGAGACTATAACTATGTTTGAAGATAAGGCTTTTGAGGTGATTAAGTTCAAAGGGGAGTCTCTTGTAGCTTCATCGGTAAACAATCTGCTGGACCAGGGTTCAATTCCTGGGTGGGGAAGATCCCCTTGAGAAGGAAATGGCAACCCATTCCAGTATTCTTGGAGAATCCCATGGACAAAGGAGCCTGGTGGGCTACAGTCTGTGGGGTTGCAAGAGTCAGACATGATTAGTGACTAAACCGCCAAGTTAAAGGAGGCCGTGAAGTTGGGGCCAAATCTAAGATGATTGGTATCCCTCAAAGGAGAGAAAACTTGAATACCCAAAACTAGGGATGTGCACTCACAGAGAACAAACGACATGAGGATGACCAAAATCCTTTTTCTGTTCCAGCATCCAGTTTGAAGTGAAGTGAAGTGAATCACTCAGTCATGTCTGACTCTTTGCGACCCAGTGGACTGTAGCCCACTAGGCTCCCCTGTCCATGGGATTCTCCAGGCAAGAACACTGGAGTGAGTTGCCATTTCCTTCTCCAGGAGATCTTCCTGACCCAGGAATTGAACCCGGGTTTCCCGCATTGCAGGCAGATGCTTTAACCTCTGAGCCACCAGGGAAGCATTCAGTTTACCACTTAAAACAATTATTTGTGTGTGTGTGCTAGGTGTTAGTTGTGGCACACAGGGATCTTCCATCTTCGTTGTGGCACGTGGGATCTTTAGTTGCAGCGTATAGGATCTAGTTCCCTGACCAAGGATCACACCCAGGCCTCCTTCACTGAGAGCATAGAGTCCCAGCCACTGGACTGGGAGAGAAGTCCCCCAGCGTCCAGTTTAGGATACTATGTTACACTGGGTGGTTTATGTTTTCAGTGTTTGCTCTGGCCACTCTGTCAAGAGTGATGAGAGGACAGAAGGAATAGAAGCAAGTATTCCAGCTGGCTACAAGGGCAAGAATCCAGATCACAGATGATGGTGGCTTCATCCGGAGAGAGGGCAATGGAAAAAAGATCAGTGTGTTTTGGAGACACACTGACTAGGTATTGATGCATTACTGCTAAGTCACTTCAGTCGTGTCTGACTCTGTGTGACCCCATAGACAGCAGCCCACCAGGCTCCCTCGTCCCTGGGAGTCTCCAGGCAAGAACACTGGAGTGGGTTGCCATTTCCTTCTCCAATGCGTGAGTGAAATCTCTCAGTCGTATCTGACTCTTAGCGACCCCATGGACTGCAGCCTACCAGGCTCCTCCATCTATGGGATTTTCCAGGCAAGAGTGCTGGAGTGGGGTGCCATTGCCTTCTCCATTTGATGCATTAGATGGAAGCAAAGTAAGGATTTCCTGGACCTCAGGATTTCTGGGCTTCCTCGGTGGTGCTAGTGGTAAAGAACCCACCTGCAATGCAGGAGATGTAAGAGACGCATCCAGATGATCCCCAGGTCAGGAAGATCCCCTGGAGGAGAGCATGGCAACCCACTCCAGAATTCTTGCCTAGAGAATCCCATGGAAAGAGGAGCCCAGCAGGCTATCGTCCATAGAGGTGCAAAGAGTCGGACATGACTGAAGCAACTTAGCAGGGAGCAGCAGGTTTTCTAGATTTGTCCATGGACTCTACCAGGGAGTGGGGAATATTGCAGGAGAAATAAGAAGTCAAGAGCCCCATTAGGGCATAATCAGTTTGAGGTACCACAGAGACTTCCAAGCAGATGGTAGGTAAGGAGTTGGATATATGAATATGGAGTTCAGGGAGAGGTGTAAAGTCATCGTTCAGAGATGGAAATAAGTGAGGTTATCTAAGAAGAGGAATGAGAGAGAAAAGAAAGTTCTGGTTGTTCCAGTATGGAGAGCACCCTGGTCCTGAGAAGGACCTTCCCATGGCTTTCAGTCTAGCTTCTGATTATTTTATCACCTTGGTTAAGACCAAGTCACTTTCAATCACTGAGTTGTGCTTGGTTTTAGGGAGTTAGATTATATCTTTTAGTCAACTACATAGGTCCACCTGAGAAACTGAGTTTCTTCCTCTGGATAGGTGCCTTCTTTGGATGAACTGAGTAAGAATTTCAGTATTTTCACTTGTCTCAACTTGCATTGCCTTGGAGACATGGCCAAGAGTTCTCCTCCTGACCACAGATAGTTCCCACTGGATGTTACCAACCAACAACCAACAAAGAGGGAATTTAACCATCTAATGAGAGCTCTATTTATTGAGGATTTGTTATTGCTATAGTCATCATGAAGTTCGTTTCATTAGCGGTATTAGTATTTTGAACATCAAGAGGGCAGTATGGGTAGATGTAGGATAAAATTATTTATTTACACATTTTGAAATGTACTAAAACTAATTTGTAAAGCAGGGGTGCCAGTGAGAACTGTAGAATCCATATTTACAAGCCTCTCAAGCTGATTATCCTTTCTTTAAATGGTTTCTAATTGAGGATTATAGAAAGAAAAAAGCATTTGCTTTATTTTTAGACATGTCTAATGTACTGTTCTGTTTTTAACCTTAAGATTGTTACAACCAGCCACCTAAAAAATCTGCAATTTTCTCTAATAAGTAGTCGGTAATGCTAAGAAGTTTGCACAAAACACCCCCATGTGCAGTTTTAAAGGATTATTATCCATGATGGTCCATGAAATGGAAATTCAGTGTCCTTACTCAGTCTGTGTCTAATGGTATCATTTTGAGGACAATGGAAAACAGCTCATATTTGGTTCCTTAAGATATTATCTTTGCTCTTTGTAGTACAGTTTGCCATCTGAGAGTTGGATGTGGGGGGTGTTGGGGAGTGGATAAGAAGAGCATCTATCCAGCATGAGGACTAGCTTTCAGGCTGAGGAGAATCACAATGCAGGTTATGTCTACATTCTGGAAAGCTAGAGCTAATTGGTAATAATCATTATTATTAATAGATATAGCTTAAAGTAGTATTTTCTTTCTGTCTAGGCCGGGCTCATTGGTGCTGTGGTATATCTAAAAACAGCCAGGCTGTGCTGACCTGTCAAGACTAATGGTTTCGGAAGACAGTTAGCCAAACTGGTCAAAAGCAGAATAATCAAAGGGACAAGGCTGAATCCCATGGTTAAGAAACCAGTGGGCAGAGCCAGAAAAGCAATACCAGGTATCAAGATCTAAATGACCATTTCATAGCTACCTGAGTAACAGTTCATTCAAGCAGGAGTCATCAGTGGATGCCCAAACCACTGAGTGTGAAACAGTACTAGGGAACAGGAATTCACACTGCCTCAAAGTGTCACTACAGAGATTATGTATTAATTACAAGCAGTAGAAAGTTTTACAGATGATATCATGTGCTTCCCTTTGTGACATACTGAGGATGCAACATCACAAATCATGATATGGATCATCCTTGCCAAAAATATTTTACCTGAATCCAATCAGGAAAAAAGAAAGTGAAGTCATTTAGTCGTGTCCAGCGACTCTTTGCGACCCCACGGACTGTAGCTTACCAGGCTCCTCCATCCATGGGATTTCCCAGGCAAGAGTACTGGCGTGGGTTGCCATTTGCTTCTCCAGGGGATCTTCCTGACCCAGGGATCAAACCCGGGTCTCCTGCATTGCAGGCAGATGCTTTACCATCTGAGCAACCAGGAAAGAAAGCAATCAGACAAATCCAAATCGAGGGACACTCCACAAAGCAACTAGCCAAAATTCTTCAAAGAAGAATGTCACCAAAGACCAAAACAAAACAAAAACCTGGGGGACTGTGCTAGATTAAAGAAGACTAAAGTAATTCGACAAGTACATTTAACACCGAATCCTTGCTTAGATTCTGGATTAAGGAAAGGGGTAGGCTTGTACAGGACACAGAAAAGATAGGACAGTTGGGGATGTTTTAGTCTGGACCATACATTCGATACTAGTGCTGTGTAGTATTGAGTCCGTATTAAATTTCCTGCCTGCGATCATTATATTGCAAATATGTAGGAGAATCTCCTTGTTTTTAGGAGATGCATGCTGACATATTTAGGAATGAAGTACCACATAATATATTCTAACTCTCTTATGGTCCAGCCAAAAAGATATTTATATGTGTATGTTTTCCTTCTTTTAAAAAAAAGTCTTAAAAATTAAGAAACTATTCACATGTTGCAATGAGATGTCAATAACTTACTTCAGAGTTACACAATGAGTTATGTTGTTGTCGTGTTTTTGTAGTCATGAAGCAGAAGCTTTCAGTCTTCTCTCTCTTTTGGTAGTATCCTGATTTCATTAGTGAAATAGCCTAGTCATAAACATGTCAGCATCAACACTGAGTCCATTCACCCAAAAGATGTTTAGAAAGAGGAGACTTTTTGAATTGCAGAAACCCTAGTTTCTCTCTTGTAATTTCACACTCTGGATTGTGTTGTGAAGTTTTGAAAAGGCAGATTGACATGATTCAGACTAGATTTTTAAGTGCACAACCCTCCAAAGGGTTAGAGCTCAGGATACATTTACAATGTTGTGTTAATTTCTGCTGTACAAGTTGATTCAGTTATACATATACATGTATATTCTTTTTCATATTCTTTTACATTATGGTTTATCATAGAATATCATCCAACTCTTCTCTTCTATGAGACTCAAACCTCTTCTCTTTTTGTAATCCATCCTCAGTTCACGTCACTTTGCAATTGTTTCCTAAATGTTTGGCTTTTCTTCCCCCTCATAAGATACCTAATTACTGTGGGAAAACCATGTACTTCACTTAAAAAAAAAAAAAAAGGCACAGCTTTCCTATTTATTTACCTAGAGTTTTGTGTTGACATTTGTTGAGCCCAGTTTTGGTACCTCAGAGAATGGATTGCTCACAACAGATGATGACCAACAACCTTTGGATCTTGGAGCCATTTGAGGACACCTTAGGAACCTGCCAAAAGCTTGCAGCTGGCCAGGCCCATTTAGCAGGATGATGTACTAGATTCAGAGAACTCACCAGCATCAGACCAAACAGGGTCCAAAGCAGAACTTGGGAATTCAGTGATAATAGGACTTCATTGTTCTGAACTCCCCCCCACCACACACACACACAGTGAAATGGAGAACAATGCCCATCCAGTGGATGATTGGGAGAATTCATTGAGATGGTGCATGTCAAATACTCCTTTACAGTCGTTCTTTTCTTCTCTTTAACTTCGGTTATGCTTTGTGGAGACCACTTAAGAGTTAGATGCTTGCAAGTGCAAGATCTGCAAGTTAATCAGGGGAGTTCTTTGGAAGGAAGGTGCTAAGTTCTTGTTTCAAAAGCCTGTAGTTTTTACTCCTTTCCCATCATCCAGGAATGGGGCATCCTCAGACATAAGTTGGGAAGTCATATGTTTCTGGGAGCTTTTGAGTTTACTTTGGAGGGGCCGTCACTGGCTGGAGCTCAGGACTCTCCACCAATTGGCCTCCTGCCTGGAAGTTCTGGTTTCAGAAACCATCCTTCCTTGGCTCTCACTCACCTAAAGGAATCCTGATGGGCACCTCTTGGCCCCAAGAGGTGACAGAGGCACAGTGGTGAAGAGATGAAGGCTGCAGGCACTGGAGTCAGACTAGTTGGGTTTGATTCCTGGGCCAGCCACCTAGCAGCTAGTTCAGCATGTTCCTCAGCTCTTTGTGCCCCTGTAAATGGATATAAAAATAGTCCTTACTCATTGGGTACTTGTGAAGATTGAATGTATTAATCTTCAAAAGCGCTCAAAACAGTGCTTTAGTCCACCCAGTCCTACTCAATGTGTTATTGTTAACTGATATTTCCATATTTCATCAACTCCGAGGTGGCCATTATTTTTTATGTTTTAACAACTCTGTAAATGAAACGTGTAATAGTCAATGGCATCATACAATGATCAGTGGCAGCAGTTTTCTTTTTGGAAATATAATTGGTTGTTTCTTAGAATCAGTGAATTCAGCGTGAGACCTCCACTTACACAGGATGTTGAGATGTCTGGTTAGCAAAGTTAAGCCATAAAGAGTGTTTGCATGTAAAGTGTGAACACAGTACCGGATTCTGCCAAAGAAAAGTCATTGAATAAATAAGCTCTTCAGTCATCCAGGCCTGGAAGGTTGTTTGTTAACTTTTTCCAGGGCTCCGATCTGCTTCCTTATGATGTGAAGGACTTGATAGAGATCTAAAAAAGGGGCACTTGAATCTTCCCACTTTTAGATTCAGAGCCATCATCTTTATAAAATAGATTTCTCTCTAAATCCCTGGATGTCATCTATCTAGATAAATACCTTCTAGAACTAAATCTCCACTAGTATTTTAGTTTTTAGGGGAAAAAAAGTGTTGCAAGGAGATGATGATAGGAGCTGACCTTATAGAAAAAAAGCTAATGATTTCCAATGGACATGATTTCAAAGCAATTTTTTCCTTTTGATGCAGCAAAAGCATTGCTTCCATCCACTCCTCTGCTTGTACACAGACTTTGCATTTGAATCAAGCAGTGTGTCAGCTGTTGCCCACCAAATTCTGTACTTGATCTTCTGAGACTGATAGTACTTCTGTCTGAACAATACTAAGCTGTTAAATTAGATTTAAATCACATTTCCCCACTAATACCTATTGAAGACTTGTTTATAGTCCATCAGGCTTTACAGCCATTTGGGACAGAAACTTAGCAAATAAAAACTTCATGGAGCTGCATCTGAAAATCTTTCATCTCCTTTCCAGCCCTTTAAGGAGACAGTCATAAATCCTTGGGAATATGCAGACCATTAAATGGAGTAATTTTAATCTCCTTTGGCCCATCAGATTATTAATAAGTAAAAGTTGAAAAGCATCAACTAAATGCCACATCATGGAGCAGATACTCGGGAGTGGAACCAAATAATTGACTTTTGGGTGCTGAAATCTTTTATTATCACTCAGGTATACCTAAGTTCAGAGGAAATCAGAAATCTGTCATGAGTTTGAGTTTGTTATTAACTCAACTTCACCTTGCTTGGCGTGTCAAAACCAGAGTGAAATATGAAATGAAATATGAAATATATTAGGGAAGGACCTCAGCAATGAAGGACACGGGAAAGATTGATTTTTCTAGTAACTTAATTTTGATCTATGGGTGAAGCCTTGTTTTTAGCACCCAGCTAAATTTGCCTAGAACCATCTGGGTCTCTTGAAATAGATGATGTTAAACCAGCTACGCCAGTTGCACACATGGTGCTTTTGTTGAGACTTTTTGTAACAGTTTGAAATAGAAAACACTGCTTTTCTTTAACAAAAAAAAAAAATAGAGTAGTTTTATGTGATATCTAGGATAACTTTAATATTCTGTTTTGGCTAAGAGTTCATATCATTCCATTGCTCCTTGTTTCTAAAGTTTCTAACATTTTATTCAAAAAAATCTTACTATTAGGAAAAATATTCTCGCATTCAATTAAGGGTAAAAATTAATTAGTGACTCCTTTTGGGTATAGATTTTTGAGAGTTATGTTTTTATGCCGGATTTGTTCTCTAGCTGCCCTGAAGACAGCCTTCTAGTACCCACTTTGTAAGTTTGCACCATGGGGTGCTGAGGGGCAGAATGTACAATGGGTGCCACATATTGTTACTCAGTGTTCAAAAAGGAATGTCCACCATAAAGCACATTTCCAACTGTTTGCTTTCTCATGTACCAAGCCATTGCCCTACAGATAACAGCTGTTGAGTAACACTGGACAAAGTCAAAAAGTGATTCTTGAGTCAAAACATTCCGAGACTTCAACAGGTTTTTCCTGCTGCACAGGTAGGGTAATGAACTTGAAAAGTCTCAAGGACAATCAGCAACAGCCTTGAGAGACAGAGGAGCTGTGGCCGTTTTCAACAGATCTAGATTTACTCTTGTTGTTCCTAGTCATTATTCTAAACTGACAAGGATGTGTAGTCTTCTGGTTTAAAGACTGTTCCCTTGGGTGTTCCTTATTCCCTAGAGGTCTAGTAAATTCTTATGTTTTAAAGATTCTTGCACTTGGCTTTTCCTTATTCCCTTGGAACAGTTTTAAGAAAGACAATGAATGGTCTGAACCAAATAGTTGATATAAGCCACCTATCCCAGTTCCTTCGGGTAATAGATGTTTAGTAAATACCAATTCTCTTCCTCCATCTTTTCGTTGTAACCTCCCAGCAGGAACCCCAGACGACCTTTATTTTGCATTGAAAGGAGAGGATGATCTCAATAGCGCATTAATTCATCATACAAGAAACATTTATCGAGCATCTATTTTGTTCCAGGAGTTGTCACTTTGGGGAGACAAATAACTGTCATAGCAGTGTGATGTGATAGGTGCTCCAGAGAACACAGGGTGGAGGATGAGACTGAAAAGAAAGGCAGGATCGTCATGCCAGGAGGCACTAGTTGAGAAAACAGGAGGTTTGCAATAGCTCAGATGAGAGAGAATGCAGCCCAAAATTTAAAGCACTGACAAAAGAAATAGCAGAGGATTAATTAGGAAGAGGGAGCAACATCAGCGCCTAACTGGATTTGGGAATGGGGTGGGGACAGCTGGCTCTGGGGTCTGGCATGATTCAAGGTTTTGTCATGGATCAATGGTGGTACCACCAACTAAGACAAGGGATTGTTTTAAGTGGTTTGGGAGAGGTTGGCGAGTTCAGTTTTGGTCCAGTTGAGTCTAAAGTGCTTATGGAAAATTTAGTGAAAATAACTGGTAAGAAATCGGACCTAGGACTTCCTGATGGTTCACTGGTTAGGAATCTGCCTGCTAATGTGTACGGGACACAGGTTCAATCCCTGGTTTGGGAGGATTCCACATGCTTTGGGGAACTAAGCCCAAGAGCTGCATTTACTGAGCCCACGTGCTGTAGCTCCTGAAGCCCACATGCTCAGAGCCCATGCTCCCCATCAGGTGAAGCCACCACAATCAGAAGCCCGAGCACTGCAACTAGAGAGTAGCCCCTGCTCACCACAACTAGAGGAAGCCCAAGGGCCGCAACGAAGACCCAGAGCAGCCCCAAATATAGATAGATAGATAGATAGATAGAAAGAAAAAAAGATTGGACCTGTAAATCCAAAGCTGAGACCTAGAGATATAGATTTAAAAGTCATAAAGCAAAGGTAGTTCAAAACCATAGAAACAGAGAAAATATTACCCAAAGGATATGTGAGGGATAAGAAAAGAAAGTGTCATCAATGATAGTAGCAACAGAGTTCAGGAAGACAGAATATAAAGGTCTTTTGAGATTGAGAAATAAGACGGTCACTAGTGACCTTTATGAAAATGAGTGAAATGGTAGCAGCAGAACCCAGCTTGCATTCTACCAAAGAGGAATTCTGAAATGGTTGCTGTGGAAAGAAGAAAAGAAATTGAATCAGAATGAGACTCAGGATTGAGGGGAGAAGCCTATGGAAGACTTCCCGTCTTGGTGGAAAGTTGTGTTCATGTTCAAATGCCTTTCCTCTGTTCTAAACACTTAGGAATAACAAATAAAATTTTTTAAAAGGAAAACCAAAATGATATAGCTAGAGTCACGGACGGAGAAGGCAATGGCACCCCATTCCAGTACTCTTGCCTGGAAAATCCCATGGACAGAGGAGCCTGGTAGGCCGCAGTCCATGGGGTCACTAAGAGTCGGACACAACTGAGCGACTTCACTTTCACTTTTCACTTTCATGCACTGGAGAAGGAAATGGCAACCCACTCCAGTGTTCTTGCCTGGAGAACCCCAGGGACAGGGCAGCCTGGTGAGCTGCCATCTATGGGGTCGCACAGAGTAGGACACGACTGAAGTGACTTAGCACCAGCAGCAGCAGCTTCACACAGAGAAGGCAATGGCACCCCACTCCAGTACTCTTGCCTGGAAAATCCCATGGACGGAGGAGCCTGGTAGGCTGCAGTCCATGGGGTTGCTGAGGGTCGGGCACAACTGAGCAACTTCACTTTCACTTTTCACTTCCATCCACTAGAGAAGGAAATGGCAACCCGCTCCAGTGTTCTTGCCTGAGAATCCCAGGGGTGGGGGAGCCTGGTGGGCTGCTGTCTATGGGGTCGCAGAGTCGGACACAACTGAAGCAACTTAGCACCAGCAGCAGCAGAGTCATGGAAACAGGACAGAGATTCAGGAGGGTTGGAATGCATGGAGTGGCTGGACTGTGAGTCTGGGGGCAGGTGTTTGTGGGTCTTATAAGACAGTGGGATGAAAAGTGCTTCATACAAACAAGGGATGAGAGCCAGATTCAGTGTTTGAAGAGGATGAAAGCATCTCTCTTGGTAAAAGGGAGGCTGAAAGCATCTTCTATGATTGCTTCCTGAGCCACAGCTTAAAAGTACTGGTTTTGCTCTTGGAAGGCAATGGTAAAACCTAACAACTGATGTGAAGAATGGGAGATGAGTTGGAGATGGAGAAAGATATCACCAACCCCCAAAAGAAGAAGAAGGAAAGAAGCTTCTCGCTCAAAAAGACCCCCAAACCAACTGTCAAGAAAGAGAGCCAGAGACTTCCCTGTTGGTCCAGTGGCTAAGACTCTGGGATTCTAATGCTGGAGGCTCAAGTTTAATCCCTCTTCAGGGGACCAGATCCCACATGCTATTAAAGCACAATTAAAGACTCCAAGATCCTGCATCCACAATGAAGACCCAGCGCAGCCATTTTTTTTAAAGAAATATGCATCTATGTTTTTTTAAAAAACGAAGATAGCCACTATAATCAATAAAACATGAATTGAGTGCAAATTTTAAAACTTTTTAGATGGCTCTGATTAAAATAATATATTTGTGCTGCTCAAAGAAGAAAATAAGGAATTAATGTCCATTTTAAAAGGATGAGGGAATTCCCTGGCAGTTCAATGATTAGAACTCTGCATTCACTGCCGAGGGCCTGGGTTCAACCCCTGGTTGGGGAACTAAAATTCCACAAGCAATCCATGTTGTGGCCAAAAACAAGAAAAAGAAATTAAGAAACAAAACTTACCAAAAAGAAATGAAGATTTGAAAAAGAGCAATTAGAATTTCAGGAACTCAATTCCAGAAATGAAAGACTCCATAGATAACATAAACTCTAGACACAACTAAAGACATAATTAGTATAAATTGGAAGATGGTATTTAGGGGTACAACTTAGTTTATAGCACAGAAACATAAAAGAGTTCTAAAAAATAAATAGCTAACAGTACAATCACTATGCAGAACAATATTGATAAAATATTGTAAATTAACTCTTGACTGTGAAATACTGAGAGGAAGGAGCCAGAAGGTGAATAAGAGTTTAGAAGTAGAAGAGGAAGGGCCCAGAGGGTGAATGGTCTTCATGAGCCCCTAAAAAGAAAATGAAAATCAGAGGGCAGAGAACAGGGGCGGGTAAAGGGCAGGTAAGGCTATGTCTACAGGGAGGGAAAAGTCACTGGTCTCACACTTGATGGGCTCCAGCTTCCAGTAATGTGAGAAGAAAGGTCATCTACTGAAAGGGAAGGAGACAGGGAAAAGGACTTAGGGAAGAGGATGAAGGTCAAAGATAACCTGAAAGGGAAATGGATAAAGGAACCTACTCCAGAAGAGAAAAAGGATCACTTGAAAGTTTGGCAGTCTGGTAATTTTGGGAAATTCTGAGTAAGCTGTGCCACCAGCCTAAGTATTGGTGTTATTTTCCCAGCTGTGCTTTGCAGCCTGCATGTCAGAGCAGAGGAAATGGTGAAATTGACTCAAGGTTTGCTTTCAGGGAGGGTTCAGCAGGGTATGGAAAAGTGGAGTGAGAAAGCGAAGGTCACTGTGAGCCGTGAGTCCAGTGGAGGCTCTCGGGGATCAGAGAACTAAACCAGGTCAAGAAGGAAGGGTCCCGGGAATGAAAAGATTGAGTCTGAGTTTAAGAAAACGGTACCTAGAGTTTTCAGATTTCAGAAGCGGACTAATTCCAGAAGATTCAAGTCCAGAGTAGGACTTGGGGAGGGAGAGGAAGTGGGGGAGGAGATTGAATGGAGGTAAAGGTCATTGGAGGAGAAGTGGAAGAGGAATTGGAGGCTGAGCCTGTGGTGTTGCATGGGTTGTCCATGTGGACACTGAGATCACAGATGTGGGCATGAGTTGGGGTAAAGCAGAACCTGGAATGTGGTCCATGGTGTTCTCTGACGTGAGGGGCCTGGGGTGTTCAGATCAGTGGTCTGTAACTACTACCAGTCAGCATGACCATGTGGCTAGAAAGGAGGAGGGGACCCCCACACACAAAGCACCAATCATTCTACAATGACCACTATAATCTCTAGAAATTTTAATGTGCTTTTGACTTTTCTCTAAAGCATCTTCTGAAAGTGGCTCTATTAGCGACTCTAAATACACTGCCTCTTCAATACTGAGCTCTGTATTCTGCAGGAGCACATCTCTTGTACTTCAGGCTGGTGACCCAGCTTATTACAGACATGTGCCAGCCCACAGGGGCTGTGGTGTTTGCTGGGTGAGACCCTGTACTGTGCTGCACTTAGTCGCTCAGCCATGTCTGAGTCTTTGAGACCCCATGGACTGTAGCCCACCAGCCTCCTCTGTCCATGGAGAGTCTACAGGCAAGAATACTGGAGTGGGTTGCCATGCCCTCCTCCAGGGGCTCTTCCCAACCCGGGAACTGAATGAACCCAGATCTCCCATATTGCAGGCTGATTCTTTACTGTCTGAGCCACCAGAGCCTGTGGGTTCCTTTGGCCAATCTAAGGATCACAGGATTCAGTAGTCCTCTGAACCTTTTCCTCAGGCTCCAAAGTCTAGAATCAGAGCCACTTGCTGACTTGGGGGGTGATGGGAGGGCCCCACCTAATGGCCCGTTTGCAAAGTACAGGTGGAACAAAGCAGCTCTTGATGCCCCTTTACCCAGCAAAAGGAAAGCAAAGAGGGTGGAGGGTTAACCAGCAGACCCCAACCAGAAAATAACTTCTTCAAGAATGAATGGCCACAGTGGTTATAGTAATCATTGTCACCTTCATCATCGTGAGGTAAGTCATGTGGATAATGGCTAGTGATGATGATGATGATGATGATAGTTCCATGGATATTCTCAGGAATATTTACTGAGCATGACGTAGCATCCTGCTAACCTGTTATAACCATGATCTTATTCAGTTCTGTTCAGTCGCTCAGTCATGTCCGACTCTTTGTGACCCTGTTGATTACAGCATGCCAGGCTTCCCTGTCCATCACCAGCTCCCGGAGCTTGCTCAAACTCATGTCCATCAAGTTGGTGATGCCATCCAACCATCTCATCCTCTGTCGTCCCCTTCTCCTCCTGCCTTCCGTCTTGCCCAGCATCAGGGTCTTTTCCAATGAGTCACTTCTTTGCATCAGGTGGCCAAAGTATTGGAGCTTCAGCTTCAGCATCAGTCTTTCCAATGAATATCCAGGACTGTTTCCTTTAGCATTAACTGGTTGGATCTCCTTGCAGTCCAAGGGACTCTCAAGAGTCTTCTCCAACACCACAGTTCAAAAGTATCAATTCTTCTGCGCTAAGCTTTCTTGATGGTCCAGCTCTCACATCCATACATGACTACTGGGAAAACCATAGCTTTGCCTAGACGGACCTTTGTCGGCAAAATAATGTCTCTGCTTTTTAATATTCTGTCTAGGTTGATCATAACTTTTCTTCCAAGGAGCAAGCATCTTTTATTTCATGGCTGCAGTCATCATCTGCAGTGATTCTGGAGCCTAAGAAAATAAAGCCTGTCACTATTTCCATTGTTTGCCCATCTATTTGTCATGAAGTGATGGAACTGGATGCCATGAGCTTAGTTTTTTGAATGTTGAGTTTTAAGCTAGCTTTTTCACTCTCCTCTTTCGCCTTCATCAAGAGGCTCTTTAGTTCCTTTTCACTTTCTTGCCATAAGGGTGGTGTCATCTGCATGTCTGAGGTTATTGATATTTCTCCCAGCAGTCTTGATCCAGCTTGTGCTTCATCCAGCCCAGCATTTCGCATGAGGTACTCTGCATATAAGTTAAATAAAAAGTTAAATATACAGCCTTGGCATACTCCTTTCCCAATTTGGAACCAGTCTGTTGTTCCTGGTCTGGTTCTAACTGTTGCTTCTTAACCTGAATACAGATTTCTCAGGAGGCAGGTAAGGTGGTCTGGTATTCCCATCTCCTAAAGAATTTTCCACATTTTATTGTGATCCACATAAAGGCTTTGGCATAGTCAATAAGGCAGAAGTAGATTTTTTTCTGGAATTCTCTTGCTTTTTCTATGATCCAGTGGATGTTAGCAATTTGATCTCTGGTTCCTCTGCCCTTTCTAAATCCAGCTTGAGCATCTGGAAGTTCTCGGTTCAAGTACTGTTGAAGCCTTGCTTGGAGAATTTTGAGCATTACTTTGCTAGCATGTGAGATGCAGTTGTGGTAGTTTGAATATTCTTTGGCATTGCCTTTGTTTGGGATTGGAATGAAAACTGACCTTTTCCAGTCCTGTGCCCACTGCTGAGTTTTCCAAATTTGCTGGCATATTGAGTGCAGCACTTTCACAGCATCATATTTTAAGACTTGAAATAGCTTAGCTGGAATTTCTAACTTCACTAACTTTGTTCATAGTGATGCTTCCTAAGGCCCATTTGACTTTGGACTCCAGGATGTCTGGCTCTAGGTGAGTGATCACACCATTGTGGTTATCTGGGTCATGAAGATCTTTTGTATAGTTCTTCTGTGTATCCTGCCACCTCTTCTTAATATCTTCTGCTTCTGTTAGGTCCATATCGTTTCTGTCCTTTATTGTGCCCAACTTTGCATGGAATGTTCCCTTGGTGTCTCTAATTTTCTTGAAGAGATCTCTAGTCTTTCTTATTCTGTTGTTTTCCTCTATTTCTTTGCATTGATCACTTAGGAAACCTTTCTTATCCCTCTTGTTATTCTTTGGAATTCTGCATTCAGATGGGTATGTCTTTCCTTTTCTCCTTGGCCTTTAGCTTCTCTTCTTTTCTCAGCTATTTGTAAAGCGTCATCAGACAACCATTTTGCCTTGTTGCTTTTCTTTTGGGGGGGGTGGTCTTGATTACTGCCTCCTATACAATAGCACAATCCTCCAGCCATAGTTCTTCATGTGGATTCTTCAGGCAGAGGGCCTACTGAAGGGAGCACTGGACGAGGAGTCCTGACCCTGTGTGCATGCTTAGTCAGTCATGTCTGACTTTGTGACCACATAGACTTCAACGCTCCAGGCTCCTTTATCCCTGGGATTTTCCAGGCAAGAATACTAGGGTGGGTTGCCATTTCCTCCTCCAGGGGATCTTCCCAAATCAGGGATCAAAACCACATTGCCTGTGTGTCCTACACTAGCAAGCAGATTCTTTACCACTGAGCCACCTGGGACACCTCCCATGATCTTATTAAATGCTCAAAAATGTTATTATCCCCATTTTACTGCTGAGAACTTAGGGCTTCGCAAGAGCAAGTGGTCTGCAAACAGTAAGAGCTAGCAAGTGTCAGACCTGGAACTTGATTCTAGGTTGGTTTAGTCTCAAAGCTCTCATATAATGAATATACACTCTTTGGCTCTAAAAATAAGAGTTATGAGACTGTGTGTATGGAATCTGCTGCCTGAGTTTTTAAAGCCTGGTTAAAGGTTTAAATTTTCACTGTGAGGAAAGGGAAATAGTCCTTCCCATGTTACAGAAGCAGTGTACAAAAGCAATTTTTTTCTGTTTCCAAGTTTTTCAGAACAGTAGATTTTCCTGAAAGGAATCGTCGTGTTAATGATATCCTTTGTCATCTCAGTTTTTTAAAAACTCTATTAGTAGGAATTTTCTCCGAGGTTTAGAGCCTAATAAGGCATGTTTATCAGCTGGGATAGACAGAGAGATTGCTTCCCAACCCTATCTTCAGTTTTTGTATAAAGTATCTTCTAATATGAGTGCTGGGACAGAGCTGGGTCATCTTGAATCTGGCTCCAGTCAGATGTGCATGCATGCTCAGTCATGTCCGACTCTTTGTAAGCCCACGGATTGTAGCTTACCAGGTTCTTCTGTCCATGGGATTTTCCCAGAAAGAGTACTGGAGTTGGGTTGCCATTTCCTTCTCCAAAATAATTATGGAATGCTTCACTAATTTGCATGTCATCCTTGTGAAGGGGCCGTGCCAATCAGTTACACTGGGATTAGAAGGTCAAGATGTTCAGCCAGTAGAAGGATGCTGGTGGCACATACAGAAAGAGATAAAAATGACTAGATTCTGAGAAAAAGAAGATGTAGGTAGGAAAGAAACCGGCCCCAGAGACAAAGGCAAAGGAAATCAGTTAAAGATAAACCCAAGGGCTCCTTGAAGGAGCACAGTTGAACCAAGAACTCTATTCCTAGAGCCCAGTGTCTGAACAATTTCTTTTCCCTTAGTCACGTGCCTTTCTCAGCTGAGATCAAGTGCCAAAGGATATCTCAAAATACCCAGAGCCAAACCTACTCAGCACATCTCACCACATGGAGAGAGACCGTGCCAAAGCCTTTGTCCCGCATTGTTTATGGATTTTCCATAGTCCATGTGATACTCCAGATACATGCCGCCTGCCGACTGGCAGCCGCCATCCAGCCTGGGGACAGACCTTGCCCTCCAGGCTAGAGAGTCTTCACTGGGTTTATTGTGACTTTCCCCTGTTTTTCACATTCATCCTGAAAACCTCCCAGTCTTTTCTTAATGAAGATTTTAGTTAGGAGAAATTGCATTAGTGGGCTCATGTATTTCTGTCATTCCTTCTCTATTATGTTAATGGTTATGAAGGTAGTACAATAAGTCCTTGTATTTGTTTTGGGCTGTGCCTGGGAGTCATAATGGACAATAAAACAATAAGTAATGGGCAGGAAAACAGCTCTTAAAACCAGGTCGGAAAACTCCTCCAGCACTAGACAGAAAAATGGCTTTGGCAGTTACCAGGAAATCAAGTGAGTTCAGTTGGCATTCACAGGGCTCCTATTAGGTACCAGCACCCAGGCATGGTACCTGACATTTAAAGGGTATTATCTCAGTGAACATTCACAACATCTCAAGGGTAGGTATGGTTATAATCAGTTTGCAGATGAGGCACTGCTGCTGAGAGAAGTTTAAATAAATTGCTCAAGGCCGCACAATTAATAACCGACAAAACTGAGGTCCCCCCAGTCTTTTGATTGTGTGTTCTTTGCTCTTTCCACACTCCACCTCAGCTGGCAAGAAGCAGATCCTAGGGCCAGAGTGGACCTCGGTGGGAAAGCATCAGATGGAAGCTTTCTGCCCTAAGCAGGCTCCTCTGAATTAATAGAACAATGGACGATGGGGGATAAATGAGGGAATTATTCAGTAACTGGTTTAAAAAGCCTTCAATATGTAAACAGATCTTACGTAAGTCATGAAAAATGAGGCTGAGAGAAATGAGAGAAGAGAGTAAAGAGATAAAAAATGTGTTCTTTATCAAGCCTTGGAGAAAAAAACACTCTTTCCTCAAACACCCAACTTGGTATTTCTCTGTCTCCTTTTTAATTGCTAAGACAAGTGACCCTTTATACCCAAATTTAAATGCCTTCAAAGAGATGTTTAAAGAATGAAGCATTGCATTGAAAATCATCTTTTCTAAAAGCTCACCCTTATGTTTTGCCAAGTGGCCATGAAAAGAAAAGGTATGTAAATGCAGGCTGGAGGTGCCTGGCCCACACTTGGAAGACCAGGTGTAGAATAAGGACCCTTTGCCTGGAAGACTATATGTCCATTTCAGAAATATTTTTGAAGCTGAGCTTCATAATGGAAACGCTGACACAACCTGCTATCAGCAACCACGATATTAAACAGGCACTGAGCCAGCAGCAGTGGCTTGGAGCCAGGGAGGAGAGATTAGCATCACAAGTAAGAGATTTTAGGCTCTGAGCCAGGAGAGGGTTTTGTTTTTTTTTTATTCTCATTAAACAAATAATAATAAAAAGAGAAAGAACAAAAAAAAAAAAAAAAGGAAAGATACAAGAGAATTCTTATTTAGCAACTCTTTCTCAGGTGGTTCTCCTGTAGTATCCAGATAAGCATAAAAACAAACCACTGTCTTGTTTGAAAATTTGGTAGTTGCTTGACCTTAAAATGGTCTTGGTGGAAACCATTCAAACCAGCCCCCTCGGCTGTCCTCGGTTGGCCCATGTGCAGAATGGGGTATGTTATCTTCAACAGAGGGAAGTAGTGGTCAGCAAGGTCCACTTTCCGCTTGGAGCTGGAGGAAGCTCCATTTGAGCAAAAATTCAGAGTTGCTGCTACCTTCTTGCCCTGCGGAGCTCTAAGTAAGAAATGTGCAGGAGATGGAAGCGACTCCCCAGAAGGGTGAGCCTCAATCATGGGGCCCAGTAAGACCTCTTGTAAGACAGCTTTTTTCTAACAAGCTGCTTCCTATGAGGTGCTGCCTTTTGAGATTTTAGGAGATGGAGCCAGCCCTGGGGTTTCATGATACCGCAGAGTTGAGATAGCGTTTTCTAAGAGATCCATGGGACTGGCCAGCCCCATCCAGGGCATGCGGACAGGCAGGCCAGTGTTCTCTTTTGCAAGTACAGTAACTCTTGAGAGTGGGTGCTGTGCTCAGTTTTCCTGTTGGCAGTTGCTTCTGGCATTTTAGCAGCTTTCTCCAAACTAGCAAAATGATTGATTGGTTATGACTTTCTTTTAAACTTTTTATTTTAAAAAATGTCAGATCTGCAGAGAAGTTGCAAGAATAGCACAGCGATTCTAGATATTCACCCATGGTTAAGCTTTCTACATCTACTTTGTCCCTCTCCCTAAATATTAACACATTATTATTATTTTTTCCATAATTCTCTGAGATTAAGTTGCAAACATCACTCACCTTTAAGGACTTCAGTGTGCATGTCCTAAGAACAGGGACCTTCTCTTACATGGTCACTCTGCAGTAAATTCTGGAAATTTAGCACTGATGTAATACTATTATCTGATATTGAGTCATATTTTTGTTGTTGTTCAGTTGCTCAGTTGTGTCTGACTCTTTGCAACCCCATGGACTGTAGCACACCAGGTTTCCCTGTCCTTCACCATCTCCCAGAGCTTGTTCAAACTCATGTCCATTGAGTCAGTGATGCCATCCAGCCCTCTCATCTTCTGTCATCCCCTTCCTCTCCTGCCTTCAGTCTTTCCCAACATCAGGGTCTTTTCTAATGAGTTGGCTCTTTGCATCGGGTGAGCAAAGGAGCTTCAGCTTCAGCATCAGTCCTTCTAATGAATATTCAGGGTTTATTTCCTTTAGGATTCACTGGTTTGATCTCCTTGCAGTCCAAGGGACTCCCAACACTCAAAAGCATCAGTTCTGCCAACTGTCCTGCTCATGTGTTTTTATAGTGAACAACCATAGAAAACCTTCATGATTTGTGTTTTCATCCAAGTACATCCATTACGTTTAGTTGTTATTTTCTTTGGACTTCTTTAATCTGGAGCAATTTCTCTACTATTCTTTGTCTTTCATGACACTGGCAACTTGAAAAAACACAGGCCATTTTAGGGGATGTCCTTCTTCCTTGGGTTTTCCTAGTTGCGGTCTCATGCTTAAATTCGGATTTGCATTTTCAGAAATTCTGTAGAAGCAACATTGGGTCTTGGTGGACTTTCAAAACGTCCTTCCCTGACATGTGTGATTTTCCTGTTTTATTATCTGGCCTTTGAGGAGACTGTGGCCTCCCTCAGTTTTCCAGGCTGTATTTATCATGGAGCTGGAGTTGGGGGCCACTGTGTGGGGTCTTCATTGGCCGAGGCTCAGGCTGATGTCTTCTAGGACTGGAGAAGACATTGTGGCTGCCTGACCCGAGAGAGAGAGCAGGAAAAATCCCAAAGCAGGGGCAACAACGGACTTCTGAGCTGACCTCTAACTTCTGCAAACTGCTGATGAAGCCCTAACAGGCTCCTTCAGAGCAGAAGTGGATCTGATGGGATTTGAGGGAACAGAAGCCAAATTCTTTCCTCCATTTGTCTTTTGTACCCAAGCTGCTGAGCTGGAGAATTCCATTTGGATGCTTTTCTTCCTAAATAGTATGTCTACCCTATCTTCTCCTTTTACCTGCTGTTACCCTAGCTTAGCTTCTTACCTTTTTCTAGAACAGTCTCTCACTAAAGCCGTCTCCCACAAAGCTGCCTGAGGGAAGGTCCATTGAGACCCCAAATGTGATCATGTCCCAGTGGCCTCCACTGCCAGGATGAACTCCATCTCACCACTACTTCCCTCTATGGTTTCTTAATTTCATACTCCCTGCCTCAAACTATTTCCCAAGTATCAGATGTTTATGGAATCTTCAGCATCGCCTGGGAGTTTGTTAGAACCTCAGGCCCTACCCCAGACCTTCTGAACCAGACCTGCATTTTAGCAAGTTTCCCCGGGTAATTTACATACACATCAGGAAGTGCTATTTAGAATATGCTGGAAAGAGCTTACCTTGCCCCTCAGGCTCTTGCTGTTGTTGGTTTTGAGGCTTGAGTCTCAAACTGTTCTTTCATCAAGTGTCTAAAATTTCATCAGTGTCTAAAATTAAATTTTGCAATTATTTTTTCCAATTTGCAAGAAAGAAGGAAATTTCATGGATGGGCTTTTTCTCAATTTTTCTTTTTCCTCGCACAATTTTTTTTTCTAAACTTTGACATCTGCTACTACTTGTTGGTTAACATGATGTGACCTGCTAGCAGTCAACAAAATGAACCAACTACCAGCAAACAAATGCTAACGTTAAAACTCAACGTTTGTGGTATTTAGACCAATAGTTCAGTTCCACAACAGGAGAAAAAAATAAGAAAAAACTTAACTGTTGAGCTTTGATTATATATGAGACATTGAAAAGTTGAGGGATGCACTGATGAATGAGATACAATTTGCTGTAACCTTTGCCTACTTGGGGACCACACAGGCTCATAGTGCTGAGACAGTTAGAGGGACTAGAGTCTTTGGAGTGCTACCGATCCTTATTTGTAGAATTCAGTGAAATAAAAGCCTTTTGCTGGTTCACCTGTCAAGCTTATTTTATCTTCCATGTCCAGACAGCTATCTAAAAGAGTGCAGCCGGGACATTCCTGCGGATTCTCCAATTTAATGGTTTTTTAAAACAAAAATCACAATGAGTCTGTTGCCACTTGCTTGATTTTGCTTTTCCTGGAGAGATTTCAAAAGCCAGGAGCTGAAAGATAATTGTTCAACCTTGAGTGTTAATGACTTATGAGCTTCTAATTTAACCAAAGTAGCAACAGCTGAGACAAACCACTTACTAGAAGTAGTGTTTCCCTGACAGGTCCGTCAGGGAGATATGCATCATGATTTCTGGGAGCCCTAAAATTTAACCATAACCAAATGTTATGCAGAATAGTGAATTATACATGTGATTGCTTTACTAAAATATTATCAAGAAAGGCTGGGTATGGCTTGGCATGACCTTGAAAGATGAGTTGATGTGAGTCAGGCAGATAGGGTGGGGAAGAGCCTTTAGGGCAAAAAGATGAGCAAAAGCCAGGGTGTGGAAAGTTGAAACAGTGAGTTGTTAGGAAGTTTGACACTCAGAGGGGTGAGTGGGGCATGCCTCAAGCAAAGATGAGAGAAAGGAGGAATACCAGACAACATGAGTTGACAGGTTGAGGCAGGTATATCAATTCTGTACATTTGTGTAACATTTTGCAGTTTGCAAAGTACTTTCATGCCTGTTTATCTTAATTGGTGCTGACTGCTCAGTGAAGGGGCAGGACACATAAAGAGCTCACTTCTGGATGACGAAATGGAGGTCTGAAGGAGCTTCTGGGCTGACACAACTCATGCAACCAGGATTAGTCCCAGATATTTTGATTCTTAGGGTCTGCCCTTCCCACAATAAACTGATATGTTCCAGGGGCAACAAAGAAACCATGCTAGCATAGTGGGGAGAAAACTCAAGGGTAGATATACATAGATGGATAGATGATGGAAACCTGAATCTCAAGAGAAAGGATATTAGGGATTCTGCAGTTGTCCAGGTGAGACAGAACAAAGGTCTGTCAGGGAGATGGATTGGTGAGATATGGAGGCAGATACAGAAGAATTCCGAGAACTTACTACCTGAATACATGCAAGAATATGAAAGAAAGAAGAGCCTAGGATGGCACCCAAGTTTTTACCTTGGATGATTCAAGGACCATAAGAGGAAGAAAGGAAGGGCAGATTCAAATCTTAGAGCCAAGGGGTTAGTGATGAAGACAAGTGTAACTTTGAATGCATTAATTTTTTGGTAATTTTAATTTTATTGGCATATGATAGATTTACAGTGTGGTTAGTTTCAGGTATACAGCAAAGTGATTCAGTTATATATACATATATATATATATGGAGACGGCAGTGGCACCCCACTCCAGTACTGTTGCCTGGAAAATCCCATGGACCGAGGAGCCTGGTAGGCTGCAGTCCATGGGGGTCACTAAAGAGTCAGACATGACTGAGCGACTTCACTTTCACTTTTCACTTTCATGCATTGGAGAAGGCGATGGCACCCCACTCCAGTGTTCTTGCCTGGAGAATCCCAGGGACGGGAGAGCCTGGTGGGTTGCTGTCTATGGGGTCGCACAGAGTCGGACATGACTGAAGCGACTTAGCAGCATATATATATATATATATATATATATATATATCATTCTTTTAGATTCTTCTCTCATATATGTTTTCCAAAAATGTTGAGTTGAATTCCCTGTGCTCCATAGTAAGTCCTTGTTGGTTATCAGTCTTATATATAGTAGTGATAGCAGCATGTGCATGTTCACCCCAAGTTCCTGATTTATCCTACACACACACACACACACACACACACACACACACACACACACACATTTCATCTTTGGTAACACTTGTTGTTGTTTAGTCACTAAGTCACATCTGACTCTTTGTGACCTTGTGAACTGCAGCACGCCATGCTTCTCTGTCCTGAACTATCTCCTGGAGTTTCGGTAACCATAAGTTCATAATCTTGAATATATTAATTTTGAGTAAAACCAGAGACTGGTATCCAATAGTCAGTTGATACCAAAGGTCTGGAATTCAGGAATAGTGTCTGGGGTATACAAGAGATTTGTTAGGTCATTAGCAATCAAAGGTTAACATTTTATTACAAGTGTTTACTGTAATAAAAACAGTGTGAAAAAAAGAGAAAAGACAAAAAAGGAAACGTATCAAACACTTAATAGTGGAAAGTGGTTCATTTATGCTACAGCTGCATAATGGAAAGTGATTCATACCTTAAAAATGAGTGCTAGCCTTGTGACTTTTCCCCCTCTTAGTGATACTAACATCTAACACCACCAGGGTACTTACTGCCAGGTCAAAATAAAATTGAGTGTTACCTGCCATTAACCAAAATTCCAGAAATAGAGACCTGATTAAAACAAAAAGTTATGTATTGGACTTCGTCCTGGGAGTCACAGATTCAAAGAAGTATTTGAATTGTATTCTGCCAGACTACAAAATGGGGAAGGCTTATGAAAGCAAAGAGCTGCAAGGTTACAGTGAGTTTACATGAATTGTTTCTCAAGAATTGTAATTGGAGCCAGCAAGGAGTAAGCATGTTTGGTAAGGACAGATTGGTTGAGATCTGAATTGTTGCATGGGTGGAAAGGGAGACCCTGAGACCATAAGGGTGCAGCCGGCAGGTGTTGTTTTGAGTATGGCTGGCCGTGTCCTTGGGTCAGGTACAGTTCAAAGAAAGTTCAAATTCTCAGTGGTACAGAGACATGTCTAAGACTGGATTCTCCATGGCCACCGGGCTCCATTTTTTCCGCCCCTAAACTGCGGTTATTCCATTTTAATTTCCATTTGTCATCACTGCTTTATGTCATCATGTCCTCGCTGCTGCCAGGTGAGGCAGGAGGAGCCAATATTGTCCTTCCTTCACAGTCCGAGGAGAGTAAGGTCAGGTCACCCTCAGCAGCGACCCCGGGTTGCCCAGCCGAGCCACGGAGCCCAGTCTGCCGACTCTGGAGTCTGGGCTCATCGCCACTGCGCTGTATTTTCTCTCGCCACAATCTTCTGGTTCTGTATTCCATAATAAAGAAGCACACACAGGAACAACAGGCCCTGTTGAGGGCCTCTGGTCCTAATTACGCCATGAGCTGGAACGGCGCTCAGGAAGCAGCCCCCTCCCCCTCTGCTGGCCCCTGTCTGCTGCCTTACCCACGCCTTGTGAGCTCCTTCTGGAGCCTTCTGGTCAGCTGCCCAGGGCAAGTCTGTGGAGCTCAGCCAGAAGCCTTGCCTAGTACCCCAACTTTGCCTTGGAGGAGGTGTTTAACACCAGTCCAGGCAAAAGAAAAACCAAACACAACACAACCTACCAGGAAAATGTAACCGTTTGTTCCTCGATTCTGTTTTTTCTGACAGTAGATGCGATCTATCAGGATCCCTAAGTGGGTTTGGGCTGGTGCCCATTTCATTGTGCCTCCAGAAAGGCATGCCAGGAATGAGCTAGAAAGAGACACAAGGTCCTGAAGTACCTCAGGACGCTCATTTTGGGAACAAGAGAAGGAAACTGTGGCCTCTAGAGAATAAGACTGCTGGCAGCCTTCTTGAGACTCGGCATTGTTTTTTGACTTCCAGGTGTGGCTGCCAGACCAGGCATAGGCCTCAGCAAGCCATCTACCTCAGCATTTCAGTCCCTTCCCTCCAGGCTGAGTTAGTAGCTTCTCAGTGAAAGAAAAGAAGTACAGGTGGTTTTTGCGTGTCAGGAATGTTAACCTCTCTGTGCAAAGGATTCATTGTTTGGCTCAAAAAGGTTTCAAGAAGGACAGAATCAACATCACCTTGACAAACAGTGAGGCTAGTGAGGGCTGGCCCATCTTGAGCCCCAGACCGATTCCAGATGAAACAGCCATACTTCAACTTGTGGGAAAACCAGCAGTTCTAGTTCCCGGAGACCACCCTGTGAATTAAAATTGGAAGGAACAAGGAGAAATTGAAACTATTTTAAGCTCGGCTTCTGGGACTTATTTTAGGAAGCATTATTGATCATACTGCAGGGAAACCATGTGTGTTCTCAGCTACCAGGAGCCAGTATCCACATGTGCCCATGTGAAGTATTGGTTTGATCTCATGACACAGCCTATGGGTCCAAAGGGGGCTGTGGCCACAGAAAGAATTCAGGTTGAGTCTGTTATGTGCTGAAATCAGACGGAACTTATAAACAGAGCCTTGTGACAGCTGCCCTGGGAACCATAACTTAGAAGCGTTTTTTGTCCCATTAAAGCCTTTTCAGTAAATGAATTGAGTCATAGCGTTTGTGACCCTCCTGGGTTGTTTTAATGTACTTTTTGTTCCTTTCTTAATTAGTTACCGTGATCAGAGCACCTTATGAGAACACTGTTTTGCCAGTCTGAATCTTTTTCTCAGCAGTCACCATGTCACTTTGATTACTGTCTCTTGAACTTTCTTCACCCTTTATCTCACCCAAATGAACCAGGGGTCACCATTGTTTCCTGCGTGGGACTTCAGGTTACAACACCAAATGGCTCTCAACTCTCTACTAGTTTTGCTGGCACTGTTTCTAGATACATATCCTAGGATAGAAAGAAGCGTTCTTTTATTCTAAGGGAGCACACTGTGAGTTCATATCCACTGTGTTATGTCCGTTGACCCTTAGGTCTCTGCCCTGCCCCTTCCCCAGGCATCCTTTCCTCTTACATCTCTCTGTGTTCTCAGCCTCAAGTGTGTTTATCAGCAGCTTTTGGTTTTGAACTTCACTGATGAGCATTGTCCTACATTACCCTTTCCTTCATTCCCACCGTTGTCATCAGGTTTCTGCCTGTTGTTTTTGAATTTTCTGCAGCCTTTAAGGTGGGTGGAGAAAGGAAAGGACAAATCTCCACCAGTGGTCAATGTTAAAAAACAGTTATTTATGACACTTGGTGAAGATAGGCCGACTTCAGGGTGTTGGCATGGTTGGGTTCTGGGTTGCAGACCGCAACTTCTCCCTGTGTCCTCACATGGAAGAAGGGTCTAGGTACTTCCGAGCTACCTCTGTTTAGTCGTTCAGTCATGTCCAACTCTTTGTGACCCCATGGACTGTAGCCCGCCAGGCTCCTCTGTCCATGGGATTTCCCAGGCAAGAGTACTGGAGTAAAGTTGCCATTTCCTTTTCCATTGGGGACCTCTATGGAGTCTTTTTTTCTGAGGGCTCTTTTTTATAGTGCTAATCCCATTATGAGAGCTCTACCCTAATGACCTAATCTTTCTCCCAAAGGCTGCATCTCCTGATGGAAATGGGCATTAGTTTTCAACCGCTTTGGGACAGGGAGATACAAACATTAAGTCTATAGCAATCTTTAATTAACAACATCTGCAAAGAACCTATTCCAAATAAGGTCACATTCTGAGGCTTGGGGGTGGGCATGAATTGGGGGAGATACTAGTCAATTCGTTTCAGGAATATTGATTCATCTGCTCATAAAGAAAAGTTAACATAACATCCTATAACCCAGCCATCCCACTCCTGAATATGTACCCTAAAGAAGTGAAAACTTGTATTTACACAAAAATGTATCCACAAATACTTTTAACAGCTCTCTTCATAATTGTCCCAAACTTTAAACGAGGGAATTAACAAGTTGCTATACATTCATACAGTGGAATACTACCTAGCAAGAAAAAGGAATGGACTTTGATTTCCACAACCACAGGATAAATCTCAAAGGCACTGTCCTGAGTGAAAAGATCTAGTCTCACAGGGTTAAAACCTACATGATTCCGTTTGTATGACATTCTTGAAAAGACAAAAACTGTAGGGTTGGAGAACACCTAAGGAGTGGTTGCCTGGAGTTGGGGTGTAGGGAGATTGTGATGATAAATTAGTTTCATAGGGTGGTGAAACTGATCTGAGTCTTAATTGGAGTGGTGGTTGCAAGAATCTATACATGTGTTAAAATTCATAGAACTATACATTCCCCCAGAAATCAATTTTAAAAAGATTGTTTCAGGGGCAGGGAGTCTGAAAAACAAGGATCAACATCTTACTAAAGGTGCTGAGTTGTCTTTGTGTGTATCTGTGTGTGTGAATGACGAGACGGCTCTGAAATGAAATGAAATGTTAGTTGCTCAGTCGTATCCGACTTTCTGTGTTCCCATGGACTGTAGCCAGCCAGGCTCCTCTATCCATAGGACTCTCCAGGCAAGAATACTGGTGTGGGTTGCCATTCCCTTCTCCAGGGAAATCTTCCCAACCAAGAGACTGAACCTGGGTCTCCCACACTACAGGCAGATTCTTTACTGCCAGAGCCACCAGGGAAGCTCTAGCTTTTCTATAAGGTTTATTTTTAAAATTTTGTCTCTCCTCATAGGAAAAAAAAAAACTGATGGTTACCAGAGGGAAAGGGGAGGGAGGGATAAATTGGGAGTTTGGGATTAACATATACACACTACTATATATAAAATAGATAGCTGAGAAGGACCTGCTACATAGCACAGGGAACAGTGTATATCCAATATCCTGTAACAACCTATAATGAAAAAGAATCTGAAAAGTAATGTCACATGCACACACACACACACACACACACACACATATATACACATATATTCTCCCTTGCTGGATTCGGAGTGAAGTCCTTCTTGTCTGATACATAGCTTTTAGTTCTTATTACTTAGTAACAGATATAATATTTTATATGATGCTGTTAAGGCTTCCCTGATGGCTCAGACGATAAAGCGTCTGCCTACAATGTGGGAGACCCGGGTTTGATCCCTGAGTCGGGAAGATCCTCTGGAAAAGGAAATGGCAACCCACTCCAGTACTCTTGCCTGGAAAATCCCATGGACGGAAGAGCATGGTAAGCTACAGTCCAGGGAGTCTCAAATAGTTGGACACTACTGAGCGACTTCACTTTCACTTTTTCTTTCACTTTCATGATGCTGTTAATTAAATCTTGCAGCGAATTGAGTCTTTTCTGCAAAATCATAAGCCTCCTTGAGCGTGGACCTTATCTCACACATTTTAAGAGGCACCGTGTTGACCACATGTTTGTTAGTTGCTCAGTCATGTCCAGCTCTTTGGAACCCCATGGACTGTAGCATGCCAGGCTTCTCTGTCCATGGAATTTTCCAGGCAGGAATACTGGAGTGGGTTGCCATTTCCTTCCCAGGGATCTTCCCAACCCAGGAATCAAACCCAAGTCTCCTGAATTGCAGACAGATTCTTTACCATCTGAACCACCAGGGAAGCCCTGTTGACCACATAGCAGATGCTTAATAATTACTTGCTGATTTATTGATTGCTGAAGCCTAGTCTCTTCTCTTCAGAGAACTGTTGTTAAGTATGTCCACCTTCAGCAATTTTTTTTTCCGCTATAACAAAATAGAATAAATGACAGCTCTTTATTCTGAGCATTGGGAAGAAGCAGAAATGTTTTTAAAGAGATGGAAGAAAACCATCCTTTTTTTAAATCACTATGCTAATGGCAATGGGGAAGACAATTTGCATATTCTGGGATTGGATCATCAAGCTTACACATTCATGAAATGGTCACCACTGAATTGCATGGGCATGTTCTTAGTAGGAATATGAGTAGAGAGAGGGTAATGAAATGATGGTTGTCTTCATCAATAACTTGGACTATTTTTTTTCCTGGCCATAAGTGTTTTTCAGGCTCTCCCTACAGGTATGCTGCCATTAGAGAATAATCAAAAAAACCATGAACCAACTCTAGCCCCATCCTCTGCACCAAACCAACTGGCCACTTTGCAAATCCAGAGTATTGAAATGAAAGCAATGTTAAAACAATAATTCTGCTTCCAGTGTTCCTTCTTACTGAACCTATTCTTTGTTAGTGTGTCTTAGTCAATTGCCTCCCTTGAAACCTCCCAAGTACATCGAAGAAAGAGCAGAACAGTGGCTTAACTGGGATTCTTCGTCCCTTAAATCATACATGAAGCATAAAACAGGATGACTGATCAGCAACCTCTATCTTGCATCCTTGGTAGCTTGGACAGATGGCAGGAGGAAGCTTGGATTGCCCCCCGCCCTCCCCACCTCAATTTTTTAAAAATATTATACTTTATTTTTTAAGGCAGTTTTAAGTTTATGGAAAAATTGTGCAGAAAGTACAGACAGTTCCCATCTAAACTTGGATCATAAACCACAGAACTTACTGTTATAGAGAAAGGGGCTACAAACCCATGATTCTCAGGACCATGGATTTCTGAAAAGCTGCTGTACACAGTGCTCTCCCTGGCTGGACAATCACAAGAGAGATCACAAAATCTAGAAATGTCTAAAAGCAAAATGAGAAATAATTAAATCTAGAAAGACACTGAAGTTCAAGGAAGAAATCTAGTGCGTCCTTAAAACACATTCCACATTTATCAGTGTACCTTTCCCTTCTGAGTTGTGTGAGTTATGACCACATGACTCAGCATCTGTCTGTATTAAATATGGGGCATCTCCCTTCTCCATCCCACCCACGCCCATGTTTACCCTCCTGGGAAAATCTTTTTAAGAATGGAGTTATTAATGGCCACATAATGGTCATCAAATGGATTTATCATAATTTCCTTGGCCATTCTCCCATACTGGAATAATTTGGCTGTTTGCTTTTTTTTTTCTCCCTCTTTCCCTCTGTTTTTTCTTGCCATTACATTAATATTGCAGTGAAAATCTTTGTGCGTTAAGCTTTTCATTTATTTAAGATCCTTAAGATGAATTCTCAAAGCTTAAGTTTACCAGATCAAAGTATGTGAAGACTTTAAAAATACTTGATATTTAATGTTCATAAGGCTTTACGAAAAAGAGAAAGTTACCCCCTTTTCATTTTGGAATCTATAAGATAGTATTTACTCAGGAAATTTGCCTTCTGGGTGTAATATTGCTTAGTTCAGATTAAAAGAAGGAGTTTATTGAGTATTCATTGCCTAGTTGGGGGAGGAAGGGGGCAGAGGTCAGAAGAGTCAGTCAGATTGGCACTGAAACCCGCTATGGATGACTTGTGGGTGGATATGCCTGATAAGTAAACACAGAGGGGAGCATTTTTATTGGAGGTATAGAGAAGGTATCACATTTGAGTCCCAAACCCACTCCCATCTCAGAAAGGGACAGATGCTGCCCAAGAAGTGCCCAAGGCCGTGAAGGCACTCAGCACCTATGTCAGGTGACAGGCTGGTGGAGCTTTGGCTTAATGTGCCAACATTAAGGGGCTTCTTCCCAGTTGGTGCTAGTGGTAAAGAACCCACCTGCCAGTACAGGAGACCTCAGAGATGCAGGTTCCATCCCTGGGTCAGAAAGCCGCTGGAAGAGGGCATGGCAACCCACTCCAGTATTCTTACCTGGAGAATCCCATGGACAGAGGATCCTGGCGGCTACATTCATTGGGTCACAAAGAGTTGGACACAACTGAAGCGACTTAGGATGCACGCACACCAACATTAGGATGTATGTCGGTCCTAAGCTATCTCAGCAGAGCTCTTATTCCACCTCAAAGAGCTGGTGGTTGGACCAGAGTTCTGACAGCTTCTGCTGCTGCGGCTGCCATTGAGGAAGCCCCAGTGAATAGTTACTCTTGCTGTTTTGCTTTGAGACCTTGCTAAGCCTCTGCAACAGCGTTGGCTTAATTCTGAATGGTGCCCTAAGCTAAGCATGAGGATGAGACTATTTCACCCCTGCCATGGCCTCTGATTACGCTATATCATGGCCACTTCCTGCTTCCCTGTTGCAGCCCCTCTGGGCACCACCTAAGTCAGCTGGATATGGGGTGAAGGAGCAAAGAACAGGATGTAGGAGCCTAACAAAACCCGGAAGTCACTCAATATCACTGACATTTTAACTGGAAAGAACTCTAGCGGTCATGTAGGTCACTTGCTCTCAACCTCATTAGGGCCACAGATCTCTCTGAAATCAGGTGACAGTGGTCAAACTCTGTTGCCAGAAAGAAAGCATCTCCCCAGATGTTAGATACAGCTCCAGGATATTTCACAGTTCCCTAATACCCATCCATCTAGACGATACCTTTTATTCTGCAGATGAGGCCTACAGGAGGTGCAGGGTCTTGCCCAGGGTCACACAGAGGAGATAACTGAATTCATACTCAGCTCTCCTGATTTCCACTGTGGGACCCATCAGCCAATACTGTGAGGTTTCCACTCTCCATTGAGGTCTATATTGGGAATTATGGAAAGTTAGGGTGCTTACCAGCAGATAGAATTGGGACTCATGAAAAGAACCTAACATCAATTACTAAGCCATATTCCTGCCATAGATTCTTCCCTGGAAGATAGAAGCTAATGTCTTCCAGTCAGTCAGTCAGCAGCATGAATTGAGCACCTATGAGCATCTTCTAAAAGCTCTAATCGTTGGGAGATTAATTATTTATTGGAAATTAAGATGTTTTGTAATCTCAAGCCTGAAGAGAATGTTGAGGTCCTCAAAGTGATTTTTTTGTAGCTTTGTTCAGGTGGTGAGAACCCCACCCTGAAACATTGACTTCAGAAGTGCTTGTTATTTCATGGACTTGGAGGTGAGAATAAGTGTCATATTAAAGAAAGAGTCCAGAGTTGGAACTTAAAAACTACCTAAGTAGATTCTACTGCAGTCTCAACAGAAAAGCTCCAAGTCATTGGGGAGTTCCCATAACAGTTACTCAGGACATACATTTTTCAGTAGCAGGAGGAGAATCAGATTCTAATTTCATCTTTCTGGAAAGAAATAGGAAGCACTTTTGACTGATATTTATCTTCTCAGTTGGGTGCCAAGAGGCAGCCTTTTTATCACTGGAGGAGTCTGATCGTGAAGCCTGGAGGCATGCCTTGAATCTGAGCTTCTCTGCCAACAGGCAGTTGACCTCGGGCAAGGCACTTTACTTCTGGTGCGTGCGTACTCAGTCATTCAGACGTGTCCAACTCTTTGTGACCCCATGGACTGTAGTCCGCTAGGCTCCTCTGCCCATGGGATTCTCCAGGCAAGAGTACTGGAATGGGCTGCCATTTCCTCCTCCAGGAGATCTTCCCCACCCAGGGATCGAACCCACATCTCCTGAGCCTTAGTTTTCTCATCTGAAAAGTGGAAATAATAATACTATCCTGACCATGCAGTTGTGGAGTCAACATAAATGACTCCTCTTCTGGCCTGACAGTCTGTTCTTTCTTTTGTAACGAATATTTCATTCACCTTGTATTTTGGAGAATAGCTTCCCAGTCTGTCTCTTTCACTAGATGATAACTTGTGAAGAGTAGAAACTCAGCCCTTATCTTTCCAGCCCTCAAAGCCAAGGGCAGTATTTCATATGCAATTGAGTGTATAAGTCAGGGCCTCATTAGGAGGCCTAAACCTCAAAAAAATTTGAACAGGAAGAGTGTAATATAAGGAATTATTTATTCTAATTATTAATTAGAATTATTTGATGGGCGCTGGAGCAGCAGCTGGAGCTCCAGCAGTGCTGGAGCAACTTTGAGGACATGTCCAAGGGCAAAGGAGAAGCCCCAGTAAAATGGTAGGAAGGACGAAATCGTGTTTAGAATCAAACCCCATACCCACCAGAGACGCTCAGAGAGCTCAAACAAACCTTGTGTGCACCAGGACCCAGAGACCCCACAGAGACTGAGACAGAACTGGGTTTGAGTGTCTCCTGTGGAGGTGCAGGTCAGCAGTGGACTGCCGCAGGGGCAGGGGCTCTGGGTGCAGCAGACCTGGGTATGGCATAAGCCCTCTTGGAGGAGGCCACCATTAACCCCACCATAGACTTACACAGGACTGGGAAACAGACTCTTAGAGGGCACAAACAGAGGTGGCCTGCAGCAGGGTTGGGGGCATTGAAGGTAGCAGTGCATGGATGGGAACTTTTGAAGAAGGTTGCCATTATCTTCATTACTCCACCATAGTTTGGCCCCAGGTACATAACAGGGAGGGAACCGGGCCCCACCCATCAACAGAAAACTGGATTAAAGATTTACTGAGTGTGGCCATAGCACTGGTCATAGCAACACAAAAGAAGACTCTACACATGGACATCACCAGATGGTCAACACCGAAATCAGATTGATTATATTCTTTGCCTCCAAAGATGGAGAACCTCTATACAGTCAGCAAAAACAAGACCAGGAGCTGACTGTGGCTCAGATCATGAACTCCTTATTGCCAAATTCAGACTTAAATTGAAGAAAGTAGAAAACCACTAGACCATTCAGATATGACCTAAATCAGATACCTTATAACTGTACAGTGGAAGTGAGAAATAGATTCAAGGGATTAGATCTGATAGACAGACTGCCTGAAGAACTATGGACAGAGGTTTGTGACACTGTACAGGAGGCAGGGATCAAGACCATCCCCAAGAAAAAGAAATGCAAAAAGGCAAAATGGTTGTCTGAGGAGGCCTTACAAATAGCAGTGAAAAGAAGAGAAGTGAAAGACAAAGGAGAAAAGGAAAGATATACCCATTTGAATGCAGAGTTTCAAAGAATAGCAGGGTGAGATATGAAAGCCTTCCTCGGGGATCAATGCAAAGAAATAGAGGAAAACAATAGAATGGGAAAGACTAGAGGTCTCTTCAAGAAAATTAGAGATACCAAGGGAACATTTCATGCAAAGATGGGCACAATAAAGGACAGAAATGTTATGGACCTAACAGAAGCAGAAGATATTAAGAAGAGGTGACAAGAATACACAGAAGAACTGTACAAAAGGATCTTCACAACCCACATAATCACGATGGTGTGATCACTCACCTAGAGCCAGACATCCTGGAATGTGAAGTCAAGTGGGCCTTAGGAAGCATCACTATGAACAAAGCTAGCGGAGGTGATGGAATTCCAGCTGAGCTATTTCAAATCCT
Organism: Nanger dama; assembly: GCA_917880005.1. Classification (NCBI taxonomy): domain Eukaryota; kingdom Metazoa; phylum Chordata; class Mammalia; order Artiodactyla; family Bovidae; genus Nanger; species Nanger dama. The sequence goes on along the minus strand of CAKJTW010000113.1, from coordinate 2,675,999 downwards.
AAAAGATAATGCTGTTAAAGGGCTGCACTCAATATACCAGCAAATTTGGAAAACTCAGCAGCAGCCACAGGACCTGAAAAGGTCAGTTTTCATTCCAGTCCCAAAGGCAATGCCAAAAAATGTTCAAACTACCACACAATTGCACTCATCTCACATGCTAGCAAAGTAATGTTCAAAATTATCCAAGTGAGGCTTCAACAGTATGTGAACCAAGAACTTCCAGATGTTCAAGCTGGATTTAGAAAAGGCAGAGGAACCAGAGATCAAATTGCTAACATCTGTTGGATCATCGAAAAAGCAAGAAAGTTCCAGAAAAACTACTTCTGCTTTATTGACTATGCCAAAGTCTTTGACTGTGTGGATCACAACAAACTGTGGAAAATTCTTCAAGAGATGGGAATACCAGACCACATTACCTGCCTCCTGAGAAATCCGTTTGCAGGTCAGGAAGCAACAGTTAGAAATGGACATGGAACAACAGACTGGTTCCAAATTGGGAAAGGAGTACATCAAGGCTGTATATTGTCACCCTGCTTATTTAACTTATGTGTACATCATGAGAAACGCTGGGCTGGATGAAGCACAAGCTGGAATCAAGATTTCCAGGAGAAATATCAATAACCTCAGACATGCAGATGACACCACCCTTATGGCAGAAAGTGAAGAAGAACTAAAGAGCCTCTTAATGAAAGTGAAAGAGGAGAGTGAAAAGTTGGCTTAAAACTCGACATTCAGAAAACTAAGATCGTGGCATCTGGTCTCATCACTTCATGGCAAATGATGGGAAAGCAATGGAAACAATGACAGACTTTATTTTGGGGGCTCCAAAATCACTGCAGATGGTAACTGCAGCCATGAAATTAAAAGATGCTTTCTCCCTGGAAGAAAAGTTATGACCAACCTAAACATCATATTAAAAATCAAAGACATTACTTTGCCAACAAAGGTCCGTCTAGTCAAAGCTATGGTTTCTCCAGTAGTCATGTATGGATGTGAGAGTTGGACTATAAAAAAGGTGATTGCCAAAGAATTGATGCTTCTGGACTGTGGTGCTGAGGAAGACTCTTGAGAGTCCCTTGGACTGCAAGGTGATTGAACCAGTCAATCCTAAAGGAAATCAGTCCTGAATATTCATTGGAAGGACTGATGCTAAAGCTGAAATGCCAATACTTTGACCACCTGATGTGAAGAACTGACTGATTGGAAAAGACCTTCATGCTGGAAAAGACTGAAGTCTGGAGGAGAAGGGGATGACAGAGGATGAGATGGTTGGATGGCATCACTGACGCGATGGACATGGGTCTGAGTAAACTGCAGGAGTTGGTGATGGACAGGGAGGTCTGGCGTGCTGCAGTCCATGGGGTCGCCAAGAGTGGGACACGACTCTGAGCAACTGAACTGAACTGAAACTTTGAGTAATTATAAAGATGTAAAGAGAAGTCTAAAGCGTACCTAAGGCTGAGGAAGTGGACCCTAGGAGGAACAAACTCAGAAGGGGCCCATCTCCATGGCTGGAGCTTGACCTCCTTGCAGAGGTTGTGATCATAGCCCACTGGATGGCAGAAAAGTTTGCTACGTTTCCTGGACCAGAGGTGGTCGAGGGTTGCTGGGTGGCAGAAAAGTTCCCTCTGGGTATGAGTGAGATGAAACTGGTGGGCAAGAATGTAGAATCGGGGCACCATTGGCGATGTGCGGCTGGAGCAGAGGGTGCCTACATCAGAAGGGCCACAGTGAAGGCCAGGACTCCAACGTCATCAAGCAGCTGTGCACTCTGGACACGCAACTGGGACAGCCCAGCACTTCATTCCCCTCCCCCAACAGATTGTGTAGCGGTAATAAGATTCACACCAGGAAGAGAAGCCCCCTTCTTCCTGCAGGGTTCCTCTAATACATGGCTCAGTGTCATACTCACTGTCAAGAAGTGCTTACAGGGTCTGGTCTGTTAGAGCAGAGACTACAGGGTGAATTTGGAGCAGAAGGGCAATAATGTAATAATGTGATAATGGGTGATCCAAAACTATGTGAATTAAATTAGGAAACGCCACCTAATCTGTCAATAACTCCCTTAACCCCTGTTCATTTCCCCTTCTTTCAGTCCCATAAATTTTACCACCAATAAATGTCAAAGCTCTCTAACTTCTCTTGTAATTTACTCTCTAGCAGCTCATTTGCCTCTGGGGTGTAACGTTCTGTTTTGTTTTCTTAATGAGGCACATGTCTTCTCTGGCACACACTTAAAAGAGACTCAAGCAAAAGAGAGAGAGCGAAGCACACAGACACCCTGAGACCCGGTGTTTCATTTCATGTTTCATTTCTCCACTCGAACTTATTTTCCCACCATTTCTCCATTTCATTTCAAAGCAATCTACCTATCCCTCCCAAACACTTTGGGAGTGTCTCCAAGCACTTGAGTTCACGTGGCCGTGGTTGGAATCAGAGCTGATCCAGGAACCATTCTTCCTCTGCCTTTAGGAAAATGCAGTGGCCTCCTCAGTTCAGACCGGGAGTCAATCTCCTTGAACAGACCTGAAGAGTCCAGTATCTAACCATTATAGAGGGAAATTGGTGACAGAGCAAACAGCAGCCTGGGCAGATAATTACCAGCACAAATATTATTCAGAAAGCATTTGGAAAGGACTAGCAGTTTCAACTTGTAAAGAGCCCTCCAGATGCTATCCTGGAGGAGAACATGTTATTAATAGGCTCCAAATTTGTGTCAAGACAATGTTCTTAGGCATCAACCTCCCTCTTCTTCCAAAATATTTCGGTCTCTTCTGGAGAATCAGATTTAATTAGTGTTAGCAGATGATTCCCTTGTAGGAATTAGCTAAACAGTGAGATAGGTATAAGACTTTCTCCAAGGGTGAAGTGATTTGCAAACTTAATCTTTTTACTGTCCTTTAGAAGTGATGAGAAGATATCCCTGTCAGTTCAGTTCAGTTCAGTCGCTCAGTCGTGTCCGACTCTGCGACCCCATGAATCGCAGCACACCAGGCCTCCCTGTCCCTCACCATCACCCGGAGTTCACTCAGACTCATGTTCATTGAGTCCGTGATGCCATCCAGCCATCACATCCTCAGTTGTCCCCCTTCTCCTCCTGCCCCTAATCCCTCCCAGCATCAGAGTCTTTTCCAATGAGTCAACTCTTCACATGAGGTGGCCAAAGTACTGGAGTTTCAGCTTTAGCGTCATTCCTTCCAAAGAAATCCCAGGGCTGATCTCCTTTAGAATGGACTGGTTGGATCTCCTTGCAGTCCAAGGGACTCTCAAGAGTCTTCTCCAACACCACAGTTCAAAAGCATCAGTTCTTCGGCGCTCAGCCTTCTTCACAGTCCAACTCTCACATCTGTACATGACCACTGGAAAAACCATAGCCTTGACTAGACGGACCTTAGTCGGCAAAGTAATGTCTCTGCTTTTGAATATGCTATCTAGGTTGGTCATAACTTTTCTTCCAAGGAGTAAGCGTCTTTTAATTTCATGGCTGCAGTCACCATCTGCAGTGATTTTGGAGCCCCCCAAAAAAGTCTGACAATGTTTCCACCGTTTCCCCATCTATTTCCCATGAAGTGATGGGACCGGATGCCATGATCTTAGTTTTCTGAATGTTGAGCTTTAAGCCAACTTTTTCGTTTTCCTCTTTCACTTTTATCAAGAGGCTTTTAGTTCCTCTTCACTTTCTGCCATAAGGGTGGTGTCATCTGCATATCTGAGGTTATTGACATTTCTTCCAGCAATCTTGATTCCAGCTTGTGTTTCTTCCAGTCCAGCGTTTCTCATGATGTACTCTGCCTAGAAGTTAAATAAGCAGGGTGACAATATCCAGCCTCGATGCACTCCTTTTCCTATTTGGAACCAGTCTGTTGTTCCATGTCCAGTTCTAACTGTTGCTTCCTGACCTGCATACAGATTTCTCCAGAGGCAGGTCAGGTGGTCTGGTATTCCCTGTAAGGTCAGAAAATAATGGTAGTGGGGAAAAGTAGAGGAACTTAGTCTTCCCACCAGAGTGTATATCTGTATACATGCCTCTCTTACATATTTCTTTGCAAATATTGGGCATTCTGGGCCAGGAGAACCAAGCCTAGATTGACAAGAAGGCATCTCAATACTTTTTCAAGCTTCACCTTCATACCCCTATGTGTACCAAAGAAATCGTGCTTTTAAATGATCAAGAATAATACACTAGGTAATGGCATTGTGGACAGTCTTTATTTTCTTCTTTTTGTTTATCTGTATTTTCTGCAATGAGTGTATGTTATTTCCAAAATTAAATATATGTAAACACTTTAATGAAAAAAAAAAACACCTTATTTTTCTTCTCTAAATCTCAGACTATATCACTGCTTTTTGTCTCCTATCTACCCAGAACCTTTTTAGCCTCTTCCTTCTCCCTGTTTAGATTAACTGCCAAAAATCAGCAGACTTCCTTTTTGGAAGAGACTTTTGGAAGAGATTTATTTCTTCACTCTTGAACTTCTAAAAACAGCTTGTTTTATCTTCTTCCCCTCACCAAGCAGTGATTGATGCTACACCTGCCTCTGATGTGACAAAATGTAAGCGATGAATAAAAGCTTCTCATGATTCTTGCACATTCTGAGGCAGCGGAAAGCTCTCACCAGGGGCACTGAGCCATGTGAAGATGCTCTGTGGGGAGTTATTCTGCCTCACGCACCATCGGGCCAACTTGCGGGCACCTTGAGGATCTCACCTACCGTCACTAACCTTTGATTTGTTGCTCTGCTCTTTCAGATTTTTGACAACGAAGCCAAAGATCTGGAGAGAGAAGTTTGCTTTATCGATATTGCCTGTGATGAAATTCCAGAACGTTACTATAAAGAATCTGAGGTGAGCAATAGACAGGGTGTCGTGGAAGAGAGTTATTCTTTCAGCAAACTTTTATTAAGTCCACCCTGACCCAGGGCACATCCATCTGTCTTTGTGTTGATTCAATTTGCTATTACATCTTACTGAACTCTTTACTGCGAGTCTCAGAGTGGAGTTCCTACTTCTTGGGGCCCATCATTAACCCCAGCTGCCACTCAGTTTCAGCGAGGTCTTCTGTCTCCCCAGCTCTGCCATCATTCTGGGCAGCAAAATAACTCACAAGGCTGAACCACTCAACTGATAGCTGGCCTATAAAACATAGCAGCCACCTCTGGCTTCCTGTTTGGCTGGGCTTGGGGCCAGCCTGTCCCCCCCTCTGCAGGGGCTGTGTTTTATTTATATCTTTGGGGTCTAACACAAAGATAAGGCTCAACGAGTCCTCCCTGAATGAATTTTGAAACTTGGGCAGCTTGTGTTTGCACAGAAACTTTGTCTCAAAACTGAAACGACCTTCATAAAGCCCTCTCCCTTTTTAATCTTGACTGAGAATAAATTTAAGAGAATATCTTTCTATATGATTTCCACTGTTTGCCTCAGTGCAAACTTTTATCCTGTTAGTATAAGTCCCCACTTACAGCCTGTTAGTATTTTTATTAATGGCTGCTGATGGAACTTGGGTGACCCCCTTGTAAATAACATCCCAGCCCTGCACCAACAGATGCTGGGCTATTTTTGTTGTTTAGCAACATGCAACCAATCACAGTATGTTTGGACTCGTGGCCCTCTTCTCATCCTTGAGCTGTAACACATGGACCTTGAAACTCTTTCCTCGGCTTCATTAAGGCTGATTTAAGATGTAATAAATAAACCCGGTAAGAATCAATTCCACCGTGACAGACACTGGGCTCTGAGTGTGGTTCAGATTTTTTTGCCTCCACCCTTTGGGATTCATTTGGATGTCAGGGTCTAACCCAGTCTTAGCGAATGCTTAGCTACCTAATTGCAGGCATGTACTCTGCAGCTGCTTTCCCTTCAAATCTTGGGAGAGGCTGATGGAAATGACTCTTGGTGGGACTCAAAGGCTGAGCCTTTGAACGTCATCCATTTATATTATACATTGCAGCCAGCCACACTCATGAAATTTCAGCAAAACAAAGCAAAATGCTCTCTGCATAACTGTGGACCTGTTCAAGAAGAGAAATTTGGCCTCCCCTTGTCTTCCTTTTCTGTGGTTTCCTCTCAAGGCCACCAGTACTTACGGGGCTTCAGTGACGGGGAAAGCACCAGGCAGTGCACTAGGCAAAGATGCTGCCTTGTTGCTTCTGTGGCTTCTTGAGCCTGGGGGGCTGTTGTCTTACCTGAACATCCTGGTCCCTTTGGTAGCTCAGGCCTTCTAGAAAGGCAGTGTTGCCAGAACACTCTGAACTGATTTCAGCTCTTCCTGTTAGATGGCTTCAGTGTGGTCCTGCCTGGCATCGGGGATCCCCTGATTCAGTGGAAAGTCTTAGCACAGATACAGAATACTAATGGCAAAGTTAACAAGACTCGTTGCTAGTCAGCCAGTGCCTGACTCATCTCCCTGTGCTTTGTGCTCCCAAGAACCACCACTGGAAAGCTTTTCCTCGTTGACACAGATATTCGAGGAACATTTTTTTCATGCTTCACTGTCATTCATTTTCCCAGGCCATAAAGTATTCTTTTCAAGATACAGTTTGACCAAGGAAATGAGAGAGGAATAGACATTAATCCAGTAAATATGTACTGAGTACTCACTGCATGTAACAGACAATATTTAGATGGGGACATGGCAACAAATGAACAGAAGAGACACAGAGGGTCTCTTCCCTTACAACACTTCCAGTCTAGCACGGAGCCAGACAATAAAGAACTAATTCCATAATAAACATGTGGAAATAAGGAAGTTTTCCGGGAGAGACCATGATAAGGAAACTGAACAGAAGATGATGGGGTCGGGAAAGATGCTCGGGAAGACATGACCTGCAGGAAGGAAAGAGCTCGGGTCAGTGTGCCAGGCGGCAGTGACACCTGTGAGGAAGCAAAAGAGACCAGTGTGGCAGCAGCAACAGAAGAAAGAATGGCAGGACGGGAGGTTGGGAAAGAGGATGAGGCCACGTTAAGATGCTTAGATTTTATTTGCCTGCAGTAGAATGCCTCTGAAGAAATTAAAGCTGGGCCATCATGTGCTCTGATTTATGCTTTTAAAAGTTTGCTCTGGGTGGAGAATGGACTGTCCAGGAGCAGAGTGGAAGTCAGGAATCCACTGAGGTCACTGGAATTATCTACTTTGTTGTTTATTTAGGTTATATGGTAACTTGAGCTGGAGGGCTGGGAACAGAGGGTTCTGAGGTATCTATTGAAGATAGAATTGATAGGGATTGATCATAAACTGGGTGTGAAGATAAGACAAAAGGAAGAGGCAGGATGACCTTAAGGTTTACTGCGTGGACAACAGATAGATGGGGGTGAGAGAAGAAAAGGAATGGGTTTTGGAGAAAGATGAATAGATATTGTGATGCCAGTGAGACATCTAGAACAAACAGAAATAAGCTTAGACAAGAGATCTGGGCTGGAGACAAACTGGGGAGTATTTTGGAAATAGAATGGCAGAATGTGGTTCACTGGAGAAGGGAATGGCAAGCCACTTCAGTATTCTTGCCTTGAGAACCCCATGAACAGTATGAAAAGGCAAAATGATAGGATACTGAAAGAGGAACTCCTCAGGTCGGTAGGTGCCCAATATGCTACTGGAGATCAGTGGAGAAATAATTCCAGAAAGAATGAAGGGATGGAGCCAAAGCAAAAATAATACTCAGCTATGGATGTGACTGGTGGTAGAAGCAAGATCCAATGCTGTAAACAGCAATATTTACATAAATAGCATAGGAACCTGGAATGTCAGGTCCATGAATCAAGGCAAATTGGAAGTGGTCAAACAGGAGATGGCAAGACTGAACATCAACATTCTAGGAGTCAGCGAACTAAAATGGACTGGAATGGGTGAATTTAACTCAGATGACCATTATATCTACTACTGTGGGCAGGAATCCCTTAGAAGACATGGAGTAGCCATCATGGTCAACAAAAGAGTCCAAAATGCAGTACTTGGATGCAATCTCAAAAATGACAGAATGATCTCTGTTCATCTCCAAGGCAAACCATTCAGTATTACAGTAATCCAAGTCTATGCCCCAACCAGTAACGCTGAAGAAGCTGAAGTTGAATGATTCTATGAAGACCTACAAGACCTTTTAGAACTAACACCCAAAAAGATGTCCTTTTCATTATAAGGGACTGGAATGCAAAAGTATGATGTCAAGAAACACCTGGAATAACAGGCAAATTTGGCCTTGGAATACAGAATGAAGCAGGGTAAAGGCTAATAGAGTTTTGCCAAGAGAATGCACTGGTCATAGCAAACACCATCTTCCAACAACACAACAGAAGACTCTACACATGGACATCACCAGATGGTCAACATCAAAATCAGATTGATTATATTCTTTGCAGCCAAAGATGGAGAAGCTCTATACAGTCAACAAAAACAAGACTGGGAGCTGACGGTGGCTCAGATCATGAGCTCCATATTGCCAAATTCAGACTTAAATTGAAGAAAGGAGGGAAAACCACTAGACCATTCAGATATGACCTAAATCAAATCCCTTATGATTATACAGTAGAAGTGAGAAATAGATTTCAGGGACTAGATCTGATAGATATAGTGCCTGATGAATTGTGGACTGAGGTTCGTGACATTGTACAGGAGACAGGGATCAAGACTATCCCCATGGAAAAGAAATGCAAGAAAGCAAAACGGCTGTCTGGGGTGCCCTTACAAATAGCAGGGAAAAGAAGAGAACCGAAAAGCAAAGGAGAAAAGGAAAGATAAAAACATCTGAATGCAGAGTTCCAAAGAATAGCAAAAGAGATAAGAAAGCCTTCCTCAGCAATCAGTGCAAAGAAATGAGGAAAACAACAGAATGGGAAAGACTTGAGATCTCTTCAAGAAAATTAGAGATACCAAGGGAACATTTCATGCAAAGATGGGCTTGATAAAGGACAGAAGTGTTATGGACCTAACAGAAGCAGAAGATATTAAGAAGAGGTGGCAAGAATACACAGAAGAACTATACAAAGAAGATCTTCACAACCCAGATAATCACGATGGAGTGATCACTCACCTAGAGTCAGGCATCCTGGAATGTGAAGTCAAGTGAGCCTTAGAAAGTATCACTACAAACAAAGTTAGTGGAGGTGATGGAATTCCAGTTGAGCTATTTCAAATCCTGAAAGATGATGCTGTGAAAGGGCTGCACTCAATATGCCAGCAAATTTGGAAAACTCAGCAGTGGCCACAGGACTGGAAAGGTCAGTTTTCATTCCAATTCCAAAGAAAGGCAATTCCAAAGAATGCTCAAACTACTACACAATTGCAGTCATCTCACATGCTAGTAATATAATGATCAAAATTTTCCAAGCCAGGCTTCAGCGATACGTGAACCATGAACTTCCAGATGTTCAAGCTGGTTTTAGAAAAGGCAGGAACCAGAGATCAAATTGCCAATATCCGCTGGATCATCAAAAAAGCAAGAGAGTTCCAGAAAAACATCTATTTCTGCTTTATTGACTATGCCAAAGCCTTTGACTGTGTGGATCACAACAAACTGTGGAAAATTCTGAAAGAGAAGGGAATACCAGACCACTTGACCTGCCTTTTGAGAAACCTATATGCAGGTCAGGAAGCAACAGTTAGAACTGGACATGAAACAACAGACTGGTTCCAAATAGGAAAAGGAGTATGTCAAGGCTGTATACTGTCACCCTGCTTATTTAACTTATATGCAGAGTACATCATGAGAAACCATGGGCTGGAAGAAGCACAAGCTGGAATCACGATTGCCGGGAGAAATATCAATAACCTCAGATATGCAGATGACACCACTCTTATGGCAGAAAGTGAAGATGAACTAAAAAGCCTCTTGATGAAAGTGAAAGAGGAGAGTGAAAATGTTGGCTTAAAGTTCAACATTCAGAAAACTAACATCATGGCATCTGGTCCCATCACTTCATGGGAAATAGATCAGGAAACAGTGTCAGGCTTTATTTTGGGGGGCTCCAAAATGACTGCAGATGGTGACTGCAGCCATGAAATTAAAAGACGCTTACTCCTTGGAAGAAAAGTTATGACCAACCTAGATAGTATATTCAAAAGCAGAGACATTACTTTGCCGACTAAGGTCCGTCTAGTCAAGGCTATGGTTTTTCCAGTGGTCATGTATGGATGTGAGAGTTGGACTGTGAAGAAGGCTGAGCGCCGAAGAACTGATGCTTTTGAACTGTGGTATTGGAGAAGACTCTTGAGAGTCCCTTGGACTGCAAGGAGATCCAACCAGTCCATTCTAAAGGAGATCAGCCCTGGGATTTCTTTGGAAGGAATGATGCTAAAGCTGAAACTCCAGTACTTTGGCCACCTCATGTGAAGAGTTGACTCATTGGAAAAGACTTTGATGCTGGGAGGGGTTGGGGGCAGGAGGAGAAGGGGACAACTGAGGATGAGATGGCTAGATGGCATCACGGACTCGATGGATGTGAGTCTGAGTGAACTCCGGGAGTTGGTGATGGACAGGGAGGCCTGACATGCTGAGATTCATGGCGTCACAGAGTCAGACATGACTGAGTGACTGAACTGAACTTGGAAATAGAAGATTTAAAGTCCTGAGGATGAATGAGAGTGAACAAGCATAAAGTATAATGGGAAGGGAGTTCAGGTCCTAGTATCACATTAGGACAGTAGTATTTGGAGATCAGGGAGAGGATGGAGAGGCCCCAGGAATCTGCAAAGGTCTGGTCAGAGAATTAGATGGAAAACAAGAAGAGAGCACCAAGGAATGCAAGTTTCAAGAGAAGAGAGCAAATGGTTATGCTTAGTGCTGCTGAGAAATCAGATAAGAATGGAAAGCTGTCCCAGAGTAGTGGCTCTATACTGAAGGCATCCTTAGCCCACAAGGATGCTTATAATTTCTGGAGACAGTTTCGGTTGTCACAACTTGGGAGTGCTACCAACCACTAACCACATTCTAGAATGAACAGGACAGCTCCCACAAGAAGAGCTGTTGATTAATTAGTCACTAAGTCATGTCCAACTCTTTTCTGACCCCATGGTCTGTAGCCCGCCAGACTCCTCTGTCCATGGAATTTTCCAGGCAAGAATACTGGAATAGGTTGCCATTTCCTTCTCCAGAGGATCCTCCCAACCCAAGGATCAAACCCAAGTCTCCTGCACTGCAGGCAACCAGATTCTTTACCTCTGAGCCACCAGAGAATCCCAACCCTCAGTATGCCAAGGCTGGAAAATCCTGCCCTGAAAGTAAAGGTCATTGGAGATTAATTGGATTTCATTCATTGAAGGTCTGGATTTCACTCATTCATTCATTCATTGGTGATCTGGATTTTGCTCTCACACCCAGAGCCACCCCTGCCTGTCCTGGAATCTTAGGGTTACTTAATGGATGTGGGAGAAAGGGGCCCCAGAAGGCTCAACCCTGCACATTCTATCAAGCACTGCTTCCCAAACAATCACCAACCTACATTACATGTAGAATTTTTCTCACTCTCTGGCAGTTAGACCACAAAAGAAAGAGCATAATTGGGAATTGCAATAAAACTATAGGAAAAGTGTGTTCCGTGGGATTCCCTTGTGACCCAAACCCACCATCATTTGACTTCTAGAATCCAGATTGCTGTATGAACCAACCAGAAGAGAGACAGTGAGTTTCCAAGGCTGTTTGGGTTGTGTGTCATTAGCTAGGGACTGAGAATGAGGGATAGAGATACCAAGGGAACATTTCATACAAAGATGGACATAATAAAAGACAGAAATTGCATGAACCTAATAGAAGCAGAAGATATTAAGAAGAGGTGGCAAGAATACACAGAAGAACTATACAAAAAGATCTTCATGACCCAGATAACCACAATGGTGTGATCATTCACCTTGAGCCAGACATCCTGGAATGCAAAGTCAAGCTGGCCTTAGGAAGCATCACTACAAATAAAGCTGGCGGAGGTGATGGAATTCCAGTTGAGCTATTTCAAATCCTAAAAGATGATGCTGTTAAAATGATGCACTCAATGTGCCAACAAATTTGGGAAACTCAGCAATGGCCACAGGACTGGAAAAGGTCAGTTTTCATTCCAGTCCCAAAGAAAGGCAATGCCAAAAGAATGCTCAAACTACCACGCAATTGCACTCATCTCACATGCTAGCAAAGTAATGCTCAAAATTCTCCAAGTGAGGCTTCAACAGTACGTGAACCAAGATGTTCAAGCTGGATTTAGAAAAGGCAGGGGAACCAGAGATTAAATTGCCAACATCCACTGGATCATCGAACAAGCAAGAGAGTTCCAGAAAAACATCTATTTCTGCTTTATAGACTACAACAAAGCCTTTGACTGTGTGGATCACAACAAACTGTGGAAAATTCTGAAAGAGATAGGAATACCAGACCACCTTACCTGCCTCCTGAGAAATCTGTATGCAGGTCAGGAAGCAATAGTTAGAACTGGACATGGAACAACAGACTGGTTCCAAATTGGGAAAGGAGTACGTCAGGCTGTATACTGTCACCATGCTTATTTAATTTCTATGCAGAATGCATCATGTGAAATGCCATGCTGGATGAAGCACAAGCTGGGATCAAAACTTCCAGGAGAAATATCAGTAACCTCAGATATGCAGATGACAAAGAAGAACTATGGCAGAAAGCGAAGAAGAACTAAAGAGCTTCTTGATGAAAGTGAAAGTTGGCTTAAAACTCAACATTCAGAAAACTAAGATCATGGCATCCAGTCCCATCACTTCTAGCAAATAGATGGGGAAACAGTGGAAACAGTGACAGACTTTATTTTCTTGGGCTCCAAAATCACTGCAGATAGTGACTAAAGCCATGACATTGAAAGACTGTTTCTCCTTGGAAGAAAAGCTGTGACCATCTTAGACAGCATATTTAAAAGTAGAGACATTACTTTGCTGACAAAGGTCCGTCTAGTCAAACCTGTGGTTTTCCCAGTAGTCATGTATGGATGTAAGAGTGGGACTATAAGGAAAGCTGAGTGCCAAAGAATTGATGCTTTTGAACTGTGGTGTTGGAGAAGACTCTTGAGAGTACCTTGGACTGCAAGGAAATCATACCAGTCAATACTAAAGGAAATCATACCAGTCAATACTAAAGGAAATCAGTCCTGAATATTCATTGGAAGGACTGATGCTGAAGCTGAAACTCCAATACTTTGGCCACCTGATGCGAAGAACTAACTGATTGGAGTAGACCCTGATGCTGGGAAAGACTGAAGGCAGGAGGAGAAGGGGATGACAGGGATGAAGTGATTGGATAGCATCACCAACTCAATGGACATGAGTTTGAACAAGCTCCGAGAGTTGGTGATGGACAGGGAAGCCTGGCGTGCTGCAGTCCATGAGGTCGCAAAGAATCGGACACGGCTGAGCAACTGAACTGAACTGAGAATGAGGGAAACAACCGGTTTAGAAATCAAACCATATCCAAACAAATTTCTCCTCTGTACACTGTAAATAATTAACATCCTTCTCCCTGCCACAAGAGTTTTCTTTTAAAATGAAATCAAACCTGGTCATTTTCTGCTTAAAAGCTCCATCCCTTAGTCTGGACCTCTGCCTTCTCCCCTTTGTGACCCTCATCACCTCTGTGCCTCTCAATTGGAAATCTTCTAGTCATTAGTGTTTAGAGTTCCGTCAAACGTGATTTCCACTCTGTGGGCTTCCTGGGCACCCCACTCCCTACCCATTGGAGCAAGAGTTTTGGTCTGTGGTTTCTAGATAATGCTAGCCCCACAAAAACAAGGGCTGTCTTCTTTATCTCTGTACCCCAGCAGATAGGATAGCACCAACGCATAGCAGCTGCTCACAGAACAGTTGTTGAATGAATAAGTGAAAGCCATGGGCTTTATTTTTTTCTTCTAGCAGTGAAAATCTCAGAATGAGTGCTATCAAATAAAATGCATTTGTAGCCATTAAGCTAACAGTTGTGCATCAGTTCCATATATATATATATATATATATATTTTAATCTGAGGTCTATGGCTTTATGAGCTTTTTTCTTCCAATCCATCTTTATAAGTTGACTATGTCAGCATCATAAATAGGAAACACATTTTCTGCAGAGAAGGCTGAAATGCTGGTGGACTCAATTTGTTCTGAGATTTTTGAGGTTTATCCATTCAGAGCAGGGTTATCTGGGTCACCACTCAGCTCCCGTGTATCCCTCTCTCTCTCTCTCACACACACACACTGCCACCCAGGACCAAGCAGGGGGTTGAAGTATTTTCTTTTCTTTTTCCATTTGTCCCTGGAAACCTCCAAACCACATGAGAGGCAAGAATGCCTGTCTCATTAAGGTGATTGGAGCTGGAATTTTTCCGCGGGGTGCCCTCTGTCTGATGGCATAAGAGCCCACACTGACCAGAGTTTTAGCAGAACTTGAGACTCAGAATACACTGAGAGCCCAGCCCAGTGCTGTCTTTATTTTCATTTTGCCACTGTTTCCCAGCCACATCAGGGGCCTGAGCTGCAGCTCCCAAGGGCCTCTCAATCTCAAGATTTTTGCTCTCCTACATGTAGAAGGACTTTGCAGGGCAGCGCAGCATTGTTAAAAAATCAGTGTGACTTCTCAGGCACAGAGGGCACCTCCATGAGTCTCCACGCAGCCCCACCAAGGCCCTGAGCCCACTAGAATCATAAAACTCTTTGGATCAAGTCACTTCCGTACCACCCAAGCAGCAAAGACGAAGTGAAGCCAACATCTGAGCAGGTTGTACTTGTTATGTGGTTGACACGTGGGTTCTTTCCTCTGCCAAGATGTCCATCCCTTTGATGCTCTGCCAAGATTTCAAGGTGAAGATCCCAGCCCAGGAAGGAGGAACTGGAGACGATAAGTCATAGCACGCGCTCAGAGGACACAGTCAGTAAGCCCACACCTGCTAAGCTGAGCTGGCCGTTTGGGATAAGGGAGCAAATCTCGACAACCAGCCTCCAGGATTGGTCGAGCCTAGACAATCTCCAAAAATCAGGCTTAGGGAGCTCTGACTCAGAGGCTTTTGTGTTGGCTCAAATCCAGCCCTCTTTCTCCTCGATTCACTGCAGTCATTTTTAGTTTGATTTGATTTTACTTTTTTTTTTTTGGCCTTGTCCCATGGCATGCAGGAATCTTAGTTTCCCCCAACCGGAGGTCAAATCCAAGCCCCCTGCATTGGGAGCGCAGAGCCCTAACCACTGGACCATCAGGAAAGTCCCTCATTTCCAATTATTAAGTGCTTACTGTGTGCCAGGTTCTGTGCTAGGCACTGAGGCTATAAAGGCCGTAATCTCACCAGTCTCCACCACCGTTTGAACTTGATCTTTTTTTTTTTTAATAGAAAACGGAAATTTCTCCTTCCTTTTGAAAGATATAAAAGAAGTCTCCATTTTACCAGTGATAAAGAGCACAATAATTCTAATGGAGAAATTAAAGGAACAGTGTTTTAAACTGGGGTATCAGTGAAGGAGAATGTGAGACCATCTGAGAAGCAAGCAGCCCTGGTATAATTGGAGGTAGGAGGGTACAGGAAGCCTTAGGCAGGATTTGATTTAGAGCTTTCCCTTTGAGTTGGTTAACTGGGGAACTCTTTGGAACTCAGACTCCAGGCCCCTGGGTTAGAGTTTTTCTGAAGTCAGAAATCCTTTGCAGCCAATTCATTGGTCTCACCGATGTAAATACCTGCTGGGTTGTCTCTTAAGGGAGAGAGAAGGGAACAGAGACATGTCTAACTTTTCCAATAACTGTCAAAGGTGAGACATTAAATGCTTTTTGCTGAGCACAGCGGACCCCCAGAAAGGGAACAAAGAGATGAAATGAGCAAATATTGTCAAACATAGCTGTACCCTTCAGTACAAAGTGCTTCATTCAAATAACTCTGCTCCCTCAAATTAAAAATACTTTCATGTCAGTCTGTATCTTGGTGGTTGAGGGTGGTCAGAATTTTCGGTTATCTCCAAATGGCCAGATTTCACACAGCTGCCTCCCGCTGGGGTGCATGGTGCAGTTCAGTTTGTTGTTGTGTTGTTATTATCATTTTTCCCTTTTCCTTCTGTCCATCTGTTTCTTTCTGAGACTATAACACAGCTGTTTGGTGATGGGCTCCAATTTACCAGTGCTGGCTGCCTCTAGGAGAATAAGAGCTGGCTGCCCTCACTGGTGTGGGGCAAAGCCCCTGCCACCGAAGTGCTCCCTGATGACAGCCACCAAAGCTGGGGCAGGAAGTCTGCAAGGAGAAGGTCGGGGTAAGGGCCCCCAGAGCTGCTGCATCACAGGGTCTCCATAAAGCCAGTTCCATTAGAGACGAAAGCTTGTGGAGGCCTCTGAACGTGGCCAGAGCAGTAGAGGAGAAGGAAAGCCCTGGGAAAAAGGATATTCTTCAGTGGGGCTTCTTTTAACCTGCTTCCTCCGAAGCCTAGGTGGCAACACAAATGGCTCCGGTGGTCCCAGGGAGGAGAACAATGTGTCGACCATATTGTCACTACAAAGGCCCTCCTGGTCATGCAGGACAGTGTGAGCCGTCTGCTGGGCAACTGCCTTTCCTCCCCCTGCCCTCCCTTTTGCAACCGGGATGATGTCCTGTTCATTAATCTAGGTGGATGACCCTGGAAAAGCAATGGTTATCCCACCCAGTGAGAGGCTTCGATGATATTTGAGTGGCTCCCTTTGTGTGTGGGAGTGGTGATCCGATCACCTTAGCCAGGAAGGCTTGGTCCCAGCAAAACTGCAGAGAAGTCTGCCATTCCCATGATCTTCAAGAACATATCCTCTGTGAAGACGCAACGTGAGACCTTGGGTGTTGACGCAATCAATGAAAAGTAGGACACCCTCACCTTTGAGAAGCCCGCGATCTGGTTGGGAGGATAAAGGCTGACAGCATAGGCTAAATGACAGCCTGGCCTCAGGCAGCAGGAGAAAGGCCTTCTCACCATGTGGGATTCACTCCTGAAAATCCCTCTGCTCTGCCATTGCTGCGTGAATTAAGAAGGGGCAGCCCCATAAACAGAAGTGGTCAAGGCGGACTTTATAGGAGTAATGAAATCTGAACTGGGCCTTTAAACAATGTCTACTCTTAATTGTTTATCTGTTCACAAAATAATTCATGATCCTTGTTTAAAAAAAAAAAGAGCGCAGGATTTTCTTGGCAGTCCAGGTAAGACTCCGTGCTTCCAGTGCAGGGGTATAGGTTCGATCCCTGGTCGGGGAACTAAAATCCCACAAGTGGCAGGGTGCGGCCGAAAAAAAAAAGCCCAACATGACATAAATGTGTAACATCAGAAAAGCAAATGTCCTGTGTCCTAATCACAGAGTTAGATGTTGTTGAAGTTGGTATTTGTGGTGTTCATACTTAAACATAACACTGTTTTATAAAATTGAGCTCATAGGATACAACTTTGCAACATTCATTTTCTCAATAATGATATAAGCTTTCTGTCTTTCTGGGGCAGCACACATCTCCCTGGAAGGCTTTGTAACAACTGTATAGTGTGCCAGTATACAATTATGCCATACTCTGTTTGATGGACATTCAGAGTGTTTCCATTCTTTCGCTGTTACAGTACTGCAGCAACATCCTCATGCTGTATTTTTTTGGCATAGTTTTAATATTTATGTAGAATACTTTCTAAAAGTGAAATTGTTGTATCAGCGGGTATGCATTTAGGGAGGCCTCCCAGATGATCACAGCCATTGGGCTTTATCAGCACCACTGATTCACCATTTTGAATCTCTTCTTCCATTCAAATGAGTGGATGGATGGAGAGATGAGATGAAATGCAGTGAGATGATGTGAAAGGCAAGGCCTTAACATGCACAGTCCTGGCACATAGGTAACATTCAATAAATGTTCCCTTCTCCCTGTTTGGATGCTGGCATTGAGATCTGCAGATGTGTTGCTGGTGTGGTTGCTCAGCAGAAACCAAGTGTCTTTGGAAAGTGGCTGCCATGAGTGGGGCTGTGGACATCAGTTTGCATGCTGCTTTTTACTTGTTGGCATGAATGGAGAAAAAGAAGCAGAGAGTTGATGTCAGTCACTCCAGTTCACAAGATGACAGAGTTTGCAGCATGTATAGCAAGATCCTTCAGAAAATAGAGCCATTTGTACAGCTGAGACTTTTAAAAAAATGTGTTATTGTTACTTCTGTTATTGTTTAACCGGAATTCACATTGGCATGTGCCTCTGATAGTTCACCCTCTAAGAAACTTTAGAGGTTACATTTACTGTTTGTTGTGCCAAATTAGGATACTCTGTGGCCCTGGGGTCCAGGATGCTTCCCAAGGCAGTTTGAGCATTTTATCAACTGATTTCCATAAGCCTTTTACCAGGTGTATTTTACTTAGTTTTTTAATTAATTAATTCTGGCTGCAATGGGTCTTTGTTGCTGCACGTGAGCTTTCTCTTTTTTTTTAATTTAATTTTTTTAATACTTTATTCTACATTACAATACTGTTTTTTTTTTCTTTATTTTTATTTTTTTATTTTTTTGTGAGCTTTCTCTAGCTGCAGTGAGCAGGGGCTACTCTCTCTGGTTGCAGTGCACGGGCTTCTCATTGTGGTGGCTTCTCTTGTTGCAGAGCCTGGACTCTAAGGTGTGAAGTCTTCAGTAGTTGCAGCATGCAGAATCTTCCTGGACCAGAGATCAAACCCAGGCCCCCTGCATTGGCAGGTGGAGTCTTAACCACTGAACCACCAGGGAAGTCCCCAAGTGTATTTTAGAAGAAGAGTAAAGACTTTAAAAGAAGGAAGCAGGGTCCAAAGGCCCCAAGGCTTTCAACCAAAAGTGAACAGATGCAACCAAGCTCTTCCTCAGTCCCATCTCATGGAGAACCTCTCCTGTGTACTTTCAAGAAAGCAGACATTAAATCCACACCTTGCTCAGAACTTGGGTCACCTACATCAGCCCCTGCTATTTTTTTTTGTCTTATTAAAACACCAGAACTTCTTGACCCTTAGAGCACAGTTCCCAAATCAGATTAAAATTCCCTTAGGAGCTCTGCTGTCTATGGGGTCGCACAGAGTCGGACATGACTGAAGAGACTTAGCAGCAGCAGCAGCAGCAGGAGCTTCCAAAAATGTAGATACCCAGAGCCCTCTCTGGACCTACCTAACCAGATGCAGTATGATGGGAAACAAGGATAAATGCACCAGGTTTAGGGAGGAAGAAAGCCTCCGAGCAGAGCATCCCAGCCTTTTTCATGGCATGATGCACATAGAAAATGATCAGTTTTGACTGGCATGTCAGGGAGCTCCTCATCACAGAGGACCACCCGCAGGGTCAGAAAGCCCAGGCTTCTCACCCAGGGACCAAGGGAACCAGTACCTTATCACATCTATTATCCATTCAAGGCAAGGAAATTCTGCCTAGAAGAGATGCATTTACCATGCTCACATTTTAAAAGCATTTTATTGTGACTTAATTTTGTAGAGGCAAAAGGAAACAGCAACATAAGCCTGGAAGACTGCCCATTCCCCTACCGAGGGAGGGGTCAGTACCTTTGAATTTCATTCCATCTGTTGAGAATCTGATCCCATCTGTCATCTGTAGAGTCATACTCAATGCCTTCCTTGCCAGCCAATAGTGTTTTTATAATATACATTTGTGCAGTTTCCTCCTAAGTTGCTTCTGAGTTGGGGGTCGTCTTCGGATCATTCAAATTTATTTTAATTAAAAACAATAGTCAGTGTCCATCAGATCCTCTGGCTAGGTCTAGCCCAAGCCATTTCCCAGCTAGCTCTAAGAATCTAGAGCTGTGATTGGGATGATGGAAGTGGTATTTTTTTCCCTTGAGAAACAAGACCCGACCCAGTGATTGCCTCCTCCACTTCTTCTAATTTTTTGCAGACTCCAAGTACAACTAGCTGTTCAGCTTCTGCTCCAAAAATATCCAGGAAAGAATAGGTGCTATTAAGTTGCTTGCCTTCATCTTTTATTGTTAAGGGACCCAAAGAAAGACATACAATTACCAGCTCATTAACTTGGGCCTTAAAAGTTTTAATAGATTTCTCACCGAATTGTTAAACCTGACTTCAGAGGGACAGGAACTAACTTTTGAGAAAAAGGAAAGTCCTTGCTAAGTTGTTTTATTCAATTATATCCTTTAATTTCAATTATATCCTTTAATGCTAACTACAAAATAGAATAGATATTGCTTTCATTTTACAGGTAGGGAAACTGAGGCTCAGAAAGTCTCAGTAGCTTGCCAATGTTTCAAGAAGCCTTGATTCAAATTTCAAAGACTATGCCTCTCCTGCTCCACCAAGCTGGCTCCTTCAGGCAAAGCTGAAGGTATAAACACTGCTGTCTGTCTTTAAAAACACTCAAGATATTTGTTTCCTTCTGAAATGTAATTCGCTAACCCCAAATCTCAACGGCCCAGTGAATGGGGAATCGCTGGGAAAGACAGAGTAAATAAGAGGAAAGGCCTTTCCAGTCCCTTGGTTACCCTCTTTAACTTTTTTTTTTTAATATTTATTTATTTAGTTTGGCTATGCAGGGTCTTGGTTGCATCACTTGGGATCTTTAGTTGTGTCATATGGGATCAATTTCCTGACGAGGGCTCAAACCTGGGCCCCCTGCATTGGGAGCATGCAGTCTTAGCCACTGGACCACCAGAGAAGTCCCTCTCCTTAGCTTTAATGATCTCATGAAAGTTGACTCCCCATCTTATAGGTAAATAATAGTGACTGAAGCAAACCTTGTCTGGAAAAAAACAAAACCTGGCCATCCCACAACTGGATAATACAGGAGCCCATTAAAGGCAAAATAAAAGTCATAGCCCCTAAAGCAAACACCCACCAACTTCCAATCTGGGCAGCATTTCTCCTCTTATTCTTATCATCCCCACAGCAGTCCTGTAGTTAAGTAATTTGCCCAGGTTCACGCAGGTAGTAGTTGCTGAATCAGAAATTCCCCCATGGGTGTCTCATTGCACAGGTCTTCTGGTCCCCCATTCAGTTCTGCTCCACAGAACCTAGGGCCCCACAGAGTTGCTTCTTGAGCCCAGTAAGCAATGACATGAAAGTGAAAGTGAGGGGCACTCAGTTGTGTCCAACTCTGCGACCTCCTGGACCGTAGCCCGCCAGGCTCCACTATCCATGGGATTCTCCAGGCAAGAATACTGAAGTGGGTTGCCATTCCCTTCTCCTGGGGATCTTCCCAACCCAGGAGTCGAATCTAGGTCTCCTGCATTCCAGGCAGATTCTTTACCATCTGAGCCACCAGGGAATTCAGATAATGAAGGTTGAAATAGTACAAAGAATCCACTCTTCATTTTTACCTGCTTTATGTATTGGGATTCCAAATAGAGTTTTTCATAAGCTGCAGCTTGTAGTTTTTTGTTCAGTTAGTTGATTAGTTTTGGTTGCCTCCGGTCTTGGTGCAGCATGTGGGCATTTCACTAGTTGTCGTGTGTGGGCTCTGTAGTTGCAGTGTACGAGCTTAGTTGCCCCACAACGTGTGGGATATTAGTTCCCAACCAGGGATCGAACCCACATCCCCTGCATTGGAGGGCATATTCTTAACCCCTGGACCACTAGGGCAGTCCCTAAATAACATTATATTTTGAAAAACAAAATGAGTTCCAAAGCTAAAATAAGTTTGAAATCTATTCCAGCTTTAAAAATGGGGACCTTTTATTGCCTCCAAATACAGAGCTTATTGACTATCTCTACCCCAGTTTCTGTTCAACAAGTTGGAGGTCCAGGTTTCCCAAAATAATACCGTATATGAAGAGCAAGCTTAGATTCAGGGACAGTGAATCCAGTGCTGATCACTGTTGCCATGTTGCAGCTCATCAAGAATATTTGTTAGTCTATTATCAGCTGTTGATTTCAGGAACTTATGCTATCTATGGGCCAAATTGTGTATCCTCAGTATGGATAGATGATATGCTCAGTTATGTTTCATACCGAGTGTCCAGAGAGCACAGCTAAGATCAGAGTGAGCACAGACAGTTCACAACATGCAGTCCCAGCTCAAAGTCTGCCAGCAGAACCAGGTCCTAATGGCACTCCTTTCTGGGAAGAGCTTGGCTTCCAGGCTATTAGGAGAGCTGGTGCCTGGCCTCTCACTGTCACATGTAGTAAGGCAGGGGATCCTCTCCTGGTGGGCCCTTGAATAACTTTCCTGGTTTTGATTAGAGGTGATCTTATACATAAAAAGTCATCTCTGCCTGAAGGAGCAGATTAGCTTTGTATAACAGGATAATAGGGAGCCATCTCTTGTTGCTCTGAAATTGGGAACCAGGACCAAAGCTGGGGACAAGGAGAAGTTGTAATTCCACATTCCTAGCAGCTGCTCATCAGTGAGGTCAGGTACCCCAGGACTGGCCCAGGTGGTTCAGCTGGCCCTCTTGCCATGGCACCTGTCTTCCATCTCTCCCCCATTCCCAATCCATGTTTGGAGATGGGGGAGGGGAATTCTCAGAGTCTTTTGGGGTATCCTTGCCTAATCCTAAAGCCATGAGAAGGGAGTATTCCAAGAGAATTAATTACAGAAATTGGAGTGAAAGTCACTCAGTTATGTTCGACTCTTTGCAACCCCATGGAGTATCTGGTGGAAAAAAAAAAAAGGCTATTTGCCAAGCTGGGGACCTGCAGATCCACACGCAACTCTGCCATCTCATGAGTCTGGGGCAAGGCTGCAAATTGGCCCTAGAAGTTCATAGGGGAACGTAGAGACTGATTGGTGCCTGCTTCCCATCTGGAGATTTCTGAATGAGGAGGCTTGTGGAAGGAGCCTGTGGCAAGGACGCTGAGTTAGAGCTGTGGAGAGTGAGTCTGAAAATAGGAAGGGGGCATTCTTTTGGACATTATACAAAATAAAGATAATAGCATACTGCTTGAGAGGTTTTGTAGTGAGGGAATTTCTGTTTGTAGTGAGGGAATTTCTGTTTGCTCTGAGACCCACAAATTCTCCAATTCTCTGATACCAACCAGGTATCAGTAATTCAGTTCTGACACTTCCCTTCTTTAGCATCATATAGCACAAGTTCAAGGACTCAGTCCTACAAGACCACTTGCACTTCAGATGCCAGTCACAAGCCCAAGGCCACCACATTATGGTTATTTTTCCCTTCCTCCCACAGCATCATCCTCACATTCAAGAATTTGCTGGGAAGGCTCACAGAACTCAGGAAAACAGTTGATTACGTTTACTCATTTTTTCAGAAAGAGTACAGTTCAGGAGCAGCCACATGGGTAAAATGCATAGGGCAAGTATAAGGGAGGGGAGATACAAGCTTGCATGCCCTCTCCAGGCATGCCCCCTGCCACCTGCGGCCCCGGCACAGAGATGGGTTCACCAACCCGGAAGCTTTCCAGATCTCATTGTCAAGCTGTTTGTATATTTCAGTCGCCAGCCTCTCTCTTCTCCCCACCCCAGAGGACAGCCGACTAAACAATCTTTCCGAGACCCAGCCCCTATCCTGAGGCATCTAGGGACCGCACCCTAAGTCACCTCACATATATTTCTTCTATCAGAAAGATTAAATAAGAGAGTGTACGCAAAGTGCTGGATCCAGACTCTGGTTCCCAGCAAGTATTTGATGAGCATTAACTAGTTTTGTGACTTTTCCCTCCTTCCATCCTCCACTTTGTCCTGACCAACTCTCTCAGGGTTCTCTTTTGCCTTCATCTTTCCCCTAGCCCCTAAAAGGCATCACCCTCAAGGCTAGAGGCCTTTGACTACTCGATGGTTTTGTGGTTTGCTCAAATTTTCCATTCTCATGCTTCCTCTTCTTCAAGTAAAGAGTCTTGGGTTTTTCTGGCCCTGAATTAGAACTGGAAGGGCTCAGAACACCCACCAAAACACTCCCCCACCACCACAGCCACCTTTTTCTCTGCTTTTCTGCATGTCAGACACACCTTCTGAGTCAAGTTCCTTTAAGAGAGTCGCTCTGCAGAGGACTAGCACAAATCACTCTGTGTGTGCTGTACGCGCTAGTGCCAAGAGCAAATGCTTTAAAAATAGCACTTTAGGTATTAACTGCTAACAAAGCAAGAAGTGGCTGCTTCTGGCCACAATTTGCATTTAGGGTTTAATTTTTTTAAACTGATGCATAGCAGGTGACCTTTCAGTAAAGTTTTTGGTCAATTTTCAAGTGCACTGAAAGCTCCTTAGTTCTGTTGTTTTTTTTTTTTTTATACCTTTATGAGATCCAGCTCATGCACCATACAATTCACTCATTTAAAGTATAGAGTTCAGTGGATTTTAGTCTGTTCACTGATGTGGGTAACCATCATCACAATCGAATAGTAAACATGTTCACCAGCCCAATAAAGAAACCCTGTATGCTCTAGCTATCACACCCCTTACTCTTTACCCTCAATCCCAACCCAGCCCTAGGCAGTCACTAATTTTCCTGTCTCTGGATTTCCCTGTTCTGGACACTTCATATGAATAGAATCCTTTAATATGTGATCTTTGGGGACTAACTTCTTTGAAAGCTCTTTAATTTTTCTGTGCATCCCTTTTAGGATTCAAGTTCAAGAAATGTTGGTCCAGGGAATCCCCTGGCAGTCCAGTGGTTAGAACTCCACGCTTTCACTACCAAGAGCCCGGGGTTCAATCCCTGGTGGGGAAACTAAGATCCTGCAAGCTGTGCAAAAGAAACGGTCCAAATTAGGGGCTAAATCTTAACCTGATCAAAAGGGCCATTCATTAAAAGGGAATGAAAATAACACCACCTTGGAGTCTTCAAGAAAAGTTCCCAAATGCATGAAAAAAAAATCTGATGTCTTTCAGATGGGTTAGTTCATCCTTACTTGAGGGCTGAGCATTGTAGTTACATAATGTAGCATTTCCTAGCCAGTGACTGCTTAGCCCTTTTTCATTTAACATTTATCAAAGACTTCTAATTTCAATTAACAGGGCAAGCCCCTGTTGGCTATAGTCCTTTGTGGTTCAGATTGAAAGAGTAATTAATCACAGAGACTTTATATCTCAGTGAATGTCGGCCAATAATATTGCCTTGGAGATGCAAGCTGTGCTCCATCCAGGCTGAGACCTCCTGCGGGTTTCTCCTTGCACCTCCCAGGTATGAGACAGATCCTGACAAATGCAGGGACACAGTTTCACGTCGGCTGCACTAATCAAAGCCCTTAGCGTCATCTTTGTTCTGCTTTGTCCAAGTGCGAGATAGATGAAACCCGAAGGTGTGACCGACCTCCGGGGTGAGGAAGGAGGGAAGCCTTCTGAAGAAGATGCGCCCGCGCCAAAGGAAAGGTGGCCAGTATGGTCCATCTGGCCCTGGGGAGAAGCCCTGGCACCAGCTCAGCTCCCTCCATACGGATGGGCTTTAACAACCAGCATCCAGTTTGCCATCTGCCAGGCCTAGGGAGCACCGATGAGATTCAGAGCCAGGGCTCTTGCTGTGGATGAATTTAGAAGCCCCTAGCCAGAGGAACTTGCTGACTGGCACAGTCCCAGCTAGCCAACTGCAGGGCGGAGCCCTCAAAGCAAGAGCATTGACCGAGTGGATGAACACGCTGTGGAGGAGTCAGAGGGGAACCTAGATTTCCCTTGTGAAAACCTTTCTGACTTGGTGTTAGAGGTTGACCTGGGTGTCCCCCAAAAGAGGTTGAAGTCCTGACCCTCAATACCTGAGAGTGTGACCTTATGTGGAAATAGGGTCTTTACAGAGGTAATCAAGTGAAAGTGAGGTTCGGTGTGCCTAATCCAATATGACTGTGTCCTTAGGAAAGGGGGCAGTTTAGATGCAGAGACAGACGTGCACAGAAGGAAGATGGTGTGGAGACGCGTGGGGTGAACACCATGTGACCAGAGTATACATCTGCAAGTCAAGAAACACCAAAATTCTCAGCAAACCAAACCACCAGAGCTAGCACAGAGGGGCAAGACAGATTCCTCTTCACAGCTCCCAGTGGGAACCGACCTCACCAACACCTTGATCTCAGACCTCTGGCCTCCAGAATCCCGAGAGAGTGCATTTCTGCTGTTCAAGCCAGCCCATCTGTGGTACTTGAACGGCCACCTTAGCAAACTTACATATAGCTGGATTCCCCGTTAGGGAAACAAGCTCCACCCTAGCTGGGAAGATTACTGAAAGGAAAAGATGGCATTTATCTCTGTGTAGCTCTCAGCTCTTCAGGAGGAAAGCTATTAATAACCCCGAGGATGCTCAGATTGTCTGATGCCAGGCTGGCCCATCCCGACATGGGGAGATAGCCGCCGAGGGTGTCCACCTGCCAGGGAAGCTCCCAGCTTGGATAGACCATCTCCTGTGTGTGCCCTCATGTAGTTTCAGAACCTGGTGCCATCAGTACAATCCCTTCCTCTAAGGGAGCAGCCTACAGTGGGGCAATCTGCCTTGCTCTCTGCTTTGTCAACTTTGTTCCTGAAACATAAGAGAAAGAGGGAAAGGAAATGATTCTAATAGTGAAGACTCATTTGTCCTTGGCCCAGAACTTAGTCAGAGCATTCAATAAGCAAAAACTATTTTCTTGGGATTTCTTCCACCACCATCGTTACGGACAGTGGTGGGAAACAGCTTCCAGAAAATGGAAATGCCCAACTGCCTCTCACTGGCACAAAGACACCAGCATGATGGTGTACAGCCATGTTTTTTGGCAATCATTTTCTATACACTCAACCACAGGATAACAATGCAGAAATCGTACAGCGCTTAGGATATTCCTGCTTCCTTTCTTCTGAGGAGCTTCACGAGATTTGAGGAAATTGAATCGTGGTGTCTCAAGGATGTTTCAGTAGGATATGCTTCTTATCACTCTGGGACCTCCCCTGTGTCTCCTGTGTCACCGCTTGGGTACTGGGCTATGGACTTCCCGACATTATCCCGCTTCAGCCCTGCAGCAGTCCCACAGCGGAGTTAGTGTTAACACCTTCATGCAGATGAGGAGACCCCAGCTGCCCTCTGACAGATTGTGCCAGAATTTCAGACAAGAATCTTCATAGTCTAGGTGCAGGGAGCCCAGGTCTGGGAGTCGGTTTGATCTGGAGCTTGAGTCCTAGACTGGACATGTCAGCTATTATCTCTGAACTTCAGGCTCCTCATTTGGAGCACAGATGACACTTGTACCTTACACTCGGCACCTGGGAAGCTTCTGAATTGCTGGACGCAGAGACCCCGCCCAGGACAAATTTGATCAGAGGCAATGGGGATTTTACCTTACTCCTCATCCTCTGAGGTTTCTCTCACAGTTCTGGACAATAAGAGTTCTTAGTGACAGTGGGGCTCTAGGGGAAAATCCTTTCTTGCCTCTTCTAACTTCTCTTGGCTCCAGGAGATCCGTGGTTTGGGGGCCTTTTTCTGTCCCCTTTTCTTGTGTGTAAGGAATAGACTTCAACCTCCATGACCTTCCCTGAGTCCCAAAGGGCAGATTCTAACCATTGCAAATCATTCAAAAACTAAGATGATAGCATCTAGTCCTATCACTTCATGGCCAATAGATGGGGAAGCAATCAATCCTAAAGGAGATCAATCCTGAATATTCATTGGAAGGACTAATGCTGAAGCAGCTGAAGCTCAATACATTTTTGGCCACCTGATGTGAAGAGCCGACTCACTGGAAAAGACCCTGATCCTGGACAAGATTAAAGGCAGGAGGAGAAGGAGACGACAGTGGACAAGATGGTTGGGTCACATCACCGACTCAATGAACATGAATTTGAGCAAGCTCCGGGAGATGGTGACGGACAGGGAAGCCTGGCATGCTGCAGACCATGGGGTCGCAAAGAGTCGGACATGACTGAGCAACTGAACGACAGTCAGGGAAGGGAGGGGATGCAGCAACAAGGGAGGAGACCACCTGAGGCCAGATTAAAGGAACCACAGAAACTCATCAGGAGACCATCTAAGGTCGGATTAAAGGACTATGGGCTCTGCAAACACCCCAGCCTTATTGCAACGCCACCCTTAAAGCGTTGCTATAAAAACTCCTCACCAAATCCTCCCAGGTTGGAAACACAATTTTGAGGCACAAGCCCACTTTGCTCCCCTCTGCCTGGCAAAGCAATAAAGCTGTTCTTTTCTACTTCACCCAAAACTATCTACAAGATTTGATTCAGCACTGTTGCACAGAGGCCAACTTTTCAGTATCAAGATGAAGTCAGAGGTTTATCAATTTATTTTAAAATAAGAAAACCTGGAAATCAAAGTTTAAAACATGAAACAATCCAGTTACTTTATGAAAAATAAATGATATAACTGAGCTTGAATCAGAATCAAAATACTATATGAAATACTATACTATATGATACGAGATACAATCAGAATACAAAATACTATAGCCAAAGAAAGAAACAAACTAGAAATTTTTAAAATAAAATTTTTAAGTTGTAAGGAAGGTCAACTGCTGTATGAATGGGACAGTTTGGATATTTATGGTCACAAACCCAAGTGAGAGAATGAGATTTGAAGGTAATGATTTCAAGAGAAATGAGTACTTGGGGAAAAGGTAGGGAAAATGAATAGAGGGGCAGGAGCAGACTGTGTAAAGGGGGACATTTGCAGTGATCAAAATACTTCAAATAAGACCTAGTGGTTGGGTTGGATTTTAAAATTTTTATTTGTATATTTATTTATTTTGCTTATTGTCATCCAGAGGCATTCAGCTGGATGTTCATTTCTGATCTTGAGTTTTGAATTAATGGAGTCCTCTGGTAAATCCTTCTCCCTTACTTCCCTCTAGCTCTTTGAAAGTGAATCCCTAATTATAGGCCATGTATGAGATTTACTAGATGAAATCAGCAGCTGTGGATATGACACCAGACTCTCAAAAATCAACACACTGTTGCCATAAAAAGCCCAATTGTTAATTGCTTCTTTGGCATCTGGCTATAACAAAACCACCCTTTTTCTGTTTAATATTAAAACTAAATGTAGTGGAAAGAACATTGGGCTAGAACTAGGGGAGGCTAGTATTCTTGTCCCAAACCTGTTAGCAAGCGCCTATGGTTTGAGGACAAAAAAACATTTCTTTCTTTGAGGCCTCAGTATCCTTTATCCATAAAACCAAGAGTGTGAAGTCAAATTACCACTTCCAACTGAAAAATCCCATTCTGCATCTTGAAAATACAATACACTCTTCTAACCTTTTCCCAAAGCTTTATTTCATGATAGCCTGATACCATTTTACACTTTTGTAGTTCCATGAGGAAAAGGAACCACACACAAATTTAAGCGTCTCCATAGTTTTCACTCTGAAGGCAGTACTTTTCTAGTCATTCTCAGATCCAAAGTTTGCCATGAGGCCCCACAAGTTTTAACAACTTTGCAAATGCAGTCTACCAGTGTTTCACATTTAACATTGCAGAGCCTTATTTCATTCTTGAGATGTCTAGAATCTACACGAAGATTCTACAATAGGTTTCGCTTTCAAGTTCTGCAGTGGTCAGCGGAAGGGACAAGCTGGGGCTGGTCCATGAATCAGGTACTCGTGCTGGGAAGGCGAGTATGGGGTGCACCCAGCTGACCCAGGGGCCTCCTCCGTCTGCAGGTCTTTCTCAGGCCCACTGCACAGGACCTGAGACAGAGGAAGGCAGCTCAGGCCATAGCCACAATTGCTTTGTTTGCCGGGTCCTTTGTCCCTTACATGTCTGGGTTGCCAGGAGCTTTGGCCTCTTGCTTTCAACTGCTTGCTGGCTCTGCAACTATCCTTTGTTTACCCAGTTGCTACCTGGAGTAGGACAACTGTCACTCAGGTTCATGAGGGTTTGCCTTTGTATAATCTGACCAGCCACAATGTGGCAGCCATGTCTTTTGAGCCTCAAGATAGTTGTTGGTGAGCTCATTATTCACCATCATGTCCCTCTTGTGGGAAAGTCAATGGGCAGACGGGAAAAGAAACCAGCTTCCCCTGTTTAACTCCAGCTTTTGTATTTTAAGTTGCAGGAATGGCCTGGCAGCCGTGCATTTTCTCGTGTGTAGTTTTTGTGGATTTAGCTAATGGTACAAACTTTTGGAGAGTGCTGGCAAAGAACAAAGAAGCATTCCTTCCCTTTTGTCTTTGGAGATACAGTTATTACATCTGCTTGGAATCCACACAACGTTTCTGTTTTGTTCTTTTGCTAAGTAACAGTTCTGTCCAGAATTTAGCGGCTTATGGGAATTCCCTGGCGGTCCAGTGGTTAGGCCTCTGTGCTTTCACTGCCTGGGTTCAATCTCTGGTTGGG
This sequence comes from Nanger dama, assembly GCA_917880005.1. NCBI lineage: Eukaryota > Metazoa > Chordata > Mammalia > Artiodactyla > Bovidae > Nanger > Nanger dama. The sequence goes on along the minus strand of CAKJTW010000113.1, from coordinate 2,645,896 downwards.
GAATTAAGATCTCACAAGTGGCATGGTGTGGAGAAAAAAGAAGGAATACATAAGCCAGTAATAGGATGACTGACTAGCCATTCAGGAAAACAGAATTTAGTGATAAAGCAACAGTGTGGTAGTTCTCACAATTCTGCCATCTCAGCTGGGCTTAGCTGGACAGGATCTCCTGTTCCTCATGGTATAGGCCTGAGCTGCAATATTAAAGATGGCTTTATTGCTCGTGTGCCTGGCTTCGCAGCCAGAATGAGTGAGCCTCTCTCCACGTGGTCCTCCATGTGGCAGGCTTGGCCTGGGCTCCCTCACTCCATGATGGTCTCGGGATAATCAAACAAGACATTTTGCATTGTGGCAGACTTCTGGTTTCCAGCTTCTCTTAAAGACCCAAACTGACACAGTGCCTCTTCTGCCACATTCTTTTGGTCAAAGCAAGTCACAGACCAGTCTAGATTCATGAGGAGGGGAAGTAGCCTCCACAACTTGGTGAGAGGAACAACACGCAGGCACAGTGAGGGAGGGAGGGAATGGGGGCCATCTTTGGCGATTATCTCCTATAATCTCCTGGTATTCTCTTGATGTATTGGTCTCCTCTCTTTGTTCCTGCTGGCATTTTGTGGCGTAAGAACACAAGTCAGGCAGGAAATAGTCCCACCGTCTTAAACATCAGAATTTTTACCAGCAATTCCAGGGTGCTTTGGAAAGGCATTGCTGTCTCTTCCCTGCACTGTAGGGCTGAGCATCAGAGGCTTCACTGACTGCCTTGGGAAGTACAATAATGGCCAACATCAGTTGAGCACTTGCTATGGACCAAACTCTATGCTTATGCCTTTTTCATACATAACGTGATCACTCAGTGGCAGTTCCTGGGTTGGTTCAGGTGATAGCATGGCATACTTGGTACTGAAGATTCAAAAATGCTATAGAGCCACACTCGAGATCACCACCCCTTCCCTCCCCAGAAGCACTCATTTCCTTGAGGTGCTTATTATGGTGACTGGTTTCTTTCACTTAGCTTTCTGTATTCATTTATTTCATAAAAATGATGGTTGAACTTTTAAGTTATCATTTCTTTTGATATATTTTTTTCCTCCAGGATCCTAAACACTTCAAGTCAGAGAAGACAGGACGGGGGCAGTTAAGGGAAGGCTGGAGAGAGAGTCATCAGCCCATCATGTGTTCCTACAAGCTGGTGACCGTGAAGTTCGAGGTCTGGGGGCTCCAGACCAGAGTGGAACAATTTGTGCACAAGGTAAGTGAATGGCTGGCAGTTCCTGGGCTGTGGGCAAAGTAACTGTCTTTGTTGTGAGCCGGAGTGCCCAATGCCCAACAGATGTATAAGCACTGAACCAACACAAGTTACTTGCATCTAGAAAACCCTGTTTCCATGAAAATGAATTTTGCCTACCGTTTAACTTTCTTCTACTAACAGATACCTTACACTTCATCTCTCATTTTGTGACTTCCACGTCTACTGGGTGAGTCTGCTCAGGAAGTTGGGCTCTCAAAGTATGGTTCTCTCAGGCTAGCCTAGTTCCAAAGAGAGGTTCTTGTACTTGGTACTCAGGCACTCAGGTTCCAGGCAGAGGAACAGGGTTTATTTGTGTGCCCTGCCCCCCAAGGATAGTCCTCGCTCAAAAGATCCTGCAAATGTAGACACCTGAAGTAAAAGATGCCCCAAGAGGCAGAATAAACTCCAGTGTTCCCATTAGATGACGTACCCCAGCATTTCTGCCCTTTTAGTAACTCTAATACCAAGAATTATGGGCAGGCTCAAAACACGGGTTTTAGTTGTATACCTCCTTTGGCTAAACATGTTAATTTTGTAGCAGGAACCCATTTAGTGATGATTTAAGTTTATTTGGGTGCTTCTAACATAACTCTTCCAGTAGTCATGTATGGATGTGAGAGTTGGACTATAAAGAAAGCTGAGCACAGAAGAATTGATGCTTTTGAACTGTGGTGTTGGAGAAGACTCTTGAGAGTCCCTTGGACTGCAAGGAGATCCAACCAGTCCATCCTAAAGGAGTTCAGTCCTGGGTGTTCATTGGAAGAATTGATGTTGAAGCTGAAACTCCAATACTTTGGCCACCTGATGGGAAGAGCTGACTCATTCAAAAAGACCCTGATGCTGGGAAAGATTGAGGCGGGAGAAGGGGATGACAGAGGATGAGATGCTTGGATGGCATCACCGACTCTATGAACATGAGTTTGGGTAAACTCCAGGAGTGGGTGATGGACAGAGAAGCCTGGCGTGCTATAGTTCATGGGGTTGCAGAGTCAGACACAACTGAGCGACTGAACTGAACTGACCATAACTCTTGTCCTCATGGAAATTAATTGGAAATGCAGTGCTGAGCATTGCCCTTTGTAACTCCTATTTTCATGAGAATAAGTACTATCCAAATTGTCTCTACATTCCAGATAGGCTGGATATCTGTTTATTTTTCCATTTAAAAACTGATAAAGAATAGCTTTCTGAAATTCTTTGGGGGTACTGGAATTTAACCTTAATGCACTGAGCTATTTGTTACTTAGATGGATTTGTCTACTGAGCTTGGGGAGCCAATTGATAGTAAAATGTGTAAATCTTGAATTTGGGTCCAAGAAATAGATTGAACTTGCTTTACTGATAATAGCAGGGCCTGGAGCAAATTTGAGACAGAGAAATGTACTAATCTGCTGAGCTCCAGAATCCGTTTTTGCCCAACCAGGGGTGAGAGCCAAGTGGCGCGCATAGAAATCAAGTTCTGGGACCTGCTGTTTTCCTGCTGTGTCCCAGTTATTAGGAAGGAAGAAAGTCCAGGCTCCCAGAGTAAATATTTTCCAGCCTCAGCTCTGCGTCTGTCTCTGGCAGTATATTCTTGACTTCCTACAACATCCCACCTTTCTTTTTAAAAATAACCCAAATTATATCCTCTTATGGGGCCCCTACCATAGTATGTTTCATTATCTCATCTTCTGACAGAACATATTTAGATTGCCACAGGGGTCACTGTGTTTCTTTTCTAGTTTTGAGAATCTGTTTCTTTAAAATACCTGTAAGAATTACCCTCTAGCAATAGGCATTCCCATTGCCCATTTCCAAATATAATGAAGTGTCATCAACAGCCCCAAAACACACCTGCTGTGGCACATGAGCCACTAATGAGAATCTGAGGCTCTTATTTGCGTGGGTTTCAAGTGCCAGGGATGCCTTTCTCTGAACACCTTTTGTTTTTGAAGAATCTATTCACAGTTAACTGGGAAAAAAATTGTTCGAAAGCGAGCCATTAGCACATTATTGGATTCTCTTTTCCAGCAGACAGCTGTGTTGTGCTTAATGCAATAGGGCGTATTTACTGACGCCTCAATGCTGTTCTTTTAATTCCACGAATTTGACACACTCAGCACTCAAGTGTGCATGGTTTCACGTTGTTTCTTAGTTTCATTGTATGTTTCCTCCTTCCAAATCATAAAAGCCTCACTAGATATCCATAGGCCTGGAATAATAAACACTTCATTATGAAGGCTTCCCTTGTTTCTGCAAATTCACTGAATTAAAATCCTTCATTTCTTGAAACATGCTCGAACCTTCTACAAGAGGTTTCTGACAATTGCTAGATTTGTTTGTCAGGAGGAAAGAAATGTTGGAAGGAGAGTACTGAGTATCTAAGAAAGGTAAAAAGGCATGCTGTATTTATAGCGATAGAAGGCCAAAAAAGAATTTCATGAAATAAAAGCACATAAATGGTATAACACACAAACTCTTTCCAATTATTTTTCTTAATCTTCTATTGCCATTATGTATCACCATAAGAAATAATTTCATTCCTTTCATCTCCAATCAAGTTCATCATTCCCATTATGTTCTACTCTGGTTCAGGTCTCTTATTTCATGACTTTCAATAATAGTTAACATAATAGCTGACTAAACTGCTCCCTCCTGTGACTTCTAATACATGAAAGCCAAGCTTAAAAAGATATCTACTTATCTTGAATCCCACACCTTCAATTATTTTTTTTTAATTACCAATATACAGGATACTTCACTAGAGAAGAAAGAGTTTTAAGTGCTTTGGTCTTGGAAGTGATTTTCTATCCAAACAAATGTGCTTGATTTCCAACATTTATGACCTCCTGGTGCCTGTGAGACACACCCTTCCACAAATGGAAAGTAGAACCTGTTTTAGGTAAAGATAAATGAAGAGAAAAATCCGAGGGTGATCAGCCCTGGAGACTCATTCCAGTCACTGTTGTGTGACTGCCAAGTCGCTGTCATTATTTTGAACAGCTTCCAGCCTAACTTTCAAATAAGATAAAGAGATTAATTTACAGGGAGTATATGTCCACCATGGGAAAGGGCTGAGAGTAAGTATGTCTCCTTCTAATTGTCATCGCATATGGACAGAGGGATGGAGAAATTTGTAACTGTCAGGTTTCCTAGAATTGGAAACCATTCCTTTTCCAGATCGTTTTAATCAAACCTGGTATTCTGTCAACTTCCTTCTTTTGCTTTTTTAGGTGGTTCGAGATATTCTTCTGATTGGACATAGACAGGCTTTTGCTTGGGTTGATGAGTGGTATGGTAAGTCAACTCCCCCAAAATCAGTTATAGAACAACTTCATAACACACTGGCTTGAACTTGCAGCCCATCTGGCTTCAACTGCTACCTAGAAAGACAACAACAAAGGCAGAGCTATTGCTTCCTGTATTGAAAATAGCGTTGTCCGTGGGACATAATGATGAAGAATGTAATGATAGAAGCTTGGTCTAAAATAACCACAGCACTTAATTATTGACTAAGTAGGACCTCAGTATGTTTGATGTTTGCATGCTTGATAGTGCAGGGTTCTATAGTCCTCTGTTGGATTGGCTTCAAACCCCTCTGATTTATCCCAGACCTCAAGATCAAGGCTGCCTTGATCTTGTCATTAAGCATCATATCAGGTGAAAGCAGTCCTTTGACTTGAGTCTTTGAAATACTCCCTCACCAAAAATATAAGGACTCTGCAAGGATTCAAGGGCAAAGAAACTGGTGACCCCTTAATTCTGAGACTATTGTTCTAGCTTTTTAAAAAAATGATTCGAGAAGAATTAAACCAGTTCTCTATATTTCCAGTAAGTGAAAAGAAACAAGGTTTGTTTCATCCCATGATGGATGAACCACACTTCCCATTATCTGCTGTGCTATCATTTTGTCCACGTGAATCCCCTACATTCCCAGAATCAGTCATCAGAGGCTTGAGTCCTTGACTATAAAAAGAAACAAACACACCCAGTTGGTGACTTGGGTCAGATCTGATTGCCTAATGAAAATGCTCTTCTCTTTGGCCTTTTCCTAAGTCACATTGAATTTGTTCTCAGCATAACCTCGGTTGCATTTTGCTGCCATTGTATCATTGTTTCACCAGTGCCCTCTCTCTTCTTAGCTGAAGGCATCAAATTTAAAGTGAAAAGTTACAGTGGACTGAACAGACAAAGACAGTGACTGTTAGCTGTTTCTGAACCATATTTTTTAAAATAGGGTTTTGTAGGCTATGGATGTGCTTTTTTTTTTTTCTTTTTCTTTTTTGCACAGTTTTCCCAGATCCACATCTTCTGAAAAGCAAATATATCTTTGCCTCTTCCTTGGTTTGCCCAAATGCAGACCTCTAGAAGAGATGCTTTCGAAAGATCACCATTTGCTTTCTGTTAATCACATGCCCCTGGGCTTCCCTAGTGACTCAGTGGTAAAGAATCCGCCTGCCAATGCAGGAGACTTGGGTTCGATTCCTGGGTTGGAAAGATCCCCTGGAGAAGGAAATGGCAACCCCCTCCAGTATTCTTCCTTGGAAATCCTATGGACAGATGAGCCTGGCGGGCTATAGTCCATAGAGTCACAAAGAGTTGGACACGACTCAGCAACCAAAGAACAACAATAATCCCACACCCCCAGGACCCGGGATGCTGTTCACAGGCAGCACTACACTGGCTGGCCACTCTGTCACAAATCTCCGCAACACTTCTTTGTGGTTGTCTGTTGTGAGATGGGAGGAGGGAGAATCTCCTGTGATTACTTCCCCAGATCATTAAACAGATCTTTCTGGTTGTTTTTTCTGGGGAGCTTTTCACAGATTCGTAGAGGGACACCCCAAAGGTTAACAACTGCTGGTCTCCCCCAACTTGCACTTGTCCACACTCCTGATATCCTAAGGAAATTTCAAAAGGATAGTCAAAGAATAATGGGCTCAACCTGGTGAGAAGTTTGGTCAGTGAACTGGAGCCTAAAGAGCCAAAACTCGACCATCTTAAAGACCAGGAGACAGGGCACTGTGATAGATTTCTCTGGAATACCACAAGGCCTTCGAGGACTTTTCAGAAAAGGCAGCATGAGAAAGGGTAGCTGCACCGTAACTAAGAAGACAAAACACTGCAAGCCTGTCGACCAGAAAAGAGAGTCTGAGTAGAGGCAGGATAAAGGACGAGAAACCGTGGGCGGGCGTCTAGTAGAGGAATGGCTGGAGTGCAGAGCACAAGGGCCAATTTTTTTTTCCATCTCAACCAAGCCTTCAGCAACCAAGAGACTTAAAGACTTTTAGTCCAAAAAAAAAAAAAAATCTCAGACTATTACAAGGACCCAAAGCTACAATAACGCATCAAAGGAAGGCCTTTAAAAAGAGAACACCTACTTAAGATGGAGAGGTGGAGACAGGAATTAACTCAAGGAGCCTCCTGACAAAAAGCCCTTTCTGTATCTGAGTGCAGAAAAACAGCATGTGGTCTACGGGATGTAGATCATGAGGGCGCCGTGTACTCCCCAGGGAAGGCCTCCACCCTATATATACAGTCCTAGCCCCAGCCAAAACAAGCAGCCTTTTCACTCAGCAAAGGGTCTGAGACCTACCCCATCAATTTCACGTAAATTACTGGCATAGTTGTCCCCCAGCTGAGCCGCTTGCCAGGAAAGTGGTAGCTCCTTCATTACACAGATGCATCTACTCAACCAACTAAATGCTAAGAGCCCTGCCCACAAGCCCTTCCTAATTCAAGGTAATGCTGTGTACTGCAAGCCTTTCAGGTAAATGGGTGTGTCATCGCCCACCAGAACAGCCCTTCAGTTTTGGGTACCTGAAGTTGTTTATTTTTCTTTGGTCTATACAGGCTCAGTGAGGCTTTCACTAGTAAACATGGAAAGGGTTTAAAGTAAAGAAACCCTTTCCTATAGCTTATGGCACTTATTCTCCCAGTGAGGTCCTGGGCCTACAACCTCAGCATCCCTGGGGTACTTGTTTCAAATTCTCAGACTCCACCCCAAACCTGCTGAATCCGATATTCTGGGGGTGTAGCCTAGCACACCCCTTTGTGTTTTAACAAGCCCTCCAGGTGAATCCTAAAGGTTTTTTTTGTTTCTCGGTTTTGGTTTTTGTTTTCATTTTTTTTTGGCCACAGCGCAGGACATGTGGGATCTTAGTTCTCCAATCAGGCATTGAGCCCGAGCCTCCTGAATTGGAAACGCAGAGTCTTAACCACCGGACTGCCAGGGAAGTCCCAAAAGTTTTAAGAACAACTTTAAAGCAGATTAGATTGAAAGGACAGTTTAATTAATTCAGTCCAAATTTAATTAGACTAGAAAATGGTAGATGTCTTCAGGGCCAACTGCTAAACTCTGGTGCCTTGTAAGTGTTACAAAAGGCACCCCTTCCAAGCAGATTCAGCGGGTGCTGTCGGCTGAGGGCTGAATTTTAGTTCCATTGACCCTGGGCTATGCTCCTACAGTGCCCAAACTGTATGCCTTTATACACTGGCAGCCCTGTATGATATCCTTCTCCCTAATTAGACTCACCACCTCCAGTGCTTAACTGAGTTGTATTTTGTTTTGTTTTGTTTTTTAAAAGGACACTATAAATGACAGTAATCATTTCTTGCCCAAGGATTAATTTTTTATCCTTCCTGAATTTTAGCATTTGACTGTCACAATAACTATTTCCCTAAACAGATTTTATTCTGCTCTTGTTTGTCCTAAAGCACAACCGTTTTCTACTGTTGGAGTAGCTGAGTTTGGTTTCCAAAGCCTTGGCTGGTCTTTATCCATGAGCCTTGAGTGTCTCCTGCATGACTGGAACACTAATCAGAAAAAAAAACTGCATATTTTAGAAGATGGGGTAAAAGAAGAGATGAATAAAAATAGGCAGCCCAGCTTCACCAAAGCTTGGTTCTGCTTCACAAATCTGACAGTATTTTGAGAGGAACACAGAGGGTTGCCCAAGGGAGGCTGTGATTGAGTGGAATTTCATGAATCCTGACCCTTCCAAAAAATAGGGGGTTGTTCTGGCTAGTATAGATGAAACTCCCTCGCAAAAATTACTTAGAGATCATTCTGGAGCCCCAAGAGCAGTCTAACAACAAAAGAATCAAGCTGAAGTTGGAGAAAGAAGCTGACTCAAAGGTTAGCATTAGCTGGTTGATTTCACCAAGCCAGCATTTTCCGATGGCTGCAGGTTTCCTGAATCATGAATTTAAGTTCCATGTCTCTTATGCAGCATTTTATGTGTGTCTGCTTACATTCATTTTTCTGGAAAGACCCCATTGCACTCCATCACATTTTCAAAGGGATCTTGACTCTGCTCTCCACCTCCCCAAATTAAGAACTGTAGAAAAAATCATAACTGTAGATTACAATTCTAGATCTTGTGATCTGAATTACAACGGGTATACACCAAGCCTTGAGGATTAGCTACTTTCACTACAGGGAAAAAAAAAAAAAAAGTAAACTATTTGTAATAAGTACCTGTTGAATTTATAGCCTTTTTTTAAAAAGCACTTCCCAAAGGATGGGCCATCATTTTGTTGAAGTCAAAGGGGTATCAGACCTAGTTCTTGATTGCTGGAGCTTCCTCTGACCCAGCCACTTGTTTAAGAGTTCCATTTTGACTTAGAACAACAACAAAAGAAAAAGTTACTTCTATTTAGGCTGGCAGGCCTGGAAATGGAGAGAAAATATTTGTAGAAGGAAATAAAATATGCCATTGGATAGGTCATTGAATTAAGCTATATGACTCTTTATTAACACTTTAATGAAGGAAAATTCCTAACTGCAGACATTTTGTTTGGTGGCATTTGTAATGTCTCTGTACATTCAGCTGACTTCTACCCTACAGGCCTTTCAAATATACAATCTTGCCTCCACTTCCAGTGAAATCTTTAATTAAATGATTGGAAGAAAATTGCCACCATAAACAAAGCTGAAAGATTAAGAGAAGCTATTTGCAATATATGTAGCCAACAGAGGACTAATATCCACAATATATAAAGAGATCCTATAAATCAAAAACCCAACACTCAATAGAAAAAAGGTAAACCATGGAAGAAGAAATGCAAATAACCAATAGCTTCTCTACCAATCACAAGAAATGAAATGAAAACGGCAAGAAGATATGACATTTGCCCATCTGATAGCAAAATTTAAAGCGAGTGGTAATAATCCAGTTTTGGATAGGTGGGAGAACACACTAACAGTTTCTATAAAAACTGATGATGGGAAATACAGATAATCTGTGGCCCAATAATCCCACCTCTAGGTACTCATTCTTAAGGAATACACATACGTGTTCCTGAATATAAATACAAAGCTATTCAGGGCAGTGTTGCTTAAAAGAGCTAAAATTTAGTCTCCATGTAAATGTCCTTCAACAGAAATATGGTCAAGTAAATTATGACACCACTCATATGATAAATATTGTGTGTTAAAAAGAATAAGGTAGTTCTATATGTACTGGTATGAAGATATGTTTATTTTCCATTAGTGGAAAAAGTAAGCCAGAGCAATTTGTATCATATAGTATTCTATAGTATGATTCCATAAATGTGAAAATAAATGAGACTGTATGTGTGTAATGTGCATATGTGATACATGCAAATTCATAGGAAAAAAACCTGTCAGTGGTTATCTCCAGAAGGAATAGGATTGATACGGGAAGTTAAAAGAAATCAAACTCTTTTCTCTATATAATCCAGTATTATTTGAATTATTTCTATGGAACGTAATTCACACATTAGTTGAATGATTCAATAAGTAAATAATAATTGAAATCCACATTTTATAACAAAGCAGAAAATAGTTGAAGCAGACCAAGACTCATACAGAGGTATATTTTGCTTAGTTCATGGTTTAAGAAATTGAAGGAGCTTCTTAACAAATCCTGAGTCCAGAGCTTCTTTAATAAAGCTGGGCTGGTGGTAGAGGAGAGGTTTCTACCCAGGCTAATTTAGTGCAACCTTCACATGCTGGAATAGAAGACTGGGGTCTGCTTACTCTCTCACCTGAAAGAGGGTGAGAAAAAGGACAGAAACGACCTTGCAAGAGGATAAAGGCAGGAAATCTTACAACAAAGAGAATATTTATGCCGCCAGATGATCAGTCACCATCTAAGTGTCAAAGATACTGGGATACAGCTTCCTTATCAGAAGAACTTTGATGCTAGCTCCAGTAGTCTCTTAAATCAAGCCATTAGGCCAGTGTTACTTGTTTAAGACTTCATTTAAGAAACTCTACTTGAAAAAAGTAAATTATGACCTTTCAGATCTGTAAATTAAGGGATAATTAAATTCAGTTATTTGCAAAATAATTGACATAGGATTCCTTTAAGAGTTTATCTGATATACATAAGCACTGTCTTGCTGGGGACAAAGAGATCTGAACCTAAACTGTGAGAAGTCACTCTGATCATTGAAAATCAATTAGTAATGAAGATGAATCAACTCCAAAAGTATAATCCATCATCGGGCATATGTAATTGAATTTACTAAAAAATTGACTCATTTATAGATTTCAAGGTAATACACTTTGCTGAGGCAAGATGTAGTGCATTCTATCAGATAACCTGAATAAGAACATTTTCACTTGATTAGGCTTTCCATAAATTACTGAGGAATATTGACATCATTTCCATAAGCGTGTATGGTATGAGAGGATAGTTCACGATTTAGACAAACATATTCTCCTTCAGCATTGGCTGGGACCAAATTATCATTATCTTTTAGAGAACCCCCTGTACTAGAAGGTTCATTCTTTTTTTCTGTTTTTTGTCTGTTTGTGGCAGTGAAAACACTGAATCCTAACCACTAGATCACCAGGGAACTCCCTAGAAATGTTCATTATTATGTGGTCTAATTGAGAGATTTTTTTATTCTTTAAGATGAAGTTTTCTGCAACCGTTTCTTAACTCTTCATTTTAAAAAGGTGGGGGGGGGGATCATGATTCTAAAATTGGCAAATACTCTTTTCTAAAGTGTATCTTCTTATACAAGTGCAAATTGATGGTATCCATCTTCTAATGACCCCAAATAATTGATTTTGAAATAACATTCTCTAATCAAAATAACATTCTCTTTCTTCCTTACAGAAATATTTCAGATTTGATGTAGAAAATTTAGAAAATATAGATAACCGAAAGGAGAAAGTTAAAATTTCAACTCCTCAAAACAATCACCGTTCACATTTAGAAGTGTATCCTTTTGTTTTTATCTGGCAAAAATGATTTTTTACCTCCAATATTTTATTTAACAATATACCAAAGCCATTTCTTTATAGTGTTCAATATTCTTATGCATCATTTTTAATTGCTGCATAATACTATCTGGCCCCAGAGTTGTTTTCAATTTTTTCACTATTATGAACAAGCTAATAATGAGTATCTTCATTATTAAATCTTTCTTCACATCCATAAAATTCTTTGAAAGCCCCTAGTCACACAGTTTAAGCCCCTCTGTTAACACTGAGCTAATTAAAGATAAAGAATGATTTCCGTTGAGATTCACTAGAACAAAGAAATGAAGCCTCTTTTGTTTTTGTTTTTAAAATTACTAGCATGCCAGTTAGGGGAGAAATAACATGTCTAATGAACGTGTGTATAAAGAAATTTCTTTAATTTTAAACTTTTAACTTTAAATGACCTCAGTATTCATTACAGGTATATTTGTTTTTAAGAACTTTTGATAACCGGCCATTGAAATTAAAGTGGTTGTATTGAAAGGATGTTATTATTGTTAACAAAGATGCCTTTGTTCTGTTCACAAAGCAGCATCTCTTTACTGCTTTGCAGTTACCTTGATTTTCTAAAAGAAAAGCATGCTCTTCGCTTGGCCAGACTGTTGCTTAGCATTCTTGATACCTACATTGCTTATGGATTGCATTTTTGATGAACGGTTTCAGGGTGTCGGGGTGTCACCAGCTAAATAATATCACCCAGGTCTGGATTTAGAGCTGCCCTCCATCTTGGCCCCAGACCACACTGAATTAATTGATAAACTTCTCGCAAGTCTGCCGTTTGGAACTGAAGAGACTCTCATGTGACACACAAGGACTGATACAGAAAGACACCAGACCACATGATGCAGAAAATACTAATGGAAAAATTCCAACTGTAAATACTCGCTCTAAATCCCCACCACGCTAATTAGTGATCAAGGTGATAGCTTGATTAACCAGTTGTTGAGCATGTACCATTCATTGTAAAGAGGCATGAAGTTAAATTCTGCCAGGAGAGTGGCAGAGGAATCCCATCTGGGGAACTGCTAATGAATTGTTGTAAAATATCCAAGGAGTGGAGTGGGGAGTGCAGGAAAAAGCAACAGAAACATTTAAAGTGAAACTAATTATTATTTTTATGCCTTGCACATACCAAAGATAACAGGTTTTTTGTTGAAGTTTTTATCCCTTGGATTTAGACAAGGTTTCTCAACCTCGGCACCACGGGCATTCTGGGCCAGATAATTCTTTGTTGGGGAGGGAGGAGGCCTGTGCTACCACATCCCTGGCACCTCCGGGCCACGTGCCGGTAGCACCTCTACTTCTGTCGTGACAACCAAAAGTGTCCCAGAACTGTCCCGTTTAGAACCACAGGATTTAAGAAATTATTATTCTGAAATCCTGAAAAATCTGCAGAATCAGGCCAAAAAATCATAATATCAGGTGCCATTTTATTTATAGAACTGTGTGGGTGGAAGTAGTAGCAGCCCTCTTCATGCTGTTAGGCTGGACTTGACGTTCAGGGTAGCCCTGCACTCTCTGCCACCATGTGTTCTGTGCAAAAATACATCTCTGTGTGAGCATTGCACCCAAATCTCACCAGGAGCAGTGGGCATCATTTCTCTGCCCTCAATGCCATGTCTCTTACAATAGCAATGAAAGTGTCCTTTCTGTTGAATGCATTGCTGAAAAGAATCTCCAAATCTGTTTTGAAAGGTATATGAAAGGTAAGTATTAAACCACACAAACCTGACCCTGTCCCTTACAGGGATCTTCTAACCGTGCTTTTAGGAGATCTCAGGCTATAGCCCTGTCCAAGAGCTAATACTTCCTACCCACCTAACTCACTGTACCAGAATCACCCCTAAATAATCTCCATTCTTCTCAGCTCTAAGACTGTTTTGACTTAACTCCCTTGTATTCACTCTGCCTTTGGCTGGTTTAGCTAACTTTATGATTAATTCTTCATAAAGTTAGTGAGTTCCCCCGCTTTTTTACTCCTCTCTTTGGCTTCTGCTGAGCTGCCATCATCCCCTAAAGTCTCCCCCATTGAAAGTTCGCCTTTAATAACGGAAGTTGCCAACGTCTTGACCTTCTTTCAGATATGACAATGGATGATGTTCGGGAATACGAGAAAAACATGCATGAACAAACCAACATAAAAGTTTGCAGTCAGCATTCCTCCACTGTGGATGGCATAGAGAGCCAGGCCCAAACAAGTGTATGTAGAACTTTTAAACCATGTTGCCCACTCTTTACCAAACGTACCCATAAACCGATCTTTGAAATGACTTCAAACGCATCAGTTCTCAAACTTCCACAAAAAGCGTCGTAGCCCAGAAGCTGTCGGTGAAGAACCTGAGCTGGGTCTTAACTGGACGGTGTTAACTCTTGCTTCCAGACATTTCTATTTTTAAAAGCCACTTGACTCGGAGGTTACATTGTCTTGATCATAAAACCAAGAGCATAGAGAATGGAAACATTTTGTGGCCTGCACCACAGAAGAACAGAGGGGTAGAAACGGATGTCACACAAAAGCTAGAACATCAGTGCTGGTACCTTTTAAAGACATAGTTAACGTTCAGGCATTCGTTTCAGGGAGGGCTGTTGGCTCATCTGGTATTTTCAGTTTCTCTGCATTTGCTTTGAAATGCTTTCCATGGCTCTTTATGGCTCTCTTACCCTTGGTTCCTTTTTACTTAGGTTCCTATCCAGATGGGGCTTTTGTCCATGCATACACATTGGCTGAGCAGTGAAGGTGGGGTGAGCTAGGCCTAGCTGGGACTTAAGCCTCGGAGAGCCTAAGGTTATTTAATGGCACGTTGGTGACTGAGAGCCGACAGTGTGCTGTCTGCGTGCCAGCATCTTTAATATAGTTCTGTAAGTCATCTGTGCTTATGAGGAAGAATTAAAGATAACAAAGAAAATGTAATCACCAAGTCATTTTCATGTATCTTTGGCCAGAGCTGTGGTCTCTTTGGGTGCCAGCTTGAGCCCGCATGTCTGTCAGCCCCAGAATAATGCATATTAGCTATGTAAAGAAATTGACAGTGTAGTTTTAGGAAGTTGAGAGATGGCTCTTGTCGTGAACGCTTTGTGAAGACCTCTGGTTGCATCTTGGAAATGCCAAGTGAACTGAGAGCATGTCTTGGGAATGTGCCCTGTCAGGCGTTATCTGCAGCTACCGGGTGCATGTGGCAGCCCTTGAGGTTGAAATGGCCCTAACTCTTCTTGCATGCAGTGATTGGATTTGCAAAAGCTGTTTGGATCAGACTTAACTGAAGTGTTCCTCTGGAAGCGCTGGCCAGTTCCTATAGGCCTTCCCCCTTTCTTTTTCCCGTTCTAAAGTTAGAAGGGCTCATGCGGAAACCGTCCTTAAATTTCCATCACTCTCAGTTACCTTTTCTTTAGGAATGCTGATACTTGTCCCCTCTGAGCCGCTGTCTGAAAGCTGCTCCCTATTTAAGCATGACAAGACGAAACCAGAGGAAGGGGGAAGATCCCACGTAGCGAAGGATACTACACAGCACTCCCCTCAGTCAGTTCTTACAGCTCAAGACTCTTAGTTTGGTTTTCTTTCCATTTTACTCTGATTATTACTTTTGGAAAGTCAGTTTACCGTTTAGAGGATGGCACCTGGAATGGGTCTCCCCATGGGAAAGCCCGTGCATTCTCTGGCTGCAACTCAGAGCCCTTCCCACAACTTCAGTGTCAGGAATGCCCATCTCAGAAGTTACACAATGTGGTTATCTTTAAATGCATGCCACACTTTCCTTATTCTTTGAAATTCCATCAAATTGGGAAGGGTCATTGATTTTTCCATATTTTTCTTCTCTGTCATAATGAAAAAGTTGAAATCAAGAGGCTGCTGTCGATCTCAAAAATTACATGGGTGCTCAATAAACTTAGATCTACTTCCTGAGCAGAGACAAACTATATTGAAACTGGGCAAAATGAACATCCATGGCCCCAGCAATAAGGAAATAACAGTCTCCTTTTCAACTGAGCGGTTTCTACACATTTCAAGGAAGAGAACTTCTAAGAGACTGAACAGTAGTGCAGAATCTAAATTCTGTACTTTGAGTGATTTCTGCCCCCTGCTGGATGTGTGGAGTTGCGCACCATTCAGCCACTTGTAAAGAAATCCTGATTTTTCAAAGATAAACTTTGCTGAAATTCACTGAAACTTTTCTGAATCTCAGTTTTATTTTGAAATACCTCTCTTTAAAGAACTTAATCTTATTTCTTAGCTTATCTAATAGCCTTAGTGTTCTAAGTGGTACATTTACAGGTACAGTTCTTGCTATATTCTGAATTTTATATTCTATCAACATGGGCATAATTTTTTATTTCCTTTGTAAAAACTTCTCCCTTCCAGAAGATTTTAATAATTGTTCCCAAGAAATACTCTCCAGGATTTTTTTTTTAACATATTTCTGGTTTGCTTGTATATTATGATACGACTATAGATCATATATCTTAATGACTAATATTATGTTATGAATATTCACTCCATAGTTAATATTTCCAAAGTGTCTGTATGTTTCATACTGGTTTATGTAGTGTCATCCAACGAAGGCTCACCACCTAAGTCCATGGGAAAGGACACAAGTGAAAACATGGGTCTCTGGGAAGATAAAACAGGTACCCGAAGCGCAGGTTTCTCCTTTTACACCAGGACAAGCTTGTCGGCCCTCACTCAGAGCTTCTTTAATAAGACCAGTTACCTATTTTCCCAGTTACCAGTAACAAAATTCGCAAAGGATACCAGGGACAGCCAGACTGAGGGTAATAATAGGGTTCCTGAGAATGAGAGAAGAAATACCACACTCTATAAAGCAAATCAGTCCTAAGAAATGAGTCACCACTGTACTGGAGCACAGTGATATTCTTTCCATATATTATGTCTAATTGGTAGTAAGTGTGCGTAATACATTATTTAATGTATTTACATTAGGGAAGGCTTTGCCTTTAAAAGAATTTTTTTTAACTTTCTCACATAAGGACATTTCAGACATTTGGCAAGTTTGTACCATCTGATAATGCCTGTTAAATAAGGCGTCACTGAATTTATTTCTTGGGTGCCAAGTAGTGTTCTTTTTTTTTTTTTAAATGAAATTCGTACTGATTTTATGATCCTCTCTTTTTCTTCTCTGCTCTTTTTCTTTTGATGTTTCCTTGAGAAATTGTTTTGTTTCCTTGGTTTGGGGATAATTAGCAAAGTTTGTTGTTGGTGTCCCATCTTGTTTTTTCATCTGAAAAGATCTCAGGATGGATACGTAGTTAGGAAACAAGTAACTCCTAGAATGAAAAAAGTATATTTATTGAACAAGAGGATAACATGTTGAGAAATTCTGATAATCTGCCTGTTTACCCTGTAAAGGTAAACTTGTCTTTTCATGATCTAAAGTGGTTGTTAATATGTATCATTTGGGGCCACTGATTGCTTTAATTACCTTCCTTTTGTAGAAAAGATGGCCAGGTCTAATAATAGCTCCATATACCACACCTTATCCTCAGCACACCGATGTACAGACACACACAACTTGGTGTGGTTCTGTGCTCGCCTGATAAACTCTTCTTCATAATACTTAAAGTACTCATTGAAAGTGCTTTGGAAAATCTTGGACGGATATTCACAAAGGAATATTTTTTCAGAGGTCAGCCTCAGTAAAAGAAAAAATTCAGGGTTTAGCATTTCAATGCTAATTTGGGCTAATAATCTGGAGAGACCCCTTAATCATAGGACTTTAATAGCTCCTTTAAACAGAGAGATGAATCCATTTCTGTCTCTTCCAAATACTTGCTCACCTTTTTTCTTTCTATTTTTTGCCTTTAAGACATGACAATGGATGAAGTCCGAGAGTTTGAACGAGCCACTCAGGAAGCCACCAACAAGAAAATTGGCATTTTCCCACCGGCCATTTCTATCTCCAGCATCCCCCTGCTGCCTTCTTCAGTCCGCAGCGCCCCTTCAAGCGCTCCATCCACTCCTCTCTCCACCGACGCACCAGAATTCCTGTCTGTTCCCAAAGATCGGCCCCCGGAAAAGTCTGCCCCAGAAACTCTCACACTTCCAGACCCTGAGAAAAAAGCCACCCTGAATTTACCTGGCATCCACTCTTCAGATAAGCCATGTCGGCCCAAATCAGAGTAACTTCATACGAATATTTCATGGGGTTTTATATTTTCAGTTTGGGGTCTTGTTTGTTTTTAAGGATCTTCTGATATAGAAAAAGACTGCTTTGTCACTCAGACATATCCCTTTGATCTCTTGAGTGTGCATGTGTTTAAGTAATTTCACATAGAATATGACTCCCTAAGTCTGCCACACAGTGTCACCTTAGATGTAAAATGCAAGACTTGCGAAGGACAGAAGAGATCTTCCGTGGCCGCAGCTGGTCGCCAGGGAGGAAGCCTTGTTTACTGGGCATTTGATGAGGTTGGCGTGGACTTCAAGGGTAAATAAATGAAAACTTTACACCACTGTGTTACAAGGTATAGTAAAATAATGAAGTTAGTTTTCTCCCATCAAACGTGGAATTCTCAAAAATTTTCTCAGGCGTAACACACCTAATTGTTAAATTTTGAACTGCTCCTTACCAATACTTGAATACCAGGAGTTACTAAGATTCCTATTTTGGTTAGTCTGACTCAGGATTTGGGGCCTAATTAACTCCTTAAATTTTTGGAAATTTTAATTATCAACTTGTAAAGGCTCCAAGTGCAATTAACAATAACTTATTGATACCTTTCACAGAATTTAATAAAAATGCCACTTGTTTCTGTCTTTTAATAACTTCCCCTTTGTGCCCTTGTGGCCTCAGAAATCTTTAAGAATTACATGGATAAATATGACCATAACAGAGTGATATTGAATGGTTTGGTTTAGGAACCAAGAGACCCAGGTGAGGCAAATGTCTTTTTTTTTTTTCCCCTACAGGTATCAACAAGCCTTACGTCATTTGTTAAGATTCTCAGATTTTGCAGTTAATTGAGTAGAATTCATTGACTCTGCTCATTCAGAGAAGTTCAGGGTAAAGTAAGCTGCCTGGACTTTAACACTGTCAGACTGTCTCCATCCCTTTAATGGGACAGGGATACTCTTAATAATATCTGGACCTCCCTGGAATACATTGCCCATCACTGGACCTTAGAAAAGATTGTCATTTTCTTGTTCCTGACTTGAAATCCAAATATCAGGAATATCGCAAAAGTTGAGTCAACACCATCAAGTGGGAGGAGAAAGTGAGCAGAACGGCTAACTCTTATTTACAGAGTAAAAGAAGTTATAAAAGATGCCCCTCTGGCCAGCTTTCTTTACTGAGGGTCTTAGTAATGCAGGATCAGACTCCAGGATGATGGGAGATAAGATCATTCACCAAAGTGGCAGAAAGAGAACTCTCTTTTGATCTAAAGAGAAAAATCTGCCACCTTTGCACCTCACTGCCTTTAAACACAGAAGGACGAGTAAACAGAATCTAGCATTTGTCCTCCAAGGGAGGAAGAGAACAAGGTAATTGGGGAACTCCAAGGCCCCAGCTAGCCTTCCTGACCATAACCTCCAACCTCAGGAAAGGGACTTTCCCCAAACACAGATTCCAAAGGAGACCACATAGGCCAAGGAGCGTGTCCTCTTCCTCTTACACGGGCTCTCAGCCAGTGGACCCTGCCTGCTTCTCTCTTGTGCCCAGCACTCTGCGTAGTGTCCTTCAAGTTGACAAACTCTCCCAAGGTGCAAGTGCTGGCCCCAGGAGCCCAGCACCTAGTGTTCTAAGTCAAATGTCAGGTTGTCAAGATCATTTCTTAACCTGTAGGTTGACATTTAGCTTAGTAAATATATAAATAAACCCAGAACTCAAAGGAAACCCATTGCAAATAGCTTAAATCAACAGTGCATCTCTTCCCTAAGAATGATAGTACCACAGTAAGATGCCTTCTTTGCATGGTACGGTAGCATGATTTTTGCTTGTGGGAAAACTCGATCTTTTATCCAGATCTTTTGGACTTCTCAATGGCTCCCTTTCAACACAGTAGTACTTAACAAGAATGTCTGGCTTTAGGAAGCAAAATTCTCCTTTCGGAAGACACTTGCATAGTGTATGTATCTGCTTAACATTTGCAAGCTGAAATCAGATAGGGTGGGATCATGATATTCGCATGGGATGGATTTGTTTTGAGCACGTGGTTAACACATCTGGCACCTAATTTTTCTGTCGATGCCATTGCTCATGTTCCATTTTTGTAAAGTAGCTTCCTCTATCAAGGTCAACAATTCTATATGCTTTAGAAAGTTAATTCCTGGTTTCCTACTGTGAATTTTCTGTCTCTTGTAGCCGGTACAATACCACAGACATTACTTGCAAAACTTTCACTGACAGTGTGATTCTTAGCCAACAAATACGTGTGGTCTTAGAGTATGTTCAGTTTTTTCTGTCTACATGTGGTTCGTGTGCATTTTCAAAGGGGGAGGGGTGCAAATATTCTTTTAGCTGCTTCAAATATTCAATCCAGTCATCACAAGGCATAAATGGCTTCAGTATTTTACCTATCTTGATTTTCAAGTGTCATTTCACAGTCTTCATACATGGATTTGTTTTTGTGGGGTACAAGCCTGCAATGAATGTGTATATAGAACATTACTAATTCCTATAACGATGGAAATTAAATGGCTGCATGATGGAAACTTAGAAGAAAAAAAAAAACAGAAACTTGAATTAATTAAGCATGTTTTGGGGAAAAATAGAATCTTAACTCAGTGCCTCTGTCTGCAATGTGGAAACCTTCAACTTTGTTCACCAAAATTGTATTATACCTGTATATATATAAATATAGTATGGCAAATCCAGCACCATCCGTTTTAAGTCTCTGGTAGCCAAATTAAAATAATTCCACAGAATAACATTTATGTTCACCCCATCTTTGTCTCTCATGTTAGTGGAGACCATCAAAATGAACATAAATTTCATTACTTTGGATGGACTTCAAATTACAAAATGCCCCTGTGCTTTTCATTGGCTGTCAAACAGATCATTGCTTTAGCTGTGCTTTTCCAGGACAAGAAGGCCTCAGTGTTTTTACTGCATAAACTCTGTCAGAAGTGAGCTCTGATGACCTTTCATTTTCCTACTTTTGAGCTAGAATAAGGCAAAGCAAAGAAAAAAGCATGACAACAGAGGAGTCCGTGACATTCTTCAGTTACCACATTATAACTGAAACAATATGAATTTATTCATGAACTAATTTATAAACCCTTGTGTTTTGGTTTTGCATTTGGGTGTGGGGAAAATGGCTTTAATTTATTTGAAGGCATTTATTAGCCACGTTTTTGGTTGTGAAAATAAATCTCTAAACTAGCGCAATTGTGCATGTCTTATGTAGACACTTAAAAACACAACGGGACTCCCAAATGTTATTATATAGTTTTCTTCCAAGACACTATAATAAACAGTGACCTAAGAGAGTAGATTCTGACACATCTCGAAAATCGTTTTTCCATGAAAATTTCATGGCTAATGAATTTATGTGTACTTTTAAATCCTACTTGCCTTAGCTCTTCATGGCTCAAAGACGGCTTGTCACTGGCTAGCATAGGTCAACAACAATTGTACTTTTCAGAAGGGCCAGAGTATAATTTTACTCCATATGTGATGCGTATTCAGATACTCCAGCACAGAAGGATTGTTTAAATAGTTTTAGTCTCTTTCTGATCATCTGATTCAGTAGGCTGGGTGACAATATGCCATCTGAGCTATAATTCTTAAAATTAAAAAAAAAAAAATCTGACCAGCAACTGCAATTGATCATAAATAGACTGTTTAAAACTATTCTTTCCTGCTGAAAACGAAATGTTACAGAAGAGCACAGCAATGGCATATGGAGGCAACACATACTGGCTTCTTCTGTGTTCTACCTTCAAAACAGTCTGTTTCATTTGAAATGTAAGTGTTTAAGCTTTTTAGGATTTAGTGCAGTAAGAAAATGTGAATATGTTGAGACCTTTCCAGATGCTGTTATTAATTATCATTTTGTTGTTAACAAATGCTTTAGGATAAGCCTCTCTCAGTGTTTTTGCTTAAAATCAAAAGCCTGTCTGTTGAATTGCAAGTCTCCCCTCAGTTTCTGTGTGTCTCCAAGAGAGGCTGTTTGAGCTGATGTTGTACCTGTGCCACTTACATGTAGCTTCACTTGTCAATTTTAGTGTTTACATTGCAAACTGGGATCTTGATTAGTTAAATGGTCGATACACCACTGCCACAGCTGAAGGACCAAGTTCTGGAATGCACAGTGTGATAGACAGCAAAGCAAACAGAAGCTGATCTTCACACATCTTAACTGTGTGAGGAAGCCATCCTCCTATGTCATTTTGCAGCGTTTTGTGTTTTTTCCCAGTTATTTATTATTGATAATAACTTACTTTTTCTTACATTCTGTTGTAAATAAAGTACAAACCAATCTTCTTTCCAAGTGTATCGTCGTCTCTCTCTTCCTCAGCTCTTTCCAAGGGAATGTTGACAAATTGGGAATTTGTGGGTTGATGGGGAAAGAAGCTTTCAAGGGAGAAAGAACAAGCCAATGGCCGGTTCTTAGACCCAGTTCTAGGTGACTTGTGTGCAAAGAAGTGTCTAATAGGTATCTTCAGGGCTCAGCCCTTGGTAGGAAATGCCTGGGTGCCAGATTTATCCAGCTAAAAAAAGTCGCCAAGGTGAGTCTGTAACCTAGTGGGATCCACCCAACAGATCCTTGGTTCCCACTCATCAAATGTGAGGCAACAGTCTTGAGTGATAACCAAGAAAAATCTCCCCAAGGTAATCTGTAGGAACACCACCCCAGGGGAACACCAGATTCTCTCCACAGCAGAGCAAGCCAGTTTGAGTTGAGCTGAAATCACTCTGATCTGATGAGAGTTTCTCCAGCTCAAGTAGCTCCTGTTGTTCACAGAAGGGTCCTCTGGGGATGGAAGAGTGAGCACAGAAATGCTTTACCCTCCTTGTGCCATAGCCGCCTCGGAGCTTAGCCAGAGCTCTCCTTCCTCTTCTATTCAACCCTGTAACAAATGTCAACGTCTATATTTATTTTGTTGAAGTATAGTTGATTTACAATGTTAATGTCTGCTGTGCAGCAAAGCGATTCCATTATATATATTTTTCATATTATTTTCCATATTTCATATTTTCCAATTTTTCATATGATTTGTCACAAGATACTGAATATAGTTCCCTGTGCTATAGTAGGACCTTGTTGTTCCATCAATATAGTAGTATAATGGTTTGCATCTCCTAATCCCCAACTCCCAGTCCTCTGTCCCGCCGTCCCCCCCCCCTTGGCAACCACAATTCTGTTCTCTATATCTGTGAGTTCTATTTGTACATATGTTCATTTGTGTTACATTTTCGATTCCACATATAAGTGATATTGATTATGTATTTGTCTTTCTGACTTAAGTCACTTAGTATGATAATCTAGGTCTATCCACTTGCTGCAAGGGGCATTATTTCATTCTTTTTAATGATCGAGTGATATTCCTTTGCATGTCAGTACCATGTCTTCTTTATCCATTCATCTGTCAGTGGACATTGAGGTTGTTTTGGCTATTGTAAATAGTGCTACCATGAACATAGAGGTGCGTGTATCTTTCTGAATTATGGTTTCTCTGGGCATATCCTCAGAAACATCCACAATATGTGCACTGATCTCTGCATCATATCAGGCTACAGTTTCCTCTAACAGTGCGCCACAACTACACTGAGGGTTTTCCCCAAATTTGTGGCTGTTCTTCAGTTGCTAAGTCATGTCCAACTGTTTGCGACTCCATGGACTGCAGCACACCAGGCTCCTCTGTCCTTCACTATCTCCCATTGTTTGCTTAAATTCATGTGCATTGAGTCAATGATGCTATCTAACCATCTCATCCTTTGTCACCCCTTCTCCTTTTGCCCTCAGTCTTTCCCAGCATCAAGGTCTTTTCCAATGAGGTGGCTCTTCGCATCAGGTGGCCAAAGTATTGGAGCGTCAACATCAGTCCTTCCAGTAAATATTCAGGGTTGATTTCCTGTAGGATTGACTAGTTCCCCCCAAATTAGGCAACACTAAGTTACTTACCACTCCTACCCTGCCTCTTAATTCATTCTTCAAAGCACATAAACTTCCCACACGTAGTTGCTGGCTGAAAGCCAACTTGGTACAGACAGGCTAGCTGTTTATTCCTGGGGCCAAAGCAGTCCACTCCAGTATTTTTGCCTGGCGAATTCCATGGACAGAGAAGCCTGGCTCCAGTATTCTTGTCTGGAGAATTCCAGGGACAGAGAAGCCTGGTAGGCTATAGTTCGTGGGGTCGCAAAGAGTCGGCCACGACTAAGTGACTAACACACAGACACACACAAACTCTATAGGCGAGTAAATATTTGGATGCCTGATGTTAAATGTGTAGATGTTTATTACACCCTCAGTTCCCCTCGTTAGCTTTTAATCATGACATTACCTCATTTGAGTGTTACTCTTAGATTTCAGAACACCCAAGTTCTTTTCTAAAACTTCCTGTTTACTTCACTACATTCACTTAGAATTTTTGCCTCCAGCTTCTGACTGTACCTTGCCCTTTTGAGTTTAAGATAAATCATGTGTCACTTCTCCAGCCCTAATCTGCAATATCCCTTTATGAAAATGTTAGTGTCAAACCCGAAGTTCTGATAGCTTTGGAACAACAATCAACCTTGTGTACGTGTACGTTCATATGTGTGTGTGTGTGTGTGTGTGTGTGTGTGTGTGTGTGGAGCCTGTAACTTGTGTGGCTAACCCAGGCAAGCTGTTTTCCAGTTTATTGTATTGACTTTCTCTGCTTAATTATTAGCCCTATGCTATTCCACACCCCCATGAATTCTCCCTTTTCTACAGCATCCAACCTAATAGGATATCTCATTCAAGTCCAAACATTTAACTACTCCTTCGCCTGGGAAAATGAGAACCAGCTTGCAACTTTGCCTTGTTCTTGCCCTGGTCCAGTATGGAGGACTTGAACTAATAAGTAGCCAAAGAAACTGGACATGACCTCAGGTTCTACGAGAGTCCAGCCATTCGGTACAGCAACATTAAGCCACTGAATTATACATCCAGAATTTAGGGGATAATTATGTTTAACTAGAAATACCAATCGTCTGCACTAAAGGCAGGCACAAAGGATCAGGAGTCATCATTTCCCTCTTTTTAATTTATAGAAAGGAGATTTGGTCATCTGTCAGTTAAGGGTGTTCAAGGACAGCCAGATCTGAACCTTCGTGATTTTGAAAAAGTCGAATTCTGAAATAACTTTCCTGTTCCCAAGGGATTCTGCATGCACGATGCTGGCAGTTTGCTGCTCTTGAGCAACCCTTGGGAATCGTTCTGTGATCTTCAGCACACAGGGGGATTATATTCAGAGCAGTCCAAAGATAGCTTGCCACTCTCTGTGCAGTCTGTTCTTCAAGCCAGTCCTCACTATTAATGTGTGCTGTGCTTCTTCCCAGAGCACAGTTTGAAAATTTAGAAGTATGTCTACAAGTCTGAATTTTCCCACTCCTATTCTTGGAGTTACTCCATTTCTTTGCATTTTGACCCAGATTGTGAATTTTCTTTTCATCTTCATTAAGTACTTTGGAATTTGCCCTTCTGTGGAAGGTAACTCATAGCTGCATATATTTCTACCAAACACTTCAAGAATTTTGAATTATTTTGTAAACTACATTTGGTGTATAGCATGGCCATCATTTTCATAGCTATGTAATATTCCACTTTGGTTGGAAATCTATTATTTATCTAAATAGTTCCTTATTATTTGGCATATAGATTATTTTCTGGATTTTGTTATTATATATAGGGTTGTTGGGAACATCTTTGTAATATAGGTTATGTCTTCTTTGTTTAATTATTTGTTTTGGATAAGTTCCCAGAAATTGAATACTGAGTCAAAGGATATAAATATTTTTATGACTTTGAGTATTTGCTGCCAGTGTCTCCTCCATAGAAAAATTCTACCAATTTACAATTCCATTGACAATATATGAGTGAGAACATTTGTCTTTTTAAACAAGTATTTGCAGTTTTAAAAATTCACTTCTCAACTCACTAAGCAGTGGCTAGCATCCATTTCCCACCTAAGTCCTTTGTTCATTTAATATCTTTAATACTCTCTTTCTGGGTGTTCCTGGGAGGAAGTACAAACCTAGACAAAGAAGTCCTCTGGTTTATTTAGATGTTCAGTGGCTTCCCTATCTTAGAAACATTGTCTGCTATAGAAACAAAAGCATAAGGAATTGCATGTAACTGAATAAACACATCATTTTTTTAATTTTTTATTTTATACTGGAGCATAATATACATGCATTGGTGGCTCAGAAGGTAAAGAATCACCTGCAGTGCCTGAGACCCGGGTTCAGTCCCTGGATTGAGAAGATTCTCCTGGAGAAGGAAGTGGAAACCCACTCCAGTATCCTTTCCTGCGGAACTCCATGGACAGAGGAGCCTGGTGGGCTACAGTTCACGGAGTCGCAAAGAGTCGGACACAACTGAGTGACCAGCACTCTCATCCTGCCGCTTTCTTTCTTTGATGGCTGATTTACAATGTTGTATAAGTTTTCAGATGCACAGCAGAGTGATTCAATTATTTGTTGCTGTTGTTTAGTCATTAAGCCGTGTCCAACTCTTTTGTGACCCCATACACTATAAGCCGCCAGGCTCCTCTGTCCATGGGATTTCCTAGGCAAGAGTAACCGGAGTGAATTGCCAACTCCTTCTCCAGGGGATCCTTCCAACCCAGAAAAGATCGAACCTTCATCTCCTGCATTGGCAGGTGGATTCTTTAACCACTGAGCCACCAGGGAAGCCCAACTGAGTTATACATATATCTGTGTTCATTCTTTCTCAGATTCTTTTCCAATATAGGTCATTACAAAATGCTGAGTAGAGTTCCCTGTGCTACACAGTAGGTCCTAATTGGTTATCAATCCTATATTACAGTAGTGTGCGTATGTTCATCTCTCCGCCCAACCTTTCCTCTTTGGTAACCATAAGTTTGTTTCCAACGTCTGTGACTATGTTTCTGAACAAACATAAATGTAAAGCCATTTTGTTTTCATTTTTCACTGATGACAAACACTGAATGCATTTTTTTACTTGAGGATTTCCTAGAAACCACCATATATGTGCCATCCAGTTTTGTTTTGGGTTTTTGTGTTGTTGTTGTTGTTGTTGTTGTTGTTTGCTTTTTTTGTTTGTTTAACCAAGGGAGTAAAAACGTGAAAATTTTCCTTTAGAATTAGTGACTTCCTGATTCTAACAGGACCTGGCTAAAGGACAGAACAGAGTCCTTTCAAAGTCTCTCATTTAACTTCTTGGGAAGAATGTGATGATGGTAACAGTGAATCTCCTCTCCTGAGCCACGTGAGAGTCCTTCTGGAGGGACAGAGAATCTTATTCTCAAGGAGGATGGCCATTTCTCACTCATAACATGGACAAGGTGTAAAATTAAGCCTCAGGTTAGTTTGGAATCTGACTACAGGCTTTCCTTTTTTGTTGTCAGTGTTGATGTCAGCTTTCTATTTTGAAAGAATTACAGATTCAAAAGAAGTTAGAAAGAAATGTACATGGACGGTCTATCCACCCTTCACAAAACTTCCCCCAGTGGTGACAGCTTGTATAACTACCATACCATATCACAGCCAGGAAACTGACATGGATACCATCCATAAAGCTTATGCAGATTTCACCAGTCTTATACACACTCATTGATGTCTATGCAAGTGTGTGTGTATGATTCTAGGCAATTTTATCACTTGTGTGCCTTCATGTAACTATTGTCACATTCAGTCCACAGAACTACTCCATCACTATGAACGCCCCCCTTCTGTCCCTTTATTTATTTATTTTAGGTCTCACCAAGTGGCATGTGGGATCTTAGTTCGCCAACCAAGGATCCACCCATACCAGCCTCACTGGCCGTGCAGGGAAGTCCCTATACCGTCGCTTTATAATCAAGCCCCCTCTCCCCACACCACCCCCCTCACCCTGCCACTACAAAACTTTTAAATACAAAGAAAATACTTCACTGGGGGAAGTAGCCATATCAATTTTTCTTTCTATTATAACACACTCATTACAACTCTCAAACTTCTATTAGGCTATTTTTCAATTGTGGTCAGTGGCAACCCACTCCAGTAATCTTGCCTGGAAAATCCCATGGACGGAGGAGCCTGGTGGGCTACAGTCCATGGGGTCTCGAAGAGTCAGACACAACTGAGTAACTTCACTTTCACTCTTCACTTTCATGCATTGGAGAAGGAAATGGCAACCCACTCCAGCGTTCTTGCCTGGAGAACCCCAGGGACGGGGAAGCCTGGTGGGCTGCCATCTATGGGGTCACAAAGAGCCGGACATGACTGAAGCGACTTAGCAGCAGCAGCAGCATACACCACATAAGATTTATCCCTTTAACTATTTTAAGTGTATAGTTCAGTGGCACTAAGTATATTCACAATGCTGGGTGAGCATCACCAGCACTCATTTCCAGAAAATTTTCATCATCCCAAACAGAAACTCTGTAAATAAACAGTAACTCTCTCTCTATGCTTCCTCCCTCCAGCTCCTGATAACCTCTATTCTGCTTCCTGTCCCTATAAATTTGCCTGTTCTGAACATTTGCTATAAATGGAATCATACAATATTTGGCTTATATCACTTTGCAAAATGTTTTCAAGTTCCATTCATTTTAAAGCATGTGTCAGACATTTTAAAGGGATTATTTTATTGGAAAAATATCTGATAGGCTGATAAACACACCTTCCCGTGTGTTCTGTTTTTTTCTTTTTAACAGAAATTTTCCAAAGCTGTGTGATGTTGTGTAAATCACTTCATCTTCCTGAGCCTTTATTTCTTTTTAAAAAAAAATCGTTTTCTTTATTTTTGGCTGTGCTGCATCTTCGTTGCTGCAAGGGCTTTTTCTCTAGCTGCAGCGAGTCAGGGCCCCTTTCCAGTTGCAGTGCTCTGGCTTCTCACTGCAGAGCACAGTCTAGATGTGCCAGTTTTCAGTAGCTGCAGCCGAGTGGGCTCAGTAGTTCGGTTCCCAGGGGAGCGCAGACTCCACAGTTGTGGCTCGGGCTTAGTCGCTCCGTGGCTTGTGGAAGCTTCCTGCATCAGGGGTTGAATTCATGTCTCCTGCACTGGCAAGTGGATCC
Organism: Nanger dama; assembly: GCA_917880005.1. Lineage (NCBI taxonomy): Eukaryota > Metazoa > Chordata > Mammalia > Artiodactyla > Bovidae > Nanger > Nanger dama. Next base: position 2,617,206 of record CAKJTW010000113.1, on the reverse strand, counting down.
TTCACCACTGAGCCACCAGGGCTGCCCAGGCTTCATTTCTTTCAGAGTAACAGTAAGTGGCATATTTTATAGCTCAATGGCAAGTGTGCAAAAATAAGATTGCCACCTGGTTGTGGAAGCTGCGGCTGAAGAACCAGGAGAAAAAGAGAGGGCACAAACAAGTTCCAACTAAAGCCCCACGCGAAAGATCAGGTAGCTCATGAGAGAGAGATGGCCATTCCCTAGAGCTCCATCATTATGCGAAGCTCCTTTCATTTCGAGTCTATTTTAAGTGAGTCTCTTCCTTTCAACCACAGGAGGTAACTAAAAGCAGTTGAGAAGTAGGTTGAAATGTCCTTTATAGACACAAGTTTGCCAAAGGAAACAAATGGAAGAAATGAAAATTTGTGTTTCCTTTCTAGGACTTCAACAAACATTAAAAACATCCCAAGTGAAAATGTTTCAAGAATAAGGTGAAAGACATTTCTGCTTCCAAAAAAAAAAACCTATACAGATGAAGCCAGACCCACAAAACCTGCTTCATTTGCATGCATGCAAGTTGTAAAGTAATTGTTTTACTCAAGGAAAGAGGGTTAAATGAGGGTACGTGGATTTTTTTCCCCCAACTTTAAACATTTTATTTTGTACTAGGATATTGCCGGTTAACAGTGTTGTGGTAATTTCGGGTGAATAGTAAAGGAACTCAGCCATACATATACATTTATCCATTCTTCCCGAACCCAACCCCCCACCCCCCAATCCAGGCTGACACATAACACTCAGCAGACTTCCATGTGCTATACAGCATGTCCTGGTTGGTTATCCACTTTAAATACAAAGGACACTTGGTTTTTTAAATAATAACAGCAGCAAACTGATTCGTGTATCTGGTGGGTTAACACTGTGTTGTATTCATATTCTTTTGAGCATATGTTTTCTGTTCATTGTCAGAATATAAAAATATCCAAAAGTTCCCTTTTTTTTTTTTTTGAATTGCAGGTGTAATTTACATCTAGATGAAAAAGCTTCTTAGCATAAGGAGACCCTCCCCAACGTGATGAATAACTTTTAACTCAGATCTGATTAACACACAGAAAAACTCAACCAAGAAAGGCCAAGACTTTAATTGGTTTTGTTGAATACCAGCTCCGCAGCTAAAACTCTTCAGTGACTCCTTTTAAATAAAACTGAACCAAAAGTACCCAAAGAAGCATTCGTAGCTTAAAAATGAATCTTCAAATCTGAATCCAAATAGGAATCAACTATTTTCATTGTTTTGGTTGAGTTCCTTTCCTTCCCTCCTCTCTGCATCTTTCTTGATTCTTCAAAGGAAGAACAAAGACTTTCCTGGTGGTCCAGGGGCTAAGACCCCAAGCTCCCAATGTGGGGGGCCCCAAGTTCCATCCCTTGTCAGGGAACCAGATCCTACCTGCCATGACTAAAGGTTCCACATGCCGCCACTAAGACCAGGTGCAGCCAAATAAATACTGGGCTTTCCCGGTGGCCCAGTGGTTAAGAATCCACCTTGCAATGCAAAGGATACTGGTTCCATTCCTGATCCAGGAAGATCCCACATGCCGAGGGGCAACTAAGCCTGCACTCTGGAGCCCGCGAGCCACAACTACTGAAGCCCAAGCACCTAGAGCCAGTGCCCCACAGCAAGAGAAGCCGCGGCAGTGAGTGGCCCGAGCGCTGCACCTAGAGAAAGCCCTTGCACAGCACTGAAGACCCAGCATAGCCAAATATATATATATATATATATTTTTTTTTTTTTTTTTTTTTTAAGAAAACCAAGGAAGGTGTGTTAAAAAGTAGACTGTCTCGCTGTCTTCTGAGTGGACAATCTTAGAGTCTTTCTTCCCAGTGAAAGCACTGAAACCTGTAAAGGGACCCCTAAGATTCCGTATGGTATTCTCTTCTCTCCCATTCCAAGGCATTTGCTATTTTACTTTCCTCTCCAGCCCACACATCTGACTTATTCATGACCGATACACATAATGGTTCTCTAATCCTAGTCCCACCTGCTGTAATGCTGGCCACTAGGTCTCCAAGACCTTCCCTCAAACCCATCTCCTCACCCCCAAACCCCCAAGACAATGGAAACCACCACCCTTGTCTAAACGCTAGCAGATAAAGATGTCTCTCTGACATCCCAAACTCTTAAAACATTTTCCTATTGAACCACGGTCACTAGGGTTTTGAACACTAACATGAAAGTGATATTGATGGTCCTTCAGCTGCACTGAGATTGGCCTGGTTTCCCTAAAGAGCATGAGGAAATTTGGACCAAATTCTGAACAACCAACCCTCAAAGTTGTAATTGTTTTGTAAAGTAGTAATTTTTCCTTTGGGAACACAGCTCTTCCAGAGTTTGGGGATTCCTTGTGTATATGCATATTTGCAACAACATTTATAAACACTGCTGCTGCTGCTGAGTCACTTCAGTCGTGTCCGACTCTGTGCAGCCCCATAGATGGCAGCCCATCAGGCTCCACCATTCCTGGGATTCTCCAGGCAAGAACACTGGAGTGGGTTGCCATTTCCTTCTCCAATGCATGAAAGTGAAAAGTGAAAATGAAGTCGCTCAGTTGTGCCAGACTCTTAGCGACCCCATGGACTGCAGCCTACCAGGCTCCTCCATCCATGGGATTTTCCCAGGCAAGAGTGCTGGAGTGGGGTGCCATTGCCTTCGATGTAATTCAGGGAAGAAATCATCTACTGTTTGAGATAATAATTTAATTTTACAGGAATTTAATCTCATTTAATTCCATAAAAATAATTTCCTGGTATGAAAACACTATGTAAACAGCAAAATTCTAAGCCATTTTATCTCCAGTTATTGAAATTTAGATGACAAAAGAAAAAGATCTAGTTATACCTAACATTTGCCATGAAAATAGCCCCCAAAATAATGTTTGGCAGAAAAATGGAAATGTTTATGTCAAGAGCACCAACTCTCTTGCTTCTTTGCTATCGACTTCATTACTTCATTTGTCATTAAGACAATTCATTACTTCACTTGTCACTAAGACAAAACTTAAGCAATTTATAAATCTATCTTTATACCAAAAAAGGTCAAATAAAGGTTGAGTAGAATGATGAAATTGGGACTTCCCTGGCAGTTCAGTAGTTAAGACTTTGTGCTCCCAATTCAGGGGGCCTGAGTTTGACCCCCCGATTGGGAAACTAAGATCCTATGTACTGCACCATGTGACACCCCCAAAAATAATAATTTTAAAAATGAAATTATTTTGGAGGGCTGGTTGAGAAGGAGGGTTTTGTTGCATCATCTCTAATTGCATCACATTGCTTTTCTTTAATCCACACTTATACTTACTCGTGGAACATGGGCATGGAGGGGAACAATTCCCAGACAGCTGAACAGGGCCCTAGTCCAAACCCACTTGGCCTTTCCCTTAGCAGCAGTTCTACAAAGAAGTTCATCAGTACTGCCCCCAGGCTGCCCGATTTGCCAGACCAAATACAGATTAGGGGTAGAAAAGGTTTCAGTCAGTTCAGTCCAGTTGTTCAGTCGTGTCTGACGCTTTGCGACCCCAGGAACTGCAGCACGCCAGGCTTCCCTGTCCATCACCCACTCCCGCAGTTTACTCAAACTCATGTCCATCGAGTCAATGATGCCGTCCAGCCATCTCATCCTCTGTCGTCCCCTTCTCCTCCCACCTTCAATCTTTCCCAGCATCAGGGTCTTTTCAAATGAGTCAGTTCTTCACATCAGCTGACCAAAGTATAGGAGCTTCAGCTTCAGCATCAGTCCTTCCAATGAATATTCAGGACTGATTTCCTTTAGGATGGACTGTTTGATCTCCTTGCAGTCCAAGAGACTCTCAAGAATCTTCTCCAACACCACAGTTCCAAAGGTTTAAGCAGCCTCAAACCTCTCAGCCCTACCCCCTCAATATATTGGCACAGACTATTAAGTCAACCTCTTCCTAGGCTGACCTGAGGGCTTTATCTTTGCTTGCATCCCCTTCCAGCCCTCCCTGTGAACTGGATCACAGAGCCGGTCTCTTTGGTCCTCATTGTGATCCTGATATAATTTATTCTATAATCTAATACAGTCTTTCATCCTTTTCCTCCCTTTTCGTTCCTTCTCTCCTTTTACAGTGCTGTTATGTAGCAGACACTAGGAGAGCACAGGGGACACAAAGGGGAGCAAAAATAAATCTGATCTCTCACCTTACAGTTTAGTGGAAAAGTTATATAGTGCTTACAATTCACACAAATAAATGTGTCATTGCTACTCAACACAGGGTCAGTGAAGGAAAGTTACATCATTCTAGAAGAGCAGAGAATTCAGGAAAGAGGACTGAGATGTGGAGACGGAGATGTGAAAGGTGAGTGGCAGTTATTTGATTTACGAGGAGCTAAAAGCATTCCCAGCAAAAGAAAGAGTATGTACAAAGCCCCTGAGGTGAGAGGGCATGCCTGCATGCGTGCTCAACCCTGTTCAACTCTTTGCAACCCTGTGGTCTGTAGCCCACCAGGCTCCTCTGTCCCATGAGACTTTCCAGGCAAGAATACTGGAGTGGGTTGCCCTGTCCTCCTCCAGGGGATCTTCCTGACCCCGGGACCCAACCCATGTCTCCCACATCTCCTGCATTGTCAGGCAGATTCTTTACCACTCAGCTGCCAGGGAACCTCAGGAGAGGGCATAGCCTGTTCCAAAACAACGTAGCTTGAGTCAGAGAACAAGGGACATTTGATGAGAGGTGATGCCCAGAGTCAGATCTTACAAAGTCCTTGTGGGTAGGGTTGCCAGATTTAGCAAATAAAAATACAGGATGCCAGGTTGAATTTAATTTCATATAAGCAATGAATAATTACATGGGATATATTTACACTAAAAATCATGTGTTATCCGAAATTCAAATTTAACTGGGCACGTTGTGTCTTATATGGCAGCCCTACTTGTGGGTCAGGTAAGGATTTGATCTGGTTCATCCTGAGACCAAGGTATTAAAATATTAAAGGATGTTAAGCAGGGAGTGGCATAAAGTAAAGTAAATGTCGCTCAGTCGTGTCCGACTCTTTGTGACCCCATGGACTGTGGCCTACCAGGTTCCTCCGTCCATGGGATTTTCCAGGCAAGAATACTGGAGTGGGTTGCCATTTCCTTCTCCAGGAGATCTTCCCAACCCAGGGATCAAACCCAGGTCTCCCGCGTTATAGGCAGTGGCTTTACCGTCTGAGCCACTGGGAAAGTCTGTATAGGGAGTGGCATAATCGGGTTCAAATTTTGAATAGATCATACTGGCTACAGATTGGAAGGGGGTAAGTAGAGCAGCAGGTGACAAACAAGCAGTTAGAGGCCAAGTAGAGGGATTTGGACTTGGGTGGTGGTGGGGGAGAGAGGTGGGCAATTGGAGGAATTTTTTTAAATTTCAAATGTGGTCATTATTTTGTTATTGTTTTTAAAATATGCGTTTATTTATTTGGCCGTGCCATGTCTTAGTTGCCGAATGCAGGATCTTTAGTTTTGACGTATGGAATCTAGTTCCCTGACCAAGGATCAAACCTGGGGCTCTGTACTGGGAGGGCAAAGCTTTAGCCACTAGACCACCCTGAAGTGATTTTGAGAAGATAAAGTCAGTAGCACATGGGATCTACTCAGGTCCCAATGCTTTAGACACCTTCCAAGTGCCAATGAGGCCCAAATCCACATCTCCAACCTGAGCATCTGCCAGGAATTCCAGGCTCAGATGGGCTACCAACTTATTTGGCATCTCCTACTGAACACAGTCAAAACAGAACTCTGGCTCTGCCTCCCCAAACCACTCCCTGTGAAACCATCTCCCCTGCCCACCCTCCCCCATGTCAGTAAAGAACACCCCAATTCACCTGGTCCTTCAAGGCAAACACGCCCTTAATTCCTCTCTTCCTCTCACTCAATCCATCTTCCATCCTGTTGACTCTACCCATTAAATCCCACTCTGAACTGGTCCATTTTTTTCTATCTCCACTGTTATCACCAACCACAAACCACCATCTATTGCATCTAGAAGACAGCCAGAGCCTCAAAACTGCTATTTCTCTTTTACTTTTATTCACCTCTAAACCATTCTCCTCTTGGGAGCAAGGATGATCTTTTCAAAACAGAAATCAGACCTTAGGTTAAAACCCTTCAGTGACTTCTTATTACCTTTAGAATATACCAACTCCTCATCTAGCCTACAGAGAGCCCTACAAGATCAAAGGTCCCTGCCTTTCTCAGCCTCATCTTCTTTCATCCTTTCCCTCACCTGACCCCTTCTTGTCTATCAAATCTCACTGGAAAGATCTCATCTTTAGAGAGACTTAAAAAAATCATTTGGCTGTGTCAGGGGTTGGTTGTGGCACATGGGCTCTGTAGTTAAGGAGAGTGGGCTTAGTTGCCCTGTGGCAGTTCCCTGGCCAGGGATTGACCTGTGTCCTCTGCATTGCAAGGTGGATCTTAACCCCTGGCACACCAGGGAAGTCCTTGGAGACGTCTCGTCTTTCAGGGGACTTTTCTTGAGCAGCTTGTCTCCTATCACTAGATTGTGAGCTTTCTGAAAATAGGAACTTCCCCTATCTCCTTCACAGCAAAATACACAGTTCCTGGGCCCGCATCAGACTTCCCAGGTGGCTCAGTGGGTAAAGAATCCACCTGCAATGCAGGAGACGCTGGAGACACAGGTTCGATCTCTGGGTCAATCCTCTAGAAGAGGGCATGGCAACCCACTCCAGTATTCTTGCCTGGAGAATCCCATGGATGGAGGAGCTCGGCGGGCTACAGTCCACAGGGCTGCAGAGTTGGACACAGCTGAAACGACTGAGCAGGCAGGCACTCAGGCCCTCATCAGTACGTGGGAAATAAATAAATGCATTGGAGCAGTTTGGATCTTCGAGATTAGGGATAAAACATATCAGTGGTATCCAGCCAGATCTGAAGCTCTGTCCTGCTCCTGCTTCACCCTCATCCCCACCCCAGTGCATGGAAACTACTTCCAGTGACCAGACCTTTCTTGGACTGTTTATTCATTACCTGCCAGTTCTCCCCTTTTGCAGAGCTCTGGTCACTGGTCAGGGCTTCTCAGACTTCAGCTTGGACCCCTGGCAATGACAAGTTGCCCAAACTCTTCCTGAAGATTGCTGGGCTCACCTATCTGAAACCCCTCAACCCAGGTTGCTGGGGTCCAGCCCCGGTGGATCCAGGGTGATTCGAAGGTGGGGGCGGAGTAGGCGTCCTAGGAAAAACTTAATTAATTACAGGTAGAGAGGGACTAGGAATTTAGCAGAGAAAAAGAGGCCAAATAACTTGGTTAACACAGGGTACCAATCACCACCTACGAAGGCCGCAGGAGAGGAGGCACTGAGGCCCCTGGTCCGATCTTAGAAGCCCAGGCAAAATTAATAGGCTTGGTGAGTCCTATGCACCAGATGGGAATTCAGCCAGAAAATAGTAAGAGAGAGAGAAAGGGGCTGAATAACTTGGCTTACGTGGGGTACCAATAAAATTCCGGACAAGGAATTTGCACCATCTGAATGGCGGGCACCCATGCTCCAGATGGGAATTCAGCCAGAAAATTGGGGAGCAGAAAGGAATGACATGAGGGAATCAGTCTTTCCGGAACTGATCCAATTTCTTTATTTTTGGGTTTGCTTATATACCTTTTGTTACATATAGGGATGAACACAGAGTCAGCAGTCCTGACCTTATCAAAATCAGGTGCTTTACATAAAAAAATCTTAGGGGCTTTACATCATCTTCAAGCCATTTCTGCCTGCTGACATTTACAACCCTTTCTTTCTGATAACCAGAAAACTTATTTTTTCCAAGGGTGTTTTTCCTTAAACCAAGCACCAGCCTCCAAATAAAGTCACATTCCTATAGGGTGAGGGTGTAGTGAGTTACAATCAAGAAAAGAATTTATTTAACCCAAGGTTAACATGATTAATCTTAAAGGTTAATACTTATTTCTCCTATATGCTTAAAGGTTAAGACTTATTTTTCCTATAGGTTAATACTTATTTCTCCTATATGACTTATTTCTCCTGTAGGTTAATACTTATTTCTCTTATATGCTTAAAGGTTAATACTTATTTCTACTATATGCTAGTTATATTTATTATAAGGGCAGGGAATATGGAGATTTTAGCAGCAAACATCAGTCCAACAAATGAAAATCCTTTCACCAATGTTCCTCTTAAGATCTACTTAGTCTTAAGATAGTGACAAAGTTACATTTTTACATAGCAAGGACACAGTGATTTATAATAAAGTACAGTGATCTATTACAAGAGAGAAAATTCATTAACTCAAAAAGTCTAATATTGCTAACATCAAAAACTACTATATTTCCTTTTCTATATTCCAAATACATTGATTAATATATTCCCAGGTACCTAAAGGATATGGAGGCCTGGCGGCAATCATTGACTCAACAACAAGAAAAGGTCCCATGTTAATTAAGATTCTCAGAATACTCCAAAACTCTCTGTGCTGTTTATGGTTGAGAGGTAGTAAACCATCATGTGTCCGAAGAGAGGTTTAACCTGAGACGCCCTTGTCCCACCTAGGGCAGGAAATTAGCAGCAATTATTGACACAACAAATGAAAAAACCCTTTATCAATATAATTCTCGACCAACCCACTATACTAAGAATTTCTAACTTCTCAGAAGAATTTGCCTTTAGTAAGTCAAAAAATCTCATGCCTCTCAAGGTTGGAGGGCTGTTGTGGCCGGAGGAACCTATACAGGCAGGCTAGATAACCTTCAGAGGAGTCCCGTAAGTTGAAACACTCTAGTCACACCCAGGAATTTTTACTGCCTTGGAGCTGCACATTTACTCCTTCTCGGAGAGAAACGGTTATGGGGGAGAACCCCCTGTAGGTGAGAGTACAAGACAGACTCTGGTTTCGGGGTTAGATGCTCGGGAGCAGGGGAATTTCCTGAGGCTTCGTCACGCCTTGCGCATACCGAAGCCCCCTTCCTCATGACCTTTGCCAAGGGCGGAGTTCCTCACACTGGTTCCCAACACCAGGTCTTCTCTCCCACTTCCCTATCCTGTTACAATTAAATCACAAGTACTGGCTTGACCCCAAATTCCAAACACACCCATTGGGAGTTTGGCATTCACAGGGAGGGCACTAGCATGAAATTGAAATGTACACAGATTATGACAAAAGAGATTAGATTCTTCCTTTATCTCTGATATTTGCTGTGGGAAACATCTTCAGAGGTGCCTGCCTGAGTGCCAGTCATATTGTCCAGTTCACATCTGTGGTCTTGCAAAGGCAGTCTGCGATTCTAAACTGGAAAACAGATCTCAGGATATCTTAGATATTGATTTAAGAACCATTACAGCTTCCATATAACATTGGAGATTTGGTAGAATATATCTATTACCGTCTATCCTGCTCCCAGAATGGCACTTCTAGAAATGTTCCTTTGGCAAAGCACTTACTATATCCCACTCATGCAATGCACAAGTCATCAACTGTCAACCTTCCATGAAAAATCTATAACGGGTAACATCCTCCCTTTTGAATATGGGCAGGCATCCCTACTGTATAATTAGACTTATTCATTGTATATTTATCACCTAATTCTATTCTAGGAATCAAATGTGAGAGGCAATATTTTCCCCCAGCCTTCATAGCTAGGCAGCCAAGCAGTATAAACATGACAAGCAATCCAGACAGAACGAACATCCACAGCTCACATAAAAATGTACAGGGTCACAGCTGCCTTTGAAGACCAACTCTTAAACATCTCTAACCAGAGGTGGATAGCCTGCCTTGTTCTTGCTCATTGACTTTGATTGATTCATCTTGGAAGAGGAACACTTTGACCCGTTCTTATCTTAAGCTAGGTTGCAAAAGACTCCTAGTTCATTCATTATAGCTGGTGTCCTTCCAAAAGGACCATGATCTCCTTTAACTGCTTACCAAACTTGGACTCAAATTCACGGACAAACATGCCAGGGCAGTTCCGGGTTTCTCCATCTGTTAAGTCTTTATCCTAATGGGTCAGGTGCACATCCCATTTATTACAACAGCTTGCCATGTAAGTGTGATTTATTCAACAAACATATATGAAACTCTTTATATGGATCAGACACAACTGCTGGTGCCATGAATACAAAGATGTAAAGTGATTCATTTCAATCGAATGGCACATTTTTATCGATTGTCTGCAAAGTGCTAGGAAATGGGGATGCATGAGGAAATAGGACAGGCAGGGCCCCTCTACCCTCAAGAAACTTATGATACAGTGGGAAAGCTTAGGTGAGTGAGCAAACAAATAGATAAAACAGGTCAGTTCAGTTTAGGTGCTCAGTCCTGTCCGACTCTGCCACCCCATGGGCTGCAGCACACTAGGCTTCCCTGTCCATCAGCAGCTCCCAGGGCTTGCTCAAACTCATGGCCATCGAGTTGATGATGCCATCCAACCATCTCATCCTCGGTCGTCCCCTTCTCCTCCCACCTTCAATCTTTCCCAGCATCAGGATCTTTTCCAAGGAGTCAGTTCTTCATATCAGGTGGCCAAAGTATAGGAGCTTCAGCTTCAGCATCAGTCCTTCCAATGAATATTCAGGACTGATTTCCTTTCAGATGGACTTGTTTGATCTCCTTGTAGTCCAAGGGACTCTCAACAGTCTTCTCCAACACCACAAATTACAAAAATAGGTAAAAACTGTGATATAAAAGGAAACAGATAAACTGAATTGTGGGGGGTGGAGGATGGACAATTCAGCCCAATGATATCTATCCAAACAAAAAAAAAGAAAGAAACAAAGAAAATTTAAAAATCTATCTCCAGGCTACCCAGGTGTCAATAGGGATAAAGAATCCATCTGCAATGCAGGAGACCCAGGAGACATGCGTTTGATCCCTGTGTCAGCAAGATCCCCTGGAGGAGGCCATGGCAACTCACTCCAGTGTTTATGCCAGGAGAATCCCATGGACAGTGGAGCCAGGCAGACGACAGTCCATAGGATTGCAAAGAGTTGGACATGACTAAAGCAAGTTAGCCCTTCTCCAGTCTCATCATCATTTCTAGGGCTAAAATGAGTCAGAAGTTGTTCCAGTTCTTAGCATCTGTAAGAGTTCAGTAGCCTTCCTATTTCAGCTGTTCTGATACTTGTCCTAAGATCTCCTGGGCATCAGGAAGGTGGGGCATTTTTTACTTCCAAGGTGAAAGCCCTCCCATATTTTCTTCTTATTTTGACTCCCTCAGGGTCTTTACACCCATTTCAGACTCCAGAACTCAGGAAAGGTTGCTCCATGGCTCTTTTCTTGAATCAGGAACTTTGATCTCACTCTTCCCAGGCAGGTAAACTTGATCACTATGCTTGGTCCTCAAGTACAAGTCAAGGTATAAATAACCCTTGGAAGTCCTGAGGCCCTTTCAGGGAGTTCAGGAAGACAAACTGTCCACATGTTATTTTCCTTTGGCTGGGACATTATGGAGCTCTTTTGATGTCATATGACTCATGATTCCATGATGGACTGAATACAGAAGCAGATATGAGCATCCAGTTATCTTTTATTAAAGTGAAAGTGTAGTCACTCAGTCGTGTCCAACTCTTTGTGACCCCATGCACTGTAGCCCACCAGGCTCCTCTGTCCATGGAATTTTCCAGGAAAGAGTACTGGAGTGGGTTCCCATTTCCTTCTCCAGGGGATCTACCCAAGCCAGGAATCAAACTCTGGTCTCCCACATTGCAGGCAGACACTTTACCACCTGAGCCACCAGGGAAGCCCATCTTTTATTAAGCCAGACATTAAAGAGATTTGCAAAAGGCTAAAACAATGTCCCTCTTCTCACTAAATTGTTTTTTCAAATTATTTTTTCATAAAAATATTACTTATGTTAACATGTAATAAGTTTATTATTATTTACCTGGTGGCTCAGATGGTAAAGAATCTGCCTGCAATTCAGGAGACCTGAGTTCAATCCCTGGGTTGGGAAGATCCCCTGGAGAAGGGAACAGCTACCCACTCCAGTATTCTGGCCTGGAGAATTCCGTGGACTGTATAGTCCATGGGGTCACCAAGAGTTGGACACGACTGAATGACTTTCACACACACAAAAACGAATACATATTTCACAATTCCTCACCTTTAACTTCTAATATAGTGAATATCAATATATATACCCCATAAAATAGAAGTTTTTTTTAATCCTCAGTCATTTCTAGGAGTGTCGAGGGAATGCTGAAATCACAAAGTTTGAGAATCCCTGTTTTAAAGCCTTGAAACTGAAGATGAGGGAAAACACAAATACAAAAGAATGAGTAAACTTGAGCTCTTAATTCAGTAGTCCCACAAATATTCATGGGACAGGCGCTATGCCAGACACTAGTGACAGATCTAGAATCCCTTCAAAGAAATAAATATAATGGTGGCGATATATAAGTCACTGGGACATCCCAGTTCTGAAAGTTTCAATCACACTGGTGTCCTAATCAGACATTTAATCCAGTCTCGGAGGGTCAGAGAAAACTTCCTGGAGGAGGAGGTGTCTAGGCTGGCATCTCAAACATGGGTAGTAGGTACAAAACACAGTTCAGTAGAGAGACTGATTTTGTTGTTTTTGTTTAGTAGCTAAGTCGTGTCCAACTCTTTTGAGATACACTGGAGTGGGTTACCATTTCTTTCTCCAGGGGATCTTCCCAACCCAGGGATCAAACCTGAGTCTCCTACTTGTGAGGCAGATTTTTTACCACTAAGCCACCAAGGAAGCTGAGAGAGGCTATGAGGAAAAGATAGGTTTCAGAGAGGCCAGGATATCTATGCTGAATTTACTGTATTGCTTTTCCAAATAACAAAGAGGCCACAAATTCAATGTCAACAACATTAGCCATTTTGAAACATAAAAGACCTATTGATCTTATTAAGAATTTACACCCTGGTGAAGGAAATGGCAACCCACTCCAGTATTCTTGCCTTGGGAATTCCATGGACAGAAGAGCCTGGCAGGCCTTCTCATCCTCTGTTGCCTCCTTCACCTTAAAAATTTTGTTTTTACAATAAGAAATTCCCTGCTGGTCCAGTGGTTACGATTCCCAATGCAGGGGACATGCGTTTGATCCCGGGTTGGGGAACTAAGACCGCCCATGCTTCATGGCTCAACAGTTCAGTTCAGTCGCTCAGCCATGTCTGACTCTTTGAGACTCCATGGACTGCAGCACACCAGACCTCCCTGTCCATCACTAACTCCCAGAGTTTACTGAAACTCATGTCCATTGAGTCGGTGATGGCATCCAACCATCTCATCCTCTGTCATTCCCTTCTCTTCCCATTTTCAATCTTTCCCAGCATCAGAGTCTTTTCAAATGAGTCAGTTCTTCACATCAGGTGGCCAAAATATTGGAGTTTCAGCTTCAGCATTAGTCCTTCCAATTGATATTCGGCACTGATTTCCTTTAGGATGGACTGGTTGGATCTTCTTGCAGTCCAAGGGACACTCAAGAGTCTTCTCCAACACCACAGTTCAAAAGCATCAATTCTTCTGCACTCAGCTTTCTTAACAGTCCAACTCTTACATCCACACGACTACTGGAAAAACCATAGCTTTGACTAGATGGACTTTTGTTGGCAAAGTAATGTCTCTGCTTTTAATATGCTGTCTAGGTTGGTCATACTTTCCTTCCAAAAAGCAAATGTCTTTTAATTTCATGGCTGCAGTCACTATCTGCAGTGATTTTGGAGCCCAAGAAAATAAAGCCTGTCACTGTTTCCCTATCTATTTGCCATGAAGTGATTGGATTGGATGCCATGATCTTAGTTTTCTGAATGTTAAGTTTTAAGCCAATTTTTTTCTCTCCTCTTTCACTTTCATCAAAAGGCTCTTTAGTTCTTCTTCGCTTTTTGCCATAAGGGTGGTGTCATCTGCATAGGTAAGGTAAGGTGAAGTCGCTCAGTCATGTCCAACTCTTTGGGACCCCGTGGACTGTAACCTACTAGGCTTCTCCGTCCATGGGATTCTCCAGGCAAGAATACTGGAGTGGATTGCCATTTCCTTCTCCAGGGGATCTTCCCAACCCAGGTATCGAACCCAGGTCTCCTGCAGTGGAGGCAGACGCTTTAACCTCTGAGCCACCAGAGAAGCCCATCATCTGCATATCTGAGGTTATTGATATTTCTCCCGGCAGAGAACATCATGAGAAACACTGGACTGGAAGAAGCACAAGCTGGAATGAAGATTGCTGGGAGACATATCAACAACCGTCATCTGCATATCTGAGGTTACTGATATTTCTCCCAGCAATCTTCATTCTAGCTGTGCTTCTTCCAGCCCAGCGTTTTTCATGATGTACTCTGCATAGAAGTTAAATAAGCAGGGTGACAGTATACAGCCTTGACGTACTCCTTTCCTGATTTGTAACCAGTCTGTTGTCCCATGTCTTGTTCTAACTGTTGCTTCTTAACCTGCATACAGATTTGACAGGAGGCAGGTCAGGTGGTCTCTTTAAGAATTTTCCTGTTGTGATCCACACAGTCAAAGACTTTGACATAGTCAATAAAGCAGAAGTAGATGTTTTTCTGGAGCTCTCTTGCTTTTTCGATGAGCCAGTGGATGTTGGCAATTTGATCTCTGGTTCCTCTGCCTTTTCTAAATCCAGCTTGAACATCTGGAAGTTCATGGTTCACGTACTGTTGAAGCCTGGCTTGGAGAATTTTGAGCATTATGTTGCTAGCATGTGAGATGAGTGCGATTGTGTTGTAGTTTGAACATTCTTTCTTTGGGATTGGAATGAAAACTGACCTTTTCCAGTCCTGTGGCCACTGCTGAGTTTTCCAGATTTGCTGGCATATTGAGTGCAGCACTTTCACAGCATCATCTTTTAGGATTTAAAATAGCTCTACTGGAATTCTATCACCTCCACTAGCTTTGTTCATAGTGATGCTAAGACCCACTTGACTTCGCATTGCAGGATATCTGGCTTTAGGTAAGTGATCACACCATCATAGTTATCTGGTCATGAAGTTCTTATCTGTACAGTTCTTCTGTGTATTCTTGCCACCTCTTCTTAGTATCTTCTTCTTCTGTTAGGTCCATACCATTTCTGTCCTTTATCGAACCCATCTTTGCATGAAATATTCCCTTGGTATCTCTGATTTTCTTGAAGAGAGCTCTAGTCTTTCCCATTCTATTGTTTTCCTCTATTTCTTTGCAGTGATCCCTGAGGAAGGCTTTCTTATCTCTTCTTGCTCTTCTTTGGAACTCTGCATTCAAATGGGTATATCTTTCCTTTTCTCCTTTGCCTTTCACTTCTCTTCACAGCTATCTGTAAGGTCTCCTCAGACAACCATTTTGCCTTTTTGCAATTCTTTTTCTTGGGGGTGGTCTTGATCCCTGCCTCCTATATAATGTCAGGAACCTCGGTCCATAGTTCTTCAGGCACTCTATCAGATCTAATCCCTTGAATCTATTTCTCACTTCCACTGTATAATCGTAAGGGATTTGATTTAGGTCATACCTGAATGGACTAGTGTTTTCCCTAGTTTCTTCAATTTAAGTCTGAATTTGGCAATAAGGAGTTCATGATCTGAGACACAGCCAGCTCCCAGTCTTGTTTCTGCTGACTGTGCAGAGCTTCTTCATCTTTGGATGCAAAGAATATAATCAATCTGATTTCAGTGTTGACCATCTGGTGATGTCCATGTGTAGAGTCTTCTCTTGTGTTGTGGTAGAGGGTGTTTGCTATGAGAAGTGCATTCTCTTGGCAAAACTCTATTAGCCTTTGCCCTGCTTCATTCTGTACTCCAAGGCCAAATTTGCCTGTTACTCCAGGTGTTTCTTGACTTCCTACTTTTGTACGGCTCAACAACAACAGAAAGGATTTACAGTAGGGGAGTTCCCTGGTTGCCTAGTGGTTAGGATTCTGGGCTTTCACTGCAATGGCCCAGGTTGGATCTCTGGTGGGCGAACTGAGATCCCACAAGCACAGCCAAAAAGAAAAAAATTTATGGTAGGTATTTAATTATTTCATGATAGCTGCATTGGGCTTCCCTGATAGCTCAGTTGGTAAAGAATCTGCTTGCGGTGCAGAAGACCCCGGTTCAGGAAGATACCTTGGAGAAGGTAAACCCACTCCAGTATTCTTCAGCTTCCCTAGTGGCTTAGCTCGTAGAAGAATCCGCTGCAATGCAGGAGACCGAGGTTTGATCCTTGGGTTGGGAAGATCCCCTGGAGAAAGGAGAGGTTACCCACTCCAGTATTCTGACCTGAGAATTCCATGGACAATCCATGAGAAGATCCCCTGGAGAAGAGAGAGGTTACCCACTCCTGTATTCTGACCTGAGAATTCCATGGACAGTCCATGGGATCGCAAAGAGTTGGACACTGCCGAGCGATTTTCACTTCTTTTTTTTTTTTTTTTGATAGCTGCATAGTCTCCTTTCTCCCATGTTGTAATGCTGTGACCATAAGCAAACACACACAACGTATGCTCTCTGTGGATGCTTAATCTAAACTGATGTGGAGGCATTTTGCCCTGTGTTGGAGCACATGGAACATATTTCAGTAATTGCCTGTTTAGATGGTTTCTCCCTAAGAACATACACACTTTCTCTTTTCTGAGTTTTTGTGATACATTATTGACTGAATCAGTCACGTTTATCTTAAAAATCTCTCCCGGAAATGGTCTTTTTCCCCCAAAATTGCCCAGCGGAACCTTTCACATCACCTGCTTCATCTCACAAGTTTGAATTTCTTATAAGCTGGAGAGATTTCTACATGGGTGCTCAGAGAAACAGGGGAGACAGATAATCCAGGAGGCCCAAAAGGGTGCAGAGACTCGACCTTTGTGGCCATTTCTGAGAAGTGGGGGGACTTAAGCATTTTTTTCAGCTATGTACAGCATGTAGTCGTGGCCGAGTGGTTAAGGCGATGGACTAGAAATCCATTGGGGTTTCCCCGCGCAGGTTCAAATCCTGCCGACTACGGCACATTTCTCTATTGAGACACAGCCAGTTGAGGAAGAATGCTGTCTCCTTAGACAAACTGGATTGTTCTCCACCCTGGCTCTTTATGTTTGATGTTGAAAGCCTCCACGAGCACCGATTGCCTTCTTTATTTCAGGGATTCCCAGGTGGCGCAGTGGGAAAGCACTTGCTTGCCAATGCAGGAGTGGCATAGAGGAACGGGTTTGATCCCTGGGTCAAGAAGATTCCCTGGAGGAGGAAATGGCAACCCACTCCAGTATTCTTGTTCAGGAGCCTGGCTCCCAAAAAAGTGGGATACACTGAGAACGATGCCACAGCACGTTAGCCATAGTTAATCTGCACAGAAAAATATTTTTCTTTGCAGACGCCGTTCCATGAAGCCGTGGTAAGAATTCCTAGAGAGTTCACTTCCACTAAAAAGATTTACTTTATTTATATTCCGCCACTTGCCACGCCTACCCTTCAGTCCCTCAAGCACAAGGCTCGAGGGTTTAAGTTCCTAACAGGTAAAACCTCCCCGTCCCGCCCAGCGTTTCCCTTTCAGAGCAGTGCTTCCGGAACTCTGTGGCGTGGCCTGGGAGGCGGAGCCTTCACGCAAACTCCAGGCCCCGCCTACCCGACGCCTTTCGCAGCGCCGCTAGCGATCTCTGCCCGGCAGAGGTCGCAGGCTCTGCGAACAGGTATCCCAGTTTCCGAGCGCGAGATCCAGCCGGCCTCCTAGTTCTCGCGAGAGAAAGCGCGAAGCCTGCCGGGAGGAACGCTAGGCTGTCCGTAAGTTGGGCCAAAATGGCAGACCTGGAGGAAGGGTTCACGTTGACTGCGGTACCCCTGGGTTCCGGGCCTGACGGACCCCTCGGAGTGGAGCAGAGCGACAAAACCGACCAGTTTCTAGTGACGGACAGCGGCAGGACCGTCATCCTTTATAAGGTGAGAGCGTTAGGATCGGAGTGCCCCCGCTGCCGTCTCGTCCCTTTCTGAGCTCTGAGCCCGAACCTCGGATTTCTCACAACTTCAGAAAGAGCTCGTGCAGCGGACTTATCGGAGACCCGGCGTGGCCTCCTCGGGTCGCTGAATGAGGTCTAGAACTTGACTGGGTTGTTTTCCCTGAGAGAGAGGCGTGTTTCCGAGTTGCAGGCGGCAGAGCGTTTACGTGCACGTGGGCTAGACTCGGAAAGGAAACCTGTATTTTCTCTTCGAATCTCTTGGAGATAGCCTTGCTAAGATCGCTTTCTGGGCCTCTGTCATCCCAGGTGCCCGCTGAAGGGTTGAACGGAGATTGGTTGGGAGATGTCACTGCCAGAATAATGGTTTAGCAGTGGATCCCCACACTTCTTACCCACTCTTGAGGGAGAAAAGTTTTGTCGGTGTTTTGTTTTGGTTTTTTGCTTTGGGGGCAGCTTAGTGGGAATCCTGATTCTGAGGGACTTGTCGGTTGCCACCTATGGTTCACCCTGTGGGTTCTGGGTTACTTTCCTTGAAGTCTACAGTCTCCGCCCCCTTTTCAGGCTAGCCCAGGCAGTCCTCGACCCCTGGGCCACAGACTGATTGGTGGCCTGTTGAGAACCAGATTGCATAGCAGGAGGTGAGCCAGCAGGCAAAGCTTGATCTGTATTTACAGCTGCTTCCCATCACCAGCATACCTGCCTGAGCTCTGCCTCCTGTCACATCAGTGGCGGCGTTAGATTGTCAAAGGAGCTTGAACTGTGCATGCCAGGGATCTGGTTGCACCCTCTTTATGAGAATCATCCCGAAACTGTCCCCCACCTCTGTCCATGGAATAACCCATCTTTCATGAAACCAGTCTTTGATGCCAAAAAGGCTGGAAAGTGCTGGCCTAGTTGCTAAAGCACACCTAAACTTTGCTTTTAGTGGTCGTGTAGAAAGTAATTGTGTTTATGTGGGCTTCTGAACATAGTTTTCTCTGTCTTTAAGAAGCTGTCTATCTCAACATTGCCAATTATCAGAGAAAGGCAAACCAAAACCACAATGACATATCACCTCGCACCTGTCGGAATGGTTGTCATCAAAAAGAACCCAGTAAATGTTGTCAAGGATGTGGGGAAAAAGAACCCTTGTACCCGAGGAATGCACATTAACACAAACAGTATGGAGAGTTCTCATAAAACTGAAAGTTTGGCTGTCATTCATTCGCTAAGTCATGTCTTACTCTCTGCGACCCCGTGGACTGCAGCGCCCAGGCTTCCCCCATCCTTCACCATCCCCCAGAGTTACTCAAGACTCATGTCCATTGAGTCAGTGATGCCGTTCAGCCACCTTGTCCTCTGTCATCCCCTTCTCCTGCCTTCAATCTTTTCCAGCATCAGGGTCTTTTCTAATGAGTTGGCTCTTAGCATCAGGTGGCCAAGGTGTTGGAGTTTCAGCTTCAGCATCAGTCCTTCCAGTGAATATTCAGGGTTGATTTCCTTTAGGATCGACTGGTTTGATCTCCTTGTAGTCCAAGGGACTCAAAAGCTTTCTCCAACATCACAGTTCAAAAGCATCAAATCTGCACTCTTAATGGCCCAGTTCTCACATCCATACGTGACTGCTGGTAAAACCATAGCTTTGACCATATGAACTTTGTCAGCAAAATAATGTCTGTGCTTTTTAACTTACTGTCTAGGTTTGTCATAGCTTTTCTTCCAAGGAACAAGTATCTTTTAATTTCATGGCTGCAGTCACCCTCTGTAGTGATTTTGAAGCCCAAGAAAATAAAATCTGTCACTGTTTCCATTGTTTCCCAACTGAATGCCATGATCTTCATTTTTGAATGTTGAGTTTTAAGCCAGCTTTTTCACTCTCCTCTTTCACTGTCATCAAGAGGCTCTTTAGTTCCTCTTTGCTTTCTGCCATAAGGATGGTGTCATCTGCATATCCGAGGTTATTGATATTTCTCCCAGCAATCTTGATTCTAGCTTGGCTTCATCCAGCCCAGCATTCTTCATGATGTACTCTGCATATAAGTTAAATAAGCAGAATGACGTGCTCCTTTCCCAATTTGGAAAGTCTGTTGTTCCATGTGCAGTTCTAACTGTTGCTTCTTGACTGGCATACAGGTTTCTCAGGAGGCAGGTAAGGTGGTCTGGTACTCCCGTTTCTTTAAGAATTTTCCAGTTTGTTGTGGTCCACAGTCAAAGGCTTTGATGTAGTCAATGAAGCAGAAGCAGGTGTTTTTCTGGAATTCTTGCTTTTCGATGATCCAATGGTTGTTGGCAATTTGGTCTCTGGTACCTCTACCTTTTCTAAATCCAGTTTGAATCTGGGAGCTCTCAGTTCATGTACTGTTGAAGCCTAGCTTGGAGAATTTTGAGCATTACCTTGCTAGCATGTGAAATGAGTGCAATCATGTGGTAGTTTGAACATTTTTTGGCATTGCCTTTCTTGGGATTGGAATGAAAACCTTTTCCAATCCTGTGGCCACTGCTGGGTTTTCCAAATTTGCTGGAAATTTCTCAAAACAACAACAACAACAATATGGAGATGTTTCAAAAAACTGAAAAATAGAATAGCTATATGACCCAGCAGTTTCACCCCTGGCTATTTATCTAAAAACCAAAAAAAAAAAAAAAACTAATACAAAAAGGTACATGCCCCCTGGTGTATATAACAGCATTTTTACAATTGCCCAAATAAGGAAACATCCTCAGGGTCCATAAACAGATGAATGGATAAAGAAGTGTATTTATACATACATACACACACAATGGAATAATGTTCAGTCATAAAAAACAATATTTTGCCATTTGTAGCCAAAAAACAGGCTCCTCTGTCCATAGGATTCTCCAGGCAAGAATACTGAAGTGGGTCGTGTGCCCTCCTCCAGGGAATCGTCCCAACCCAAGGATGGAACCTGTGTCTGTCAGGTCTCCTACCTTGGCAGGTGGATTCTTTACCCACTAGCCCCACTTGGGAAGCTCAGCACGCAGCAACGTGGATGGACTTGAGGGCATTTTATTAAGTGAAATAAGTCAGACAGAGAAAGGCAAAGGCAATCTGATAGCACTAGGTCTGAAAACTGCAACAAACTAGTGATGATAACAAAAGAAGCAGACACAGATGCAGAGAAGAAACGAGAGGTGACCAGCAGGGAGAGGGAAGGGAGGCGGCCAAATGGGGTGAGAGTAAGAGGGTAAGAGAGAAAACTGTTATGTATAAAATCAACTGCAGGGATAGATTGTACAACATGGGAAATATAGCCAGTGTTTTACAATAACTGTAAGTGGAGTACAGAGTACAGCCTTTAAATTGCTAATTACTATAATGTATACCTGTAACTTATGTAATATTGTGCAGCAATTATATATCAATTTAAAAAGAAAGCTAGCTGCCTGCTTTGAAGTTTGGGGAACAGGTTGCCAATGGTTCCCTATACTGTTGTTTTTGATGCTTCTGTTGATACCACTGGTTTTTACCTGGCTGGCAAGGGGACCTTTGTAGTGTTTGCATAGGAGTGGAGTGGCTGATTGGAATTGGCATTATTCCAGCTATGCGTACTTTGTTTCTCACGCCTCTGTTCCAAGAACACAGTGAAATCAAATTTTTTTTAATGTACTAATATTGTTCATTATCAAAGTGTGTTGTTACTAATTTTGCATTTTGGAAACTAATATTTTCAATTTAACTACTTTTTAAAGTGTGATAAAATACACATAGCAAAATTTAATATCTTAATGACTGTAAGTGTCCAGTTCAGGTTATTAAGCACATGCATTCACATTATTGTGCAGTTGTCATTACCGTCTGTCTCCAGAACTCTTCATCTGATAGCTGAAACTCCATACCCATATAACTCCCATTAAATTCCCAATGCCCCCAACCCCAGACAACCATCATTCTACTTTCTGTTTTAAGTGGAATCCATATAGTATTTGTCGTCTTATTTTTTAATTTAGGAGCTTTATTAAATGCTGTCATTCTAATGATTTCTTCTTGTTTCTATTATAAATTTAGTTGCTTTAAAATCTGAAGCTGACTTTTTAAATATCATGTTCATTTCATTAGGTTTCTGATCAGAAACCCTTGGGGAGCTGGTCAGTGAAACAAGGGCAAATTATAACATGTCCAGCTGTGTGCAACTTTCAAACTGGCGAATATATTGTTGTACATGATAATAAGGTGAGTTTTCAAAGCTATATATATAAACAAATCAAATGTTGATTTATTAACTGTTTCATGTTGTATGTAAATGGATATTGGAATGCTTTTTTTTAATTGTATATTTTATTTATTTATTTTTTAATTGTATGTTTTAATTTAAGGTCTTGAGAATATGGAATAATGAAGACGTCAACCTGGATAAAGTATTTAAAGCAACAGTAAGTCTTTGGATCCAACATACTTATTTAGTTTATTGGTGAGATGGAATTATTTGTAATGTGGCAGTTATTAATCTTAAAGGGTCTGTGAACATGACATGAATGTTATAATCAAGTTTTCATTGTATTTATTGTACAGTATATTTTGGTAAAATGTCTCAATTTGAGTATGTTAGAAAATGTTATATGTTATTTTCATATGATATTGAAGTAATTTAAATAATTAATGAATGACACATTTATAGTTATTTCCATGCACTTAAGTGTTTGTGGTGTGTCCCTTGCAAGAACAAGTGAACTTGATTGTTCCCTTTCCTGAAATAGGTAGAACAGACTCTGCAAGTTTCATGCAGTTACACATTTTAAGAGTGGCACATAATGAAATGAAAAAGCACCATGGCCAACTAACTGTGCCTTTTCTCCCAATGACCCCTAAGTATGTTAATTAACTTTTTCTTATAAAATGATGACCTTAAACTATGTTAATCTCAAAAGCTCATTCTGGTTTTCAGTGTCTAATTCTCAATATAACTGGCACATTTTAGAAGTGGTTCACAATGGAGCTGATAACCGTTATAATGGCAGTTGTCACCTGGACCCTTGAAACTTCTAGCTAGCTACGGGTGCTGCCTGTTGGCTCCAGTCTTTTTGTTTACCCTGCAGTAACAGGATCCTGAATTTTACACAACTTCTTTTTTTTTAATCCCGAGTATAGTGTTTTGGGCTTGCAGGTCAGTTTTTTACACAGTGCATGTATTTATGTATGGCATCTGTCTTTTTCTAACACCAGAACCACTTATAACTTTGCGTTAATGATTCGGTTTGTACTTCTCTTTGCCTCCAGCTTTGAGAGACCCAGCTTGTGGCCTAACCTCTAGTATTTATAATGTAAAGATAAACCAAAAATGAATACAAGTGATTACTTATGGGGGAGCAGTGGAGAGAATAGAGAGTATGGGAGCAAAAGTTAGACTTCTAAATATTCTTTATGTTGTAGATTTGACTTTGGAACCATACATAATTATTAAACAAAAGTGAATCAAAATGAGAAAAATCAGTACCTTAAAGATAAGCCTTCTCTAACTGTCCTTATTCTCTTAGGTGGCAATTGCATCACAGTAAAAATTTAAATGTTTTTATGTTCTTCTAGCTGTCGGCTGAGGTGTATAGAATGCATTCAATACAGGGGACAGAACCCTTGGTGCTGTTCAAGGAAGGTGCAGTTCGTGGTTTAGAAGCTTTGCTTGCAGAGCCCCAACAGAAAATTGAAACTGTTATCTCTGATGAAGAAGTGATTAAGTAAGTTCCAATACTTATAATTTTTACCAAAAAAAAAATGCACTCTGGGGATTCCAGACTCACAGTTTCCAACGCAGGAGGCAAGAGTTCGATCACTGGTTGGGAAACTAAGAGCCCAGAAACCTTGGGGCACAGCCAAAATTTTTCTAAAATAAAAAACAAACCAACAACAAAAATCTTGCTAAAAACCATCTATAGAACCTTAGTCAAAATGACATCTTTCAAAAGCCTTCGGTGTGATAGCAATTGAGGAATCTCAGGCCAAGTGAATCCTGTCCTAATGACACCACTGATCAGTCAGTTATTTGAACTTGAAGTGGTAATCCCACAAGATTGGAATCTTCTGTCATGTAGCCTTGACTGCAAGGTCAGAGCCCATTCCCTTGAAGAAATGTGCAGCTTGTTGTTAGTGGAATCACACACAATAGTGCTTTGGAACCTCCTCTTTTCCCAATTCTGGGATAAAACTTGGAAAATAACTCACTCAAATGATAGAAGGAAATGTCCTGATTTCCTATCTTTCCAATCCCTGTTCTTTCATCACATTTCTTGTTTAATTAACTTGCTGCCCCTCCAGGTGCACCTGATACAAACTAAATATCTTAAAGTCCAAGCAAAGACTTGTATGTAGTCAGTGAATGGTGTGGATCCTGACCAGTTATATCTTTTTTTTTTTTAAGTCGCTCAGTCATGTCCAACTCTTTGTGACCCCATGGACTGTCCATGGAATTCTCTAGGCCAGCATATTGGAGTGAGTAGCCTTTCTCTTCTCCAGGGAATCTTCCCAACCCAGGGATCGAACCCAGGTCTCCTGCATTGCAGGCAGATTCTTAACCAGCTGAGCCCAAGAGAAGCCCAGTAGCCTATCTCTTTTCCAGTGGATCTTCCCGACCCAAGGATTGAACCGGGGTCTCCTGCATTGCAAGCAGATTGTTTACCAACTGAGCTATCAGGGAATCTTAGACCTAATTAATGCCTCTGAAGTGTCAGCAACTGTATTTGGAGGAAGTCTTGAGGGGAAAAGATATAGGTAAAAGGAATTATCTGGCAGTCCAGTGGTTAGGACTCCATGCTTTCACTGCCATGGGCTCAGGTTCAGTCCTTGGTGGGAAAATAAGATCCCACAAGGCTTGCAGCACAGCACACCTCCCCCGCTCTCCCCAAAAAAGCTACAGGTAGAGAATCTGGGTTCTAATCCCACTTTGCCAGAAGATAGTTGTGCAACTTTGGTTTCAGGCTGTTACCCTCCCTGTGCTTCAGTTCCCAACATCACTTGAAAAAGACAGGTGAGATGCTAATATTTTCCTGAGAACACCAGTCCTCAAAATGACCCTGAAAAAAGCGAGACAGGTCAGAAAAGTTTGAGGAAACATTGCATCTGGTCTCATACACCTTTAATTCATGCTATTATCTTTAAAGCTCTGGGAGCATTGGCAACTTGCATTTAATCCAGGGATGAACAGAGGAATGCCTCCTGGGTTCCTGTGGTAGATATTTTGAAACATCGAATTAAGTGTATTCTGCTCTCTCTGGCTCCAGAAACTATTTAATTTTTAAAAAAATCTCTTAAATTTAGATGAAGATGTGTTTCTCTCAACTGGTGATTTGGCATTTTATAATTTTTCTTTTTTAGGTGGACAAAGTTTTTCATGGTATTTAGGCATCCTGTACTAATTTTCATTACAGAAAAAGTAAGTGATATCTTTCATTCCTGGCCCATTTTGTGACATTTCAGAGTATGAGTTTTAAAACTAAAATTGGACTTTGATATTTCTTTCAGAAGACTTTGATATCTTTAAAATACTAAAAAGCCTATAGTGACAGTTATTTCTGTGCCTGAATTAAACATTTTTATAATGTCTAAGATTTAGTTGGACAAGAGGTTTTTAAGCATTCATTAAAGTAATTACAGTGGGACAACAGCTGGTCTCAGTATTTAAATATAGTTGGTAAAAATGGGAATATTTTTAAAATAAAATAACCTTTTTCTTTTTTGCAGCATGGAAACTACTTTGCTTATGTACAAAAGTTTAACTCACGTATCCTAAGCAAATACACGCTTTACTTGGTCAGGAAGAAAAATGTGTTATACAGAGTTTTAGTACATCTGTAGATCGGAAATTCATCTCTCTAATGTCATTAAGTAAGTATTTCTTTAAGCTTTCGGAGTTTTTAAATAAAAGTATCTTACAGGATAATATATTTTCTTTTAAGTTAGAGTCATTGAATTTTACAGTTTGCTATTGCAGTACTTGCCTTTCCATGCTTTTTAACAAGCATTTATGCCCTCACTTTTTGCATTTTGCCATGTGTAGTCTAGTTGTCTGCAAGTCAGTAGTTCTCTGCAGGTAATTTTTATGTCTTAATATTTATCATAAGTAATAGTAAAACACCAATAAAAAAAGGGTAAATCACTTTTTATGGTAAGTCCAGGTGTTTTGATATATTGTAATTAATACCTAAGGTTGGTATTCCCATTTTCTCTTTTCCAGCCTTAAGGTATAGTGTGCCCTTCTTTGAACAGTGATAGAGTCAAAAGGACACTAACAGAGCAGTATTGGACTCAGCCTGCATTTTACAGTTTTTGTTACTGTTGTTTTTATTGCTTTGGAATTTACCTAATCCTCTAAAGTTTAATCTCAGTCTTATGTATCTAGGGGGAAATGCCTTTGCAATAATTCTCTCCCCCATTTATGGCTTCTTTTGAAGTTGTTTTGAGAAGGTTAAGAGGGGAAAAACAAGAGCAGTGTTTAGGAAGCATTTCCTATTATCACAATTTCAAATCTTTGTGAAGTTTTTCAATGTGCAGATTTTTACAGTGGCTATTAAGAAAAAGGCTCCTATCATTTATCATGTCTAGAGGATCGTTAGAATCTGCTTACTGTCTTTGCTTAAGAGGGACAGAAGTTTGGCTTATAGGATATATTTATTGTTGAACAGAAGTTTGTGTCTTATCAGCTTTTGAACATTGAAATAAAGGAGTCTGAACCGAAGGGTCATAAAATCTTCATATAACATAGCCAGAACCATGGGAAATCGCCAACAGTTGACCTGCAAAACCCAGCCAGTTTTACAGGGTTTTCAGAGTGATGGAGTAATAAGAAATGTAATGTTTAGACCAGATGCTAATTAATTTCTAATAAGAGATGTAGCCGTTTACTGACAGGATTGTCTATATTCATGGCTGTCTCCTTGTATTTTGTTATTACAGATACTTAAAACTTTCATTTAAGGGTATTATGCCATTTCTTACTGAGATTTTTAATATTTCTTCTTCCTCAACTTTTAAGTTTGTAGTATAATTTTTATAGGAAACTATAGAGTAATGCAGTTGTTACATTTGTTTATTTTTCTGGTTAAATCCTCTATCACATTGGTAAAATCTTACAAACAACTTAGTACATTTAGCTATAATAGGTATGGAACTATCCTTATCCAATAATGAGCAATGAATACTTGTTTTCAACAGGCTCTGATGGA
Source organism: Nanger dama (assembly GCA_917880005.1). Classification (NCBI taxonomy): domain Eukaryota; kingdom Metazoa; phylum Chordata; class Mammalia; order Artiodactyla; family Bovidae; genus Nanger; species Nanger dama. The sequence continues at coordinate 2,590,194 of CAKJTW010000113.1, read as the reverse complement.
TGTGTATATGAAACCTTGATACCAATACATCCGAGTGAACCAGAAGAAAATCGGAGGTTAGTTCAGTCGCAGTTGCTCAAGTCGGTGGTGTCTGGCAGTGCTCGAAATGGTGCTGCACTCACCATCCTGGATCAAGATCACATCGCAGTCCTGGGAGCACCACTGCCAGCTTCTAAGGGTAACTGAAGTGCAATCAGTTAAGAAGTCCTTTGGATTTTTTCCATCAAAGTGTACCTTTTAGTCTCCTCTTTCTTTTTCATTTATTTATTACCACCCAAAATCATTCTCTTTCCCACTGTAGCCTCTTAATTCTTGAATAGGTCTTCGACTTCATCTTACCTTGATCAATTTTTCTAAAACATTTCCTCATATCACTCACTACCTGAATAGACATTTTTCCAAAGAAGAAATGCAGATAGCCAGTATGCACATGAAAAGATGCTCAGCATTGCTGTCATCAGGAAATGCACACCAAAATTGCAGTGAGATACCACCTCAGACCTGTCATCAAATAACACATGTTGGCAAGGATGTGGAGAAAAGGGAAGCCTCATACTCTGTTGGTAAGAATGTAAATTGATGCGGCCACTGTGGAAAACGGTACAGAATTTCTCAAAAAAGCTAGAAGTAGAACTACCATATGACCCAGCAATTCCACTCCTAGGTGTATATCCAAAAAGGCAAAAACTAGTTCAGAAAAAAACTTGGACCCAAATGTTCATAGAAGCATTATCTACAGTTGCCAATATATGAAAGCAACCTAAGTGTCTGTCAACACATGAGTAGATAAAGTGATGTGTGTGTGTGTATATATATACAGACATATGTGTATATATATATATATGCATATGTATATATACACACAATGAAATACTACTCAGCCATTAAAAAGAATGAAGATTTTGCCATTCACAGCACCGTGGATGGACTGGGAGGGCATTAATGAAATAAGTCAGAAAGACAGATACTGTATGACATCACTTATATGTGAAATCTAAGAAGGACAACAAACTAGTGAAGAAAACAAAGGAAGCAGAGTCACAGATACAGAGAACAAACTAGTGGTACCTGTGGGGAAAGGGGGAGCAGGCAGAATAGCATAGGGGAGTAACAGGCACAAAGACTGTATAACATAACCTACAAGAATATGTTGTACAACCTGGGAATATAGCCATTATTTTATAATTAAATTGTGAGTCACTGTATTGTATACGTGTAACTCATATAATATTGAACAGCAAGTATATTTCAATAGAAAATTAATTAAAAATTAATTAAAAATTTTTTTTCTTAGAGCAGATACACAGATTCCCATATACCCCCTCCCTGCACATGTCCACTTCTTACCATGAGATCTCACATCTTTGATTTTCTATCTTCACTACTCATTTTTATACTTACTAAAGTAAGACTTTTGTGTTTAACTATAACTTTCCGCCTTCCCCACCAACTCCACCCCCCGCTCAGCATCATATACATAAAATACTTGGAAAACTTTGGAATTTGTATGTCTTACCTTATAGAATGCCTCTCTGTATGGAATACAAAATTTCAGACGCTACAGACTTCAAAAGAGTTACCACAAGGGACCAGTGGACAAGTAAGTTTTTTTCACCTTGGCTTTTTTTCTTTTAAATATAATTATTTTTGTGTTTGCTAGATACATTGTAAGGGAAGAGACCTCTACAGATCGAAATATTTGTCAGTTTTTGATTAAAATAAATTAAGAAATATTTTATTTTCTACCTACAAGATTATACTTAATTTGGCTATTCTAACCGTTTCCTTACATTTGTCACTTTCAAAAGACTAAATTAGAAGCTAATTTTAGATCAGGAGAGAACAATTACCTAGTTAATAAAACTTTTTAATCTCACTTTTGTTTGATGTTTTACTTTCATATTTTGAACTATATCTGAGGGCTGTTACTTTGCCTAATAAGTTAGTCTTTTAAATTACATGTTAAACATACATGGAATTACATAAGAATATTTAAAAGAATTAAAGTTTAAGCTGGCCAGACTAAATTATCTGAGGCAAGGATCCTTGTCTTTCTTGTTCTTCATCATATCTCCAGTGCCTAACAAGTGCTCAATAAGTACTGGTTGCCCAGTGAATGGATATTCACTCAAATCAAGATATAAGATATATGTAAATCAAGATATAGGACATTGTTGATCATCGTAATTAGAGGATAAGGAGACTAGATTTCTCAGCATAGAATGCTGTGTTTATATTTAAACAGAATTAACACTTCACAATTCTGCTGTTCTAATAGACTTCGCTGTTTTTTCCAGACTTCACTTTTGATTTCATGTGAGCTTTTTATTCCTATACCTATCTCATTTTTACAATTTTATAATTGAGATCATGAGAGAGAAATAATATTAAATTCTACTTTTTTCTTTTTAGTTCATCAACACAGTTTGCTTATGTTATAGTAGCCTTTGTGAGTTTCGTTAACAGATGTGTAGTAGTGACAACATTTATTTTAAACAGTTCATTGGTTTTAAATATATGTTTTCACCAGATTTTTATGAGTTGAAAGAAAATATTCTCTAAATTATGCTCTATTCACATATGGGCAAAAATGAGAGCTTTGTAAACCTACCTCAATTAATGAATTGAACGTGTGAGATTCTTTTAGAAAGTTATTTACCTTTGCCTTATCCTTTTCTGTCATATTAAGAGTCCTTACACCACAAGTTACTGTTTTACGTTATATGACTCTGTTGAATCAGATCTTAGAAAAAGGGTTTCTTACATTTTTGATAACTTCTTTTTTGTAGCTCTGGTATTATGGGGAAAATCTGTTTATGCTACATGGAAAATTTCTAACTGTAATTCCATACAAGTGTGAAGTGTCATCATTAGCAGGTGCTCTTGGAAAACTCAGACATAGTCAAGATCCAGGTAGGATCTTAAATGTTTGTTTTATTAACTGAAGGCCATTGTATAAACTTCTAGTTGGATATGTAGGTTTTCACAGCTATCAGTTTGCATATCTCTTCTTAATGTTGAGCCACTGTTCGTTCACATTTCATTGGTCTAGCAAGATACATTGAGAATAGTCCACGTTGCAGGTACTGCTGCAGGCTGAAGAGCTACACTATGTTTTAAACAGCAGTGTTCAGACTTTAGGGGTAATGGGAAAGTCCTGCAGACAAAATCAGTGATGCTTTTTCCTCCCTGGTTTATCAGTAGCCTCATCTGCCAGCTTAATGTTGGTGGGCACATGGCCTTTGGGATATTTACTGATCTGTTATTGGTAGAATGAAATGAACGATAAAGCCTCTCTTGAATTGTGCTGGAGTGGTTGTTTTTTCAACGTTCTTTGTTTGATTGATTGGCTGAGTAAATATCAATAGGTCAAAAAATTCCAGAATTGTGTGTTTTATATTTTCTTAGGCACCCATGCCACACCTCATTTTGTAAACTGGGAAACATCACAGGGATGTGAACTTGGATCTCAGAACTCAGAGCAGTCAAAGAGAATTGTAAGTTTGGTAGTTTAAATAGAAATCTTAGTACAAATGTTAAAAAAACAAAAAAAGGCTGAATTGTTTTAATAATTGATATCTATACTAGTTTCTTATAGCTTGCTCTTAATGATGGGGTGATTTGAAGCTTGAACCCTAACAGCCCTTATTTAAAAATGGTATGTCATCTAGTAGTTTTTTAGGCATGTGTATAAGACCCAACTGTAAAAACAGACCAATTTGCAGTTAGTAATAATACCTTCTTGAGCATAGTGATTTTATTTTATTTATTAAAAAATGAAAACCTTAAACTCTTCAAGATACTTAAGTTAAAATTTGAAATAGACCCACTTTTCACTTTAAGAAAACTAAACCCTAAAAAAGTTTGTGATTAGAGCAAAAGTGTCTTAGTCTCTTTGGGACATTTATTTTCTTCTAAATGTCTATTGGCTCTTTAGTATCACTTTTGAGATCCTAATCGATTTACTGAATTCCAGTTAAGGAGAAGAAAAGTTGAAGTGAGTATACAGCCAAAGGTTCCTGCATCCACACAACTCGTAGCAACCATACAGGTAAATTTTAAAATATTAGAAATACAGAAAATCAATTCATGGTTAAATGCCATGTACTTTTTATCTAGCTTCCTTTTGTGATCATTTTTAGAGCTATGGCTAACATTTGTCTGGTACGTTGAGGTTATCCGAGTGATACTTCGACTCGCACCAAGTATTTTGTGAGTTTAATGTGATGGTGGTGGCCTCTTATCTCATTGAATTTTGCATTGAATGTTTGTAATTTAGTTTCTTAGATGTTTTGATGTCTAAATCCTTGTGGTTTTTTTTTTTTTCCCCTTGCATTTTGTCTTTGTACAGTAAATTGTCTTATCAACTCCAGTTTCACAAGAATACATGAATGCTGTTAGTGATTTAAGAAAATGTTGAGCTAGGAACTTTCAAGTACAGAGTGACATTTATTAATTGGTACCATACTAAACTGTTTACTTTTGCCCTTCCAGAAAGATTCAGAAAAACATATCGAAGTAGAACTACGTAAGTTTTTGGCTACTAAGCGGACCCCTGACTTTCATACCATTATTGGGGATGTAGTAATAGGACTTCTGGGAAGATGTAAAGCAGAGCCATCATTTTATCCCCACAACTGTCTGATGCAGCTTGTCCAAACACACGTGCTTTCTTACAGGTAAATATTTCTGTGGTTTTTACAGTTCAGATTTTCATACTCTAAAAAGCCTTGTAAATTATTTGCAGTTGAGAGTTCCTTAATATATGAAAGTGATTCATGTTTTTGGTCTTAGCTTGTGCCCTGGCTTGATGGAGGTTGCCTTAGAAAAGACAGACGTGCAGATCCTACAACTCTGCCTACAGCAGTTCCCTGACATCCCTGAGTCAGTCACCTGCGCTTGCTTAAAAGTTTTCTTGAGGTAAGTTAGAAGCTGATGGTCCTTTTCTTTCACTGCCCCCCACTTTTTTTTTTTAGCCATACCACATGCCATGCGGGATCTCAGTTCGCCAACCAGGGATGGAATCCGTGCCCCCTGCAAAGGAAGCACTAACCACTGGGTCCCTACAGAATTCCTTTTTCACCGCTTTTCTAATCTGTTGTATTTTTTGACTTCTAAAACTATGAAAATGAAAATTTTGCCAGTAAATTCAAGTATTGATAAGAATTGTTTCCTGCTTTCAATTAACATGCTAGCGTTGGTGATGACACTCTTCAAGACGCAGATATCAATATGGAGTCAGTTTCTGACTATATGGATCCTGTACAAGATGGGGAAATGGAAGAACAAACTACATTTCTTCAAAATGGCTTCAATCCTGAGGAAGATAACTGTAACAGCTGTGCTCAGAAGTTGAAGGAGAAGCCTCAGGCCACAGCAGAGGAGAGCACTTCTTGCCCCATTACCCGGAAAAGAGCAGCACTATTGTGTCCTTTGAAACAGTTTCCCTTGTATTGTCTCTTTCCCAGGAATGTAATCAATACCAAGCAAAATCTAAGGGGTAGTTAGATAGTTTAAGGTGGGTTTTTTTCTTTCTTTCTTTTTTCCTTTTTTTTTTTCAGATTCTGCTTGAAAATGGATTCCATTCAATGTTATGTTTAAACAGTTTACTTAAACCTTATTTAAGAAGCTGTACTAAGATAGAAGCTTTGTCAGTTCTAAAAATTAGCATATTGAATAAAGACCAGTTATTTCTAACAGCGAAGCATACAAGATGATCTCTAGTGATGAGAATGTTCAGTGATAGAGCTCTTCTAGAAAAGTGGAACTTTTGTATCCATTTAGAAAAAAATGTCCGTGGGCAAGAGAGTTACTCATACTTTCAGTTGGAAGACCTTTATTTGTTGAAGTAAGATTTTCCTTTATTCCTAAGTAGAAATGCAATTCTTCATTCAGCATACAGTGAGACATTTCTTCTGCCTCATTTGAAGGACATCCCAGCACAGCACAGCACTGTGAGTGTTCTTACAGGTCATACAGGATTTTATTTCTGTTTTAAATGTTGCTGCTTAACACTACCTAGCTTTTAGAGCATTCAAAATGTTGTAGAGTTCTTTCATCTGAGTAAGAGGTTTCCCAGCCCCCAAGGTGAAAAATTGTGCCTAGGAGACTAGACTGATCTGGGGGAGGCAGAGTTTGGCGTGATCCTGGTGTCAAACTGGAAGTCCAGGTGCATCCGTCTAAGTTACAGTTGAGTAGAAACTAAAAGGACTTCCTGGTGGCCCAGATAGTAAAGAATATGCCTGGAATATGGAAGACCTGGGTTCGATCTCATGGTTGGAAAGATCCCTTGGAGAAGGGAATGGCAATCCACTCCAGTATTCTTGCCTGCAGAATCCCCATGGACAGAGGAGCCTGGCAGGCTACAGTCTGTGGGGTCGCAAAGAGTCGCACATGACTGAGCGACTAAGCACAGAAACTGAAAAGCATTGCCCAGAGAAGGAGTCTCTCTTCTCTACTTACTATTTGCAAACAAAATAAGCCCTTCACCCACCTCTCCCAAACCAAATGAACTCCTCTTTAATGACAGAAAGTGCATTCGATTTGTTTTCTGTGTCCTTGATGTCTATAGCATGTTTGTTTGATGTATAGGTTATTTCAGTAGCCTCTTAAAATTCTTTCCAGTCTCTTTGTCAGCTTTTTATAGAGAAAAATTTTCTATGAAAGTGATTGTCCTTTTTTCCGTCTGCCCAGCTATTTCTCCAGTATTTGTATTTCCTTTATCTGAAGTGCAGTGAAAATGCTACAATGACTCTTCCTGGAACACACCCTCCAACCTTGAACCAGGTAAGATAATCCTTTTACTTTGATCTGGTGCTGGGAAGAATGATAGATCTTTAGAACTTAAATTTCTGATTCTTTATTGTGATCCTTTTCAAGCATTTCCTCACCTTCACTGGGAGAGGGTGATAATAAGTGTCCTCTGAATAATCTATTCCTAGTCCCTCTTAAAGATAAGTAATACTCAGAGTTGCTTTTAGTCTAAAAATTTTCTGTCTTTACACTAACTTATCTTTCTTATATCTTTCTGACATAAATTGGATCATAAAGTACAAGCTGTTCTGCGGTTTGGGTTTTTCATTCAGTACAACGCTTTGTGCATTTTCTGGATCAAGATACACCTGCACACCATTTGATTTCATAGAAAATCTTAATTTGTTAGTCCCCTGTTGATAAGCATTTACATTGTTAACAGTTTTTTGCTATTAGAAATGAACCTTCAGTGAGCATCTTTATACAGATATTCTTGCATATTATGAGAGAACACCTATTGGGCTGATTCTCATTAGTGAAATTACTAGATAAAGGGTACATGCATCTTTAGTTTTGAGCATGCCAGGCTACCTTTCCAAGTGTTGTGACAAGAGGTACTGTGGCCACAAAGGTCCGAGAACTTACTCTTTGCCAATCGGTAGGTGTTTTAATTTGCATTTCTTTGGTAATGAGAGACCATCAGTTCTTGCCCATTTATACTCCTTTTGTGCACTGCCTAATCAGATTCTTTGTCCATTTTTCCATTGTATTTTCTGTCTTTTTCATTTTAACTTGTAAATTATCTATTGTATATTGAGATACTCATCTATTTCTGTCAAAGTATTACAAATACTCGTTTCCTGTCACTGTCTTTTTACTTTCTTTAATGTAATTTCTACCATAGATGAGTTTTTAATTTTCATACTGTTAAAATTGTTGAGCTTTTCCTTTGTGGCTTCTTTTTGACCGTGTCATGCTTAAGGCCCTTCCCACTCTGAGTATAAAAATAGCTAGTGTGTGTTTTTCCATAATATATTTATTTTCTTTTTCTGTGTTTAATGCTTTGATACCTATAAAATTTATTTTGATGTAGAGGTTATATAGGGATCTGCTTTCCCCCTCCCACAAATAGATAATTGATTTCCTTAATGCTTTTTCATGAGTGATATTTTCATGTTAACAACACCATGTGAAGATACAGGCTACATAGGATACTTAAGTAAGTGTAAAGTAATTTTATTTTAGTTCTTGGCCATTCATCTATAATACATGACACTCTATTTTTATCTCATAATGTATGTAGTATATTTCAGAATAGGAGATGAGTGAGTTCTTTTTATAGCTGCCAGTAGTTAATCAAAAAGATTTTTTTAATAAAATATGCTCACTCTCCCTTGGATTAAATATCACTGTGGCTTTCTTTTTACTGACTTATCTGATGCAAAAGACACAATTATGCTTATAAAATGGTAAATATGAAAGCAGAAAAGAGCCTTTTTAGATTGCTTAGAAATTCCTTCATCTCTAAACTAAGAAGTTTAGACTTCTGTAAAGAAAGCTTATTTTTCTTATAACTGCTTGATATAATCGTAGACTTTGTAAAATCTTAACTTCCCTTTTCACTGTTTATCTTCAGATTATGGATTGGATATGTCTACTTCTGGATGCTAATTTTACTGTTGTGGTAATGATACCAGAAGCAAAAAGGCTACTGTTAAGTCTTTACAAATTTGTGAAATCCCAGGTATGTGATTATTTTATATATACTGAATTCTGTTTGTAACCATGAAGCATTATTATTAGTTTTTCTTGGAATAGCTCTAAGTAATTGTGGAGGATTCATTTATATGTACAAGTTATACTAAAAATTTATTTTGGAATTTTTTTCTTTAGATAAGCATTTGTTCCGAGCTCAACAAGATTGAAGTAAGTTTTCGTGAGCTACAGAAATTAAATCAAGAAAAGAATAATAGAGAATTATACTCAATTGAAGTGCTGGAACTCTTCTGATATTGCTAGTTTTCCTTCATAGACGTTTTATGAAGCTCTTTTTCTGAATTCTTCCTACTCAGCCAGGCAAGAGATGTGTTTTTTTGACTCTCTCTTCGATGACAAGACAAATACATGTGAAAGTACTTCACTTACTGCTCCTAGGTGGGACTGCAGGTTTCACGTGAGCCTCTTCCAGGTTACGGACATTGGTGGGGTGAGATTTTGAAACTTTTTAAAATACAGAACTGAGTTGCTTTTAAGTAAACTTATTTGTGTATTGATAAAAGTTTAATTTCTTACCACCTGTTTGAATAGTTCTTTTAATAAAAAAAAATCACCATTGGAGAAACAGTAATACTAGGAAAAATATAGTTTTATCAGAGTCAGAAGCTGTCTGGCCTCAACTGCATTCATAGGGGAGAGAAGAAGGCAGTTCCATGGGTATGCTGGGGAGGGGGCCTTATACATACATGCACTTATCTCCTGCCATCTTCTCCAGATCTTTACCTAGTTGTGCCACCTTACATATCTAGGACTGGAACATTATCCCTCACATTACTTCTGTGCCTAGATGCTGATTTTGGTTATATTGAATATTTTGGACTCCTCTGGTGATACAGTGCAGGGAACATGGGTTTGATCCCTGGTCCAGGAAGATCTCACGTGCCACAGGGCACCTAAGCTGGTGTACCAGAGCTACTGAGCACATGCTCTAGAGCCTGTGAGCCACAGCTACTGAGCCCTCATGCCACATTTGCTGAAGCCCATGCACCCCAGAGCCCACGCTCCACAGCAAGGAGAAGCCCACACTCCACTACTAGAGAAAGCCTGTGTGCAGCAACAAAGACCTATCACAATCAAAGTAAAATTAGTTAATTAAATATATGTATTAGTAAAAATAGTCTCTTCTGAAAAAGTCTTATAGTTTGGTTGACCATAGAATTTCCTGTTTTAACTCATTGAATTTAGGACAAACGAAAGATTTTATGTAGAAGAAATAGAAACTTTTGTTTCTTAAAAATAAGCTCAAACTGATTTTTCTTAAAAGTGAAATCACTTTTTCAGGTGATGGACTAAGTTTCCCAAAAACATTTCTGAGCTATGAAAGTCTCTTATTATTGAGTAAATCATTTTAAAACCTGTTTTAAACTGAAGAATTGTAATATATATGTGTGTATTTTTTAATACCTATAAATTCTAATGCATAAATATAAGTTCAAGTGTGGTTCTTGAGCCCATATTTCCAGAATCCTGATGGCTTAATTTTCACTAGAGAAGGGCTTCGTTTTAGTTCAGACACTCTATATATAAAGTTTAGCTACAGCTACTGCAGTTGAACAAACAGAGAGGGTCTCCCTAGTCTTTTCTTAAGTCTGGTTGATTTACAATGTTGTATTAATTCCCTAGTCATTCTTAATTTCTATTTAAATCCTGAGGGAAAAGAGGTACCAAAAATAACAGCATATATTAACAGTTATGCTCACTTAACATAATGGGACCTTTTGCTCAGACAGTTTAAGTGATACAGAACTTCTCCGCAGAAATGAAAAATCCAAGTCTCTACAATGTTCATCCTCTTTTTATGAACCATTTAAGAATTACAGACATCCAGACATAAAATTGTGGGTTCCTAAACTTACTGATTCATGTTGATGTTTGGCAGAAACCAACACAATCTGTAAAGCAGTTATCCTTCAATTAAAAAGTAAATTTTTAAAAATAACAAAAAACACTTTGAGCTTTAGAATAGCACATCCTTTATGATTTAGAGATCATTTTATGGTGGGTTAAGATTATTCAGGATATTCACTTTTTAGATTCTGAGTTATTTATGATTTAATTTATAAGAACCCATAACAGATGAATCTCAGGTTAATTGAGAGTTCTTTCAGTCAGAGAAAACAGCCGAAATTCACAGGTGGTATACTCTTCATGTCTCCTGAGTTAATTGTACTTGAAGACAGGTTCTGCACTGAAACCTTATTTGCCTGGTCAGGGTTCAAACAAGTAGAGGCCTTTGAGTGAGAGAAAGATTTCCTCTGCCCTCAAACTTGTGTCTGTTTTGAAGGGGCTTCTGTATAAGGTCCTTATAAAACCTTTATTATAAATAATTTGGGTTGTCAGTATTATGGAAGCAAATAACCAATTTTTAAAATAAGTAGACCATTTTAATGGCTTTTAAATACTATTTGCAATTTATCTTTAAGTTGACTAGTCTTAAGACTAAGTTTAGAAATTAAGGATTTTATAAAGAGGTTTTTTGGTTTTTTAATTGAAGTATAATTGACAGGAGACTCTCACAGGCTGAGTTCTTCAGGGTAGGGACTGTGTCTTACCTTTGATGCACCTCAGCAGAGGACCACTGGCACATAATCAGTGTTCAGTAATGGTTATTGAATAAAATTACTGAATAATAGGTCTTATCTGTCCAACTGTAGTTATGAGGGTTGGCAATATTTCCTTTTTCTGGCAAGTACATCCTCTATGTTCACATATGGGCAGTGTATCTTCTGCCCCTAGACTTTGATTTTTATAACTAAACTGCCTCAGATCTGTTTCTGATTCTATATAGTACATGTGTGTGATTGTTTCTTGCCGCACTGGGCAGCTTATGGAATCTTAGTTCCCTGACCAGGAATTGAGCCCCAGCCCCAGCCGTGAAAGCACTGAGTCCTAACCACTGTCCTGCCAGGGAATTCCCAAGAATCATTCTTTAAACTTAAGTTCTCCATCTGGGAAGCAGTTTCCTGCTGCAACTTAATAGGTTTTGAGGGAACTGTGAGCTAACAGGTTATCATTACTATGTAAAAGTAGATGCTTGTTTGCTTTTTTCCTCTTTAGCTTTCTTAGTAAGTATCAGGTGACTGTAGTGGAGTCCATTCTGGATCATGTAGAATTTTAAAACAAAATGGACTTTTTTGCCCCACCTTTTCTAAACAATTTAATCCTAAAATAATTGCAAGAAGAAACAATGAGTACTCCTGTATCTTTAGCCTGGATTTGCCTGTTGGTAACGTTTTGCCATGTTATTGATAGTTTTACACTATATATTTTTTCCTTTTTTCCTCAATCATTTGAGGCTTATTTCTGAACAGTCTCATAATTTAGTTTAATCCAATAAATGCTTAAGCTTAATCCTGTAAAAGAAGAGCATTAATTTTACATAACCACAATGCAATACCAAATTCAGAAAATCAATGGTAGTACAGTACTACTTAGAATGATTACAGCCCTCCTCCAGATTTCCACAATTGTCCCAGTAATGTCTTTTGTAATTGGACTTTCTCCTCCCTAAAATCCAGTCAAGGGTCATGCATTGCATCTGTTTTCCATGTTTCTTTAATTTCCTTTAATCTAGAACAGTTCCTAGATAATTGCATTTCTGGAGAGTCTAGGCCAGTTATTTTGTAGAATGTCCCTTGATTTGTCTCAGTTCCACATGATTAGATTCAGATTAGATGGTTCTGACAAGATGCTACAGAGAAGGCACAGCTTCAGGAGGCACTGATGTGGGTTATCTTATCACTGGTGATGCTAAATTGGACCACTTAGTTAAGGTAGGGTTTTCCAGCTTGTCTCACTCTTGTAACCTGTCCTGGAATATTATTCTTCCCCAACAGTGGTTTTAAAGCCGTGGGTAATTTTTGCTGGAATCGATTATTATTTTGGTAGTGGTTATGGTTGCAAATGTAAAAATTGTTTTGACATCAATCTGAAGTGAAATGCTGTGTGCCATGTAACCACCATTCTTACCTCTTCAGTTTACTTTCTAAATCTGTAGATGGATGTGCAGACACAAATGGATGGAAATATTCCACAGATTCAAGTAGTTATAATCACACTTGAGTGTACAGTGTTTGATTACTTTTTTCACTTAATATTTTCATAAAACATTTTTTACACGGGTAACATGTTTTGATTCATAAAAGTTTCAGACTCAAAAACTAGAGCTGAGAAGGCTTACCAGTAAATTTGGTCATAAACATTAAGTGTCTTAGCCAGTTCCCACATCTTTATTTTAGCAAAGTTGAAATGTGATTTTAGATTATACTCTTCCACTTCTTTTAATCATCATCAGTATAATTTGGGATGCATTTAAAAACACATATCCACATCAGTGGAATTTTTGGAATTGCTTTCATTTGCTACAAATTTCTTAAGGAAAAAACTACTCAAAATTCTGAACAACTTTTTTGGAGAGACTAGGAATACCAGACCACTGACCTGCCTCTTGAGAAATGTGTATGCAGGTCAGGAAGCAGCAGTTAGAACTGGACATGGAACAAGAGACTGGTTCCAAATAGGAAAAGGAGTACATCAAGGCTGTATATTGTCACCCTGCTTATTTAACTTATATGCAGAGTACATCATGAGAAACACTGGACTGGAAGAAACACAAGCTGGAATCAAGATTGCTGGGAGAAATATCAATAACCTCAGATATACAGATGATACCACCCTTATACCAGAAAGTGAAGAGGAACTAAAAGCCTCTTGTTGACAGTGAAAGTGGAGAGTGAAAAAGTTGGCCTAAAGCTCAACATTCAGAAAACGAAGATGATGGCATCCGGTCCCATCACTTCATGGGAAATAGATGGGGAAACAGTGGAAACTGTCAGACTTTGTTTTTTTGGGCTTCAAAATCACTGCAAATGGTGATTGCAGCCATGAAATTAAAAGACACTTAGTCCTTGGAAGAAAAGTTATGATCAACCTAGATAGTATATTCAAAAGCAGAGACATTATTTTGCCGACTAAGGTCCGTCTAGTCAAGGCTATGGTTTTTCCTGTGGTCATGTATGGATGTGAGAGTTGGACTATGAAGAAGGCTGAGAGACGAAGAATTAATGCTTTTGAACTGTGGTGTTGGAGAAGACTCTTGAGAGTCCCTTGGACTGCAAGGTGATCCAACCTGTCCATTCTAAAGGAGATCAGCCTTGGGATTTCTTTGGAAGGAATGATGCTGAAACTCCAGTACTTTGGCCACCTCATGCGAAGAGTTGACTCATTGGAAAAGTCCCTGATGCTGGGAGGGATTGGGGGCCGGAGGAGAAGGGGATGACAGAGGATGAGATGGCTGGATGGCATCACTGACTCGATGGACGTGAGTCTGAGTGAACTCTGGGAGATGGTGATGGACAGGGAGGGCTGGCGTGCTGTGATTCATGGGGTTGCAAAGAATCGGACACGACTGAGCGACTGAACTGAACTGAGCATTATTTAAAAGAACCTCTCCAAAGCCTTTTCATCCCTAAGAAAGCAGTATAATAACTGTCTCATTAGGTTCTCCTTTTAGTTTCAGATCATATACTATTACCTAGATTAACACAGCCAATAATTAGAATTGTGATTTTTATGTAAGTAATATATTTAGTGTATATATAATATTAATGCATTTCAGATCCCAGTTGCTGTGACATTCTTTGCTCAGTTTTAGAATATGTTTTTTATTTATATTTTACCTTAATAATAACATACATTTGTATACTTACCATTTAAATTTATGATAATGTATAAGCTACTATATATTTGATTATACAGCACTTACTGTGTGCCACCCATTTTTTTAAATGGTTTAGAAATATTAATAGATTTAGTAGTCCTAAGCCTGCTTATCAGTCCCATGAAGTAGGATTTACTGTTGGGGAAACTGAGGCACAGACCAGGAAAGTTCTGTTAGTCTAAGGATGAAGAGAGTGATTTGAGTCAGAGAAAAAAATGTAGTGATGTTCATACAGGAAAAGTTAGAGAACTTTGACAACTTGTTAAGTGGAAAACCAAAAACCATACTGCCCTGGAGGGAGAGAAGGGAGTCTGTGACAGGTGCACATTGTTCCGAAAAGAAGTTTTCCAAGTATTTTTCCATCTCTAATTCTGTACTTACCAAGCAAATGACATTCATTTGCTTTCCTAGAAACAACTTGATATGAGCAGTGATGAGTTTCCTAGAATCCTCATAAATTAACAAATTGAAATTCTTCTCTAAAGCTGTAATTTCATGTTAACCTAATTATCCTTGGCTACTTTTCATTTCTGGATGAACTTGTTTGATTTGGGTTGTCAGCACCAAATTTGCTATGCCTTGTAACGATACATTCAGATCACAGGGCTTACAATATTTATTTCTTCTGGTTCATTTGGATATTTCATTGCCTTATTGTTAAATGTCTTATGTTTTACATTGTATATCAGTTAAGTTTGATGTTTTATTTTACTTTAAAATGAACTTGGATCCCAAGTACTTTAAATACCTACTTGATGAGAAGACACTCAGTCATGTCTGCCCCTTTGCGATCCCATAGACTGTAGCCTCTGTCCATGGAATTCTCTAGGCAAGAATACTGGAGTGGATTGCCATTCCCTTCTCCAGGGGATCTTCCTGACTCAGGGACTGAAACCAGGTCTCCTGCACTGCAAGCAAATTCTTGACCGTCTAAGCCACCAGGTTAGCCCATAATTGATGAAAGCCTTTTGCATCTGCACAGACCATATGCAACATCCCTGTTTCATTACTAGGTTGGACAGCAGCATGTAATAGGCAATAGTTTACAATCCACAAATGAAATTTGTACCATTTTCCTCAGTTTGAGGGCTTCCTTAATAGCTCAGTTGGTAAATAATCTGCCTTCAATACAGGAGACCCTGGTTCGATTCCTGGGTCTGGAAGATGCGCTGGAGAAGGGACAGGCTACCCCTGGGTTTCTTGGGTTTCCCTTGTGATTCAGTTGGTAAAGAATGCGCCTGCAATGTGGGAGACCTGAATTGGATCTCTGGGTTGGTATCCCCTGGAGAAGAGAATTCCATGGATTTGTATAGTCCCTGGGGTCGCAAAGAGTCAGACACAGCTGAGCAACTTTCACTTCATCAGTTGACTGGTGCATGATTCTCTTGAAATCAAGAGGCTTAAGATTTCTGTAATTTTGGTGTAAACTTTTTAAATTTATTTATACATTGCCTCTCAAAGAGAAATGAGCAAGCAAGTATAGTAGAAATACAAAAATTAAGCCCAGGAAAGGTATATACAAATATGACAACTGGAAAAGTCAAGGAATTTTAATTTACGCTCATAAAAACTACCTGATTATAAGTCTTAAGCTTTCACTTTGTAAGTTTCTCCTCTTTTTCTTTCTTTGTATTGTGGAGAATTTCACACATACAAAACTAGACCAAACTATATATATCGTGTATCACCCAGCTTCAACATTTATCAGTATTTTCCCAATCTTGTTCCATCTGTGCCTCTAGTTACTTCCCTTCTCATCCCAGCCATCAGATACTTTGATCTCTATTTCAGTTATTAATTTATTTTATAAGTGATTTGAATCAGGAAAGTGATGTTTACATATTTGTGATTGATGTCTCATGACTTTCAGTCTGTAGATTTTCTTACTCTTTTTTTTTTCTTTCTTGTGAAATTAGGTCATTTGTCCTATAGAATTTCCTGTCTGGCTTGTGTTGCTTATTTCCTCATAGTATCATTTTTCACATTTTTCTTCTGGATTCATATTTCCTCCAAATTGGTATTTGGATATAGAAACTTTATGAGACTCCGGTTCCTTTGAATTGTTTTGACTGCACCGTGCAGCATGTGAGATCTTAGATCCCCACCCAGGATTTGAACCCCTGCCCCCTTGCAGTGGAAGTGCAGATTCTCGACCACTGGACTGCCAGGGAAGTCCCAGTGTATAATTTTAAATAAGCTGTTGAACCACTTCATATTACCATAATCATAAATTAATATGAGTTTACTTTTATGATGGGTAAGCATGTTTAAATTGATGTTTTCAAAAACTATATTCCCTAAGATTTCAAAGGAAATTTTGTCTCTACCTACACATTTAATAAACGGTACTGTTGCCTGTTGTATTCTTGACGCTGTGTATTTACTTCTCTAATGTAATTTCTGTTGGCAGTTCCTGATTGCATTTGCTATAGGGTAGAATGTCTCTGGTAATGTTTGTTTTCTTACCTGATCTCCTATTATAGATTTTTTTACCTGGTCTCTCTTATAGATTTTTTAAGTCACTTTTGCTTCAAATCTCTGCTTTTCTTTTTTTCTCTAATTCGGTAGTTTTTCTTAATATAAAGGCAGAAGACCACAGGGAACCTTTAGATCTTTTTAAAAATAAGTATTGATATTTAAAATTTTCTGCAAATATACTGAAACCCTGGGGAAAACAGATAGGACCTTAGGTGTCTGGCTAAAGGGCTTAGGCCTTCCTTGCTGAGCCCCAGTGCCCAGGGCAAATTGGATTATTGTTCAGGAAGAGACACAGGATCAACCTGAGCTAGGAGCTGTTAGCAGATGAAAATAGGAAGATGACACAGAGGACATGCTCATTAAATGATTACTAAAGGATTGGAGAAGACAGTTTGAGTGAGAAATATCTACAGGATGAAAGAAGAGTTCCTCAAAACCAGATGCTCAGTAAGGAACCAAGGCATTCATTGCTTAGACAAAGAAGCTTGAAGTCTGGGGGCCCAAGGGAGATAAGAGGAACTTTACCTGAGGGGAGATTCCTCACCTGATCTCCTTGCAGGTGGGACAGCGAACATCCATCTAGAGGAAATGCTCAGCCCATCTCCTTTCCCCACAGGCATCATGAGCAAACGGGCTGTATTGAAAACCTGCAACTCTTAAGACTTTTTAGGGAATTATTAAACATAAAAGGCAGAAGAGTTGCTTTTTTTTTAGTCAGAAAAGTGGGGAGAGATGTTGCTTTTATGTCCACAAATATTTATTGAGCACCAGCAAGGGGAATATAAAAATTGGGAGAAAAAAAATCCTGCATTAAATGTATTTATTATGTAGCAGAAGAGACCTCAAAGCAAAAGCAGATTACAGTATGAGTTCCCCTGAAGGCTGTGAAGAACCCTGAAGACTGGTTCCAAATAGGAAAAGGAGTACGTCAAGGCTGTATATTGTCACCCTGCTTATTTAACTTATAGGCAGAGTACATCATGAGAAACGCTGGGCTGGAAGAAGCACAAGCTGGAATCAAGATTGCCAGGAGAAATATCAGGAACCTCAGATATGCAGATAACACCACCCTTATGGCAGAAAGTGAAGAGGAGCTAAAAAGCCTCTTGATGAAAGTGAAAGAGGAGAGTGAAAAAGTTGGCTTAAAGCTCAACATTCAGAAAACGAAGATCATGGCATCTGGTCCCATCACTTCATGGGAAATAGATGGGGAAACAGTGGAAACAGTGTCAGACTTTATTTTTCTGGGCTCCGAAATCACTGCAGATGGTGATTGCAGTCATGAAATTAAAAGACATTTAGTCCTTGGAAGGAAAGTTATGACCAACCTAGATAGCATATTGAAAAGCAGAGACATTACTTTGCTAACAAAGGTTCGTCTAGTCAAGGCTATGGTTTTTCCAGTGGTCATGTATGGATGTGAGAGTTGGACTGTGAAGAAAGCTGAGCGCCAAAGAATTGATGCTTTTGAACTGTGGTTCAAAAAGAATTGATGCTTTTGAACTGTGGTGTTGGAGAAGACTCTTGAGAGTCCCTTGGACTGCAAGGAGATCCAACCAGTCCATCCTAAAGGAGATCAGTCCTGGGTGATCATTGGAAGGACTGATGCTAAAGCTGAAACTCCAATACTTTGGCCACCTCATGCGAAGAGTTGACTGATTGGAAAAG
Organism: Nanger dama; assembly: GCA_917880005.1. Taxonomy (NCBI): domain Eukaryota; kingdom Metazoa; phylum Chordata; class Mammalia; order Artiodactyla; family Bovidae; genus Nanger; species Nanger dama. The sequence goes on along the minus strand of CAKJTW010000113.1, from coordinate 2,571,800 downwards.
ACCCTGATGCTGGGAGGGATTGGGGGCAGGAGGAGAAGAGGACGACAGAGGATGAGATGGCTGGATGGCATCACCGACTTGATGGACATGAGTTTGAGAGAACTCCAGGAGATGGTGATGGACAGGGAGACCTGGTGTGCTGCGATTCATGGGGTCACAAAGAATCAGACACGACTGAGCTACTGAACTGAACTGAAGGCTGTGACCAGCAGTGCTCCTGCAGTTCTAACCAAGAAGTCTACAGTCCAAACTTTGGCCTTGATGAATCAGTAAAATTTCCAAAAGATTTTGCGATCTGACATAAGGTTGCCAAGGTTTTTTCTTTTTCTGCTCAGTTCATTTCAGTTGTGTCCTACTCTGCAACCCCATGGACTGCAGCACACCAGGCTTCCCTATCCATCACCAATTCCCAAAACTTACTCAAGCTCATGTCGATTGAGTTGGTGATGCCATCCAACCATCTCATCCTCTGTCTTCCCCTTCTCCTCCTGCCTTCAATCTTGCCCAGCATCAGGGTCTTTTCCAATGAGTCAGTTCTTCACATCAGGTGGTCAAAGTATTGGAGTTTCAGCTTCAGCATCAGTCCTCAGTCCTTCTGTTAGGGGAAGCAAACCGACTGAAACCACCCACCCCGGCCAGGCACCACAGTAACTATTTGCATGAGTTGTTTTACAACAGGAGGTCCTGGTAAGGAACAGGGAACTAATAAGCCACCACCAACCAAAAGAGTTCAGGAAAGGTCAAAGAGAGACACCACATGTCCGACCATCTCCCAGAATCCTTTTCACTGGCATCCATCTTGGCTGAACAAGGCACCACCAGGAAGAATTCTGAGTCAGAATGATTGGCTAAAGACAACCTGGAAACTGATCCCATCACCATAAAACCCAAGACTGCAAGCCACGAGGCAGGGCTGTTCTCCTAGGTTCCCTTACCCTACTGCTCTTCCCCAGGGTGCCCTTTCCCAATAAAATCTCTCGCTTTGTCAGCACATGTATCTCCTCGGACAATTTATTTCTGAGTGTTAGACAAGAGTCCAGTTTCGGGCCCTGGCAGGGGGGTCCCCTTTCTTGGAACACTTCCAGTGAATATTCAGGACTGATTTCCTTTAGGATTGCCTGATTTGATCTCCTTGCAGTCCAAGGAATTCTCAAGAGTCTTCTCCAACACCACAGCTCAAAAGCATCAATTCTTTGGTGCTCAGCTTTCTTTATAGTCCAACTCTCACATCCATACATGACTACTGGAAAAACCATAGCCTTGACTAGATGTACCTTTGTTGGCAGTTTTTTCTGCTAACTAACCTTTAAGAAATACTTGTTATGTTCCCCTAATTTTTCTTAATTCACCTCAAACCTGTCGCGGGGTATCTATGTTTTACAGTCATGGAAATGAACAGGTGTGGGCAACAAAGGAAGGACGGTTGTTGGAAACGCACCTCGTCCCCCTCCCCACCTGTTTGAGCAAAAGTGGTCCAGTACTTGGTAGGTTCCAGGATTCCTCCCAGAGAGAGTTTTTGTTAGCAATTAAGAGAATCCTCCACCAAACAGTACAAATTGTCCAGAGAAGGTCAAATACTTGAAAGCATAATGTAAAAACATGAATATATGTTTCCCTTCAATTAAGACAAAAGTTTGAGAAAAACAACTTTTATTTCTTCTATCTAAGTGACCTCAGTGATCAAAGCATTCATTTTTAACCTGTGCCAAGGCATCCCACTTAGTTGGGTTTCTTTCTTTTTTTTTCCTGGCCCCACCACACAGCTTATGGGATAGTACTTCCCTGACCAGGGATTGAACCCACATCCCCTGCAGTGGAAGCATGGAGTCTTAACCACTGGACCGCCAGGGAAGCCCCTTGGTTGGATTTCTTATTGAAAGGCAAGTATCCTCTCACTTAACACCCTTAATAGGAGTTACTGGTTTGGGGGCAGACTGAGTGCAGAGGCAATAGAAATGCAAACACCATCTGAATACAGACCCGAGGGTGCCAGCCTCTGTCTTTGCAAATGCTGAGCACTCATTCAGATGCAGATTATTCCACTTTTAGCTAGGAGCCGAGAAGTATTAGGTTTATAGACCTCTTATTCTCAGTCACCCTTGGGGGTGGAAATTTCTTTGTTATGCACATAATTTAACACATTCCCCTGGATTTAGCCTCAATCTCCTGGCTGATGACCCTCAAATTCTATCTGCATCCAGCTCTGACTTTTCTACTAATTCTCCGATTCATATTTTCATCGCCTAATTAACTTCTCAGATACCTCAAGTTTAAGATATTCAAAACGGAACTCTTGGTTTCCCTCTACTTCTGCTCCCCTGCCTGGACCTCCTGCGGACTTGGAAGCACCCCTCCCTCCATTTCCACTGCAGCCATCTTTCCACGTCTCCATTTCCTCTCGCCCTCCCCACTGCAGGTTATCTGCCCACTTGCCCTCTGGCTTCTATCCATGGCACTGAAGGTGATCCTACAACTAAGTCAGATGGGTTCACACTGCCCTTTACAAGGGGCAAACGTGGATGAACCTAGAAAACATGCCAAATAAAAGAAGCCGCCACTTAATGTATGAAAGTGAAAGTCGCTCAGTCGTGTCTGAGTCTTTGTGACTCCATGGACTATACATTCCATGGAATTCTCCAGGCCAGAATACTGGAGTGGGTAGCCTTTCTCTTTTCAAGAGATCTTCCCAACCCGGGCCAGAATTGGGAAATCCAGATGGACAGAAAGCAGATTAGCAGTGGCCAGAGGTGGGGGTAGGGTAGGTGGAGGGAGGAATAGAAATTCAAATTACAATGTTAAATGAATTTTACCACAATTAAAACAACAACAACAACTGTCAATGGCTTCTTAGTGCAGCTTTAAAATCAAACTTAACATAGTCCACAAGCCCTGCATGGTGACCCCTGGCTCCCCGTGCTCACGTGGTGAGCCTTGCCTGCACGCCTGCTCCCAGCAGCCTTCCCACGCCTGCCTCCAGCCCTCTGCTCGGGCTGTTCCCTCCACCTGTGCTCTGTCAACAGCTCCACCACGCACTGGCTCCTTGTTGAGGGCCCTTTCCTGCCCACCCCATCTCTGCATCAGCTCTTTGCTTCCTTCCTCACACTGATCACAGCATTATCTACTTACTTGTTTGCTTGTTTTTCTGTTGCCCCCATTAAACTATGTGAGCTCATGAGAACAGGACCAAGTCTGTATTTCTAGGATCTACACAGTGCCTGGTTACTGCAATCTCAAAAATTACAGATAAATGAAAAAAAATTAACTTTTGAGTGTAGAAAAAATGAATTAATGAAGCTCTGAATGTTAAGAATACAGGACCCTCTCTTTGAACTTTTAACAGAGGAAAACGTGCATCCTGCCTATGTCCGGTCATATGGGCAGGAACTGGAGAAAGAAGATATACGTCAAGCAGGTGTTTCTCAGCAGACTAACTTGCGTTTAGGACTTGGCTAAAAGCTGCTGGTGACAGAATGTAAAACTTGGCCTGCCTCTGAGGAATGCACAACGTCTTCAGCAGCGAGCTCCCCTCTTTTAGCACAAAGGCTCATTCAGGAAAAATACAAGTGTTTACAGGCTTCATTTTTTTCTCCTCTCAGTCTAGATGACATGAGCTATACTGAATGCTATGAAGAGACAGATATTCTTGCAATGAGGTAACCTAGGTTATGGACTAGAAGAATTTCATCAAAGAAATTGTGCCTTATTACTATGAAAACAATTGGGTCTGCCCTGAGCAAGCAGCTTTCTCGCATTCTTACCATATTTTCACATTATGCTCTAGTTCACCCTATGGTCTTCCATGCATTAGCACATTTTTCCTTTTAATTAACTTCCCCAGGTGGGTATTCCCATTATTTCCACTTTGCAGATGAGGAAACTGAGATTCAGAGAGGCCAAATGACTTGGCCTAGAGTCGCAGCTAGTTGAAGCTCTACAGCCAAACATCTTCATATTCTGTTTATCTTGGAGGAAGTTATTCGGCCTCACTAAGCTCCCTTTGCTTGCTTTGTTCCAATCCAATCCCATCTACCTGGGGGATTGCTGTGCAAATTAAATGAAATACTTAATGCATAGAAAATGCCCAGCTGTGGTCATAAGCCTTTAATCAGGTTTGCTATTGTGATTTTTTTCACTTAATGTCAGGTTGACACTGCCCTTTCCAGGTGGCCTGGAGGGGAGTGAGGGCCTGTTCTCTCTGCTCTACAGCCAGTTTTCCTGAAAGTCCGGAGACCTGGCCCCTGGAGATGAGGGCTGGGATCCCAGGGCCGAGGAGGCCACAAACATGAGTCCTTCCAGCCTCTCCTTACATGCTCTTCATACCATACACGTGCTCACACATACACATGCTCGGTGCAATGGAATTTTCAACTTGGCTAGAGAAAGGAATGTATATTGAGACCCCCACAATAGCCAGAAAACTAATTCAGCCTGGCTCCGTTCCCAGGGCCAGAACGTCCCGGGTGTCGTCCACACCAGAGTCCACACCCAGTCACCTCTGACCAACCACCCAGCCGCTCAGCTCTTCTCCAGGAACCGCTCTTTCCAGGGCAGAGTGTCTCTTGGCAAGACTCAAAGGCAGGATGGGAAAGGGCCCAGAGAAGAGAGGAAAAAGAAAGCCCTCTCCCTGCCCCCTCTACCCCCCAACCCCCACTCCCCCAACCCCTACCCCTCAAGATGAGCCCCTGAGGCAGAAACTGCAATGATAATGGAAAATTAAAGCAATTCTGGAGATATAAGTAGCCCCTCAAACCCCCCCTCATTGTAGGTGAATGAGAATTGTCTCTGTCATCTAACCTTGTACAGCCATAACAACCAGGTATCTTTATAAACTTTCATGTTTGCCAAAGCCTTGAGCCGATTAATAAAGAGCAGCTAATCTTTATGCACTTTCATGCTCTTATCCCTGCAGAACACTCTCTGCCCTGTGCCCTGGGTGTTGCCCTTTGCAGTAACTGTGTACCCTGTTCTTTCACAGAAAATGAACTCAGTGATTTTATTTTTCCCTTTGGAAATCTCCAGTGATGAGAGTAACTCTGTAGCGTTTAGACTGCTTAAAAACTGGTTCATAAAATTTTTAAAATTTTCAAGAGGTATTCCCATCATGCACCTGAATTTACAATGTAACACTGTCTTCTTACTGAGTATTCCCTTGTAAAGGATTCAGTGTTTAATTACAAAAGTGAGTGGAAAGTATGGATGATTGCCCCCTCCTGACTGATACTGCTTTGCTTTAAGACCAACATACGATCTCAAGATAATTTTAATTCAGCATCTTTAACGTATAATTTAGGTTTTCACTACCAAATACATTGCAAGGGTGTAATAAAGAGGGGGAAGCTTCCCTTGTGGTCCAGTGCCTAAGACTTCACATTCCCAGCACAGGGGACCTGGATTCGTTTCCTGGTTGGGGAACTAGATCCCACATGCCTCCATTAAGATGCAGCACAGCCAAAGAAATAAATAAAAATAAGTATTTTAAAAAATTAAAAATAATAGGGGGAAGTGTAACCTATAAACTGAGAGACATAAAAGAGGTATCAATTTAAAAAACAAACCTAGACAATGTATGACACGAAACAGAAGGCTGATTTCTGATTCAATACTTGAAAATAAAAAGACTTACTTTATAAGTATTTTTAATGTTTTTTTTCTTGGCTACAATGGGTCTTCATTGATGTGTCCTAGGATCACATGTGCTAAAGATCATAAACTTACCGAACTCATTCTGCAGGATGTGGCTCTCAGGCCAGCATGGTTTCATTGTTTGGGGGTCTGTCTCACACTTCTGTTGCATGGTTTTGTTGCTAAGCAAGCCTGTTGGTTTTATGGTTAAGCAAACCTGCTTTCTTAAGTAATCATTAACTTAGAGGAGTCTCCTGTACTTTTTCTACTAATAATCCCCTAGTGGTATTAACTCTTTAGGCACCTACTCTGTCCCTATCACTCAGGAATGTAGACACTAAAAACTCGATGAAGAAGCACGCAGGATGAGTCGAGTGACTTGTCCAGGGTAACTAACCCAACTCCAGGGCTGCACTGGGCCTGGCTGCCTCCATGGAGCCCACCCCATGAGAGGGGTACTCTGAGAGAGTGAAGCTCTCAGAGTCTCAGAGGGGACTCTGAGAGAAAGAAGTAAATGTTAGTAAAAGAATGGATCTGTAGGGTGACGATCACAGCCATATCTCACAGGTTTCCAGGGTTAAGAGGCAGCACTGGTCACTTGAACCACTGTCCTCAGTATCTTTGGAGCATCACTGGAACTGGACTGTCCTTGGAACTTAGCTAGGTGCCATCCTGCCATTGGCAGGATTCAGAGGATGATTGGCAATGTCATAAATGGTGCCAGCTTTCTCACGAAGGTCATCTGTGCCGCAGCGCCCTCGGGGTGCCCACCTTCATGCTACAGGCCCTCTCTGAATTCACCAAGGACAGCCTTGGCAAACTGCTGGTGGGACTAGGATCGAATGGTTCCAAGGCGCTGTGCATGGAGGATTCTCCCAGTGGGCATTCACCCCAGGCCCTTAGGCTGGAAGGAGTTATGGAACACAGATAGAGGAAACTCAGCAGCTTCAAACTGTGAATATCTTTGCTGAAATTCCTTTTCTCATAGTACCTTTCTCTTTCATTGCCAACAAATTTCCTTCTCACTGAGCTAGGAATAGCTGGAGGTTGGACCAGGCCAGAGAACCTACAGGTGTTGCTGATGCAAGTAAAGGCAGGTCCGGGATAGATGCTCCGAGGACCCTGACAAGAGGGTGCTGGGCCGGGCCAAAGTTCAACAGGAATGGGGTCAAGACCATTGTGACTCCATTAGGAAGACACAATTTTGTGTTCATGGAGTTTGTGACTGATAACCAGGGAACTGGCCTAGCTGCTGGAGGGGGGGACCAATGTGGAGTCAGCTGAAAGAAAGAAGGAACCATAGAAGATTAATTGCATCAAAAGTATGAATGGATCTGGGATTTCTCCACCATCTTCACCCTATGATGTCTCCCTTGGTGCCTTCAGTTCAGTTCAATCGCTTAGCTGTGTCTGACTTTTTGAGACCCTATGGACTGCACCATGCCAGGCTTCCCTGTCCATCACCAACTCCCAGAGCTTGCTCAAACTCATGTCCATCAAGTCGGTGATGCCATCCAGCCATCTCATCCTCTGCCATCCCCTTCTCCTGCCTTCAATGTTGCCCAGCATCAGGGTCTTTTCCAGTTAGTCAGTTCTTTGCAGCAGATGATCAAAGTATTGGAGTTTCAGCTTCAGCATCAGTCCTTCCAATGAATATTCAGCGCTGATTTCCTTTAGGATTGACTGGTTTAATCTCCTTGCAGTCCAGGAGACTCTCAAGAGTCTTCTCCAACACCATAGTTCAAAAGCATCAATTCTTTGGTGCTCAGCTTTCTTTATAGTCCAACTCTCACAAACCATAGCTTTGACTAGATGGACTTTATTGGCAAAGTAATGTCTCTGCTTTTTAATATGCTGTCTAGGTTGGTCACAGCATTGCAGGATATCTGGCTCCAGGTGAGTGATCACACCACCGTGGTTATCTGAGTTGGCTGCGCTGGCTGCAGCAGACCTGGGTCACCCAGTGTGTGGCATAAACCCTCTTGGAGGAGCCCCACCATAGAGCTGCTGAGCAGATGACCCACAAACTGCAGAACAATTATACCAAAGAAATTCTTGCATTGTTAAGAAAGTTCTAGGACCCACAACAGATTTCCCAACCTGGTGATACAGCAAACAGACTGAGAACCCTCCAGGGAACTTGACTTTGGAGGCTAGTGGGAGACTGAGGCAGACTTGCCTGTGAATGTCCAGGAGTCTAGGTGGAGTTGTTGGTGGGTCAATTTGGCCTCAGGCCAAACAACAGGCACAGCCCCCTCCTATCAAGGGAAAATTGGCCCTTGATAGGGCCCCACCCATCAGAACAAAACCCAGTTTCCCCACTGTCAGTCCCTCCCATCAGGAAGCTTCCAAAAGCCTCTTATCCTTTTTCATCAGAGGACAGACAAAATGAAAACCACAATCACAGAAAACTAACCAAACTGATCACAGGGACCATAGCCTTGTCTAACTCAGTGAAACTATGAGCCACCATGTAGGGCCACCCAAGATGGACAGGTCATGGAGAGTTCTGACAAAACGTGGTCCACTGGAAAAGGGAGTGGCAAACCACTTCGGTATTCTTGCCTTGAGAACCTTGGTGCCCTACCTGTCTTCTATTCAGGTGAATAAGTCAAATGCCTGATGATTGGAATCTGCTGGTATTTTTCTAAGAGGGTTTTCTTCTTGGGCTTGAAGGATCTTAGTTCCCCCATGAGGGATTGAACCTGGGCCCTTGGCATTGAGAGTGCAGGGTCTTAACCGCAGGACCACCATCCCGGAATTCCCAGGATCTGCTGGTACTGAGAGGCCAATTTGTCATTTAATCTACTTGTATGATTTGGAAGTCCTCTAAATCCTTACTGTTCAAAGCATAGTCAGCAGGTTGTCAGTGGCAGCACCCCCCAGGGAGTTGGAGAACTGCAGTCCTCACTTTTCTCCTGACCTGTATACAGACTCAGAATCTGCATTTTTAACAAGACTCTCAAAATATAATGGACAGGGTTCTTCAGGGAGACCCTATGTGATTTAGCCTTGGCATTTTCATATGCTGTTGTTGCATTGTCTCTCTGGAGGATGATTTATCTATATGTGCCAAAAACCTTAACTTGTGCATATCTTTAACAATTGCATTTCTAGGAACTTATCAGATACATGTACAAAGACCTATGTGAAAAGGATGGTGATCATAGTGTTACTTACAGGAGCAAAAAAAAACCACACAAACGCACAAGCTAAATAGCCAATGATAGAGAAGTAATAATTCATATGAAGACATTCTATGGACCCATTAAAAATCATGTTGTATAATATCCAAATATTTTCCTATTTGGCTAGGAAAATACATATGATACATTGAGTAAAAATAAACAGGCTACAAAACAATTTATGCAATGGGATACTGTTTGTCCAAAGAAAAACTATACATGGAAAAATACTTGATTATCTCTCTTGTTTTTTATTTTAAACTTTTTATTGGAGTATAGTTGATTTACAGTTTTGTATTAGTTTCTGTCACACAGCAAGGTGAATCAGTTACATATATATATATATATATATATGTATATATCTCCACTCTGTTTTTTTAATCCACTCTTTTAGATTCTTTTTCCAATTAAGGATTATCTTTGTGCACTTCTGTTTTCTAAATATTCTTTTTTTTTTTTCTTCTAAATATTCTGCAATGAACAGTTATGTCCTGCCATAAGATGCTATGGAAAAACACAAACAAACTTTTTGGCCAATCGAATAATTAAGCACTATTCTCTTAAAAAAATAAAGGTAAAGGGAAGGAGTTTAATGTATGACAAAGAAAACTATTCCATTAACCTGGGAAACAAAAGAAAATGAGAACATGTTTCCTTTGGACGGTTGTCAATTTCCTGACATTGTTTAGTTATTATGTCATGTTGGGGGCTGACTTGTGTCCCCAAGAAGACTTGTTGACACCTTAACCTCCAGTACCCTGAACATGATTTGGAATAGAAGTTTTTGTAGGTATATGAGGTTAAAGTGAGGTCATACTGGATGGGCCCTGAATTCAATCACGAGTGTCCATATAAGAAAAGACACAGATACACATGGAGGAGGCGGTGTGAAGATGAGGCGTGTATGGAGTGGTGTGTCTACAAGCCAAGCATGTCTAGGATTGCCAGCAACCTCTAGATGCTGAAAGAGGCATGGAAGGATCCTCCTCTAGAGCTTTTCAGCACATGCCTGTCAACACCATGATTTTGCATTTCTGGCCTCCAGACCTATCAGGGAATAGTTTCTCTTAAAACTCAGACCTGACTCTGGCTGCCTGTCTTGAACACCAATGATTCAACAGATGTTTGCTGTTGATCCTGACCCTCACAGGGCTCCAGGTTTTTCCTCCCATGCCAGACCCATGCCCACTGGGCTTCCTCTAACCTCAGGTTGCCTTTGGGAGCTGCTGTGAGTTTGTTTTTATTGTTCAGTTACAAAGTCATGTCTGACTCTTTGCAACTCCATGGACTGCAACACGCCAGGCTTCCGTGTCCCTCACCATCTCCCAGAGTTTGCCCAAGTTCGTGTCCATTGAATCGGTGTTGCCATCCTCTGTTGCCCTCTTCTCCTCCTGCCCTCAATCTTTCCCAGCATCAGGGTCTTTTCCAATGATTAGGCTGTTCACATCAGGTGGCCAAAGTATTGGAACTTTAGCTTTAGCATCTGTCCTTCCAATGAATATTCAGGATTGATTTCCTTTAAGATTAACTGGTTTGATCTACTTGCTGTCCAAGGGACTCTGAAGAACCTTCTTCAGCACCGCAATTTGAAAGCATCAGTTCTTCAGCGCTCTGCCTTCTTTATGGTCCAGATGAACTGGCAAGGTGGCTAGCCCTTCGACTAATGTTGGTTAAACACTATGTTACCAATAAGAGCTCCTCAGCAAGCTGTCTTGGGGAGAATGGATGGGTGACATTCCCAAAGCCCTGATTTCTGCTCACTCCATCTGATGTCTACCTTATCCCTCTAGAAACCAGACTTTATTAAGGCCAACAACCTACCCAGACCCTGGAGCTGGTTTCCCAGCTGGTCTTTGTGAAAACCAGGTCCAAATTCTGGCTGCCTTGTCAATAACAGTGACTACATTCCGGGAGATTTTCTTCTAGCGCATAGAACAAAAATTCTTTCTCTTTCTCCATGTCCCTCTTTGCTGCCCTCAGTCACTCTTTCCTCTCTCCTCCCCTCTTTAAATTGAAGTGGTGAAGCCTGCTAGCTTCTGCAACCTTCAACATAGCCATAGGAATAACATCTTCCCATTGCATGACTTTACTATTTCAAATTCTTCCTCTTTTCCCGTGGCCAGGCAGAAAAGGAAACTCATTTGGATTCATTAATTTGGATTCTTCTTCTAAATTGCATATACCACATGGAAAGTGAAGGGGCTGCTGGTCCTTCGAGTAGGATAGTGGGAAAGTACCAAATTTCAAGTCATATAATACTCATTTTAGCGCGACTGTGAAGTCGACAAATGGGCAATTCACTTGTCTGCATCTTAATTTTCCATCTTCAGAAGAAGCTAACTGCATAATGGGACTTCCCTGGCCGTGCACTGGTTAGGACTCAGCGCTTTCACTGCCAAGGGCTCGGGTTCAATCCCTGGTCAGAGAACTAAGATCCCACAAACCATGTTGTTGTTCAATTGCTAAGTCCTGTTCAAGTCTTTGCGACCCCATGGACTGCAGCATGCCAGGCTTCCTTGTTCTTCACTATCTCCCAGAATCTGCTCAAACTCATGTTCTTTGAGTCAGTGATGTCATCAAACTATCTCATCCTCTGTCACCCTCTTCTCCTGACTTCAGTCTTTCCCAGTGTTTTCCAATGAGTTGGCTCTTTGCATTAGGTGACCAAAGTATTGGAGCTTCAGCTTCAGCATTAATCCTTCCAATGAATATTCAGATTTACTTTGCTTTAGGATTGACTGGTTTGATCTCCTTGCAGTCCAAGGACTCTCAAAATCATACAGCAAGACCAAAAAAAAGTAAGAAAAAGAAGCTAACTAAATTGTTCTTTTTTTTTTTTCCCAATCTTTTGGCTGCAAGGCATGTGGAACCTTAGTTCTACAACCAAGTTCTGCATTGAAAGCATGGCATCTCAACCACTGAACTGCCAGGGAAATCCCTAAATTGTTCTTATTTAGCTCAAGAGACTGTTAGGATAATCAAAGGTGATAACTTGCCAGCAGGTACTTTGTAGTAGTGTTAATTACCATACTCATATAAAGTTTTATTTTTATCTTAGTGGCATCAGATTCCTTTCTTAAATAGGAAAGCATACATGGAGAAGACACTTTGTGGCAGGTGGGCAGAGCGCATAGGAGCATGGTACTGATTAGCGGGTGTCACCAGGTCACCGTGCAGGTATGGAGGGGAGCTTGTGTCAGGAGATTCAGTGCAAAGAAAGGAAGGAACTGGGGAGCAAAGATATGATGGGCTGGGGAGGTTTGGAGCCTGGGGAGGTTGCCACTGCTCAGCAAGAGGAGTGCTGCTTTTGGTGAGGAAGTCAAGACAAGAGACAGGGCTTGAGGAGACAGAGGCCAAGGAAGTCTGGGTGTGTGACCTCATGCCCAGAGGAACTGGCTTACCAGAGCCAAACTCAATCACAGTTTGCTCGCAGGGGTGAATCTACAGTCAGGTTCAGGCAGAGGGACTCAGTGATGGAGCTCAAACCCCAGACGCGGAATGACTGCTCAGCACCAACAGCAGCAAGTGTGTTGATCTGTATTCTGTGTGCCTCGTCTCATGTGTGGATGGCAGCCTCATGGAGACGGCGCGGCAGAAACAGGGAGGTTCAGAGATGTAGTGCCTCACCTGTGGTCGCTCTGCTGAGTGGCTGAGCCCAGAACTGTCTGACTCCAACAGCAAAGAAATGGGCATCTGAGATGAGACAGAAGAGAGGGCGAGTGAGGGGTACAGAGGGAAGAAGCCACAAAGCTAAGCTAATCTCCTCTCCACCAACCCTTTCTGAAAGTGGCTCGGGGAGGAGAACAGGACTGAGCCCTGCAGGTGGGGGCCCCCACAGAGGCAGACCATTCCCTGCTGAAACCGCTTAGAACAAATGCCAGACGATCATTTTGGCATTTTTCCAGCAGTGTTTGAGAAGTCGGCAGCAGGGGAACCCTGGACAAGGCCAGCAGGGCTGGAAGTTTCTATGAGCAAAGGCTATTTTGCAAGAGCGAGTAATAAGATGAGGAAAGGCTAATGAGATGACGCTAGGAAAAGTAAGATATGTGAGTGTCATTTTCTGTAAAAGTACATAGAGACATAATGGTAAGCGGTTCTTAGGTGTTAGATAGATCTTTTTTCCTTACTTGTTTTCCAGATTTCTTAGAGTGTACTATATATATTTTTTAATCACAATGATAAAGATTAAATGAACACGTGAATATTGTTTACGAGTCAGTTATGAGCCTGCTCTTTTATGCTGGATACGTGATAGAATGAGGATGATTATAATTAAGAACACTGCACAGTAATGTACAATGTACAACGGCGGGCACATAGTAAATGCTTGATAAGCAACAGGAGTGACTGTGTAACTCTGGAAATAGTGCTAAGGTGGTGGGCTAAGTATGAACTTTTTTCTTTGTTCAAGATTTGCTGTAATGTTACACTGGCTTCCAAAACCATGCTGCTGCTGCTGCTGCTAAGTCGCGTCAGTCGTGTCCGACTCTGCAGCCCCATAGACAGCAGCCCACCAGGCTCCCCCGTCCCTGGGATTCTCCAGGCAAGAACACTGGAATGGGTTGCCATTTCCTTCTCCAATGCAAGAGAGTGAAAAGTGAAAGTGAAGTCACTCAGTCGTGTCCGACTCTTTGTGACCCCATGGACTGCAGCCTACCAGGCTCTTCCGTCCATGGGATTTTCCAGGCAAGAGTACTGGAATGAGGTGCCATTGCCTTCTCCTCCAAAACCATAAAGAAACCTAAACCATAAACGCATATGTTCGAGGGTTTGATCCTTGAGTCAAGAAGACCCTCTAGAGGAAGGCATGGCAACCCACTCCAGTGTTCTTGCCTGGAGAGTCCCATGGGCGGAGGAGCCTGGTGGGCTGCAGTCCAGGGGTGGCAAAGAGTTGGACACGACTGAGCGACTTAGCACGGACCTAGGAGTTTATGGTTTAGGTGGCCAATTTATTAGGTCTCCTTAAATATTAGTCTCTGAGGTATTTCACTGGTGGTCCAGTGGCTAAAACTCTGTGCTCCCAATGCAGAGGGCCCAGGTTCATTCCCCAAATTCCCTAGATTCTGCCTGCCTCGACTAAGAGTTCCCATGCTGCAACTAAAGATACCACAACAGAGTAAAGAGCCTGGATGTGGAAACTAAGACTGGGCACAACCAGAGAAATAAGTAAATTTTTAAAATATTAAAAAAATAAGTATTAGTCTCTGAAACTAGATTAAAAATTAGATTCTTAGCTGGAAATAAGCCATGAAGGCTAAATGCTTTCTTTGTACAAGAAAAAGATGCCCCATGCAGCCTTGTCAGAAGCACAGGCGCCCATGTCGAGAGACCTGCTTGGGCCTTGATTTTCTCTCAGATATGCTCTCTATCCAAGCAGACGCTTCTGTGACACACGAGGCCAGAACAAAAGCCTGGGACATCCCTGGAGGTCCAGTGGTTAATACTTCGCCTTCCAATGAGGGGAGTGAGGGTTCAATTCCTGGTCAGAAACTAAGATCCCACATGCGTTATGGGCACAAAACCGAAATGTAAAACAGAAGCAGTACTGTAACAAATTCAAGAAAGACTTTAAAAATGGCTCACGTCAAAAAAAAAAAAAAAACTTAAAGACAAAAGAACAGAAGCCTGGAGCTCTAATTCCTTATGAGCAGAGATACTGGGGCCTGTGGAGACCAGGCCCAGGGTCCTGGCTTCATGACTTAGACACTTTAAACTCGGCTACAGAGGAGACAGTAGCCTTGTGGAGGCGTGGGGCCTGCCCAGGATCTCTGAGTGGCCGGGCAGACAGCAGGCACTGGCTGGGCTGTGTGGGTTCTGCGAAGTCCTCATAAGCCCTCAGCATTTCCAAGACAGCACTGAGGCATCTGGGACCTGGTTCCAGTGAAGCTGGGGGGCACAGTGGCGTTAGACAAGCTGGGGTCCGCTGAGAGGGTCAGGTAAGGGGGCGAGTCCCCATCCAGGGCTGATGGGGTCTAGAGACAAGACAAACCTTGGGAGTACTGCTCACAGCTCTAAGCACTGACAGCTGGAGAGAGTGGCTTGGGGGATTTGCACGCTCACCATAATCTCCAGTGAGCCGACTCAATGGAAAAGACCCTGATGCTGGGAAAGACTGAGGGCAGGAGGAAAAGGGGGGCAACAGAGGATGAGATGGCTGGATGGCATCATCGACTCCATGGACATGAGTTTGAGCTAACACTGGGAGAGAGTGAAGGACACCAGAGCCTGGCGTGCTGCAGTCCGTGGGGTCACAAAGAGTCAGACACGACTGACCAACTGAACAACAGCCACAATGTCCATTTGTCCTCCAAAAGCCACTTTCTCCCAGGTAGCTCTCAAGACGAGCTGGCTCCCGGCTCCTTCCAACCCACTTGCTGCGCCCAAATCCCTGCTAAATGGAAATTTCAGAGTGTCACTGGCTCCACGGATTCTAGGAGACATACGTTCCTGTTGGACTAAAGCCCTATACTTGGGGAGTTACCCACTCTCTCTGAGCCTCAGTTTTTCCACTGAGAAAATGGAGATATCCATTTCAGTTCGGTCACTCAGTCATGTCCCACTCTTTGTGACACCGTGGACTGCAGCACTCCAGGCTTCCCCTGTTCATTTCTTAAGGTTACCGAGAGAACCAAGTAAAAGGACGGTATATTTTGTCAATTCTAAGACACTCCTTTTTTCTTATATTATCTCTGAAGTTGAGATGCATCTTATATTCGGTATACTTTATATACAACCAACACTTTGACTTCGCCAATTTCCCAGTAGCACCCCCTGCTGTCCCCACCTGCACATTTCACGCTGCCTCTGTTTCTAGAGATACCGCTCTGTCCCCAACTCAAGGACACAGAAATAAAGGGGCAGGATCTTTAACTACAGTGGTTTCTCCAGCCCCTGACTCTCCTTGTCACCTCCTGTCTTGTCAGATTCAAAAACCTCATCTTTTAAGAAACGAATCGCCAGTCTAGGTTCAATGCAGGATACAGGATGCTTGGGGTTGGTGTACTGGGATAACTCAGAGGGATGATATGGGGAGGGAGGTGGGAGAGGAGTTCAGGAGTGGGAACTTATGTACACCCGTGGTGGATTCATGTTGATGTATGGCAAAACCAATACAGTATTGTAAAGTAAAAAAATAATAAATAAATAAAGCTTATCTTACCTGAACCCACCTGACAAGAAGGGAGACAACCCCAGAGGGACGGCAGAGAAGACAAACAGCTGGTGTTCCCATCTGTGTGTGTTAGTCACTCAGTCGTGTCTGACTCTTCATGAGCCCCTGAGTATAACCCGCCAAGCTCCTCTTGTCCATGGAATTCTCCAGGCAAGAATACTGGAGTGGGCTGTCATTTCCTTCTCCAGGAGATCTCCCCCATCCAGGGATCAAACCTAGGTCTCCCACATTGAGGGCAGATTCTTTACCACCTGAGCCACCAGGGGAAGCCCGTCCCCATCTGAGCCCAGGACAGCATCCATCCATGCTGGCACCATATGGGCCCAGAGTGCCCTCCTTACTCTGGATTTGACCTTCACGTTATAGTATAAACCCACAGGCCCACCCTGCCCACAGATGTTCCCGATTCATCTACTAGCCTGACTGTAGGCTCCCAGTGTCTTGCTTGTTGAACCCATTGATCTTCTCTCCGTTGGGCAGTGTGTGTCAGTCCCAGCTCCTGACCTCTGACCTGTCTCTTTCATACATGGCGGCACCTCCAGCTGCCCATGTAGCTATAAGTCACCCAAGATCTTACCCTTAGGCATAACCAGCTTTCTTCTGGATGTTCCAGTTCAAGCCACTGTGCTTTCTGGCTCCTTCCCTGGTTGAGCCCAACCTATTCTGCAGGGCTTTCAACAAGTTCTTCATTCTTCAGGACTCTTCCTTAGCACAGCAAAGCACTTAGTGTTCCTGGCCTCCACCCAGAAAATGCCAACTGTGCCCCCAAGTCATTGAGACAAGCAGAGAAAAAAGAAACTGCCCACATACCTTTCCATTACCTCCAGGGGAGCCCTGCCATCCCTGCTTGAGAATCACCAGAACAAAGAGAAACTATAAATGTAACATAATGCTTAAAAAACAAAAAAAAACACCTTTCCCAAGGTAGGAAAGATCCCCTCAGGTTCAGTATGCCAGGGTAATTTGTGTGGGCCAGACAGCATTTCTCTGCCCTTCCAGATCATTCTTCATCATTCTCCATCCTGCTCTCTGCCTCCAGGCTGACCTACATGGACCAAACAGATGGGCTCCTAGGACCCTGGCTACTGGTTGGGAGAGCCCCAGACAAGAGACCAGGGGAGGAAAAAGATTAAGACCGTCTTTTTGTTGTTTTCTTCTTTTTTTAGCCACACTGCAAGATATGTGAGATTTTGTCAGTCCCTACCAGGGATTGACCTTTGCCCCCGGCAGTGGAAGCTCAGAGTCTTAACCACTGTACAGTCAGTGAAGACCCAAAAATAGGAAGATCAGAGTCATTTATTTCCTCGGCTCCCTCCCTAAGAGCTTGCCTTGCTCTGGCTGTCCCTCCAGGGAAGGTTCCTCACAGGACAACTTTCTGTACACAATTCTGCTTCCAGCTTCCGGGCGTCTTTCATCTCGCCCCATCAGCCCAGAGGAAGTAACAGCTGGACTCTTTCCAGCCCGGGAGTACTGGGCTGCTCCTCGTGGTATCCCTACATCCTGCCCAGCCTCAAGTAGATGGTCAGTTTGTCAGACCTCCTTGCACGGTGCTAATTTGAGCGTGCCACCTGCTTCCTGCACTCTCAAGCACTGTGTTTCTTGGCACCACCCCATCCTCAAGCTACAAATGAGGTCACAAGAAGATTAACATTCGTTTGGATTCCACATTTACAGCTGCTGAGGAGGAAGGGCCTCCAGCCGCTTCCATCTCATGGGGGTCTTTCCTAGCGTCCCCAGACTGTGTGTGTGCGCGCGCGCGCTCGTGCTCACCAGCAATGCTATCTTCTTCCTCAAGGGGTCTGCTCTTTTCTTCCACCCTGTTTTCAATGACGCCCATCGCCAGTGAAAACAGTGTGGAGTCTCCTCTTGCCATGCTATCTGATACCCACAGTCAAGACAGTGTCACACGGGCCCTGCCATCTCCACAAAATGCCCCAACCACAGCCCCCCTTGGCACCACCACTCCCATGGTATACCTATCAGGTTTCTACCAGAGAAGCAGAACCAGTAGGAAAGGTGTATAAAGAAATTTACTGCCAGGAATCAGCTTAGCTCTGCTAAGGAGCAGGAGCTGCTGTTAAGATCCACAGACAAGTTTCTGTCCTTATGGGCCTTTCAGCTGATTAAATGCAGCCCACCCAGATTATCAAGGATAATCTCAATTACTCAATAATCACATCTGCAAAATACCTTTGCAGGAGCACCTAGATGAGTGTTTGACTAAATAACTGGGTACTACAGCTTAGCCAGGTTGTTAGGTAGAAATAACTATCATGCAAGAATACCACCAGGACTTCCTAGTGGCTCAGCGGTCAAGAATCTGCCTGCGGTGCAGGAGACTCAGGTTTAATCCCTGGATCAGGAAGATCCCCTGCAGCAGGAAATGGCAACCCACTCCAGTATTTTTGCCTGGGAAATCCCATGGCCAGAGGAGCCTGGCAGGGCTACAGTCCATGGGATGGCAAAGTCAGACACAACTGAACAACCAAACAACCAAACAACCAATGAATACCACCACCATCAGTGAGCAGAAGGCCAAAGCTACATCATGTTCTCTGACAAATTCAGCAGGCCGAAGCATGCCGTCTTCCATGATAAGTGCATACAGACGTGGGGAGCAAGGCTACTCTCCATACTTCACCAACACACTTTGTCACATGGACATGATGAAAGGGAACATAATTGCATCCGGTCCTATGTCTTATACTCTTTGCACTGGAAAAAGCTCCGCTAGATTTCTCCATATGGAGCCTAAAAACTGAGACAGCTCAAGCCAGGGATCCTGGGTTCCAGGTGCCTTGGTCAGGGACTTCACGGGTGAGCGTGACAAGCATCACCTCCACACCCTACCACCTGAAGCTCATTCAGGTGCCAGGTTTGTCTGCCTGAAGCTATCGTCCCCCAGAAGTCATTCTTTCCCAGGAGATAACTCGTTCTTCTGGGCAATGAGATTCCAGGCAGATCTGCTCGCCCTCGCATGCCTTCATTCCAACCCCCCAGGGGCGCCCACCACAAAGGGGAAGGGAAGCTGGAAAGGAACTCCAAATGAGAATATCACACAAAAAGCAAGCTTGTGAACAAGTGTTAGCCAATGAGTTTTTCTTTAAATATTTATTTATTCGTCTGGGTCTTAGTTGCAGCAGGCGGGATCTGTGGTTGCAGCCTGTGAACTCGTTAATTGTGGCGTGTGGGATCTAGTTCCCCGGCCAGGAATCGAATCGAAGTCCCCTGTAATGAGAACTCCAAGTCTTAGTCACTGAACCAGCAAGTCCCATAGTCAATAAGTTGTTTTTTTTGTTTTTTTTTTTAAGCTTCTATGTTTATTTGACTGTGCTGGGTCTTAGTTGTGGAATGAAGGATCTAGTTCCCGACAAGGGAGTAAACCGGGGTCCCCTGCTTTGGGAGCATGGAGTCCCAACCACAGGACCACCAGAGAAGTCCTACCAATAAGTATTTTTAATCAGAGAAGAAATAATGGTGATAAGAGGGGCTATGCAACCATCGAGAAAGCAGTGTATGACAAAATGGCAAATGCTGATGGAGAAGGCAATGGCACCCCACTCCAGCACTCTTGCCTGGAAAATCCCATGGACAGAGGAGCCTGGTGGGCTGCAGTCCATGGGGTCGCTGAGGGACGGACGTGACTGAGCGACTTCACTTTCACTTTTCACTTTCATGCATTGGAGAAGGAAGTGGCAACCCACTCCAGTGTTCTTACCTGGAGAATCCCAGGGACGGGGGAGCCTGGTGGGCTGCCGTCTATGGGGTCGCACGGAGTCAGACACGACGGAAGCGACTTAGCAGCAGCAGCAAGGAGGACCTAAAACCAGCATGCTGTGCACAGCTGGTCGTTTCCGTCATGTCCGACTCTTGTAACCGCGTCGACAGTACCCCACCAGGCTCCTCCGTCCATGGGATTTCTCAGGTAAGAATACTGGTGTTGGGTGCCCATGCTCTTCTCTAGGGAATCTTCCTAACTCAGGGAGAATGGGCTGCAAAGAAAGAGCAGAATTCTTGCAAAATAACCGTGAATCAGTGGTACCAATCCACTGACTCTCAAGCAGGGGTCCTCTTGGGAGAGACCCCAGGCCCCACTCCCTGCACCCTGCCTCTCTTCTGGAGGGGTGAATGCACTCTCTCCCATCTGTTCATGGCTTAAGGGCTTAAGGAATGCCTCTCACACCTGGAATCTTCACTTAGAATCATCATATCTAAAAACCGCTCTAAAAGATATATAATCAAGAGCTTGCAAACACACACACATACACACACATACATTAATCACATTCTTGCATATATAATTATTGTTTTTTTCTGGACAAAAGCCCAAAAAGCTGTTTGCCTTTTGGGGAGGTGATGAGGAGGAAAGATTTTACTTTTCACTTCACTTTTATCTGCAAGCTTTGAATTTTCAAACATGTTGAAATTTCTTAAAGTGTAAAACCAAAATGTCCTAACGTAGTACAGTCTAATTAATGTAACTTAATTTAGTGCTTGCTATAGTACAAACGCTTGCCACAATCTTCTAAGAAGGAAAAGTAAAATACATAGGAATTGAGAAGAAAGAAGTACATGTAAGTTATGAAAAACAAAAGCTGGGACAACAAGGAATTCTCTGGTGATCTAGTGGTTAGGACTCAGTGCTTTCAGTGCCACGGTGTGGGTTCAAACCTCTGGTTGGGGAACTGAGATCTGGCAAGTTGTGAGGTGCAGCCAAAAGCAATATATATATTTTTTAATTGGAAACATAGAAATGCCCTACACGACATCTAGGTTATTTTAGAGAGCAATCTAGAAAAAATGTTTCAAACACTTTTAGTAAAACTTTTTATCCCTTGGGCTATGCATTATTAGCCAGGACTTCTTTAGTTGCAAGTGACAGAAATCCAACACAGACTGGGGAATTGATCCAAAGGAGCCGATTCTGGATCCAGAAGCTCAAAGCAGGGCCCCAGGGATCTGAGTTCCTTGACCGTCCCTGACTCTGCCTTTGTTCTCTGGTAGCCTTCCTCGCTTCCCTCTCCTGGAGAAGCCCTGCCAGTGCTATGCTAACAAGAGCTGCATATCTCTAGTCCTACGGAACTCCCATTATCCACAACAATTCCCTAGAAGGACACTAATCAGTCTGCCTAGGACATATGCCCATCGCTGACAAGCCTAATGTTCAGGTACTGTCGTTCAGTCGCTAAGTCGTTTCCGATTCTTTGCGACCCGATGAAGTGCAGCATGCCAAGAGTTCCCTGTCCTCCACTATCTCCCAGAGTTTGCTCAGACTCATGTCCATTGAGTCCGTGATGCCATCCAACCATCTCATCCTCTACCGCCCCCCTTCTCCTCCTGCCCTCAGTCTTTCCCAGCATCAGGGTCGTTGCCAATGAGTCGGCTCTTTGAGTCAGATAGCCAAATATTGGAGCTTCAGCGTCAGTCCTTCCAGTGAACATACGTTCAGGTTTGGGATATTCTGACAAAAACCATGCTATGTGGTGACCAGACTGGTTCATTTCTTCTCAGACACAGGAGAAGACTACATTTCTCTTTCACTGTCTTCCAGAGTTTGCCCAAATTCATGTCCATTGAGTTGGTAGTGCTATCTAGCCATCTCATTCTCGGCTGACCACTTCTCCTTTGACTCAATTTTTCCCAGCATCAGAGTCTTTTCCATCAGCTCTTCGCATCAGGTGGCCAAAGTATTGGAGCTTTAGCTTTAGCATCAGTCCTTCCAATGAATATTCAAGATTGATTTCCTTTAGGATTGACTGGTGCGATCTCCTTGCAGTCCAAGGGGCTCTCAAGAATCTTCTCCAGCACCACAGTTTGAAAGCATCAGTTCTTTGGTGCTCAGCCTTCTTCTTCATGGTCCAAGTTTCACATCTGTATGTGACTAACATCTGTACGTGACTATTAGAAAAGCCATAGCTTTGACGATATAGACCTTTGTTGGCAAAGTGATGTCTCTGCTTTTTAATACACTGTCCAGGTTTATCATAGCTTTCCTTCCAAGAAACAAGCAGCTTTTAATTTCATGGCTGTAGTCACTGTCCACAGTGATTTTGGAGCCCAAGAGAATAAAATCCATGACTTCGTTCACTTTTCCACTTCTGTTTGTCATGAAGTGATGGGACCAGATGCCATAATCTTCGTTTTGTGAATGTTGAGTTTTAAGCCAGGTTTTTCACCGTCTTCTTTCACTGTCATCAAAAAGACCTTTAGTTTCTCTTCACTTTCTGCCATTAGAGTTCTATCACCAAAAATAAACCCTTGCTGTGCTAAACCACTTGAGATTTGTGTTTTGTAGTTGCCAATCTCCTATTAACAAATTGGCTCAAACACCCACCCCTGGGACAGGACAGGTGGGGACTTTTGCTTAAAAGCACATGAGAACTATACAGTGGAGGAGGGCATGCTGTCGGTGGAAAAGGATGAATGTTAGACAAAAACAGGAATAGATGAACACCTCAACTCAGATATCTCACATTTGGGAATGTGTCCCTAGAAATCCAAGAGGAAACTAATTTAAATAAGAATGTTTATTGCAGTATTGCAGAATTTGGGGGTTGCTTTCTATTTGGCTGCATAGCTTTCAGGATCTTAGTCCCCCAAACAGGGATTGAACTTGGGTCGCAGCAGTGAAAAGAGGCATCCTAACCACTAGATCACCAAGGAATTCCCAATAAATTTGTTTTAAGTCATCAAATCTGTGGTGTTCCTGTTGCAGCAGCAATAGGAAATTCATCTCTTCCCCCCATGTGAGTGCTGTGTGGCTCCTCAGCACTTTGTACACAAAGACCTCTGTGTGCTCAGAGCCCAGCAGTTCCCAGCCAGGAGTGAATGTCAGAACCAACTGGTAACTCTAATTTATGTGTTTGTTAATTTATAATTACGGAACATTGCAAGAACAAAAATATGACAAATGTCTAACAAACAGCCATGCACATACTGGAGGGGGAGCCTTTCCCTTCTCCAGGGGATCTTCCCAACCCAGGTCTCCTGCATTGCAGGCGGATTCCTTACCAGCTGAGCCACCAGGGAAGCCCCTATGTACATTTACCACTTAAGCAAAAATCACCATAGTCAGTTTATCGTTCCTACCACCCCCTCCCAAATTGAAAAAAAAAAAGTGCAATAATTACCAGTATACCTAAGATTCTATATCTGTCTGGCCACATATCTATCCATCTCCCCACCTGTCTATTCATCCATCAACCCATCTTATTTTTTATGCATGTCAAGTGTTACAAACATCTGTATACTTCATCATACATGTCATGTGTTTGTTTATGAGTTTTACATTTAAAATTTTAGCTCAAACATATACAGTGGAATGCATGGATATTAAATATACCCTTTGATGAGCTTAACAAAGCACATACCCATATAACCCAAACCGCTCTGGAAATGCAGAGTATCACCACTCAGTCCCTTTTCCATTCAGTCCCTTCCTCGTCTCCCCAGAGGTAAAAATCTATTGTAATTATTCTTTCTTACCATAGATTTATCTGCCCTAGAACTTAACAAAATTGGAGTGAAATGGCGTGTCTTTTGTATCTGGCTTCCTTTGCTTAACTTAACATTTTGGGGATTTGTTTATATTGTTATATGGATCAGCAGTTGTCCCTTTTTACTGTAAATAGTAATCCATTGTTTGGATTACTAAACAAGAAAATCCACCAGTTTTTTAAGGTCAGTCTCCTAGACACCTGAACTATTAATATTTTCAGGTTTTGGCTATTGCAGTGAAAGCTTCCATCAATGTTTTTGTACAACTGTGTGTCTGTGTGTGGTCACGTGTTTTCACTTCTCTTGGGTAAATACATAGGAATAAATTCGCTGGGTTTGAGGTCAGGTATGTGTTTAATTTTATGAGAATCTGTCACACATTTCCCCAACATCGTTGTGCTGTTTTAAACCCTCACCAAAAATACACTGGCGGAAAAAAAAAATGTATGAGAGCTCTGGTTACTGTACTAACTTCTTCAACATTTGGTGTTTTCAGTCTTGAATTTTAGCCATTTTGGTGGGAGTATAGATGTATCTCATTGTGATTTTAACATGTTATTTCCCAGATGACTAAATGTTGAGTACTTTTCATGTACCTTTTGGCCATTCGTATGTTTTCCCCTGTGGAATGTCTTTCAAAATCCTTTGCCTATTTTAAAAATTGAATTTAAAAAAATATATATATATTTATGTATTTTTGGCTGTGCTGGGTCTTCATCACTGCGTGGGTTTTTCTCTAGCTGTGGCAAGTGGGGGCTACTCTCCGGCTACAGCGCAAAGGCCTCTCATTGTGGCGGCTTCTCTTGTGTAGCAGAGGCTCTGGGCCTCTCAGGCCTCAGTAGCTGCAGCCTGGTGGCTCAGTGGTTGCAGATCCCGGGCTCTAGAACACGGGCTCAATCGTTGTGCCGCACCAGCTTAATTGCTCCAGGGCATGC
Organism: Nanger dama; assembly: GCA_917880005.1. Taxonomy (NCBI): domain Eukaryota; kingdom Metazoa; phylum Chordata; class Mammalia; order Artiodactyla; family Bovidae; genus Nanger; species Nanger dama. The sequence continues at coordinate 2,547,390 of CAKJTW010000113.1, read as the reverse complement.
CAAACCCATGTCTCCTGAACTGGCAGACAGATTTTTTTTTCTCACTAGTGAGCCACCAGGGAAGCCCTATTATTGAGTTTTAAGAGTTCTTTGAATGTCCAAGATACCTCCTCTGTCAGATATGTGTTTTGAGAATAATGTTCATTCTGTGGCTCATCTATTCATTTTCTTAATGATGTATTTTGATGAGCACAAGTTTTAAATTTGGATCAGTCTAATTTGTCTCTCTTTACGGTTATTGCTTTCTGTGTCCTGAGAAACTTTTGCCTATGCTCAAGTGACGAAAATATTTTCCTATTTTCTTCTAGAAGCTTTATAGTTTTAGCTTTCATATCTAAGTTTAGGGTTCTTCTTGAGTAACTTTTGTATATGGAGTGAGGTAAGTGGCGGGGGAGCCAGGGAATTGCTTTCCAGGTGGCTCAGTGGTAAAGAATTACCTGCCAATGCAGGAGACTCAAGAGACGTGGGCTCAATCCCTGGGTCGGGAGGATCCCTGGGAGTAGGAAATGGCAACCCACCCCAATATCTTTGCCTGGGAAATCCCATGGACAGAGGAGCCTGACGGGCTACAGTCCATAGCGTTGCAGGATAGTCAGACACAACTGAGCAACAATATCCTCACGAGATAAGGGGTGGAGTTTTGCATGTTTTCTCACCTGGAATGGATGTCCAGTTTTCCAGTAACATTTGTTGGAAACATTTTCCTTTCCACAGGATTGTTTTGGTGTTTTTGTTGAAAATCAAATAACCACATACATGTCTATTTGTGGCAGGAATTCTGTTTTTTTCCTAAAGTTCTTCCGGTGACTCTGACGTACATCCCTAGGGTACAAGCCCTTTGGGTCCTAAACATTTGCTGGTGAGATGACTGGTTATTTAAAAGGTTCAAGAAATGGAAGCCGTGGTAGGTGTGTGCCTGTGTATTCTGGACCTAAGAATGTGCTGAACTGTCCATAGATTTTACAGTGAAGGTGGGTGGCACAGTGTTTCCCTGTAGGCAGGAGCAGGAAGAGTTCTCTAGAGCTTGACTGATGTATTCCACCATAAACCCAGAAGAAAGGTCCAGTGTAGAGGGCAAAGTCACCCATGTAGTCAGGGTATCCCCTTCGTCCACCATGACGATGTGATGTCCATGGGCATTAAAGGGCCCGCAGAGGGTATATTAGCCCTCAGGACCATTGCTGTCTATCCCCAGCCACAGTACCTGTGACCTCAAGAGTTCAGGGTTTCAGGGACAGTTTCCAGACAGCAGGGCCATCAAAAGTTCTTTTTTTTTTTCTTTTAAACCAACTCCTTTAAAAAAAAATAAATAATTTTATTTATTTAGGCTGTGCTGGGTCTTTGATGCTGTGCATGCGGGCTCTTCTCTGGTTGCAGTGAGTGGGGGCTCTTCTCTAGTTGCAGTGAGTGGGGGCTCTTCTCTGGTTGCAGTGAGTGGGGGCTCTTCTCTGGTTGCAGTGAGTGGGGGCTCTTCTCTGGTTGCAGTGAGTGGGGGCTCTTCTCTGGTTGCAGTGAGTGGGGGCTCTTCTCTGGTTGCAGTGAGTGGGGGCTCTTCTCTGGTTGCAGTGAGTGGGCTTCTCATTGCAGTGGTTTCCCTTGTGGCTCCCGGGCTCTAGAGCATAGGCTCAGCAGTTGTGGCACATGGGGTGAGTTGGTCCGAAGCATGTGGGATCTTCCCCGGATCAGGGATTGAACCCGTGTCTCCTGCACTGCAGGTGGACACTATCTCTGAGCCACCAGGGAAGCTTCACCAAAAGCTCTTTTGGACCATGTGCAAGATTTTGAATGACCAGCAGCAGCATGCTGAGTAGGGTCTCATCTGATCCAAGCAGGTTCTGGTGGAAAAGGTTCAAGTGGAAGAGGATCCTGTACATTTCTTGCCTTACCTTTGGGGAGACTAGGATCTCAGCGGGCTGTATGGTGGTCTTGCAGAATTGTTTAGACCACCAGCAGCAAACTTGGAATGACTGCAAAGTTCTCAGGCCGTGGGGCTGTGGGCCTGGGACTTCTTTGCCTTCCCCAGCTTTTGTGACAGGATATCTGCTAAGCAGTTTTGCTCAGCTAGCCAGTGTGAGAATCCCAGCCTTTGAAGACTGTGATGAAGCGTGAGAAGAGCCGAGTGTGTCTCAGGCACACCTGGCCATCAGGTGAAGGACACCCGTCCTTGAAGGCCACATGGTTGCCTAGCAGTTCCATCTTCCCCACAAGGTCACTGATGTTAGCCATCATGGGTTTCTTGACATGGGGTCCCAAGGGAAGAAGTCACTTAGGGTAGGGAGTCCCTGAGACAGACCAGAACAGTTGGCTTTGAGGATGTCAGGCCAGGCTAATTTCAGGAACAAAAAGTTGTCAATCCCTGAAACCAAATACACATTGAGGCTGGTACCTGAGGAAACTCCTCTCTTTTTAGAGGTCAAACAAGGTGGCAAAGTATGGATGAACCATTTAGATTCTTGAGTCCCAAGAAGCCCTAGATTCTAGAATTGCATGGGGGAGGATGTCCCCAACCCAGAAGCCGGGATCCTTTGCCCAGGATACACTTCCCAGAATGAACGTGACCCAGAATATTGCTCCGGGTCACACCACCTCGGTTCTGGAGATTGGCCTGGAGGTGGCGCCCTTGCTGTTGGTCTGGAACTGCTGGACCAAGGCTTCTGCAGGTCTGGCCAAAGGATGAGGACATCAGGAATTCCCTGGTGGTCCAGTGGTTAGGACTTTGAACCTCCACTGTAGGGCGTATGGTTTCGATCCCTGGTTGGAGAAGTAAGATTTCACATGCTACTCAGTGCACCTAAAAAAAAAGAATGAGGATGCCACCCAGTGGAAGAGGATGCCCAGACACCTAGGCTGGACCTTTTCATCACCTCCTGAAGAGAGCAGGGGCGTTGCCCAAGCCTAAATCCACTGCCGTGTCTTCAAACTGCTCAAGACTTAGCTTGAAATCTGTTTCTAACTCCCATTCCCTCAAATCCAGAAAGACATAGATTTTAAGTAGTACACTCCAGTTTCTTCATAAACCTTTGAATGTAGTTTTCCCACAAATCCTTCCATGACACATCTTAAACATTCTTCTGGTCAAATTGTGCTTTGAGTGTTTCCAGGGCAAAGACACATCTGACCTCTACTAAGGAAAGCGTTGCAAGTGGGTCTAGGTTGAGTAGCCAGTGGTACTTTTGTCATCCCATGCCCAGGAGCCTGGCTAGCCCCCCTCCTCAGTTATGTTGAGCCCCAGTCCCCTGGTGGCTCAGATTATAGAGAGTATGCCTGCAATGCAGGAGACCCAGGTTTAATCCCAGGGTCAAGAAGACCCCCTGGAGAAGGGCCTGGCTACCCACTCCAGTATTCTTGCCTGGAGAATTCCATGGACAGAGGAACCTGGCAGACTATAGTCCATAGGGTTGCAAAGAGTCAGACACACCGAGCGATGAACGCTACTACTAAGGGAGGCCTTACAACTAGCTGTGAAAAGAAGAGAGGTGGAAAGCCAAGGAGAAAAGGAAAGATACAAGCATCTGAATGCAGAGTTCCAAAGAACAGTAAGAAGACATAAGAAAGCCTTCTTCAGTGATCAATGCAAAGAAATAGAGGAAAACAACAGATTGGGAAAGACTAGAGATCTCTTCAAGAAAATTAGAGATACCAAGGGAACATTTCATGCAAAGATGGACTCGATAAAGGATAGAAATGGTATGGACCTAACAGAAGCAGAAGATACTAAGAAGAGGTGGCAAGAATACACGGAAGAACTGTACAAAAAGATCTTCAAGACCCAGATAATCATGATGATATGATCACTAATCTAGAGCCAGACATCTTGGAATGTGAAGTCAAATGGGCCTTAGAAAGCATCACTAAGAACAAAGCTAGTGGAGGTGATGGAATTCCAGTGGAGCTGTTTCAAATCCTGAAAGATGATGCTGTGAAAGTGCTGCACTCAATATGCCAGCAAATTTGGAAAACTCAGCAGTGGCCACAGGACTGGAAAAGGTCAGTTTTCATTCCAATTCCAAAGAAAGGCAATGTCAAAGAATGCTCAAACTACCGCACAGTTGCACTCATCTCACATGCTAGTAAAGTAATGCTCAAAATTCTCCAAGCCAGGCTTCAGCAATACGTGAACCGTGAACTCCTGATGTTCAAGCTGGTTTTAGAAAAGGCAGAGGAACCAGAAATCAAATTGCCAACATCCACTGGATCATGGCAAAAGCAAGAGAGTTCCAGAAAAACATCTATTTCTGCTTTATTGACCATGCCAAAGCCTTTGACTGTGTGGATCACAATAAACTGTGGAAAATTCTAAGAGATAGGAATACCAGACCACCTGACCTGCCTCTTGAGAAATCTGTATGCAGGTCAGGAAGCAGCAGTTAGAACTGGACATGGAACAACAGACTGGTTCCAAATTGGAAAAGGAGTACGTCAAGGCTGTATATTGTCACCCTGATTATTTAACTTATAGGCAGAGTACATCATGAGAAACGCTGGACTGGAAGAAACACAAGCTGGAATCAAGATTGCCAGGAGAAATATCAATAACCTCAGATATGCAGATGATACCACCCTTATGGCAGAAAGTGAAGAGGAGCTAAAAAGCCTCTTGATGAAAGTGAAAGAGGAGAGCGAAAAAGTTGACTTAAAGCTCAACATTCAGAAAATGAAGATCATGGCATCCGGTCCCATCACTTCATGGGAAATAGATGGAGAAACAGTGGAAACTGTCAGACTTTATTTTTCTGGGCTCCAAAATCACTGCAAATGGTGACTGCAGCCATGAAATTAAAAGACGCTTAATCCTTGGAAGGAAAGTTATGACCAACCTAGATAGTATATTCAAAAGCAGAGACATTACTTTGCCGACTAAGGTCCGTCTAGTCAAGGCTATGGTTTTTCCTGTGGTCACGTATGGATGTGAGAGTTGGACTGTGAAGAAGGCTGAGCGCCGAAAAGAATTGATGTATGGTGTCAGAGAAGACTCTTGAGAGTCCCTTGGACTGCAAGGAGATCCAACCAGTCCATTCTAAAGGAGATCAGCCCTGGGATTTCTTTGGAAGGAATGATGCTGAAGTTGAAACTCCAGTACTCTGGCCACCTCATGCAAAGAGTTGACTCATTGGAAAAGACTCTGATGCTGGGAGGGATTGGGGGCAGGAGGAGAAGGGGACGACCGAGGATGAGATGGCTGGATGGCATCACAGACTTGATGGACGTGAGTCTGAGTGAACTCTGGGAGATGGTGATGGACAGGGAGGCCTGGCGTGCTGCGATTCATGGGGTTGCAGAGAATCAGACACGACTGAGCGACTGAACTGAATTGATTACCAGTCCCCTAGTGGGTGATCAGGTAGAAGACAGAAATACAGGTGGTCTGAGACCCCTTGCTAGATTCCAGGTTCTGTTCATTCATTTTGGGGCCACAGTCCTAGTGGTGACTCAGTCTATACAAATGGGTTGAGGCATGTCTGTAAGACTAGCTTTTATTCCCTGCCTCTGTGACCTGGGTCTAGTTTTCTAAACATGGTAGAAGGTAGAGAATCAGCAAAGCAAGGCTCTATCCTGGATGGTGGCAGCTTTAAAACTACAGTAGCCCTGGCTGAGGGCAGAGCCTCTGAAATTAGGTGCAATCTGGCCATGGCTACCCTTGAGGTCATTCCAGTGTGTGTGTGTGTGTGTGTGTGTGTGTGTGTGTGTGTGTGTTCCCAGAGCAGGGCAAAGCAGATCCTCTCCTTCCAGCCTGTTCTCAATCCATGGATGCACTCTCCTAGGCAAGGTGTGAGAGGCTTCCCCACCACCAGCCTCTTATTTATTTCATGCCCTCAGCATCAGCTGGCAAATGAGTCTCATGTTTCATTTACCATGTTTCCTTCTGCCCCCCAAAAAAAGGTCATTTGTTTTACGATCAAGCTAACATACATTCACTTCTGAGTAAAGCAAATAAATGTTTAATAAAATTCGGAATCTCCTAAGACGTTGGCTTTATAGCCTCCTGGCCGGGAAGGCAGCATTTGTGAGGGCGAGAAGATAATGAAATGGCTGAAATTACTGAGGGTAACTTGTAATTGATCAGGAAATAAAAATTTTCCATCTCTGTGTTGCTCAGTGAAAATGACCTGTTAAGAAGACTAAATGGAGCTTTGGAAAGCCTGTGCCTTTTTTTTCACTTCCTATTTACCAGGGCTGTTCAGGGAGCAGTGAGGGGCAAAAGGAGTAACTCCTATGATAGAAGCCCAGTTCAGAAGAAGAAAAAAAAAAAAGATCATGTGTAGCTTTCTCCTGCAAACTAAATTCGTTTCCTACTGCCAGGCCAGCAGGGGCTGTGAATTCTTGAATGGGATGCCTGTGGTGGGGAGGGGCAGAGAGGCAACTCTGGGTAACTATCCTGACAAGCTAAGAAAAAGGACATTGGGTGTGGTTGAAGGTTGGCAGCTAGCTGCTTCGAGGATAAATGTTCCCAGTGACTTCAGAGGACTCAAAAGCTATTTTCAGGAAATGCAATGCTACCTTGAAACATATGTCTCTTCCCAGTTTGTTTTATTCTTACCGGTTTTGGTTGTTGTTTTTTAATCCTCTCTTTCTCTTCCTTCAGAATGAAGTAGGTAATTGATTTCTTTATCAAGATGCCGGGCGATACATTTTTCACGGCTTTCAGGGAGCACAGAAAATCTAAACCATTGTCTGGCAGATGCAGCTTTCAGCTGCAATCATCTTTATCATCAGGTAAGCCTGCTGCCATATGTTTTTCAAATTTTATTCAGAAGCATTGTCTTTTTACTGGTCAAGTAACATTTTTTGTGATTGCATTATCCAAAAATAAAAAGAATTTTTAGCAATGATCGAAATAAAGCTTGTTAGATCATTTTTAACGGTAATGAATTGGTTCCTGAAGATTTGATTAAAGAGGAAACTAGGTCAATTTAAGCAGAGTCCAAATGAGGCAGAAAGAAAGTCCATAGAGGGGAGGGAAAAAAGGAAGTTGTGGAACCACAGATACACTAAAAGAAAAAAATTTAAAGAGTATAAAAATTAAGCTTGCATATTTTCTCTGGAGCTGTACATATGTAAATGTTAGAAAAGGGACTAGAAACCTTACTAATTATTAATAATAGTATCCATTGAGAGTAACTTTGTTGCAGAAAGAGTAAGGAGAGCTAATTAAAGAAGACAAAGCATTATCTATATATTTATTTTTCCCATTCCTTGTACCAACTATTTACTTTAAAAAAATTTACAGAGGCTTCCCTGGTGGCCCAGTGGTAAGGAATCTGCATGCCAGTGCAAGAGACACAGGTTTGATCCCTGATTCAGGCAGATCCCACAAGCCTCCGAGCAGCTAAGCCCATGAGCCACAACTATTGAGCCTGTGCTCTGGAGCCAGGGAGCCGCAGCTTCTGAAGCCTATGCACCCTAGGGCCCATGATCCACAACAAGAGAAGCCACCTCAATGAGAAGCCCATGCACCACAACTAGAGAGTGGCCCCTGCTCGCGGCGACTCGAGAAAAGCCCTCACCGCAACTAAGACCCAGCAGAGCCAAAAATTAATCATTTATTTAAAAATTAAAAAAAAAAAAATTTGGCCGAGTTATGCAGCATATGGGATCTCCTGCCAGGGACTGAACCTGGGCCCCCTGCATTGGGAGCGTAAAGTCTTAGCCGCTGGACTCCCAGGGAAGTCCCCAACCATTTTAACATCTTTCAAGTGAAGAGTTCATTGGCATTAAGTACATTCACACAGTTGTGCGATCATCATCCTCGTCTCTCTCTAGAGCTTTAATATCGTTACAAACTGGAGCTCTGTCCCCACGAGACACTAACTCTCCATTTTTCCTCCTCCTATAGCCCCTGACAACCACCATCCCACTTTCTGTCTCTACGAATCCGACTGTTCTAGGGAACTGAATAGCAGTTATCCTTTGTGTCTGGCTTATTTCACTTGGCACGTCTTCAAAGTTCATCCATGTTGCAGCATTTGTCAGCATTTCCTTCCTTTAAAAGACTGACTAATGTTCCATTGTATGGATATATCCATTCATCAGCTGATGGACATTGGGTTATTTTTACTTTTGGACAATTATGTTTGACTACAAACATCTGTATACAAGTTTTTGCATGAACATGTTTTCAGTTCTCTTGGCTATAAACCTAGGAGTCAAATTGCTGGGTCATATGGCAACTCACATTCAACCTTCTGAGGAGCTGCCAATGTCTTTTCACAGGGCTGCACCATTTTACACTCATCAACAATATATAAGGATTCTAATTTTCCCACATCCACCAATACTTGTTGTTTTCCTTTTTTAAAAATAAAGATTTCAGCCATCCTAGTGGATCTCATTGTGATTGAGATTTGAATTTCATGATGTTTTGTTTAAATCAGGTTGCGTTGTGGCTGTTCAGTTGCTGAGTCGTGCCTGACTCTACAGCCCCACGGACTGTACCCCGCCGGGCTCCTCTGTCCTCTGCCATCTCCCAGTGTTTGCTCAGATTCATGTCCACTGAGCTGATGGTGCTATCTAACCATCTCATCCTCTGCCACCGCTTTCTCTTTTGCCTTCAATCTTTTCCCAGGACCAGGGTCTTTTCTACTGAGTCAGCTCTTTGCTTCAGGTGGTCAAAGTACCAGAACTTCAGCTTCAGCAACAGTCCTTCCAATGAGTATTCAGGGTTGATTTCTTTAGGATTGCTGATTTGATCAGAACATATTAATTCTTTTCTTGTATAACTAATAAAATGACTATTTAACAAAATAAGTGCATTGACTGTAAAGAAGAAAATCTATCTAAGGCATTGTTACTGCAAACAGGAGATTATTCACTTAGCTAACAGAGTTTATGGGTAAGTCAGAGAAGGGCTCAGAGCTGATGTAAACTACAGAGTTCTTCCTTGGGAGACGATGGGATGGTAGAGAGTCAACCTCCGTGTACTTCAGTGATAATAATAAAAACAGACTTTGTGGGAACTCCTGTGACCAAGCCCTGTATTAAATGCTTTGTATTTTTTCATTTAGTCCTTAAACAATCCTATGCAATAAGTACTATTTTTATTTTTGTTTCACAGCTGAGAAAACGACAGCTTAGAGAAGTAAAAGAAAATGCAAATTACACTGTTATGTCGTGGCCCCAGGACTGAATCCAGGCCCGACCGACTCCTGAGTATTAACACTGGACGATTCCATGTGACTTTGCATGCACTTCTCAGTGTTCTTCTATTAATAGAAAAATACATAATTGTGGGATCATAACGATTACTATTATCCCTAAACGTCATTGTTTGCTGAGTTGTAGGCACTGTACTGGGCTCCTCATGTGCATTCTTTTATTTAATGTTCATAACCACCCTGAGATGGGTACAGTGGGGTTATCATCCCATTTTACCTATGACAATAGAGGTCAAGAAACCTGCCTCAGATTGCAGAGTTGCCCCTTCTTACTGTTTCCCCAACATGCTGGGTCCACTCTGTCTAGAACGTCCCTCAGATCTTCAGCAGATGGCTTCTTTCATGTTCAGATTAGAACTAAAATGTTGCCTCCCCACAGAAGCCTTTTCCACCCCACCCAAAGTGGTACTGCATATACTTCAGGCATACAGTAGGTGCTCTGTAAATGCTGAGTAAGTTAAGGCACCCATGGACCTTCTCACATCCCTAGATTTGCTTTCCTTGTTCCCGCAGTCCAGTTAGCTAGTCTGCCTGGATCAAATCCTTCTTCCCTTCCTCCCAGCCCCTGAGACGTCACCTTCTCTGAGCACATACAAGACCACCAGTCCTCACCCATCAAGATGTTCAAGTCCCTTCAATCCTGTAATAATCCTTCACTCTTAAACTAGCAATTGATTCTCCTGCACATTCAACAACAAATCTCTCATCTCTACTCCATTCTGCTTGGGTACGTTGGGAGGAGACACATAAGTGCATTTCTACCCTAGGGGTGTGCTTCCCCGCTTGCAGGTGGAACAAATGTGTAAACAAGTAAATATTAAATCAACACAGTGGGAGAAATGCAAAAGAGAGACACATGTGATGACTTGGGCACTGTATACACCCAGAAATAAAGAGCTACATTTGCAGGGCTCGGGAGGCTCACTGCAGCACACCTAGGCAAGCAACAGTGTGGCCCTGAACTAATCAAAATTCATCAGCAGCATATTTAAAAAGATATAGAGTGGTGTTGGCTTCGAGTCCTGGCTTCATCATGCACTGGCTGTGGGCAAATTACATAGCCTCTGGGCTCCAATTTCTACCTAAGGAAAATAAAATTTGCTCCACAGAGGTGCTTTAATATAGAGGATTAAATGAGATAATTTCTCAAAATGTATATGCTCCATCAATGATAACTTTAAGTTACTATTGAAAAACATTTTAATACAGAAAACACTTTTAGCACAAAGATATACATGAAGTGATATTTGTAATAGGAAAAAAATTGAAGAAAATTCAGAATCCTCTTGGAATATTATGAAGCCATTACACTGTGAGAATGTACTGTAGAATTACAGACACAAAAGCCCTAGACAGGGGCTTCCCTGGCAGCCCAGTGCTTAAAACTCTGTGCCTCCCATTCAAGGGGCACAGGTTTGATCCCTTGGTCAGGGAACTAAGATCCTACATGTTGCATGGCAAAAAAAAAAAAGAGAGAGAGAGAGAGAGAGAGAAAAAAAAGACAAAATTGTGTATGTGATGTCATCTTGGCTATGTAATTATATTCCAAAAGTCCCCGGCATCTCCAGCTTGTGGGTTTAACTTGTACCCAAATTTCTCTGCCTCATTGCCCCCACCTGCTCCTGCAGACCTTTGCAAATGTTCTAGGGGCCCTAGGGAGTAGCTAGACCAGATCTGCTTCCCCCAGCCACTCCAGTGTTCATAAGATGTCTATACTTATAGACCCAGTCATTCTTTCCAGACCTTCTCTGTTTACAGTGGGCATACCTCCACGGTGGGGTGGGGGACCAACCACCAGGTTTGCCTGGACCTGAGAGATTTCCTGGGATGCAAGACTCTTAAGTGTTAAAATTGGGAAAGTCCTTGTCAAATTGGGATAAGTTGGTGACCCCATCTTGTTGGTGATCCCATTTCTTCGGTGACCCCGTCTCAATGCCCAGAATACTTCCAAAGGTGCAAGCGTTTTATTTAGGTGCCCAAATGACATTTGTTTTCTCAGTTGGAGCCAGGCTGTGTTCCTCCCTAAATGAGGACTAACGGGTAAGCAGAATATTTGTGTTTAAATTCAGAGGATTTTTATCTCTGGTACTAGGAAGTAAGTAAACTAATCATATGATTGCTTGAGAAATAGGTGATCAGAGCACAAGTTTGGATAAGAGATGCTGGCTTGGAGAACATGAGCTTCTTGGGTGGAGACTGAAGTCACAGAAGTCGGGGGAGAGTGTCCAGGCAATGTGTAAGTAGGACAGAAGCCTGAGGATAATGCCGTTGGAGCCAGGAGGTGGAGGGAGATGAGTCCACAAAAGAAACCGAGAGTGGTCAAGGCAGTCAAGGAAACGTTAGATTTGAGGTTCGCAGGTCTGGGACACAGTCCTCAACCAGCCCTTAGCTTCCATTTGGCTGTGCCTTACTCCAAAGCCAATATTGACTGAACATTTGCTACATCATCGAATAGGCTTCTCTTCCATCTCTGAACTGCAGGTGATTTTCCAAGGTCTATATGAGGTGTTCTTTTCTCTCTGCCCTGTCTTTCATAGTAGTTTAATTTATCCTTGGGGCAGCTGTTTTCATCTCAATGAGGCTGGATCCCAAAGTATACCTCCAGTTTTAACCTTGCAAGAGCTTGGGTCCACATTTCAAACTGTCTCTGAGATATTTCCACCTAATTTTCCCACCAGTAAGCCAAATCCAGCCTCCTAAATAAGAAGCGTCACAGGATCATAATCATAGATGCTAGCATTGGAAGGAACCATAGAGATGGTGTAATCCAGACCTGCTGAACCAGGGAGCTATGACACACACCAGGACACAGTGAATGAGGTCTGGATGGTGGGGGATGGGTCCATCCTCCCAGTCCCTACAGTGACTGGAGCCTCTGGACCAGTCACTCCTGTTTACTACAGCCTCATCCTCTGATGGTGTTACATGGGGCCAGTGGGGGGTGGGGGGGTGTGTTTCTGAGACTGAGCAAGAGGCCATCATTGACAGCCAGATGCAGGGCACATCACTACCTAGATAGAGATGCTGGAGGAGTTCGTGTCCCAGGTGCCCAAGGAGCAATCTGGCAGGTAGGAAGTTGTGAATGTGTGAGTGTGTGTGGTGGGGGTTCTGGTGCTTACAGCCCAGAAACTCCATCTTCACACACTTCTGTGTTGGATAATTTTGTCTATTTGTGACTGATGTGCCACAAATGATGTCCAAACTGTGAAGTGGCTATCGTAAAAGTGTCTTTGTTCTGTAAGTGGGGGCTTCATCATTGTTTTGAAATACCAGCTATGAACAAGTCTGATTGGATCGAAAATCCACAAGAAATTTTATAAGCACATTTGTCAATGAACGAAAAGGGAGAGCATTAAACATAACTTCAGTATAATTTCTGCTGTTGTAAATGAGTGGTTGTAGAAGATGGTTTAAATTTCTTTGTATCACCTACTGCTGCAGTTTCTTGTCATTTAACGAGATCACTGTTCAAGAGTCTCAACCAGGAATGAGCTATTTAAAACACAAAGCTGAAAATTAGATACCATAAAATTAGATACACATAAAATTAGATACCAGGATTCAAGTTTCTCATTTAACAAAAATATTTTTTTGTAAAGTGTTAACAAATTCTCTATTTATTGTCTTCTCCAGTATTCTTGGGCTGTCCTTGTGGCTCAGCTGGTAAAGAATCCGCCTGCAATGCAGGAGACTTGGGTTTGATCCCTGGGTTGGGAAGATCCCCTGGAGAAGGGAAAGGCTCCCCACTCCAGTATTCTGGCCTAGAGAATTCCATGGACTGTATAGTAAATGGGGTCGAAAAGAGTCGGACACAACCGAGCGACTTTCACTTGTTAATGCTATATTTTAAATTTTCATTATAATATTTTATCACACTCATTAAGCCGCTCTAATTTTCAATGGATGCTGTAATGTGAAAGGGTTGTAAAGTACAGATCTAATCCAGCCCCCTTAATTTGTATATGAGGAAACTGGGGCCCGGTCAGTGTGACTTGTCTAAGGTCACAGAGCTAATCTCTTCCTTCCTAAACCAGCTCCTGGGCTGACTTTCCGAGTCTTAACTGCAGGTCTGTAATACACCATTCTCCAAGTTACCCAAGTCCAAGTTAAAGCACGTTCACTTCTCTCTCTGTGTCATATGTCACCCAACCTACAGTCCCTCTCAGATTGAATCAGTCCTCCACTTTGTGGGAGCTGACATACCAGCTACTTGCCACATTGGCCTTCAATTTGTAAAAAGCACAGTATCTTTACTGCAAAGCACAGTAAAGCGAAGCATGATAAAATGAGATATTCCTGTCTGTTTATTCCCATTTTACCACTGCTCCTCTCTCAATTCACATCTTTGGCTTTATGGAAACTCCTGTGACTAGGTGACTAAGCAAGACATTTGAACTTGGTGTAACAGATGGTATCAGCTGGGAGTGGACTGCTAAGGTGTTCTAGCTGCAGTTGGAGGTGGTCTTGAAAGTGGTCCTGGCAGTGGCATAAGCTGTGAGCTGTACTCTTGGGTTCTCGTTCCCTTGAGAAAGAAGACTACACCAGTTCATGGGCCCGGTGGGTAGGGACTTAGGCTGGTGACAAGCCAGTCTGGGAGAGAGGATATAGACATAGATGAATCTTCCAAAATAAACTTAGGAAGTGAGAGTAATTGCATCCTATATGAATATTTATCAAAATGTCCCCATTGCTAAAGAAGCCTTAATAAATTAGTGAACAAGATGACTGATCAAGTGGATGAAGCTCTTTTCCTAGTCAACCTTTCCCTAGCCTGCTTATCGGAGTCACAAGCTCATCACATGCTTCTCCTCAACAAGGAGTATCTGTTGCCACTGCAGAATGACCGTTTATTAATAGGAGGAATCATTATCATGTATTAATTCTATCATGGTAGGTACAGTGAGTCAACCTCATTGGGAAGGGGTCTACACTGAATTTCTTTTTTTCCCCTACCAGCTCTGCTTTTACCATCCTCATCTTAAATGGGTTTACTGAATACCTTATTCACCACCATGGTATCTTCTACATTATGGCATCTGTCTTAGTTCAGACTGTTATCACAAATTACTGTAGGCTGGGTGGCTTATTAACTATAGAAATCTATTTCTCACTATCTGGAAGCGGAAGTCTGGGATGAGGATGCCAGTGTGTCTGGGGTCTCATTATATCCTCACACACAGAGATGGTGTGTGAGATGCTCTACTCACACACAGAGCAGAGATGGGAAACAGGCTCTCTCATAATCTTACGAGGGCAATATTTCCACTCATGAGGGCTTCGCCCTCATGGTCTCACCTAATCCCAATTACCTCTCAAAGATCCCATATCCTAATACATCATGCCCAGGGTTAGGATTTCATCTTGTGAATTTTGTGAAGACACATTTAGTCCATAACAGCATCTGACTAAGGAACTAACTTTACAGTGAAGTAAAAAACTGGCTGTCTGATCAAGCATCTGACTTTAGCAAACAGTGGAATGACAGAGAATGCATGCCTACTGAACCAGCTGGAAGCTAAGAGCTTGAGAGCTAGGATTCTATTTACAATAGTCCCTGGGTATCCTCAGGGAATTGGTTCTAGGACAGCTCTCCCCACACTCTCCCACCCCCAGATAAAAAAATCCAAGCTTGCTCAAGTCTTTATGTAAAATGGCATAGTATTTCATATAACTGACACGCATTCTCCCACATACTTTAAATCATCTCTGCTGCTAAGTCACTTCAGTCGTGTCCGACTCTGTGCGACCCCCATAGACGGCAGCCCACCAGGCTCCCCGTCCCTGGGATTCTCCAGGCAAGAACACTGGACCGGGTTGCCATTTCCTTTCCAATGCATGAAAGTGAAAAGTGAAAGTGAAGTCACTGAGTCGTGTCCAACTCTCAGCGACCCCATGGACTGCGGCCCACCAGGCCCCTCCATCCATGGGATTTTCCAGGCAAGAGTGCTGGAGTGGAGTGCCATTGCCTTCTCCGAAATCATCTCTGCTGCTGCTAAGTCACTTCAGTTGTGTCCGACTCTGTGCGACCCCATAGACGGCAGCCCACCAGGCTCCCCCATCCCTGGGATTCTCCAGGCAAGAACACTGGAGTGGGTTGCCATTTCCTTCTCCAATGCATGAAAGTGAAAAGTGAAAGTGAAGTCACTGAGTCGTGTCCAACTCTCAGCGACCCCATGGACTGCGGCCCACCAGGCTCCTCCATCCATGGGATTTTCCAGGCAAGAGTACTGAAGTGGGGTGCCATTGCCTTCTCCCGAAATCATCTCTAGATCACTTATAATAATAAGAATCTATTTTAAAATCGGTTTCCTCTGCAATTAGATTGTAGACTCTGGACGGCTGTCACCATTTTAAATATCTTTGTATTTAAGTACCTAGCACTGTACTTTAAAAAAGAAATTACTTTTGGCTGTGCTGGGTCTTGGTTGCTGCAAGAGCAGGGGCTTCTCTTTAGTTGTGGTGTGTGGGCTTCTCATCGTGGCAACTTCTCTTGTTGCAGAGCAGGGGCCCTAGGGTGCCCGGGCTTCAGCAGTTGGGGTGCATGGGCTTAGGCATGAGATCTTCCTGGACCACCATAGAACCTGTGTCCCCTGAATTTTTTTTTTTTTTAATAATTTATTTTGGCTTTCTCTAGCTGTGGTAAGTGGGGGCTACTCTTCATTTCAGCTTCTGGGCTTCTCATTACAGTGGCTTCTTTCGTGGAGTTAGGCAGAGGAGCTTCATTAATTGCAGCATGTGGGCTCAGTAGTTTTGGGGCACTGGCTTAGCTGTACCGTGGCTTCCAGAATCTTCCCAGACCAGGGATTGAGCCCATGTCCTCTGCATTAGCAGGGGGATTCTTACCCACTGTACCACCGGGAAAGTCCCTAGCACTGTACTTTATTTATTTTACAAATGTAGACTTTATTTTTGATTGTGCTGACTCTTCCTTGCTTTCCTATGGGGTTTCTCTAGTCCTAGCACTGTACTTTAAATAGTGCAGGATACAGCTTGCAAACTTGTAGGTTCTGGTCTATAGATGAACTGCACTCATTTTGATCAATCTGAAGTATATTTTTTTCATTGACAGTTGCCAACATTTAAAAACCAAGAGATTCATGTGCAATGCACATTTGTATCTTCTCTTAAAAAATTTGAAGATCTGGCCATTTCAGGCCACATTCCCAAAGCTGACCTCTTCAAACAAAACTCAGGCAATTCCGTCTGTGAAAAGTCCACACCCTGCCCACTTGATTTACTTTCATTAATTACCTGGTTCCTGAAGGCATACAAGTTTGCCACCCTTGTCTCTCAATGGAACTATTAATATATTGAATAAGTGAATTTGGCCACTAATGCTTGTATGTTCATTTTCATTTCACATATATATTCTATCCTTCTAACTCCATTGTAATAATTCACTTGGTGGACAGAATCCTGTTAACACAAATCACTTCTTTGTTGTCACATGTTTCAATAAATATTAATACATTATAAAATACAGTCTGGGTCTTAGCCCCAGACCACTGCGAGTTGAGTCTCCCTGTTTTGGTCCCTGGTGGTTGGTGGTTTTAGTCGCTAAGTCGTGTCAGGCTCTTTGTGAGCCCATGGCCTTAGCCTTCCCGGCTCCTCTGTCCATGGGTTTCTCCAGGCAATTATACTGGAGTGGGCTGCCATTTCCTTCTGCAGGGGAGTCTTCTCGATCCAGGGATCAAACCCCGGTTCCCTGCACTGCAGGCAGTCTTTACCGACTGAGCTACGAGAGAAGCCCAGCTTTGGCCCCGGGATGCCTAAAATTTCATCCTCATGATTCGTCCCCTGGGCTTAGCCGAGACTTTGTTACTTGTCAGGTAGATTAAAATTATCTCCCGATAACTCAAACATCCAACATTTTAAAGTAGGTATTAGGACAGAAGTTATCCTTTCTACAGCAAGGAAGAAATTAGAAAGCTCTTTCTGAGGTGGTCGAGTTTCTAGCTGGGACGCTGGCAAAGGTGGAGGAGGCTGGAATGTAGCTGCTTTCTGGAAGTTTATCTAAGGATTTTTGGAAGGGGATTTTATCCCGAGTCTCAGAGCGACCCTCCCTCAGGGTCCGGCAGCTTAGGGCGGGGCTTCCAGCACAGCGCCCCCTCCAGCCCCTCCCCACCCCAGCAGTCGTCACTGCGATCGACTCCTGGACTCTCTCGAGCCACGCGTTCGGAGTTTCACAGCTCCGGGGCTCGTCTCACAGTCCCCAGCGAACTTTCCTGCGTTGCTGGCGCTCACCCTGTCATTCTGTCGCTGGAGCTGCAGAGCCCCTCGCCCCACCCCGCCGCGGCGCGATACCCTCTCTGGCGCTTTCAGCATCATTTTCCCCCAGGGGACAAGACGGGGACAAAGTTGGGGGCTTCCCTGCGCTCGTCTCCTAGCGGGGGAAGAGGACACGCGGGAAGGAGGCCCCGTGAGTTTAGACTCCCGGGGCCCTCGGCACGGGGCACTTCTCGAGGGCGCGCCCCTCTCCTCACAGCCGCCGGCGGCCGCGGTCGAGCCAAGCCGAGCGGAGGCGCCCCGGGCTCCCCGCCCCCGACCCGGCGCTCCCGCACGCCCCCTAGCGGCCGCCGCGCGGCCTCGCTCCGTCCCAGGCTCGTCGGCGGCGCAGCTCACGTGACCGCGCTCCGGGCCTGCGGCCGCTGTCGGTTCCCCCAGTCACCGAGCGAGAGGGAAGAAACAAGATGGCGGCTGAAGGCGATCCGGAGTGGGGCCCCAGCAATTCGGATTGAGCCTTCTCCCTCCACCCGCTTCCGCCGGCCGGGCCCCTCCCGCCCGGCCCCGCGGGCCTCCCCACCCGGCCCCGGCGCCCCCCCACCGCCACCCCTCCGCCCGCCCCTCCCCCCTCCGCTTTCCCTTCTCCCCCCGCCTCAGCTCCGACATGAGGGGCCGGCGGGGCAGGCCGCCCAAGCAGCCCGCGGCTCCCGCTGCGGAGCGCTGCGCCCCCGGCCCCGCCGCCGCCGCCGCCGCCGCCGCCCACGTCCGGACCCATCGGGGGCTCCGCTCGCGGCACCGCGGCAGCAGCCGGGGCAGGTGGGCCGCCGCCCAGGCTGAGGTGGCGCCCAAGACGCGGCTGAGCTCGCCCAGGGGGCAGCAGTAGCCGGAGGAAGCCGCCGCCGCCGCCGCCGCCGCCGCCGCCGCCGGCCCCCAGCACCAGCGCCCCGGGCCGGGGGGGCGAGGAGGCGGGGGGCGGCAGGACAGGGGGCGGGGGCGGCGGCGGCCACCTGGCCCGGACCACCCCGGCCCGGAGGGCCGTCAACAAAGTGGTGTACGATGACCACGAGAGCGAAGAGGAGGGAGGAGGAGGGAGGACATGGTCTCGGAGGAGGAGGAGGAAGAGGAGGAGGACGGCGACGCCGAGGAGACCCAGGATTCCGAGGACGAGGAGGAGGATGAGATGGAGGAGGACGACGATGACTCCGACTATCCGGAGGAGATGGAAGACGACGACGACGACGACGCCAGTTACTGCACGGAAAGCAGCTTCAGGAGCCATAGCACCTATAGCAGCACTCCAGGTACCCACCCAGCCCGGTCGCTGCAGACTTCTTCCCCACCTCCTCCCCCCCCTCCCTCCCCCCTGCCTCGCTCCCTCTCTGGTCTCCCCCCACCCCCACCTCCCCCAGCCACCAAACGGAGGGGAAATGCGATGGCCCATCAAGTGGCAAAAAACTAGATTTACTAGAGGAAAGAGGCGCATTGTTCAAAATGGAGATTGCATTGTTGCAGTTCGCAGGCCACACGCTCGCTCACTCGCTCGCTCTCTCCCCTCAACCCCCTCTTTTCCTCTTAAAAATGTGTGCCAGTGCAGTGTCTCCACGGGCATAGTTGAAACTTTGGCACACACATATCCATTGCATTCATTTTTCTCCCCTTGTTTTGGTTTGGTTTTTGGAATGAAAGAAGCTTCTTGTTTTTGCAAACCTCTTTGCATTTCTAATGTGGTTTCTTTTAGATTTTTCGTCTCTAATCGGTTCCTAAAAAAGGGAATGGAGGATTCAGACAGATTGTGCCATACAAACACACACACACACACACACACATGCTTCTCTTCACACCCCAAGCTGTGTGGTTTAAAACTGTCTTAAGGAAATGGATCGGTTTGGTTAGTAGGGAGCCTTATCTGGTCCTGTGTGTGTGTGTTTATTCTTGAGTGCTGATTGTCTCGTGCAACAGTTGCTAGTGAATGGCTGATTAAAAAGCAAAGAAGAAAAACCAAAGAAAACCAAAACAAATTTGTTGTTTTATCTGATTCCAGTAGCATTTTGGTAAAATGCAAAATAAGAGACCGCAGGAACTTGAGTCTTAACTAATTTGATCCCTTTGCCTGAGAAATGCCGTTTCCTGTCACCTGTTGCAGAGACGTATGGTTGATCCTGCAGACGTAATTGCTGAAGATGAACTTTTGGACCAACTTCCAAGTCACACAACAGAAGTATAGGGAAATTTAATGCAAAATGATTTTTTCTTTTCATTCTATTTCTGAGGGTAATAAGTCCTCCCTGATCTACAATGAACTTCTCCATGGTGACTCCTATTTTCTCAGAGAGCTTCTCTAGGCTGGTGCTGAGATACATTTTGTTTATTTAAAAAACACGTATACACACAATGGCTGCTGTGTATTAAATTCGTAGTTGCAGTTTACTAAATTGTGGAAAAAAATCATAATTTATAGCAGTAACCTACAAGATCTTTTCCTTTGTATTTTTTCAATCTGAACTAAATTAGAACCCAGTTTTCAGAGCATTTCCAAATTAAAGTTCATGAAGGAATAGAGCCTTAACAGTGATTAAGGTGTGTCACTTGTTTTTAAAAGAGACTGGACCAGCCCTCAAATAAAAATCAACAAAGAAGACAAAAACAAAAAGGGATTGGAATAGGAGAAGTGGTTAAATGTAAATGTGCCTTTTTTAAAAAAATAAATGCTTAAATACTCATTGGAGGAGTATGAGTATTAAGTCAGATGTAAGCCCATTTAGCTTGTCCTCCCAGCAAAGGAAAAAGGTAGTTTCTTTTGCCTGACAGTAATATCTGCCTGTCTTTGGGGTGGAGTGAGGGAGAGCTGGCAGGAGAATGAAGAGAATGAATCAAATGTCAAGTGTGTGTGTCTTGTATGTGGAAAGGACTACACACCATTCTTGCCAACTTAATTTTAGTGCATTTTTATAGTAATGATTTCTACCTTACGAAATCACATGTGGTCTTTTAGACCAGGAGCCTAGAACTGAAAGACTTGTGGAGAGTAAATTATACTATTGGAGGAAGTTTTCTCAGATTAGACAGAGCTAAGGCGTTTTGGCAGGGTGGTCAGCTAACTTTAACTCCTCTTTGAAGGCTTAGCAAGTAATATTTACGGTTGAGAGCGGTGTATATGCTGTTAAATTACAATTTTGTGGTTAGGTTTCCTTTTTAAAAAGATCCGTATATCTTTATGTACTTCCATGGTATTTTGTTTTTTTCCCGATGACATTCATAGTCTACCTTGTGTATGCTTGTCACCTTTCACCTTTATGTGAAATTAAGGGTATATATCCTTATACTAATCTTACAGCCCCTGTAGTTCCTAGTGCAGTGCCTCGAGCACACTGCAGGTGCTCATCAAAGATTGGCTGGACAAATGATTGTTAGTAGGTGAGAACTTGTAATAGATGAAGTTGTGCTGATTCTCCAGTGGCTACCATAATTCCTAAATATTTTGGATGTGGGAAACTAAAAATTGGCCTGATTAGATTTGATAGTTTGACCGGTTTATAGTAGCCGAGTTAGTGTGTTTTGAGCTGCTGTTTCATATTGCTTGTCAGGCATTTTTCTTTCTTTATTAGATGTGGTGTTAACTTGTTAGATGTTTTACTTTTGAAACATTATTTCTCAAGATTATGAAAGAGATGATACATTTTACATTCTAAACTTTTAGCATATGTCCACTTGCCTGGAATAACAATTCATGATAGTGAGTTGTTTAGGCTAAGCCCTTGTTTCATTTGTTTTATTGGGTGTACTTCTAGGTAAATGTGTATATGCGTGTATATGCTTTGTAAGGAAAAATGTTCTAGAACTGGTTTAAGATATCCCACAAGTTCATAAATAAATATATTTGGTGGATTCGAATCCACCTATGTTGTCAAGACTGAAAAGAGGAATATACTTTCCTGCTAATTTAGAATAAGTTGATTAAGTCTTGTAAACTAGAATGTTGGCTTAAGTACTAAATAAGAATGAGAAATTATACTTAGTATACTTATATACTTAGTGTAAGAAATTACTCATTCATCTGTTCATATACTTCATATTCTTCGTAGGTAATATACCTGTTGATGCAAGGACATTGGTTGATGTTACTAGATTATTTTTCTAAAACCATAGATTTAAAAAAGTTTTCAGTGGAGGTGAAATGTTTTCTTCTTAATGAAGAAAAATTTAAATGGGTATGTAAGGTCCTCACATGACAGATGTTACTATAGGGATGGTAACTTGTTAATAAAAATTTGAAATCATCTAGTTTTGCTTTAACATTTGGTTGCATAAGGCTTTATTTTTGTTGTTAAAAGTTAGACTTATTTCAGACAGTAGGTTTTATGACATGCTTTTGAAGAACATTGAGAAGAATTGTATAGAAAATGTTTTACATAGGCATTTGGTAAAATTCTGACAGCACCTTGAAATCAAGTGTTTGCTAATTCAAAAAGTTAAGTCAAACTTTAAAACAGAGCCGTTCTTGCATTTAACTTGTGAGGGACTTATGAGAATACTTAGCTGTTATTTTGAAATTTGGAACTTCTGGTGACTTCTGGGGTTGTCCTGGGAGAATTAGGGATTTATGTCCTCTAAGATTGTGACGGTTGAGATTGGTGGTACAGGTGCCATGAATGCACTGTAGATTTATCTGAAGAAGAATTTGTTACTCGTTTGACAGTATTTATTCCCACCAGTTTCAAGCAAATATCTTTTCAGTATGCTTAGTGATAGTGATAGTCGTTCAGTCGTGTCCGGACTCTTGGCGACCCTGTGGACTGTAGCCTACCAGGCTCTTCCATCCATGAGATTTTCCAGGCAAGAATACTGGAGTGGGTTGCCATTTCCTTCTCCAGGAGATCTTCCTGACCCAGGGATTGAACCTGGGTCTACCGCATTGTAGGCAGACGCTTTACCATCTGAGCCACCAGGGAAGCTTGGGATTCCTGATTGCTGCAAGTGAGAAAGATACAAAGTACTGTAGAGAGTTAAAGGAGGACAGGCTCATAAGCTATATGGGGGAGTTGGTATGGATGTCTGCTTCCTGGATGGGCATGTGGCTAGTGAGGATGGGGATGTGGCCAGTGTGGATGGGCATGTAGCTAGTGAGGATGGACAGAGGCAGGGAGGGGAGAAGCATAAGCCAGGGCACTGACTTTCAAGTCTTAAGTAACCTCCTTTAGCAAGAGGCCGACTATATGAATAAGAAACTGTTCCGCGGTAGTTAGAGAACAAGGCTACAGCATTTTTCCTCTCTCCCTCATCTGTTGGATCAGGATTGGGCTAGGTCAGTGGTCCTCAGTCATTTTTCACTTCAGGAGCACCCGAGGGATGTGCTGTATTCCTATCAGCACTATGCAAGAAGCATGAAACAAAAGCACATTAAATCAGATACTATTAAATCGCCGATTTAGCCAGCTCTTCCCCCACTGCAAATTGAGAAAATTAATGGAGAGGTGACATCTGAAGCCCTTTTCTTTTCTCTCTAGTCCATTTCAGATCTATTTCACTTGTGGGTATTGGGGATCAGTCAGAAGATCTGGAAACAAGTGTATGTGATTTCAGTGGGACGTCAGGAAATTTAGCATTGCTTCCGTTCTGCAGGGTGGATTGAAAGAGGACATAACTGGTGGGGATGTGGATGGGTTTTATAGCCCTGGATGGAAACATCAGTCCAAGAGGTACTTCAGAATTCTCCAAGCCTGGACAGCATCAGAAGTGTAGACAGAGAACTTCATCAGATAGGCCTCTGTAAGAATGGCAGCATTTTCAATAGCAAAAGGCATTCAGGATTATAAGAGAAATTAATGAGATCTGTTTTTGGATATCAGTACTTGAAGAGGTTAAACATGAGAATTAAAAAGAATATGAGGGCCCCAGAGAGTTATTACAAAGTTGGACTACGTGATCTGTGAGTGGTAGAGAGGTATGTCCAAGGTATGCAGTGATAGATGGTCTTGTGTACCAACCAGGCCCGGTACTCAGCTGGGGTATGAGTGGAAGTGGAGTTGGGTATTGAAATGTGGGTGTGCAACAGGACTGAGGATACTAAGGCCAGGAGCTCTGGTTTCTTCCCTCGGGTCCACCTTTTCTTCCTCTTCAGGACACTGTGTCCTCCCTGTAACTGCAGATTCTTGGAGTGGGGATATGGGGAGTGAGAAGGTGGTGGGGGCGATGGGAGACCAGTAGTCTGGGTAACAAACACAGGAGCAGATCCTAGCAGATGCCATCTTTGCACTGGGTAGATCCCTCGTTCCCTGCTCCTTAGCACACTCTGAGGATCTCTTCCTAGAAGTCCTCCCAGAGTACTGATGATCACCTTGATCTCTCTCCTCTTTGAATGCCTGCTTGTGACACTTAGGGCCTCATCTTCATAATTTAGCACTAGCTTAGCACTGACTTTTATTATTCTATTTTTTTTCATGTTTTCAGTCCTTTAAAATGATAACCCTCAGGAGGTAGAACATTTCTTAAAAAGAAAAAAATTACAGAATGTACTTGAAAAGGTTGAAAGTAAAACCATACAGATGGAATTAAAGTGCATATAGCTAAATATAATGTTTTAATTGTTTTGTCTACTGGTATATGCCAAATATTTTATGTATTTTTCTAGATATTAAGTTACATTACTCAAATATTTTTTGATCGCTGAATGATTTTTAAAAATAGTAACAGTAAGAGCTAACATTTATTGGACTTCTGAATTGCTGAATTATTTTCAAGTAATATTGAATAAAAGTTGCATTTAAACATACAAAAACATTTTAAAAGTTTCACTTTAACTTTTATTTTTAATTTTCATTTTATTCATTTGGCTGCCACGAGTCCTAGCTGCAGCACACAGACCTCTGTAGTTTTGGTGCACAGGCTTAGTTGCTCCAAGGCATGTGGGATCTTGGCCCCTTGATCAGGGATCGAACCTGTCTCTCCTGCATTGCAAGGCAGACTCTTAACTACTGGACCACCAGGGAAATCCCTAAAAGTTGCATTTTTAAAATAGCAGTTTTATTGGAGATACAGAATACATAGTGTAAAATTCACCCTTTAAAAAAAGAAAAAGGTATTATCCAGTGGTTTTTAATGTATTCACGGAGTTGTGAATGTGTCACCTCTACCTCATTCCAGAATATTTTTATCACCCCAACAAGAAACAGTGACAGTCACAGCAGTCACTCCTTGTTCTCTCCCTCCCCTGCTCCATCTCCTGGCAACCACTACTTTCATTTTCTGTTGATTTGTCTCTCATGGAAGTTTCTTATGAAAAATATCTACAATATATAACTTTCATTTACATTAATGGTTTCAAGGTGCATGGATCTTGGAGCATGTAACAGTACTATATTTACATAATATCCCTTTATATGGATATACGACTTTTTGTTCATCCATTCATCACTCTGTGGACATCTGAATTGTTTCCACTTTTTGGCTGTAGTAACAGTGCTGCTAATGTTCATGTATAGGTTTTTGTCTGGACAAGATGTGTTCATTTCTCTTGGGTATATCCTAGGAATGTTATAGCTGGATTAATTACAAATACTTTTTTTTATACAAATACAATTTTAATAGAATCACTTTAACCAGACTTACTTTTTTTGTTTGGAACAGTTCTGAAACCGTTCTCTTAGGATGAATGAGAGCTAGTTTGTAAGTCTTCCAAAATATCTTTGATTTTGGATTGCTTTTGGTCAGCTTGGAGAATTTATTCCAAGTTTGTCAGAGAAGGAGCAGTGTAAGTGGAGTCATATTTTCACACAGTCAGTGTGAGCATGTGTGGCAGGCTTTGGAGGCCCTCACGTATGTAAATAAACTCACTACGAAGTCTTAGGCTTATCATGATACATGAGAATCTCAGGATTCTAGGTACATCTTTTATGAATGTCAAGGATCTAGAGAGGTAGCATGTAGCGTAGAGATTACCAGTCCTGATGAATGAATGAATGTATGAATCTGGGCTTTGTGATGATGGGCATTTTGCTCAAGTCTTTGTACCTCACTTTCCTCTTTTGTAAAATATCATAGTACTGAATTCAATGTGTTGTGAGAGCCGAATGGGTTAATGTGGGTGAAACGCCTAGAACAGTGCCTGGTACTGGGTAAAGATTCAATAAGTAGTAACTGTTCTTGTCTATTGATTTGTTCCCGAATTGTAAGCTGAGATTCTGTAAAAATATAGGAAACTTACTTACAGTGTAGCAAGGTAGTATTTTATTCTGTCGGAAAACTGTCACTTGACTCACAGGGTAGAAAAATATTTTGAAGACCGCATTTAAGTAAAAGTTCACATTAAACTAGAGCTTTATTTCGCACTCCCCCTCCTTTAAAAGTGTTGTTAAATGTTTAACTTCTCCATTCAGAACATTTAGTTTACCTAACATCTAATTAATTTTAGAACTATAATAAAAAATACATTGACTTCTGTTATTTACCGTTAAAGTAGAAAAAATGCTCTTGATACTTTCAGCTCTCTGGTAGTTCCTTCTCCAAGACATCTTCCTCTGCCTTTTCCTTAAACCCCAGTTTTCCAGGTTTTCAAACCAGCCCCTGACCCTCTCACTATGTCCCTCCTTTCCCTGAGATCTCATTTGTTCTCAAGTTGTTTTTAAAAATTGCAGTGAAAAATTGAAAAATAGTGCAGTTTTACTCCTTTGGGAAAATACATATAATATAAAGGTGAAAATGAAAATTATCTATAATCCCAGCAACCAGAGATGCCCATTGGACGTGTGTGTGTGTGTTTGCGCGTGTGTGTGTGTTTAATTCCATTTACTGCAACATGTTCTTAGTAATATTTTTTAAAAGTTATAACTAAGATGAAATAAACTGATTGTTTTCCCTTGATATACAGCAAACTTTTCCCATATCTTGGTTTCTTTTTTTTCATTTTAGCCATGCCACACAGTTTGTGGGATCATAGTTCCCTGACCAGGGAGTGGACCTGGTCCCAGCAGTGAAAACTAACCTACTGCACTGCCAGGGAATTTCCTGAAACTTCTTTTTGCTGCTTTCACTGTTGATTCTGTTCCTTGGGTCCTACTGCCCCCTTGGTTTACTTGTCTGTTTCAGCACAATCTCTAGTTGCTTCCTAGGAATGGGTGCATGAGAAATGAACTTTTTTTTGTTAATCATTATGTATCTGAAAATGCCCTTTTCAGTCCTAATACTTAGTAGAGAATTTGGCAGGGGGTAGGGTTCTAAATTTAAATTGAAAAAGCACTTTCACGGAAAGGTTTGCTTTGGTGTGCTCCAGCATCGAGGATTGCTGTTGTGAGGTGAAGGGCCATCCTGATTACCTCATGGCTGACCTGTTTTTATCCCTCCAAAATCACTGTGGACAGTGACTGGAGCCACAAAATTAAAAGATGCTTGCTCCTTGGAAGAAAAGTTATGACAAATGTAGACAGTGTATTAAAAAGCAGAGACATCACTTTGCCGACAAAGTTCTGTATAGTCAAAGCTATGATTTTTTCAGTAGTTTATGTACGGATATAAGAGTTGGACCATAAAGAAGGCTGAGCACTGAATAATTAATGCTTTTGAATTGTGGTGCTGGAGAAGACTCTTGAGAGTCCTTTGGACAGCAAGGAGATCAAACCAGTCAATCCTAAAGGAAATCGACCCTGAATACTCATTGGAAGTACTGATGCTGGAGCTGAAGCTCCAATACTTGGGCCACCTGATGCGGTATGCTGAATCATTTGAAAAGACCCTGATGCTGGAAAAGATTGAAGGCAGGAGGAGAAGGGAGCGACAGCTTGAGATGGTTGGATGGCATCACCAACTCAATAGACATGAGTGTGAGCAAACTCCAGGAGACAGTGAAGGACAGGGAAGCCTGCAGTCTGTGGAGTTGCAAAGAGTCAGACAAAACTTAGTGACCGAATAGCAACAAAGCTTTTAGGCTCTTTTCATGGTCCCCAGGACTCTGAAGTTTTAAAGGGACTGCATATCCCTTGATGTGGCCCTTTTTCACTCATTCTGCCTGGGTACTTGGTGGGCCCTTTTAATCTGCAGACTCGTACTCCTTAGTTCTGAGAAAATGTCTTTATTATTTGCTAATTTCCCCCAAATTTGATCTGTTCTTTTGTTGAACTTCTCTTTAGTTAGATGTTAGGAATTTTAGACTGTTGATGTGAAATTTCTTATCTTTTTCAATTCTTTTTATCTGTTTGTCAATTTGGTCTGCTTTCTGGGAGAGTTTCTCTTCCGAGCTTTCTATTAAATCCGTTTTTATTTCAGCTGTCAGATATTTAATTTCTAAAAACTGTTTTCTGTGTTCCTTTTCATCCTGTTTGTTGACACAGTATCTTACGTTTCTCATTATTGATAATTAAAAAAAAAATACTGAAGTGCAACTTATATATGGTAAAATTCACCCTTTTTAGTGTAGAGTTTTCACTCTTTCAAGTTTTAGCAAATACATACAGTCATGTAACCACCACTACCATGAAATACAGGACAGTTCCATCACCTCGCCTCAACTGTGCTCCAATAGTCAGCTCCTCCCTCACCCCAGGCCACCGCTGATCTATTTTCTGTCCCTGTAGTTTTGCCTTTCCCTGAATATCATATAAATGGGATTACAACCTATGTAGCTTTCTGAGTGTGGCTTCTTTTACCTAGTATAACACATTGGAGATATATCCAAGATATGGCTTGTGTCTCGGTCATTCCTTTTTGTTGCCACCTAGGTATTTCATTACATGAATGTGCCACAGTTGGTTTATCCATTCACCCATTTAAGAACATCTGAGTTGTTTTTAGGTTTTGGAGATTATAAATAAAACTGCTCAAAACATACACTTAACAGGTTTTTGTGTGAACGTAAGTTTTCCTTTTTCATGGGTAAAGAGGAGTGGAATCACAAGGTTGTATGCTAAGTGTATTTTAACTTCCTAAGAAACTGCCAAACTGTTTTCTTTTTTAAAAATAATTTTTATTTCTTTATTTTTGGCAGTGCTGGGCCTTGGTTACTGCTCTAGCTTTTCCTCCAGTCGCGACTAGCGGGCGCTGCTCTTGTTTTGGAGCACAGGCGCTAGCTCGGACTTCAGTAGTCGTGGCACTTGGCCTCAGCAGTTGCAGCTCTTGAACTCTAGAGCACAGGCTCAGTAAGTTGTAGTGCGTGGACCTAGCTGCTCTGGCGTGTGGGATCCTCCCAGGTCAGGAATTGAACCTGTGTCCCCAGCATTGGCAGCCAGACTCTTGACCACTTAGCCACCAGGGAAGCCCCAAACTCTTTTCTAGTTAAGCATTTCCAGTTAAACATTTTGCGTCCTCACCAGCAATGGATGAGGGTTCTGCTGCTGCTAAGTCGCTTCAGTCATGTCTGACTGTACGACCCCATAGATGGCAGCCCACTAGGCTCCTCTGTTGCTATTTCCTTCTCCGATGTGTGAAAGTGAAGTCTCTCAGTCGTGTCCAACTCTTAGCGACCCCATGGACTGCAGCCTACCAGGCTCCTCTGTCCATGGGATTTTCCAGGCAAGAGTACTGGAGGGATGAGGGTTCTAGCCATTCTAATAGGTGTATAGTGGTATGTTTCAGGCCTTCCCTGGTGGCTCAGATGGTCAAGAATCCGCCTGCAGTGCGGGAGACCTGGGTTCAATCCCTTGGTTGTGAAGATCCACTGGAGGAGGGCATGGCAACCCACTTCAGTATTCTTTCCTGGAAAATCCCTATGGACAGAGGAGCCTGCTGGGCTACAGTATATGGGGTCACAGAGAGTTATATTTCATTATGGTTTTAATTTGCATTTCCCTAATAGTAATGCTGGGCCTCTTTTCATGTGCTTCTTTGCTGTGAAGAAAATCATTGGTGAAGTATCTACTGAAATATTTTGCTGTTTTTCACTGAGTGGTTTTCTTGTTACTAAATTTCGAAAGTTCAGCTAACATAATAATTATTTATGCTATATAGTTTCCCAAAGCTCTCTGTTCTTTTTTTTCAGAGCATTTTCTTCCTGGATGCAACATCCTCATTTACCTAACGACATTTATTATAGTTTTTTTTGTGTGTTGGGTGGAGGTCAACTGCACCTCGTGACTTGTAGGATATTAGTTTCCCAACCAGGGATCGAACCTGGGCCCGTGGCAGTGAGAGTGCCAAGTCTTAACCTGTGGACCACCAGGGAATTCTCTATTACAGGATTTTTTTTTCCACTTTGTTTCTTTTGTTTCATCAGACTCCATTCTTATGTTTTAGTTTTTTTCTCTTTGACATTGGAGGCTTCTTTTCAAATGCCTCTTGACCCTCAGCTGTTCATATTTAGCCGTGAAGCACTGGGTACACTTCGTGGGTGGCCATGGTTTGACAGTTGGTGGGTTTCACTGTAAAGTAATTGGGCGATGGGGCCCCAGATATCAATGTTTTTGTTTTTGTGTATTTGTTTTCTCTTTCACACTTCTATTTTTCTCATATGAATCTGTTTGGTTTTTTTTTTTCCTCCTTTTTGCCTGTGCCACAAAGCATCTGTGATCCTAGTTCCCTGAACAGGGATCGAACCTGCATTGGAAGCGATGACTTTTAACGACTGGACTGCAAGGGAAGTCCTCTGTCTGGTTTCTTAAGGGAAGGTTTCTTCCATCTTTTACTGGGACCTGGAAGTAGGGGTCCGAGGGTGAGTGACAAGTACCCTGGGAAGCTGGATGAGGTCAGGTGGCTAGAGTTCACGCTTAAAAACCTGAGTGATCTTTTTTTTTTAAATTGTGGTATAATTGATATAAGGGCTTCCCAGGTGGTACAGTGGTAAAGAATCTGCCTGCCAATGCAGGAGGTGCAGGTTGGGTCCCTAGATCGGGAAGATCCCCTGGAGTAGGAAGTGGCAACCCACTTCAGTTGCCTGAAACATTCCATGGACAGAGGAGCCTGGTGGACTGAGCATACACATGCCCATAATTGACACATATAACTTAATTTTAGTTGCAGGTGTACAACATAATGATTTGGTATTTCTGTATATTGCCAAATGATCGCCACAGTAAGTCTAGTTGATATCTGTCAACATATCAATACATAGTTACAAATCTTGTTTTTTTCTTGTGATGAGAAATTTTGAGATCTACTCTGTTAGCAGCTTTTAAATATACAATACAGCTTTCTTACCATGCTGTACCATGCATGTCAGTGACTTATTTATAACTACAAGCTTGTGTCTTTTGACTCATCTTCACCCATCTTGCCCACCCCCGATGCCCTGCCTCTGGTAACCATCAGTCTGTTTTCTGTATCTATGAGCTTGTTTGTTGGCTTTTTAGTTTCCACATATAAGTGAGATCATACAGTATTTGTCTTTTTCTGTCTGACTTATTTCACTTAGCATAATGTCTATCTGTGTTGTCACAAACGGCAGGATTTCCTTCTTTTTATGCCTGAATAATGTTCCATATTGTGTGTGTGTGCACCACATTTTCTGTATCCATTCACCCATCAATGGACATAAAAGTGAATTCATGTCTTGATTATAAATAAAACTGCTGTGAACATTTACTTATAGCTAATGAATGATGTTGCAGTGGACATGGAGGTGTAGATATCTTTTGAGACAGTGATTTCTTTTTCTTTGGATGTATACTCAGGAGTGGAATTGCTGGATCATGTAGTAACTCTACTTTTAATTTTCTGAGGAACTTTCATACTGTTTTCCAAGTTATATTCCCA
The DNA here is from genome assembly GCA_917880005.1 of Nanger dama. Classification (NCBI taxonomy): domain Eukaryota; kingdom Metazoa; phylum Chordata; class Mammalia; order Artiodactyla; family Bovidae; genus Nanger; species Nanger dama. Next base: position 2,516,344 of record CAKJTW010000113.1, on the reverse strand, counting down.
CCAGCAGTGGACAAGGGTTTCCTTTTTCCGCATCCTTACCAACACTTGTTATTTCTTACCTTTTGATAATAGCCATAGCAACAGGTGTGAAGTGATGTCTCACTATGGTTCTTTGCTGTATGTTTTTATCTTTTGTACTTCTTTGTTGTCAGTTTACCAAGTGTTGAGAGGAAAAGGATATTAGTTCATGTTACGTATTAATCATGTGTAAAGTGAAGTCACATTAACTATTTCTCTACAAAACAGTTTAAAAATAACTTAACCTAATACTTACTCAGAGTGCAAGTTACTGTGTTAAAAACCTTCATGAGATCCGATGATGGATAAATCGGTCCCTGTTCCCAGGAGTTCTCAAGAGTGAATAATAACACAGTACATAAATATAAAATAACATGGGGCAGGCCATGGTAAATGCTGTAAGAAAAACAAATTAGGGAGAGAAGTCATATTCTATTTGGGAGGTCAGAAATGGGGTCAAGAGCAAGGTTAAATTTGAGATATGTCTTGAAAGTTGGGTAGGATTTCTCCAGGTGGAGATGGAACAGGAAGAGAAAAAGGGAGCTGAAAGGTAACAGATGAGAAGAACGTGAACATTCAGACAAGACCGCAGAGAAGTGGAGTTAATATTTTGGTCCAACTTCAATAAATGCCAGTTTGAGGAAATTGTACTTAGTAGGCAGTGGGAAGTCATTGAATGTTTCAAAGCTGGAATGTGTCATGATAAAGCTGAGCTTTTTGAAAAGAAATCTGGCTTTGGTGTATAGAATTTTGGGGGAATAGGAAGGGGCTGATATAAAATAAGGTTCTGTCCTAAGGCCTTACCAAATAGTTAAGCTCTACTGTACAGTCATTCCTTAGTAACTGTGCGTGGTCGGCTCTAGGACCGACCCCTCGCCTTGATACTGAAGTCTGCTGGTGCCCAAGACTCCAGTCCTCTGATGCCAAACTCCTGGATATGGAGGGTTGACTGTGTTTGCTGTGATTACTCGTAGTGACTAAACCTTTAGACTAATCTTAGTTCACATTCCTGATTTTTTTTTAAAAGGCTTTCCTATGTATTCCTGATGTATTATAAATACTATATAACATGCAAGTGTGCTCAGTCATGTCTGATTCTTTGCAGTCCCATGGACTGTAGCCCACCAGGCTCCTCTGATCATGGAATTTTCCAGGTAGAAGTACTGGAGTGGGTTACCATTTCCTACTCCAAGGGATCTTTCCGATCCAGGGATCGATCCCGCATCTCTTGCATTATTCAGGCAGGTTCTTTACCACTAAGCCACCTAGGAAGCCTCATATATAACATATATAGATACTTTATAATAAAAGATGCATTTTCACCAGCAGTGTGTGAAAGTGTCTATTTCACCAGCACTGGTTGTTTATAAACCAGCTTTGCATTCAGTGGATTAAAGGCTCTCATTTGAATTTGCTTTTTTTTCTTTTAGATTTCTCATAAAATCTGATACCTTCGTGGCCTCTGACACCCATATCTCTGAAGTCATGGTTTCCTTCCTGTGTTTTAACTCATGGATGAGTGAATCCTTCTTGAACCCCTCTCGGAAGTCCTATAGGCATATCTAATTCCACATGTTCCAAATAGAGTTCATGCTTTAATGACTGCTCCCCACCTCCCATTTCCTTCTCAGTTAATAATGGCACTGCCCACTGAATTGCCCAAGTCGGAAGTGAGGAAGTGACAGATTCCTCCCTATGCCTCACCCTCCATGTGCAGGCTTGTCACCAGGTCCTGTTCAGTTTACATCTTATGTCTCTTTTAAATATCTCAGTTCTCTTGTCCATCCATGCTAATGGTAACCTGAATCAGGCCTTCTTTATCCTACACTTGGTCTCTTAAGGAACCAGCCTGGTCTCCTTTTTTCCATTCATCTCTCATTTCCATCTTCCATGTACATACTGCTCTGCTCTGAGACAGAACTGACCATGTTATGCCCTTTCTTAAAAATCTTCTGTGGGAAAATGAGTATGTGTGTGAGTGTATGTGGATAGTTCTGACTTGACTTTTGCTTCCTCTGCCGGCCTCATGTTCTTTTGCTTTGCTGAATCGTTCATTTATTTAAAAATTACCTGTTGAGAACCTGCTGTGTTTCAAGCACTCTGTGAGATAAAGCTGTGAACAAAGCAGATGTGGCCCCTGCCCTGAATCCACGGGGGAAGGTGGCCAGTGTATCAGTGAGAGAAGTGCCTCCAGAAGGGGCGCGTAACAGTGACTTCGTGGTGTATGTGTATGGGGGGCTGTCACAGAAAGCCTCCTTAAAGAAATGACAACTGAGCTCAGAATTGAAGCAGCTGGGGGAGGAGAAGGGAAAGAGGACTCTAGGCCATCAGATCATTGCACGAAATGGACTGGAGGGAAAACCATGAGGGATCAGAGTGATGTGATCAGATGAATGTCTCCCCACCCCCCACCCCCCCCATAGGCTAGAGGATGAATTGGAGTGGGGTAAGAATTAATGAAGGAGATTAGGCTGCTGAAATAAACCAGGTGATAGATTTTGTACCTTGGAGAAGTATTAAAAAATACTGGGTTGGCCAAAAAGTTCATTTGGTTTTTTTCATAACATCGTACAGAAAGACCCAAACGAACTTTTTGGCCAACCCAGTAATTTAGGACTTAGAATGGCATGTCCTGGTGATAGACGGGCTAGATAGTGTATGGTCAAAGTTGACTTGACTTCTGAATCTCCTTTGTTTTTTTGTTCACAACTTCTCTTCACCTTAAATTTGACCGTCAAGTAGTACTGAACTTCTTTGTAAAAGTTCCCCTCACACTGTGCTTCTGTGCTGTGCTCAGTTGCTCAGTTATGTCTGATTCTTTATGACCCTGTGGACTGTAGCCCGCCAGGCTCCTCAGTCTGTGGAATTTTCCAGGCAAGAATACTGGAGTGGGTTGCCATTTCCTACTCCAGGGGATCTTCCTGACCCAGGAACTGAACCCGCGTCTCTTGTGTCTCCCGCATTAGCAGGCTGACTCTCTACCATTACAGCACCCGGGAAGCCCTCCCCTCACACACCTTCCAGTTATTCTCTGCTGTGATGATTTACTTCTAGTCAGCCATCCATATCTTGCAGCTTGCCTTCTCTGGGCACCATTCTCTGGTCCTTCAGTTCAGTTCAGTTCAGTTCAGTTCAGTCGCTCAGTCGTGTCCGACCCTTTGCGACCCCATGAATCGCAGCACGCCAGGCCTCCCTGTTCATCACCATCTCCCGGAGTTCACTCAGACTCACGTCCATCGAGTCTGTGATGCCATCCAGCCATCTCATCCTCGGTCGCCCCCTTCTCCTCCTGCCCCCAATCCCTCCCAGCATCAGAGTCTTTTTCCAATGAGTCAACTCTTCACATGAGGTAGCCAAAGTACTGAAGTTTCAGCTTTAGCATCATTCCTTCCAAATTAGGCAGGACTAAGTTCTTTTATCTCTCCCCTACCCCCAGGACTGTATCCATTTATATGTTGTTCACTTTCCAAATATTTGAGGATTTTCAAAGGTGTCTTTTTTTCTGTTACTTATTTCTAACTTAGTTTCATTGTGTTCATATGACTTTAATTTTGTAAAGCATTTTTAAAGGTTTGTTTTGTGCCCCCAGATGTTGTTGTCTAGGTGAATGTTTCAAGTGTACTTAGAAAGAAGGTGCATTCTTCTGCTGGTTGGTAGAGTGTTCCTGAAGAGTCGAGTTAGGTTGGTTGCAGTGTAAAGGTCTTCTGTATCCTTGCTGATTTTCCACTGGCCTGTTCTGTTGATTACCAGGAGAGGAATGTTGAAGTCTACAATTACTGTCACAGATTTGCCTATTTCTCTCTGGAATTCTATTAAGTTTTCACGTATTAATATTTTGAGATTCTGTTATTAAGTCCATAAACATTTAGGGAGGATTATTCAATCCCTTCATCATTATATCTTTTTTTTAAAGTATTTATTTATCTGGCTACACGAGGTCTTAGTAGCAGCATGACAGCTTTTAGTTGGGACATGTGGGATCCAGTTCCCTGACAGGGATTGAACCCAGGCCCCCTGCATTAGGAGCACAGAGCTTAGCCACTGGACCTCCAGGGAAGTCCCCATCATTTTATCTGTTTGTTAAGACATTCTGCTGAAATGGACTGCAATTACGTGGCTGTCTCCTTAGTTAGAACCTGCCTTAGAGCAGGGAGATTCTCATTCATCTCTCTCCTCTTAGCGCTGCCTCTATCTCTAGTATGCAGTAGGCAGCACCAGTAATTGTTGAACTGAGTGTTAAAAAAAACAACCTAGATTCTTTTCACTCTGAGTTTTGCCCCATCCAGTATGGCAGCCACTAGCCACGTGGGGCTATTTAAATTAAGTGAAATAAGACTTCAGTGCTAAACTGGCACTAGCTACATCTCCCGTGCCCAGGAGCCATGTGTGAGGTAGAACATGTGGGTCATTTCTTATCGTCACAGAAAGTTCCCTTGGGCTGAGTGGTTTGTTGTAGTCAGTCTGCTTCTGCCAGACTGTGGGAATTTATCCCCTTTCCTCTGGCGTTGTATTCGCTCCGAATCCTGCGTGCCCTGGGTTAGCCCCGCACTCTGGCTGTGGTTCTTCTCTGTTAAGCCTGTCAGCAAAGCGTTATTTGTCGATGTGATGGTGTTGAATTTCTGGAGTGAGATTTGGACTCATCTTTGGGAAGATGGCATCATTTGTTGTTCTCTCTGGTAGGGAAAGAGGACAGGCAGTCAGTTAATCAGTTAACCTTTAGTTTTAAAAAAATCTGTCATGGTCCTGAGAAAATTAAGTGAAGTCACAGATGTAAGACAGAAGGGAAAAAAGAATTAAAATTCTGAAGAGACTTTTAGATGAGACATTTAGTTTGACAACTAAGAGAGTTCCGTATTGTAAAAGTCTGAAAGTTGGTTTGTGAACTGAGGACTGATAGGTCGTCTCAGTCATCCGCTGCTGCTGCTGCTGCTGAGTCGCTTCAGTCGTGTCCGACTCTGTGCGACCCCGCAGTCGGCAGCCCACCAGGCTCCGCTGTCCCTGGGATTCTCCAGGCAAGAACACTGCAGTGGGTTGCCATTTCCTTCTCCAATGCATGAAAGTGAAAAGTGAAAATGCAGTCGCTCAGTCGTGTCTGACTCCTCGCGTCCCCATGGACTACACAGCCCACCAGGCTCCTCCGTCCATGGGATTTTCCAGGCAAGAGTACTGGAGTGGGGTGCCATTGCCTTCAGTTGTCTGAGTTCTGTATAAAACCTCTTTCTCATAAGTCTCTGGACAAATGACTTAACTACTTTAATAGTTTTCAAGGAAAAGACATCACTTTTGGGGTGAGATTCTTTTGTTATTAAGTGACGTTAAATTGCAATTATGGAGCCTCAGCACATTTGCCAAGAAACCTGATGCTTAGACTCTTCTCTCCTCATGGATGTGTTATAGAATTCATTCACTCGGGAGACTGCCTGGCCAAGTGATTCATGCTGAATGACTGTTCAGTAGGTGCACTTTCTACATTTTACTGTCACGGCTTCCTCCTTGATTTCAGTATGCTAACATTGCCTCCTTTGAGGTCTGTTTATAGTATATCCTATTTATGGAACTTAAAAAGCATTTCAGAAATGCACACATTAATCTGTGAGGAATTTCTCATCTTGTCCTTTTTCCTTCTAATGCTTGCATAACTATATCAAGACTTCTCTGAGGAAATAGTCTAGCATTTAAAATAGCTAATAAAATGTTAAACTTTCTTATCAGTGCAGTTTTTCCTGTTCTTCTAGACATCAGAATTCTTTCACACACTCCTTGAAGTCTTAATAAATTACCCTTTTCTCCAACTTAAGACCATAATAAACTTTCGAAGTATTATTCAGATAATAAAAAAATTTAAAAATGATTTTACTGTAATTTCAGATACATATTTGAACTTTTTAGTTTGAATTATCTGGGTGAAATACCTCAGATTTCTGATTCTCTGTAAACTTGGAAGATTGCCTTTGTCCAGATATATTATTGTCCTTGATTATAAATAACTTGAGTTATAAATCCTCCCTGCGTTTTAGGAGGAACCTAACCATGGGAGGTTGTGTATGGCAGGGGTCACAAACTTGAATGCTGCAGAGTCCAAGTGAATTAAAGATATGAAGTGGCCTTTCTTTTTCTTTTACTAATAGTGCATAATTGCAATTGATGTTAAAGTTTATTTGCCTTGAAAAGCTAGCACTATTGGAATTTTAGTCCCTTTTTGCTTTTACAGACAGTGCTGTTCTAAATGTGCTAGAGATGTATCTTTAGTCACCCAGACTTGTGTTTCTATAAGGTAGATTCCTAAGATAAGCTTGTTGGGTCGCATTTAAAAAGCTGAGCTAGGTTATGCTCTCATTACCTATTTGTTTTTAGACCTTCTCCAGTCTGTGTTTATGTGGCTTTGAAATGGATTTTTTCTGGAACTTATCAAAGTTTACTCAGATCTTTAGCGGGTGTTCTTGGATATAGACTAGACCCAAAGTCCTTTCCTCATCAATTTATTGGTAAATATACTTACTTGTAATATGAGAGCCTGAGGTTTAGCTCCTGAACTGTGTCTCTGACAGTTAGCTGACCAAATGGGAATGGAATTCTTTATTGCTCCTTAGCTTGAATTTGACCTTCTAGAAGCCATTCCTCTGTGACTAGATGATCCTAATGGGCAAGGGATTGGCAAACGTTCTCTTATAAAGTGCTGGATAGTAAATATTGTGGTCTTTGTGGGCTAGACTGTCTGTGCTATAACTACTGAACTCTGCCATTGTAGCATGATAACAACTGGAGACCACAGGTAAAGATGAGCATGGCTGTGTTTGAATGAAACTTTATTTATTAAATATAAACAGCCAGTTTGGCTGTTTTTGGCTGGCCAGTTTGCCAACCACTTTCTGAGCTCTTGATGTTCATTCATCTGTGATTTGGATAACTAGGTTAGGAAAAGAGCTTTGAATTTTAAAATACCACTTGAAAGTCTAGTAAGAACTTCAGTTTTTAATTTTTACTTTTTCTCTTTATCAGGAAAGAACTGCAGAAAACTTAGAAAACTCAGAAGATAGCATTAATAGTTTGGTCACTTCTTACATAACCAGCTTTGTCTGGATGTGTGTGTATTTATATGAGGAATACTTATTTGTGCATAGAAATGTACCTTTAAAAAAACAACTAGATAATGCCTAATTGGTTTTGTAAATCTTTTCCCTAATACCATGAGATCTTAGTATGTCTTTAAATAATTTGTCTATGAAAATGTCTGCTCTCATGGAGTCATGGATTTTAAAGATGAGTTTTGTATTTAGCCACCTCTTCTCTTTTCTGATTGTTTCTAATAGCTTATTTGTTGGGTTGGATTTTCTAGGAATAAAGTTGCATCATTTTCAAAAGTGAATCATGTGCATACATCTGCTATTCTTATGTTTATTTCTCCTTTTTTTTTTTCCTTTTCAAATTGTATTACCTACCATCTCCAAAGCCATGTTAAATACTAGTTGAAATGAGAAGCATCTTCGTGTTCTTTCTAAATTCCACGAGACTGATGCTAATATTTCACTCTTAATTGTTACTAGCTATTGGCTTTTTTGTTTTTTGCTGTCCTAGTAAGCATATAGGGATATTTCATTTTGGTTTTGAATTTAAGTGCATTGTTACGTAATGTGCTTGCATTTTCTTCTAGTCTGTGGCTTGTGTTTCTTTCTTTTAACTGTCTAATCTATGAGCACATTTTTTCTCTCCATTAATTCAAGTGTTTGATCTCTTTCATCATTGTTTTTTGTTTTGTTTTAAGCATACTGGTCCTGTTCATATTATTACATTGTACCTATCTTTCATAATTTTTGGTGGTATTATATCTGGTACTTATTTTTAAAACTGAACTTGGGAACTTCCCTGGTGGTTCAGTAGTTAGGACTCTGTGCATCCAATGCAGAGGGCAGGATTTGATCCCTGATTGGAAAACTAAGATGCCATGTGCCTCATGGTACGACCAGAAGAAAAAGAATTTGAATTTCCAGTTACTAATTGTTACAATAAAAATATAATTGATTTTTGTGTATTGATCTTTGTGACCTTGTTAAACTCAACTGCTAGTCTGGTAGATTTTTTGGGGGAATGGCGGTTTTCTTGGGGTTTCTACATAGGTAATCATGTTGTCTGGCAAATAGAGATGGTTTTATGTCTTCCTTTTCCAAGCTGAATTTTCTTTTTTTTTTTTCATTGAAGTGTAATTGATTTACAATATTGTGTTAGTTTCAGGTGTGTAGCAAAGTGGTTCAGTTATATATATCTGTTTCGTTTCTTTTCTATTCTTTTCCATTATAGTTTATTACAAGATATTGAATGTAGTTCCCTCTGCCGTACAGTAAATCGTTGTTTATTTTGTATATGATGGTGTGTATTTGTTAATCCCATACTCCCATTCATCCCTGCCCCCATTCCCATTTGGTCAGCATAAGTTTGTTTTGTATGTATGTCTGTTAGTCTGTTTCTGTTTGGTAAACAAGTTGATTTGTACTATTTTTTTTTAGATTCCATATATAAGTGGTGTTGTATAATATTTGTCTTTCTCCGTCTGACTTGCTTCACTTAGTCTGATAAATCTCTAGGTTCATCTGTGTTGCTTCAGATGGCATTGTTTCTTTTCTTTTTTTTTTATGGCTGAGTAAGAATACTCTGTTGTGTATCTATACCACATCTTTATCCATTCATCCCTTGGTGGCCATTTAAGTTGCTTAAGTCTTGGCTATTATAAAAATTGGCTGCTATTTAACTTCATATGTCAGAGTATGACTAAATGTTTAAAAAATGAAATCATTTGAGATTTGTTTTATGACTCAGAATATTGTCTGTTTAGGTGACTGTTCCATATGTACAAGGAAGGAAGATTCTGCTGCTGTTGGATAGAGTGTTCCTTAAATGTCAGTTAGGTCAAGTGTGTTGATACTGTTAAAGTCTTCTATATCCTTGTGGATTTTCCATCTACTTGTTATGTTGATTACCAAGAGAGGAGTGTTGAAATTTACAGCCATTGTCACTGATTTGTTCTCTGTTTCCTTGCAATTTTGTATGTTTATACTTCATGTATTTTGTGGTTCTGTTATTAGATTCATAAACATTTATGGTTGTAGTCTTTGCTTAAAATCTACTGTTTGATATTAATATAACAAATTCAGCTTCACTCTTTTTGAATAGAGTGTTAGCATAGTATATCTTTCCACCCTTGTACTTTTAAGTCTACTATGTCATATTTTGGAGAAGGAAATGGCAATCCACTCCAATATTCTTGCCTGGAGAATCCCAGGGACGGGGGAGCCTGGTGGGCTGCCGTCTTGGGGTCGCACCGAGTCAGGCACGACTGAAGTGACTTAGCAGCAGCAGCAGCATGTCATATTTTATTTTATTTTATTTTATTTTTTTAGCATGTCATATTTTAAAGGGGTTCCTAGTTTGTTTTTTAATCCAGTCTTATGACAGTGAATTTAGATTATTTACATTAAATATATTTATTTTTTTCTTTTTTGGCTGCAATGCAAGGCTTATGGGATCTTAGTTCCCCAACCAGGATTGAACACTGGCCCTTGGCAGTGAAACTGTAGTCCTAACCATTGGACTGTGGCCCGCCAGGGAATTCCCATCTTTTTTCTTTTTCATTTGGTTCCACTGTTTCCTCTCTTTCCTGCCTGCTTTTTGCATTAGTTGAATATTGTCCTATTTTAATTTATTAGCTTTTTGGTTATATCTGTGCTACTTTTTTAGTGTTTCCTGGTGGCTCAGAGGTTAAAGTGTCTGCCTCCAATGCGGGAGACCCAGGTTTGATCCCTAAGTCGGGAAGATCCCCTGGAGAAGGAAATGGCAATCCACTCCAGTATTCTTGCCTGGAGAATCCCATGGATGGAGAAGCCTAGTAGGTTACAGTCCACGGGGTCGCAAAGAGTCGGACATGACTGAGCGACTTCATCTTCACCTTCACCTTCTAGGAACTGCAAAATACTTACCTACTTAGTTTTTTATTCCTTTAGGTACTATTTTAAAGTGTCACAACCATAAAGTTTCACTTAGTCCCCTCCCCAGTGCTGTCACATAGATGTCTATAGTTGTCTCTTTTTTATGGGGGACTGATTCCCAGGACCGCTGCAGATAATCAGAATCTCCAGATGTCAAGTCCCTTGTTAAAGTGGCACAATAGTCAGCCTTCTGTATCAAACTCTTACGTACATTCTTGAAAGCCCCATTAGACGTCGTAACAATTTTTCGCTCTCAACCATTATACCTATTTTAAAGTGCTTAAGAGTTGAAACTACCTTTTTCTGTTTTTTCATTTGTTGCTCTTCCTTTGTTCCCGATAGTCCAGTTTTCACTCTGGTATTTTTTATTTCGCTCTGTTTGTTTTACTGTTTTTACCATTTGTTTTAAAGCAAGATTTCAGGCATCAAATTCTTGTAGTTTTTCTTCATCTGAAATGTTTTAATTTTTCCTGAATTGTTGAAGGGTATTTTTAAAGGTTATAGAATTCTGGGTGGATACTTCTGTAAGCACTTTAAAGATAGTCCACCCTCTGCAGTTATTTGAATTGTTGTTCTCTCGTGCGTATTGTTTTTATTTTCTTTTGCTGTTTGTAAATTTTCCCTCAGCTGTATGTTCTGCTGGCCAGAAAGATGTGATTTACTTGTAGTTTTTGTAATTGGAGCCTCCCTTGAGGCAGGGGCCAGAAAGGGCGGGGAGTGAAATCCCAAATCTGGGATTTCCCTCATAGTCTTCAGCTCCAGGGGACCCTTTCCTCAGTCTTCTGCCCGAAAGACAGGGTTTCTCTGCGTTTTTTTCTGTTCGTGTTTCTTGCCACAGATCCACTGTGAGCTTATTCTATTCCAGGAGAAAAAATAAGGAAACAAGCCTCTGCTTGTTGTTGCTTGTTGCTTCCTCCTAGCCAGTCCTTGTACTTTTGCTTCCCCCCCTCCCCACCCTGCCCCCAACCCCCAGCCCTTTGGTGGTTTCTTCTTTTGTACTCTGTCCAGAGTTTTTAGTTGCAGCTTGGTAGAGCCCTTGGCTCTAGTGAGCTTATTCCATCTTGACTTGGCTTTGGGACACATTCTTCTTAGGAGCTGCATGGTGTTCCCTTGTGAGGAAGTACGATATAATAGCCTTTTTATTTTAGTCAGTTCCTTATTGGTGGATGTTTAAATTATTTACAGCTTCTGCCTGTTGCAAACAGTACGAAAATGAATGTATATGTGTGTATGTTATATGGTGAATTCTTAGAGAGGGAATTGCTGGATTAAAAAGTATGTATTACTCTGTAATTTTTCATAGACACTTAAACATAGTATGCTTCTGGATTTTACTTGCCATTTTATAACAGGATCTATTTATTTTCGTTTTTAGCTGCACTGGGTCTCTGCTGATGCTCACGAGCGTTCTCTAGCTGCAGCGAGTGGGGGCTGCTCTTTGTTGCAGTGTGCGGGCGCCTCATGTGGTGGCTTCTGTTGTTGCAGTGCACAGGCTGTAGGTGTGGGGTCTTCAGTGATTGTGACGTGTGGGCTCGGTAGTTGTGGCCCAGGGGGCTTAGTTGCTCCACGGCATGTGGGACCCTCCTGGACCAGGGGTTGAACCAGTGTCCCCTGCATTGCAAGGTGGATTCTTAACCACTGGGCCATCAGGGAAGACCTTATTTGCCATTTAAAAAATGTACTTTAAATTTTAGTTTAATAACTGATTGGCCTATCGTTTGTTTTGTGGAAGGGAAGGTGCTTCTCTTTGTTAGGTTTTGCTGTCACTGTTACCCTGTTTTTTTAAAAAAGGACTTCTAAAATATTTTCTTTTTCTGCCCTCTGAAATATATTGAAAACCATCTGAGCTGTCTATGGATAAGAGCTCGCTGACGTCTTCCTCAATTTCTCCTATCATTATTAGTTTGTTTTCTGTTTTTGTTTTTGTTTTTTTCCTATTTTTGATTTAGTTTTGGTGTTCAGTAAAGCAGAGACATTACTTTGCCGATTAAGGTCCATATAGTCAAGGCTATCGTTTTCCAGTGGTCATGTATGGATGTGAGAGTTGGACTGTGAAGAAAGCTGATAGCCGAAGAATTGATGCTTTTGAACTGTGGTGTTGGAGAAGACTCTTGAGAGTCCCTTGGACTGCAAGGAGATCCAACCAGTCCATTCTGAAGGATCAGCCCTGGGATTTCTTTGGAAGGAATGATGCTAAAGCTGAAACTCTAGTACTTTGGCCACCTCATGCGAAGAGTTGACTCATTGGAAAAGACTTTGATGCTGGGAGAGATTGGGGACAGGAGGAGAAGGGGACGACCGAGGATGAGATGTCTGGATGGCATCACTGACTCGATGGACGTGAATCTGAGTGAACTCAGGGAGTTGGTGATGGATAGGGAGGCCTGGCGTGCTGCGATTCATGGGGTTGCAAAGAGTCAGGTACGACTGAGCGACTGAACTGAACTGATGGGGTCTCAAAGAGTCGGACACGACTGAGCGACTGAACTGAATTCTTTTACAGTTGTCCTTACACTCAGGGTTTAGACTTTATTAGCATTATTTTAATAGCTTCTATATCTGTGGCAAGTTCTCCTTTATCATCATCAATTTTATTTATTGTACTCAGTCCCACCTTTTAAAAATTTTTTTAATTGGAAGAAAATTGCTTTAAATGTGTTGGTTTCTGCCATACAACAACACAGATTGGCCATGATTATACATACATCCCTTCCCTCCCTCCTCCCACCCCACGACTCTAGGTCATCACAGAGCACCAGGCTGGGCTTCCGTCGTAGTCCCACTCCAACTCACCAGCTATCTGTTTTACACAGGGTGGTGTGTATATGTTACCTTCTCCTTTCATCCCGCTCTTTTCTTCCCTCACTGTGTCCAGAAGTCCATTCACTCTGTCTGCATCTCCGTTCCTTCCCTGCAGTTAGGTTCATCAATACCATTTTTCTAGGTTCCATATATATGTGTTAGTATACTATATATTTTTTTTCTCTTTCTGACTTACTTCACTCTGTGTAACAGGCTCTAAATTCATCCGCCTCACTAGAACGGACTCAGATTGTTCGTTCTTTTTGTGACTGAGTAGTGTTCCGTTGTGTATATGTATCACACCTTCTCTATCCATTCATCTGTTGGTGCACATCTGGGTTGCCTCCATGTCCTAGCTATTGGAAATGTGCTGCTGTGAGTATTGGGTGCACGTGTCTTTTCACTCATGGTTTTCTCAGGTATATGCCCGGTAGTGGGATTGCTGGGTCATAGTTCCCATCTTTTTTTGATTAGGTTAGTTCTGGTTGGGCCCTGTACATTGCCTCTGACCGTGCTCTTCACTGTTCTACTTCCTCTTTGTGGACACTTGAATTTATGACCTGTGTTTACTCCTAGATCCGTTAAGGTTCAAAAAGAAATTTCTTAAGGCTCCACTCTGTTTCTGTCCGGTTCTCCTTGGAGTTTTTATAGTTGTGCTTTATGTTGTTTGATTGTGTGATGCCAGTTTATTTGATTTATTAATTAATGCAGCAACTAACTCAGGAATCTACCACAGGCCAAGCACTGTCACAAGTACTAGGCCTGACAAGTCAAACAAAAATTGTCCTGGCCATTGTGGACGTTTCAGTCTAGTGGAGGCATATGTTAATTGAAGGAAACTTGTAAGAGTTGAAAATGTGATAAAATACAATGAGGGAGAAGATCTGAATGAATGAGGAGCTGCCTACTTGAAAGAGTGGGAGGGAGTATCCTAGACAGAGAACAGCTGTGAGGAGACAGAAAGCTTTGTGAGGTCCAGGAGACCAGTGTTACTGAAGCAGAAAGGAAGGGAGGTTGGCTGAGGTTGGAGCAGTCGGCAGGGCCCACCTCACGGAGGGTCTTGTGGGTCTCAGGAAGGAGTTTGGATTTTAATTCAAGTATGGTGGGGACTCACTGAAAGGCTGAAAGTTGAGGACTGACACAGTCCAGTCATATTTTCTTTTTATTAAGTTGTTCATAACTTTTATATCTTCATTGTAGACTACATCCTTTATCATTACAAAATGTTTGTTTAATTTAGGGCTTTTAAAATTTTTGAATTAAACTTTTATGAACCCTTTTTGTTTTCATTTCCTACCTAGGGCATCCTGTTGAAAATAGCTAGTTGGGGGTAATAATAGCTAGTAGGTTGGAAATAATGTCTCTGGGGTTATGAAGAGAGGTCTGGGTAGAGAAATGCATTTAGAAGTCATTGATATTTGGGTGGTAATTGAGTCCACTGATAATTAAGGGAAAGCAGGAGAATCTGCTGAGGACTAAACTTTGGGGAATTTGGTGTGTAAGAGAGAGGAACACCAGTCAGGGAAAATGAGTCATTTGGCAGAAGGAAGTTTAGAAGGGTGTCGTGGCCAAATATGTCAGATGTTTTCAGAGACAGGCTGCGTAAAACAGGGGTACACTGTAGAACTTTCAGTCTCAACTATCATTTGATGTTCTTGAGTTTGCAGTTAATTTAATAATCTTATTTAATCTTAGTCTATATTTAGACTATAACATGATACTTCCTGTTAGCTTATATATTGAAAAAAATTAAAACAAATCATTGAAGCAGTTAAAAGTAAGAAACTGTAGAACATATTTTCTGAACATTACATAATTTCAAATATGCAGAAAAGCTGAAAGAATAGTACAGTGAACACCCAGTATACCTTTCTCTTGAATTCACCAATTTTTTAAAAACATTTTTGCTATATTTCTTTTTCAGTCTTTTAAATTTTTCTTTTTGCTGAACTGTTTGACAGTAAATTGCAGGCATCATGACATTTCACTTCTAGATTCTGCAGCATACTCCAGACATTTAATTTAACACAGATATAATATTTCATTTCAAATTTTCCTAATTGCCCTTTATTGCTGCTTTGTCTTTTTGTTTATCCAGGATTCAGTCAAGGGTCATGTGTTGCTTTTAACTGACATCTCTTTTCTTCCTTTAATCTAGAGCTGTCCTGTCCCTTTTGGAGAGGGAAAGTTTCTTTTGTGACAATGACTTTTTGGTTTTTTGGCCACATCATGCAGCTTGTAGGATCTTAGTTCCCTGACCAGGAATCAAACCCAGCCCCTCAGCAATGAAAGCGTGGAGTCCTAACCACTGGGTCACTGGGGAATCCCCAACAATGACATGCCTTAATTGTCTAGGCCAGTTGTCTTCAGAGCGTCTCACTGGGTTTATCTGATTGTTCTCTATAGACTCGGTTTAGATGTTTTTGATGGGAATTCTGTGTAAGTGATGTTGTGTCTTCCTTTGCACATCTCAGCAGAAGGCATGTCATCAGTTTGTCCCATTATTGACAATAAGTTTGATCACTTTGTAAAGGTTGAGTCTGACTTTTAAAGGTTCCTTTCTCTTTGAAAGGAACAGGTAATTTATGAGCTGATATTATGGTGAGAGTATCCCATTGCCCATCAGGCTTTCACTCAGTGGTTTTAGCATTCATTCAGGCCTTGCCTGAATCTGTTATTACACTCGTGATTGCATGATGATTTTTTTCTGATTTTTCGTTCTTTCATATACTAGGATTTGAAGAGCTCTCCCTTCCTTTCTTTTGAGTGTTACTGTGGACTGATAGATTCTTTTTTAATACATTGTGAAAACTTAAGAGATTTTTATGTCATAATGGTTTTTGTGCCAGATATTTAAGAAGCAAGATTCTTTGGTAATGTTACTTAAAATGTTTCTGAACTGTTCTAGAAATGTTTTATTTGGAGAAGAAACCAAATTTTTATTTTTCAAAGGCTTAAAAATTAGTAAATGAATTCTTCAGCTTTTGTTGAAGCCAGAATTTCACCTTTTCTACTATAGTGAAAAATTTCTTGACTATACAGAAAATAGCATATTCAGAAATGGTTGAAGAACCATTGAGTTCAGTGGTAAGTCCCACTTCAATATCCATGGGCATAGGAGCCTGGTAGGCTACAGTCCATGGGGTTGCAAAAAGTTGGACCCATCTGAGTGCATAGTA
Organism: Nanger dama; assembly: GCA_917880005.1. Classification (NCBI taxonomy): domain Eukaryota; kingdom Metazoa; phylum Chordata; class Mammalia; order Artiodactyla; family Bovidae; genus Nanger; species Nanger dama. Next base: position 2,500,368 of record CAKJTW010000113.1, on the reverse strand, counting down.
GTGCTAATTTTCAGGGGCTTCCTCGGTGGCTCAGATGGCAAAGAATCCGCCTGCAGTGCAAGAGACCTGGGTTAGATTCCTGGGTGGGTGGAGAAGAGAATGGCTGCCCACTCCAGTATTCTTGTCTGGAGAATCCCATGGACAGAGGGGCCTGGCGGGCTACTCTCCATGGAGTCGCAAAGAGTTGGACATGACTGAACAACTAAGCATACTATGGAACTAAACTTTTCAAATATAAGAAACTTTCCTCTTAAAGTAATTAGAAAATATTTCAAGCATTCAAAAAAGTTTGAAAAATAAGATAATGTACACTCTTTAACACCCTAGCCAGATTTAGTAAATACTGACATTTTCTCCGTATTTGTTCCAGTTCTGTCTATTTTAAGAGAATATTAGAAGTTAAGTTAACATTCTGTCTCCTTTTCCCCTCTCTGACCCTCCAGAGGTATTTGTTCTCCTGAAGTTGGTGTGTATCATTCCCATCCATGTTTTTATACTTGTCCTATATATGTTTATGGACCTCCCTGGTGGCTCACATGGTAAAGAGTCTGCCTTCAATCGGAGACCTGGGTTTGATCCCTGGGTTGGGAAGATCCCCTGGAGAAGAAACTCCAGTATTCTTGCTTGGAGAATTCCACGGACAGGGGAGCTTGGCAGTCTACAGTCCATGGGGTTGCGAACATTCGGACACACCTGAGCAACTTTCACTTACATATGTTTATATGCCATTATTGTTTTATGTTTAAAATTTTTACATAGATGGTCTTTGGATGTTTAATTAACTTGATTGTTTCACTTTTTAAAAGTATTCATTATTTGTGTTTATACACCTAGTTCATTTGTTTTTAAATACTATGTAGTATTCCATTGTATTTATCCATTTCCTCCTGATGAACATTTAGGTTATTTCCAATTTGGGGGTGCTTCTTTAGAGCACATATTGTGTATTCTTATCAATTCTTAAATCTATATGTAGGTGTATATATGGGTTTCTTTATCTGAGGCTTACATCTTTATTTCAGTTTTGATAGACTCCTTATTTTGCTGGAATTTCACAGAGAATGCTTTTAGTATTTTGCAGTTGTTTTAAAGGGAGAGACTACTGAAATGTATTTTAGCCTTGTGTTGTTAACCCAGTGGGGTGAGGTTGTGGAGTAGTCCCTAGATTTATTTCTAGACCAGGATTCTCTAACTGTGGTGATGGAAATGTTCTGTATATGTACTGTCCAGTCTGGTAAGCCACTAATCATACATGGCTATTAAGCACTTGAAATTGATGCTTCTTGTTAAAATTTTTGCTTTAGATGTCCAAACTTTCTAACTCTGTCATTGATCTCCTTTAGCTGCTATTTCTGCCACCTGCACAAAGGACTGTTGTTATTTTTCAAATGCTTTTTACCTGAGAGGTTGACTCCAGTGGTTTTTTTAATAATAGGGGAGAAAGTCTAATGCAGTAAAGAGCATAAGCTTAAAAGACAGGTGGACTTCTCCTTTACTGTAACTCTTAGTGGTACTGACTGTATTACCTTGGACCAGTCATTTAGCCTTTCTACATGCATCTTTAAAAGGAGATAATACCTAGTTCATGGAGTTAATGTGGAGATAATGCATTTAAATGGGTTTATTAGCACAGTTCCTCTCTCTGGCGTATAGGAAGCCCTTGTGAAAGCTAGCTGCTATTTTTCCTGTTATTACTGAAATGGGAGGATAGGGAATGGAGACAAAGGAGATTCACCGGAAGAGCACAGACTTGTGAGTAATAATCTTAAAGCTAGATTGGGACACTATTCCAGATCAAAGGAGATACCCTTGTTACTTTGGAAAAATTAGTTTCATAATTTAAAAAAAAAGTGTGCGTTAGTTGCTCAGTGGTGTCTAACTCTTTGCATCCCCATGGACAGTGACCTGCCAAGCTCCTCTTTTGATGGATTCTCCAGGCAAGAATACTGGAGTGATTAGCCATTACCTTTTCCAGGGGATCTTACCGACCCAGACATCGAACCTGGGTCTCCTGCATTGTAGGCAAGATTCTTTACTGCCTGAGCCACCAGGGGAGCCCAATTTTTAAAAGATGACTACTAAATATATTGTTGTTCAGTTGCCAAGTCGTGTCTGACTCTTTGCAGCTTCATGGACCATAGCCCACCAGGCTCCTCTCTCCATGGGATTTCCCAGGCAAGCATACTGGAGTGAGTTGCAATTTCCTTCTCCAGGGAATTTTCCTGACCCAGGGACTGAACCCCAGTCTCCTGTATTGTCAGGTGACTTCTTTACCACTGAGCCACCTGGGAAGCCCAGGAAACATATTCAGTTCAGTTCAGTTCAGTCGCTCAGTCGTGTCCGACTCTCTGCGACCCCATGAATCGCAGCACACCAGGCCTCCCTGTTCATCACCATCTCTCGGAGTTCACTCAGACCCATGTCCATCGAGTCAGTGATGCCATCCAGCCATCTCATCCTCTGTCGTCCCCTTTTCCTCTCGCCCCCAATCCCTCCCAGCATCAGAGTCTTTTCCAAGGAGTCAACTCTTCGCATGAGGTGGCCAAAGTAGTGGAGCTTCAGCTTCAGCATCATTCCTTCCAAAGAAATCCCAGTGTTGATCTCCTTCAGAATGGACTGGTTGGATCTCCTTGCAGTCCAAGGGACTCAAGAGTCTTCTCCAACACCACAGTTCAAAAGCATCAATTCTTCAGCGCTCAGCCTTCTTCACAGTCCAACTCTCACATCCATACATGACCACTGGAAAAACCATAGCCTTGACTAGACGGACCTGAGTCGGCAAAGTAATGTCTCTGCTTTTCAATATATTATCTAGGTTGGTCATAACTTTTCTTCCAAGGAGCAAGCGTCTTTTAATTTCATGGCTGCAGTCACCATCTGCAGTGATTTTGGAGCCCAGAAAAATAAAGTCTGACACTGTTTCCACTGTTTCCCCATCTATTTCCCATGTAGTGATGGGACCGACCGGATGCCATGATCTTCGTTTTCTAAATGTTGAGCTTCAAGCCAACTTTTTCGCTCTCCTCTTTCACTTTCATCAAGAGGCCTTTCAGCTCCTCTTCACTTTCTGCCATAAGGGTGGTATCATCTGCATATCTGAGGTTATTGATATTTCTCCTGGCAATCTTGATTCCAGCTTGTGTTTCTTCCAGTCCAGCGTTTCTCATGATGTACTCTGCATATAAGTTAAATAAGCAGGGTGACAGTATACAGCCTTGATGTACTCCTTTTCCTATTTGGAACCAGTCTGTTGTTCCATGTCCAGTTCTAACTAGGAAATAGTTCTAGTTCTAAATAGGAAACATATTACAGAAGTTTTATTTTGTTATGCCATTCATGGTTTATGTGTAACATTAGATTAAAGAATGAGACTTGATTAGATACTGAATATTAACTTCCACTGGAAACAAACTTCACTCACCCTGTATACCAATACTGAGAGTACATCTTTCTTCCCTCAGATAGCAGTTAGAAATAGAGGGGCAATATTAACATTTTTTTCAATAGAAGCAGATATATAGAGAGTTATAAGGTCTGAAAGTCTGAAAATATTGTAGATGTCCTTCTTAGTATTAATACAATAAAAATGTGTAAGCCAAACTGAAGAATCTGCAGTGGCATCTGGATTTTAATCTTGACCTGACTGCACCCCTGTATCTCTGCCCTTTGTAGGTAGTTTTGCTTCTGGTTATCATTTGTTGAACACTTTAAAAATTTTAGTTATTACAATAAAACATGGTCTGTGCTCTCAAGAAGTTAACACATGAGCTGAGGACCCATGAGTAATTGCCTGTAGTGTAAACATGCTCACGCTATAACAGAGAGCTGTACAAAGTGTCAGAGAAGCACCAGGCCCGGAGGCCCAAGAGAAGATGGAAAGGTGACATCTGATCAGGGCCTTGAAAAAGGTCTAGGATTTCTTGCAGCTTCAGCAAATGAAGGCAATATCTACTTAAAATGTATAGACAAGTTTTTAAATGAAAACAATGGGAAATTAACAAATACAGATTGTGCCAACAGAGTGTATTTATAAAACCCAGGCGTGTAGAAAAGGACCCCAAGCAACAGTTAACACTTGGTGTTGTTGACCAGTTCTTCCAAAGAGCTCAGAGAAGAGGGTGTCCCCATAGACCCTATTAAGTAAACTTCTATTATGGAATTCAAAGGAGTGGAAAGTATTGTCTCAGCAACTGCCAGGTTATTTAAATAGTGTACATAAAAACATAATTCTTCTGTTAAGGTAATAATCTGTCACATGGGCCAGAATCCTTGTTGTTTAGTCAAGAAACTCTCTCCCTTAACCCAGTCTGTCGGAAACACTGACAAATTCTTGGTCTTTGGTTCCCCTCCCCACCCCACCCCCATCCCTCATGCAGACCACTCTCCATCCTCAGCAGTTTCTCTTTGTGGTCTTATTAATGTCTTTGATTAGGCTTCAGTTTCCTTTCACACCACTCCTTTTCTAATCATGCCTTGAGGCGGCCTCTTAGCTTTCTTGCCTTGAGTTTCCACAAAAGTTCTACTTTTGCTTGATAGGGGAATATCCAATTTCAGGAAAGCCTTAATTTTCAAACTTTACTGCACATGGGAATTATCTGGGGAGAAAGATTAAAAATACAGATTACTGAGCTTCCTGGGGTTCTGTAAATTTGAGTTGCATTTTGATACTCTACTTTTAACAGCTTCAGTTCAGTTCAGTTCATTCAGTCAGTCGTGTGCGATTCTTTGCGACCCCATGGCTGGCAGCACACCAGGCTTCCCTGTCCATCACCAACTCCCGGAGCTTGCTCAAACTCTTGTCCATCAAGTCGGTGATGCCATCCAATCATCTCATCCTCTGTCATTCCTTTCTCCTGCCTTCAGTCTTTCCTAGCATCAGGGTCTTTTCCAGTGAGTCAATTCTTCACATCAGGAGGCCAGAGTATTGGAACTTTAGCATCAGTCCTTCCGATGAATATTCAGGACTGATTTCCTTTAGGATTGACTGGTTTGCTCTCCTTGCAGTCCAAGGGACTCTCAAGAGTCTTCTGCAACACCGTCGTTCAAAAGCATCAATTCTTTGGCACTCAGCTTTCTATATTGCTGGGGTCCAGCCCCGGTGGATCCAGGGATTCAAGCAGGGGCGGCACTGGTGAGGAAAACTTATTTATTTATTAATAGAGAAATATAAGATTAGATTAGGAAGAAATAGTGTAGTAGGAAAATTAAGTGGAGAAAGAAGGCTGAATAACTTGCCTTATGGGGAAGACCAGTAAAGTTCCAGACAAGAAAGTTGCACCATCTACGTTGGGCCACCGGCACCCGCTTGAATATCTAAGGGTGCCCCACCTTAGGCTCCCTTTGCGCAGGTCTTAGAAGCCAGGACAAGTAAGTAGACTTGATGAGCCACCCCGGTCCAGATGGGAATTCAGCTTGAAATTAGAGTAAGGAGGAGAAGGAAGGAGAAGGAGAAAAGGAGAGAGACATGGGGGAGCCAGATTCCCCAGAAACTAGGCCGAGAGACTAGTCCGAGAAACTGGTCCATCCTTTATTGTTCAGAAGGCTTTTTATACTTTAGATAATACATGGAGATCAATGGTAACACAAAGTTATGCAGCGTTAGCAGTCCAGATTCTTATCAAAACCAGGCTTTTCTCTCTGCATACCTAATTGTATATACAAGTCTTAGGTGATTTACAGGTGATTTACATCATCTTCTGGCCAAAAAGGGCCAATTAACATTTTACAGCCTTTTTTCTGATAAGAGTTTGTTAACTAGAAGACTTATTTGTGTTGATCTGGGCTTCCTGCCTGGAGAATCCCATGGACGTAGAAGCCTGGTAGGCTGTGTCCACGGGGTCGCAAAGAGTCGGACATGACTGAGCGACTTCACTTTCACTTTCCCAAAGTCTGGTGCCACTCTCAGAAAGCACTAAATAAAGTTACATTCTTACTTAGCAAAGATACAGCAACTTATAACAAGTAAAAGGAGTACAGTGATTTTAACAAAAGAAAAGTAATTAACTCAAAAGTCTAGTGTTGCTAACATCAAAACTACTATATATCTTTTTCCATATCCCATTTACATTGATTAACATCCTCCCAGGTGCCTAAAAGATAAAGAATATAAGAGGCCTGGCAGCAATCATTGAGTCAACGGTGAAAACCCTCTACCAATATAATTTTTAACTCTTTAGAAAAGGCTCTGTATCTTTAGGATACTTTTAAGCTATGTCTCTCGCGGTTGGGGGTCTATAAGCAATTCACAAGCTGTAAGAAGTCCAGGGGAACCTGTTAGGCAAGCTAGAGAGCTATCAGAGGGGTTTAACTGAAACATCCCTTCCAAACGGAGAAGACTAAAGCCCTAATTTGACTTTTTCCAGAGAATATCAGAAGAGCAGAGTACAAAAGCCGGCAGATTTTAGGTTTTTGGGCACACGCTCAGGAAATTCCAGGGGCAGCCCCTGAAGCTTGATCACGTCCTTGTGTTTTGTCAGGCTTCCTTCCTCATGACCTTGTCACGGGCGGGATTCCTCACGCTGGCTCCCGGCGCTATATGGTCCAACACTCACATCTGTACATGACTACTGGAAAGACTATAGCTTTGACTATAAGGACTTTGTTGGTAAAGTAATATCTCTGCTTTTAAATATGCTGTCTAGGTTTGTCATAACTTTTCTTCCAAGGAGCAAGTGTCTTTTAATTTCATAGCTGCAGTCACCCTCTGCAGTGATTTTGGAGCCCCCAAAATAAGGTCTGTCACTGTTTCCATTATTTCCCTAGAAGTGATGGGACTGGATGCCATGATCTTCATTTTTTGAATGCTTAGTTTTAAGCCAGCTTTTTCACTCTCCTCTCTTTCACTTTCATCAAGAGGCTCTTTAGTTCCTCTTTGCTTTCAGCCACAAGGATGGTGTCATCTGCATATCTGAGGTTATTGGTATTTCTCCCAGTGATCTTGATTCCAGCTTGTGCTTCATCCAGCCTAGCATTTCGCATGATGTACTCTGCATATAAGTTAAATAAGCAGGGTGACAATATACCGCCTTGATGTACTCTTATCCCAGTTTGGTTCTAACTGTTGCTTCTTGACATGCACACAGATTTCTCAGGAGGCAGGTAATGTCGTCTGGTATTCCCATCTCTTGAATAATTTTCCATAGTTTGTTCTGGTCCACACAGTCAAAGGCTTTGGCATAGTCAATGAAGCAGAAGTAGATTTTTTTCTGGAATTCTCTTGCTTTTTCGATGATCCAGTGGATGTTGGCAATTTGATCTCTGATTCATCTGCCTTTTCTAAATTTAGCTTGAATATCTGGAAGTTCTTGCTCAGTTCACATACTGTTGAAACCTAGCTTGGAGAATTTTGAGCATTACTTTGCTAGCATGTGAGATGATTGAAATTGTGCAGTAGTTTGAATATTTTTTTGGCATTATCTTTCTTTGGAATTGGAATGAAAACTGACCTTTTCCAGGCCTGTGGCCACTGCTGAGTTTTCTGAATTTGCTGGCATATTGAGTGCAGCGCTTTCACAGCATCATCTTTTAGGATTAGAAATAGCTCAACTGGAATTCCGTCACCTCTGCTAGTTTGATTCATAGTCATGCTTCCTGAGGCCCACTTGATTTAGCTCTCCAGGATGTCTGGTTCTAGGTGAGTGATCACCCCATCGTGGTTAGCTGGGTCTTTAAGATCTTTTTGTTCACTTCTCCTGTGCATTCTTTAACAGTGAACCATGTGATTTTGCTACACTTCTAGTTTTAAGATGGATAGTTTCAAGGCAGCATCTCAAACTTTATATTTTGGCCACTCTGGACAGCATGCCGTGCTGTGCTCAGTTGTGTCCAGGTCTTTGTGACCGTGGACTGTAGGCTGCCAGGTCCTCTATCCATGGGATTTCCCAGGCAAGGATACTAGAGTCGGTTGCCATTTCCTCCTCCAGCAGATCTTCCTGACCTAGGGATCGAACCCACATGTCTTGCGTCTCCTGTCTTGGCAGGTGGATTCTTTATCACCGAGCCACCAGGGAAGCCCCCTTGTGAGGCAGGCAGGATCCAACCAGGGATGGAACCAGTGCCCCCTCCGTGGAAGTGCAGAGTCCTAACCCTGGATGTCAGGAAATTCCTGAGAAGTGTTTTTCAGATTGTGGGCTGCATGCAGCATGTTTTAAAAGCAGAAAAAGAATGGAATAGACGGTATTAAAATGGGATGGAAGAGAAGACATTAGTCTAAGTGAAAGTGAAAGAAAGGGAAAGTCTCTCAGTCGTGTCTGACTCTTTGTGACCCCAGGGACTGTACAGTCCATGGAATTCTCCAGGCCAGAATGTTGGAGTGGGTAGCCATTTTCCCTCCTCCAGGGGATCTTCCCAACCTAGGGATCGAACCCAGATCTCCCACATTTCAAGTGGATTCTTTACCAGTTGAGCTATAAAGGAAGTCCAGGAATACTGGAGTGGGTAGCCTATGCCTTCTCCAGTGGATCTTCCTGACCCAGGAATCGAACCAGGGTCTCCTGCATTGCAGGCAGATCCTTTACCATCCGAGCTATGAGGGAAGCTAAGAGTAGTGCTTAAAAGACTTTAGTTTGGGGGCTATATACTAGATTGAGATATAAAATGTATTCTTACTTTGGGTCATGGACAAAAGTTTGCAGACTGCCCTCTCAAAGTTATGTGTATAGCCTTAATCTGACTTGAACTGACTTGCTCCCCAAAGTGGTGATGCCATTTTAGGGTCCCGAAGATGATACACCAGTGTTTCTGTTGTTGTCTGTTCTTCTCAAAAGTTTGTTTGGATGGACTTTAAACTTTTTGTCTGTTGATGAGTATGAAACTATCTCATTGTGGTTTTACTCTGCCTTTTCCGGATAGCTAGTGAGGTTGACGTTAATCACTTTTTTCTTTAATACAGGAAAATTAATATAATTTATCTGCTAGATTTTTTTTAAACTGTCAATTAAAATCTTTAATCAGATTCCATTCATGATTATCAGTCATATTACATGCCATGATTAGCTTTCTGTAAACAGTTTTGCCTTCTGTGTACATATTGCTATTATTGAAATAAAAATAAAAGCCATATACTAGGCAAAGATTTATCTTTGTCTCAAACTTTATTCTTAGGCTTCTTCAGCTTCATTAGCTGCAAAGAATGAATTGTATATAAGCAAAAACTGAAAAGAGCTGCAGTGTCCAGGGGCTTAGGCTTAAAAATATTGGAGATCTAGATGTTATCAGATCCATAAACAAAATCTTAAAAAGCAGTCATAGTATAAAATAGCAGCTGCCAGTAACTTCTTCAAGATTTATCTTCTTCAGAAGTTAACGCAGTTCAGTTTGCTTCATTCTTGGAAGCCTCATCAAAATTCTCCACAAGATCTGGAACTCCATCCTCTTCCTCCTCTCCAGTGGCAAGTGGCGCTTTTCCATCCACAGATGATTTGGGCAGAGCTTCAGCCAGTCTCCTTAAACTGATCAGACTGTGGCAACCAAGCTGCTTTAAGCTGGGAAGCATTTCTGTTAGTTGCTTTGTTTTAGCATGGCCCGTGATGGTGAAAGTGTTTGCTGCCCGAGATGCCTGAACTTTAAGGTTGTTGAAGTGGATCACTGTTCCTTGATCTGTGAACATTTTCACCTCTTCAATACCAGAGATATGGTTTACCTCTAACTTCTTTAAAGAGAACTGAAGTTTTTGTCATCTGCTGTGGCTGTTCTACAAACCACCTTCTTCTTTCTGTGAGCAGTTCCTTTCCCACCAGTGTGCGCTTTGCGCCTGCAGTTTGGCGAGTTTCTCCTGGTTCATGTTAGTTTCTTTCGTCTTGTTGGAGCGGAAATGGGGCCGCGCGGGGACTAGGGTTGGCGCTCAGGTGGTCTCGGGCAGACCAGCTGAGGTTAGGCGCATACACGCGGGGACACAAGATGGTAGCTGGAGCTATCTGCTAGATATTATATCAGTGTTGCAATGGTATTGAGGATAATCTTCAGTGGTATATTGTAAATACATTTCCCTGAGTAGTGGAAGTGACTTGACTTGCTAATACTAGTGATTGACAGTTGAGGGGTGTAAGTAAGTTTCTCTTTATGCACTATACTCTATGCTTATACCTGAATCTTTGAATTTGGCATAATGACCTTATATTTGTATTCATATAAGACTATCAGTAGCCATTATTATTAGCATCATTTTTATTGATTGAATATTAATATTTTTATATATTTGCATAGATATCTGCCCAGTATTTTTCCTAAAATATTATAGTAAAAATATATGCATGTGATGTTTAAGACTATAAAAGGATTAAAAAAACTGGCCTGCCTTCCTTTCCTCCATTTCTCCTGCCCAGGAGCAACTACGAAAAGTCTTATATGACCTCTTAGATGTATATACTATATTGCTGTTCCCCCCTTTTTGTTTGTTTCTAATTTCTTTTCTCAAATGACATTCTCATCATTATTTTGTAGCTGGCTTTTTCTTTTACTTAATAACATATCTTCAGTATTTTTTATTTTAACCCATATGAATATTACCATATTCTTTTCAACTGCTATATTGGATGCTATTATCTATATGCATTGTAATTTATGATTTGTTTAAGTATTGGTATATATTTAGGTTAAACGAAAAAAACCCACAAAATACACACAAAGAAACTGTTGTGTTAGGTATTTTGTAATTACTTAAATGCACGTGTCTGTTTATCTGTAGAATAACTTCTAGGAGGTAGAATTGTTGGGTCAAAGGGGTATGTCTTCAGACAGATTTTTGCCAAATTGCCTTCTTAACAATTGAACTTATTTAAACTCTGCCAATAATACTTCAGAATGAACTGGCCAGTATTTAATGTTAACTTTGCAAACTTTGTTCAGTATGTATATAGTCGTAGTTTAAATAGACCCTATTTTGTGGTTTCCAGCGAGATACTGGAGTGTAGAATTTGTGAGCCTTTTTTGCCTTTCTTCCTCTTACCTCTAAACCTAATAGAAAGCAAACATACTTTAGCTTAAGATAAAGCTAAACAAACTGTTAAATATCAGAATACAGTGGTTATCCAAAATCTTGTAGAATCTGAAAGCTGATCCTTTGAAATTAGATGTTGGACAGTGTTTCTGTTACTGTCTAATTTACTACGGAAGAGTACTGTCAACAGTCTTTTTAGAAAAAAGCAAAAAAACTAACTGCTCTCATTGATAGTCTTTAAATAGCAATTTTCTGAGTTCTCATTATAAAAGATTTATATACTGTGTTAAATACTGTTTTAATCAGTTCCCTTTTTCTGGCAAGTGACAGAAAACCAACATGTTCACTTGAAGCAAGTGACTTGGTTTGTGTGACTGGGAAATTTGAATGACAGCTTCTGCCAGTACTCCTGAGTCATCAGTACTCTTCTCTCACTCCTGCTTCCTCTGTTTTCTTGTCTTTATTCTCTTCTTCCACAAGGGAGGTAAAGATGGGTTGACCCCAGACCACCTCTGGCCACCATCTTGGAAAGAACAAGCTTCAGAGCACTTCTCACTCAGCATCTGAATATAAAATCTCAGGCAGGACCCTAGTTGGCCCACAGTGCCCACACTCAGGAGATGGACTACTGTGCATGGGGACCCCATCCGAATCAGATGGTATGGGGGAAGGTAATTCTCTCAGGAGAGTGATGCTGGCAAGTTCTGCCAGTAAAAGAAGCATGCCAAATCTTTCTTAGGTCTAAGAGGTGGGCGTTAGCTGCAGAGGTGGAATAGCTACCATAAACAGGTGAATTACAAGGTTACATGGCTCAGAGATGGCGACAAGAATTCAGAGGAGTTGGGGGAGTTAGAGCAGTCTTTTGCAGGAAATGGTACCTGAGTCAAACGTTAACGGTGGCCATGTTATATTCCACACCTCTTGAGTTCTTGCTTCACAAGGTCACTTTTATCCGTCTTTTTCTTTGTTCTCCCAGCCAGACTCTGAATCCAGGTCTTCATTTTCTCGGTAGTTGCAACTGCCCTGTCTCCAATCTGTTCCCCTTGTCCTTTTCATTGTATACACTGAAGCCAGAGAAGACTTTCTAGAGCACTCTTCTCATGTCCCTGCCCTGCCCAGAAAGCCTGTAACAACCTTCATTACTGCCCGAATAAAGTGCTGTGCAAATGCCTACACCTAGCATTTGAGGATCCCTGTGGTTTGGTCCTCGAACTACTTTTCCAACCTTTGCTTCTGCAATCCTTTGCTTGGACTCTGTTTGACAGCATTTTGCATAAACAGTCGAGAGGAACATAGGCACTATCTCTATAAGCAGGTTGGACTTGCGTTTCTTCTCTTGGATTTGAGGGATTCCTCTAGGCTCAGTCTTCCCTTTAATCCCTTTCGGCTTTCTCTTATTCATACTTATGCAGCTGAGACCCAAATAATTTCCAGAAGACAGTGAAACGGACTGGATTACCATCATGATGCTTATCATTAATGTGGTGATTCCGTGATTTAGCTGAATCTATGAAGACTGCATCTTTGTAGTAGATGAAGATTTGCTGAGATGAAGGAGGTTTCTTTCCTTACTATGTAGGGTGGGTGCTCAGTCACTCAAAGTTGTGTCCGACTCTGCGACCCCATGAACTGTAGCCTATCAGGCTCCTCTGTCCATGGGATTTCCCAAGCAAGAATACTGGAGTGGGTTGCCATTTCCTCCTCCAGGAGATCTTCCTGACCCAGGGATCGGACCTGCATCTTTTACTTGGCAGGCAGATTCTTTACCACTGAGCCACCAGGGAAACCTCTTACTATGTAGGCTCACCTGCGAAGTCTGGCTTAGGCTGATCCCTTGAACCTTTTTCTACAGAAAGTAATGGATATAGTCTTATTTGGAAAATCTTTCCAGTGGATGAATATGGGGAGTACTGCTTTGTATAAAAATCTTGACCTTTTATATCCTTTATTATACTTTCTTTTCCTGGTGTCCTGTACCCTTTTAGTTTGTACCTAATGAGAGTTCGGAGAAGGCAATGGCACCCCACTCCAGTACCCTTCCCTGGAAATTCTCATAGACGGAGGAGCCTGGTGGGCTGCAGTCTATGGGGTCGTGAAGAGTCGGACACGACTGAGCGAGTTCCTTTTCACTTTTCACTTTTATGCATTGGAGAAGGAAATGGAAACCCACTCCAGTGTTCTTGCCTGGAGAATCCCAGGGACGGTGGAGCCTGGTGGGCTGCCGTCTATGGGGTCACATAGAATCAGACACAACTGAAGTGACATAGCAGCAGCAGCAGCAATGAGTTAGCTGGACCTGAGGAGAGCTTAGGAATGGGGGATGGAAGAGGCAATCAAGAGGTGACCAGCAACCCAAAGCCATGGTTACCATAAAGCTTAATTGTGAAAAACGAATTCAGTGTTAACTGATCTTGATAAAATTAATCTTATATTTAAAAATACATTTTTTGTTCTGTAAACATCATTGGAAAGTGTAATAATAGTAATGCAGGCATAGCATTTTAAGAGAAACTTGTTTCTTCCCACAGGTTTTCTTTAAAATACTTAATAGACTTTTTCAGAGGATTGAATAAATCTGCATGCTTGTTATAAACTAAGCTCTCAAATGATATATATTGGTTTATTTATTTACATACATAGGTATTCCTAGACTGGACATCGCAGCTCGTCAGTTGGCAAACAGGCACTTGCTGTTGATGAATTTATGCTGAAAAATTACAGTCTGTTGTCTGTTTCTTAAGTGAACCCCCGACCTTATTTTCTCCCAGTCTTGGAATCTTGCTTGTCTTCTCTCTTCCTTCTTCCTTTCTGTCTCAGCCCTAACCTGAGCGTCACCGTGGCCCTCAGGAAGAACTTCTGGCCAAGGAAAGGGCTGCGGCACCAGCGGACTTCCTGTCTGGTTGCTGAGAGCCGTTTCTTAGTGCAGCGGGGCACCGTGTTGTGCCTGTTCTCTTGGAGATGTCTTTTTTTCATTTATATTCTCATCAGGTCTTTCACAAATACACTGTTAACTTTTTTTATCATGGTTACCTGTAAACCAGTTAACCCCTCTAGGTAATTGAGAACTGAATATAATTGCCTTTTTTTTTTTTGTACTTCTAGTTTGGGAAAACTTTGCATTTAGATTTTCTACAGACTTCAAGATCAGAGCTAAATCATTGCTTCTTGGTGTTCTTTGAACTTGGCAGGTATTAGAAAAATAGAAGTATGACACATCTCTTTTCGGGGTATACATCCAAACAGGAACAACTGGAAAACCCGTAGTTCGTAGAAATGAGGTATTGATTTGTAACTGTACTATTTCTTTCTTTACAGGTAGGCGAAAACCAAGAGTACATCGGCCTCGTTCTCCAATATTGGAAGAAAAAGACATCCCGCCCCTTGAATTTCCCAAGTCCTCTGAGGATTTAATGGTGCCTAACGAGCATATAATGAATGTGATTGCCATTTATGAGGTACTGCGGAACTTTGGCACGGTTCTGAGGTTATCTCCTTTTCGCTTTGAGGACTTCTGTGCGGCTCTGGTGAGTCAGGAGCAGTGCACGCTGATGGCAGAGATGCATGTCGTGCTTTTGAAAGCGGTCTTGCGTGAAGAAGACACTTCCAATACTACCTTTGGGCCCGCCGATCTGAAGGACAGCGTGAACTCCACGCTGTATTTCATCGACGGCATGACGTGGCCGGAGGTGCTGCGGGTATACTGTGAGAGTGACAAGGAGTACCATCACGTTCTTCCCTACCAAGAGGCGGAGGACTATCCTTACGGACCAGTGGAGAACAAAATCAAAGTTCTGCAGTTCTTAGTCGACCAGTTTCTCACCACAAACATCGCTCGGGAGGAGCTGATGTCCGAAGGGGGTGATCCAGTACGACGACCACTGCCGGGTCTGCCACAAGCTCGGGGACTTGCTTTGCTGTGAGACCTGCTCGGCGGTGTACCACCTGGAGTGCGTGAAGCCGCCGCTCGAGGAGGTGCCGGAGGATGAGTGGCAGTGTGAAGTCTGTGTAGCACATAAGGTGCCTGGTGTGACTGACTGCGTTGCTGAAATCCAAAAAAACAAACCTTATATTCGACACGAACCTATCGGATATGACAGAAGTCGGAGGAAATACTGGTTCTTAAACCGAAGACTCATAATGTGAGTAAATCTGGTCTTAGATTATTTGTGTGTGTGTATTTAAAATTAAGCCAGCTTCCTTCATGATTGATGTAGCAGAGCTGTGCTGCCGATGTGATACAAAGTTTTGTGATTTAATAGTGAGTTGTATGCGTGCGTGCGAAGTCACTTCGGTAGTGTCTGACTGTTTGCAACCCAGTGCACTGTAGCCTTCCAGCATCCTCTGTCCTTGGGATTCTCCAGGCAAGAATACTGGAGTGGATTGCCATATCCTTTTCCAGGGGATCTTCTCCACCCAGTGATCAAACCTGTGTGTCCTGCATCTCCTGTATTGGCAGGTTGATTCTTTACCACTAGCACCGTCTGGGAAGCCCAATGAGTTGTATAGTTTAATAACTTCTAACTTGAAGGAATATGTGCATTAAAACAAGTTTTTACAATTGTAGGGACAGAAGAGTAGATGAGAAAAAGCAAATTATGCACCATTGTATTCAATACCTAGGATGGAAAAATTAATTACTTAAAATTACTTAAAGACATTAATTACCAGGTGGAAAGCCACATGCCACTGTGGGCCCTTTCGCCATTAGATCCTTGCGCCTCCTCCCACCCCTGCTCCCACCCCCCAGGATAGTCTTCATCCTCACTTTGGTGTTAGGATTTTCTTGCTTCTCTTTTTAGTTTTGCTGTACCTGTAATGAAATAGAGCGACGAGAACAAACCAGCTGTCTCAGGAAAGATCGGTGCTGTCACACTGATTGCAGTCTCCCAGAAGATGAACCTGACAAACTCATGGTCATAGTCTTGGCTTGTGCTTTCCCGAGGGCTTTCAAAGAGATTGCTTCCAGGCAGGGCAGTGGGAAGACTGGGAGAAAGTCTGGGGAAGCAGAGGGTTGACCTCAGTGAGGGTGAGGGACAGGGTTGCAATGTGGACTTGGTTTTGGACAGCCTGTAGAGGTATGGTCAGAGAGAGCGGGCTGTTTTGTAGTTTCAGCTGCTAAAGTTTCCAGAACCTTCTTCAAGCTCTCAGAACTAGGTCAAAGCAGAAATCATTGTGGGATGAAATGAAAGAGAGGAGAGGAGAGAGGGAACTTCATCAGCATACAGCCAGAACAGGCCAGCTAGAGAGGAGGAGCTTAGCCAGGCCCACCCTTAGTTTTTAAAAATGGTACAGAATAAACAGCGAATTTCAGAGTTGTACAGTTGTCATCTTGCAGTGTTTTGTTTTTTTTTCCCATGGACTATAACCCGCCAGGCTCCTCTCTCCATGGAATTCTCTAGGAAAGAATACTGGAGTGGGTTGCCATTTCCTTCTCCAGGGATCTTGCAGTGTTGCTGTTGAGAAATCTGAATCTGTTCATTGATTCTTTGTATATAACCAGTTTGGACTTACTGGACGCTTGATGAACCTTCTCTTTGCCTTGGTGTTTCCTGCAGTTGTGGAGTGATGTGGCCTCCTGTGGGTCTGTTTTTGTCCGTTGTGTGTGTGGTGGGCACTTTCAGTCTGACAGTGGAGTCAGTTCTGAGAACTTCCCTTGAGGACTTCCTCCTCTCCTATTCCCTATTTCATTTTTCTTCAACTATTATTTTATTGAATGTTGGACTTCCTGTTTTGGTCTTCTGATTTTATCTTTTCTCTCCAGTTTTCCTCTCTGTCTTCTTTGCTGTGTGTGTGTGTGTGTGTGTGTGTGTGTGTGTGTGTGTGTGTGTGTGTGTGTGTTGCTCGGTGTGCATATGTGTTGCTCAGTTTTTCTGGAAGATTTTTCTGAAGATTGGTCTTCAAGCTCGAGTATTTATTTTTCCTTTCCTATCATATTTTTATTTTTAAGAGCTCTTTTGTTCTTAAAATCTCCCTCGTTTTCTAAAAATAACATAAAATCCTGGTCTTTTATTTTCTGGAAATAAAAATCTCTCTTGCTTTTGAAGGTATTTGTGATCACTCTTCATATATTTTTTCCCCTCTGTGCATGGCCTCTGTTTCTTCTAATCTGCTTCTCCCTGCTGTTTGTTTTGTTTCTTCCATCCTTAGATGTCTGTTAATCTTTAGTTTTCTGCTCTTGATTGATTAACATTGTGGGATTATACAGCTGATTGGAAGTTCTGAGCAAGTGGGTAGGCTATATCAAATTTGAGCTTAACCTTGAGGTGGTTTTTCTTAATCTTTGTTCTTGGTGATCCCCAGTGTCACTCGCTATCTTTAGCCCTTCCTCTTGAGCTGGTCAGGTGGTCCAGAGAGGCCTTTTCTCATGTGCTGGGTGGAGCATGAGGGTCTGGCTGGCTGGGTGGAGAACGTGGGCTGCATTTACCATGCACAGCACATTTAACCACGTGCTTTGTTTTTTGTCCAGTCGCTCAGTTGTGTCTGATTCTTTGCGACCCCATGGACTGCAGCATGGCAGGCTTCCCTGTCCTTCACTATCTCCTGGAGTTTGCTCAGACTCATGTCCATTAAGTTGATGATGCCATCCAACCATCATCCTCTGTTGCCCCCTTTTCCTCCTGCCCTCAATGATTCCCAGCATCAGGGTCTTTTCCAGTGAGTTGGCTTTTTGCCTCAGGTAGCCAAAGTATTGGAGCTTTAGCATCAGTCCTTCCAGTGAATATTCAGGGTTGATTTCCTTTAGAATTGACTGGTTGGGTCTCCTTGCAGCCCACGGGACTGTCAAGAGGCTTCTCCGTACTGTGTGCATAGCCACTCAGCTCCTTGGTTTTCTGTACAGTACCTCTGTTCCCAGTGTCCCCTGGTCCAGAGAACCTCACTTTTACCTCCTGTAGTAACTAAACCTTTAGTGGCTTAAAGTGGGTAGGTAAGTGGTCTCTAGATCTGCTCCTGAAGCAGCTGTCAAGCCCTTCTCTGCTGTCGATACTCCCTCCGCGTTTCAGTGTCTTCTGAGGATTGTGTTTGCTGGTTTTCAGCTGCACCCTTTATGCTTCAGGTTGCACTTTCTTGGCTCTGTTAAAGGCAGTCACCACTTGTCCATTTGCTTTCCTGCTTCCAGTTTTTGTTGTTGTTGTTATTTTTATTTTCTCTAATCTTTTTTTTTTTTTAATTTTTACTGGAGTATAGTTGATTAACTATTTTATGTTAGTTTCAGATGTACCACAAAGTGAATCAGTTATACAGATACAGACACCTACTTTAAAAAAAAATTTTTTCCCATATATGCCATTGCAGAGTATTGAGTAGAGTTCCCTGTGCTATACCGTAGGTCCTTATTAGTTATCTGCTGTATATATAGTAGTATATATTATGTCAGTCCCAGTCTCCCAGTTTATCCCTCCTCACGGTTACCCACTGGTGCATTTGTTTTCTCCATCTGTAATGCTGTTTCTGTTTCATAGACCAGTTCATTTGTACCCTTTATTTAGATTCCATATGTAAGTGGTAACATAAGGTATTTGTTGTTCTCTCTCTGACTTACTTCACTTCATTTAAGAGTCTCTAGTTCCATCCATGTTGCTGCGAAATGGCATATTTCGTTCTTTTTAGAAAAATATTTATTTATTTGGTTGTGTCGGGTCTTAGTCGCAGCAGTTGGGATCTTCATTACATCACGTGGGATCTTTTGTTGTGGCCCATAGGCTCAGTAGCTCTTGAGGCATGTGGAATTTTAGTTCCCTGACCAGGGACTGATCCCATGTCCTCTGCATTGCAAGAGAGATTCTTAACCACTGGACCACCAGGGAAGTCCTTACTTCATCTTTTTTAATGGCTGAGTAACATTCCATTGCATGTGTGTACCGCATCTTCTGTATCCGTTCTGTGAATGTGCATCTAGATTACTTCTTTCGTCCTGGCAGTTTAGTGCTGTGGTGAACACGAGGGCGCATATATCTTTCTGAATTATGATTATCCAGTTTCTTTATTCCTTTATGTTTAGATCTTTTTTAAAAAAATGCAAACATACTTTATAATTGTATTTATTTATTTGGCTGTGCTGGGTCTTCACTGGTGCATGGGCTTTTCTCTAGTTGCAGCGAGCAGGGTGACTCTCTGGTTGCCATGTGTGGGCTTCTCACTGTGGTGGCTTCTCTTGTTGCGGAGCACAGGCCCATGGGTGCACGGGCTTCAGTAGTTGCTGTTCCCAGGCTCTAGATCACAGGCTCAGTCATCGTAGCCCATGCATTTAGTTCCTTTGAGGCATGTAAGATCCTCCCGGACTAGGGATCAAACCTGCGCCTCCTACACTAGCAAGCCAGTTCTTGACAGTGAGCCACCAGGGAAGTACTGTAAGTTTACGTCTTTAAAAATATTTCTTTAGCAGTTTTAAGAGAGTTTCCAGGGGCAGCCCTGGTGGCTCAGATGGTAAGAATTTGCCTGCAATGCAGGAGACCTGGGTTCAACCCCTGGTTTGGGAAGATCCCCTGGAGGACGGCATGGCAACCCCCTCCAGCGTTCTTGCCTGGAGAATCCCGTGGACTGAGGTGCCTGGTGGGCTGCAGTCCGTGGGGTCAGAAAGAGACATGACTGAGCGGCTCAGCACACAGCATACAGCAAGAGGGTTTCAAGAGACAGCATGAATGAGACGTGCGGATTCAGTCTGTTCCTTAATCCAGACACTGATGTGAGAAGCAGCATATTATGTTTTTAAACGTTATTTTGTGTTTTGGGTTCTATCAGTTTTAAAATTTTTATATAATTTTCTTTTTTTGCCCCCGTGCCTCCCACATATCTGGCTGTGGTGTTTATTGTTCCGTCTTTCTCACGTTATGCCATGGGAATGGTAGCATGGAAGCTTGTGTCGGCGAGGTCATTACAAATGGAGAGGTAACTGGAACCACATTTCGGTGTGAAGTTTAATGCAGTCTTTCGTTCTAAATGAAGAGTCAGTGACTGCCTTTCAGGGAGCCTGGTGCTTATGCCCTCTAGACAGCAGGCAGCTCAGCAGTTAAGGCCCCATTCCCTCAGTCTCCTGTGCCTTCCCATAAGGGCTCAGAGTCCTCAAATCAGGAAGCAAGGGGTGCTTACTCCGTGCTCCTCTCCTCCCGCTGTTCTGCTGTCTTCCCTGGCCTGCCCTTGTGGTTTTGTTTTCGTCACACCACGGGGCATGTGGGATTTTAGTTTTCTAACCCAGGGGGAACCCTTGCGCCTTACAGTAGAAGCTCAGAATCCTAACCACTGGACCAGCAGGGGATTCCCTGGGCTGTTTATTAATTTATGTATTATAAAATTCTGTTGTTACAGGTGTACAATTCAATAATTTTAGTAAATTAACACTGAAAGCCACACATCCCAGGAAGCATTTCCTTCTGAGACAAATCCGTGTGGTTGGTCACTCTACATTTCAGTCATCCTGAATGAAAATTTTCTCGTATCTATCTACAGTTAATCTCACGCCCATCCTCAGCCTTAGAAAATTACTCCTCTGCTATTTGTATAAATCCGCCTTTTCTAAGCATTTCATATAAAAAGGAATATATAATCATGTTTTTCTTCTCAGTTCTTCCATTTAGAATAATGTGTGCATTCAGTTTTCTAAGAAGCATTTTACAAATACATTTTTAAAATTAATCCTCACAGCAACCCAGTAATGTAGGTACTGTTCTTGTCTGCATTTCATAAATGAAAAACTAAAACTGAAGAGAAGTTAAATAAGTTGCTCTTGGACTTGCCCAAGACTCTCTGGCTATTAGGAAGTAGGACCTAAAAAAATTTTTTTTTCCAGGATGTGCTTTTAAGAATCTTCTTTTTTCTTGTTTCCTTTTTCTTGGCCACACCATGTGGTTTGCAGGATCTTAATTCCCTGACTAGGGATTGAATCTGGGCTATGGCAGTGAGAACCCTAACCACTGGACCGCCAGGAAACGCCCAAGAATATTTTCAAGAACTAGTCTAGTTGCTAAGCCCTCATCTTGAGAAGCCTGCAACTTGCATTGTTTTAGTTGTTAAAAGCAGTGCTTAAAGAAAAGTAGTATAGTGATTTTGGCTCTCTTGAGACTGGATTTTTCTGAGATCTTATGAATTTGAAATAAAGGCATTTTTAGGAAATATGACATAAATAAGTGGTGTTCCAAAAAAGTTGTTTCTTGATAAATCAGCATCTTATGTAAAGCAACACTCAGACAAGGAGAAGAAAAGACTCATTGAATGTGGTTAAATAAAGTGCAAACCTTTGAAACTGCAGGAGTCAGAGGACTCAAGAAGGTTCCTGCGGGTGGATTTGTGATACATCAATGAGGTGAAATAATCTGCTTTTCTAAACTGGACTGTAAAATTCTTTCACATATATGTTTGCCTGCATTGGGTCTTAGTTGCGGCACACAGGCTCTTTATTGTGCGGCATGAGGGTTTCTCTCTAGCTTTGGTGCGTGGACTTAGTTGCCCTGCAGCATGTGGGATCTAGTTCCCTGAAGAGCGATCAAACCCTCATCCCCTGCATTGGAAGGCAGATTCTTAACTACCTGACCACCAGGAAAGTCCCAGTGTAATATGGAATAATAATAATTTGTTATTATTATTTAATAATAAATTACATATTTGGCATTGAAACTATTCACTTACATTTATGTGCTTTAAAAGCTTCAGTCATAGTCCCTCAAATTTCTTTTCTTTTTTTTAAATATTTATTTATTTGACTGTGCCAGGTCTTAGTCACAGCATGTGGAATCCAGTTTCCTGACCGGGGATTGAACCCAGGCCCCTCAGCATTGGGAGCTCTGAGTCTTAGCCACTGGACCACCAGGGAAGTCCCCAAATTTCCTTTTAATAAAGTACACAAAATTTAATGGAAGATTTCAGATGAATTAGGATAGTATCTTTTTTCATGTGTTGTGACATTTTGACTATTTTCTTCGTAAAGTCTGATATGAAGATTTCAATATCATTGTTAATGAGTCATTCCTTGTCAATAATTTGAGTAAATGTGAAAGATTTTACATCTTTTTCAAAGTTAGATCAAAACAGTTTCCATATACGCGCCCCCTTGTGGTAGATTATATGTGGACTCCTGATGAAAATTTTTGAAACAATGTAAATTGCTCAGGTTATATAGAGATTTGGTGTATGCTTTCCGGGAAAGTCCAAAAGCTTAAAATGATGAATCAGTGGACAACCCCTGTTGTCCAAGGGGTTATGTCTGAAACAAAGTCTGGGGCAGTAATCACTTTTGGTTTTTTTTTTTGGCTGAGGCTGGCGGGATCTCAGTTTTCCCTCCCGGAAGTGAACCCCTTATCCCCTGCAGTGGAAGCACAGTCTTAACCTCTGGACCACCGAGGAAGCTCCAGTGAATACTTGTTCATTGTAATGCTAATATTTTATAGACATTAAAGTTTTCCTATTACTGATTTTATGCAATAGTCATTTACAATGTTATTTGGATAGGTTAGTGAATAAAAGTTCTTATGCATGAGTTTATAGTCTATCTGAAGAACTAGGATATTGAGCAAACAATTTAGAGATTAGTTCCAGTCTGATATATGAGGGCCAATCTTTCTTAAATATTGCTTTCATTCTATCAATCTTTTGCTCTGAAATTGGGGCTTTTAATAAAATAGGAAGTACCAGATTAGATTAGCACCTTTTCCTCTTACTCTCTGTTCTGGATAAAATTACCTTGAACATAGCATTTTAAAACTCTGCATTTTTTCACTTTCCAGAACTGATTTATCCTTTTTAACCTGTACAGCTTTCTACCTGTACCTCCCCATTCCAGCCATAAGCTGCCTATTTACTGGCTGACTTAGTTGCCATCAGACCTAACACGTGTAACCCTTCTGCCCATGTCCAGTTCTGTGTATCCATCAGCCTCCTGGACAAGTCCACATAGCAGGCACCTCAGATGCAACATGTCTGAAACCGAATCCCCACTTGCCCCCATTACCTGCCTTTCCCTCAGTGTTGCCATCTTGGTGATGGGATCACCATCCTGCCTGCTGCTCAAGCTAGAAACCTGGAAATGTTTACTGTCCTGTGTTGGTTTTTTATACCTTATACCTAATCTCTTCAGTATTGAATCTCTTTCTCTCCATGCTCAGTGTCAACGTCATCTCAGTTATATTGGTTGAGTTGTCTCCAAACTGGTCTGTGTGTGACTCCCCATTCCCCAGTGTGTTTTCTGTCCCATAGTTGGACTGTTTTTAAAACAGCCTCTCTGGTCAGCTCTCCTTTACCCCCAAGTTGAACAACTTTTCAATTACGTGCTTTCGTTTGCCCATAACAGGAAGTTGGTAGATCTCTAGTTTTGTGTATTCCCTAACTTTGCTGTTGCTCAGTCATTAAGTCTTCTCTGACTCTTCTGTGACCCCCATGGGCCGCTTCCCGCCAGGCTCCTCTGTTCATGGAATTCTCCAGGCAAGAGTACTGGAGTGGGTTCCCATTTCCTTCTCTAGGGGATCTTCCTGACCCAGGGATTGAACCTGCACCTCCTACATTGCAGACAGATTCTTTACCAATGAGCCACCAGGAAAGCCCTAGTCTCTTGCTTTCCACCACCCAAAACAAAAATAAAAGCTCCCAGGCAAACCAAAAACTCAAAGCCTTTCAACTAACTTATCTCTCAAGTCAGCCTATATATGCCATTTCCTAGAGCTTCCCCCCAGAAATTCTCTCCAACTTGCACCCTGAGACAACTTAAAAAACAAAACAAAAACACACTCTGCTTTACTTATTTGTTTTAAGGTAGATATCGTATCAGAGAAGACAGTGGCACCCCACTCTTGCCTGGAAAATCCCATGGATGGAGGAGCCTGGTAGGCCGCAGTCCGTGGGGTCACTAAGAGTTGGACAGGACTGAGTGACTTCACTTTCCCTTTTCACTTTCATGCATTGGAGAAGGAAATGGCAACCCACTCCAGTGTTCTTTCCTGGAGAATCCAAGGGAGGGAGGAGCCTCATGGGCTGCCGTCTATGGGGTCGCACAGAGTCGAACACGACTGAAGCGACTTAGCAGCAAGATATCGTATACTTCATAAGATGAGCAAAATAGTAGCAACCGTCCATACTGCACCTACTATATGCTGTCAGTGTTTGAAGCACTTTACAGTTTTAATTTGTTTAATCCTCACAGCAGCATTTTGATATATAAATACTATCACTCCCATTTTACAGATGGAGAAGTTAGGCATTGCACGTTTAAATAATTTATCCGGTATTTTACTACTAGCAGGTGGCAGAATCAGAATTCAGCCACAGGCATTCTAACCCAGAATGTGTGCTCTTAACCTGCTTGGGCTGCCCTTCATCTCTGAATCTTGAGCTGCATTAGTTTCCTGTGACTGCTGTAACAAAGTATAATGAGAAATTCACATTTTAATAGTTGTGGAGGCTAGAAGTCTAAAATCAAGTGTCTGTGGGGCTGTGCTCCCTCCAGAGGCGCTAGGAAGGAATTCTTTGTTTGCCTTTTCCATCTTCTGGTACCTGAGGTGTTCCTTGGCTTATAATAGCACAATTCCAGTTTCTGCCAACCTCTGTGTATTCAAGATAGGCCTTTTCTGTCAAGTGGCCCAAGATTCTTCCATCCTTTTCCCGTTACCCAGTTCCTAAGCTGCTTCCACGATTTTAGGTGTTTGTTACAACAGCACTTTCATTTCCCAGTATCCAAATCTGTTTTGGTTCCCTAGGGCTGCCATAACAAATTGCCATAAGTTGAGTTGTTCAAAGCAACAGGAGTTTATTCTGTCATGATTCTGGGGCTGAGAGTTTGAAATCCATGTCAGCAGGATTGTTTCTTTCGCCTGTCTCCTGGCTTCTGGGTGGTTGCTGGCTGTCCTTGACGTTTCCCAGCCTACAGACGGGCACATCAGTCAGATTTCTGCCTCCTCCTTCACATCACGTCTCCTTGTGTCTCTTCGAATCTTCTCCTCTTACAAGGATAGCAGTCATTTGATTTAGGGCTCACCCAAATCCAGAATGATTTCATCTCAAAATCCCTAGGTAATTACAGGTGCAAAGACTGTATTTCCAAATAAGGTCACATTCTGTGGTCTCAGCTGGACATGCATTTCTGTGGGGTACTAGTCAACGCACCACACTAGCGTTCCTTACTCTTAGTTTCTGTGGGTTTGTTTAGAAATGAAACTCAAAATTTAACTGTTAGTCATTAACCTCTTATCTTGCCTAAGTAGAAGCCAAACAGACTTTAGAACATAGGCATAGAGTCTGGAAAGTGAAAGTGAAGTTGCTCAGTCGTGTCTGACTCTTTGTGACCCCATGGACTGTAGCCTATGGGGACTGTAGCCTACCAGGCTCCCCAGTCCACAGAGTTTTCCAGGCAAGAATACTGGAGTGGGCTGCCATTGCCTTCTCCAGGGGATCTTCCCGACCCAGGGCTCGAACCCGGGTCTCCTGCACTGCAGGCACTGCAGGCAGACACTCTACCGTCTGAGCCACCAGGGGGGAATCTGGAAACTCGCGCTTAATTGCATTTTTGGCAAATATTTCCATTCCAGCCTGTCCTCTCCCGCCAGCCTGTGAGCCGGGCCAGTTTGGAGGTGCAGAAGGTTGCAGAGACAGAGCTTTGTAGAAAACAGATTATTACCCCATAAACAGATAGACCTACAAATTGATGTATATTCCTACAGGAAAGCTGTTGTCACTTTACAGTTAGAAGAAATAATCTTGGTTATTTAAGTTGTGTAAATGAGCCCAAGTATATCAGTATAAAACAGCTTTTCTTTGAAAGCATTTGCCATTATTGTTCACTCACTTTTACAACTTTATGCTTTTGATGAATTTATCCTCCTACAGCATCAAGAAGAAAAAAAAATTAGTGTTGAGTATTATCTTTGATGAGCAGAATAAAAAATAGGGCTACTTTTAGCAGGACATTGACAAACTACATTTAGGGGAAGAATATCAGTGTAGTGAAAACTGGAAGATGTGCTGTGTGAAAAATGATTAAAGTATTTTATCATTTAAGGAAAAGAAAAAAGTGATAAAATATAGATGTGAAAGAATTGAAGGACTTTGTGGAGGAGGTGTTAGATTCATTTCAGAGAATTCTAGCAGGATGGATTGATGGAAATACTAGGTATGTGTATCTTCTCTTAAAAGGGAAAAAGCTTTCTAATAGAGCAGTTTCAATCTAGAGTGGACTGCCACTGTTAGGAAGTTGTGAATTCTCTCTTAAGATTAAAATTAAGTGTTCTCTGTAAAGACAGAAATTCTGCAAATGCTAGCATGGGCTAATGGGTCATCTGATAGGGATCCTTTGAGTAGCTTGTGAGTTGCTTGATGAAGTTTGCTCTCTTAACATCTCATTCTTATGCTTATAAATTGTATTTCTACCCCCAAAATGTTTTTATGTAGACTATTTTTCTTGTTCCATTGAAATTTGTAGATATTTCTGTATAGAGAAAAAGCAAACAGGTAAGAAAAAAATTCGATAATCTTCATAACAGAGGAAAATTCCTTAAGACTGGTATCTTAGAAAATAATTAGGTTGTCCTGTAACTCTTGTGCTTGGGCAAAGCTCACTGTGTACGTTCTGATGTGGTGTGTGTGTATGCTAAGTCACTCATTCATGTCTGACTCTCTGCAACCCCATGGACTGTAGGCCACTAGGCTCCTCTGTCCATGGGATTTCCCAGGCAAAAATACTGGAGCAGGTAACCATTTCCTACTCCACAGGCTCTTCCTGACCCCGGGATTGAACCTGCGTCTCCTGTGTCTCCTGCTTTGGCGGGTGAATTCTTCCCACTGAGCCACCCGAGAATGTGTTTGTTATGGTATTGCCTTTGGAAAGCTTTTTATTTATTTATTTTTGGCTATGTCCCATGGTTTGTGTGCACTTAGTTCCCCAACCAGGGATTCAACCTGGGTCCTCGGCAGTGGAAGCAGAGTCCTAGTGACTGGACCACCAGGGCATTCCCTGTTAATCTTTTGATTAGAGGATTCTGACATCTTTAGCATTCTAAATTGCAATAGACCACTGTTTTCATTCAGTCATGCTGCTGCTGCTGCTGCTGCTGCTAAGTCGCTTCAGTCGTGTCCAACTCTGTGCGACCCCATAGACGGCAGCCCAACAGGCTCCCCCATCCCTGGGATTCTCCAGGCAAGAACACTGGAGTGGGTTGCCATTTCCTTCTCCAGTGCATGAAAGCGAAAAGTGAAAATGAAATCACTCAGTCGTGTCTGACTCCCAGTGACCCCATGGACTGCAGCCCACCAGGCTCCTCCATCCATGAGATTTTCCAGGCAAGAGTGCTGGAGTGGGGTGCCATTGCCTTCTCCATCATTCAGTCATAAGAAGTCAGTAAAAATACCTATTGTAAAGTAAAATCCAGAGCAGCTTAAAAAAATGATTTTCAGAAATTTTTGTGAAAAGCCTCTATCAGAGAGAGATCATATGTCGGTAGATGCCTATTTGAAAAAGCAAAGCTAACAGGGACCCTTTATTAAACCTTTTTTCTTAAAAATTTTTGTTAAGTTTGATATCCTTTTATTTATCCATGATTTAATATATCCTATCTTCCTTCAAAATTATTGAATGTCTAATTCCTGGAGTTCTACTACATTTTAATTTATTTACTACCTTACTAGTAACAATCATATTTTCTATTTATTGGTCATTATGGCTCAGACAATTAAAAGTCTGTCTGCAGTGCAGGAGACACAAGAGACGAATTTGATTCCTGGGTTGGAACGATCCCCTGAAGTAGGAAATGGCAATCCACTCGAGTATTCTTGCCTGGAAAATTCCATGGATGGAGGAGCCTGGCAGTCTACAGTCCATGGGAGCTTCAGCTTCAGGATCAATCCTTCCAATGAATATTCAGGACTGATCTCCTTTAGGATGGACTGGTTGGATCTCCTTGTAGTCCAAGGGACTCTCAAGAGAGTTCTCCAACACCACAGTTGAAAAGCATCAATTCTTCGGTGCTCAGCTTTCTTTATAGTCCAACTCTCACATCCATACATGACTACTGGAGAAACCATGGCTTTGACTAAATGGACCTTTGTTGGCAAAGCAATGTCTCTGCTTTTTAATATGCTGTCTATGTTGGGCTAGGAAATCAAAACAGAAGTTCAAGTAAAATGAGTACCTTGAATGAAACTTGACGCTCTCTTGTGAATAAGTGTTAATATATTGAACTTTAGTGTGCAGTCTTTGTGTTATGTATTTTAACTTTCATTGGATAGATAAAATTGTCAGATAAGTGCCATTATGTCCAACATATAAAGTGTGTTTGTGCTTTTTCTTAAACAGAGAAGAAGACACAGAAAATGAAGATGAAAAGAAAATCTGGTACTACAGCACGAAGGTCCAACTGGCAGAGTTAATTGACTGTCTAGACAAAGATTACTGGGAGGCAGAACTCTGCAAAATTCTAGAAGAAATGCGTGAAGAAATCCACCGGCACATGGACATAACTGAAGACCTGACCAATAAAGCTCGGGGCAGTAACAAGTCCTTTCTGGCGGCAGCTAATGGTGAGTGGGAAATTCTTCTCATTTTACTTTTTGTCAGATTTTACTTTTTGAGATAAACTCTTAGTGTGAGATCACTAGAAAATTTAAAAATATATAAAATTTTCAAGTATGACTATTTTACTTTAATTCTTTATAATATTTTCCCAATAGAAGCTTGTTCATCCTAATTTAAATTAGGGACCCTATACATTTTAGTGTTTGGTACCTTGTCTTACTCGTTACTGATATTCTACAAATTATATTTGTTTTTTAATTCACAAATTTTATTAATAAACCTTTTAGGGGGTCCTGTTTTTAATTATGAGAAATGGTATTCCTTTAAAATTTACTCTTTGCCTTTTTAAAAAACTTTCAATTTTAGAATAATTTTAGAGTTACAGAAAAGTTGTTAAGATAGCATGGAGGGTTTTTCGCATATCCTGCAGTAGGCTTCCCTTATTGTCAGCGTCTTACATCCTGGCTCAGCTGGTAAAGAATCTGCCTGCAATGCAGGAGACCTGGGTTTGTTCCCTGGGTTGGGAAGATCCTCTGGAGAAGGGAAAGGCTACCTACCCACTCCTGTATTCTGGCCTGGAGAATTCCATGGACTGGATAGTCCATGGGGTCGCAGAGAGTCAGACACAACTGAGCGACTTTCACATTAGTGTGGTGTGTTTGTCATCACTGATGAACCAGTGTTGATGTATTTAATAACTTATATCTATACTTTATTCAGGTTTCCTCAGTCCTTATCTAATGTCCTTTTTCTGTCTCATGATCCCTTCTGGGACACCACACTATGTTTAGTCGTCCTGTCTCTCTAGGATGTCACAGGTTTTCAGATTTCCCTTATTATTGATGACCTTGACAGGTTTTGAGGGTTGCTGGCCAGGGACTTAAAAGAATGCCCTCAACATGGATTTGTCTCGTGTTCTTCTCAGAGTTAGCCTTGTGCTGTGTATTTTAGGGAGGAAGGCCCACAAAGGTGAAGTGCCCTCCTCATCATCTTATCCAGAGTACCTGCCACCAGCGTGATTTATCACCAGTGATGTTAACTTCGGTCATCTGATTGAGGCAGTGTTTGTGTGGTTTCTCTCTTGTAAAATTACTCCTCCCACCCATACTGTGGTTTTTAGGGGAGAGAGTCCCTGTGCACAACCCACTTAGGCCATTGGGAGTCACAGTCCACCCCCTTGAGGGAGCATTGATCTTCATACAGCATTTGGGTTCCTGCACAGATTTCTGTGCTCTTTATTTATTCAGTCATGTGTATCAGGACTCATGGATATATATTTCACACTTTGGGTTATATTTTGATTGCTGCCTTATTTATTTTGCTGCTCAGTGTTTTTATTTTCATTCCCTGCTTTGTAACAAATAATGAATGTATATGACATTTTAAAAAAGTAAATAGTACAAGTACTTACCTGTACTTCTTCAAAAATGAGTAGATTTAGTTAACAAGAGTTATATTTATTCATATCCGGTAGTTGGAAGTATCTTTTATCACTAGATCTGGGTTTTTTAATGTGTATTTTTTCCATCAGCTAAGTTTTACTCATCAGAATTCTTTGGGGAGGTTGATAATTGTACTAATATAATTAAGAGAATTACTTCCCCTCTTAATTTCCTTTTATGGATCCCAGCATTGCAATTGACAAATCCCTTTTTACTCTCTTGCAGTCTCAGCTTTTAGTATAGTAATAGTGAGCTGTGCTGTCCCCTAAAAAGCAATGTGGAATGTGTTTTTACCAGGATTAAATTAGAAATATTTTCTAGAGTGAACTCGTCTGTGTACAAAATTATATATATAGTAGTATCATCTTAATCATGGGCTTCCCCTCGTGGCTCAGTCGGTGAAGAATACTCCTGCAGTGCAGGAGACCCAGGTTCAATCCGTGGGTTGGGAAGAATCCGCTGGAGAAGGGAGTAGCTACCCACTCCAGTATCGTTGCCTGGAGAATTCCATGGAGAGAGGAGCCTGGCGGCTACAGTCCACGGGGTCGCACAGAGTCGGCCACGACTAAGCGAGTAACACCTCATCATCTTCAGTAAAGAACAAGCCAATATAGAAATGGATAATTAAAATGTTTAGTGGTCTTACTGGGGGAATGTCAAACTGGAAATGAACTTGGGGAGGAATTGGTTAATATCTTTGAATTACCATGTGATGGAGCACTGTACATTGGAGAATATATAAGGTACATGCCAAAACAGTACCTGGGTCATTGAGGTACTTAAATTCTCTTCCTCTGAATAATCAACTGGGTGAATAACCAGCTTTTATCACTAAAAAATAACTAATTAGCATAGTAGGATTATAGTTACTTTCCATTTTATATTTTTCAAATTTCCTACAATAAGCATGTTATAGTTCATATAATTCAGCCTGTGATGTACTTTTAAAAATTAGTTAAATCTTTTGTAATAATCAGAAATAGAGCTCTGAGCATTAGGGCACAGTATATTCTTAGAGATATGTGGCCACAGCTTGTGGACAGCTACCCTCTTAGTACAACTGAAGTTAATTTAAATAAGGTAACGTGCACCTTGAATTTAATGGTGAGATCTAGACAACAAGTGACATTTTCTTTCTCTTTTTTCTCCCCCTTCTCCTTTTTTTTGCTAAGGTACAACCAAGCTGGTACTAAAGGTGGAGGGATTCACAAGGATTGAAACTTGATGGGGAAGAGAAGGGGAAACTAACATTTTTGAGCACCTACTGTGGGCCAGGTGTTCATCTAGATGTTACACAAGCCTTTAATCCTCTCAGCAACTTTCTAAGGAATGTATTGGCAATGAATTAAACATTCAGATAGAAGAATTTCCCATTAAGACACCGGTCTGCCACCATTATCTTTATTTGCTCTCTCTGGGAACCAAAATCTTGGCTATGATAGTTTAGGAGCATCCAGTCCAGGTAAATACCTAAAATAATATCTAGTGGTGTTCTTTAACTGGGGGTTTTATGAGATTAAAAAGACAGACTACTGGGCTCCTGAAATAGCCAAGAATAATTTACAGTATCTTATCAATAATCTCAGAATCCCAGCTTATCCTTATGACTTTTCTTTTATAACCTTACAAATAGCATAAATCCTTTCACATTTTCAACTCTCTGGTTGTTATATACATATATGTCCACTTCAGGAGAGTTTAATTCAGTTTTTGGTGGTTTTCTTTTTTTTTCTGAAATTTTTAAATGTTTTTTTTTCCCTAATATTTTTGAAATTGTCAAATCTACAGAGAGTTAAAAGAATCATCCAGTAAATACCCATAAGCCTACCATCTAGATTCTAAAATTTATTATATATTTGTAACTGTAAATAGTTGGTTTTATCATATACCCTTTTGGTGATTGTGTTTTGTAATGCTTTATTCTGCTTGTTTTGAAAGAAGTTTATTTTTGGAATAAATTTTTTTCTGAGAGGAGATGATTTTTAATATTTGGTAGGTTAATTCTATTTAATTCTGAAATATTCCTGCAAAGTATAGACTACTATACACGTTTATAGAAGATGCATATTTATTACAGATCAGATACAACCTATACCAATTATTTCTTCTGTCACCTCCTTAATGTTTTTTTTTTTTTTTCCTTGCCACTTTTTTGGTGTTTCTCATAATGCTATGAGAACTGTATGTTACTCATAAGGCTCTGAGTACTGTAGGTCTTGAGCTGAAAATATAGACATATAGACTGATAATTATTTGTATACTTGATAGAGTAGATAACAGAATAGACTATTTAAAATTAGAACCTTTGTAGAAAATCAGAGACCTTTGGTCATCCTACCTGTGCTTTATACCTAATTTAGGTGATCTAATTTATAGTTTTGTTTTTTTTTTTTAAACTATCCTCATTATATGGCAAGAGGGAAGTTGGTTGAATGTGTAACACTTTGAGCTATATTTGAAAGTAAGAAATAATATGGCTCTAAGAAAAGCAGGTAGTTGGTGAATAAATTTTCTTTTTCCAAACAGAAAGTTCTTTTCACAGTGATTGAGATACTTCCATTGATAGATTTAGTGTGTGTAGCAAGAATAAATGCATTAGGGTTAATAGGAACTGAAAGCAGTGTAGATGTATAGATAGGTAAAAGGATATAAGGAAATGATGTAAAAAAAGATCCTGGGGTGATGGTGAAGACAGAAAATATACATATTAGAATTCCTTCTGTTTGAAAATGTCCTATAGTTGACTTAGATGTTTCTATAATCACTGACTTAGAATTCTTATAGGATTTAGAGTAGCGAAGGTGAAAGAGAGTAAGGAATTAACTCCAGCCATCTCAAAGATAATCTTCTAAGCAGAGAGGTCAGTGTGTTTCAGTGATGACTTTACAAGGTTTTTCTAATCCTAGGAAACCTACAATTTAAAAAACACTGATGAAAATGAAGGTAGAGAACATTTAAAGAAAGGAAATGTAAACAAGGAAATTTAAAAATCCCAAGAGAGGTACCATGGGTGCATGGCTTTGGCCTTAAAGATGTTTCTTCTTGTTCACAAGCATTATTTCTCATGGGAGTACAGTTTAGCAATTCTGAAACTGGTTTACTGTGAATAATAGGGTTAACCAAATAAATAGATACATTGTAATGAAAGCAACTTCTGTCAGACAGTGAACTTACAAAAAAAAAAAAAAAGAGCCATGGTTGAATGAACCACACACTTACTCCCTGCTACACACACACAGACGGATACAGAAATAATAAAGGTGTGTATATACGTGGGTTAGTATACGTATATGCATTCCCTGGGTCTGTGGCGGTGAGAGCAGTGACACCCCACTAGTAAGAAGTACACATAGTGCCTAGATCACGACTTCTAAATCTCTTTCTCCAATTAAAAGAGTCAAGATTCCTCGAGAGGTGGTATATTCTAGGGCTGGGGCAGAGAAAACCCAAGGTGAGTTTGGAGCATCTTGTAGTGTTGGAAAGTAAGGAAGGAGAGAGGGGAAGTGTGTTTAAAGGATGCAGGACTCCCCTGAAGAAGCTCCCAGTGGCCAAAAGCTGGACCAGTTTGAGCAACAAAGTAAAAAAAAACGATAGTATTGTATTATGATGAAAAGAATGTCAGTATCCAGGGATCTGTGTGTATACCTTGCAGTCTGCACCCATGTTAGGGTCTCACTGCACCGAGGTTGAAAGGAAGTTAGAGCTGTTAGGCTTTAGTGACTTTGAGAAAGCTATGGGATTTCAGAGAGAAATGTTTGATGGGCCTTTGTTTTCTTACTTTACAGTGGAGGGCCGAAGGTTAACTAGCCTGCCCAGGCTCACACAGTTAAGTCAGATCTGTGCTAGGTCATGGGTCGCTAGGTTTTTGTCACTGAACCACACTGCGCAGACTGTGGGTCTGTGTCAGCTTATAGTTTTTCTTATATGGCAGAGGATATTACAGTAATCTGTAGCAATCTCAATTTTAAAAGACTGTTTTCTAGATGTGAAGATAACAAATTGGTCAAGTTCTGTTAAGTATCAAACTGTTACTGGCAATCTTGATCCTTGTTTCAGAGTTCTTAATGTGTTTAACAAATGTATCTTTTAATAGCTTGTATTGAAACTCTTAAGTGACACTTGTAGTACCTTATACTTGGTAATATGGAAACACAATTTTTTATTTGTTTTATTATAGAAGAAATTTTGGAATCCATAAGAGCCAAAAAGGGAGACATTGATATTGTTAAAAGTCCAGAAGAAATAGACAAGGACAAGAATGAGACTGAGAATAGTAACTCCAAAGATGCTGAGAAAAGCAGAGAGGAGTTTGAAGACCAGATTGTTGAAAAAGACAGTGATGACAAAACACCAGATGACGTCGATCCTGAGCAAGGAAGATCTGAGGGTAAAGACATTACTTGGTTAAAAAGAAATATTTCATCAGTGTTATTTAGGAAATTTCCAATTTTACTTGCAAAATGAAAATGAGGTGTTTTTTTAATTACAACCAACTATTTAATTTTACATTTCTAAAGCGATTCGTATATGCTTCCTCCTTATAACATATATAATCATTGTAATGCGTTTTATATATTGGTGGATTTGCTATGATTTTATATCCATATCTCTATACTTCTTAATAAGGTACAATTTCCCCATGAGATTTGTTGGTGAAAAATCACTGTTTTTCTATCAGAATATACACTTTGGGGTGATAAAAAAATGTTCATTTTTATGTTGACTACTTAAACATTCTTAATAATACCAAATATTCTTAAATGCCCTTTGGATTACCTGCTGCAAAAATATCCCAGAATCTAATTGCTTCAAAATGGCCATTGAATAGAAGCCAGGGGTTTTGATGCTCATTCATTTTCAGTAGATGACTGAATGTGGCCATTTGTCCTCGAGCAATTTTAAAGGGTATCGTTAAAGTCTTGTTGTGCATTTTACTGTAGAGCCAACAGAAGTTGGGGATAAAGGTAACTCTGTGTCAGCAAATCTTGGCGACAACACAACAAATGCTTCTTCCGAAGAGACTGTTCCCTCTGAAGGGAGGAGTCCCATGGGGTGTGTCTCAGAAACCCACGATAGCAGCAACATGGCAGAGAAGAAGGTGGCATCTGAGCTCCCCCAGGACGTGCCAGGTACAGAGGGCAGTGTATCAGTGCCTCTGTAATGGGGGGAAGTCCTTCCCTTGAGTAGTGGAAGCTGAATGTCACCTAAAACCTTGAAGTGTGTGCTCATCCATGCTGCTTGCTACATCAGTGCCATCCCTGACCGCTGAATTGTCACCTAACATCTGGAGTTTGACAGATGTTCTTGCATTTAGTGCTTGAAACTCATCATAATCTTCATGCTTTTTAAAGTTCATTTAGCTGTTTTTGTTTAATAGACTTATTTATCACCAGACCATAGTGGCAGATATTTTGGTTTTAACTACTCACATGCTAATGGCTCAGTGTTGAATGATTTGACCATTCCAGTTCTGTATGTACTAACAGATTAATTTTATGTTTGCATGTGGTCATGTAAGTTTCTCTTTAACAACATTTCAAACCATAATATTATAATAGAAAAACCATTGTCATGTATTTTGATAAAAAATGTAAGTTAAGCAGTAATAATTTAAGCTTTTAAAATTAAAATTAATACTCAGAGTAAGTTATATCACATCAAGAATGTTTGATATGCCTTTCCTTTTGCCTTTTTAAAAAAGAGGAAAAATTTTATCATAGGAGCTTGATGTATTTTTTTAAGAAGGCAAATTAGAAAATCAGATAAGCAAAATAAGAAAATAGTGGTGATCCTATGGAAAGTCAGTAATTGTAGTTAATACTGTGATGGAAATCCTGAAAGAGTATTTTTTAGTCCTTCTGGTAGAAATGTAGGGATAGCTTATTGTGATGAACTTGCAGTTCCCTGGTGACTAAGGATGTTGAACACCTTTAGTGTGTGTGTGCATGTGCATGCGACTGTGCACACACATGCTTCTGTGTGTGTGTGTGTCATTTGGATGCCTTCTGTCTTGAAGTGCCTATCAGTGCCTTTGTTCATTTTCTATTAAGTGGTTTCTCTTTTTTGTCTGGTTGTTGCATAGACTGGGCTAGGTTCAGTCCCTCTTCTCTATCCTGACTGGAAGCAAAAGTTTCTACATTGATTTTTTAAAATAATGTTAACACAATCTCATATTCCTGGAATAAATACAACTTTGTTGTAACATATTTTGTTCTTAAATATTGTTGCATTCCATTTTTAATATTTTGTTTAGAATTTTTGCATCAGCTTTCACGAATGAAATTGACATGTAGTTCTCCTTCTCTGATAATGTCTGTGTCAGGATTTGATGCCTAGATTACATTGGCTTTATAAAATGAATTTTTATTTTACAAGTTGCCACTTTTCCTTTTGTCTGCAAGAGTTTCTGTGGGTGGGTGTTGTTTTATTCCTTAAATGTTTGCTAAAGTCTTTTGGTCTTGGAGTTTTCATGGTGGGAAGGTTATTGTAGATTTCCTTTCTTTGGCAGATAGTGAAGTATTCATGTTTTCTGTTGATTGCTTGTGTCAGTTTTCTTAAGTTTTTCTTTTCTAAGAATATACCATTTCATTTAAATTTTAAATTTTACTGGCATGATAACTGTTTTTAAGTGTCTATAGCATCTGTAGTGATGTCCCCCTTTTTCAATCCAGAACTTGGTTAATCATTTCATGAGACTATTAATAATTTTTATGAGTCTTTAAAAAAATAACTTTGGGATTCCTTTTAATTTCTTTTTCATTCTTGTGAGTTATTCCTCCCTGCCTTTTTTCCCCCTTAACCATTCTGTTGAGTTGTAATTGATACACAGAAAGCTGTACATATTTAATGTATACAACTTGATGAGTTTGGAGATAAAGATGTACCTGTGAAACCATCACTGTAATCTGTGGCATAAACATCTGTCACCTCCAAAAGTTCCTCAGACACTCTTTATTAAATTTTTTTCTTCTCACTTAATGGATGCTTTCATAACTTTCAGTTTTTATTTTTTGCTATGGCTGTCATCAGGGCTATACATCTCCCTCTGTATACCAATGTAGCTTCATCTCACTAACTTTAATATATTATTTTGTCTTTATCATTCAGTTTAAAATACTTCCTGATTTCTGCTATATACTTTTTAATCCATTGCTTATTTAGAAACCTATTGTTTAGCACCTAGACGTTTAGCGACGTGCTAGTTATGTTTCTGTGACTGATTTCTGGTTTGACAGACTGGAATCAGAGAACATTCTGTACATGATCTATGTCCTTTAAGATTGGTTGAGGCTTGTTTTGTGGTCCCAACATTTGGTTAATATTGATAAGCTATCTCATTTACACTTGAAAGAAAGTGTTAATCACTCAGTCAAGTGTTAGTCACTCAGTCGTGTCCGACTCTTTGCAACACCCTGGACTGTAGCCCGCCAGGCTCCTCTGTCCACGGAATTCTCCAGGCAAGAATGCTGGAGTGGGTTGCCATTTCCTCCTCCAGTATACACTTGAGACATATACTTTTCGTCTTGGGGTACTGTACAGAACAGTTAGGTCAGGATTTTCAATTATGTTGTTCATATCTATATTTTTGCTATTTCCCCCTCTCTGCAAGATACTTTTAAGTTACTTTTTAAAATGTGTTGCCCTTTAATCTTTCAGATGTTTTTAGTTTTGCATTATATAGTTTGAGCCTGTGTTATTAGGTGCACATAATTTTTATTGTCAGATTAACTTTATCTTTGTGAAATACCCTTTATTGTTAATAAAGTTACTAAATACGGTAGCTTTCTTTTGATTAGCATTTGTATTGGATATCTTTTCTAGAACACTTTCTAGTACCAGAAAGATACTTTAAAATAACCTGAGAATTTAAACTCTCTTTTTAAATACATCTACTTTTAAAATAAATAAATAAATCTACTTTAG
The DNA here is from genome assembly GCA_917880005.1 of Nanger dama. NCBI lineage: Eukaryota > Metazoa > Chordata > Mammalia > Artiodactyla > Bovidae > Nanger > Nanger dama. The sequence goes on along the minus strand of CAKJTW010000113.1, from coordinate 2,462,585 downwards.
AAATATATATGTATACACATAAATATATACATATATGCATATGTATATTTATTTATTTCAAGCTGTATTTTGTCAAGTCTTATCAGACAGCACTGTCATTGTCTTATACTAGATGACATTATGCAAAGGAAGAATTACAAATCTATGACCTAAAAATCTAAAGGAATGAAAACATAAGAAAAATGGACAGATTTCATGACTTCAAGTTGGTGTGATCAGTGATTAGAAAGACTGTATGTAGCTGAGACTGAAGTTTAAACTGAATTCGGGGCTGTATTTTGTGAGAGGTTTGTAGACATCACTTTAAAAAGTTAATCTCTGAATATCTATTCCTCAGATCCTCGCCACCACCGCCCCCCATCTCTACTCCAAACATTTCACTTCAGCTCATGAAAATGGTTATGTTGCCAAAAATGATGCCTTATAGCAAGTATACTGTTTATTATTCAGCATAACTCCTTTGTAGTTAACAAAAGCTCAATTTCAGAGTTATACTTTTGTTCTCGATTTTAGATTAGAAGCTTTTGTACCAGAGTGTCAGTTTTTTCAGTTTATAAGAGAAGAGAGGGGCATCTCATTCTAGCATCTTAACCTCAAATGTACTACAGAGAATTTGTATTGAAACCTGTAATGCAGACAGCATTTGTTTTTATTTAAGTTATGCCTCTAGATTTAATGCCTGGGACTAAGAAGATAGTAACAATAGATAAAACTGGCTTTATATCCATAACTATTTATAACTACTTTGAAAATGTTTCCATACACATATTGAAACTCTAACATCTATAAAGTTGAACGATAAGAACATATTTATTTAATCTGTTTCTTAACTTTTGGGATAAAGATAGTACTTTGCTTTAGATTTTGATTTTATTATCAGGAAGCTAGTGGATAGAAGAGGCTGCTGATACTGGATGCTGAACTGATTTATTACCGGTTTACCTCATTGAGTTGATTAATAATAGCTTTTGAGATTCTGCAGCAAAATGTTGCTCTTTTGTTTCTTATTTTTTTAAATTTGTTTGGTTTTAGTTTCTAGTCTAGTTGAACTGTGAGGACAATTGGTAGGTAAGAGTTGACTCATTGGAAAAGATCTAATGTTGGGAGGGATTGGGGGCAGGAGGAGAAGAGGACAACAGAGGATGAGATGGCTGGATGGCATCACTGACTCGATGGACGTGAGTCTGAGTGAACTGCGGGAGTTGGTGATGGACAGGGAGGCCTGGCGTGTTGCGATTCATGGGGTTGCAAAGAGTTGGACACGACTGAGCAACTGAACTGAACTGTACTGAACTGAAACCTTTGTGGTGTTTTAAAGTAAATGCTTGAGATTTCTTTAATCTTATAGCCTAATGAAGTAAAGAGGTCAAGAGTTCTAGAACAATTGAAAAATTCAGAATTCTAAACTGAAATGGAGGAGAATGTAAGGCAAATTAATTTGGGACAAGTTAACAAAAACGCTGTGTGTTAATGAGTTACAGGAGTCCTCAGCTCATTAGCACCTTGAAAGTTTCAACAGATAAATTCTGACTGAGCTCAGGCTTTTCAGGATCAAAATACCTGGGGATAGGATTGATTATCTATTCCTTTATGAAGTACACTGTCTGTAGGATTTTTTTGGTGGGTAGCGTTGGGAAATACATATTTCAGAAAAGAAAAGACCAATTCACGTTGACATTTCAAATTCAGATTGAGGATTGCATAGGTTTTTTTTTCTTTTTAAACACTTGTATCTTTTTCTTTATACTGAATGGCTTAGTTCCTACAACAGTAGCTTAATTATATATTTGCTTTATCCTGATACAGATGTTAATTAATAATTATACATTATTATTACATTATAATTATCAATATACTGATATGCATTAGTAGTAATACAAAGAAATGTTTTAAACAGCATAGAATTTCATAGTACCAGTGTTATTGCTCACAGTAAGATTTCCTAATGGCATTTAAGGTTTTTTTCAGCTGTTCATCTTTGTACCATATTTCCAGTAAGACTGTATAGTCAGAATTCTGTGTTCCAGAGTCACTTGAAATAATTTTTTTCTCTGTGCAGTTATGACAACAACTTGATGCACAGTTAGACTTTTTTTTTGTTTCCATTGGTTTTCACTTTTTAGGGGTTGCATTTCTAACTAAATACAAAACATTTACGTGATTCCAAAGTCCAGCTGTGTATAACTGTATCTGTTCAGAGAATTTTCACTTTCATTCCTTCCCTCTCTAGGTAACTATATCCTTCCTTTCCCTTATTGGTAGCCATTTTTATTCATTTTTCTTTAGTGGTTTTTTTTTTTGGTATAGAAAGGCAAAATATACCCATAAATTCATATTTCTCTCCTTACATAATGTTGGCATACTCTAAGTGCTCTTCTGCATGTTTCTTTTTACATTTAATCTTGAGATCAGTTTGTATGTGGATATAATGATCCTCTCAGTCCTTGTTATGATGCATGATATTTTACTGTATGTTCCATCTTTATTCAGCCATTACCGTATTATCTTCTTGGCATTTTCTTTTTCTGGTCTTTTGCCATTATAGTGCTACAGTGAATACCTCTGCAAATAAGCAGTGTAGTATTTCTGCCAGTGAATTTGGGGATAGATTTATAGACATGGGATTGCTAGGTTAAGAGTAGTTGCGACCATAATTTTTTCTAGGTATCATCAGTTCCCTTGTATCCACTTGTCACCCTTTTGCCACTCCCACAGCAGTGTATGGCAGTACCTCTTAAGCTACTGCCTCTCAACCTGAGTATATCATGAGACTTGGATTTTTGGCCCATCTGGTAGCTGGGAGGTAGTTTCTCCATATAGTCTGATTTTGCGTTTCTTTTAGTTTTAATTAAATGAGCCTATTTCCATGTTTAAAGACCATTTTCATTTCTTTTGTCACTGTTCATATATTTTTCCCATTTTTCTATCCGGTTGTTGGTTTTTTCCTTCAAAACAAAATTTAGGAACTCAAAATATATTACAGATAGTCTTTGTACTGTACTGTCAATCACTTTTAATTTAGATGATTGATGTAAAAGCTACCTTAATAGTGGCAAAATGAAATACACAAGGAGGCTCTAGATTTTTGACCTACCAAGGAACGACATAGGCTTTCAGTTCGTGGTAGTGTTCATTTTGGTCTTTCAGCAACTATTCTCTTATTGATACTGTTATAGTCTTAAAATTAGCAATCACTTAAACATTACCTTGTAGTTATATTTAGGGGTATAGAATTCAGGCAGGAAAACCTTAGAGAGAAGTAATCCTGTTTAATTCCATTTAGAATACTGTTTGAAGACTTTTTGGAAAGTAAGAATATAAATTTCTGATTTTGAGGGATTTTCTCCACTAACTTACTTTTGCAGTATCTGGCACATCATAGCGTCATAAATTCTGTGAGATAGTTACATCACTTGACTCTGACAGATGGTCTGCTTTGTACTGTGTGTTGAGTTAATGCTGAGAGACTTAAAAGACAGTTCACAGGGTGTTCTTTACAAATTTCTTTTCATACATTGCATTATTCATACATGAGCAGCTTTTTCTTTTTAAAATCTGGCTTCGTAATGCAACCCTAAAACAATAAATGTCTTTTCTGACAATTAGTTATTTTTGATGTGATTTCCAGTTTAAAACTCAGCTATTCTGTTTTTCTAGAAGAGCCTAACAAGACATGCGGCAGCAGCAACACTAGCACTCCCACTGCCTGCGTCCAGCCCAACCTGGAGCTCAGCCGCAGCAGCAGCGGGCTGAGCTCCTGCCAGAGCGAGCCTGCCAAGGCCGCTGACGACCCTGAAAGTGGAGACAGAGAGCCCCACACCCCTGTCTCTGTTCAAGAAGAGATAGGTAAGGATGCACTTCATACAACGAAAGGAGCTTTTTTTTTTTTAATTAAAATTTTTTAAAAAATACAAGTTTGACGGGGGTGGGAAGATTTGGATTTTCTTTCTTTCTTTTTTTTTTTTTTAAGCATAAGTAACACTCGGACTCAGTGCTTTTGCTTTTAAAAAGCATATAGGAAAAAAATACATCTGTTTCACACCCCCTCCCCAAAGGTAACCACCATTAATTGGTATTGTATCTTTCTCCGTGTAGTTACATTTATGTATGTATGCTTACAAAAACTTTTTTTTTTAATATTTAAACGGGATCATTCTGCATGTGTTGTCTGCATCTTGCTTTTTTCACTCAGTAATACATGTAGGGGTTCTTTTCATGTAATAAATTGAACTTATTCTTTTTATCCACTGCATGATATGCCACAGTACAGATGGACCATAATTCATTTACTGTTTCTCTATTAATGGACATTTAGGCTGTTAACAGTTTTTTCCTTACTACAACTAGTGGTGCTTTTAACATCCTCAACATATATCTTTATCTCCTTATGTAAGTATTTCTGACAGTGTAGATACAGTAAGTGGAATTGCTGGATCATATGGTAGGTACATTTAAAAAATAGTGATGGCTATTGCTTAATTGCACATAAAAAGAAATTTATACTAATAATTTACATATATGTGTATTTCTTCACATTTTCAACTCTTACATTTTGGCCAGTGCTATTTCATGAAAAAATTGCATATCCCTGCTTACTAATGTGGTTGAATTTCTTTCCATGTGTTTGCTGAACTTTCTGTGAATTACTTATTCATGTCTTTTGCTCAGTTTTTCCTCTTGACTTTTGATATTCCCCAATGAGTTTTAGGAATGCTTTATGTATTTTGGGTATTAATTTTTGATTTTACCTTTATACTTAAATAGGCATTGCTTGTTTTGTACAGAAAGTTTTTACATTTTTTATGCATTTAAATCTATCTTTTTCTTTAGGATTTCTCTGGATTTTGTGTCTTACTAAGTAAGGAAGACCATCTCTATCCCAAGAACATACATATATTTTACAGTAATTTCACCTAAAATACTTTATAATTTTGTCTTTAATCCTGCTGGTATATAATTTTGTGTATGAGATGGAAATCTATTTTAATTAGAACCTTTTCAATTGCAAGTGACCAAACCAGCTTAAACTAGCTTAAGTGAAAAGGGAATTTAATTAGCTCATATAATTGGGAAGTCCAAGCCATCATCAGGCATAACTGGACCCCCAGGTATCAAAACTCTTTCCATTTTCCTCTTTTTGCCTCAACTTTTGGATCTGCATATGTTTGTGTGTTAACCTCGTTCTCTCCTAATACAGACAGGCTTTTCCCAAGTGGCAGGAAGATGGCCTCAGCGGTTTCATGTATTCATAGATTTCCGTGGTCTGTGACCCAAAGGCAAGGCCCCTACTTCTGCTCCAAATGAAAAGTGCTTGAGGAAGGAATTTGAGTGGCCTATTGGACATATTGTTTCCACCCCTGTGGCCAGGGCAGGCAAGGTATTATGATTGATGGCTCCAGCAAAAGTGTATGATTGGAGTGGGGTAGGAATGGTTTTCCAAATAAACAGAGATGTGGAAACAGCAAACAGTGAATATCCACAGTCCCACCCTAGCTCGGTACAGGTGTGTGTATTCAGATTCAGACGTGCTTCTGCCTGACATAATGCAGAGGTCTCACCCACAACTGAAAATTTGTTCAAAAACTTCTCTCCCCAAATTACATCTGATAACATTGTATCTAGGATTTCTGTGTATTGTGTGTACTATTTTGATTACATCTAGATGTGGCTTACCTTGATCTCACAATCCATGAGCCAGGTAATGAGTTTTAACTCCCTCTAACACTCATTATCCTGATGGTGAATGGTGTTCTCTGATAAACCTGGCTGGCATTTTCGGGAGATTCTCCGGGAAGATAGATATGGACAAGATGTGAGAAGAACACGGCAGGATCCCCCTGCTGGAGGCCATCTTGCTTTACCAGCCTAGGTCCACCTGTGAGGGATAGCCTGCTGGAAATTGCTGTAGGTTTGAATAATTATACGTCCTGTTTGACAGGTTTGGAGTTTGTTCTGGCAGTCATACCCCTGTAGATTGCTTGGACCCCCAGCTCGTACCTAATGCCCAGAAACTTGGCTCAGGGTGCCTGAAGGTAAATCCCTCTACTTACCCAGTTTGTCTGCCCTAGCCCTCAGGTGAGCAAAGTCTGTATAGGCTCCTGCCTCTTGACATCATTAAACAAGGAGTTAGGGAGACGAGGGTCCAGCAGTTCTGGACTCTGCCTGCAGGCTGCATCACTGTGATTCCCTCCTTTGTAACAGGGAGAATACACACTTTTTGCAGGGTGTAGTAGATAATGACCTCCACTCAGCCTTGTCCACTTTCTCTGTTCCTTCAAGTAGTTCCCCCAGGGATGAACTTTCTGCCTCCTCACCCTTATTTGCACTAAATTTAGTAAGTGGCAACAAATGGACTCTTGCCTATTGGATCCTTGGCTATAAATTGAGTGGCTTCAGTTTAAAAGTGCCGCGCTGTTCCCTTTCTGCTGTTAGGAAGTCTGGCCTTGACTAAGTGAAGTTTAAAATGTCTTTATTGGAGAACTTCAGTGATGGTCCCAAGAAGTAACCACTATAGCTCAACATGTTGGCTCAAAACTCCAGCATGGGTAGAGTCATGGTCTGAGACCCAAGAGAAGATTGTGGGAAGTCTAACCAACTGCTTTGCTATCTCACCTTGAAGGTTACTCGCTTTCCAGCCTGAGATGGCAAGATGCCGCATCTTGATTTAGTCAGTGGCATTATTGTCTGCTTGGTTTTTCATTTGCCATTGCCACACTTAGATTTTAAAAACTGAAAAAGGAAAATGAGGTCTTGTTTAACTATCTGGCCAATGGAAATTGGATAGTGATGCAATAGTTTTAGAATATATAGGAATTTTCAGCTGAAGTGAGATTCATGGGAAAGCAGAAGTTGCTCTTGGCAGTTAAATCCATCACTTTAAAAAACTGATGTTATGAAAATATGAGAGGCCTTTACTATATTTAAAAAAACTAATGCAGTTGATTTTCATATGTACATTGTCTGCAAACACAGATAATTACCTAGATTCCTTAGGAGAACGTGCACTTCATAAGCTTTAAACGGTTAGGTATTTGAACTGACTTCCAGTGGAAATCTTTCTAAAATTAATTATATCCTTTTCATACAGAAATCCACATTGAATATATAAGGCAATATTTTATTAGTTTGCATTTCGAGTTATGTTTGTTCCTTGTTAACCTGTAGCAGCCCTTCCCCTTTTCTGGTAGATGAGCTTTACAACTAATAATCTGGCATGTTTGAATTTTCTGTAAAATAATGACTCACAGTGAATTTCTGACATAATTTCTTTGGAGTAAAACTTTGAAGAATTAATCCATTTGCTTTGGCTATTCAAGGACTTTTTCTGTTTGTTTTCTGGATCTTAGTTGTCTACCAGATAGAATATTTAGATTAGTAAGGTATTATTACTTATTATATATCGTCTACTTACTATTAGCAACTACTTTTGGCTTTTTTTTTTGATAACAGGTGATTTCAAATCAGAGAAGTCTAATGGGGAAATAAGTGAGTCTCCTGGAGGAGGAAGAGGAGCATCTGGTTCAACTCGGATTATCACCAGGTTACGGAACCCAGACAGCAAACTGAGTCAGCTGAAGAGCCAACAGGTGGCCGCTGCAGCCCATGAAGCAAATAAATTATTCAAGGAGGGGAAGGAGGTGTGTTCTTGCTGTTTAAAACAAACATCTCTGGAATGTAAAATAATTTTTAAAATAGAGGCAACATGTTAGTAGACATATACTTTTAAACTGTTTTTTTCCTCACTTCGAGAGTGTAGTGTGTAAGAAGATGAAAAGTGTTAGGTTTATATTATGATAAATATACACCCCAGTTTCAATCCATGCCTAGAAATGCTGAACATGGATAGTATACTTTCTTATATATGGTTAGTTTTATTGTGTGCAATTCTAAAGAGATAGAGCCTTGTTTTTCATATGTGGGAACAGGTAGGCTCTTTGTGGGCTTTATTAAAGGTTTAATGCTCAGATCTGACTGTAGTCATTTTAGGTGAACCTGCAACTAAAGGATGGGACTTAACCTCTTGACAGCAGACAGTAGTATGTAGAACATCATCTTAACCCTGATTTTGAAGGAAAAAAATGGAAGCTAAGACTCAGTATTTCTGTCTCCCAGCCAGCCATGGCGATTGAATAAGGGTCACAGTTGTGTCTTTCAGATTTGAGAATTATTTGCAGGGTAGATATTTGCAAGAATATGCAGTGTTTTTAACATCATAGAAAAGGCTTTAAAGCAGAGGTTTTCAGGCTACTTTTTCACTCTGACCCTCAGTAAGACATTTTTCATAGCCCAGTGTGCACATGCATATTCAGTTGTGTTCAACTCTTTACAACACTACGGACTGTAGCCCACCAGGCCCCTCTGTCAATGAGTTTGTTCTGGAAAGAATACTAGAATGGGTTGCCATTTCCTCCTCCTTTAGGGATTGAACCTGTGTCTCCTGCATTGCAGGTAGATTCTTTACTGCTGAGCCACTGGGGAAGCCCTTAGCAGCCCAGTACATATATTTAAAAGTTTCCTGAAATAGTATTTTACCTTACTGTGTGGGAAGTGCTCTAGTATTTTCTTTCCTAGTCTATTGTATTATACTTCATTTTTTTAAAGCTGGATAAGGCCCACTATTGATTTCACAGGCCATTAAAGGATTGGAATCAACTATTTAAAACACTGTTTTCATATATCTATGGGCTCTTATTTAAAGCTGGAATGATAAAAGGAACAGAATAAAATATATTTTTAGGAGTGTATTTTGGAGGGGAATAGTACATGTAATGCCCTCATGCTTAACCCTAACCCTTGAGTATTATAAGCTTGAGACAATGATTGTTGAATGATTTATATCTTACACATTTGGTTTCAAGCTTATATGCTTATATTTGAGATATATATAAAAGTACTTACTAATGTCCAACATATAACAGGCACTTTAATAAAGCTTAATTTTTTTTTTTTGCAGGCACATCTTGGTTGTTTAATGATAAATAATTAGCTTTAGCTTATAACTGAGTCTTTTAACTTCAAAAGTGCAGTCATAAGATATATTTTAACTTACTTTGAATGATAAATTAAAAACTATTGAAAGATAATTGATCAGATTTATTATGCATTTGACACAAATACTGGAGTCTTTTTTATTTTTTTGGCCAGGTACTGGTAGTTAACTCTCAAGGAGAAATTTCACGGTTGAGCACCAAAAAGGAAATGGTCATGAAGGGAAACATCAACAATTATTTTAAGTTGGGTCAAGAGGGGAAGTATCGCGTCTACCACAATCAGTACTCCACCAATTCATTTGCTTTGAATAAGCATCAGCACAGAGAAGACCATGATAAGAGAAGACATCTTGCACATAAATTCTGCCTGACTCCAGCTGGAGAGTTCAAATGGAATGGTTCTGTCCATGGGTCCAAAGTTCTTACTATATCTACTCTGAGACTGACTATCACCCAGTTGGAAAACAATATCCCTTCCTCCTTTCTTCATCCCAATTGGGCTTCGCACAGGTAAAGGAAACTAAGGTTTGTTTATTGCTGTGAATATAGTAAGTATTTATAAAATTATTGCAGTTGCACATTTTAAACTGTCATTTAAAAATATGTGTATATTAAAATTTGAAATAAATATTAAAATTTGGCTGCACCAGGTCTTTACTGCGGGATGCAGGATCTTTAGTCGTGGCATGGAGGATCTAATTCCCTGACCAGGGATGGAACTCAGGTCCCTTGGATTGCGACTGTAGAGTCTTGGCTACTGGACCACTAGGGAAATCCCTAAACTGTCATTATTAGTAAATTGAATGACATCAGTTTAGTCAGCAAAACACTGAGGATGTTAGGCATATGAGTGTACTTCTATAGTTACTGAACCAAGACTTCCCTGGCAGTCTACTGGTTAAGACTCCATGCTTCTAAGGGCATGGGTTCAATCCCTGGTCAGGGATCTATCCTGCATGCTCTGCGGTATGACCAATAAATTGATTAATTGATTGATTAATTTAACACATAAAGTTAATGAACCAACACTGACATTTGGAAGATTTCTGGAAAGCAGTCTTTATTCCTGGAACCAAATGGAGTCCCAACAAAGTTGTAAGGATTTGGCGGACTAACTAATCTCTGAGATTCCTCCAGTGTTCAAAATCTGTGATTCTGTGAGGTAGAAACTTCAGTAGCAGTGTATTTTGTACTTGATTAGCCTATAAACATATGCCTTATATACGTGCTTAGTCACTCAGTCCTGTCTGACTCTGTGCGCCCCCACAGAGACTGGCAGAGGAGTCTGCCAGTCTCCTCTGTCCCTGGGATTTTCTAGGTGAAAATACTGGAATGGTTAGTCACTCCCTTCTCCAGAGGATCTTCCCAACCAGGGATTGAGCCCAAGTCTCCTGGATTGCAGGCAGATTGTTTACCGGCTGAGCCACCAGGGGCTCCGCTGGATAAGCCCATGGACAAAGGAGCCTGGAAGGCTACATTCCGTGGGGTCACGAAGAGTTGGACATGACTGAGCGACTAACACTTTGACATGCCTTATAAGGTTAAGTTGTCATAAGTGACAACTCTGGTGCTTTTAAGATCAGTAAGATGACATTTTGTTTTTTCCCTTTTTCCCCCACTTCTGAAATGTAGGGCAAATTGGATCAAGGCTGTTCAGATGTGCAGTAAACCCAGAGAATTTGCATTGGCTTTAGCTATTTTGGAGTGTGCAGTTAAGCCAGTTGTGATGCTGCCAATCTGGCGGGAATCTTTAGGACATACCAGGTGAGTGAATCCTGAGCCTTATGAATAATGTGTTAGACTCCCTTTTGGAGTATTAGTCTACTAATAATGAAAGTTAATGTCTTTAAAAGCCATGTTAAAGACTTAACTAATCTTGATCGCACAGAGTCAAACGCAACTGAGCGACTGAACAACCTTGACCTCATTTTCCTCCTCTCTAAGGTACAACCCTGAATGAATATTAGTTATATTAGTTCTTATTTATGACATAGGATTGTAATGAAGATCAGAAAAGATCAGGTATATACAAATGAAAAATATTTTCTAAAGTGAAAAAAAAAACTTCCTTAGGGACTTTCCTGGTGGGCCAGTGGTTTAAGACTGTGCTTCCCTTGCAGGGAATAAGATCCTGCACGCTATAAGGCTCAGCCAAAAAAAAAAAAAGAAACTAAAAGGCAACATCAACTGAAAGCATTTTTATTGACTAGGAAGAGTGCTCATATTTTTTGAATATTTATTCTGGAATGTGCTGGAGATCTGATACATTTAGAAACGAGTATTTGGCTCAACATGATGTAGCTCCTAAGTAGTCCAAGAGTCACGTGACTTTAGCACCTGGTTAACAAAGAGGATAACTGTTGTGACGTGACTCTACTTTTTAGCTTGAATGGATTTATTTCAGAACTTTAATTTTTAAAAGTTCTTATTATAAAAATAATATAAGCTTACAGTGAAAAGCATAAATTATTAATATGATAAGTAAGACTCCTTCTGAAGAACTATGGATAGAGGTTCATGACATTGTACAGGAGGCACTAATCAAGACCATCCCAAAGAAAAAAAAAATGCAAAAGGGCAAAATCGTTGTCTGAGGAGGCCTTACAGATAGCTGTGAGAAGAAGAGAATTGAAAAGCAAAGGAGAAAAGGAAAGATATACCCATTTGAATGCAGAGTTCCAAAGAATAGCAAGGAGAGATAAGAAAGCCTTCCTCAGGGATCAGTGCAAAGAAAGAGAGTAAAACAATAGAATGGGAAAGACTAGAGATCTCTTCAAGAAAATTAGGGGTACCAAGGAAACATTTCATACACAGATGGGCACAATAAAGGACAGAAATGGTATGGATTTAACAGAAGCAGAAGACATTAAGAAGAAGTAGCAAGAATACACAGAAGAACTATACAGATAACCATGATGGTGTGATCACTCATCTAGAGCCAGACATCCTGGAATGTGAAGTCATGTGGGCCTTAGGAAGCATCACTACGAACAAAGCTAGTGGAGGTGATGAAATTCTAGTTGAGCTATTTCAAATCCTAAAAGATTTTGCTGTGAAAGTGCTGCACTCAGTATGCCAGCAAATCTGGAAAACCCAGCAGTGGCCACAGGACTAGAAAGGTCAGTTTTCATTCCAGTCCCAAAGAAAGGCAATGCCAAAGAATACTCAAACTACCGCACAGTTACACTCATCTCACACACTAGCAAAGTAATGCTCAAAATTCTCCAAGCCAGGCTTCAGCAATACGTGAACCGTGAACTCCCTGATGTTCAAGCTGGTTTTAGAAAAGGCAGAGGAACCAGAGATCAAATTGCCAACATCCGCTGGATCATGGAAAAAGCAAGATAGTTCCAGAAAAACATCTATTTCTGCTTTATTGACTATGCCAAAGCCTTTTACTGTGTGGATCACAGCAGACTGGAAAATTGCTCAAGAGATGGGAATACCAGACCGCCTTACCTTCCTCCTGAGAAATCTGTATGCAGGTCAAGAAGCAACAGCTAGAACTAGACATGGAATGACAGACTGGTTCCAGATCGAGAAAGGAGTCAAGGCTATATTGTCACCCTGCTTATTTAACTTATATGCAGAATACATCATGAGAAATGCCAGACTGGATGAAACACAAGCTGGAATCAAGATTGCTGGGAGAAATATCAATAACCTCAGATAGGCAGATGACACCACCGTTATAGCAGAAAGCAAGGAAGAACTAAAGAGCCTCTTAATGAAAGAGAGAGAGGAGAGTTTAAAAGTTGGCTTAAAACTCAACATTCAGAAAACTAAGATCATGGCCTCTGGTCCCATCACTTCATGGGAAATAGATGGGGAAACAGTTGAAACAGTGACAGACTTTATTTTTGGGGGCTCCAAAATCACTGCAGATGGTGACTGCAGCCATGAAATTAAGAGACGCTTGATCCTTGGAGAAAAAGTTATGACCAACCTAGTCAGCATATTAAAAAGCAGAGACATTACTTTGCCAACAAAGGTCCATCTAGTCAAAGGTATGATTTTTCCAGTAGTCATGTATGGATGTGAGAGTTGAACTATAAAGAAAGCTGAGTACGAAGAACTGATGCTTTTGAACTGTGGTGTTGGAGAAGACTCTTGAAGAGTCTCCTGGATTGCAAGGCGATCCAACCCATCCATCCTAAAGGAAATCAGTCCTGAATATTCATTGATGGACTGATGCTGAAGCTGGAGCTCCAATACTTAGGCCACCTGATGCAAAGAACTGACTCATTGGAAAAGACCCTGACGCTGGGAAAGACTGAAGGCAGGAGGAGAAGGGGATGACAGAGGATGAGGTGGTTGGATGGCATCACCGACTTGATGGACATGAATTTGAGCAAGCTCTGGGAGTTGGTGATGGACAGGGAAGCCTGACGTGTTCCAGTGCATGGAGTCACAAAGAGTCAGACACCACTGACTGAACTAAAGACTCTTCCTACCTTCCCTGCCCCTTTGGGCCCACTCCAAAAGTATAATGCTATACTTAAAAAAATATATAAATATGTTTTGTGTTGCTTTTTACAGCTGTGTTTTACCTTATAATGAAAAATTTTAAAGAAAAGTAATTATGCCTGCTAAATATTTTTTATCTGTCAAAGGTTGCTGTAAGTTTTCTGTAGTCTTCCCCACTCCTGCCCCGCCAACCTATAAATCTTATGGATACTTTTTTCCCTCTCTCCTTTCTCCCTCCTATTTTGAATGTAATTGCCACTCTTGATAGAAACTTACACAAATGGAATGGACTTAAATTCTTCCTAGGATTAAAAATAACTTAGATACTATTACAGTTTACTAACCTCTATGAGATTATCAGGAAAGGTGAAAAAAAAAAAGGAGAGGTCAGAGGACAAATAACCAATATCAAGAACATTTCTGATTCTCTGTCGCTGATACTGGTGATTTCAAACCTTCAGAGTCCACTGACATAGCATGCAGGCTTCCTACATCTGTAGAGAAAGCATCCTGTTAAATGCCTTGTTTCGAGTGGCAGAAGGGTTGGGAGGAGGAGTCCCACAGGTCTCAGCGTTGGACGTAGGGCAGAGGCCATGCTCTTAGGCATGAAAAGAATGTCTGGTTCAGTTTGAAGGACATCGCTGTGCCTATCAGAGTAAGGATTTGGCCGGGACCAGATGATTTCATAAGAAAGTTTTTCAAATTTTAGGAAAACAGGTAATTCTATTTAAATTGCTCCATATGGAAAAAAAGGAAATCGTGTGCATTAGTTCTGTCGGTGTTATAACTTGATAAATAAGCAAATAGTTAAATGGAAAGGTAACATCCTGTCTCATTTATTAATATTTGCCGTTGATTAATAATTAATAGCAAATAGAAGTATATGCAGGAAATCTTAAAGCATTAGAAAATATACTCAGGAGTAAATTAAAAGAATAATAAATCATGACAAAATTGACTTCTTCTTGGCATGGAATGTTCATCTGTTTTTAGGAGATTATTAATACCATGCTATCTTAAGAAGTCAGAGAAAACTTTGATTTTCTCTTTAGATGTCAGGAGGGTATTTGTTTATTAAAAATATATGAGTTCATTATTCTTGTATTAAGTATTAAAAATACTTAAGTAAATAGAAATAGATGAGTGACCAGCCCCACCCACCCTTCTTTGTTGTAAAGATACATTTCAAACCAAACCATCATGTTTTTTATGGAACTCTTGAAGTTTTCCCATTAACATTTAGGTGGAACAAAACAAGAGAATCCCCACTGTTACTGTTAACTTTTCCTAAAAGTATTAGTTAATGCAGTTTGCCAAGAGAAGTAAAACATATATAGGTAAATGTAGGGATAGTTGTTTAAGTTGGTTTAATTATATACTTAATTGACTGAAAAACTAAAACAATATGAAAATTAAATAAGGTGGCCCCTGTACTCTACAATAGGATTTATGTATACGAATAATAACCATGAAAAAAATACAGTGGGAGTTCTGAGTTAAAATAACAAATTAAAAAGTACATTTAGTTTTGTTGCCTACTGAACTCCACCATAGCTATGGCAAAGGGATTTTTTTCAAAGTATAAACCAACAGGGACAAAGGAAACCACAGAGAATGCAGTGCCATGTAGCTGTGGAAGCAATATTGCAGGTGAACAAGTGGTACCCTAACTAAGAAATGCAGATCCCAAGTCAGTGGGGGAGAACTGAGAATTTTCACCAGTCACACCGGAGAACCCTTGAAAGGCACGGAAGCAGCAAGTGCAGAGCAGTCTGCTTGGGATTCTTTCTGGGTGGTGCAGCTGTTTATACCCGGTCCTGCTGTGTTCCCTGAGTGTGGTGAGTCTTCTAGCCCTTGCTGATGGCCCCACCCTGTGATTGCACGAGAAGCTCTTAACTTGCTATGTGTGACCCGGAGACAAGTTTATTTTTTCCTGGGGTGCTTTTTTAAATAGCGACAATATTGCTGTTGCTCATG
Organism: Nanger dama; assembly: GCA_917880005.1. Lineage (NCBI taxonomy): Eukaryota > Metazoa > Chordata > Mammalia > Artiodactyla > Bovidae > Nanger > Nanger dama. Next base: position 2,447,151 of record CAKJTW010000113.1, on the reverse strand, counting down.
CAGCTGGTTTTATTCTGGCTACTAGGTTTTCAGGACACACGTGTAGATGCTTGTAAAACTATGAAGAAAAGCAAGGAAATGATAGCACAGCACAGAAGTCAGCATAATGCCTGCCTGGGGTGGGACATTCTAGCTTTGGGTCTAGTCATTATTGATAAGGGTCTGGTTCTTAACCTGGTTGCAATTTACGTGTTTTTAAAGATTATAATGAAGAAAATATCCAACAATAACACAATACCTCGGACCAGGAATAAATTTAATTCAGGGCATGTAAAGAAACCATTTATACTTTACTAAAGATATGAAGGCTACCTTGGGACTTCCTCAGCAGTCCAGCAGTTAGGATTTCACACTTCCACGGTGGGTTCAGTCCCTGGTTAGGGAACTGGGGATCCACATGACACATAGCGGCGGCACCCCTCCCCTCAGTGCCTCCCCTGCCAGAAGGAAAAGATACAAAGGATATACTTTGAGTAACTGGAAAGAGACATCCTGTGCTTCCATACAGTGTACGCATTATGCTAATTTAATCTATCAAGTTTAATTTTCATTTGCAATGTGGATAGTTTTCCTTTTGGAGGGTGAGGGGAGACTTAACCACAATGATACTAGTATTTCCTCTAGAAAACTTACTGTGTAAGGAAAAGGAAAACAGGTATTACAGGAAATGGATTAGATATTTAGAATGTGTTTTGAAGCTACAATAGTCAAAATACTTTGTCCTAGAGAAAAGTAGAGCAGTGGAATCAAACAGAGAATCCAAAATAAACCTAAACACACATGGAAATCTACTGTGATAGCTTTTCCTGTCAGACAAGGAAGGAGGGCTTGTTTGGGGAAAATGTCATCCAAATTCCTGCTTCAGCAAAAGCCTTCATCAGACAAATGAGGATTAAAAAGAAAAACAACATACTGTTAAAAACAGTAACAAAAAGCTTAAATAAGAAAGCATGGATTAATTCATATTTTTGTTGTGATACTTTCTTTTCAAACAGATATAAAACCCAGATGCCATAGATGAAAAAAGTGGATATATGTATTTAAAATTCTCAGTGGAAAAATAATATAATCAAACTCAAAAGACAGCTGAGACACTGAGGAAAAATATTTGCACCACAAATGGAAACTTTCCTTTAAAATGAAAAAGACCTTTTTATAAATGAAATATCCATTGCCGACAAGACATAGGATTTGAACAGGCATCTAGCAGCAAAATAAATATGAAAGGCCAGTAGACATTAAAAAAAAAAAGTGGTTACTTCTCTCATAATTAAATGTAAATAAAAACAATGGAATAATATTTCTTCTTTCTCAGTTGGGCTAATAATTTAGAAATCTGGTGCTGACTTGAGTGAAGGTATGGGAAAGCAAGGTGACTAGAGTTGATGGCAGTGTGAAGTGTATAATTCTGCAGAGCAATTGGGCACTGTCAGCATTTTAAATACAATGCTCTTTGGACTCAGCCATCCTACCAGTAGGAAACATAAGGGGTTACTCCTCATGTTTACTAAGAAATAGGAAGACAGACACAGCACAGCCCCATGGACGTGGGGAACAGAGTGGAGGCTCATTCTGCACTTGGTGGCCCAGGTCTCTGTGAACCGAGGACGTATGAAGGGAGCCCCTGTCCCCAGTGTGCCCTCCAGTGTGGAGCAGCCTGTGGAGGCTCAGACTACCAACCTCCGGAGGTTTGGGCCAGCAGGCTGCCAGCAGTGGCCAGGATTTCTGCCCAACCACGTGAAAGTGAACCCCTTCATAGCTCACCTTTCTTGCTGCTTTTGCCCATAAGGATTGTCTCAGAGGTGCTGAGAACAATAGAATCTGCTCTGGTAGAGGGAAATCGTAGATGAGCTACAATACTATCTCACTGGCCTGGCATCCCCAGCAGAGAAAAGCGTTTGTCTTTGGTGATGAAGAGGGACCTGTTCCTCACATGAACACCAAGAGCACAGGCTGAGTGCCAGGCTCAGCTGCGTGTTCCCAGAGTGTCAGTGCACTGGTGTTCTCCCCAGACGGGGCTTCCTTTCTGGCTAGCAGCTGTGAAGATGGCGCAGTTGCTGTGCCAGCCCTGGCCTTTCATAGGAGTTTAAAGCTGAGCCCACAAAATCCTGCTGAGAAATACTGCTTGCTTGTGGCTCAGTCACTCCTGTAGTCTGGGGAGCTGAGGCTGTCGAGTTTTCTACCAAGCTGTGCCTACAGAGTTTGCCCCACTCCCTGACTCCAGGAGTGGCTGCAGATGTATGATATTTGAGACTAAGTTAGTCCTCAGTGAGAATTTCCTCCCTTTCTTCTCCTGTCATTTGTGAGAGAATAAAGAATTTTTGCTATACTAGTTATGTGCAGTTAACAGATTCTAGGGTCCTGTAATCATAGGCACATGAAACTTGTTTCAAAGTGGAGATAGAAGGTTTTTGGTGGAAGGATGGAGAAATAAAAAGAATTAAATCCTCTCTCACATCTTTGTAGCACCTACCGCTCCCCCAGTTAACAAAAGAATTCTTTCTTCTTTCCGTATAGCTGTGCATGTGAAATTAGCTACTTCTGGGTAAGGTATGATAAAAGCAATTCTTCTACCAGTAGGGGTTTTAGAGATAGGAGCTCCTTTGTAGATTTTGGTTAATGTTTTTATGGGAAATACTCCCATTCAAGAAATCTAGTGTAATCAACTTAAAACCTCACCACAGACTCACCTGTCTCCTTACAGATAGGTGCAGTGGTATCTGATTCCTGCCTGAAAAGAAAAAGTGCATGGTCTATGCCTTATGCCTAGTGATTATTGCCTGATTAATGTGGTCCTTCCTGCCCAGCCCTTCCAGTCACCCAAAAGCGGGTCCCTGTCTCTCTGCTTGTAGGAAGCCTAAATTCTGTGTTAGTGGACCCTGTGAAGACTCTACTAAAGAGAGTCTAAATAGAAAGTGCTAAATAGAAATATTGGTTGATAAAAGTTTTGGGACTTGTTGATCTTTTGGGGGGTGGTTAAGAAGATAATGTATCTTAGGGTTTAGAAAGATCTAGTGCAGTTTTCCACTGATTAAAAACTGTGTAATTGTATTTGTAATATAACATCCTTTGTGTCATTATAATGTTGGTATATCCATGAAATAAGTCATAAGTGAGTTATTTCTTATGGAGAGCATATGGGAAGGACAGCAACTTTTATTTTTGCCTTTTTGTACTGTTTGATTTTCTACTATTACATAATTGTATATCTGCTTATTTTTGCAACTTCAGTTTTCTGGTTTGTGGAATTATAATCATCCTTTGCTTTTACCTTCCTAATCTTCAGTACTATATTTTTATCTTTTTATTTTTTAAATGTAATTCTGTCTTTCTATTTATATATTCTTAGGTTACATAGAATGACATCAATTGAAAGAGAAGAAAAGGAGAAAGTCAAAAAAAGGAGAAAAAACAAGAAGAGGAAGAAACAATGCAGCAAGCTACATGGGTAAAATACACATTTCCAGTTAAACATCAGGTAATTTTTAGTATGATCTTATTTAAAAGTGTTAGCCATTTCTGAGACTTTGATTCTGCAACTTTGAATACTTAGTAATTTTATTTTACTTTTGATACACTCTTAATTAACATAGTTTGAATGAAATAAATTTTTCTAGCAATTTTATAAGCATCGGTTTTTCTTAGTAAAATATATGTGAGTCATCAGACCAATTTGTAGAAATTGTTATAAAATGTAAAACTGGTTTTTACATTTTTTGTATCAGGAATATTTAAGTTTCTTCAGAAATCTTTGATTCTGGGTGAAAATAAAATTGGCAAATTAATTTGCCAGACTGTTGATTTTATTTGGCAAAAATATGTAAAATCAAATGTGCTTTATAAAACAGTTTCATTCTTGCTTAATCAGCATGTTTTTATTTACACCAGGTTTGGAAACAAAAGGAGAGGAATACCGAGTAACAGGATATGGTGGTTGGAGCTGGATTAGTAAAACTCATGTTTATAGGTTTGTTCCTAAATTGCCAGGCAATACCAATGTGCATTACAGAAAGTCAGTAGAAGGAGGTAAGTAACTGAAGCTATTTTCCTGCATAATTGTTTCTGATCCATATTCTTACAAATTTGTAGTATATTGACAATATTTTAGATAAAAGTTTTTCTGAAATTCTTTCTAGAATGTGTAAAATTACTAATGTAGTTTAACAAGCTCTCATTTTTAAAATTTTAACTTCTTGAGGACTCAAATATCTGGTGACTTCAGATTTGTAACGTATAACAAAACCAGAAAGAAAGTAATAGAGGCTTCCATAACACTATCACGTAAAGGAGATATTAATTCAGTTTATGCCACTGGCTGATGACTTCAGTATTTAGAATCACAGAACTCTAGAGGTAGACTGTCCTTTTAGGAGACCCATGTATTTTGAAACTCATGCTACATGAACAAATGATTTCCTGAAGATGTTAAGGGACATGCTGAAGCTCACATAGACAAAGAGTAATAGAATCCTGGCTAAAGCCTTTGTCTCCTGGCTTCCGTTCCCCTTTCTGCACTCTACCTTGTCAAGTCTCCTTTGTTATCTAAGTGATTTTCAAGAGCAGTTCTGTTCGCTCTGCGGTATAATTTGCTGGTTTATGGTGTGGTATGGTCTTTGTTGTGAAGCCTGTGTTGTAGGCCAGATAAGTACGCACTTAGCTAACTGATTGGGCTTACTTATGAATGGTTCTTGTGAAACCTAGACTGGTAGATTTTTGAAACTATTAAAGTTGTCATTGAATTACATTTAGTAGATGCTCAGTAACTATTTGCTAAATAGAAATATTAAGTATTCACTTACTTATCTGATTATATTCAAGCTAAATGTCCATTATAATAAATTCCAAAAGATTAAATTTTTCTTATCATTTCGTTGCTCTAGTTACTGTGTAGCACTTAGAATTATGGAGAGCTGTTAATTGTGTCTGACCTGCTTTGTCTTACGTAATGAAATCCAGATTATCGATATTCAAAACATTTAGGCTTTTTGCAAATTTATTTTGTATCCACTTTCCTTAGCATGGGGTTTTCTATTGTGTTAATGCTGGGCCTTTACCCAGCAGGTACCATGTTGCTCTTGGAGCATCTTTTGAGTCTTTTCCTGCCTAATCAGTTGCTAGCAGGGGAAAAACTAGTGGTAAATCAGATCCAAACAAGGCTACACTTTGCATTTGTTTTTTTCTCTTTTCAGTGATACAGACTTAAATATTCTTAACCTGAGAGTCCGTAGATAAACTTCAATTCCATCTAAGAATCCATTGAAATTTATTAACAAAAGCTTCTGTATGTACTTTTTTCCTAGATAGGGAATCATAGCTTTATCCAGTTCTAATATGCTTCTTTAGGAACACTAGACCACCTGACCTGCCTCTTGAGGTCAGGAAGCAACAGCTAGAATTCGACATGGAACAACAGACTGGTTCCAGATAGGAAAAGGAGTACATCAAGGCTGTATATTGTCACCCTGCTTATTTGACTTATATGCAGAGTACATCATGAGAAACGCTGGACTGGAAGAAACACAAGCTGGAATCAAAATTGCCGGGAGAAATATCAATAACCTCAAATATGCAGATGACACCACCCTTATGGCAGAAAGTGAAGAGGAACTAAAAAGCCTCTTGGTGAAAGTAAAAGAGGAGAATAAAAAGTTGGCTTAAAGCTCAACATTCAGAAAATGAAGATCATGGCCTCCGGTCCCATCACTTCATGGGAAATAGATGGGGAAACAGTGAAAACAGTGTCAGACTTTATTTTTCTGGGCTCCAAAATCACTGCAGATGGTGACTGCAGCCATGAAATTAAAAGACGCTTACTCCTTGGAAGAAAAGTTATGACCAACCTAGATAGCATATTCAAAAGCAGAGACATTACTTTGCCGACTAAGGTCCGTCTCGTCAAGGCTATGGTTTTTCCAGTGATCATGTATGGATGTGAGAGTTGGACTGTGAAGAAGGCTGAGTGCTGAAGAATTGATGCTTTTGAACTGTGGTGTTGGAGAAGACTCTTGAGAGGTCCTTGGACTGCAAGGAGATCCAACCAGTCCATCCTGAAGGAGATCAGCCCTGGGATTTCTTTGGAAGGAATGATGCTAAAGCTGAAACTCCAGTACTTTGGCCACCTCATGCGAAGAGTTGACTCATTGGAAAAGACTTTGATGCTGGGAGGGATTGGGGGCAGGAGGAGAAGGGGACGACAGAGGATGAGATGTCTGGATGGCATCACTGACTCGATGGACGTGAATCTGAGTGAACTCCGGGAGTTGGTGATGGACAGGGAGGGCTGGCGTGCTGCGATTCATGGGGTTGCAAAGAGTCAGACATGACTGAGCGACTGGACTGAACTGAACTGAACTGAATACAAACTATCAAACTATGTTAGAAACCACTCAGTAGACTTTCTGGGGTCAGTGAAGAGGGTGAAATAGTCTCCTATGTGAAGATTCCTGAAATGTGTCTAAAGTGTAGTCTTTACTTCTATGGTTTCAGTCCCCTGAGCATATAAGAAAGTATGTAGTATATTCAATTTTTGTTTTGTGAATTAAAAATAAGGTATAAATTGCTGGAATATACTTCATAATTTCCACTAAACTAGGTGTATTAAAGTAAATTGCTAATATTTGACATACTTGTAATTACTGTATACTTGGTTCTTTTTAGTTAAGAATAACATGGATGAAAATATGGATGAATTGGATAGAAGGAAAAGTCCGCGAAGCCCCAAAAGATAAAAACAGAGCCTGATTCTGAGAAAGGCGAGGTAAAAGACTCTGATGCTACAAAAGGAGCAGACCAAAGTGAAATGGACATTTCAAAGGTTACTGAGAAGAAGGATCAAGGTAAGGAGAGTCAAGTGTGGAGGGCACCTGGGGGTGATAAGAAAGCACTGGATCTAGTTGGCACAGCAGGAAAGGTACTGCTTTGTCTCTTTTCGATAACAGCATTATTGAAACATGATTCATATGCCATATAATTCATCCATTTAGAGTGTACAGTTCACAGAATTGTTCAGCAGTCACCATGCTCAATTTTAGAGCATTCTCATCACCCAAACAAAAACCTCATATCCACTAACAGTTGGTCCTCTATCTTCCCAATCCAAATCTACTTTCTGTCTTTATGGATTTGCCTGTTTTGGACATTCTATATAAATGGTGTCAGGTAGTATGTGGTCCTTTGTGTCTGGCTTCTTTCACTTAGCTTACTTTTGAAGTTCTTCCGTGTTGTGGCATATATTAATATCAGTAGTTCATTCCTTTTTATTTATAAGTAATATTGTATTGTATGACTACGTCATGGTTTGTTTATCCATTAATCAGTTGATGAACATCTGGGTTGTTTCTTTTTTGCTGTTAAGAATAATGGTAATAGGAACATTTGTATAGAAGTTCTTCTGTGGACATATGTTTTCATTTATCTTGGGTAAATATGTAGGGGTGGAATTGCTGAATCAAAGATAACTCTGTGTTCAGCCTTTTGAGGAACTTACCTTGTCTTTTGTGAACAGTTGTTTTTTAAAACTAGATGAGTTAGATAATGCATAAACCTTAAGATGTTTTATAAGCCTAAAATAAATGAAATCTTAGGTGAAGATACTGGTATATGCAATAGATATCACGTACTAATTTTTCACTGTGACATTCCATCATTTTTAGATACTGAGAATCAGAATATTTAAATATTTGGTATGTATGTGGTTTTTAAACTTTATAAAGTTTAGCCCTGTCCATTGACCTATTTTAATCATATCAGGAACTTCTAAATATATATCTATTTATAGTTAAGATTTAAATAAAAGTAAGAAAAACTGGTATTTTTTAAAATTAAAATATGAATTCCACATTTCAGACTAAAAACTACATTTATATCAATGTCTTTGTTTCACAGATGTAAAAGAAGTTTTAGATTCTGACAATGATAAATCCTTTAAAGAAGAACCGATGGAAATAGATGATGATATGAAAACAGAGTCCCATGTAAATTGTCAGGAAAGCGCTCAAGTAGATGTGGTCAATGTCAGTGAGGGTTTTCATCTAAGGACTAGTTATAAAAAGAAAATCAAATCATCCAAACTAGATGGACTTCTGGAAAGGAGAATTAAACAGTTTACACTGGAAGAAAAACAACGCCACGAAAAAATGAAGTTGGAGGGTGGGATTAAAGGTTCGGAAAGACCCCTGCAAGTTCCGTGAAAAGTCTCTCTGAGTCACCAGTCATAACGAAAGTAAAAGAAGGATGTCAGAGTGACTTGCTTACACAAGAACAAAGCTCTAACACAAGTAATGATAAATCCGAAGACTCAATTCAGGGATGTTCACAGGGTGATTCCTCAATTCTTGGAATCAGTGACCCTGATCATACAGCAAACAAACTTTATTCGAAAGATCAGATGTTAGAAGACGTCTCCATTCAGAGCACAGAGACACACTGTCAAAAACAAAATTCTGTTCAAAATGACATGGATGAGGGTCTCTCTGACCCTGCCAGTGAAGGCCAGGAGCCCAGTAAGATTAAAACAAAAGGAACTGATTTTCTCATTGATGACTCTAAACTAGCCAGCACAGATGAAATTGGCACTTTGATCTATAAGAACAGAAAACCATTCATACAGGAAGATAATGACACCACTGTGTGTCCCTCCCAGAGCCCTTTGCTTCCATCAGTACCTAAAAGTACTGACGATAGAGATATCCCATCTTTGTCAAAAGCAATAGACTTTGACGGAAAGCTGGGATGTGACTCTGAATATAATAGCACTTTGGAAAATAGTTCTGATACCATGTCTGTTCAGGACAGCAGTGAAGAAGATATGATTGTTCAAAATAGCAATGAAAGTATTTCTGAACAGTTAATAACTCAAGAACAAGGTAGTGAAGGCTTTGAACCACTGAAACGTGAATTTGTTTCAGATAAGACTCCTGGAAGCTGTGATGACAGGCTGCAGGGTAAGGTAAATGACGCAAGTGGTAGAAAGCCAAGTCAAGATCAGAGATTAGAGGAGAGACCACTTAATAAATGTATCGATCAAAAGAGTCTAAAAAGTGTCACTGATAAAAAGAATAATGAAAACCGAGAGTCTGAAAAGAAAGGACAGAAAGCAAGTATCTTTCAAATAAATGGAAAAGATAATAAAGCTAAAGTGTATTTGAAAGGTGAATGCTTGAGAGACATCTCTGAGAGTAAAGCAGGAAGTGGGGACATTGAACCAAAGGTTAATAACATAAGTAAAATTATTCCTGAAAATGAGATCAAGCCTTTGACTGTTAAAGAATCTACTGTAAAGCCATTCATGAATGGTGATGTCATCATGGAAGATTTTAATGAAAAAAACAACTTGGAAACAAAATCATGTTTGCTGAGGTCTTCGGATGCTGAAAGTGACTACCATGGTAGCCTGCAGACACTGCCATCAAGCAAAGAGTCTGAGAGTGCCCAGGCCTCCATGCCTCTGCCGTCTTGTCCAGAAGGCAGTTCATCCAATCAGGTAGAAGATATGGAAATTGACACCTCCAAAGTTAAGAAAGTTACTTCGTCCCCTGTTACTTCTGGAGAGGAATCTAACCTCAGTAATGATTTTATTGATGAAAATGGCCTGCCCACCAACAAAGATGAACATGTCAATGGAGAACCTAAAAGAAAACGGTCATCACAGAAGTCACCACCAGGACATCCACGGTGGCCACAGAATCAAAAACCGTGATTAAGGTAGCCAAGGGCGATAAGCAGACCGTGGTCTCCTCCACGGAGAACTGTGCCAAGTCCACCGTCACAACCACCACTACAACAGTAACCAAGCTTTCCACGCCCTCTGCAGGCAGCGACGTGGACATCATCTCGGTGAAGGAGCAGAGCAAAACAGTGGTCACCACAACAGTGACCGACTCCCTGACCACCGCCGGAGGCACTCTGGTAACGTCTATGACCGTGAGCAAAGAGTATTCCACAAGAGACAAGGTGAAACTCATGAAGTTTTCAAGACCCAAAAAGACGCGTTCGGGTACAGCTCTGCCGTCGTACAGAAAGTTTATCACCAAGAGCAGCAAGAAGAGCATATTTGTTTTGCCCAATGATGACCTAAAAAATTGGCCAGAAAAGGAGGAATCCGAGAAGTCCCTTATTTTAATTACAATGCAAAACCTGCCTTGGATATATGGCCATATCCTTCTCCTAGACCAACCTTTGGTATCACTTGGAGGTATGTACTTTTAAATGCCTTTGGGGGAGGGAGAAAATTTTTGAAAAATTGTCTAATAAGAATATCTCATTTATGAGATAATAGAAACAAGACAGGGAATATGTATTTAATGGGCATGTTAGTAATGGAAATAAGATACAGAGTTTTTAACTCGGCCAGCTGGTAGGTACTAAAGCTTGCTTAGGGGAAAAAAAATGTTTAAAGACTGAAAATGTAACGGAACCTTTTAAAATGAAACTCAACTTGACTTTTCATAAGACATAAGAAATGTGTCAAACATAGTTGTTTTTGTGATCTAACCTTCCAGATATTGCCATGTGTTTGCTTTGGGAATGAAATAATCACAGAATGAGATATTCATCAACTTTCTGGAATGTTTGTATTTTATTGAATATATTGATTTATTGATAATTCATAAAAACAAGACATAGGAGACATGCCTGTGACTCACACAAGGTTCATCATAATGTAGAAATCTTCCTGAATGTAACTTATTTGCAATGTAAACATTTGTTTTGGAGTTCTCTGTTATTTTTGTGAGGAAAGGTAACCTGAGATTCCTTAGAGAGTTTCTTTAAACCCAGAAATAGTCTTAATTTAAAATTTTCTGGGCATTAAGCTTTGGGGATGAATCATAAGTACAAAGAGTTGGCAGTTGTAAAATCATGTAGTTTTAAATTGGGGAAGGATCTTAGAAATTCGTTATCTTTTTTCAATGCATAGTAACTTGCCTCTGGCCACAGAGGGAGTTAGGAGCAGTGCTTGATTTTCCTGAATCTCAGTCCAGTCCTTTTATCTGCTGTATCACATTTCACATATTTGCCCCTTGCTTTGTCCTTTTCCATGGCCTTGTCTTTTTATCTCTTCACTTTTACATCTGAAAAGGATGGAACATGAACATCAAAAACAAGGAGTTCTGTGGGACAGGCTCAGAAACCAGGAACGGTCTTATTTGCAGTTAGTTTTCGCCTAAGATCCTGAAGTTCATGACGTGAGCAAGTTCCTGAGCAGACGCCATTTCACTTTAGGCTTCATGTCTTTGTGTCTTTAATATGGTTTCTTTAAGTTGAATCATACTTTTTCGGTTTTCTTTATATTACAGTTAGCATTAAAAAAAAAAGACTGTAATGAATACTCTCTATGAAGGAATTAATATGACCAGTCTAGTTGGTTTGACCAAGTTTTTTAATAACTCATCTTTTGATTTGAATTAAATAATCATCACTCCATTACACATTCAATAGAGACAGCTGAAAAGTACAATTTCTCTGCAGGGCCTGCAATGAAGGATTTGCAGAATCCTGCAGGGAATCAAGGAACTCTTCATTACAGTTCATGGATTTGTAGGATTACTCTGCACTTTTCTGCTTTCTTCATTGAGAGCGGTCCCCAAATGTATCCTTGACTGTCCTGCAGGTAACTTCTTTCCCACTGGAAAAGTTACTATGTACAAATACTTTAATTAAAGTGACCTGGCACTTGTGGAGGCCGGCCTTTCTGTTCTTTTCTGTTCTGAAATGGAAGGTAGGCTTGACTGGGAAGCACTGTCCTCTGAACCAGTTCTGTTCCCATGTTGCCCAGGGCCCTTTCTCGGCAAGACTGGGTATCAGAAGCCTTGTACTGTTATGTTTTAATATGCACTGGGGGCACAGTTTGTATCTGTTTAGTTCATTTCTCAAATGAGATGGAAATACCTTCTTGTACATTTGAAACAGGTATTGCCTTCAGGTATACGCTAATGTCTTAATTTGCTGAGGTTGGGAGAACCATAATCCCTTCTACCTGATGGAGGCATGGGTAAAAATGTAATTATTTTTGACTTCAGAATGCATTAAAAAAATATATTGCTATAAAAACCATGCATGTAAAATGCATTTTTCTACTCACACTTGAATAAAAATATGTCTGATGCTTAGAGTAGGAGCTAAGAATGCCAAAGGCACACATGTTTAATCTTTATTAAATTTAATGTTAAGGCTGAGCAATACTGAAAAAATGAAATTTGTCTCATTGACTCAATAGGGCCTTTTTTTTCCCTCTACACTGTCCGTTCTCATATTCTCTTTTCCCTAGGCCCTGATTCTGTGTTTCATGATCACTTAGAACCCATAGTGCTATTAGAAGGATCCTTCTAAAACACAGATCTATCCTGTGATTATTCTGACTAAGCTGAGCAGGCAGGTGTGTTGGGACTTCTGGTGGTTCAGTGGTTATGACTCCCCATTTGCACTTCAGGGCACATGGGTTCCATCCCTGGTCAGGGAACTAAGATCCCACATGCTGTGCAGTGTGGCCAAAAAACTTAAAAAAAAAAAAAAATCAAGAGGACGTGTTAACTACCGCAGGGCTGGGAGGGGGAAAGTGTCACCTGTACGCCCCTTTACAACCTGTGCAGAAGTGTGAACATGGTAGAGATCTCCTTATAGATGGTCTCTGATGTCCTTTAATTCTTCTGTTTGGTGTAGCACATTCTGGCTTCCGCCTTCCTCTGTCATGCCAGCTCCATCTCTTGCTACACCTCCACACCCCTTCCCTTCAGTCCTAGCACACCAGATGTGGTTTCTAGGAAGAAGTGTGAGTCCTCATACACCTTCCTCCTAAGCACATGTGTGCCCCCTTGCCTTTGGTCAGCTGCCCCCACACCCTTGTCTTTGAGACTCCAGCAAAGCTCTCATCCCCATCCCTGAGCCAAATCCAATAACCGCTTCCTGGTGCTTTCCTCTGTTAACAGCTCCCGTGTAATGTAGGAAGAGATTAAAATTCATCTGTGTTCCCAGCTCCTTTTACTTAGTTGAACACACAGATGACACTCAAGTGTTTTTTGGATGAATAAATGAATGAACAGGCTCTAATGCGTGGATGTGTTCCCCACCTGGTGGTGTTTCCATTGTAAAACCAGAGATACTTTCAAGGTATTTGTTGAGAGTGAGCAGAGGAAGAAGAGAGAGGAGAAAAACCTCCAAATAAGTATTTGATTTCTCCCATGAGTCCAGAGTTCCCTAGGCATCTCTATAGGGGATGTGGTCTGAAAGTGACACACTCCCCCTCGCCTACCCTGCGCTACTTAACATTTGCCCTCTAATTTAAGAACTGTCTGTACAAGTCAGAGGGTTCACACGCTGATAGTACAGGGAAGAAAATAATAGTATTATAGGTAGAGAGGGGAAGTTAAGAAGTGGCAACTTTTTGGCTAGAGCTTTTTTTCCTCACATTGTTCATTTGTCTAACTTAACGTTAAGAATGGAAAGCATTGTTTTTCAAATACAAATTGTTTTTAGATTTACCTGTACGTCCATTAGAGGAGGAAATTAATACCGTTTCATAGTTTTTCTCTACAGTACAATCAGTGTATTCATTTCAGTATGTGGAAATGTCAGTTAAATACTTAATTATACAAAACCGCTAATAGAGAATTGACAGCCTAGAGCTGCTTTAAAATATTCTATTTTTAAGACATGATAATACAGTTGTAGATTCACTCTGGAACACATTTTTAATATTATTTTTAAAATAATATCTAAAATGTTCAATAACTTTGTATATAGTGCTTAGGAGAAACCTGAACACAGAGATTCCCTTGTCTCCTGACTAGTAATTAATATAGTAGTGTCTTTTATTATTCATTGTATCAAAGAATCCCAAAACTATACTAATGTTGCTAAAGTGATATTAGTTTTAGCAGTATTTACCATCCAGTTGTTCCGTGTTTTGCAGAACCACCATTTGAATACAAAATTTCGGTCCATTGGAAAGTTCTTGTTGGATTTATGAGGTCTTTTTGTTTTTATTTTGCTTTTGAGAAAATTAAACATTTTCAGATTTGTTTCAGCAAAAATCAGTCAGTTACGATTTTATCCTTCAGATCACTTATCACACTGACATTATTTATTTACTCATATTTATTTTCTCTCATAATTTTTCTAACACATATTTTAGAACTAGGCTAAATTTATAAAATCTGTATAAATTATTGCCATATCAATCTTACAATGAAATGTTCTTGTTTTACAAATTTATATGGCATTTGAGGTAACTGCAGCCCCTTATTAAATTGTTAGATGCATGTTATGCCTAGGAATAAAAAGTTCTTTTCTTAAGGGACACATAATAACCAAAGCACTTACAAAGCCATATTATAAATATTGAAGTCACAATGAGAACAAAAAGCAGTCCTTCCGTTCAATACAGAATGTGTATGTGTGTTTATATACATACATGGTTTTTCTGGGTTTTTCTTTCAGGTATAGACTTCAGACTGTGAAGTCCTTAGCTGGAGTGAGTCTTATGTTACGGTTACTGTGGGCAAGTCTGAGGTGGGATGACATGGCAGCTAAGGCTCCTCCAGGAGGAGGGACCACACGGACAGGTAAGGGTTTTTTTTATTTTCTAATTTAAGGTTAAAAGAGAAAATCTCTTGATAGTTCATTGTAAGCGTATCTGTTATTTATTAAAAGAGAGTGCTAGTATTTTAAAAATGTGCTCAGTCTGCTCAGTCATGTCCAACTCTTTGTGACGTCATGGGCGGTAGCCCACAAGGCTCCCCTCTCCGTGGCATTTCCCAGGCAAGAGGACTGGAGTGGGTTGCCATTTCCTTCTCCAGGGGGTATTCCCAGCCCAGGGATCAAGCCTGCATCTCCTGCACTGGCCGGCACTTTACCACTGAGCTGCCTGGGAAGCCCATTTTAAAAACACAGCTTTGGTAAAGTTTGGCAGCTTATGCTATAAAATCTTGCGGGTAGGGGAAGGGTTTGGATTATAAGATCAGTCACTAACGTGTGAACAGTGTGAAGTTTTAGAAGTTATTTCTTACCATACACTGGCACACCTGGAACCCTGTGCTTGCTGCTGCTTTCCTAGGGTTTTTATTATTTTGACTGAATTTTGCCACCAGGAACTAAGCTGTCCCCAAACAGCAATTTGCTCAGTTTAGAAATTTTCAGTGAGGAGGACACTCAACATTGTTGCAGTCTGGTGCTGGTACTGCAGCCCTTCATTAAGCAAATGTTTCCAGAGATTTAGTCCATGTATGTCTTTTTTTTAAAGCGCCAGATGTTGTATTTTTGGTTATTTGAATATTTCGGGTGGTTATTAATACTGTGTGAATCAAATTGCCATAGAAACATCGGAAACTGAAATCACAACGACAGAAATAATTAAGAGGCGAGACGTTGGTCCTTATGGCATTCGATCTGAATATTGTATCAGGAAAATCATTTGCCCCATTGGAGTTCCAGAAGCACCAAAAGGTAAGGAGTAGAAAGAATTCTGTTATTATTCACCTATTATCCATATCTTTTATGAATTGAAATTTAATTATAATTATTTCTTTAACTTTTTAATAGTTCATCATCCGTAGGTACTTGTGGGAAGCACCTTAAAATGCCTTTTTAACAAAAATGTATTTTTAGTTGGAGGACGATTGCTGTACAATGTTGTGTTGGTTTCTGCTGTATGTCAGCATGAATCAGACATAGGTATACACACTTTGCCTCCCTCTTGATGCTCCCTCCCACTCCATCCCACCCCTCTAGGTTGTCACAAAGCATCAGGCTGAGCTCCCTGTGCTACACAGCAGCTTGCCTTTAGCTGTCTGTTTTACACGTGATAGTGTAAATATTCCAGTGCAACTCTCTCAATTCATCCCACCCTCTCCTTCCCCAGCTGTGTCCATAATTCTGTTCTCTATGTCGGAGTCTCTGTTTCTGCCCTGCAGTGTTGCTTTAACGCTTCATTCAACTTTTGAAAGCAGTACTTTTTCATCACAGACAGTTTCGTTTTTAAAATGTTATTTAAGTAATAAACATAGCAAGATTCCCCTGGGCACTGTGATGTCCACAGTCAACAGTGCCTAGCAGAGGGAGGGTACAAATACCTCTTATAATTAAGATGTGGGGCAGTGGTTGACACCAGACCGTCAGCTCCAAGACTCAAGCCTTCGAGTCTGTCTAGTTGTAGTCCTGGAGCCTGCTGCAGAATCTGACATGTAAGAGGTCAGTGAAAATGTATTGACTCAAGGGTTCAAGCTCTTGTGTCATACGTAAATGCTCAATATAGAAATAACCTAACAGGCTTAAAGAGTTGCTCAAGAAACACGGACAGCTACATGATAGGTACTAGGTGGCAAATATATAGAAGAATGGCATCCAGCCCTATTCTCAAGGAAGCAAAAGGTATGATAGTACTATACTTGAAAATCAAAACTATTAATACTAAAAAGAGTGCATTAAAGTGTCCAGATTAAAGATCTATAATTAGACAAAAATCAGTAATTTTATTTTATATGTATAGTAAAAGTGCTCAGGGAAAAATCTGTTAAGAAATGTGTAAAAAGAAAGTGCTATCTATAGATAGAAACTTACTATTTTATACAAGTTAATTGTCTCCAAATGTATAAATTTAATTTTTTGAAGCTTGATTGAATTAAGTCAAAAGCTCATTTTGGGGAATAAATAGAATGCCTTTTTTGAAAAGAATACCAACGAGGAGGGTACCTGTCCTAAAAGATGATGAAATACTAGTAGAATTAAAGCAGGGCTGTCCTGGAACTCTGATAGGCAGAGGCACACAGGTGAAAGAATGTGCTCCTGACCAGTCTCGACCTCAGCCGTCCATGCAACCACTACCAGTCTTCTGAAATCACTCTTCTTGTATCACTTCGTACAAACCCAGCTCCTGCTGTTGTTTCAGTTTCCTTCTGTTGCTTGCCTGTGATTCTGCTGCTTCTCTTTTTCCTGAACATATGGGATGGTTCAATGCTTGTCTGTCCTTACTTTTTATTTTTAAAATCTTTATCATTGGAAATTATATCTATTCTTAATAGTTTCCAATCCCTCCTTTCCATTAGCAACTCTCCAGTCCCTCTTCTCGGTCCCATGATAGGGAAATACAGCTTGCCAGGGCTGCACATGTCAGAGACCTCCACAGCCCACCTGGGAAGAAAATGCCGTGGTTCTTGAAGGAAGTTGGTATCCATGCTGTGGTCTGAAAGATGATTAAGCAGCAGTCAAATGACGATGAAGGGAGCTAGGAATAGTGTCCAGGCAGAGGGAACAGGCTGGGTAAAGGCTCATAGGACTTTTATATCAGGGGCCAGCAAATGATGGCCCATAAGCTTTGACCCACCATCTGCTTTTGTTAGTAAAGTTTGATTGGAACATAGCCACACTTACTCACTTACATGTATGTTGTTTTTGGCTCTTTTTATGATACAAAGGCAGTGTTGAGAAGTTGTAACAGAGACCATCTGGCCTGCATAGTCAGTATGCTGTCTAAAAGTCTAAAAATAGTCTATAAAGTATTTACCATCTGGCCCTTTAAGAAAACTTTGCCAATCCCTGCTTTTCATATAAGAGAAGATGCCAGAAGTACTATAATTTTAGAAGCTATATTGCTTAGAATACTCTGGTTTCTTTTCCAAAGAAACACCTACACCTCAGAGGAAAGGCCTTCGATCAAGTGCGTTGCGGCCAAAGAGACCAGAAACGCCTAAGCAAACTGGCCCTGTTATTATTGAAACCTGGGTGGCAGAGGAAGAGCTGGAATTATGGGAGATCAGGGCATTTGCCGAAAGGTAAGGAAATGGCTTACATGTGATCAGATATTGAAGATTTCTGTCACTTCAGAATTCAAAATTACTTCTTGAATAGTTTATTCAGCATGTCCTAATTTTGATCCACATTTTGATTTTCTAGCGGTGTGTTTATTAAGGGCCTCTTCCTAATTTTTATGAGTTATCATCCACTTGTCAGTTGTGAATTACCTTGATTTAATGTTTTATTTTTAAATTGAGATAATTTTATACTTTTATGACATTTACACAAGTTTCACCTAATATTAGATTCCAGATGCCTGATAAGATACAGGCTTGCTAATTTTCTTGCACTTTACAGAAAACTGCTTTTTTGGTTTCTTTTTGTTTTTATATACTGAAGGTTTGTAGCCACCCTGCCTTGAGCAAGTCTGTTGGCACCATTTGCCTGACACCATTTGTTTACTTTGTGTTTCTGGGTCACATTTTGGTAATTCTTAACAATATTTTGAAATTTTTTATTATTATATTTCTTATAATAATCTGTGATCAGTGATCCTTTTTTTCAATTGAAGGATAATTGCGTTACAGCGTTGTGTTGGTTTCTGCCCTACCACAGCACGGATCAGCCATAAGTATATACATACATTTCCCCTCTCCTGAACCTCACCCCCACCCCCCGTCCCCACTCCCCATCTGTGCTCTTGGATGTTACCACTGTACTCACCGAAGGCTCAGGTGATTATTAGCATTTTTTGACAACAAAGTATTTTTTAAATTAAGATATGTACATTTTTAAGACATAATGCTTTTGCACACTTAATAGGCTACAGTAATAGTGTAAATATCACTTCTATGCTCTGGGAAATAAAAAAATTTCATGTGACTCACTTTACTGCTATATTTGTGTGATTGCAGTGGTCTGGAACCAAACCCACAATATCTCTGAAGTATGCCTGTAGTTTCTGACAAATTCCTCCTTTCTTTCCCTGCAGAGTGGAGAAAGAAAAGGCACAAGCAGTTGAGCAACAGGCTAAGGTTAGTGAACAGAAGAAGGCAGAGGACTTCAAGGCCCAAATGGAGGCTCACCTCAAACAGCAGCGATTGGCTGCCCAGCAGGTGGGGGAGTTGGTGCTGTCCCACCTGGCAACGAATCGACATCTTTAGCCAAACTCATGCACGCTAAAAGCACAGCAATTATGTGTTTATGTGGTTTTGTTTTTATGTGTATCTCACATATGTATCTTAATTTCAGTACTTGAAAGTAATTCTGTGGATATACCAAGCTGTGGTTTTGCGAAAAGTGTACATATTTGAAGAACACTGTTTGAAGTCTAAACTCTTCTTTGTTATATTTCAATGAGTAGTTTCTTTTTTTTTTTCCTGGCTGTGTCGTGTCGTGTGACAGGTAGGATCTTAGTTCCAACCGGAGGTTGAACCTTCACCTCTTTCAGTGGAAGCAGAGTCTTTTTTTTTTAACTTTTTATTTTTGTATTGGGGTATGCCCGATTGACAAACAATTTTGTGGTTGTTTCAGGTGAACAGCGAAGGGACTCAGCTATACATGTACATGTATCCATTCTCCCCGAAATCCCTCTGCCATCCAAGCTGCCGCAGAACATTGAGCAGAGCTCCATGTGGAAGCATGGAGCCTTAACCACGAGGCCATTACAAAGTCCTGATGAGTAGCTTCTAAGGATAATTTTTTCCTGCAAAATTCTGATCTATAAAATCTCTGTAGCCTGTGAAAAAGCAAATTGTGACTGAAAACTTAGGGACCCGCATAAAAGATAATTACTGTTAAGAAGATTGTTGTTAATTATTGTTAAGAAGATACTATAAAGGAGAAGGCAATGGCAACCCACTCCAGTGCTCTTGCCTGGAAAATCCCATGGCTGGAGGAGCCTGGTGGGCTGCAGTCCATGGGGTCGATAGGAGTCAGACACGACTGAGCAACTTCACTTTCACTTTTCACTTTTATGCACTGGAGAAGGAAATGGCAACCCACTCAGTGTTCTTGCCTGGAGAATCCCAGGGACGGGGGAGCCTGATGGGCTGCCGTCTTTGGGGTCGCACAGTGTCGGACACGACTGAAGCGACTTGGCAGCAGCAGCAGCAGATACAATAAAAGCTTTTAGCCAAACTTGAATATACAAATTTTCAGGATATAGATAAAATACATACCATTAACTAAGTGACACAAAGCTAAATTAAAAATTACATACTAAATCAGATTCTTCATTTCCTTACATTTTACCTTGTCCCTCATATTTTATAAAACATTTTCAAGTTCTTATATATCTTTTACAGTGATTTACTATGGGTCATCTTTACTTAGATCAAAGTTTGAGATAACAATGCTTCGATTTTGTCAAGTCTGTCTGTCCACTTATGGAAAGACTGGCTAGTTGTTTTGTTTTTCGTTTTATGGATGTGTTTTGTCATCTTTACGACGTAACCTAAGATTTTGCTTTGGAGGGGGTGGGGGGTGGGCTGGGAGTCAATTTCTATAATTTGATGACAACTTTTCTCTGGCAGTTGAAAGTCAGAACCGGAACTTGATTTATTGCCCCTTTAAGTCCCCCAGAAACATTGTTGTCTCTGTTTTCCCCATGTGTGTCAGTTTCTGAGGTGATGGACATACATCCTGGACATAGCTTAATTGAACAGAGCAGGATATAATTAATTTATACATTACTTCTGAATCTTTATTCAGAATCTTTATTGAAACAGGCCAGTCTTCATTTTAATATGCTTTTCAAATTTATCAGTGAAGATGATCTTAACTTATTTTTTTCATGCAGAAATTAGGCAATAATGACAGCTAGAATTTAATGACAAGCTTGCCTTTTTGAATGTGTGTACAAACCCAGCAGATTCTGTGGACATATCAAATCTATGATTTCTTTTGCCCTTGTAATTTTTTATACAATTTTAAAAGGTTATACTTCATTCACAGTTATTACGAAATATCAGCTATATTTCCCATAGTCTACATTTCCAGTATTTAAAGGCATAGACCCAGAAAATAGCTATGTGTTTAGGGGGAGATGTTTGGTCTCCTTTTTAAAAAAAAAAACTAACTTAGTCAGATGAGATTTCTAGGAATCCAAAACTAAACTCCTTTTCTTCTGAGAAATGAGAAATTATATAAAATACCTCAGTTTATTTTCAGGCATACAGGACATGTACAAAAGTAACAGTAAAAAGATGGGGTGTGTTGTCTTTGTTGAGCTGTTTTTGATGGTAGGAAATACTTCAGCATTGAAATTTGATCTTCATACACAACTCAGCTCTACCATGTACTAGCTCTGTGACCTTTGACTTGTTTTACAAACTGAGTCTCAGTTTCCTCATCTGTAAATCATAATTTAAAGATCTAAGCATTAAATAGGATAATGAAGGTAAAGGGTCTCCCACCAGGTTTGTAGTCAATGGCATCTGTAGGTTTTACATGTGTAAACGTAAGCTGTCATGTCAGTAAGCTGTCAGGAAGAGGCAGCAATCTATGGGAAAAGAAGCGTTGTCTTTGATAACCCCATAGTCTGAAAGATCAGATTATACAATTCTGTATAAAATACCCTTAAGGATTTTTATGTAAAAATACTTGAACTGAAAACTATAAGTCTAGAAAAATCGTTTATAATTTTCAGCTTGCTTGATTGCAGGTTTGCCAACTTGAATAGTGATATTTAAATGTTGACCTGTTCTTGGGGACTTCCTAATGGTTCAGTGTTTAAGACTCCACTCTTCCACTGCAGCGGACTTGGGTTTGATCCTTGGTCAGGGAATTAAGATTCTGCGTCTCACATGGAAAAGCCACCTCCCCAACCCCCCCAATTGACTCATTCTTTATTATTGGATAAATGAGCATCATGATAAAACTAAATCCTTTTACAGGCCCATCATTTGCTGTCTATTCTAAACTCTACCACTGAGTCGCACAATATCCTTTTGTCTAGTAAGATCACTCGTGTCTCTTGTGTTTTTAGTCTGAAAGCTTGGACCTTTGCTCGGACTGGAAAAACATGATCATTTCAATTTTTTGTTGTGAAAAGCTACTTTTAATAAAGTATATGTAATTTAGAGTTATAAAAGTATTGCCTCCCTCAAGAAATTAAATTCAGGTGTGAGTTTATATGAGCACATTTTTAGAAGTAAAATATTTTTAGAAGTTTGGTGCAGTTTCTTAGATTAGAAGGAATTGTGGCTGGATTTCTTACAGAATGGCGTTTTTATTTGAAATGATGTTTGTTCATGATTTCTCTCCCTGACTTTTCTAGAAACGATTGGAACAACAGAAGCCTACAGTGATTGCAGCTTCTACTACTTCCCCGACCAACAGTACAACTAGTACCATCTCTCCAGCACAGAAAGTCATGGTGGCCCCCATAAGTGGCTCAGTTACAACTGGAACTAAAATGGTACTAACTACTAAAGTTGGATCTCCCGCTACAGTAACATTCCAACAGAACAAGAACTTTCATCAAACCTTTGCCACCTGGGTTAAGCAAGGCCAGTCAAATTCAGGTACACACCTGTGATTAAATAAAAGCTTGCTTTCATTCAAGAAAAAGAAATTTCAGTCCTTTACCTACTGAAATGAAACTTTTCTTTAGAAAATTCTTTTTCTTCTGCAGCCGGTTGAGCAAACCAACTGTAACAGTAGGTTTGTTACAGATAAATGTTCCTAATATTACATTAGCGAAACTCCTCTCTTACATTATTTCACTTTCAACATTTACATGGTTCACTTACTTTGAGTGGAGTGGAATGCTTTTCTTAAAAAATACAAAAATGAGCCACATTTCATGCGTTGGTGCCTTCCTAGAAGTCACTGCGTTGCTGGTTATTTTAAATCTGAAGCTTATCGAATGTCTTATACCCCATTAGCCACCAGCACAGCTGCCACATCTGCTACAACCATTGCCAGCACAGGTCAGACGTTCCAAATTACAGGCAATCCAGTCACTATGGCAGGAAAAGTAATTACCAAACTTCCACTTCCTGCAAACAGCAAGATTGTCGCTGTAAATGTGCCAGCAACACAAGGAGGTAAGGGAAATGTGGAGAGTTTTAATTCACATTTGCCAGATCATACTGTTGCCATTATTTTTCATTTCCTTTTCACTGATTTCAGTCTTCGGATCTCACATTTTATGTAGCCCACTAAAACCCCCCGCCACACCTAGTTTCTCCTCAGAAACCAAGCAGTACCTGAGATGTTACTAAAGAAACAGTTATTAATGACTTCTTCATCTTTTTTTAAGGCGTTGTTCAAGTACAGCAGAAAGTCCTGGGTATCATTCCATCAAGTACAGGTACAAGTCAGCAAACCTTTACTTCATTCCAGCCCAGGACAGCAACAGTCACCATTAGGCCCAATACCTCAGGCTCTGGAGGAACCACAACCACTTCCCAAGTAAGAGTCCTTTACAGGTTTATTTGATGTTAATAACCACACTGGTTGGAGTTTTTAGAGTGGCCTCCTCCGGGATTAATCCAGCTCCTAATTGTTCTTTGCCCTTTATCTGTGACAAAGTATTGGTTTTTTTAAAAATCTGTTAATTATATTTGTAGTGAACCGTTCATTTTTAACATTTTGTTAATACCACATTAGTACAGTTTATAAATCATAAAGATTGCTTTTCCAGGATTTTACAAAAATATTTCTTAATTGAAGGCAGTGGGGAACACTGGATCACCCAGAACAAACGTTCAGTACAACTAAGAAGTAGAGTGAAAATACACTCCACAGCCCTGAAACTAGTCTATCAACTGATACACATACATATTATAAGATATCATTTCTTTGGCACTAGTATTATGAAAACGGCATAATGTTTTGCAGACTTGAGAATGTTCTAAACCTAATACTGAAAGTAATATGCTCCATAGGAAAGAGCTTTTGGCTTCCGATCTTGCTCCTGTGTTCTCTGAGTTACAGATAAGGAGCTCAGGAAAAATAGGACTCCTCATTTTTCTATGAGCAACTGTGGTGGTTATAGAGCAAGCTTTCCTGGGTCTTGTTCTTTTCTTGTAGTCTGTAGGCTATTCGTGATATCAGTGATGAGGAGTGTCATATGATCTGATTTGAAATCTATTTTCTCCCCTCAAAAGTTTGTCTTTGTTCTGATGCTTCATATAATTTAATATGTAATGTCCAAGAGTCTTGTCATTTCTACAGACATGTTTATCAATATAGAATGTTTAAAGATCTCTGTTCCTGAGTCCATCATGCTCTAGTCTTTTAAAAACATTTAATTCCTTGTCCTTTGTGTCATTTGTAGGTCATCACAGGGCCTCAGATCCGCCCTGGTATGACGGTGATTAGAACTCCACTCCAGCAGTCAACACTAGGAAAGGCAATTATTCGAACACCTGTGATGGTACAGCCAGGTATTCATCCACCCCAGCGTTGTCATTTTACATCTAAATAGCCAGTGTAGGAAATCTATAATATTCTGTACTTGGCACTCCACATATTAGAAGATACCAATATGAATTAAGATTTCAAGCATACTAAATTTCTGATTTATAATGGGATGTCCCCATCGATTTTATTTCATTTCTGACATTGTCGATAAAAACAAAGCAGATTCAAGTATGCTTGTTTAAAATGGTCTTCAAACCTCTAGTTAATGGGATATATACATTGAAATCATTGGCGTAAAGAGAATGAGCAAAGAAATCAGACTGTGTGGTAAAGGACAGATAAAATCAAGGAAGTGGCTAAGAAGCATTTAAATGGAAAGCATGGGACAAAATTACAAAGGCAATCCCTGCCCTTTTTAATGTAAATGTTAAAGCGCCCCTATTAAAAGTTGAAGCCAATAAAGACTGAGTGGAAAAGCCTTTCTGAGAATGTACCTAAAAGCAGATTACCAGAATGTTTAAAAAAAAAAAAAAGGATACATGAAGTAAAGGGAAAAAAATAAAAACGAGAGGCAGAGAGAAGACATCAATAATCCTATTAATACCGAACAAAGTCAAATTCACAATTAAAAAAAACTAGGATGCAGAGGGTCATTTTATTTACTTTGGCTTAAAGCTAAAGATTGCAGTAAAGATATAATCTTGTATCTTTAAGTAAAATGTCATTGAAATGTATAACGGAGAAGGCGATGGCACCCCACTCCAGCACTCTTGCCTGGAAAATCCCGTGGACGGAGGAGCCTGGTGGGCTGCAGTTCATGGGGTCACTAAGAGTCTGACACAACTGAGTGACTTCACTTTCACTTTTCACTTTCATGCACTGGAGAAGGAAATGGCAACCCACTCCAGTGCTCTTGCCTGGAGAATCCCAGGGATGGGGGGGCTTGTGGGCTGCCGTCTGTGGGGTCGCATAGAGTTGGACACGACTGAAGCGACTTAGCAGCAGCAGAAGTGTATAAATCAAAAGCTATTTGAAATGCAGAAGCATAATAGACCAGACCAGACTATTGCAATTTTGTACCTTTAGGAATATGCATTAGTTGCAAATATTTATGAGCTGTTCCTATGAAAATGGTCTTAAAATGAGCCATGGGTAAAACCTTGATGAATTCCCAAAAGTAGAAGATGTATAGGCTACATTTTTTGTAGTGAATCTAGAAATTAATACTAAGGTATTATACTGCTGCTGCTGCTAAGTTGCTTCAGTTGTGTCCGACTCTGTGAGACCCCATAGACGGCAGCCCTCCAGGCTCCACCGCCCCTGGGATTCTCCAGGCAGGAACACTGGAGTGGGTTGTCATTTCCATACTAATAACTTTTATTTGCTTAGAATTTATAAACATATGTTTTCAAAAGTAACTTTTATGTTAAAATGTCATTACAAACAGATTATCAAATATCAATTAAGCCAGGCCACAAAGCTGAACTGAGAGGAAAATCACTCATTCAACAAATATTTGAGCACCTACTCTAGGCAGTTGAAATATGTTGGTGAACAAAACAGACTCAAAAACCCATATTAAATCTTAATCAGAAGTTAGAAAAATATATAAAACAAGTCTTAAATGAAAATAGGAGGAAGTAAAATAAATATAAGTAATAATGATTATAAGGCAAA